>CM019123.1:21313526-22715026 GCA_009720345.1 Fragaria iinumae | reverse complement strand
CAAAACAAGGAAGGAAGCTTTGAAAGCTCTTTCAGCTATTTCACAATCAGGTCAGATTAACGAGATTATTGTGCTCAATGTGCTGATAGTCCTGATACTGCATGTGCCCTATGCCTGAAAATTTTCCATTTCCAAAATTTTCCATTCACTTGTACACTATTGCTGGTTGCACATTGAAATGTGTTCAGTTTCTGTTTATACTGAATGGACTAATAGATTTCCAGCAAATTGTGGCTTTAAAATCTTTTCATGTACAAGGCTTACCTCATTGTATGCTCCATACAGAACCAATATAGTTGTTGCTGAGAATAGTTCTATCACTATTAGCATAACTCATTGGTGGCAGTTTTGACTGCGTTTGTACAAGCAGTTCTTGAAAGTGCATGTGAGCAAAATGCGAAGCCAAACATATTAGCTCAGTATTTTACTTAGATCTCAGAAAATATGTTAACTACACAATTAACCCGATGATTTATGCAGAAGTTCAATGTCACCTAAAGTGATGCTGCAATTGTTATTTTACCAGTCAGTTTTCTCTTATTCATTTTGGTTGTCTAATCTATTTTCTATTTACTGCAGATCAAGCTCTTGGAGCTTTACACCAAGCTGGGGCAATCTCAATCATCCGAGCTGCCCCAGATTCCTTGGACCATGCTGAGATCAAGAGATACAAGTTGGGGTTACTCCAGAGATTCCAAGATATGAGATATGATATTCCTCCTGAAGATGTATCAACTTCCTAGTATCCAGGTGCTGCAATTCAAATCTGATGAAATGTCATTTCTGTATGCACATGCCCTTTTGTAAGGACAGATGAATATGCCTTGTAGTTTTAACTGTTTTAGTTCTTAAAATGTAATAAATAGTGTCTGAGATCAGACAATTGGCTTCAGTTTTCTTATGAATGATGATCAGTTGAGGATTATCTACAACACATCTCCCCTTACATAGAGATCCTGCATCTAGATTGGAGTCCGTTTACCAGGAAACTTCCATCATTTTCTTTGCATTCATGTTACATTATTTGTAAGCACTACATATACAACAATATGATGAATAATACACACCGATACAGGCACCTCAATTACAACAAAAATGGCAAAACCAGAGAAGGAAAATCAATTACGACTTGTTTCCGAACATGTTATACACATTGGTGGAAATGGCAATTGCGCTTGTAACTACTGCCAAGATTACCATTATCGTCGCCATAATCTTATCCCTCTTTGTAGATATCCCATGTACATCCCTGTAATGCATACAGTAAAAATCATTTGTGTTAAGTTATTCCATCTTCTCGAGAAACCAAGAGGAAGATGAAGAGCTTAGATTACTGTACCTAAGAACAATAGCACCAGGGAAAATGAATGCAAGACAAACAGCAGAGGTTGAACCCAGAAACTGAAAGAGATACCAAATGTTTGGAAAGGCTATTGCTGCTAGGTAAGAAAAGACTAGCAAACCAATAGTGAGGAACATAAATCTTCTGGTATCTGTTGCCAGTAGTTGTCTCTTAGGGAAAAGAAACTCATCCAAGTTTGCTCTTAAAGAGAAGTTCAAGAGTGGAAACACCAACATCAAGTGGAGTGCATAGCTCAATCTGACCACATCATTGAGTAGTGCCCCCATTGCTGAATCAGAGCTTCTATCAAAGTTTACAAGTATGTCGGTCGTGATTGAGTCCCCAAACAATAGGTAACCAAATAGTCCTATGGTGAAGTAGATGGCTGCACAAAGCACTAGTGAGATTTGCACAGCCAAGATCATATCCGAAGGCTTCCCGAGCTCAAAACCAATAGGGTGAACTGTATGCAAAGCAAATCAGAGATGAGAATAAGAATGGTGAAAAATTTGAGATGCAAACCTGCAACTCGACTAAGCTATGTATTAATGGTGAAACAATGCCCTTCTTACCATTGAAATGAAAAGTGAAGGCCGTCACAATGACTGGAACAGCAGTGAACAGATCAAAGAAAGTGGTTTGCTGGTCTAAACTTGGAACCAATCTTGGGGTTTTGGTTTTCCCTTCGAAGATAGCAAGGATCGCCATTGCAGAACTTATCCCAACAAAAACCACAGCAAGAAGAACTGATATAGCCGAACTGAAACTAAGGGATTCTGCAGTCCATCACAAAACCAAGCTTTAACAATCCAACATAAATGTTTCCCTATTTTAAACTTCTAATCTGCAAACCAAACTAGACCTTGTATAGAGTTCAACAAGATAGAGGCAAATCAAAGTGTTAGAATACTAACCTACACGCCTTAACAACACCAACGGTAGCATTATCAAAACCAGAGTGAACAAGAGGGCGATGTTGCGTGAGTTCCACCACTGAACTCCAAACCATTCTTGCAGAACACCCAAATGCCCTGTTTCATTTCCAGAAAGAACATCCCCTGAAAAAAAAAAAAAAAAAAAATTCTATTATTTATTAGAGAGTTCACCTAATTAAGTAGTCTAACTAACATAAACGAAGTAGAGAATTTGAAACTAGCTTACCTATTATAATCTGGTACATGATCAAGCACCCTAGATTAGTGATCATGACACATACTTGTGCTGCAACCGATCCCACCTCCCCAAACGACTCCCTCATGACACCGGCGTACGTCCTCGACTCACCGGAATGAGTGAACCTCATCAGAAACTCCACGGAAACGTCAGCCAAGAAAGCAATGATCACAATGAGCACAAAAGCTGGTATGACTCCCAACACCTTGAGGGTGGCAGGTATGGACATAATCCCAGCACCAATAATGCTAGTCGAAACATTGAACACCGCCCCGGAAACCGAGCCTCCATGCTTTAATTTCTTGCTCTCGGGCAGCAGTGGCACTTGAGCTCCGGCCGCCGGCGACATTGCGAGGGAGATGGAAGTCAAAATTGTGTTTGTCACTTTGTACATCATGAGATTTAAACGTGAATAATGTTGGTATGGGATGTGGGCTATGATTGGAGAGGCTAGGTTAATTTACCAAAAGGTCATTAATAATTTAATATATGTGGGGTTATGATAATGGCGATGGGGTTAAGGGAAGGGTAAGATTGGAATTTGAGTTTGGAGTGGGGTTATTGTGTACTTGGACGAAATTGTATCTGGATGGAAAAGTGGGTGATGTGGGAGTTCTTGAAGATCAATGGCGTCGACGATGAGGTCCTGGCATGTTCTTTTATTGTTGGCCAAAAAAAAAAATTGTAATAGTTTTGGTCATAGTAGGGATAAATTTAAAGAGCTAAGACTAACTATATGTGGTCGCATTTGAGCATAATTGTTCATGATGAGGCATGCCCTTTCTGAGACATCTTCTAAACGTGTATAAAGCTTACTGAACATCAAGTTCTTCTTACTGTTTATATTTCTGGATACTTCAGTAGACAATAGAACATGCCCTTCTGGAATAATGCTCTCTTTTGGAGATGAGTGGTTGAGGGGTCGCTTCTAGAGGCACGTAGATATAGCCATCACCAACGTGGAAAGATAAAGATAATGATCTTGTTCTAATAGTTCCACACAACAAATCTGATGAACTTGGTAATGAAGCGAGTTGGAGGTATAAGATGATTCTAGACAAATATAAAACTTCCATATCAAAATTTGTTCAACATTGATACATCAAATTTCATAGGAAGACAGATATAATGAATCCAATTTGGTTCTCCGGAGCAGAATTTGTGGCATTCAAAAACCTGTGCCCAATCTGCAGAGCATGTACATATGTAGCTTTAAGCTCTTTGGGTTGAAGTGTACAAAACTACAAATTGCTGGAGATTGCAACTGAGCTTGTCACCACAGCCAAAACAATCACCGATGTTGCTATTATCTTGTCCTTTGTTGTTGATATCCCCTGTCCATCCCTGTTAAGAATTTCGAATCAGAAACCAAGTATTGAACTTGCTTGCAACGAAAAGGGTCAGAATTCGGATACCTGAGAATGAGAGCACCAGGGAATATAAATGAGAGGCAAACCACAGTGGTTGATCCCATAAACTGAAAGAAGTACCATATGTTTGGGATAGCTATTGCCACAAAGTAAGAAAATGAGAGCAAAATACAAGTGAGGATTAGAAATCTTGAGTTGCTTTCGGCCAAAACAGGTTTGTGTGGGAAGAGCAACTCATCTATATTAGCCCTCAAAGAGAAGTTCATGACAGGGAACACGAGCAAGAGGTGCATTGCGTAGCTTGATCTAACAATGATATTGAGCAACTGCCCGAATGTGGAGCCAGAGTTTTGATCAAAGTTTACTAGCATGTCAGCCATTATTGAGTCCCCGAACAATAGGTAGCCAAAGAAGCCGATAGAGCTGTAAATGAGGACGCAGATCAGCAGAGAAATTCGAGCAGCTAACTTCATATCAGAAGGCTCACCGAGCTCTGCTCTAATTGGATGAACTGCATCCATTCAGTCACATACTTGAAATGCATCAGAATCAAGTGTTACATATAACATTATCTATATGAAAGACCATAGTGCTGTCTCACCATTGACATGGACTCCAAAACTTGTCACAATAACTGGGATACTGGTGAACACATCAAATATTGAGATCACTGCAAAGTCCGGAAATAGTCTCAATTTGTGAGCCTTTCCTTCACACAAAGCGTAAATCGCCATTGCAGAGCTTATGGCAACAAAAACCACTGCTAACAAAACGGACACTGCTGAACTGTGCCTTAGTGAATCTGCAATTCAAGCAAAGAGCAATGAGGGAAAACTAGACCTACCGAATTTTTGGTCATCGATTATTTGATCAAAGTTTACTTTACTTACCTACTCGGCGTAACGAGACTAATGGAAGCATCACAAAGATTGCAATGAGAAGAAGCGCATAAGCTCGAGAATTCCACCAATGGATGCCAAACAATTCTTGCAAAATGCCCAAGTGCAAAGCTCCTCCCGATTGAGTACTCCCACATAGCACATCCCCTAAACAAAAGTTTGAAAACATTCTTCCATTAGTGTCTACCAAAACATATCATAGAGATTAATTGTTACATTTAGAAGAAAAATGAACTTCACTACTACTCCACGTCAAGAAATCTGATAAGTTAGTCACTAAATGCGGTTCACTTAACATTATTCCTCAACCGGTTCACTTAACACTGAAATATCGAGCACAACGTACAGAACACCCTAATTGAATTTTGGTCCGGTGGAGAATAGTTGCACGTCCCTGTCAGACACCAACCAAGGAATGGGGCTTCCTTGTTTTGTTAGGCATAGTGGATAATGCAACAACTCTAAAATAAAGACATGCACATTGAAGAGCTTAGTCAGCTTACCGATGATGATGAAGAAAATGATGAGGCAACCCAGGTTGGTTATGATGACACAAACTTGCACAGCAATCGATCCCAACGGTCCAAACGACTCCCCCACCATGCCGGCGTAGGTTTCTGACTTGCCGGAGTTTGTGTATCTTAAAAGGAACTCCACCGTGACCTCCGTCAAGACGGCCACTACTACAATGGCTATGAACCCAGGAATTATTCCCAGCACTTTTATCGTGGCTGGGATCGACATGATTCCGGCTCCGATCATGGTGGTTGAGATGTTGAAGACGGCGCTGGAAAACGAAGCCTTTTGTATGGAGCATGATGATGAAGAAGTTTGACCTTCCAGGGCTTTGAAGTCATGGAGAAGAGGATGAGCGATCACCTCAGATTCGTCGTTGTTTTGCTGGTTCTTCATCTTCCTTCAGTTTTGGGTTACCTAGCAGCAAGCTGCAACTTGATTAAAGATAATGCAAGCATGTATATATATATAGTTGCTGCGCTCATTATTTTAATGGAGATACGTAGTTGGAAATGAGTTTCATACTCTCATTATTTTAAATGCTCTCACATACCTTTTTTTCTTTCGCTGAAAGATGTGTGAACGATGGAAGAGACTCCCTCGTCGTCCTATTGAATTAATAAAGGATGACGGGTGACCCAACCGAAATATCTGAAAACACAGATATAATTCACATCGACGGTCGAGTACCATTAAATTTTAAATTTGTTTTCGGAACTTCTACTAATCGTTACATGATAATCAGAAATTTCCGAAACTTCTTCCTTGCCGAGCAAAGCATCAATCATGCTTATGGAATCATTGAGGGTGATAGTTCTCTTGTTCATGTCTGTTATGTCTTATATTGATAATCTAGATGGAGTGACTCTTACTCTTTAAAAAATCTTCTACGCACGGCGTGAAGATATACTGTGCAATCTAAACCGTTCATATGTTGAAATCTCGTAAAACAAAATCATAAATCTTAACCATCCATATCGTGTTATGTATTTACACGTTGTGACACAAAAGTCTTTAAAAAAAAAGATGAAGAAAGAATTGGACATTTGGTAATAGTTGACGATTCGTAACGGGCCTTGACTTCTTAAACAAAATGGGGCCTCCCAACCCAAACCAAGCCCGCTTCCCTTGACTTAGCCGCGTCACCTTCAAGAACTCTTCTTCTAAGACCTCCCTTCCATTCAACCCAAACCCTTCTTCTTCTTCGTCTTCTTCTTCACCCAGAGAATCAAGATGTCTTCAAATCAAAAACCGAACGAGCATACAGCGAGGGCTGAAGATTTCGAACGCAAAGCGGAGAAGAAGCTCGCCGGTTGGGGCCTCTTCAGCTCCAAATACGAAGACGCCGCTGAACTCTTCGATAAAGCTGCAAATTCCTACAAGCTCGGCAAAGAATGTGAGTTTTCCTCTCCCTGATTCTCCGATTTCGCTCCGATCGTTTTGCTTTTCCGGCCATCTGGATCGGTTTCGCTTTTCCGGTGAACGATTAGGGATCGAGGAGTTACGATGCGTTTGAGATTCTGTGTGATTTGCATCGAATCTGTATCGGATTTGATCGTGTATAGTAAAATTGGATTGTTTTTTTTTTTTTTTTGGCAAGTACTGGATGGATAGAGTTGCATTGAGGATCTGATTATGATAATCTGTTTGAATTTTCAATTTGATTGGGCTTTTAGGTGTGGAGAAGGTCTGAGGTTGATTTTGAATTGATTGATATGGTTGAGCTTTGATTGACTAGCTTTAGAACTTGGATGAATAATTGAATAGGCTTACTGTAATAGAGTATTACCGTTATAGGATTACCATGATAGAGAATGGTGTTTCGAAGTTAATCGATGGAGTTTTCGAGTAATTAGATAAAATTAATGTAGTGCTTCATATGGTGGTCATATCGAGCCAGTTCTGGTTTATAATTAGGGTTTTCAACTGATGTGTTTTTTTTTCTTTCCATGTATTGGTTTGTATTTAGTATTCTCATTAATTTGGAAGTAATGCTTTGTTAACTCTATGGCACGCAAAGTTAATGTCTTGTATTACTTGTTATTAGATTGTTACATTGTCGTTTTTGTTGCTTTTCTGATCTTTACGAGCTGTTGTATCAGGGGACAAAGCTGGAGCAGCTTTTGTGAAGTTGGCAAACTGTCACTTGAAGGTTGGTGCTTTTGGTACTTCAGACTCTGGAAAAGTCTTTAATCCTAATGTCATGAACAAAAGATGACGATAATGTTTTTCCATGTAGAGTGAAAGCAAACATGAAGCTGCCACATCTTATGTTGATGCCGCACATTGCTACAAGAAAATATCTCTATCTGTAAATGGTATGTCATGTATTCTGTTACATCTTACATTTGTGGCATTGGCTCACGGCTCATACAGGGAAATAATCAATTATTCACTGGGGAAGACATTGTTTGTATTTCAATATACTGAACAGAGATAGTCACATGAATTAAGCTGTAGTCTGTATTCTTGGTTGAATAACTGACATGATTCTATGTAGTTAGTTGGTACATGGCCTCCTTTAACAGTATATTACACTAGTCGCACAAAAAGATTTGGTTACTGTCAGGACTTGCCTTTGGTTTATCTTGTTGTAACATTGGTAATAATGCCACTTTGTAATGTAATAGACTCAAACCAATTCTACTTGCATTTAAATTCTTAATAGTCTATCGTTCTTTTCTTTCTTATTTATACATTGGGTGGTCTGTGATCATGCATTTTGATTCTTGTTTTCTGCAGAGGCCATTTCTTGCTTAGAGCAGGGTATAAATTTGCTTTGTGATATTGGAAGGCTTAATATGGCTGCAAGATACTATAAGGTATTTATTTTTTATTTTTGCTACTATCCTGTTGCAGGATGGAGGACCTCCTAGGCCAGGGATTTAGGGTCACACTTAGTGTGATTTACAAAAGTCAATATGTCAAGACTATCCTTCACCTGGTTAGGTTCAGTCACGAGCCTGCTCTCCTAGGGTTAGTATTGTTACAAAGATCTGGGACACCTGTTAGTGATTAGTGATAAGATAAGAGGAATTGATCTTAGAAACAAACACATGCAACACAGAAACTGATATTACAAGGAGCTGAAATGTTAGATTAGATCTTTAAAGTGTGTAGAAGTAAAATGGAAGATTCGAATTTAAATGGCTAAACCTCATATTCATCTGATAATGACTCTAGTGTTCATGGCTTTCTTCTCAATCTTGATGTTTCTGCAGTCTACTTCTGTAGCATATAATGTGATAGAAACCATTATAGTCATTCTGTATCATGGGGATATGTTTTTTTTCCAATGCAGGAAATTGCCGAGTTATATGAATCTGAACAAAATATTGAGAAGGCTATTGACTTCTATGAAAAAGCAGCTGACTTTTTCCAAAACGAAGAAGTAACAACTGCTGCCAACACGTGCAAGCTGAAAGTTGCTCAATTTGCTGCTCAGATCGAACAGTAAGTCGTCTACACTATACTAATATATTGGCAGTCAAAAGTTTTTATTTTGTTCGTAACATGGAATACTACACATTTTGCATCAAGTTGTTTTGTTGGGGAATCCTATGTTTTGTCTGGCTGGTGAATTTGATCTTATGCTAAGAATATGCCTACCTGATGGTTACATCAAACTAAACAATAAGATAAATGACTTGGTAATCAGCATCAAGCAATGTATGCAACCAGACTGGACCTTCCTACATTGAATGAACTTCAGTTGATGTGTCTAATCATTCTGATTGCAGAAACATTGCCACTTCTTGTGGATTCTTGACTTAGCCAGTTTTATGTGCTTTACTTTATTAAACCTATTATTGGGAACAATGGCTCTAGTATATATTATTTATCAATATGGTTAGTTAGGAAGTGTTTGATGGCTTCTTATCAATGCACATATTGCTGAATAACTGATTAAATGTTATGTTTCTGCAGATATCCCAAGTCTATTCAAATATTTGAGGAAATTGCACGGCACTCGCTCAACAACAACTTGCTTAAGTATGGGGTCAAAGGTCATCTTCTTAATGCTGGCATATGCCAACTCTGCAAAGGAGATCCTGTTGCAATCAGCAATGCATTAGAGAAATATGAGGTTTTAACTTTGGGACTTGGAATTTTCATGTTGTACCCTTTTATCTTTCAGAAAAGTAACATAGTTGTATTCTACAGGAGTTGGATCCAACTTTCTCAGGAACAAGGGAGTATAGATTCTTAAAGGTGAGTAACTATAATATAGGAAGCAGCTCAGTTTTGGATTATTTGCAAGTAGAATTTTGATCTTTTATCAAAGTTAGAGAAGGATAAATTGCACTTTTGTCCTCTCGTTTAACTTGTCTTGTACTCTTGTGTATGCGTAGTCTTTATAAACTAGAAGGCTTGATTTAGTAAGTTGTCAACATGTTGTAACTTTGCTTTGTGCTTTCTGACAGGATATTGCTGCTTCGCTTGATGAAGAAGATGTTGGAAAGTTCACTGATGTCGTGAAGGAATTTGATAGCATGACTGCACTGGTACATATCTCTTCAATTTTGTTACAATCATAATGCCTTCCCTTTTTGCATTTATGTAATTTTGGTTCATGAAACTCTGTAGGATTCTTGGAAGACCACATTACTCTTGAGAGTGAAGGAAAAGCTGAAAGCCAAGGAGTTGGAGGACGAAGACCTGACCTAAACTATTAGTAGTACAAGATGTTGTGTGGTCCTATTATTGGTTTCCGAAGATTGAATTTCGTTGCACTGGATTTGTAATTCAGCTGCACGCTACTTTGACGATGTGTATTACTGTAGTAGATTTGGTATCTAATCTGAGTGGATATGCACGTTTTCTTGATTGAGTTTCTTGTGTGATAATCTGATAATGTATGGGGTCTTTCTTTTATTGCCAACTTTGGTGCTTGAGTAAATTTTTCATCAAGTAAACGTATATTGTAAGTTCAACAATAAAAAATGAAAAAGGTGATTGCAAACTCAGTTCATCTGAAATGCCAAGATTTCTTCCCCTGAATGTGCTAGCTGTAATCCTATAATGTTGTCTGAAGGTTCTACAATTCTGGTAATCTTGTAATGATAAGATGACCAAAAGAAGGTGTGACATGTTGGTAAGTTATAAATCGAACATTGTAAAAGTAACGAGGTTGTTTCTACGTATAAACGTGTGGTAAGAGGTAATGAGTTCGGCTCTACGTATAAACAGAGTGTGGGTTGAAGTGTTTCAAAGAAATAAGATGGTTAAGATGCATCATATAGAGTGGAACTCGTAAAGATGACGATGGGAAATGAATAATTGAATAAAGGTAACCCAAGCTTAAGAAAGAGAATACGATTCCTCCTTTAATTGAGATTTGAGAACACCCAGGAAAGAACAAAAGGGTCCACGCGGCTAAAGGTGATTAATCTTAACCAGCGCGAAAAGTCGAACCCCATCATGTTCCTCAAACGACACCGTCCAGGGGGTTTCCTCTTACAGAAAGCGTTGGTCTCTGCCAGCCACTTAAACGCTTTGTTTGACCTCCCCGCTTTGTAACTTGCAGCCTTCAATCGGAGCTTGCTGTTCTGCTCTCTGCCTCTCTCTATGCTCCTCCACCATTGTTAAGGTATCTCCAAACCTTTGTTCTTTATGTTCTCATTTCTTCATTTATAAAGGTTCGTGTTTTTTGTTGTTGCTTTCTTCCTATTGTTTCTGTTTGAATGGTTCAATTGTGTTTTTTTTTTTTTTTTTTCCATTGTTCTGGGTTGAGTTGTTATGATTTTTCAGTCGAATCTGTTGGTTTACTTTCTGGGTGATTATCAATTGTTTGTTTAACCACTGTTATTGATGAAAGTTTGATTCTTTATAATCAGTTTCTGTGGTTTCTGAATTGTTTATATGATTGGAATTTGAGTATTGGTTGATTGGTGAGTTTGGTTTTTGGGGTTTGCTTCCTGGGTTTGAATTGTTTATTGTTTTGCTTGTAGATTCCTTGCTTCACTTCTTTCCCAGAGGGCACTTTTCATCTGTCGTTACTTGAGATTCCATGAAACCCTTTTGATTGGAAGACATTGAGAAGAGGGTGCACATTAGGAGGCTGATGTCACAGTTTTGATACTGGTTTGTCTGATTTTTATCTTGAGTTTGAGGATGGTTTTGACTGATAATGGAAACCAAAAAGAGGAAATTGAAGGCTCTAATGGTGGTGGAGTGAAGGCTCCGGTTCCGTTTGATAACGTTTCAGTGTCTAAGAGGAATTTGTTGAGCGACGAAAAGCCTCAGAGGAGGTTTCATGATGCTATTTCTGATAGGGTGATGTTCATGAAATTTGGTTCTGCATCTGCCAGGTTTAAGCGGTTAGCTCTGGATAAAGATGAGATTTCGCGCTCGGTGGCTTCGTCAAGTGGACATGGTTTCAAGGAAAGGATCAATGGGGTGTTTTCGAAGAAAATTGATTGGCCTTCGCTTATGAAGATGAGCAAAGAGTGGATTAGAGATCCAATGAACATGGCCCTTTTTCTGTGGATTGCCTGTGTTGCTGTTTCGGGTGCAATTTTGTTTCTTGTCATGACTGGAATGTTGAACCATGCACTGCCAAAGAAGTCCCAGAGAGATGCATGGTTTGAGGTGAATAATCAAATTCTCAATGCACTTTTTACTCTTATGTGTTTGTACCAGCATCCAAAGCGGTTTTACTACCTTGTACTTCTCTGTAGATGGAAACCAGAAGACATTTCTAAACTTAGAAAAATTTACTGTAAAAACGGGACTTATAAGCCACATGAATGGGCACACATGATGGTTGTTGTTGTTCTGCTCCATGTGAATTGCTTTGCGCAATATGCACTTTGTGGCTTAAACTTGGGTTACAAAAGATCTGATCGACCAGCCTTAGGAGTTGGAATATGTGTATCTTTTGCAATTGGTGCACCTGCATTTGCTGGTATATACAACATTGTCAGCCCCCTTGGAAAGGATTATGATTCCGACATGGATGAGGAAGCACAGGTTCAGCTCAGCGCTGATGAAGCAGCTGAAAAGTTAAGGTTAAAACGATTTGAGAGAAGGTATTCTTTTGCATCCAGGGATGAACATCGAATCGTTGAGCCTTCTCCAAAATGGAATGGTGGTATACTGGATATTTGGGATGACATTTCTCTTGCATATGTCTCACTGTTCTGTAGCTTTTGTGTATTCGGGTGGAATATGGACAGACTTGGGTTTGGGAACATGTATGTTCATATCATGACATTTATTCTGTTTTGCATGGCTCCTTTCTGGATCTTTAACTTGGCTGCTGTTAATATTGACAACGAGACTGTGCGGGAGGCTCTTGCAGTTACTGGCATTATTCTCTGTGTTTTTGGTTTGCTCTATGGTGGCTTTTGGAGGATCCAAATGAGAAAGAGATTCAACTTGCCTTCTTATAACTTCTGTTTTGGTAAACCAGCAATGTCTGATTGTGCATTGTGGCTTTTCTGCTGTTGGTGTTCTCTTGCTCAGGAAGTGAGGACAGGGAATTCCTATGACATTGTAGAAGATAAGTTTTGTAGAAAAGAAACTGATATTGGGAGCCAGCTACCAATGTCACCCTTGCCCCGTGAAGATGGAGTGGGTCAACTTAGGTCTGGTCCAAGTTCTCCTTTAGGGAACTACTCAAGCCCAACTAAGACAGGTATGGTTGGTTCTCCAAGTCCTAGCAGATTTTCGAAGGGACTGTATAGTCCAGACAGGGCACTTTCCTCAGTGAAAGAAGAATCTCATCCAACAGGTAAGGATGAAACTATGACCGCACCTGCACCCTCATTGATACAGAGAGAAGCCACATAGCACCATAAACTGGGCATAAGATTTTCACCGTATTGTGATCTGTATATGAATTCCGTAGATTTATTTGTAAACTTCCAGGAATCTTTTGTGTTGAGATGCATCTTTGTTTTTTTTTTCTTTTGAAATGTTTCTTCAATAGTTAATACATGAGAATTGATAGTTAAACAGTACTTTGTTCGTGAAGAATCTGTCTGCTTGGATATTCCTACGTTAGCAATCTTTTCTGTTCCAAGTAATATCGTTGTTCATTTTCTTGCTTTTGTTGTTCTTTTTTTGGTGAAATTTGTTGTTCTTATCTGACTTGGAACTCTGTTTAAGTTACCTATGTTGACCCAGCATTGTTTCAATGTTTCTGTACCAACACTGAGCAATACTATTGCATTTGACTTAAAACTCAAGAATTAGTTTGCCTGCTTACAGATTTAGTAACTTTTGCATAGTTTCTGTTGGGTTAGCAATGAACTGTATGAGAATAATATATAGTTTAAGCGAATGACAAGAAGTAATACAGTAATCATCTGTTCTTGTTTTCCATGGACCATAAAAGGATAAGATATAGATTATAGAGGTTTAATCATACACTTGGAAAAGCTTAGAAGTTCTTCTTAGATGCGCACACTGTTGATGAATTCAGGAAGCATACCAACTGCAAAAGACAATGCTTATGAGAAGCAGAGTCAAGGAGTTTTAATGTTCTGCCTGCTTGCTGTGGTAAATTGTTCTTTTCACCATTCTTTCACCATTTACGAATCTTTTTCTTCTTTTTTCTCAGTTTGGTTTTCTCTGTTAAATACAAGATTACAAGTCATACATAATACGTGTCCATTGGAATGCGTAAAGATAGATTGATTCGAATTTTTGGCCTGCCTACACAAGTTGACAGCATGGACTGGTAAAAGCTTATATCATCATCCAGTCTATCCTTGCTGTTTGAGACTTTGAGGCTGTATGAGACCGTAAATTAGAGAGTATCGAAACTTTGAACATATTTCCGCCATCAAATCATGGAAATCATGATCGATCATTGTTGGATGTAAATACAAGGGTGAGAAGTATTATTTTAAAATTAAGTTGTTTTGTTTTTCACCTTTGGATTTACATCTAATGGTGATTGACTATGATTTTTTTGGTCACTAGGTGACAATGTAAACACCACTGTCATGTTAATTATTGTTATGTATGTGTTTTTTTTTTTTTTTTTTATCTATTTCGACATTATGCTACGCGTGTAGTTGGTACCATGAAATTATCTTCACATATAGTCATATATTATGTATAATTTGTTAGTTTATGAGATTATTTTGAGGTTTAGTTGATTTGTTCAACTATAAATTCAGTGGCTTTTGACTGCAAGTTTTTAGAAGTTTCGTTTGTTACTTGTGTACCACCCTGGACTTGTAAATCTCATCCTTTTGGTGTCTCTAACTGACGACGCAACCAATTGTAAACAAACAACAGAGGAGATGATTGTGGTGTCCCTGACATTTAGGGTTGAACATTACAAACAGATTTTTGAAAAATAATTAGACTGTTAGAACGTGTTCTTGTTTCTTCAACCATGAGAAACCAGACTTCTGGCTGCAGTTTCAATTCTGATTCTTTTTTCTACTGTTTAAATTGCTCTTTAAAAGAAGATTTTCTTTGTCTCAACATTTCCAAGTAACCAAGGATCAAGGCAATAATAGATTTACTCGAGTAGTTTTTGAAGATTTCACCTAAAGCATTTTCTGTTTCTCCGGAAAATCCAAGATGACTTCCTTCAAAGAGAAAGTGGACCTTTTCAAAGCATGGATCAGACAGCCATTGAAGATGCTTCATCTTCTTTGGTTCATCTGTGTTTCTGCTTCATTTATCTCCATGCTTGTTCTCCTAACCGGATTCTTGAAACACAAACTAGTAACCAAGTCCGAGCACGATTTATGGTTCGAAGTAAATATCCAAATCATCAATTTACTCTTCACCATACTGTGTTTGTACCACCATCCAAGGTGGTGCCACCACCTTTTTCTTCTATGCAGATGGAGACCAGAAGATGTTTCGAACCTTCGAAGGTTTTACTGCAAAAATGGGGAAGAGAAGCTTCATGAACGGGCACATATGATGGTCATTGTCATTCTATTCCAAGTGACATGCTTCTCGCAATACGTTCTTTGTGGTTTACAGTGGTGTTACAGCATTTCCGAACGACCTTGGGAGGCAATCGGAAAATGTGTGTTGATTATTGTTTGTTCAGCTACAATTGCTGTTGTGTACAAAACTTGCAGCCCCTTGCAGAAGAGGGATCCTAATTCCGGCGTAGATGTGGAAGCGCCGGCTGTAAAGGCCTAAATGTTTCAGACATCTCGACATAGTTCATTGATGTACAAAGTGACTTCTTTTCCCTATATACGAAGTCATTTCTTCGTCTGTAACTCTCTAATTTATAGTTTCATTTTATTCCTCTGGCATGTAATTCATTTCTTCTTTTCTGGTAATTTGTTGTTTGGCATGGGATCTTTATTCTTTTCACCTCTCACAGTTTCACTAAGTAGTCCTATTATCTTAAGCTGCACTTGAGTTCAAACCTTTTTTCTTTTTAATTTCTTTTTTCTATGCTATGCATTTCTCGTTTCTTTTTTCTTTTTCTTTTGAAGATTATTTTTGGGTATACACCTATACAATGGTGAATCAATCATACTGAGTACTTGTCCATTGGAGTTTGCAATATGCACAAGTTGACAATAGGGATTAGGAACTAGTAAAAACTTGTATCACCACCAGTATTAGTCCCATGAGGCAAAATGAGGAGAGGACCATAAGAAAAACATCCGGATCCCATTAGCATCATCATCTGGATTACAACAATTGACGTTAAATGCCGATCTGATACCTTATATATGCTTGTGTTACCGTCAACATAAAACCTATATACGTGAACACGTCGGAATAATAGTATAGAATTGGAGAAACAAATTGGAAGAATAAGATTGCTGCTAGTGTAAGGAGAGATTCAAACTCTGGTCTTTGGACTCACCCCTCATGAATCACTAAACTGACCAAAACCTAACCTATTTACAAGGGTCAATGGCAATTTACCCTATTTTGGATCCATATTATATCATAAGCATCTCCAAAATGATTCTATTCCGGGGAGAGTCATGACAAGGCTAATACCTCAGTCCACTTTGATATATAATTGCACAACTAGTGCCAGTCCATATCACTTACCGTGACACTTTGGAAAATATTAGAGACAGTGGGATAAGACATGGCATATTTGTCCATTATGGGGATGAAGGAAATCATGGAATCAATGATATGACCTAATTAACTTGCACATATTAACCTAAACCTGTTGTTTTCAAAGTGATGAGAGAGTGAGCGCAGGGACAGTCATGAAATTTCAGTGCTCCTTGTATGGTGGTAAACCATGAACTCTTGCTGTCTGATTAAGATCCCATGGAACAGAATGAGTGAGTTACACATCAGATTGTGTAAGTCCAGTCTAGCATTCTTGCTACGAAGAAAACAAAATCGATTTGTCTTTGCTTACTCCCCCGATAGCAACCCTTAGTCCGATGTGCAAACATAAGTGCTTTGCTGTGTGCTGCAAACTCACAGCGAGTCAATGTTTTGAGGTTACATTGTGCTTAATTGTAATGATAGATGGAAAATGAGGTTACAACAATTACATATAGGGCCCAAAATGTAAAGAGAATTGTAATGATAGATGGAAAACGAGGTTACAACAATTACATATAGGGCCCAAAATGTAAAGAGACGTAAATACATTGTGACTTAATTGCTACAAACCTAATCTGTGGTTAACAATTCGATCTTGTTAATTAAGTGAAGATTCTCAGATGATAACACATAACGTTGGATTGCTCAACTGGTTACCTATGAAGACTACTGCTACACTCCATGTTCATAAATACGCCACCCAGAAGCAGCTAGCTTTGAATCCATCAATGGAGAATCATCATGGGTTTGGTTTTCAACTGTGAAGAAAGGCATGCACTTTGTTATTGCTGTGACTAGATTGTCCATATCAGTAACTACCTACCGGAAAAAGGGAATAGCTTCCTTCCGATATAGTTCAATTTGTCCATGACGCCACTGCTTTGTGGACCATGATCAGGATTGCCATGCATGGGGTTCCATCAAGTTCCACTTTTCAAAGCCTCGCTTTCACGTAAACAAGGTTTATTCCTTGCTTCGTTTCCAGAAGGGGCTCTTCCTCCTACAATCCTAGCTACTTTCCTAAAGTCGAAACCGATCGCTCGGTTTCAGTTTTCAACCACCTGTTTTTAGTAATTTGATATCATCTCTCTTTACTCAATGTCCATAGTTTATTAAATTTCCACCTACTCTTTGAGAAAAAGAGTATAGCCCCTTTGAAACCCTAGAAAGATCTCCAGTAGTAGCCAGATCAACGTAGCTGTAATAAAGAAGTTTTAAAGTCGAAAATCGATTTTGAGGCGGTTAAAGGCTACTGACGACGACCGGCCAAAAAGGAGCGGCTACTGACCACGAAGCCATTAGCGTAAAGGAATTAGACTAAATCCAAATAAAGCCCAAAATCATTAATCACAGTTAATTAGGTGTAAAATGTGGGGTCGACTATGTCAAATAAAGTTGGCTTGACTCCTCGCTCACTCCCACAGGCCCGCACTTCCACCTTCCTCGCACGCGCCCAAAATCCCACACGCCACCCCCACCACAACAGCACCACTCACAAAACGCCACGTCACCCCCACCCAAATGCCACCATTCCCATTGGTCGGCAAGATCGACAAAAGCGTAAATACGGCCGTAGAGTATTCCAAGCCCACCGTTCTCATCACCTATCCACCTGGCTATAAAATCCAGCCCCGTCCTGCAACACAGAAACCCCAAGCTCTCTCTTCTCCTTGTTCACTTTACATTCACATTCATCTCCAAACCCACCTCGATCTCTGTACCCGCCTCGTGGGCTTAGGCTAGAACTGGCGTTATCTCAAGCACCCGACTCCGATTCCGACTCCAGCAATCACCGGCTGGTCCAGACCCTCTATGACGCCCTGAGCTCCCGTGACGTGGCCACCGTCCACACCATCGTCGCCGCCGACCTCGAGTGGTGGTTCCATGGTCCGCCGACACACCAGTTCTTGATGCGCATGCTCACCGGCGAAAAAAACGACGAGTCGTTTGTCTTCCGCCCTCAGTCTGTTTGCTCCGTGGGCCCCGTCCTCCTAGTGGAGGGCTGCGATCCAGCGAAGGAGATCTCCTGGGTGCACGCCTGGACCGTCACGGATGGGATAGTCACCCAGGTTAGGGAGTACTTCAACACTTCCCTCACCGTCACCCGCCTCGGGAACTCCACAACCAAATCCAAGATTTCCAAATCGACGGCCGAGATTACATCGTACCATTGCCCCTCCGTCTGGGAGAGCTCCAACCGGGTCGGGAAGTCGGTTCCGGGTCTGGTCCTCGCCATCTGAAAAAACCCTTTTTCTTCTGTGGCGCGTGTATTGTTATTATCAATAAGTTGGGGATTACGTGTCGGGAGCTGAGTGCCTTCTGCGGATGGGCTGAGGCGGCTTGGGTCACGGAGATGTAACGTCCCATTAGAGTTTGTTTTGGTTCCGGTTTGTTGTCTTCTGGTTTGGTTTGGTTTGGTTTGGGATTGTTGTTTTTGTGTGTGCTGGTGTTGGGTGGAACCATGGGGTCGAGGGCCTTTTGGTCATATCCTGACGCGTCTATGTTATGTTGTTCTCCGTATGCAATAAAAACGTGTGTTTTCGATAATCTCTGGAGTTCAGTTTTGATGATTAGCGATAATCGACCGTCATTAACCACATCATTACAATTACAGTTCGGCACTCTTAACTTGCATGACAAAATGCCAAGTTAAGAAGAGTACAAACTCAACTCGTTTCACGGTCTGGCTAGTCAATTAATTAAGAGCCTTTTAACCTCTCATAAAATTGAAGACAAGTGATTCGATAAATACGACTTGACATTAGTAGAGAAAACAAATTTGCTCCCCACCTTTACCCATTTAAATGCATCACACGTCTATTTTTATTAACTCACCATAAACCCTAAATACGTCTATTTTTATTAACTCACCTAACCATGGTTAACAATATAAATTATTTATTTAATATAAATTTGAGAGGTTGGGCATTTAGGGTTTAAGGTTTTAAGGTTTTAAGGTTTGGGGTTTAGGGTTTAGGGTTTTACTTAACTAGGGTTTAACTAATTATGATAAAAGAATAAGCCCTAAACCCCAGGCCTTAAAACCATAAACCCTAGACCTTAAAACCCAATCTTACAAATTTAAATTAAATAAATAATTTTAGATTTATATTGTTAACCATAGTTAGATGAATTAAAGAAAATATGACATGTGTCATGCATTTAGATGAGTGGGGATGAAGGTAGAGAAATAAGGTGGGAAGTAAATTTGTATCCAATTAGTAGATATATCAAACAATATGAACAACATAGCTCTAGTTGGTGCTTGTCATAATATAATAATATATATACTTTATAGACATTCTTGATATACATGATCATTTTGGGATTTTTTGGAGATATTATTATAATCAGGAGTTTAGATTTTATGTGTCCCTCTCATTGTATTCGATTGTTTCATTGATGAAAACTTTAAGTTAGCGGCGTCAGCTATTCGGAAAAAGAAGAATAGATAGGCTTAATTTCAACCAAAATATTTAATGAGCTTGAAGTTGCCCTCCACACTCACGTATCCTAGCTCGAAAAATACAACTCACAACCAACATATATCCGTTTACAAGTCTCCAAGTTCTAGTCAATATTCATGAACTGAACAAAAAAAATCGTTGATTTCCCAGAAAGAGCTTGGCTAGCAATAATTGTGAAGCATACAGATGCAACATAACAGTCAACAGCCAAGGTTGTCACTCCTTTGCTCAAGTGGTAATTGTTGACTACTTGACTCGTGACCCATGGGTTGGTTCTCATACAGAGCTAAAAGAATTTGAACGAGTAGATAGAAACGGTCCGCCGGTTAATTTCCAGAGGTCTGGGATTGGCCACAGTTCTTCGAGGGCAACTTTGATAATAATTACATGGACAGTGAAACATATCAGATCGTTGAATCTCATCATGTCGGAACGTGAATATCATGCCCTGACTGGTGGGACCTGATCACGTTATTTCCATGGGATCGGCAGCCTAATACTTCCGGCAGATTTTTGTTGCATTGTTTCCGAATAATTGATCCGATAATCCGACTCCAAAAACCAATACATTGAGGAGTTTTGTTTTCATAGTTCATTGTCACCGACCTTACACTCAGTCGAACACGATGAAGATCATAGAAAAGAAAGCTATGTTGCTCTAAAACAAAGCATTAAGAAAGCTTTGTTATTTTGGTTGGACGAGTCGACTTGATATTCGATCTAATTTAATCCAGAGAGTTTGAATATATAGTTCAAGAAACTACCAAGTTATGCAATGCATGGGGCATATGAGTAGATAGATGTTCATGGTCCTCAACAATTATACTAATTATACTACGTACGACGGTACGAGCAATACCACTGCAACAATATGGAGCAAATGTCACACATCTTATGGCATTTAGAGGTGTTGCATTTCCCTAAGTGTGGCAAATGAGGGTATTAGTGTGAGTATTAATGGAATACGAGAGAAAATGCCACACACGAGGTGATTTGCAAAATCTCTAATTAAAGGATACGCACACATCTTGTATGGTCATTGCTCCATGTTGTTGTAGTGTACACGACTTGAGTGTTATAGTTGGTGAAAGGTAGGAATTGTTCGTCAAAAATCTTCATGCTCCATATTTTATTTGTTGTTAGGTAACTATTTTCTCCGCACGGGAAAAGATGGTTGATACGTATATGCTCTTTACGTATAGTATATTAATCTTAGAATTGCTTCTTACTTTGATTGAGTCGGGTCACTTGGGTGGGATGAGGTAGCTAGATTAATTTGAAGTTTTGAACATATATATAGTCTAGAACTTTCCGGGAGCACAATCAGGAATGATTTGGATGGGGAATCGATTCGAATAATCATGCCAAAGTTGGTAATGTATGTTGATATTCGGATATATCTACAGTTATATTCTTAATAATTTGTTCCTATATATGAAGACCAGTTTCTGACAATTGCATGTTCTTCATTATTATCAATATATCTGGATTTTTGAGTACTGATATGTCTGCAATCAAGCAGAGATATGTCGCAATATGATTTACCTTATGATATTATACAGTAGGTGATCTGTGGAGTTAGAATGGACTTTTGGTTTGCGATAATGTGAGGGCCATGCAATATTTGATAACCTGAATTTCATATTAGATAAAGACTAGTATGGCCATTTGTATGTTTGGTGATCGATTACGGAAATCATTTGATAGTTTGCTTGAAAACTCATCATTCAACAATTTAGTAGAAGAAATTAAGTCGCATTTTCATACGATAATATTTGAAAAACAATCTGTATACCTAGTCTTATTCTTTTGCTCATCATTGTCTTAAATCATTTAATTGTTACAATTGTGAGGTATGAAATGCGTGGGAGAGAAATTGTCAGTTTTACCAAGTTCGGAACGTTGCTAGTTGAGTGAAGTGAGCTGGATCAGGACCTAGTTCGGAACCCTTTTAGGCATCAAACACTTGAAGAAGGACCTGGGTTATGGAATTGATTCCAACGATCTTCAAACGATTCCTTGAATATATGGGGCATATAATTCCCAGCAGTATCAAAAATTTATAAGTAAATGGACTGAAAAGCAAACTCTTTCTGAAGTGATGATTCTAGCATGCCCAGGGGAAACCCATCTAGCTTATTCTAGCATTTTTGGATTCCCTTATAATATTCAGTAGACAATAAAACCAACAAAGGTAGTGGTTTAACAGTAGTTTGCTTTGCACTATTTGCAGTTCATGCGTGGAGAATAGACTGATACGAGATGCTGGAACTCAAAAAAAGAAGGAAATGATCGCATTAGGGCCATGCTGATCGATAATCTAAAGCTCCTATTAGATAAAGACCACCATTTGTAGTTGTTAACTGATCAATAATACAGAAATTGATTGATAGGATACCTGCAAAACACATCTTATCAGTAGGAAAAGTCGTAAGTTTGATAAAAATCTATTGCGTCTTATAAAACATTAAGTAGGCCCGGACCTGATGAGGTGAGGCAAAAAATTTGGGAGCACCGATTTTCTTTTCCTTTCTTTCTCTGTACCTGTTACGACGTCGTTTTTTTCATTTCCGAATTTCTAAGCTGCCGCCGTCCATCCATCTTAAATCGAAGCAAAGACGGTAGGAGTTGTGGTCGACGGGTGATGCAGAGTGCGCGGCGTGATTGAGTTATGATGCAGTTAGATTAGATCGGAGGTTTCATATTAGGTTTCGGGTGCTCAGAACTGATCCAGAGGTGGAGGATGATTGGGAAGGTCGGCGCTCCTTGCTAGACGATTGTGGATGATAGAGGGTTGGGGCGACGTCTAGCAATTGGGTGGTGTTGCGGTGGAGTTGCTGCCGGTGCGACGACAATGGATCTGCGAGAAAGTGCGGTGCCGTTATTGTGGTCTACTGTATTCTTCCCACTATCAATTATTGAGCTCATAGTTTTGATTCAAAAAAATAAATAAATAAATCTTCCTTAAGGCACCATTGTAAGAACTCGCCTTAGGCCTTTAAATCTCAGGTCCGGCCCTGACATTAAGTATAATGCTGGCTATATGTCTAATTCAAGTTCCTTTGTGATTAGTGATTACTAAAAATCTTAGTGATTAGTCTTATGACTCTTATCATGGATTGTGGATATCACGATCATTTTTTTCTTAATCAAAGTCTCTAAACGTCATTATTCATCCTTCTTTGTTTATAATTACTAGCTTGCACTATATGTTAATTGTTTTCAATCATTTCATTGCTCATATATGTAACATGTCGTGAGTGCTACAATGATCAAATTGTTTGATTAACAAGTTGCTATAAGTTTCTTAATCATTATCGTGCAGCCTTCTACCTCTTTGCAGATCGATAACAACAGACCTTTCAAAATAGACGAGTTTTTCTATATACATTCAGGTCTATATCAGATTACAGAATGCCTTAATATTTCCATGCATAGTACGTGTAGGGATTAACAGAAGCACCCTGTTCATTGTATTCTATAATTTCATTACTCATATTCTGGAGATGTTTAATCATGTGAAATGGTCAATTAACAAGTTGTAGGTTTCTTAATCCTTATTATGCAGCCATCAACTACTTGTTAATTAGTAGATAACACCGTACAAATCAGCACGTTACGTATAACGTACGAATACTTCTCTATATTTCTAATTTTCAGCTAGTATTATAGGGTTTGTGAATTTTCAATCTACAAGCTGCCTGAATATGTTATGTATCCTACGTGTTTAGATAACAACAAGCAACACAGCGTGTGCTACAAGTCCTTGAATTTATGACGTGTGACTATGAGTTTTTGTGCAAGTTAAGGTCCAACTAGGATTCAGGACGGCAAATTAAAGGGACTTTTATTTAGCTTTGATTTTGTCCACATTTTGGGTACGTATAAGAGTTTGTTAAGTGCGGCTTAAGATAAGCATGTTTGCTCCTCTAATGAAGGAAGAAACTAATGAGGAGAAAGATTCAAGCTTATGTCTTTTTCTCATAACCCCCCAAGAAAACCCTAGATAAGACTAACACCCTGAAAATAAGAAAATTGATGAATGAAACAGAGTGTTATCCACATTTCCGTAATGACCATTTCATATATGGTAATTTTTTTTAAACGAACTACAGATTGAATACATGTAATATGACAAGTAAAACTATTTCTTGCATGATAAAACAATTCCACAGTACCCAACCACTCCAGAAACCGCCCGCCGAAGCCGCCACCGGTTTCAAACAAGTCCCGGAAGAAAGGGCAGCGGGATTTGCCGGAGGCGGTGCTGAAGCACAAACTAGACTAGGGATGACAATGTGTAGGGTAGGGTAAGGGGATCAAAATACCATATATCCGTACCATTTTTCATTCCTCATCCCCGTACCCGCCCCATTTCACGTAATTAAATAATGGGGATTCCCCGTACCCGTCTCCTTTGGGGATTACGTTCTCATACCCGCCCTGATCCCCGTTAACAATTATGTAATAATAATTTTTTTAAAAATTAATTACGAAATATATAAATATGAAAATAAAATCAAATACATATATAAATAAGTTTCTTGATTCAATCCAACAAAAACAAATACAAGTCTCGGTTAAAAAATAAGTTTCTATAAATATTCATTAAGAAAATCATAGTAAAAAAAATATTACAAAAGATTTTACATAAATATCTATTTATAAATAATACACACACACACACACACACACATGCATTCTCAGCTGCGGAGTTCCGCACCAATGGTTTTGGTGCGGATTTCCATTTTTGCACCATTTTTCGATCGAATTTCTCCATCTCCACCGTCTAGTATCTAGATAATATTGTGTAGATCATCTCTGCAAAATTTCAGCCAATTTGGTAATCGTTAAGGCCCTCAAAATTGCGTTTTTCTGTTTTAAACATGAACGGTTCATGTTTGACAAAATTCAGTCCGTCAATTTGTTTTTCGAGTTTGAGGGTCTTAACGATTACCAAATTGGCTGAAATTTTGCAGAGATGATCTACACAATATTATCTAGATACTACACGGTGGAGATGAGGAAATTCGATCAAAAAGTGGGGCAAAAATGGAAATCCGCACCAAAACCATTGGTGCGGACCTCTGCACCTGAGAAAGACTGTGTGTGTGCGTGTGTGTGTGTATATATATATCATCTTAAATGGGTGAGATGAAGACGAATACCAAAATATCATACCCGTCCCGTACCGATTTAAAAATCCGAATGTTGAACATCCCCATACCCGTCACCCGTTTATCCACGTATATTTCCCCCATTAAAATCGAATACCTGTAGATACCCTACCTGCCGGAGATTATTGCCGTCCCTAAGCTGGACCAGTATACCCGCCACGGCCAAACTGAACCAGTTCCATTTTTATTTTATTTTTTAATGTAGACCCCTCAGCGTGCTAGTACCCGTGCCACGTGGACTCCGCCTAGCCACACCACGTTCCCGCCTAGCCCACAGAATTTACTTTTCTTTTCTAGTTTTGTTTTTTTCTTTTACTTAAACAGTGGGCCCCTTCAACCCGTTCAGACCCATGTCACTTGGACCGCCTAGCCCTATCTCAATTCCGGCTGGCCCGCATGAATTATTTTTCTTTCAAAAAATGAATTGGGCTTTGGCCCATATATAAGGCTAACAATAAAAATAAAAAAACAAATGGAAGTGGTTGAGAACTTGAAGATCCCAGAAAACGCTGCCAATAATTCTATGAAAACCAGATAACAAGACCCAGAAAGATCCCGACTTTGATGGGAAAGTCCCTTCCTTCCTCGACCCGGTTCCAAAACTTGACCCGAATCATCGCCTCCGAAAAGTTCTCGCGCCCGACACGCCCTACCCAAGTCCGGGTTTCGCCGCCGCAAACCGCGAAAACTGGTAGCAGTCTCCGGGTCGACCCGGAGCGATTCGGGCTGAAGATGGAGAGCTCTGAAGGGCAGAGTCGGGTCCCGCTGGCCCGGGTCGTATCGGACTGCGCGAAGCGGTGGTTTCAGGACACGCTGAAGGAGGCCAAGGGCGGCGACACCGCAATGCAGGTGTTGGTGGGGCAGATGTATCATAGTGGCTATGGTGTTGAGAAAAACCCAGAAAAGGTCCCCTTTTTTTACTTGGTTTTACTTCAAGTTCGTTTTTTTTTTTTGCTGCGTTTTGTTTGTGAGCTTGTTTGGTTTTAGTTCAGTATTGGGTGAATTAGGATTGGATACATGATTACGATTATTTAGTTAGTTTATGAGTGTAGAAAAAATGAATGTTTATGTGTATGATTCAGTGCAATGAAGCATATGTCATCTTTCCTTGTTCTGAACTTGTGAGTTGTGCATTTTGAATGATGGTAGTGATTTATCTGTATGTTAGGGACATGCTTGGATTAGTAGAGCTTCAAGAAGTCGAAGGGCAGTTTGGAAAGTAAGCCAGAAGCAACCAGGTACATTCTGTCTCATTCTCTCTGGTTGCAGCATTGGTGTGTGAGTTGTTGTAATTGAATTTTTGTTGGTGTCTGATAGGTTACCACGCAAGTGATTCCGACTCGGATGAATTGGAAGATGTTGCAAAGTAAAGGCCAACTGCACTTTCGTTTCAAATTTACTTTTGAGGTTGGGTTAATCTTCTTTCGTTCGTACTGTCATTGAAGAAGCTTTGTGGTTTGATTTTGACGTATAACTAAGCAATAGAAGAGTTGATATATACCCTTGCTCTGCTTAAACAAGTCTTTTGATTATCTATCTGAAGTTATGCTTTCAATGCAACTTGCAACATGCAAGTAACTGAGTTCTGAAATCTATAATGAGTAATTAAGAGTTGGTCTTCGTATTATAGCTATATACGAACTTAGTTTTGTGGAGTTACATGCCTTTGTATTTAGGGATATCGCATTCTGGTCACAAAGCAAGTAGCTGCTAGAAATATTAAATGGGAAGGAACTTCTATAAATCTGTGTAGTAAATGTTTTCCTGCGACATGTTATTAATAGCTCTGATCAGCAAAAAATAGTAATTCAGATCGTTCTGCAATTTAGATAGAAGTGATTCAAATAAATCTCAAAGCATATCAGGTAAGATAATGTAAATATGTAATGCTGGTTTTGAGGGCACCGGATATGTTGTCCGGATGTAGAACTGTACTGATAAGAAAAACTGTTTTGGCCGCCTACAGAAGAGCAGAGCAGTCACTAGGTTATACAGTGTTGGTTCACCTCCCTGTACCTAAGCATAATGAGATTATCCTCTCAGCCTGCTTGAGTGATCAATATGATACTTGAAGAGATGAAAAGAATGTTCATGATGTTCATTATGTGCGTACTTTGCCAGCAGAGATTTCCTTTTGTACCTCGTTTGGAACACAAGACGACTATTTAATAGATGCTATGATTACTAACATATGATTGTCACTATTTGGAATCTGCGCACTGTTTTTTGCATCAACGTCGATCTGCCGGCTTGTCAATATGCTTCAACTATTAGTGCAAGTCATGAAAGTTGTATTTTCATAGGACAGATGGGGGAACATTGCTAGGAATGATCATGAAACTTCACTGTAAAATGGAATTAGCATGATAGACGATTTTATTGGCATCTAGACTGGAATAATTTTCAAATGACACTTGTATATACAATGATTCTTTCAATAGATTACAACTCATGAATTTTCACTAGTTCATCCTTCTTACCGGTTACACTTTTATGCCGCGAGTGTGATATTGGAGAAAACTAATAAAGTAGTAGTACAATCCGAATCGGTACCAATCTTGTAGAGCATAATATGATTTAGAGGATAATGATTCTCCTGATGATCAACAATCCAAAACAAACCAATCACCAATACTATGTAGGTGTATCTTCTCATCACAAGTACAACGGAGGGATATCATAAATTTCATTCTGTTGATTTGTTGAATTTTAATGGAAGCCATTGATCTTCTGTACAAAAAAAGAAACACGGTTGCTGATGGTCTTGCGAATAAAAGTGTCGATCAACATTTTGGTCTCTACCGATTACTATCTATGTCTAATTTCATTTTTACAACTGTGCTTGATGGTAGCTGCTCATTCTAAACTCATGCTATCTTTTAGTGAAGTATAGAGCATAGCATCCTACGATTAAATAACCCATACGTAAATACAAATGACTCTACATATAGTTCATTGAATGTAATGTAACATTGTACACTTCCGGTGGTGGATATTACTCTTACAACACTTGCATATAGTACAAAAGATATTTCTTCACCCTAAACAGACCTCCCGTCCTGCACTTGAGGCATAAATCGCATAATCTTGCGTCTCACTAATGTTTCCACTCAGACGTTCGTAGACATAGTCTTGATAAGTTACATTTGTCAATAATTGATCATCTGCCTTCACGTCTATCCTTTCTCCATTCCCATGGCTTCTCAGGGTTTGATGAAGCCCATAAGCCAACTCGCTTCATTTGAGCTTCTCTTTCCCACTGGTATGTTTGATAGATGGAAATAGTTAAGTGTAGATACAACTAAATTTTTGAAAGTAACACATAGAAGTTGGAAGGTATGGATCTTGAAGTTCTTTTCAATTTAAACACAACATACCCTCAGATTGTAGTACTTTACAATTTTATCATAATATATGATTTGGGTATAATGCTGGTGCACTATATACAGAATTAGTAATATGATAATACTCACTTTTGCAAGTTCCGGGCGTTGGTCATAGGCTGTGTAATGCCATGCACACCCCTTCTTCAGCATTACTTCCTAGTTGAGATCCGAAAAGAAGACAGATCAGAGACTTGATGCTAATACACATTAGAAATTGATTCCTCTTAGGTAGCATATAGTACCTGTGCAAATATGCCATTGCTGTATATGTCACCTACACAACGGCCATAACGATCTGTCCCATAGACAAGGACCCTCAAACACTTGCCCTGAAGAAGCCTAACAAGCTCATCTTTGGCTTCTTTTCCATAAGGCATTTTACTCTCTGGTGCATCTATTCCCCTATTCACTCTTAGAATCAATTAACTTTCACCAGAAGAAAAAGCTCCAGCTTGAAATCACGTAAGCTGGTAATCTTACCTCAGTCGAATCCTATACTTCCGCGCAAGGACATCCTCGTTTTGAAACTGTAGTACCCTGAGTAGAGAGCGAAAAGAAATTTTGTAACCCTCTCTATTTTAAAACCTACATATTAGTAATTCCATATGATAAATATATAGAACTTTATGAATATCCAACCGGTATCCAGCGTCAATGATCTTTTGGTGAAGTTCATCTGCCTTGACATAATTCCTCTTCTCGCGTGCCTTTTCTCTTTGGATGATTGCTACTTGTACCTCAGTCGGAACACTAGATGACTCCCTAGGATCTGCTGTACTCACATAGACTGTCACTGTATCGCCATCTGCAACTGCTTTTGCATCAACCTGTGGTTTCATAAAAGTGATTGATCCATCAGAACTAGTTCAAAAACACTTCGTCTAGCCGAAAATGAGTCCTAAGAAAATAAAGAACCAATTCTATTACCGGTAATGTCTGCAATTCATACTGTACTCCTTGAGTACCAAGAAAATAAATAACCAATACTGTTGCTATTACCGGTAATGTCTGGAATTCATACTGTACTCCTTGAGGCAATGAAGTTGGTACCCCAGTCGAAAGTTGGATCAGAGTATGAGGAAGTGGCAGACCATAGAAAGCCAATAATCCCTACACATAAATCATTAAAAATAGTATTAACATGCCACTACATTCCATCATACCAATTAGCATCACAAATTATAGCAGCAATGCTTGTAAAATGTACCTCAACATCAGCCTTTTGGTGATTCTTGAGGGTTTTAATAACAAGCCTAGCTGCTTCTTCAGCTGTCTTGGGTGGTGGTCTCGCTTCCCTCCAGCTCTCAACTAGTTTTCTATACCTTCACACATTCCGAAATCCACAAATAAAAATCAAATCTTTTAACCATTTTTTTCACCCAAAAAAGCATCATTTCTAGACCTCTGATCATCACTCACCAATTAGCTTGAGCTTTCTTGGATGAAACTACATGCTGATTCAGTCCTACTGGGACCTTAATCACAATTAAACAAAGTGCAACATATATTAAAAAAGTCAACTTTACTTAATTGGGATCAAACATTAACAAAACCCAGAAAGGCAGAAACTTCAAATCACTATGCATGTCTAGAAATCTAACTTATATGAGCTTTGTGTAATCCGAAACGTACCTGGGCGGTGTTCTCAAAGTGGAAGAGATCGTGGGCAAGAGCTGAAACGCCGACAGTGGCGGCGGAAACGCCGTGGGGGCCAAGAGAGTCGGATTCAGTGGTGGTGGGCTTGCAGCAATGACCGTAAAGAAGCCTCAATGCGTTTCCCATTGTGCAATGTCGTTGGAAATCTGAGCTTTTAGTGAGGGAAGCTGAAGAAAGAAGCAAAGATGAGAGCTTTTTTTGAGTTTTCTATACCCAATTGCCAATTGGTAGTGATGAAGCAGAAAGCTAAAATAAAACAATACTAAATGGGAAAGGAAAAACTGTAACTAGCCAATGGGTGAAGAACACGTGGTTGATCATTTGGTGTTTTGGTCAACGGTTATATCATAACAAAATCCGCTCTAGTTTTTGAGGCAAAATATCTAATATGATCTGTTAAGCTCAATTAGTTTTGATCAGATCCAAAAAGATGGAGTAATGTTTAGATTTGTCATTCACTTTCATGTTGGGTTTGTTTTAGTAGCCGGAGCAAAGAAACTTTTGAAGCAATCCTAAGCTTTCATGTTGGGTTGGTGGAAATTTTGAATGTCATGACAAATTGAAGCAGCAACGTATGTAGGATTATGTACTCGTATGATCGTATCCTGCTACGTACTGCATGGTCTGTTAAAAAAGGAAGAAAAGAGGGTTGTTTATCTAGCACAGGTGTTGTTTAGGCAACACTTGATATAAACAAAGATGGCCGGCCTATTCTACTGGTCTTATATATGACTCTTATCTCATAACCAAATTGTCTAATAAGGTTTTGCAATGGTCTCCTCCAGCTCCGGTAGGCTACGACGACTTTGTTCTCTTGACAACGATGTCATCGTTAGCATACTGTCGAAGCTACCGGTCAAATCTCTATTACGATTCCGGTGTGTCTGCAAGTCATGGCGTGCTTTGATCTCCGATCCTAGTTTTTCCCGTATGCACCTGAGCAGTATGAACACCAAGAGCTCCAAGCTCCTCCTCGGAACCAGTCCTCTCCGGTCCGTAGACTATGAACCCTTATTCAAGCATATTGGTGGCCATGTTGAAAGAACCAGAGAGCTTGATTACCCGGTAATGATCCCAACCTCTTCTTCAAAATTCTTTGGTTCTTTCAATGGCTTGATATGTCTAGCACTGGACTATGACAACATTGTCTTATGGAATCCTTGTACCGGAGACTCCAAGCTGTTGCCAAAACCTGCTACGTTTTTTCATAACAACAATGAATCTAGTTTTTATGGATTTGGTTATGATTCCACCACCAAAGACTACAAGGTAGTTGGAAGCAGTAGTTCTAACCACAACACAGTTGAGGTCTTTGCACTCAAAACTGGTTCATGGAAGATCCATCGAGACATTAATGGACATGTGAGGTTGAACGGGCAGGGGTGCTTGCTAAATGAAGCTCTACATTGGGTACATGTTGATCTTGGAAGCAATGGTAGTGATTCCATAACTGGTTTACAAATAGTGTCTTTTGATTTGGCGGAGGAGACACTTCAAGTGATGATGCCATTCCCACATCCTCTACCTGTTAACCAGCATTACATCCATAATTGGTTTGATTTCTCTGCCGGAATTGGGACTATGGCTAATTGTCTCACCTTATACATGATATCAAGGCATAGCGGTGTGAGCATATGGATGATGAAAGAATATGGGGTAAAAGAATCTTGGATTGAAGTCATAAGAATTCCTCCAGAGGTTTTGCCTACAAAGGTCTTGTCCTGGAGGCCTTTATGCATTTCAGAGAATGGTGAAGTTTTAATCAAGTGTTGTAAAAATAGCTTGGCTCTATATGATCCAAAGAAAAAAACATTTATGAGTTCCTTCGAGACTCATGTGGAGTATTGATTTGAATCAACTACTTATATATCAGACCAAAGGGAAGCAATTACGTATCTAGAGACTTTAGTTTCACCGCAAACTGGCAATGACGCAGGCATGTGAACCAACATTGTGAATTTGTGATCCTCTTTTGGTTAAGTTCAAAGACCTTTTTTCTGTCTCCTTCTTAAGTTTGTGTGGATTGTGGCAGGTTAAAGTCCAGAGGCAATCACAATGGAGAAGAAGGGTGCAAAAGAGGAGGTTGTATCCTTAGAAATACCAGCTTCTCACTGTAGGATTGAGAAGGTTACTTGTCTCTTTGAATTTGCGGCATTTTCGAACCTGAAAATTCTTTTCATAGCTACTTGAGTTTAACTTTCAGTAGCTTTCTTAGAAGAATTTGATGATGTGTATATAGTCAGGGGTTCTAGACTTCTAGTTGGGAACTTGGGATTTCTGAGTGTTCTAAGCTTCTGGTCCTGATATAGTTTTCATCATTACACCCATGAATCTCCTTTCTTTCCCAATTGACATTTGGCTTAGCTTTATAACAGTGGAAAACAGCAACAAAGGAATCAATAATTATGACCCAAGTATGAATTAGTAATAACCAGAAAAGAAGTGGACATTTTCTGTATCATTGTTCTCTGTGTTACTCTGGCATTGAAATTCACCGTTCCTTCCAGATTTCTGTCTGAAAAGAATATGAAGTTCTCAATCACCTTTCAAAATCAGGGCCCTCCTTGGCTCCTTTGATGAATAAGCTGGTAAAAAACAAAAAAATTCTCACTCTTTGTCTCAGCCAAACCCTGCAGCTTCATGGTTTCTGCGGAGGCTAGTTGCTCTGAGGTCATTAATCAACAAAAAAAGGACCTTTGCGCAGAAAAAGTTGAAGCCAGCTCCCATCAATCACGTAAAGAATCCAATACCCTCAATCACTCACCAATGTTTATTAATATGTGTCAATTGGGATTTCACTGTCAGACGAAAACCCTTCCCTCAAATCTTACTCTCCTTGCAGTTGAGAGGTTTCATTGTTCCTCTATCAAACTTGAATGGGAAATGTAAGCTTCACTATAATCTTGGCATGTGTATTATTGATTTCTCATTTTGATTGCGCTAATGGCATACATGTTTTCGATTCTTGGCGCATTAGGTTGTGGAATTGAAGGTGGGCTTGCACTGTGAGGAATGCATCAAGAAAATCCTCAAGGCCATCAAGAAAATCGAAGGTGATCATCAATCAACTCAACATCTCATTTCATGCCTCGTACTAATCCCTCATTTCAAAAATTGCTCAAAACCCTTGTTTTGATTTGCCTAGCAGACATCGAAACCTATGATGTGGATACACAGCTGAACAAGGTGATCGTGACCGGAAATGTCACCACAGAACAAGTCATCAGGGCTCTTCAGAAGATCAAGAAGACAGCAATCCCTTGGGACCAACAAGATGAAGCAACTTCTTAAGCCATTTAGTTCCAATTTTGTTTAAACTCAATTCCTAGCATGAATTGCAATAAAAAGCTGGTAGCTTTCGCTCATCGATTCATATGTAGTCGAAAATTAGATATCTTTATTGCTCAAACAGAGAATTACAAAAGCTGCAAATTACAAGAAACTACAAAGAAAGAAAAGCCGAAAGCTAAAATGATTGCACAGTATTTACGAAACCGGTCGAGTGAGAACTGAATCGCTCTACCTAGGCTGCTGAATCGCTCTGGGACTCACTTTGACATTAACAATCTTCGGAGCTTTCTCAATAAACCTCGGCGCCTTCGCCACAGCTCGGCCCTTGGGCCACTTCAACAGCCCCAGCGAAACCAGCTCCTTGTGATAGTCTTTCTCCTCTTCCTCTGCTGTACAAAAAAGACGAGTTAGTTGGATCGGTGACTCGCGGAGTCGATTCAGTAAAGAGAAAACAAATAATACCGACTTTTGTTGTCAGCGGTGGTGGTGGGGTAGTGCTGCTCGTCGAAGAGGTCGTCGATGTAGTCGGAATCGTCGGGAAAGGCGGAGTCTTGAACGTCGGAAAAGAAGGGGTCGTTTTGTGGGTCATGGAAATTCTCCTGGAGCCAGTAGTCGCGGAACCAAGGGGACGACTGGACAAGGGCCCACCATTCGCTGGAGAAATCCTCCACCGTCCGATACGCCGCCGGAACGAACATCGGAGCGTTCGGGTTCAGGCTCGACTGCTGCGGCGCTTGTTGCCGGGAAATGACGTCCATGGTCGGAAAAAGCTGCGGATCAGAGATCTGGGTGTCAATAGAAAAGATCTGGGTGCCCCTAAAATCCACAAAAATCAAAAACGAAGATGGAAACTGAGAACCTGAAGAAGATGAAGGAGAAGTAGGTGAGCCGAATCAGTAGAGATATCTTATCTGGTTGGGGGAGAATAAATAGGGAAGCTAAAAGGATAAAGTAGTCAATTTACTCGGGGTTCGAGAAAGAAAGGAGGCAGGTGGCAGATAGGGGCGAGTGCGATTGGTGGGCCCACCGGCCCGATGCTTGTTTTTGGAAATCTAGTGTGACACAGCCCACTGTATTCAAGGGACGAGATGAAAGCGGGCGCTTTTGGTCTTATCCTTATGACTGGGATAAGAGGATAAAATTATGAAACCATTACGTGGAATTAATAACTGTTACGAAAAAGCACACCCAATGACTGCAATCTTTTACGGAGAAAATGAAACTAAATTTTGTCGGATTTATTTTATAAACTGCGCGGTTTGTAACAATGCTACATTGTAATCGAGTTATAGTCATATTGTTTGCTAATTGATGATTGTTAGAATACGTGTATATCTGATATTATTTCACGACTTCTTGTAAATACTTATTTCAGGGGTTTCTTTAGTTGCTTATTGTAATCATGGATTTAGGCTTCATGTTCCTCTTTATATTCGACAGTTTTATTAATGAATGATAGAGGGCTGTTATTCAAAAACAAAAGCTACCATTTTCTAGAGCTGTGCGACTAAGAATCTATCCTAGCTTTGAGTTCTAGTCGAGAGTTTTCGGTCATATTTTTAGGGTTGTCTCTCTAAAGTCTAAGAGCACGAAACAAAGATATTGCAACCAGTCACCTGAGCTTGACTGTGGTCACCGCACTTCTCTCACTGTTACAATTTATTTTTAGCCTGGTAAGATGAAGTGTAATAATAAATCGATGAACAACCGTCGATAGTATAAAACTTCCCAAAATACCAGCTTAACCTCTAATTTTGTCTCTGTAAGTGTGTGTGGTAGCAGGCAGGGTACTACATTTCATCTAATTTTCTGTGTCTGTTTGTGTTCTTGTTTCTCCTTTCTTCTCCATCGATCTGCAGCACAGGCGAGAAATGTCTTCACATTCCCATGTCACGGAAATCCGGCACGCGATAGATAATGTAACATTGGTGTGTCAGGATCCTCACAACACCGTCAACGTCAGGGGTTTTTGGAACGGCAAAAACCCCCTGGATTCCTCTACTTCTCTTCTTCTGGTGCAGTTATCAATCATTACATTTGTTTCTACCTTCGTCAATCTTTGGCTTCGACAAATAGGACAACCCAGCGTTGTTTCTAACATTTTTGTAAGCTTTGCTTTCAATCTCTAAAAATAGCATGAACTAAAAGAAAACGAAACTATGATGTTCCTCTGCAATTACTTACCTGGGATTAACTTGAACAAACATAATGTGTGCCTGCAGAGTGGTATACTATTCGGTCCATCTGCCCTGGGACATTTCAAGCAACTCGCCGAAACCCTTTTCCCTCTAGAAGGCATCATTGTGCTCGAAACACTTGCGACATGGGGACTCATGTACTTCCTGTTTTCGATAGGAGTGAAGATGGATGCCGGATCAATGATACGTCCCCAACGGAAATGCATGGTCATCGGATCATCATTGTTCTTTTGCACATTGTTACTCCCTCAGGGACTAACCTTCCTCTTGATACGTTTGGTCCCTAAAATGGACACGACGCTTCAGAACGCACTACCATTCATATCTGCTACGCAGGCTATATCAAGTTCAGCTGTGGTTGGTTCTCTACTGACCGAGCTCAAGCTGCTGAACACTGACATCGGCCGCACTGCGGTCTCAACGGCACTGTTTTGTGATGTTATTGGCGTAATAACGAGTGCCTTTGCTATTGCAATGAGTGATAGGAAGAACAAAGGTACAATAATACCATGGTTGGCAGTGATACAAGCAGCTGCTCTTGTGCTTAGCATTATCTATATCTGCAGGCCATTCATGATGTGGATGCGAAACCGGGCAGAGGAAAAAAATGTTGTCAGGGAGTCGCATATTTTCATCATCTTCGTTCTTGTGCTTGTGTTTGGATTTCTTAGTGAGATCTCAAGCCAGCATTACTTATTGGGGCCGCTGGTGTTTGGCTTTGTAGTACCTTCCGGACCGCCTCTAGGCTCGGCTGTGGTGGCCAGGGTGGATACTCTTGCTACAGGACTGTTCTATCCAACATACCTTGCCGTCACTGGGCTGAAAACAAACATCTTTACAATCGATTTTCGGTCTTATATGGTTCTGGGGGCAATTTTTTTCTTTGCTAGTTGTGTTAAGGTTGGAACAGTAATGTTGGCAGCCTGCTATTATGAACAAACTTTGCGTGAAGCTTTCGTGCTCGGGCTTATTCTCAATGCAAAAGGCATCACCGAGCTTGTGATGTTCAATATTTGGAAGCAAACCAAGGTGCAATTCTCTATCTAAATTGATTCTGCTACTTGTTTTCTCAAGTGCTTCCTGCAATGCTCAGGCAGCACACTGAAGCTGCTCCGGGATATGCCACTGACTATATAGCGTGGCTGGTCTTTGTATCTAATTTTTCTGAATTCTAATCTTGACTGATATGGTGAATCTGTATAATTTGCAGTTGCTGAGCGATCAAGAATTTGCGCTAGCTGTGGTCATGGTAGTAGCGGTAACAGCTTGTCTAACACCCTTGGTAAAATCTCTCTATGATCCCTCACAGCAATTCTCAGCTACCAAAAGAAGTACAATCCAGCATTTGAAGCGCGAGACAGAGTTCCGAATCATGGCCTGCATCCAATCCCAGGAGAACGTTCCCACAGTGGTAAACATTTTAGAAGTATCAAATGCTACAGAAGAGAACCCTGTTGCAGTTATAGCCCTCATCCTCGTCGAGCTTGTGGGACGAAGCACCCCTGTTCTCGTAGCACACCACCCCGGGGACACAATACAAAGCAGCATCGGCAGCAGCACATCCAAGTCCAACCAAATTATCAAAGCCTTGGGGCAGTACACTGAGTGCAATGAAGGGTGCGCCACCCTCCAACCATTCACTTCCATCTCACATTATCAGACAATGCATGATGACATTATGAGGGTAGCATTTGAGAAGAGGGCGCACATTGTGATCCTGCCGTTTCACAAGACTTATGCTATAGATGGCAACATTGGGTCAGTAAACAGAGCGCACCAGTCGCTGAACCTCAGTGTACTTGAAAAGGCTCCTTGCTCTGTTGGAATCCTCATTGATCGTGGGATCCTTGGTGGTTCAATGTCAGTTCTCACCAGCCAGTATATATACCATGTTGCTGTGATCTTCTTAGGTGGTGTAGACGATGCGGAGGCACTGGCCTATGGCTCTCGCATGGCGTGTCATCCAAATGTGGACTTAACAGTTGCACGGTTTCTTCTCTTTGGAGAAGAGAACTGTAAAGAGAGAAAGCGGGATACCGACTTACTTGAAGAATACCGACGAGCTCATGTCGGAAATGAGCGGTTTGTTGTGGTGGAAGAAGTAGTAAAGGATGGAGAGAAGCTGTCTTCTGTTATTAGATCAATGGTAGATTGCTTTGATTTGATGTTGGTGGGCATGCATCATCAGGACACTCCCCTTCTTTCGGGGCTTGGTGAGTGGAGTGAGTGCCCAGAGCTTGGTATCATCGGCGATATGCTTGCTTCACCGGATTTTCGTTGCTCACTTTCAGTGCTAGTGGTGCAACAACAAAGAATAGCAGGAAAACCAATTAGTCGGACTGCAAAACCAGTTGATACAGAACCACTAATTCATGATGTCCCAGGTGAACAAGTAAGATCATCATGGACGATTACAGTGAATGAAGGAAATAGGGGTTAGAACTTTACTCTTTCGTTTTCATCCTCTTTCATTTATCTGTTGTTTTGTTCTTTCGTTGATTGGTTTCTCTTGTTATCTAAGGGTGGCCTCTGTAAATTTCCTACGAAAAGAAACTGAACAATTCGTTTTATTTTTTCTTGTGTACAAGCTTAGGGATATTAATTTCATAAACATTTCTTCATTCATTTCCATGCAAGTCTTACCGCCCAATAGACCGAACAAGATTGAGAAATATGCTGAGATTCTAAGAAATCAAATAAAGAATACACCTTTTATGATCACCAAAATTGCAAGAACTGTTTCACTTACATCAAACAATTTACATTTGGGTAATAGAAGTGATACATGTAAAGCTAAGGACCAAAATCCATTTCTTTTGAGATCTGTCATCTGTGCCAGCATTTTTAAAGAATAGTCTGCAAATTAGTATGGAAGTATAAAGTGGGATATCACCTCATTTGTTTTGAATTTCATCTACACTTGTTTCCTCTGTGTTGTTACATTCCAATGCAACCTGGTTAGTAGAATCCGATGTTTGGTAAATGGACGGTTCACTCTTCGAAGCTTGCAGTCCAGTAAAGCGTGCAAGATCAATCCATTGCTGCAGTAGTTAAGAGGTCATGTTAAAACCCAATACCATGCAGCAGACTACACTTGCATCTTCGTTATTGAGATGGAACAAAGGTTCACATAAAAGATGTGGTTTTGTAACTCAGCCAATATCACAAATGGTAAAAGATTCTCAGATGTAGTGAAAGGCTCACATAAACCAACAGCATACCATTAGTAGCTACTATGAGCAAATACCATACGTAACTACTAATGAATACACTGAGGAAATGAACCAGTGTACACATAGGAACCTGACTCTCAGTACGAAACAAACTTTTGTTGCCATGGCGTAAGTGGTCATGAAAAAGTAAAGGAGAAATCAGCTTCAGCATAAGATGAAAGGTTATCAAGATGATACCTGAGTTCCCCAGTAAGAGTTTATTGTCCGAGAAAGAAAAGAGATCATATTTACGAGTAATGTTTGAGAAGAAAATTCGTCAGAAAGTCTATGCTCCACTAGTCCTGCAATAATCTGCATTGCATTTAATTCTTGTGTCAATGACGAAAGAACACGAAGACATGATCAAGATGTATGAAACTATAAACATGTTTTTATTTTGTTATATTGCAAGGGATGAGAAATAAGAGGGCCCCCTTATTTCTACCTGATAACGGAGGTTTGCTGATGTTCCGAGAAAGCCTCCATAGATTATTGCTGTTTTAAGTATTGGGCTTCTTTTCTTTTGCTGATCAGTAACCAGAGCTGGATTAATGAATTTGCGAACTGCAAATAGAATATTTGAGGAAGCAACAGCTCCGATACTGGAAATAAATCCAACACTAGCTAGTTTCAGACCACCCAAAAGCACAGATGCAAGTCTATGATTGATACTCCAATCCTGCCCCACAAGACTCTTCTGAAAAGCATTATCTGGAATGGACCCAAGAAGACCTTTAATAGCGTCCATGCTATCAGGGACATCCATTTCATCAGCGTATGAAAGGAATGACAATGTTGGAGCAGGAAGCCACACTGTAAAAAAATCAACAACTATCCCCCTTAAAGTATCCGTGATCACGTAGTCCAGCTCCTCGAAGAAATTTTCTTTGCGCCTCTCATATTGTGCTATTAAAGTAGTAGTTATTGATATAGATTCTTCTATAGCTAATCTATGCAAGAATTTGGGATCTGCCAACAATCTTTCCCTGAAACCCTGCATCCAAATGAGCCATGATCAACTGATGTGCCCCTTCGCATGTAGCTTCACTAACATTAATTGGTTGTAATAGAAATATACAATAAGTTTCATATGCTTAAATACCTATCAAAAGTATAAAAGACTTAAACCTCACCTGGAAACGTTGAGTAAGTTCTGAAACAAGAGGATATTGCTCCAGATCAAAGAAGTTCTGTAATACCTCTGGAGATACCAAACCAAGATCCAGTCCTTTCTGAAGGTCCTGAAAAGCATTTCAAAATATGGTTCTCTTGAGAGAAGGAAAGTAACATCATTAAGAAATTGATATAGTTATTTTCTAAAAGCATATGCAGCTTGTTAACCCACCCCATGACATCTTCCCTTGCCCCCATATGTCATCTGCTAATCCAATATGGCTTTTTGGTATAGGCAGGCTTTCGGCAAAATTAGCAATTGTTGTTGTTCAAACTGATTCCACTAACAAGTTAATGATCCCAACAGCTAACTACTAGTTGCGTTAAAACTACATACCTCCTACTAAACACATGAGTGGTAAGCACTCAAATGAAGTATAGAACTCCTACATTAAATTCAACATTAAAAAGTGTAGTGTAGTTTGAAAATAAAAGTTTATAATCTTAAAATTCCCTAAGAGTTTAATAATGAGCTAACCTGTGGAAGAGCATCTCTTTTCCTGCCTGCCGCATTCATAACTCGAGCAATTTCAGCACGATCAAAACAATTCCTATTGCAGGCTCTGGCAGCAGAATACCACAAGAAATCAGCAACAGGAACTTCTCCCTCTCGCCGTATATCCTGTCTTTCAGGATCAAGTAATATAACTACTTGGTTTTTCTTTTGCATCTTTTTTGAAATTCTGGCTGGCAATCCAGTCCCTCTAAGCCCATACTTGACATGGCTTGCACCTGTCACCACCACTAGCAAACCACTTGCTCCTCCACCTTTCATGGCCTTTAAGATAATCTTGGACATGGTATAATCCTCAACCACTCTTGTTTGTGCAGATAGATATGAGTTTGGCCCAAATGGAACAATCTGATTCGGAGAATTGCTATCAACTGGCGATCTGCGCGCGATCGAAGTGAAACCTGAGATGAACCCCGAACCTGCTGGGGGAGCATACATTTTACGATCAGCCTTTGAAAGCCCACGTATTCCCTCCGCTTGTACAGTCCGGAAGACCTATGGATACAAGATTAACCACTAGTTCACTATGCAATCCTTACTAAACTTGCAAAACACACATTACAACTTAAGCAATCACATTTGTGTATTCAATTTCAAAACAAAATGCACCATCATTCATTAATGCCAGCTAATTCGATTAATACAAATGTGTAAAGAATAGAAGAGTACCGCGAGTGGAGTACCACAAGCCACAAGCTGAACTCCATTATCTCGGCAGTAACTCAGAAGAGGCTCGTACTCCTGCCAGCGTTGCGGCGGCCAATGTGAGGTGTATGACTTCAAAGCTTCACCATCTATGCTGCCAATCATACACATACACAAAACCATCAATACAAACAACAACAATTCCAATAATCTCAAATTGAAGAGAAAAATAAGCAGCATTTCAATTTTAAAAGATATATAATAACCTTTTGTTCATGTACTGATTGAGCTGCTCCTGAAGATCACAAGGAAAAGCTTCAAGAGCCAAAGACAAGGCTCTCTCACTCTCCAAGCACCTCTTGTTCAAATTCCTCACAATCTCAAGCTCCAATTCCTTATCGTCGCGAATCGGAACCTGTTCGGCTTCCCCTAGATACACAATCCGAGCGTTCATCACCTTCTCCCAGACCTTACTCTTGTCCTTCCCCACCGCCATCGGCTCTCCGATCGCCGTGGCGTCGTAAATCCTCGACGTTATCACCTCCTCCTCTTCCTTCTTCTCCTCCGCTCTCGGCACCGGCACCGTCATTGACGGCGAAGACGGCGGAGGCGAGTCGTCCGCACTCGCCACGGCCGATTTGAGAAACCACGCGCCGAGCGCCAGTGACGGCGAGAGCAGCGCTTGTCTCCTGGTGAGCGAACTCCTCCGGCCAGCTTCGTCTGAGTAGTTTTCATCGGAATTCGAGGAAGGATTGCGTCGGAGAATGACGGAGATGCTAGTTTGGCGGCGCTTGGTGTAAGATACTCGCCGGAAGACGTGGATGAGCTGTCGCCGGAGAGAGATTCCCGGTGAGGATCGGGGAGGAGAGGTGACGTGGAGTGGACTAGTGGCGGCGAAGCCAGTGTTAGAGTGGGGCTTCATTTTCACCCGCGCTTCTTCTTTTGGGTTGGTCGTTAATACTTGGGCGCTTTCAATATTTTTGATCATTTTCATTTTAAATATTTATTGAATTATTTGTTTATTTATTCTTAATCACATAAATTTGGAATTTTTTTTTCTTCATCTGAAATTTGAAGCATACATTTCTGGAGGTAAAATAGCTTCTTGTATCAATTTTATCCAGAATTTTGTCCAGCTTTCTCATTCATTCTTATCTGCCACGGAGACACGAACAATATGAGTGGTGGGAGATCGATTAGGGTTTAAGAAAAGAAAAGAAAAACCTACTTGGCTTTGCAGGATGGTCAAGTTAGTATGAACACAAATGTGGAATCCTCATGCCCAGATTCGAATTCGAATCCTGACACGCTAACTAGACTTGCTCGATCAAAATTTCTCTTTATAGAACAACTCAGATGAACATTTACCAATTACCGAACACTATAAAACGTTTCGATAGCCAACATGAGTAGAAACGGATGAAAAAAATGGTGCGAGGAATTGTCAATCTAGGAAGATTTCACTTTTCTTAAAACATGTAATACGGATGACCAAAAAGATGTTACAGATAGTACAGAACTGCTTCCGTGCATATGCAACACATCTACAATGTATCACTAATAACAAGTACAATGTCCAACACGGCGCTCAAATTATTCCTTGATTGACCTACAGTCAATTTTCCTGACCAGAATGATCAGGTGCGTATCGCAAAATAGCCTGTCCCCCCTAACTGCCATAAGGTAAATAGACAAAGATGGAAAGAATGATTCTTGAAAACTGCAAGCCTCGCTGGTCCTCGACAACAATTACTGGGAAGGTTGATATAGCTCACTGGACACCAATACCGCGGAATGACGGCAAGACGGCAATAAGTGCGTCTCCATACCCAACAGCATCTGTGAATCATTAACAATTCAAAGCAAACCGACAAGTGGGAATCAACAGCCATTCAAGTTATTAAACAGAATTGCAGGTAGGGAAACCTAAATTTACATTCAGTCTACTTGTCTTTAGGATGAGCCAAAACCATCTTCCAAAAACATCATAAGTATTGACATTGTTATGTGTTTTAGCCATTCAGTGTCACTTTCTGTTAACAATTTTTGGTGCTCTGAATTTCATATTATTATATGTTTCTGGTGTTAAAAGAGCTTATTGTATGAAAGAAATTATATATTCAAAATGATAATAGGTGTTATACCTCCGTCATTGAATAGGAGCTTCAAAACTTCGCCACCCACATCGGTCTGCTCAAGATATGAGAATCCATCATTAGTGACGTGTCAATCAGGAAAGTTGGCATTAAGAAACTAAAATGGGAAACCAACCTTTACAGGAAGTTCAGTGCCAAACTGATCCACGTATCCAATTACTTGTCCTTCTTTGATAAGATCACCCTGTATATTGGTATGAAGAGAAGCCAATCAAGGTTATGTTGCCAAGATGGCATTATAAAACTACAATCAGTAGTGGATAAGAAAATGATGATATCAATATGCTGTTAATAGACTCGAGTTGTAGTGTTATGTGAAGTTGCCACAAAGCCAGTGTTAGCAACAATACCTACCAAAAGTGCAAACCTCTTAATGCATATTATTTACAGGACCATTTAAGTTCTTGAATTAGTTCTTTGAAATCGATAGGTTATTCTGACAGTGTTACTGTTCACAAAACACCCACTTTTTGTCACATCAGACAATTTGTTTCCAGCATATGAAAGATAAGAACATGAAATTTTGCATCAACTCAGAGATTCAAGCACTAGAAAAACACAGATACATGAACAACACATGCATGAATAGGTGCTTTTCATCATGAAATTATAACTACAAATCTTAACATATAGTAAACTTAAAATATGTGCGCAATAGATACCTCGTTAAAGATAGGAGGTTGCTTCTTTCCTTTCACCGTTCTGCCCCTTCGGAATGAACCAACCTGGAAAAGGAAAATAAATAAATTAAAATTACAAAAAAGGTGAACCCGATGCTGTGCATTACATTGTCCTGAATAAAGTAAAAGAAAATTCAGTCCTCCCTAGATACGCTCCCCACATACCGTTGGAGAAGTAACCAGAACATATCCATTAGATCCAGAAGCCTCCAATGCTGCTAATTTTGATGACTTAGCTACAGAACCGTTATTAAATGGAGTGGCTTTGGCAGGAGAAGATTTTGGTGCCGCTGGAGGGGGAGCAGGAGCTGATGCAGCCATTGGTGGAGATGGAATAGGTGGCGCTACCGTTGGTGAGATGTTAGACATGGGAGCACTGGTGGCTCCAATGTTACGCTTCATATGCATTTGAAAGTCTCCAATCTAATACAGAGATAAGCATGCCAGTTAAATAATAGAATGTAAATGCAACCAAAAATTTGCAGATGGCAACCAACTCCAGAGAAGCCCTATACAATAAGACATTATAAGCCCTGAGAGCTCTACTGAACTTTTTACTTAAACCTGCTATTAAGTCCATGCTGGAATATTTTTATTAAGATTAGCAGTTTTCTTTGATCGTTAAATGAGATTTATGTATAAAGCAAGTTTACCAAGTTGCTTGATAGGTTTAGAGATTCACCTTAAGTTTCAGTTCAGCAATCTCCGTCTCATCACAGACTTCTAGCATCAGTGCCTGATGATAAATAAAATTTGAGTCAAACGATAGAATAGAGAAGCATCAACCAGATAGCATCAATATAACCGAAACTAAATGTTAAAGTTGGCCAATATTTGTCAGAAAAAACAAATTAAATAAAAAATAAAAAATAAAAAACTTAATTCAATAGAAGCGATAAATAAGAAATCATCATCATATGGCAGGAGGACATTCCGTAAGCATGTGCTTTTTACAGCTTAAAATAAACAACCGAAGCACATTCTTGGGCAAAAATGTGTATATGTATACACTTAGAAGCTCCTTTGCACTCAAGGTTCATGCATTGAGTCATGACTAGTTATAGCAAATATAAAAACAACAGTTCTGCATCATAATGCATGAAGCAAATATATGAAGGGAAGGTTTGAAGATGTTAAATAAATCCCAGAATATACAAATATAACAAATCATAATATATTTAAAATTAACCTACATATGTTACAGAGCTTAGGGTTAATTCCAGTATCTGAATCATTGATCATAAATTCCTTAAGAAATCCACGAATATAGAAAGGATTATGCTGCAAAACCAGACTTCCTATATCTGTTACTTTTTATTCTTCTTTAAAAGAGATATACTCACCTCATATCCACTAGGAAACACAGTGCTTTGAGGAGATCCCTCTGATGTGCTTTCTGACTTAGTATCCAACAAAACTGCAGAAGCATAAATATCAATAGGATAGCAATGTAACAGGTTTTGAATAATGGGACAGTGACACACTAGCATGGTGAAACACATGACTATAATGAGCGAGCAAAGAGAAGCATAAATATCAATAGGATAACAATGTAACAGGTTTTGAATAATGGGACAGTGACACACTAGCATGGTGAAACACATGACTATAATGAGCGAGCAAAGAGAAGCATAATGGAAAACAAAACTGAATACCAGAACAAAAAAAAAACCCTAGATGTACTTAGAGTCTCTCATTGACAAAATTATTCTGGAAGCTACAGTGTCAGTAAATTTAAACTTTACCAAATATCCAGGCAGAAGCACAATGGAAATGGAATGCAGTACAACCGTGACTATCGCAATGAGGTTGGGAAGCTTCATATTTCAGCATTATTTCTTAAAGGACTGATCATAGTTCTTAACGTGGTGAAAACGTCGGATATCTAAATACCCGACCCACCAAGTTCTCTTTTTCTCACACCCACCCCAACCAAAAACAAATGCGCAAGATAAAAAGTAAAGAACAAATGTCAATATCCACAGTTATTTGATTGGGTAAATGGACTTGTTTACTAAATGATAAATACACGGAAAACTTCACAGCCTGGTGACAGACAAACTTACCACTGGAAATCTCAGTTTTGGCAGCTTCTGTTGTCTTCACACATGATATTAGGACTCCCTTCCGCTTTTGTGGGGAACAGATGAACTTCTCACTAACCATCATTCCTTGGAAATACGATATACTAGAGGTAGGCCTTCTAGCATTATACACTGGAAGCACACCAGGCTTGTCAGCGAATGAGCGGATCTGCGAAACTGTGCCTACAGAACCTGCAATATAATGTTGTTTATCAGATTTCAGACCGAACTTACAAAACTAGTTGACAATTTTCACTCGCATAAAAATGTTAAAAACGTCATAGATATATAAATTTAATCCGCACATAATCATGCTTGTGTTACCTGACTGCTCTTACACTAACAAAGCGGTATACTGAATGACAGAACCGATAATAACAAAACATGTAATGACTGTCTCATGACAGTAAGATAGATATTAACGGTACTACAACTTTCGTCACATATCAGGATTCAAAAAGAAAAAGCGTAAATGTGAACTTATGTACTCAATATCTGCACATATACAGAAAACCAACTAGGCATGCAAAAAAAAAAAAAAAAAAAAAAAAAAAAGAGCATTCAGCTCAACAAGAAACTATGTACACCTCAACACCTGCTTCAGCGTCTACCATAGAAATCCATGCCAGTTAAGATCAGATCTCGAACCACCGGAGCCGATTTCGTTACTACCGAATCAATATCTACTTACAATTAGTACATTACTCCACTCACAGTGTGTAAAGAATCAGCTTCCATTGATTCAGCGGAAATAACTAAAACAAATTCAAAATCTCTACTACTTTCAAAAAATCCACAGCATTTCGATTCCATTTTCTCACAGTTCATTCACCAAATCAAACACAAAATCAAATACACAGCACAAATTAAACAACCAGCTGAACCATACTAACTCAAGCTTCGAAAAGCAGTATTAGAGTGAGAGATTAGAGAGAGAGAGTTACAGTTGAAGGATCGGAGAACAGCAGAGGACTCCATTTCGAAATGCAGAGGAGAGAGAGAGAGAGAGAGGTGGACCAGAAATGGAGGAGACGGATGGAGACGTGGATTTATAGAGAGGATTTGGGAGGTTAAATCGATGAGAGAGGGATTTGAAATAAAAGAAGGAAAGGAAAGGAGAGGAAGGAGGTTGGGTTTGGTTGAGCACAGTTGGAGAGGAGGGTCTCTTGGAAACTCCGCCCTCTCACATCAGTTTCTCCGTTTTCACTGCTTTCCCACGCTTGCTTGTCGCTAACTTGCGCCGGAGTGAGTTATGTGCCCGCTCCTACGTGGCACCTCCTCTGTAATCGGGCTCACTTCTCGAGGAGGGACTTATTTCCTGCGACTTGTCGTATGATTGCAAAATACGGTGTCGTTTTGTTTTCCAAAAGTATGAGGTGTCACAAGGGTAGATTGGGCATGTGGCATGCGTTACGTTTGCGTTTCGTGTCGTGTGTCCTGTTCGTATAACAATTAGTTGTTCTGTCACCTATTCTGACACGATCATTTTTATTTGACATAAAACTACGAGATTTGTAATACCTCTCATGTAATTCGATTTCAATCTAACGATTGTAGCATAAATGATAACATGTTAGCTTTATTAACACTATGGGAATAGGGATTATGAGAAACCACTCAAAGATTATTTATTAAGCTATTGTAAGTTTGAGGATTTCCCTAAACTCCAGCCTCCTAGTTTCAGTATAGAATGTTCTATGTTTGTTAGGCCAATAAGTTAGCCAAATCCACCCTCTAATTTCCCATTCCATAGTCTTTCCCATGGCAGCCTTGTCCACTTTCCACATTACACCCTCTCCATACTCATCACCAGCAAATATGACTCCTCCTTGCCTAGTGAAGGGCCTGTAAGCACTAGAGTACCTGTCTCTGAACCAAGCCTTGGGGTTGATCAGTTTACACTTTGATGGTTTGGAAGAGAAGACCTCCCTTCCATCCACACTGTCATGGAGAAACCAATTCAGTTTTGCACTGTAACCGTACACGGATTCCTCGAACTTCCACGGCTTCAAGCTCATTGTCATGGTCTCATTAGCAGCTACCCTGATTGCCAAGTAAGGGTTTGGGGGTTCGAACGAACCCTCTATGCCCTTTTCTTTGCCAATCTCTCTTGCAGGGTTCTCCGAAGACTTGCTCACCGAAACACTCACTACATTGGTTTGTCGCGTTGGAGTAATTTGTAATGAGATTCTTGATGGGAAGTGCTTTTCACCTGTCCCGGCGCCTCGTTCCCTCATTAGAGTCTCATTCACAAGCCTAACAATATCACACCTGCAAAGTAAAGAAGTGACAAAATAGCTCATGAGCTCCCAAATATATTCCGGAGTTATTTTTGGACCTAAATATGTACATGCACAAGAAATAACCTTATGTTATCAACGTTTAGCATCACATCAATCCACCTCTCTTTCACTATGACTTTGTAATTGAACTGAAGAACACCCTCAAGCTGGTGGTAATTCAGAGAGAATTGCAGCCTCTCATCACCAGAAGAAGGGCTGCTAGATTTTTCAATGTCCATGGCTATGACAGGACAATACAACTGCACTTTCCACAACCCAGATGTTGAAATTGCGTAAGAGAAAAGTGGTGATGGTGTTTTGAGGGTTCTCTGTTCTGCTTGGTGCTCCACAATCCAATTAGTAATCGCAAGGTTCATGGACCGCATCCATTCCTCTTCCAAATTTGATCCTAAAAGCTTCATCAGCGACTTCGAAGCCTGTCTTGACCAGCAATCTGCCAAGTAATTCTTGAGAATGTTGAGACATCCGGAGCGAAGGGCTGCAGGGGCTTCGTAGATGCAAACGAGGAACACAAGAGCGAGAAGTGAGAGGTTGAAGACGTCTTCCAAGTTGGGAATGGTGTCTAGCTTGAGAAACTTGATCAAGAAGTTATTCTTTTTTGATCCATAGTGAAGGACATCTTCAATGACATTGACTAGGAGACTCGAAATGATTTCTTGATTTATAGGTTTGATGTTATTGGGGCTATATTTAAAGTGTTTCGAGGTCCAAAGCGCAATAGGGAGATTGAAGTCTGCAACTATGGAGAAGGAGAGAGTTGGAGTTTGAGTGTTTTTAGATATGGAAAGTTTGAGAGGTGGTTGAGACGAGGTTGAAGAGGAGCATAAGGAGATGGAGACGATGGAACTTTTTGGTGGCCATTGAGAGATTGGTGGAAGGCTCTGAATCCATGAAAATATGTCAGGAAATCCAGAAGAAGCCATGGAATTTAACTACAGAATTCATCTTATGAACCCCATTTTTATAGAGTTCTGCATATTAAGCATACAGTAATAAAAAACCAAAAAAAAATTGCATCAGATTCTGGTGGCAGGAAAAGTGGAAAAGCTAGCTAGGAAGAACTTTGAGATAGGAAAGTTGTGCAAGAAATGCCATTGCTAACTATGTGATTGCTTACTGAGAAATATTTAGTATTTCGAACAAGAAAAAAATAATACTAGATGAACCACCTTTTTGGTGAACCACCTTTTTGGTGAACCACCTAGAGCACACTTTACGTGGCAATGGACGTGACATGCCCACATCATCAAAGTAAGATTTCTAATTAATATTTTTAAATTTCTGTTTTTGTTAATTACAAAATTTCTTTTTCCGTTTTTACTTTCTTGATTTTATTTTTTTTCTAAACCCTATATCCTTTATCTTTCTAAACCTTTAAAAAGAAAAATTGTTCTGCATACATACGTTCTATGGATCCTCCCATCTCATCACATCTTCTCACCTCCTCTTCAATTCAATTGATTAAGGAATTCTCATTTCGGTTTTCTCCATCACAATTTCACAAGTATCCTCTACCTATTCTAACCGTGGATAGTTTTTTTTTTTTTTTTTTTTTTTTCTCCTTTTTATAACAATGTTTGGATTTAGCTAGGGTGGATTTAAGGGTGAGTATGAACCCTAAACCAAAATCATAGCTATGAGTATGAACCCTAATTCAAAATCACAGGTGAGTATAAACCCTAATTCAAAATCATAGCTATGAGTATGAACCCTAATTTGAAAATGATACTTGTTCAAATATTGCCTGGGTCTATGGAGAAATACGCTATATATCAATCTTATTAATATAAGCAGCTAGGTATATATATATATATAAGAAAGTTACTCTCAATCGTGAGTTGCTTCACAGAATAGGACGAAGGAGGAGAAGAAGAAAAAAAAAACGTCTAATGAAGAGAAGAAAACCCTAAATAAAATAGGATTTAAAATATAAAGAGATTAAAATATAATATCAAGAAAGTTAAAAGAGAAAAACAAACAAAAAGAATTTACATAATTAGGAAAATATAAAATTAAAAGCTAGAAATTATAATTTGATGATGTGGTTATGCCACCTCAGCTGTCACATAAGATGAGTTCTAGGTGGTTCACGAAAAGGTGGTTCACCTATCATTACTCCAAAAAAAGAAAATCCCATTTCCAGATTCAGAAAATGGTTTTCGGTTGTGTTAGACAACGATTCGAGCCCGGAAACTAGAAGAACTCGCAGTTGAAGTTCATATTAGACCAAGAGTAACGGATAAGATTGATAAATGATAACTAAGATTTCAATAGCGTGCTGTATCTACCAATGTACGTGCATCTATAGGTAGCTTTCTAGTTTTCTGGAGAATCATTATCATGCAGTACTAGTGATTATATAGAAAAATGATTCCAAGTTTTGGTTTGGCCTAACTTAACGTACAGTATACATGCTTCCAATCCTACTACTGTGTCTAAAAAGATCGATGTGAATATATGCTGGTCATTAGCATAAGCTCTTAGACTAATTGATGGAGATAGACTTGGACTTTTGAGTCAAAAACAACCATACGCTTTCTTCAAGAGATATCTTCATGCAATCATACCTAGCTAGCTTCTTCAAGACGTACTATACTATTTTGGTAGCCATGTCCACACAAAGATTTAAGCGGTATGTGATACAATTTTGGCTCGTGTTTTACCTGACGAATTTAGATCTGCTATACAATCTCCTTCATCCAGATTTGCTATACAATCTCGTTCATCCGGTAACAAGCTGACCATGAACAAAAAAAAAATCGTGAATTGTACTCAAGGAACAAAGAAATCTCAAGCTTCGACATAGAAATGTTACTGCGATTAGTTCTAAGAAAGATCGGAAGCACATAGAATGATCTTCCGGTTAGACCTTTAAATCAGATTTCGAGTTAGATTCATGAAAACACGAGTTGAGCTATTATAAAACAGCATGCAGGTTTAGCAAAACAAGTCTAACTCAAGATTAAGCTCAACTTGGTTTGTTCGTGGGAAGAAATATTTCAAGTGAAACTTATATCTAGCTACTGCATGATCAGATATTCTGTGTAGTATGTTAATGAGATTTACTAGTCCAGAAACCAATAAACCAGATAACTAACACTACAAGGAGGATTTAGCAGCACTAGAGTAACAATGATAGTCAGCCATGAGCTTCAAGTACTAACACAATCAAGTAGCGTCTATGCATTACAGAGTTTTCAAATATACCAGAAATTGGTCTAGCTGGTTCACTTTCTTCAACTTCCTCCTGGCTCGCATCTCCCTCATTATTCTCGTCAGCTTCTCCCTCAGCAGCTGGGGGAGCTCCACCAACGAGAGGCAATTCGTTTTCTAGACTCTCTGCAGCGAGAAGTTGCCTAACATAATTAAATAAATCTAGCAAAAAATGAAACAGACAGAACGACGAGATAGTATGATTGCTAGGTCTAAAATGTCCAACAAACAAAAGTTGGCTGACGCAGATTGATTATCATAGTGTTGGGCATACTACAATGATCCCTAGCAGCTATTTCTAACACAAAAGGACTCATTTATGAAGTCCCTAATGCCAGAAGTTCAATCTTCTTCACTCTAATACTAACAGATTCACATTAATACTAACAGTAACATAACACCTGTATGAGCAGATTTCACATTCTAATAGCTTCTGTTATTAACAATCAGCACCACTCAACACCATTTCATCAAAAAGCACCAATCTTTTTAGCTTAGACACTACCCCTCTTCACAAAAGCATCAATAACAAAACACCAACACATAAACAAGCCCATTCAATAATTAAAACTAAAATAAAGACAAACAGTTGAAGCCACAAGCATATCTTGATTCTTTGCTTCTTTGATCTGTACTGCTGTTCACACTGCTTATATATTATGCTATGTAATATGCATTCTCAAATAGAAGTTTCCCTAGGGGGAAATATGATCTGAGCATCAGTCTTTACTGCCTTAAGTTTTTCTTTCATAACTCCCCAGGGCCGTTCTGAATAACTTTGGCACACCTGCCTGAACTTTCCATCACCCAAATAAAATCTCCGAAGCTCATCAATGACCAGCATCTCTAGCTTTGGTGAAATCTCTAGGATACAAATGGCCAACTCTGTCTCGTACCAATAACCCATGAGTCCCAGCATCTTAACCATTCTCAAATGATCATTTGTGAATCCAGAATGGTTCCTTGTCTGTCTTTGATTAGTCTCAGACCCATCATTTAATCAGTAATGCATCATATATCAGTATAATTACAAGCTCTTCCAAATAGGGTGCAGCCTCGAGAAGATCCAGCACAAAATTGACATCGACGATGTCTTGCATTCTATATCGAGATACGTCAATATCCAAGCTGAGTTGCTTGAGATTTCCATAAGTTGGAATGCTGCTGATTCGGGATGATCTCGGTGTAATATGCAGATGAAGAGTCTCAAGCCCTGGACACAATGCAAATTGCATCAGTGCTTGAGGTACTAATGTTTAACTTACCCTACTGTTGGAGAAAAAAAATTCTGGTTAACTGTGGAGCTTTTATATAAAAAGAGCTGCATTTGGAATATGTAATGTATTCCAAGGAGGCTAGATTTAGTGCCCGAATCTCCGTTTTGGTTCCCTCCTCACAGTCTATTACTTTCAGATGAGTTAGACGATCACCTGCAACTAAAGGACCCGCTTGAATCTGGCATCTATTTAAGGTCAAGCTTTCGAGTAACACACAAACAGAGAAGAGATTTGGCATCAGAGATTGATCAAAGACAACTTCTCTTAGAGAAAGAGTAGTTAGCTGACCAAAATCAGCAGTAGCATGTCTTAAAGTACAACTCTCTAATGACAAATGTTTTAGATTTGAAGTCGACGCAACATGTAAACTCGGAGGAAAAACATAAACCGAAGGAAGACGACCAAGTAGTGTAAGATGAAGCTCTTCAACCCCTTTTGTAATTGCGAAACGAATCCATTCATCAAGACTGACATGAGATTCTGCATGAACAGGAGAACGCCATTGCAATCTGAAAGAGTCGACCTTGTTACCTTGATATTGCTGCAAATATTTACTCACACGTCCCCAAAAATCTCTGCACTGGCGGCACTGCTGCAGCTGCACCCAATCGTCCAGTGGACCTTTTTCCCTTGGTTTGCTCCCGAAGACGTTGAAATAGTTGGATGAGAAAGAGTCTTCCAATGTGGAGGGGAAGCCAGAATAGTATTCACTGCGTCTTTTAGATGTAGCAATGAGACTATGGATTCCATAATGCAAGCCGGCAACTCGGTAATCCCGCTCTAGGAGGCCAAGGCTTTAAATACTAATGAGAGCAGGGGGTGGGCATCTTTCGGCTTCGGCTTAAGGATGTCTGGACTTGATTGGAAATTCTTGTATGAGAATCTATATAAGACACACGCGCGGTGTGCTGAAGATGATCTCAGATTGAATTAGGAAACCCCACTCTCTCGCAGTAGGACTCAATATTTGTGTCCATGACCCAAAGGAGTTCTAAGCCCAATTAGATAGTTGGGCCGAAGTCCAAATGGATTTTAGAAAGGTCTCTGCCACGCTGGACAAATGCTTTATTCCTAGTGGCTCACATACGCTACTATATCACACTCTTCTTCCTCTCTAACTAAATTCGCTCCATAAATCTCACACGCCCCCAGATCTTTCTGTCCTCCTCTAACCAACACCCCGAAACACCCGCCACATCTCACGCGCCACCGCCCAAAATGTCCGCCCCACCGACACTCCCCATCACCAACCCCCAAACGACGTCGTCCTCCGTCTCCCAGCCCCCCATCGCCACGCCCGCCTTCCGCGCGTTCCTCTCACGCTTCACCTCCTCCATCCGCTCCGGCTTCTCCCAGCGCCGCCCTTGGTACGAGCTCCTCGACCGGAGCTCCCTCGCCCGACCCGACTCCCTCACCGAAGCCTACTCCCGGATCCGAAAGAACTTCACCTACTTCCGTGTCAACTACGTCACCCTCCTCACCGCCGTCCTCGCCCTCTCTCTCCTCACCCACCCCTTCTCTCTCCTCGTCCTCCTCTCCCTCCTCGGCGCGTGGGCCTTCCTCTACCTCTTCCGATCCTCCGATCAGCCTCTCGTCATCGCCGGCCGGACGTTCACCGACGCCGAGACTCTCATCGGACTCGTCGCCTTGACGGTCGTCGTCGTCTTCTTTTCCAGTGTCGGCTCGCTTCTCATCTCTGCGTTGCTGATCGGATTCGGGATTGTCTGCGCGCACGGCGCGTTTAGGGTTCCGGAGGACCTGTTCCTTGACGATCAGGAGCCTGCTAACGCCGGATTCCTCTCGTTCCTCGGTGGTGCCCAGGCTGCTGCTACCGCCGCGGCGGCGCGTGTGTAGGTGGATCTTGAAGCAAGGAGGTCTGAGGCTGATGGCTATAAAGGTTGGTGAGGCCAAATCTGTTTTGTAATTGATATTCAATTCATATTAGGGGGAAAGATATTCAATTTGTTTGCTGAGAGATAGAATTTATGTAGATTGGATCTGGAATTTCTAGTTTGTCTTTAAATTTTCGAGATGTAATGCTACTTGTTTCTTAGTATAACTTTTGATTTCGATGAATTTTGTTCCTCCCTTTGTTTCATTGCATCGGAAATGGTAATGTGAGCATGAGTTCAATTTATATTGAGTAGTTTACAAGGAAAATGCAAGAACTTTTAGTTTAAGATTTTTCGTTTATATGGATAGTTTATGATTAGTAGGCTTCAGTAATTAGAGTTAATGTTGAAATTTTCTAGTAGGTGATCATGCACCTAAGATTAGTTTTGGTGGTTTTAGTCTGAATCTGAATTCTTGTGGAATAGGTGTTGTAGATTGATCGGGATGAAGATGTACAAACTTTGGATTGGAGAAATAACACATGTTTGGTTTTGGTAGTCATGAACCCAAGTCCAGTATTTGTGGGTTTATTGTGGAGTATTGGGGAATAGGTGAAGACAGATCGAGCTGATGATTTATGCTGCTTTAGATGATGAGCTATACACGGTTTAGATTAGAGAAATAACACTGAGTTAGGAATTAACACTTGGGACAAAAGGATTGTGAGTTAGAGATAAAAACTGTTCAGTGGGCTGTAATATTTGCTATGATGATGGAGCATTCATGTTGCTAGGATTTCATAGTTGGTTGGTAAGATATAACTAATATGTTGACACTGGTTTGTCTGGAAGGCCACTTCTGGCCATGGATTGTCTAGGCCCTTCGGGAGATAGGTCAGGCCATGTTTATGATTAAGGGGTTGGGGTAGTGATGTTAGTGCTGAGTAGGGGACTGCTGGGCAGAAGTACAATGCCTACCTGTATAGTTTATTCAATGCATATCAGTATAGTTTATTCATTTGAACCATTGTTGCCTAGTAGTCTTGACGCCATATCATAGGCTCCTGGAATAAGGTGGATCATGTAGATCAGCACCTACAGATTTTAGTTTTAATCTTGTAAAAAATGTATGCTGCGGCTGTTTTAAGCATGGTAAACTTTCAGATGGGTATTCTTCAGGTTTGCCTGTGCAAGTTGTTGTTAGGATAAATCCTCACTATCTCTATCGCTCAGTTGCCTAGAAAAACCTATTATGTTCCGGTAACTTTCTTGCAGATGAACAATTGTAGAACTATGTCTCTATTTTTGCACTTTTCTATGTCTTGATCCTGCATTTTAGTGAAGAAGGGTCTTGTCGTCTTGGCATTCTATCCTTGTTCTTGTGCTTCTGCCGTAATGCCTGATTGGTTTGATTATGTTATGATTGTTATCAGATGAATCCTATGTATGAAATTCTGAATTTAAGGATAGGGTTTACCCCAACAGTTCCCTTATCATCTACTATGCTTAGTTTGTGGCCTGATGAATTACTTGCCTTCAAGTACTCGACTGCTGGTTCAATAGTTGTGATAACCAATTAGCTGACCAATGGCAACAATGCTATCCTTCTTTTCTATAATGTTGGATGAGTTGGGCGGGTTCAAATCCAGCTTCGCATCTGATTATATCAATGAATGAGGTTGTTTCTTCTAAACGAGGAATTCAAATGTCTTGGTTCATCTTTTGTAATTCCAGCTTTACATGTGCTGCAAAGGCCGTTAAAATCTATTATTACATTATCATGAAGTCCCTGCATCAATCATGTACTAAGCCACATGAACTGCTCTGTAAAGGCAAAGATAAAGCATAAACAGATAAACTAGAAAGGGACGCATCATTCTACATTTCTACTTCCAATCCATCTCATCTTTCTGCCAAAAATAATTACGAAAGCTTCGTCTTCTGGACCACCTTCGACGCCCTTGTCACTCTCAAGACCTAAAATGAAGGTCATGTTTCCCAAAACCTAATACGGACATAATGACCTACTCCACATTGATGACCTCCTTTCTCGTCGCTTCCTTCTCAAAATCCTTGCTCATTGACCCATCCTTTGGCACAATGTATCTCTGAAATGGAAACCCGAGAATCGACCGGAATGCAACTCCGATTCGGTTCCGGCCAAAACCCCAACCAAAAAAAGGGTTCAGGAAGGTTCCTAATATGGTACAAGTACAGGTGCAGGCGGGACCCTAAGAGCAAGATAGCCGTTAGGGGGAGCCATTAGAGCAATAAAACGACCCAAACTTCGACGAGTTCAAACTCAGCCGAAGCACGAGGGATCTCCAAGAGAAATACTATTACATAATGCATGGAGAAGAGAAAAGGAACAAGAAAACACTAAACCAAATGCCCCCAAACCCAGCCATTATGGTTTTTTGGGTACTACCAACACAGACCAAGGCTGACCAGACCCAGCCACTTCTATTATTATTGCCTCTCAATTAACAAAGATAGAAACTAGCCGTTAGGTTTTTGTAACAAGAAGAAGAAGAAAGAAGAGCGTCTGCTACCCACATGTCTCTCCCAATTGCAAAGATTCTGCTCTGTCACACGTGCCTTGTCACTCTCACTAAACCCACCTCTAAAGCCCTCCATTACTTCACACTCACCTCCTCCCCAACTCTCATCTGGTCTCTGCTCCTGTTTCATTCACTCTCCTTCTTCTTCTTCTTCTTCTTCAATACTTCTGTGGTTATGGATAGCCGGAACCACATTTCCGACACATTATGCGGTTGCCTGAGTAGTAAAGGGCACCGCATTTCGCATAAGAGGAGAGAAAAATGGAAGAGTGGTAGTATACATTTACACAATTCGTTGATCTTGCTTCCCCTGTTGTTCTTGTGTGCATTGATCTCACCGGTTAGCGGTGAGATTTGGGACGGCGTTATAGTCACAGCAGCCGACTACCAATCCCTGCAGGCGTTCAAGCACGAGCTGGATGACCCTAAGGGGTTTCTGAAGAGCTGGAACGACAGCGGCTACGGTGCCTGCTCCGGCGGCTGGGCAGGGATCAAGTGTGCTCAGGGGCAGGTCATTGTGATTCAGCTTCCTTGGAAGGGCTTAGGTGGCAGAATCACTGGGAAGATTGGACAGCTTCAAGGGTTGAGGAAGCTTAGCCTCCATGATAATCACATTGGGGGATCAATTCCCGCTTCATTGGGCTTGCTTCCAAGCCTTAGAGGTGTGCAGTTGTTTAATAATATGCTTTCTGGTTCAATCCCACCTTCATTGGGTTTTAGTCCTCTGCTTCAGAACCTAGACCTTACTAATAACTCTCTAACTGGGTCAATCCCAGATAGTCTTGCAAACTCTACCAAGCTTTATAGGGTTGCTTTGAGCTTCAATTCGTTATCTGGGTCGTTCCCTATTAGTCTCACTCACTCACCTTCCCTGACTTTCCTTTTGATTAGTCACAATAATCTATCAGGAAACGTACCAAATGAAATCGGGTCTCTTTCGAATCTTAGGATACTAGATTTGTCTAGCAATGCTATCCATGGAAGCTTGCCTGCTAGTATTGGTGCATTGCAAAACCTCTCTATTCTCAACTTGAGCAGAAACCAAATTCAGGGTCCAATCCCAACCACTCTGGGAAACATTTCCACTCTTGCACAGCTTGACTTGTCACTAAACAATCTCAGTGGTGCAATTCCGGCTACTCTAGCTGATCTTCCGCATCTTGGTTTCCTTAATGTCTCTTACAACAACCTCTCTGGTTCTGTCCCAACTCTTCTCTCCCAGAAGTTCAACGAAAGCTCTTTCGTTGGGAACATGCAGCTATGCGGGTACAGTGCTTTGACCACATGCCCTTCTGAAGCGCCTTCCCAAAGTGTAGCTCCAGCACCTGAGGTAGCAAAACGTCGTCGACGCAGACTTAGTACCAAAGACAGAATTCTCATTGCAGCAGCAGCACTTCTAGTAGTTTTGTTTTTACTCTGTTGCATACTGCTTTGCTGTTTGATCAGAAAAAGATCTGCATCTAAATCAAAGGATGGCGGGGGAGCTGGGGCCGGTGCTGCTAGAACCGAAAAGGGAATTGCAGCTGGTGGGGGTGAAATCGAGTCTGGTGGAGAGGCCGGAGGAAAACTAGTCCATTTTGATGGGCCAATGGCTTTTACAGCAGACGATCTGTTGTGTGCAACAGCAGAGATTATGGGGAAAAGTACTTTTGGGACAGTCTACAAGGCCACACTGGAGGATGGGAGTGAAGTTGCAGTGAAGAGATTGAGAGAAAAGATTACTAAGAATCAAAGAGAGTTCGAAACAGAAGTGAATATCATTGGGAAAATCAGACATCCAAACCTCTTGGCTTTGAGGGCTTATTACTTGGGACCTAAAGGAGAAAAGCTTCTGGTTTTCGACTACATGCCTAAAGGAAGTCTGGCTGCATTTCTCCATGGTAAGCATAATTCTAAGTTTCAAGTTTGATTTCTATCTACTAAAACTTGTACTCACATTCATTTTGATATGGTTCATCACTTGTGTTGTTTTGTTGCAGCTCGCGGACCTGATACACCTATCGATTGGCCTACAAGAATGAGAATTGCAAAGGGCATGGCACGAGGCTTGTCTTATCTCCACGGCAATGAGAACATCATACATGGGAACCTTACATCTAGCAATGTTCTACTTGATGAGCAAACTGATTCTAAGATTGCAGATTATGGTCTGTCTAAGCTTATGACGGCTGCTGCGAATTCAAATGTGATTGCAACAGCTGGGGCACTAGGGTACCGAGCACCCGAGCTCTCAAAGCTGAAGAAGGCCAACACGAAAACTGATGTGTACAGCCTTGGTGTGATCATATTAGAACTCCTAACAGGGAAGTCTCCCGGCGAGCCAATGAATGGTTTGGATTTGCCTCAGTGGGTTGCCTCCATTGTCAAAGAGGAGTGGACGAATGAAGTTTTTGACCTGGAATTGATGAGGGACGCGTCTGTCATCGGGGATGAGTTGCTAAACACATTGAAACTGGCTTTGCATTGTGTTGATCCTTCCCCATCAGCAAGGCCGGAAGTACCACAGGTTCTGCAGCAACTCGAAGAAATAAGACCCGAAACAGCTGCCAGTTCAGCTGATGATGGAGCTGCAGAAGCGTCAATCCCTTCAACAACAAGCGAATGAAAGCAGATTCCAGAACCAGTGGTTACAGACTAGTTCACTATTCTTTCATTCTTCCAACTTAGTTTTGTTTTGTTACACTTCATCAGTGTTTGTTGTAAATACAAGCTTCTCTTAATTTAAGAGCCTTTTGCGATTTGCAATGAAGTCTGGTTTCTTTACCATGTCAGGCTAAGATTGAAAGTTAGATGTAATCAATTGAAAATCGCATGGTAGGTTTTACCAAAAAAAATGGATGAAGCATAACCAATTTTCAGGCTAGATTATGGACCGCGTGCTTTTATTGTACATTTCAAGTTTGCAATTGTAAACTGGGTCTTGGGTGAGTGGTACTGTATTGGAAGGACCACTGACCGATGGCAAATCTCGACGTGGAAAACAATATACAGAACAAAAGACTAGCTTATATCATATCAGTTAGAAAATGAGAGATTTAGACATGTCCATCCATCTTCCATCGATTTTATCGACATAATTCTAGTTTTATGATTGGTCTCTCTCATCGACGTCTAAGATGACCCGTTTATTACCAAGACAACAATCCACTGTTTTATCAAACAACCCTGATTCACCAAACAGCAACTGTTTATATATAGTTTCTCTATATATAGGCCGGTTAAGAGCAAGTCCAACAACTTTCTTATATTTTCTACATAATAAAGAAGCAAAACTCAAAATCTCTAAAAAATTTGTATACCAAATCCAACAGTTTTCTTATTTTAAAGATTCAAATATTTATTACAACAACAATCCTTATTTATTATAATATAATAATAAGTATAAAAATTTAAAAGTTTATTTTTTAGAATAAATTATGTTTTCTTTCTTATCTTTGAGTCTTGAAGAATGTGCAACATTCAATTCTTCTTTCCCTAAATATTTTTAGGAATCTGTAAATATAGGGAAGCAAAGCTTCTCTTTCATCTCTTTCCCTATTTTAGAGAATAGGATAGGAAAGTTGTTGGAGTGGAAAATGACCCCATATTTCCTAAAATAAAGAAAATCAAAGAATTTAAGGAACCTGTTGGACTTGCTCTAAGGCCAGTCCCAAGCATTCAAATTTGTGAAAACTAGAGGCTAACCCCATGTTTTGATCAAACCAAACCTATAAAACCTTGCTTAAAGTAAAGAAGATAAGAGAAAAAGGGCTGGGAGTCTTCAGTATCCTATTTGAATTGGTTAGGATGAAAGCTTCTTTGTATAATGCAAATGGGATGTCAACTTTTACTAGTGTACATGTGAAATATAGAGAACTTACAATGAAAACCTAAACACAAAAGTTTACAGAAGAAATGTCAGCTGCCATCTTTTGCATATCCACTAGTTTCTTCCGCAAGTTTTTCCCATGCGTTTGCCATCTTTTCTGCATATCCAGCCTGGTATACACAAAACAAAGCATAATTATTGTTCAAGAACTTCCAAGAAAGTCACCATTAAAATGAGCTTTAGAAGAAAAATTACCTGATTAAGAACAAACCCTTTCAACATTCCCATAAAGTCATCATGTCTTTCTCTGTCAAGCCTTTCAAGTTCGTTCCTGTTATTTTCCTGCATACAGTAAAAGGTTCTCCATGAATCATGCTTCTTTTAGACATTCATCTCTAAATATAAAGCTAGGCGTTGCAATTCATTGTTTGTCACTTTTGAACTTCCGATATTGCCCATGATAATGAGGACTTGCATCTTCAAATTCCAATTATTGCAAATTAAGAACTCACATTTACTGAAATAAACATGATTCCGGAGGAAGTTCAAGCATTGAGTGAGTAAGTACAAATACAGAACAAAAACCAAGGCAATCTGATTGCATTAAATAACATAAAGAACGACATCTAAAAAAGACTCTTGCTAATTCCTATATCTAGCAAGCATGCATGTCATTCAGTGTCCAACAACAAGAAAAAAAGGAAAGTTGGCATGACTTGGTTTAAATGTGGCTATATCATTTGTTGAGCAGTGCACTTGCACAAGCATGTTGGACTAGAACCCTCCATAACGAAGTGTTTTGCCAAACGCCAACGCAAGACATGTTACAATCTCAAGTTAACCATGAGAATGAACTAACGAAGAGCCACATCAGGTTCCACTATGCAAAGGCAATATACAGACAGGAAATGACTGTTGCCATTTCACCTTCTAAAAGTTGAGTAGCTCTAGAAGCAGGGCAAGTGACATTCACTTAATTGGAGAAGGGTGACCAAATGAGAATACCTTTGTTGATAGGCGAACTCAATGGTTTTCTTGTTTATTTAGTAGCCACCTATTCCAGAATAACTATACTCTTACTTGGTACTTATACTCTTGTGAATGGCATCTGAGATATTATGCATTATTCATTTATTATGTAATCAACAGGATTTCAGAGTTTCTCTTCTATTGTCATTTTCTGGATTCAAGGGTCCGTTTGCAGATTTCAAGATTTTGCCTTAACTTCCTCACTACCCTTCCACGTCCACTCTGTGTCAACTGGTATTTGAAATCTCATGCTTATTTACAAAGCTTCTAAGTTTAAAACAAAGTAAAGTGCAAACAGATTACATATCATGGTGAAATTATAAATGGCATAAGAAATACCAAGGACCCCCAATCAAACAGGCACAGCAGTTGGAATCATATTTAAACCATGAACTATTGGTAGATTGAGATATGATTAAATGACACTGAGTGAAGATTTGAGGCCATACAAAGAAACAAGGCAGATCTATACAAGATGCAATTTCCTAGAAAATGAATCCAGAAATCAACGATACAAATTGAATAATCTAGGTATAGAGGCCTGAAATGTTACCTTGATGCGTTCATACTCGTTAACTGCACAAGCTTTGGCTTCCTTGCTAACTTTTAAAGTTTCATTTAACTCCTCTATTTTCCGCATCCTAGACCTGTCTCCACCAAATATTTTGGATGCTGCAGCTTCAAGCTTCTCAATCCTTGACTGCAGGGAAACCAAGTCTGATGAAAGAGTTTGCACTGTTAGTAAAGCGCTTGTTCGGTCTGAAAACGCACTGTTAACTGCTAGCATTACTCCAAGGTATTCATGGAGTTTGTCCTGCAATAAATTTGAAAACATTATGCTCAGACAAAGCAAGAAAGATTATCCTCTTATGGTGATCAAATTTATTAACTTACCAAATGTTTAACAGTTTGTGAATTTAACTCGCGGTACAATCGGCTAGATTTAACAGCTGCTGTAGCCACATTTTTCATGTCAGTGGCTCGTGCTGTTTGGGATTCGAACATGGCGCCTTCCGTCTCAAGCTTGGTCAGCTTAACAAACGCCAAACCCAATTCCCCCATAGTCTCTCCCATGTCTTGCTGAGCTTTTACCAGCAACTCAGCCTGCAAAGCACAAGTAGGAAAAACATTTATTATGAAAATCTATACCGACATACAGCTCAACACGTTACGATACCCTAAAACCTTCCCCACTCAGTCCTAGTAAAATTATCATCATTCGCAAAACCGTTACGAAAAACTATTTAACAAACAATGCTAGATCATGATCAACATAAACGGTTAATCTTTTGACCCTCACGAAATCACTGTAAATCAACATGATCACACTAATGCAGTTCATATCTGGATAGCAAAACTAGTACAAACCTGCTGCGACAAATTGCTAAGCTGTTGCTCAAACTCAACCACCTTCTCCTTCCTCTCCAAGAACTCCTTATCCTCCTCAACCACAATTGGCTTCACACCTCCCCAGTCATTCACCACAGACTGTTTCAACTCCCTAAACATCCTCAGCAAGTCTCTACCGCCCTTGGCCGGCTGCGCAGCCTCGTTCGCATCCACCGCCTCACCAACCAACTGCCTCGGCAGCCTAACGGCGCCGTCCAGCATCCTCGACGCCACATCCACACTCCTCATCAACGGCAGCTTCCCATTCACAACCAAAAACACTCTCAACTCCTCGCTCTTCTTAATCGCCGGATGCGCCGCGAGCTTGTTCAGGTACCGACTCAACGCCGCCCTCCTCTGCTCAACAAACTGCTCGATTTGCATCACCTGGCTCTCCACCACGCTCTTATCCGGTCGGATTGGGATGAAGAATCCGCGGTACGACTCGGCCAGCCGGTCCGCTAACGTCACCACGTCCTTGAACCGCCGCCGCACCGTGAACTCCGATCCGTCGCCGCCGTACTCCGGCATATTCGTCCGCGTCGTGATCAAGTACGTGTAGTAGGAATTCCCGCCGGGGACGAGCGAGTTCGAGAGGTCGAGCTCCTTCTGCGGATCGGAGACCCACACCTTGAGGAACTCGGACCGGGCCGGAGCGTCCGATTCGGGCTCGGGAGCCGCGGCGCCGTGGCCGTTGGATGCGGAGGAGGAGGAATCGAAGGAGGTGAAGATCGCGTCGGCGTAGGACGGCGGTTCGAGGATGGAGTTGAAGTGTTGCGAGGCGGAAGCGGGGCTGGTGTGGCGGTCCATGAAAGGTGATGGTGACGCGGCGGCGGAGGAGGGAGGAGACTGGCCGTTGGATAAGGGGGGAGGCTCGTCGAGGACGAGAGACTCCATCTCGTCGGGGAGGTCGGAGTCTTCGTCGCCGTGGTTTTCCTGGCTCATCATTCTGGGATTAAATTTTAATTAAAAAAAAGAAGAAAAAGAATTATCAAGGCGGTGGAGGAGGAGCTGTGCATGAGTTAGACTGAGTCGAGTGACTCGGGCGGGTCAAGGCGGAGGAGCCCCGGATTGCAAATTCTGGGTGCCGACTTGGACAGTTGGACTAAACTCAATTCGAAGCGATGACGCTGCTTCCGCCACGTAGTCTGCCACAGTTACACTGCTTGCAGTGGATCTTGTGTCTTCATTTGCATGTATGGGCCGAGAAAGGAAGCGTTTTTAGGCTGAAGAAAGGAAGCGTTTTGGGCTCTGGTTGCAGACAAAGATTTTGATAATCTGGGCCTTTGAGAGAATCAGCGCAGATTCAGATCCAAGTAGCACACCGTGTTATTATGGTCAGTTTAAAGGTGGAAACACATGTTTTTGAATAGACTGCAATCTTAGCCAATTTTTATACTGGGAACCTCTGCAAGTCCAATAAATTCTTAGATCTTAGTAATCGATCCACGTAATGTCATGTATTTACACGCGGTGCGCATAAGACTACGTATTCTCTAATCTAGTCTAGTGCAACACCAAACATAGGTTAATATTAATACAACTTAAGACAACCTACATGAGTCCAAGACAGTCTTAGAAAATAAGGAGATGTAATGTAGTCTTAAGTACCAAACATGGACTCTAATTCTTATGTGATTAAGTGATTTTGGTGAAATTATGTGTCATAGTCTAGAGATGATAAGAACTAGAATTGTTAAGACTAGCATATCATCAGAAGATCAATCGGCCAAATAGCTATGAACTGCTACAATATTATAGGTTTCTTCCTCTTAACCAAATATGTACAATTCGTCAACACATGTTCATTTTGTGCATAGTACTTAACACCCGCCACACCTAGCATGTGAAATGGTTGCGCATACTGATGTTGGGTACAAATGATGGTTTTGGAATTACCTTTTATATTTTCATAAAGGTAAGATGTCCGATTTCCATGAATTAAATACATAGTTGTGCAATCGATATCATAAATTACTAATCAAAGCCTTAATAACTAAGATTATGTTAGGTAACATAGACTATTATCACATCACGTACAATATACTGAATATAGAATTTTCACCAAGTGTTACTGTATGAATGTATGCCGGTTCATTTCCATGGGGTTAGAGGCATAGTTAGCTTAGAGTTGTGACTTATTTACTACTTGAAGTCTTATTAACTAGGTTTTGCCACAGTTTTTCCCCAATTCAACAAATGAACATCATCTTTGGGAACAAAGAAGATGAATAATCCATGTTATGTAGTCCATGATGCTGCACCTTAATTACGAGTTTCTTAGCCATGTCAAATGTATATTTCTGGTGATTTAGGCCATATGAATGCTATTATGAACTAGTTACAACTGTTAATGCGAGTCTCAATCTTAGTATATTAGGAAGATGTATATTCTGTAATCAACTAAGATTATGTAAATCTTTCGGTGTAATTAGTTTCCTTCTAGAGTTAGAACTGTGCTTGTATATGTACCTGACTTGGGGTTTGTTCAATTTATTAGAAAATTCCCAACCTTTTGTGTTCCGTTTGACTACAACTAGCACATAAAAAGCAATCCATATATGTATGAATATGATCGATTTGCGTTTGATACAGTTAGAAATCTAAGTGACATCGCAACCACTCACAACTACTCATGAAAACGAAACCCCAAGAAAAGTAGCAGAAAGAAAGAAGACGAGCTAATGGAAATCCAGACATATAGCAGGAAAGCTCGTCGAGGAACGTACTCAGAGACCAAAAATGACTTTGCTCTGGTCAATCATGCATATTGATTTTTCCTTGTTTTTTTCTTTCAGAAAACAGCTAACTCGTAACGACTTCTCTTCTTTTCTGATTCTTAATATTGTAGTCAATAACAAACTCCACCAACCGACTTTTGTCAATTGCTAATTTAGTTAATGATAAATCTTGTTCACCTATCTAAGCCTAATTAGTTCACATCAGGGTCTCAGGGACATGCTTATATTCTAAGAGATCTTACAACTGTGCGTTGTCCATGGCCTCGTCTTCTTCTAGTAAGCTTTAATAATTCCTAGTGTTTTGTCACTATGATATATATTATAAACTCCTAATTCGGAAATGAAAATAGCATGGGATATAAATATATAGAGTTATTATTTTGGTACCAAGAAACAAAAGCTTCGAGTAATTAACTAATTGGTTACTAAACTATTGGATTAGTGCCCATACCATGAATCAATTGGCAAAGAATTAATCAAAGTAAAGGAACTAGCTAGTCATGGTAGCTTGATGTAGTGAGCTTATGAGCAAGTTCAAAGAATTAATCAATTGTGCTAAACTAGCATATGCACTTTTGTTTTGGAATTGCTATACATAAGTTCATGTAACTAATTAGTTAAATTTTGCTTCTTAACTATTTATACATTGGGAAAACTACTTAATTATTACTAGTAATTGGTAATTTTTACTTCAACTAGCTAGCTAGCTACTAGCCAACACATTCTTGGAACCAAAGAAACACAGAGATTACTATTTACATGCGCGACAGGTTACCTATCTGAAGTAATTATTGGATTTTAACTATCAGCTAGAACTTTTAAGCAGATCCATGTCTCTAACTAAATTGCTGTTAGACTCAATCAAATCTTCATCGCAATGCTTGCAACAATTATGCCACCTAATTAACATAGATGACTTCATCTACATCACTTTACCTTTCAAAGGGAGGGCAACCAATTGATTTGAACTAGCTATCTTGGCCCACAATTAACATCAATTAGAAACCCCACAAATCTCTTGCACTCCACCATCAAACACTTGTCTAGCCAACTCAACTATATTCTTCATTGAATCAGAAAAAATATGGGGTTTTAGTCTGATTCTAGATATATTACTAGTCTGATCTTGACATTAAATTGTTAAAATCAGTTGCTTGAGGCCTTTATTTTGTATTGAATATTCACACATAACATTGCAATATATGAGGAAACTATTTCAAAATAACAAAGGGTAGGTATTTCCACCTTTCCCTAAAGACTTGAGGCAATATCAGTTTCCATTTCCACCCTATATAATGTAATTAGAAAGAAAATGATATGCATGAGCTGGTTGAATTCATTGTGTATAATTTGTATATATATTCTCTGTCGTCCTTCGCTTGTAGCCTCCGTATATCTTACTTTCAAGAAAAGAAAATTGAAAAAGAAATATAATCTACATGTATAGGTTGTGAGTGATACAGGAGATGTTTACATGTATGGTCTTGCAACATTTCGAGTGAGAACCAATTTTCAATCGTATGTTAATTATGATTAGGGTTCTGAATCGAATAATGGGTTGAACTCTGACTCGTATTATCTATAGGTGCCTTTGGTTCTTGGGAGCATTACGATTGTCTTTACATATTGCAAAGTGGGAATACACTCTCTTTTGAAAAGATCTATGTTCTTGTAGACCAATGAGACATATGCCAACTAAATTAAACACAGTTTTATGAAACTATTAATTGTGGGACTTCTTCGTTATCCCACTTTTTTGCTTTGTTGAAATTAAATCCATAACTTAAAGACGTGAAAAGCAAGCATTTGATTATTGAAGAAATAATTCAGTCTGGATATATTAGGCCAGTGGGTGCAACAACTGCCTTCTACAGGGTTGAACTAAGTTTCGAATCAAAACCTAATCTGCCAACCTCAAATAGCATTCTCACTCCTCAAACTCTTCCTATAAAACCTCACCCTTCCTATCACTTCGTCACTCAACCATTTCAGATTGCAAAGTTCTAAGCTCCCAGAGCTAGCTTGCTACACAGATCATCGATCACCAATGGAGGTTCTCAACAGCTCCATTTTCCTTTTAGGCCTCTGCCTTCTCTTGGCTTCATCGACAATGTCCTCCGCAGAACCCAAAACCCACAACCACGAATTTGTTGTAAGTTTGATTTCTTTATGTATTCATCATGTACGTACGTTTAGTTTATTTCTTTCTGTTGATGGAAATGGATGAATACAGATTCAAGCAACACCAGTGAAGAGGCTGTGCAAAACCCACAACAGCATCACCGTGAACGGCCAGTTTCCCGGACCAACCTTGGAAGTTAACAACGGCGACACTCTCGTCGTCAAGGTCACGAACAAAGCTCGATATAACGTGACCATTCACTGGTAACTATTTCTGTTCTGTACCTTGTTTATATATGTATACATGCATGCGTCCTGAAAACCTAAATGACGTCAATTTCAGGCATGGAATTCGCCAGATGAGGACTGGATGGGCAGATGGGCCGGAATTTGTAACTCAGTGCCCGATTAGACCTGGAGGGAGCTACACTTACCGGTTTACGATTCAAGGTCAAGAAGGAACACTGTGGTGGCATGCACACAGCTCTTGGCTTAGAGCCACTGTTTATGGAGCCCTTATTATTCATCCTAAACAAGGAGACTCGTATCCGTTCACTAAACCAAGGCGCGAGCAAATCCTTCTTCTGGGTGAGTGGTGGGATGCAAACCCTATCGACGTCGTGAGGCAGGCGACTCGAACCGGAGCTGCTCCGAATGTTTCTGATGCTTACACCATCAATGGTCAACCTGGTGATCTTTACAAGTGCTCGAGCAAAGGTTTGTTTAGACTTTTAATCACCATCATAGTGTTTTCGATACATTACGATGTAAATACACGATACTATATGGATCTTAATCTTTGACTTTTATATGCATAAATAGATTTGGTGGAAAAAATAATAGCTCAACTTTGTTATATATGCAGACACAGTGATAATTCCCATAGACTCCGGCGAGACCAACCTCCTCCGAGTCATCAACGCCGCCCTTAACCAACAACTTTTCTTCACCGTGGCCAACCATAAACTCATCGTTGTCAGTGCCGATGCCTCGTACACAAAGCCTTTCACCACGACCACCCTCATGCTCGGCCCCGGCCAAACCACTGACGTTTTAATAACCGGCGACCAGCCACCTTCCCGGTACTACATGGCTGCGCGTGCCTATTTCAGCGCACAAAACGCACAGTTCGACAACACCACCACCACCGCCATTCTAGAGTACGAGTCTGCTCCATGCAGCAACTGCAAAAACGGTCCATCAACTAAGCCCGTCATGCCGCCACTCCCAGCTTACAACGACACCAACACCGCCTCCGCCTTCACCACCAGCTTCCGAAGCCCTAGAAAAGTCGAAGTCCCCACCGATATCGACGAGAACCTCTTCTTCACCATCGGCCTCGGACTCAACAACTGCCCCAAGAACTTTCCCTCCAGTAGGTGCCAAGGCCCTAACGGCACGCGCTTCACCGCCAGCATGAACAATGTTTCTTTTGTGCTACCAAACAACATCTCCATCCTTCAAGCTTTCCAGCAGAACATCCCCGGGGTAGTAACTTCTGATTTCCCGGCAAACCCTCCGCAGCAGTTTGACTACACCGGCAACGTGAGCCAATCACTGTGGCAGCCCAAGTCCGGGACCAAAGGATACAGGTTAAATTACGGATCAAGGGTCCAGGTGGTGTTGCAAGACACTAGTATTGTCACACCCGAAAACCACCCGATTCATCTCCATGGATACGATTTCTACGTCCTTGCCGAAGGGTTTGGAAATTTCAATGCCAAGACTGACACTCAAAAATTCAACCTGGTTGATCCTCCTATGAGGAACACAGTTGCAGTACCAGTGAATGGTTGGGCCGTCATAAGATTCGTGGCCGACAATCCAGGTAGCAATCAGCCATGATTAGACTAATGTGTCAAATATTATGTACCTTTAACCGAACCCCGACTAACATATGCGTTTGATTATTTATGTAAACAGGGGCATGGATAATGCATTGTCACTTGGATGTTCACATCAACTGGGGTTTGGCTATGGTTTTCCTGGTGGATAACGGAGTGGGAAAGCTCCAATCAGTTGAGCCTCCACCGGCAGATCTTCCTCTGTGTTAAGAATCTTGACCATCGAAGCATCGAGTCGAAAACCCATTACATTTACAGGGTTTCTCATTTTTCCCATGATATTTTCCTAGTTTCAATTATGTTGTTATTAAATCCCCTGCATTTTGGGGTCTAGTTTGTGCTCTGTTCTTTTTGATACTTAAAATGGGATTAGAGGAGATAGTGCTGGGATTTCAAAACCCATAACTATTTGATTTATTCACAGGGCCGACCCATATGTTTTATCGATTTCTAGCAGTTTGTATTTCCATTAAGAAAGCTTAACAAACACTCAATAGTTTATGAAATGTTTTTTTTTTTTGTTATTCCTCTGTTTCTGAAGTAGTGAGTAGAAATCATTTCTAGTGTCTTATGTATAATCGTAATGTCAAGTTTTCATACCAACATCTTTCATCTAGTACTTGGTTAATTAAATACTCCAGAACTAGAAGATAGGGTAGGTAAATGTGGATACAACAAAAAAAGGAAAACAGTTATGGGCAGAAAGAAAATCAAGCTACAAGTGAAACCTTAATCAAGGGTAAAATGGGTAAAATGTAGAGAATGAGAGGGATAGTAAGAGAATAGAGAATCGTGAAAGATGGATATCTTATTTATTGATAGGAGCCCTTTATATAGAGAATTACACAATACCAATATGGTAAGGATAAATAATACATAGATCTAATCAAACTACATATTCTATTCGCATAAGGCCAAGACACACATAAAGAATATATAGAAAGATATAGAATATCCTAGAACACTCCCCCTTGTGCCGCGCGCTGCTATGCCGATGATGCAGTTATGTTGCCTCGTCAAAAACCTCGTCAAGTCACAAAAACCATGTGGGAGAAAAACTGAACCTTGATCGTGGGAGAAAAACTGAACAACGCACCATTCACATTTGATAGTGACATGTATGTATGTGTTAGACTCCCTCTGAAGTTCGCACCTCCCCCTGATCTTTACATCAATCATATGACTCTTCCTGATTTTTACTAATCACAGAAGTTTCAATAACTTAGCATGTCAATGCTCTTTAACATGTCTTCAAATGTGGCATTGGACAATGATTATCCAGATCATGCCGTATTGTCCTCAAACATGATCTTTTACACTTAGATCTTGAGGAGAAGGCCGCTTGTGTACTCAAAATATAAGTTCGTATAAGAAATCAGATTCCGTGCAGCATGACCTTCAGCAACTAGAACAGCCGTAACTTCCTCTAGGTAATACATATGAATGAACTGTAAACGGTTTTGGAAACTAGACTCATTTAGCTTTCCAACCGTATATTACACACATTCTGGTTCATCAGGAGTTGTTCACAAAGTCTCGTCAAATTTGACTGTTTTGGCAAAATCATAACTCACTTAATACGGTAGGTATGATCAAATGGTTGGTGTCCTTGGAAATTATACATATAGACATTTCCAATTGTACCAATTTCACCATTTTCCAGTGAGTGAGATTCCTTATAGGTCTCGTGGAATATGACCTACGAAACTTGATAGATTCTGATTTCGCTTTTGATGTGTCTTTCTTATGTAGGGATAGAATAAGCCTCCACCTTTCATACCATTAAGTATTGAAAAAGGAGTTACTGCCATTACATTGGCGTTGAGTGAGCGCATAGCTACACTTAGCTTTACAACTTTTCATAGCGAATGAGATGTCAAGTCTTTTGTATTGTGTTGAGTACATTGATGCGTCTTATTGTACTTAGATGAGAACTCCATCTCTTAACACATAGTTGTCATCTTGCTTTAGAAAAAACAACAGATCTCTCTTTAGAGCAAAAACTTTGACTAATCATGAGAGTATATGTAGGCCTCACTAGTTGTAGAGCGCCTAAGCCGATTGATGGAAATAATTATCAATACAGTCATTGAGTGTCTTATCGAGACCGTGTCTTCCCAAGATCTTTTTCTTCGGATGTTGATACATATTGGCATCTCTTGATCCATCAAGAGTCCATGTAAATCCGGAATGAACACGCAAAGACATAATTCACCATATCCCTTCCAAATCAAGTAGATTCCATGGGCGTTTCAATACATTTGGCAAACACATGCTCCTGTGATATAGAGCCACTTGATTCAGATGAATGATGTCCGTTTAAGATCTTTATGTATATCTATGATCCTATATAGATGTTATTATGACCACATTCATAGGCTGCATGTTCAGTTATTCAGAAACTACCAAACTGACAAAGTAGTGGAGTTCAATGACATCCATTACGAAAGCATATCTCATCGTAGTCGATCCCAGTGCGTGTTAGTGAGAGACCTTGCGCCATAAGGTGAGTCTAAGCTCTTGTTCTCACTACGTTATTTTACAAAGACATAGTTGATAGGGTTTAGCTTGCGGTGTCGGCATCACCTGCTCAAGGACCTATCTCTTTGTTATGCTGCATCGCATCTTTCCATTAGGCCAATCAACTAAGTTGATATCCATCAACGAAGGGTGGTTCGATAGTAGACTCATTATCTCACGTCCTCATGTACACTAGTGTAATACTTGTAGAGATCTCTATATGGATTGGATTTGACATTGAGGCGTCCCCCAACGATAATCACAATTCATACTTTATGAGACGAATTTGAGTATCACTGATCAATGGATCAGGTTGTGCCAAACTCGTTTTCCTTTTAGTGCGAGAAAGTATCGAACCTAAGGGCCTCCCACCTTTTGGGGAGCCACACGGCCTTGTGACACCAATTTTGCCACTATATGACGTCACCATTTCACCATCTATAGTGATGGCGCTAAGACCAACTTCTTTTGGCCGCGTCATGTCCTCTTGATAGGACATCAATCCTTGTAGACATATTTGCAGCATGTGATCTCGTCACTTTAACACTTTAAGCATTTGGGATCAAGATGAGACTTAGTGGGGACAAACCACGACAATTCACGTCGTTCCACTTGAACACTTGTGTTCTTATCTCCCCCTAACAGTGGGAATATTGTCTCATCAAAGTGACAATCCGTAATTTAGCGTTGAATGAGATCGCCTGACAAGGTTTCGATATATGCGGATTATAGGTGGAGGTTCATATACAACCTAAATACTTATTCATCTTAAATGACACATCATTGTGCGTAGTGACATTGTGATTTAGCATCTAGAAATAACATCTAGCCGAGCTCAAGGATTGGAGATCCGTTTCAATCCTGTTTGAGCTCAAGGATTGCAATTTCGTGTCAATCCTGTTACACAGTCACGAGCTGTAGTACAACAATATTCAATGATGGTGGGTCGTAGATGAATAGTAAAGCTGCATGCAAATATTGCATAGCCCCAAGACGCAATAGAAAGATTGGTGCGCATCAATAATGTTCGAACGACAAGCTAAAGTTATTTTGTCGTAGCCACGGTGAGACCGTATTGTGTGTGAATATGGGGTACAAGACACTTCAACTTATATCCCAATAAACTTCTTTAAAGAATGGGTAGTGAGCCCGTAGAAGTATAAGCAGCATAAGCAGTAGATAATAGTGTAACACGTGACCAATGTGTTAACACTTCAACCAACACCATAAAACATAAAAAGGTGTCTGCAAGTTGGTATCTATCTACATAGTTTGATGTAAGAATGAAATGTTCATTTTTGTGTCATTTAGCATAGGAGGGTCTCACTCCTAATTTAGCTAAAGAATAGGCTTTCAAAACGAGTAATGAGCATTGCAGGGGGCCAATGAGACATCGAGGAAAGACCGGTGCACCTCAATTGCTTGGCGGATTGACCGGACGGCCTCCAGGAAGTTGGAGCCGTGTTTGGGTGACATCAATGTCCACCGGGTGCCGCCATTTTCAACCATGGTGTTACCATCATGCTTCATGATGAAGCTAGATCCCGAATGTCTTCGTTTTGAGTGGAATAATGGATGTCCAAGAGAATTTCTTAAAATTTGGATCATTATATCTCTTCCAGGATGACCGATTTGGTCAAACCAAAGCCTATATGAGTCGGTGTCCCAAATATCATGTTTGGCGACAACATGAGATTCGATATTCGAATTGTAGTGACATACAGTCCACTAGATTGACTCATAAACTTCTCTAAGATGCATTTCAGTCTGCATTCATGAGAAGGTATACACAAAAGAACTCTTGTTCATTCTCACAATGTGTTTTCAAATGAAAACTATTAGCATGAATGTCTTTAAAGCTTAACATGGTTCGGTTGCCTTTCAATGCATAGAGGGCATCTGTGACATTGATCATGATGCCATGAGGCATCAAGATTCAAGCTAAACCGCATTCCTGAATGACCGGTACGATTCAATCATTATAGTCACAAAAGATTTACAAGGCACAAAATCCAGAGATAGTTGCCGGTTCCTTAGAATGTTGTGGATAGTTCTACTATCTATGAAGCACTCAATGTCTCTATGAGACAGATCTACAAAATGGAGTAGATAGGAGAGTAAATAGTTCCACTTGAACAATTTAGAAGGATTGAAAGAAGCTACAAAAAGTTGCAATCCCGAGAGTGCATAAAAATTTCCGCGCAGAATGATATTTGCGCATTAAAACAGCCATAACTTCTTCGTTAAAATAGATATGGATGAACCACGAAAAGTTCTGAAAACTAGACTCGTAAAGCTTTCTAATGATATAAAGCTCACTGTCTGGTTCATCTGGAGCTGTTTACAAAGCTCAAATGAAGTTGATTGTCCAGAAGGGACAAATTGCTGTTTTTCACATATTTGGCATTGGCAAAGCTTGGAGGCTTGCAAATGGCATGTGAGCATAAGCCGAAGCCAAAATGACGTGTATATGATCAAAATCAAGTCATTTCGGTCTTTCCAAGGTCGTAAACTCCATGACTAGTTAGCGAAAGCTCCCTGACATGAACATAAACTAACTCAGAGGACATAGAGGATTCGATTATGATGATTGTCCCGTTTTGATAAGTCTCCAACGTCTTTTGCAAGACGAAAATTGGTTAATAGCGTAGGGGAAACCAAGATCAAAAGCTTTCAGTAACTCCAAGTTAGTATGACCAGGCATGTCCGTGGAGGGTCGGTAGTGCGAGGCACACTTGAAACCGCTATCTCCTTAATTTTGGACAATTCTAAGACATCACACTGAGCTTGGATGAGCCTAGTTGAACAATTGATGATGGAAAATCCGCTATAGGGTAGAAGACTTAACTGAAAACACGTTGGCTATCCTCCTTGAGGATGCAAGGCCGTGCGTCATCTTCACTTGGAAGAGACCAAAACGGCACAATCTAACCATGTAGATTGTAAATATGTCATGCTTCTAAGGACGATGTAAAAATGTACATCTTGTTTGTAAATCAATACGAACCATAAGAGGAGAACAATTTCATAACTTTGAAAAAATTCTCAAGGCATTCATTATTGCTAATGAGAGTACATCGAGATCTCAAATAGACGAAGGACGTCGATACAACGCCTTATTACATATAGCTTGGAAAGAAAATCAATGTTTAGCTAATGACGTCAAAATCAGGGGTAGTTAGAGCTAGATCCGAATCTTTGAAATTCATGATCATGAGGATGACGTTCTTGTTCTCATATTGATTTTTCGTACCTTTTTGTATGCATTCACGATTTGAGGATGAACTTGACAATCTTGAACCAGTGATCTGGAGATCCGCAACGGTTGCATTGTTATGAGCTGACATGAGTAGTTTGACAGATTGGTGTCTAGACCGGGAGTGTCGCCATTAGGGCCAGCGACACCTCCCCCTCTTTTCTAGACATCGGCATGGCGTTTTCTGCCGTTGCTGTGACCCATATTGTTGTCCCCACATTAGGGGACAATCCCAAATACATTTATCTCATTAGCGTTTATGCAATTCCCGTTTGCAACATAATGATCAAAATCAAGTCTCGTTAGTAATCCAAACCAACTTGGAGGGCCTAGAGAACTTGATGATGATCGAATCAGCTAAAAAATTATGGATCATGATGCCACAAAATTTCACCGACAATAAGTAGTCATAAAAATGTGGTAAACAATCCACGTGACTAATAACTCAACAAGTTGAGTTAGAAGATGGACGTTTCAAGAAACACTCCATAAGTGCATTCCACAATACTTTGTGGTCATTACTTTTTGCACATATTGCCGTTGAAGGCTTTTGTCGATGTGGCGCGTTAAAGACTTTGAACGCATAAGATGTGAAATCTCGGCATCTAGGCTTGTTAGCCTGAGGGTCAAAACATGTGGTTTAATTCTTTCCAATAAAAGGTTCCACAGATACCTAGTGAAGATCCGCCTTAGGCATCGGGTACGTCAAAACTCAAAGGAGTAGAATGTTACGTTGCTTTTGCATACAAAACCAAGTTGTTATGAGACTCAATAGATGTCACAAACGATGCTTTTAATGGTTTGTCCTTTGGATTGATCACACACAATCCGGAAAAGCCGCGAATTGATCAAACACAATTCGGAAAAAGGCATTGTATTGATCAAACATAATCAGGAGAAAGGTCGGGGTTGATCATACACAACCCTGACAAGGAAACAAGAGTGATCAAACATACTCTTGACCCGCGAATAAAATTTCAGGATTTTGGTACCTGTATGCACAAAATCCCAAGCATAGAATGAAGATGGAGAAAGGAGGAAATGACTTTATCCTCCCCGAGTCATTGAACTTGAAAAAGTTTAGGGTTTCAAAACATATATTTCGAAACTTCAAACGCTTGAAGAAGTCAAAAACTGTAGTAAGAGGAAACCAAGAATCGTCGGCGGGCGGCGGCCAAGAGATTGGCAGCCGGTGATGTCGGATGGCAGCCGGGAAAACGGGCGGCGGCAGTAGTCGGACAGAGGAGCCAAAAAAACACTTTTTAGAGTTTCGGAAAACAAATGGTGGGTTATTGGCTCTAGGGTTAAAATAAAGTACATGATAACGTGATGAAGGGTAAAGTGTAGAGAATGAGAGAGATAGTAAGAGAATAGAGAATCGTGAAAGATTGATATCTTATTCATTGATAAGAGCTCTTTATATAGGGAATTACACAATACCAATATGGTAAGGATAAGAAATACATAGATTTAGTCAAACTACATATCCTATTGAGCATAAGTCCAAGACACACATAAAGAATATCTAGAAATATATAGAATATCCTAGAACAAACCTATTTTTGTACGAAAAATTGAGACCCTTAGTCAACAATTTCTAACTTATAAGTCTTACAATTTTCTAACCAAACTATCTAGGCTCTTGCTACTACTACTAATAAGGCAACAAATAACTGACTAAAAGTGCCGACGTCTTAGATTAAAAATACCAATGCGTTGAACCAAAAAAGTTGTGATGCCTTGGTTTAAGTACCCCAAATTCAAGACTTGAAGCCGCTCACATATGCATGTTTGTGCAGAACCAAACACTTTCTCAAAATGAGTAGATTGAGGCCACGAATCTTAGTCCTCATTGAGGTCAACAATCATTTTCTTTTTTTTTTTCATCGTCAACAATCACTTGTTTGTCGAAACTAAAAAGTTCATCCTACATCGTCAAACTGGTGTTCAAGCCACCATCTATGGTTACCCATTATACTAACAATTTCTGCTTTCTTGCAACACCAACACATTCACCATCCCATCACAAAAATCCGCGGAAGCAAGCATATCGCCAATGACTCCTAGCTCTGGATTCTGCACCAAATCCACCATTTCTTCGTCCCTCAATGACATATCCGAATGCCTTCGTCCCGCCATCACAAGGTCGATTTCTCCCTCCAACTTCCTAATCGCCTCCATAACTTGTACACCATCGTTTACTTTGATAGCATGCCAATTCACATGATCATAGTTCTCAATGGATCGGACCTCAGCTTAAACTCCTCCAACAACAACTCATCCAGCTCCTCTTCACTATGCTCGTTTTTATTGCTCATAACAAACCTGAAAACCGTCATTCGCATTGTCGGATTGCCTAGCATGCGCATTGCATAGGCTAACGCCTCACGGTCGTCAGCGCCACTGATGAAAAACAATGCCACATTGTAGGAGTAGTCGGACAAGTTTGCCGAGCTTGGTCTACTAGGCAAGCCTGCTCTCTCAACTAATATTCCCACCGTACACGGCGACAATGCTTGCACATTACGGTTGAATTGGCGTATAGAGAAGCATGCGTTGTGAAGGTAAATTAAGACAGTAAAAACAGGAAAGTGATATGTGGGCTTTGACCGTTGTAGATATCAAAGTCATATTAGTACAAGGGCAGCTTATTTAACAGCTTGATTAAGCTGTAACTTATTATTTAAGTCTATAATTATTTAAGTCCTATATATAGTCGCAATTAGAAGTCAGTTAAGGTTGATCACTTGAGATGGAAATGCATAGCTCTAATCTTGAATAATTGACTTAATCACGGGAAGACACATTTCATTTATAATGACTGCAAAAAAAATTAACCTGTAATAATTAATGATTAAGCCCAAACAGGAAAGGAAAAAAGATCTAAGGCATTGTTTGGTTCACGCAATGAATTTCTTACGAGAGGAACCAATTTCCTAAGAATTCCAGGAGCACAATCATCACTATCTCATGCTATTAGAAAGTTGGAAGAAATGGGAATCATTTATAATTACTAAGGGGTACGGTAAAAAAAAAAAACAGAATACCATGAGTTGTTAGAAAATTATTAACTACAGCTTTGGAACAGATTTGTCAAACAATAATTTTTTGTTGTTGCAACTTGCATGTAAAGGGAACAGATTTGTCAAACAGAATGTGTGTTGCTAGATGAACCCAGTAAATTTTTAAGCAAACTCATTCCTAAAATATTGTATTCCCAAATTATCCTTTAAAAAACCCAACAAAATTGATGTTCAGTTTATACAAAAAAATGCACCCAGCAAAAATTGTTGTTCAAATTTGCACATTGGAATTGGTTGTTTACTTGTTGTGAGAGAGATCATTCATTTACCCAGTAAACTCAGATTGTATATAATCTACTGTTGTCGTCCATCACTGAAGTCTCAAACTATATCTTCATAAAGAAAAGAGGGAGAGCCGATTTCAAAAAAAAAAAAAAAACGAGGAAGAGGGAGATCATTGTTATTGAAACTATCAAAACTGATCTTAATTCAATTCGTGCACTACTCTTGAGAATCATTCATTCTCAATCATTTATGTAGTTTCAGTAGCACTTCTACTTGAAAACTTGATAAAGAGATGATTGTTGTTATCGATTAAACACATTGGTGTTAGCGAAATCCAAATTAATGAAGTAGATAACTTTGTATCTCTTATGCAAACTGTATTTGGGTTCTTCAAGGACTTAAGTGCTCATCCAAATTATTTTACGTTCTTCAAGGTCTGCGTCAAATTGCTAAGTACGCACAAGAATGATAGTTTTTTTTTTCCTAATTTTGGACGAAGGACAAAGTTGGAAATTAAGGGAAATTTTTTGTTTTGCTAGGTATACTTAGCTATTTACATTTAGCAACACCCATTGAGAATTGCATGCAATGTTGCAATTTACTTTTTTTTTTTTTTCCAGTTGAAGCAGAGATAGAGAGACTACACTCCATACCCTGAGATCACAACCTGGTGATCTTTACAATTGCTCAGGTTTTTTCTTCTTCTATAATTTCAATATAATTTAATCCAATCTTGATTAAAGTTAGTTTGATCAGGCAATTACGACAGTAATTACATGGGAGCATGCTTGTTGATATTCATGCTCATAAGGTGTTTGATGTTTTGTCTGAATGAAAGTTATTATTTTTGAGGAAGATCGGTAAAGCATGAAGACTGCTGGAAGTGAGAGTACTGTGCTATGCGGAGCAGATTAGGGTCTCGGAGCCAACGGGGAGGGGCAATTTCTTTCGAAGGGATGAGAAACAGCACGCCGCGAGCAAGTTGGTTGCGGTTTAAGTACTGCTCATTTAACCTTTTTGATCTAAATACGACGGCAGTAGACTTGAATGGATGCATGGAAGTGATCATTTTGTGTAGCTGACCATCCAGGTAACGCGTAAGATCTACCATATCAGCCATTTCCATTATATACATAGTATTCTGTGTCTAGCTCATTGTGTATATATAGTTGCAACAAATTCATATTATAGTCATTATACTGATAAATAGATGTCTATGTTTGACATGTTTGTGTTGAAATAATAAGAACCTTGCTTTCTATCATCTTTTGGAATACCAGAAAATTGAAAACAAGCTACAAACTGTACCCCTAGTCAGTATCTGCAAGAAAATTTAGACCCTCGGAGGATCCATTTCGTACTCAAAAAGTTCACAAATCAATATCTTTGAACCAAACTAGGAGAAGGGACAACACGTGGTGACTACTTCCTAAGAAAACAACATATCTAGCTACAGCAAAAGAAAACAAGGATGAAAATACTTCATGCTCTAAACTTCGAATTGCTTTCTAAACTTTTCATAATGTTAAAACAAAAAGCTCCAATTTCTCTTGCATCACCAACACATTCACTGGTCCGCCACAGAAATCTGATGAAACGAGCATGTCACAATCACTCCCAGCTCTAGATTTTACACGAACTCCACCATTTTTTTCAGGGGGCAAAACATGCTGGCTACTTTCTTACTAACCTACATCTTTACGCCTCAAAACCAACTCTGATAAAGTTACATTTTGAATGTAACTCAAAATACCTAGCGAGTACACGAAATTCCTGTACAGGTGATGGATTCATTATGATAAGCTCCATAACTCAATTGCCTGCTTTCTTGCATCACCAACACCTTCACCATCCCATTACAGAAATCTGGTGAAGCGAGCACATCGCCGATCATTCCCAGTTCTGGATTCTGGATAAAGTCCGTCATTTCTTCTTCCCTCATCGACATATACGGATGCCGCCGCCCCACCATCACCAGGTCATATTCGCCCTGGGAATTCTTAATGACATCCATAACCTCTACACAGTTTCCAACCTCAGTATCATGCCAATTCAACCGATCATTCCCAGTGTTCCTTAGCTTAAACTCATTGATCAATGACTTGTCAAGCTTAAACTCTGTCAAATCCTCTTCGTTACTCTTTATTTTATTGATCCGCATGATAATCCTGAACACTGTAAGGCACACGTCTGGGTTGTCCGCCATGCGTGATGCATAAGCTAACGCCTCGCGGTCATCTGGTCCGCCAATGAAAAACAGAGCCACATTGCTGTAGAAACTGGACTTCTTTAGCGGACAACACAGGCCTCTGTCAACTAGTATTCCTACTGTACACGGGGAAAACTCTTGTACATTAAGGTTGAATTGCCTTATGGGGCCAGTCATACTAGGGCCAACCACAGACTGATGGTTTTCATGGAACGGGACGATGATCAGAGGTACGAGATTCTCCAGAGCTAGACGGAAAATGTTCTCGTGCATGGAGGTATAAGGGGCAACCATACTGTAGGCTTCAATCACGACTGGTCCTCTTGAATTCTTTGAGTAACTGTCTAAGGCTTGCATCATTGGATTGGTGAGTGGTCTATCTATCTGCCTAAACTTATTTCTGTTTCTGTAGGGAGTTAGTTGTGGTACAGAATGCCCAACTAAATCAACAGTGTGAACAACAGATGCGCAAATGGGGCTTGCATCAGTTGGATTTGAAGCTTCTAGGAAGGTGATGATGTTGCCGGCATTTTCTTCATTGTGGACACAGAAAAGTATGCGACACGCTTCGTCGTCTTTTGGAGTTGATTGGATGTTTCTGACTCGCAAATCTTTGGTTGCTTCCTTAAGCCGCATATGAGGAATGTAGGAAAATCGTACAATTGGGGTTACGATCATGGTCAACACCAGCGAAGACAACACCATTTGATTGTAGAATGCTCCATCTATGATCTGCCCCCAATCATATAACATTAAGAATCGTTCTAAATGGAAATACAGAATGGAAGAAGAAGAATGAAGAGTTTTTCTAATTACCTGAGAGCCCCTCCAGTGTCTCAAAGCATTGAGCTCTATTAGACCCTTCATACTCATGATCATGCTCAGCATGAAACTATTTTTTAAGCCAATTTTGCAGAGCAAGCCAGACAGGGTAACACCCACAATCTTTGAAACAAATAACACAAGAATAATGCTCTGAAGATGTTCCATAGTTGCCGGATCACCAATTGCATGAACATCTATGCTGACGCCAACACGGAAGAAGTACATTGGCATAAGAAATTCCGAGACCACGAATTCAGTTTTCTGCTTTATTGCTGCACCCAGAGGTGGTCCGTCTGGTATGACTAACCCCATAAATATAGGACCTCCAACAGACAATAGCCCGATAGTATCAGAGATAACAGACATGACTAGAACCCCAAGTAGTATTCCAACTGTATATATTTCGTTTACTTCTTTCCCTTCCGGTGTGTTCTTAATAATCATTAGCATAAGGGGGCGTATGACATAGAGAGTGAAAAGAAGCAATCCCAGTATGGAAAGGAATGCGAGTATTCCTTTGAAGCAGTCATTCTGCGCAGCTATGAGACTAACTGTAAGGGAGGTCCACTCCAGCGCATCGTTGAGCATTGCGGAGGACATGGCAAGCTGACCTAACTCCGAAGACATAAGGTTGAGCTCATACAAGGCCTGAGATATGACCGGAAAATAACTGAAAGACAGAGTAACCGTCGACATCAACCACGGGAACTTAGGAGCAGTTCCAGTTATCGGATAAATGAGGCTAAAGGTGGCTACTGTAGGAAATAGAAAACCTCCTATGCCAATCTTCCATGACTTTTTTGCATTTCTTCTGAGCACGGCGAAGTCAAATTTCAGTGACATTAGGAATATTGCATATATGCTGCCGATCTCAGCTATCGTATCAAACAACTGTAAATGTATCTTTTTTCCGTATAGATTGTCCCTGATTTCCTTGCTGTGCCCCATCAGAGACGGCCCCAAGATAATGCCACCCTAAGAACAAAAGAAATCAAGCAAATTAACGTTGAGGTTCTTCTTTATAAGTATGTGTACAAAGTTATGATATAATTAAGCATGATGAGAAGTAGGGGAAGCATACCAGAAGATAGCAGACGAATTTAGTTTGTCCTAGAGGCTTGAAAAAATAGTAGAGGAATCGCGAGGTCATTACGACTAGTATTATCTGGAGCAGTGTTAGAGTATATGGATTATCCAAGGGATTATCACCAAACCAAATGCCTCTGGGATTTGTGTGTACGCTCCTCTTATCACAATAAAATGTGTGACCATGTTCATCGGTCTGCATGAACATTGCGGTGTTATTGCTTAAGGTAACCATTCTGCAAATCCTGACTTGTTTGAACAATCCTCAAATATAAACGATCACGGCCAGTATAGGATCTAGGAACGTACTGAAAATTGGTATTAAGATGGCAAGCACAACATACTGGTTTTAAAAATCTGTAGTTGCAGGTTGGTTCAGGTGAATCAGGATGGCAACAACAGGAACAGGTAATTAACTGACCTGTTTTTACTTTTTAGTGAATCAGAGTTATGTTGTGGTTAGAGACGTTTGTAGATGAAAATTCAAGACACTGCAACGTACATGTATGGTTAAGTTGTTATAACTGATTTCATATTATGGTGGATGTGCACGAGTGAAGTTGGTTAAACCTCAACAGAACTTACAGAAGGTAAATGTAATGCCAACAAATAAATCAACAAAACTCTTATATTTCCACCCTAGGTATGGCGATATGGTTAGGCTGGATAACAGAAGGGACTCATAGCCGAACAAGCTGCACATGATTAATCAAACTGAAAACAATGAAAATACTCATGAAATTTGCAGAATCGAATGATGATTGACATGTACATATCGATCAATTCGTACACCATAATTTAGTTTTCCTAAGCTACAGGTTTTCTATACCCTAATTAGGATCTGATCAGCTAGCTAGCTTCTCACATCATAACCAAAACTAACTCCTCGTAACTCGCATGTGCACGTCTATCTCACTACAATATGCACATATGCACAACCAGAGCCATGAAGTTATAGATGTTCAGACACCAGGCCTCAATCTAATTCAATCCTAAATTTTTTGAGAAGTCACGTCCATGAGTCGATCCATAATTTTTACTAAGTTCCGTACTTTCTTGCAGCACCAAAACATTCACCATTCCACCACAGAAATCTGAAGAAGCAAGCATGTCGCCGATCATTCCCAGCTCCGCATAATGCATGAACTCTGACATTTCCTCATCCCTCAATGAATTGTCTGCGTGCCGCCTTCCGACCATTACAAGATCATAATCCCCCTGCGAGTCCATAATTGCATCCATAAGCTGTTCAGTGTCCTCAACCTCGATATCTCGCCATTTAAGGCAATCATTCCCAATACTGCACAGCTTAAACTCATCCACCATTGCATCATCCACCATTGCATCATCCAACCTAGCTTCATTCTCCTCGTCTTCATTATGGTTACCCTGGTGCACAATACGAATCCTGTTTACTGTGACGGCCACATTCCGGTTGCCTAACATACGTGCTGCCAAAGCTAAAGCCTCGCGATCATCTGGTCCGCCAATGAAAAATGCAGCCACATTATATGAGAAATGGGACATGGTCACCGGACCAGGCAACCCTCTTTCGACTAGTATTCCAACTGTAGAAGATGAATATCGCAGCATATTTTTATTGAATTGGCGTATTGCAGTAGTCACGGTGTTGCAGATCCAGGGGTTATCATGAAATGGGAGGATAACCAAAGGTACGTGATTGTCATCCACTAGACGGCAAATAGTCTCATGCATCAATTTATAGGGAGCGATCATAGTGAATGATTCGATCAAGACAGGTCCTCTTGAGTTCTCCGAGTAGTTCTTGAAGGCTTGCATCAGCTGATGTGTGAGTGAATTTAATCGGCTACATTTTTTCCCCTCTTTCTTCTTCTTGTAAGGGACTAGCACAGGTATAGCCCTCCCCACTAGCTCGACTGCTTGGATAATGTAGGCGCAAATGGGGCTCTCTTCTGTTGGGTTTGAGGCTTCTAGGATGGAGGTGAGGTTGCGGATAGTTTGCTCGTTGTGGATACAACAAAGAATGTCGAAAGGATAGTTTCTTTGAACTGATTGGATGTTTTTAATGCGAGGACCTTTGAGTGATGGCCCAAGTCTAAGATGAGCCCTGTACGTGAAATGTAACAATGATGTTGAAATCATGTTCATAATCAGCACAGATAATAGTAGTTGGGTATAAAATTGGTCATCTAGGACCTGCAGAAGAGATAAATGTTAGTATGCATCAAATTAAATCACTACTCACCATGTCAAGGAAGAAAGGTGTAAATATATGTATATACCTCAGTGTGCCTCCATCGAGAAAAAATGACGACTTCTATAATACCCCTGATATTCATCATCACACCGAGCAAGAGACTATTTCTCAAACTAATTTTGCAGCACAATGCAGCCACGGTGACTGCGAACAACTTTGCCAGATATGTGGCACCGATGATGGCCTGCAATGTGGTAAAACTCTTCCAATTTGAAACAGAAAGTATGTCTGAGAAGAAGCCAATACGAAGAAAGAAGATTGGAAGAAGACATTCAGAGACCAAGAATTCAGTCTTGGCTATTATTGCTGCACCCAAAGGCGGTCCGTCTGGTATGACTAACCCAAGCAGAAAAGGACCTAAAATGAAGAAGCAGCCTATTGCGTCGGATACAAACGCTAGGATTAGTGCACCAAGTAGTATTGCTACTACATAAACATCCTTTACTTCTTGTCCTTCTGGTGTGGACTTAACAATCCATACCATAAGCGGGCGTATGGCAAAGATAATCACAAGAGCCATAGTCACTACAGAAAGAAAGGTCAAAGCTGCGTGGCTTACATTATCTTTAGTAGCTATGTCTTGTGCCGTTGAGATCAACCATTGTATGATTTCAACGAGCAAAACAGAGAACATGGCGAGTTGGCCCAACTCAGAGTTCATAAGGTTGAGGTCGTCTAAGGCCTGAGCTACACCAGGGGAGAATCTGAAAGAAATTATAGTAAACAAAAAAAGGGGGAGAATTCCTCCTGGCATTCCAGGAATAGAGCTGGCTAGTGAGATTCCGAGGCCTAAGGATACCGCAAGGGTGAAAATGAACCCTGGAGCACCAATCTTAAAAGAAAGCCCTGTCCTTTTCATCATGCACACGTCCAATTTTATTGCAGTTAAGAAGATGGAGAATATAATGCCCATTATACCCATAGTCGCCCACAACGGCGAATCTTTCTGACTAGCTAGCTTCTCCTTCATTACGGGGATGGTCGCAAACAAAGAAGGCCCCAAGATAACGCCAGCCTGAACAAGTCCGGCCAACAAAAACATTTAGCTTTAGAACGATGATCATCGATCTCATAGATAATACTAATTTTGTTTCATGCTTTGGGTTGGAAAAGCTGAAAATTGATGCTTTAGTTCATATATTTTTGGTCTAAAAAAAGACAATATTCTTATGGCCCTCATTTTATCTGGGAAAACTCTACTGTACTTACCCGTATATGATAATCTATCAACATATTTACGTACACAAGACTACGTATAACAGAAAACTCATCGAGGTATATATATGAAAAAGAGCACTCGTACCAGGAGATTGCAAGTGAATTTGGTTTGTCCCAAAGGCTTGAGAAGAACATAAAGCAGCCGGGAGGTCACAACAAAAATTGTTATTTGGAATAGGGTTGCAGGTAATTCATAATCTAAACGATTTTCATTGAACCAAATCCCTTTGGAGGACAATGCACTTAATGGCACACATACTGGGAGCATCATTTCATCTTTAGCTCCAGCCATTTCTACGTGCCTTGCTTCTTGATTATGCAATGTTCTAAATACTGGATGATCCCAATTATTATTCCAATGTTGGGATAATTCATAAGGTTGATGATGATGATCCCAACCTATGAATTATCCAAACAGAGGTTTCTACATGAAATTCACTATCAACCAGATGAAGCCTCCTCTGCAGTGAATATGGAGGCCCCGGGTCGATAGTTGAACCAGGATCGAAAATGTGATGGTATTTGGGTCTTGGATTCTGAGCAGTAAAAGTTGGTGGGGCAAGTATGGTTATCATTTTATATGAGAAAAAGCGGGAAATGTAGTCCACAAGAACTTCGGAGGGAGATTGAATGGTCATTGTCACTAGAGCAATCATCAAAATCACAAACAAACAGTTTCACGTTGAAGGTTTTTTTTTTTTTTTTTTTTTTTTTTTTTTTTTTTTTTAAGAAGAATGTGTTTACACTCAAATTAATATTTTACTGGACAGTAATTGTCTATATGAATATTAGTTAGATTCATGATCCATGTCACACCGGCGAGCCCAAAATAATTAGGTTTACAAATGATGACCCGCTAGTAAAATCATGCGAGCTGAATAGCATACTTCGCACGCGAGGTGATGACTTCGCATAGGAGAAGGACTTCACGAATGATCAAGAAGAGGAGTTCGCATACAAAAAAGAGATTAGATGAGACGAGCTCCGCATGGTTGTTTGATTGGATAAGAAAACAATTATCTTTAATTGCATAAAGGGCTATATGTGTACGGCTCGCCAGGGGAGGAGTTTGCATGTATTAAGGTTTTTATTCCTTAATCACATGTATGTGCATCCAGTTGTATGAAGTCCTCAAGGTTCGCAAGTGTTCATGAGGTGTTCTACTACAACTCTTCTACATAGGCAGTTAGTTACTTCGCCGAAGCATAATCATGTCCAGCAAGTGATTAACATCGCCTACGCCACATTTATCGTTAAAGACTTCTACAAGTCTTTGACATACTTTGGGCCAATACCTGTGGCCCTAAAATAACTCTATATAAAGGAGTTCGAGGAGACTCTCTCGACACACAATCAAATCACACAAAAACTCAACAAAAATACAATACAACCTTCAACACAGTTGAACCTCCAGACGCTCCCTGGAGCTTTGCTTTCGTTTCCCTGTACGCTCCCCAGAGCGTTGTCTTTTTTCCTTTCTTTTCCTTTCGAGTTGAAGCTCTGGTCGATCTTACGTTGAGTATCGATATTGTGACGCTCAGGCGGACTACTGTAAGTCATTGCCCAGTACGCAAGGCGAATCTGAAGAACTCTGCGGTGGAGTTGGTGCTCTCTCCATCCTCAGTCGTTTGATTAGAAGCAGAAGGCTAAGCGCACCCCGCTACTACAACCACTACATTCCGCGTCCGCGCGGTGGCACGCCCGTAACGACTAAAAGAGACTTTGCATACCCAGACTTACTGGTGTGGCCAAAACATTGGCACGCCCAATGGGACCAGGGTAGTCTCTGACGTCATCTTCATTGGGATCGGAGATCAGAAATAAAGATGCGATAATGGATTGGCAAGAAAAATTAGCTGCCGTCGAGAGAAAATATGTCAAACAAAGAGCTGCCATCCGTAGAAAACATGTCGAACGAATGGCTGCCATCCTCAAGCAACACGCTGAGGAAACGGCTGCTAGAGAGGCTGCTGAAGAAAACAAAAAGGCTTTACAATGCCAAAATATAAAGCCTATAGTTGACGAGCATGTCCTTGCCAAATAGATTGAACTGCCTAGCAGCCAATCTAATGACAAAGACTTTTCTTTGGACGAACCTACGACCAAAAAAGAAATTACTTTGTCAATTAATGACGAAGAACCTAAGGTCGAGGCTGTTGAGATTATGGATAATCATCCTATCTCAAAAACTGACAGTGTTCCTCAGAAAAAGGAGCTTGAAGATAGGACAGAACAATCCATCTTAGAAGAAGAAATTAGTTCGAACACTGATGATGGCGAACCAAAATTTCACATGAAAGGTGACCAAGGAGCTAGCTTTCTCATACGAGACGTATATGTGGACACAGGTCAGATGCTTGGGGGGCAAGGCGTAGGTCGCCTTCATTCTTTAATTAACCACCATGATCAGGGGCATGATCAACTCAAGTTTTGTCCAGTTATTGGACGTTATCAGGAAGCTGCCCCAAGTTATGACAAGCTTAATTATATATGGTGTGGTGGTATACCTAGGCCAATTCGTGGCTTCACATTCCAATATAATTGGAGTCTTTGCATGTAAGTTCAAAGGCCAAATTATGGCTTTAGTATTGTATGTGGGAAACATTTTTACACCCAGAATTGCAAGTTTATTATACATGGGTGTAAAGTCGAGTTTTCTTAGTGCCATCTCACTCTACATGATGCTCATGGATTTCATATATCTGCATCAGAGGCAGAGGTGGATTCGCTGGACTGTGGTGACTCCAAATTTGATTTTGACACAGAGCCAATTTATGATGAATATGATGAAGACTATATGTTGGTGCGTATGTCTGATTATAATCATATTCCACAAGAGTTCTGTTGGAATTCCTGCAAATATACAGGGTGGATGTAGTATAGTAAATGGAAGAAAAAGGGTTGTCGTTCCCACGAGGATTATTAAATCTATTCAAATTATGAAATACCTAAACTAACTACACAGAATCAACCACTAACAATCATATTCATGCTTTGATGCAACTAACAGACTCTTTCGTTTCTCTAGATGACAAATCCCGTATCTAAGTCCAGTTACGGCACTTAGACCATAGTTTTCCTTAAGTGTATGATTCTCTCCAGGTACGGCAGAGTTCGTATATCCTAGCATGCAGTCTATCCAGTTACGGCATAAATTTAACATGTAAGACTCATTACGTTCTAGAAAACAAGAGAATCATGCAAACCATTACTTCATTTACGATAATAATGTAATTCACAATTCTTAATCACAAGAAGCTAATTTGAATTATATTGCAGTTACGCCTCAAATTCATCTTCTAATTTACTAGATGCAAAGCCCTAAAGTGATCAATCAAAGAACTCAAACATATAGCATCAATTAAAATAGTGACTAAGAATTCATCATAAAGAAACTATAAATCTATTAATCAATCATCAAAAACATAAACAATCATGCTAGGGCATCATCCTAACCCTAGAAAAGGTTTAACTAAACATGACTAAAGAAAACATAACAAAAACATAAAAAGAATGGAAAGGGAATGAAGGTGAAGATGGATGGATGGATGGTTGGATGGTCTCTGCTCCTTTAGGCGTCTACAATGTGCTTCTGAGACCTCCATTTTCATGTGAAATTCGTGCTCCTTTATATAGAGAAGTTTCCTGCTCATCTTTGACTTCATATTTCCTTGTAGAACTTGGATTCAGACTTCTTTCTTGATATGGAATGGGAAAACCTTGAGATATCTCTTGTAGAACTAGGAATACATGTACTCCTTGAATCCTCATCTGCATTATTGTCTTTGAAGTTTTAGGGTTGACGGTCTTGTGACACAGAACTTGAGTTCTCCACAAAAGCTTGTAAATCCGAGCAGATTTGCTGATCTGACCTTTCTTCATTCAAACAATCATAACTCAGTCTAGAAGTATCGAAATCGAGATCCGTAAATTTCTACAGAAAGTAAACTTCCGCAGCTTTCCAATGATGTAAGGCTCATAGTCTAATTCGATCCGAGTAATTCCCAGTAATTCGGCAAAGTTGGATGTTCTGCACAGGCAGATTCTGGGACTTGGGATTGCAGTAGCCTTTCAATCATTTTTTTGCGCATTTTAGCTCATTTTATTCTCTCTATGACACAAACCTACAAAAACACTAAAACAACGTAAATCAATCACAAATAAGGAAACTTAATGCAAAAACAAAAGATTATGAGACATATGAATATAGGATAATATGAGCACATCAAGTTCAGGACCAGTGAAGCTCTTGATATGGTCCTCTTCCATGACCAATGCATGGCTATTCCCGATGAGACCATGCATTATGACAAGATAGTTGGCAACAAGGCTGATCTCGACAGCATACGGTACGCGAGAATGCAGTTGAGGATCATGTTTGGTTAAAAGACAAGGATACGTGAGGGGCAACGAGACGTACCCTACGAACTACCTTGCCCAAATTTTCAAGTTGTTGACGTGAAACAGCTCTGCTCAACACTTGGAAATCCTCGACAGCAAAGGTCTCATGCCGGAAACATAATGGCGTCGAGGCTTGGAGTGAAGCATGGGTGGCCTCCCCTGTGGCCTTACGAAGGGTAATTAATCATGCTATGATCCCTTCTTTTTTTTGCTCCTAGCTTTTACTTCAGCTTTTACTTCTGTTTTCTTTCATTTCCTTTCTTTCTCGCATTGAAAAAGAAAATACAAAAAAATCAAATAGCAAAAACAAAAACACAAAAAGAGATTCTTGGTTTTGCTGATATGCAAGACAACATTCTTGCCTATATAAGGCTTGAACTTTACTTAGAGGCCTATCCCTGAGGCTTGAAGACAACTGGCATTCCACATGCCTTAGAATTGCTACCGGCGAAGTCAAGGAATACAAATAGATTACAATGCTGAATTTTGTAACAGGCACTACTGGACAGTCAACTTCGCGGATTAAATTGGAATGATCCAGGAAGAACCAGCAGGCAAGCCTTATATCAACAGAAATCCCTGGATGTCTATTTTCCAGAGGATTTTACGGTTCGTCATTCCAACATTTTGGGAGAGAGTTATGGCAGCTTGAATGCAGACATGTCAGGATACGCGCGAATTTGCAATGTGCTTTTTCAATGTGTTTTCATGACCTTGCAACATGCTTTCCTTCACTGGGGGGAATCCACGAAAATTTTTGTGTACCTTCATTCATGTACAAAGAGCTACTTCAAATCTTCAATGATACATGGTACTACAATAGCGTCTCACTCTCCTTCACTGGGGGGCATACTAAAGTTTTGATGTCTTTCATTCTTCTTAAGTATCGGCGAACATACATCAAAACTGAGGGGCACATTGGGGTAGATATGTGTTCCAGATATTTCAGACTTTAGACCTTCTTCAAGTGTCTTGGTCATTATTTAGGCCAATCCCTATGGCCTATTTTTGGAATTTCGCTTGGCCAAATCATGTGGCACTGTGTTTGACTCTAATTGGTTCACACTGGGGGGCAGCGAAGTACATAGCCAATGTCGCTCCATGATTTGAATATCAAAAAGATGGTTCACCATCGCCAAGAGCTCAAGCGAAGGTCATTTTTGAATCCATTCAAAGTGAACGTCTACTCAAGGTACATCCCCTCGAGCTACATCTACTCAAGGTACATCCCTTCGAGGTCAGACGATTCCTTTTCAAATATATCTACTCGAGGTACATCTGTTCAAGACACATTCATTCAAGATACATCCACTCGAGGTATGTGCATAATACCATGTATTCTGAGTAGAGCAAGCGAAGTGCACGTTAAGTTCAAGGCCAAGGTACCTAGCTTTGTTAAGTTCATGATCATCAATTGTACATGGTGTAAGTCGAATCATTTCAGAAGCTTCTCTGCATTGCTTTGATGTTGGGTACTTGAGTTTTAGAGCCTATTCACAGGCTTGTCACTCACTCATTTGATGTATGACCCAAGCCAATACCAGTGGCTTTGGAGCAATATGAACATAAACATCTTCAGTCATTCTTGACATTCATGACTTCGAGGCTGGGGGGTAATGTTTACACCCAAATTAATATTTTACTGGACAGTAATTATCTATGTGAATATTAGTTAGATTCATGGTCCATGTCACACTGGCGAGCCCAAAATAATTGGGTTTACAAATGATGTCCCGCTAGCAAAGTCATGCGAGCTGAATAGCATACTTCGCACGTGAGGTGATGACTTTGAAGGAGAATGACTTCACGAAGGATCAACAAGAGGAGTTCGCATACAAAAAAGAGACTAGATGAGGCAAGCTCCGCATGGTTGTTTGATTAGATAAGAAAGTAATTATCTTTAATTGCATAAAGGGCTATATGTGTGCGGCTCGCCATGGGAGGAGTTTGCATGTATTAAGGTTTCTATTCCTTAATCACATGTATGTAAGTGTATGTGCATCCAGTAGTATGAAGTCCTCAAGGTTCGCAAGTGTTCATGAGGTGTTCTAATACAACTCTTCTATATAGGCAGATAGTTACTTCTCCGAAGCATAATCATGTCCAGCAAGTGATTAACATCGCCTACGTCACATTTATCGTTAAAGACTTCTACAAGTCTTTGACATGCTTTGGGCCAATACACGTGGCCCTAAAATAACTCTATATAAAGGAGTTCGAGGAGACTCTCTCGACACATAATCAAATCACACCAAAACTCAACAAAAATACAATACAACCTTCAACACAATTGAACCTCCAGACGCTCCCCGGAGCTTTGCTTTCGTTTCCCTGTACGCTCCCCAGAGCGTTGTCTTTTTTCCTTTCCTTTCCTTTCGAGTTGAAGCTCTGCTCGATCTTACGTCGAGTATCGATATTGTGACACTCAGGCGGACTACTGTAAGTCATTGCCCAGTACGCAAGGCGAATCTGAAGAATCCTGCGGTGGAGTTGGTGCTCTCTCCATCCTCAGTCGTTTGATTAGAAGCAGAAGGCTAAGCGCACCCCGCTACTACAACCACTACATTCCGCGTCCGCGCGGTGGCACGCCCGTAACGACTAAAAGAGACTTTGCATACCCAGACTTACTGGTGTGGCCAAAACAGAATGTATCATCGTAGGGTTTCACGAGTTCTTATTTACTAATTATTATCATAAACGAGATCTTTTTTTTTTAAAAAAAAGTTGAGTATATACATATATATAGGCCTTTTCAGATACAGACCTCCTTATTTATTCAAAAGGTACAGATTTCCTTAATTGACATACTTTTCGATCATATTTTCTCATCTCAACCATTCATCTTTTAGGTATATATGAGTAGATCATCTCTACAAACTTTTAGCCAAATTGATAATCATTAAGGTATTCAAAATTGTGAATTACACGAATGGTTCTTGTTGAACAGATTTGGTTTGTTCATTGTAATCATATAGTTTCGATACCTTAACGATCACTAATTTAGCTGAAATTTTGCAAAGATGATCATGTCATATATATCTAGATACTAGGTGGCTATGATCGAAAAATATGACCGAAAAGTGGTCCTATTGGCAAAATCCGTACCTTTTGAATAAATAAGGATATTTGGACCTGATAATATATATATATATATATATATATATATATATATATATATGAGTTTCTTAATGATAACCAAATTGTCTGAAATTTTGTAGAGATGATCTATACATTAGTATCTAAAGATTAGACGGTGAAGATGTGAAAATTCGATTAAAAAGTTAGTGTAAAGTGAAAATCTGCACCGTAAGAATAAATGCAGACAACTGCACCTGAGAAAGCCTGTATATATATATATATATATATATATATATATATATATATATATATATATACAGGCTTTCTCAGGTGCAGTTGTCTGCATTTATTCTTACGGTGCAGATTTTCACTTTACACTAACTTTTTAATCGAATTTTCACATCTTCACCGTCTAATCTTTAGATACTAATGTATAGATCATCTCTACAAAATTTCAGACAATTTGGTTATCATTAAGAAACTCATAACTGTGTTTTTCTGTTATATATATGAACGGTTCAAGTTCGACAGAATTATGTTCCTCCATTAGTTTAATCGAGTTTGAGTGCCTTAATGATAACCAAATTGGCTGAAATTTTACAGAGATGATCTATACATTAGTATTTAAAGACTAGACGGTGAAGATGTGAAAATTTGATTGAAAAGTGAGTGTAAAGTGGAAATCTGCACCGTAAGAATAAATGCGGACATCCGCACCTGAGAAAGCCTATATATATATATAGCTTTCTTGGCTAATGAGGTTCTTATTTATTTTTATGGTACATATTTCCACTTTAGACTCACTTTTCAATCGAATTTTCACATCTCCACCGTCTAGTCTTTATCATTAAGGCACTCAAATTTGATTAAACCAATGAACGAACATAATTCTGTCGAACTTGAACCATTCATGTTTATAATAGAAAAACACAATTTTGAGTGCCTTAATGATAACTAAATTTGCTGAAATTTTACATAGATGATCTATACATTAGTATCTATATATTATACGGTGGAGATGTGAAAAGTCGATTAAAAAATGAGTCTAAAGTGGAAATCAGCACCGTAAGAATAAATAAGGACATCCTTACCTGAGAAAGACTATATATATACAGGGCTCTTCCAATGAGGGATCTCTTTTTTTGACATATTTGAGGGATAGTTTCTTTACCGTTTGATCTAAATGAATGTTATTGAATGGCTGAGATTAAGACACTCAAATTTACCCCTTTCTAACCCCAATTCCAGAAATTGCAGTTCTCTCTGCCTATCTTGTGAAACAGTTCGTCTAATTCACATCTCAAGCACTACTCTTTCTTCAAAGTTTAATTAGGTTTTCAATTTGCAGTGATTGTATTATTTCTTATCTTTCTGCAATTCTTGAGGGAAGTAGTTCATCGTCTCGTCTTGGCGAAGCACTGTGCCTCCAGCATACATAGGCTCTATCTTAAAAAGGGGGTGGAGCGAACGTCGCAAGGGGCGGAGCCGGCAAGGAAGGGGCAGCGGAGGTCGAGGAAGTGGAGTTCGGAGGCCAAGTCAATGGTGGGTGAGTGGGTCTATGAGGTAGAATATCGAGACCCAGGTTCATGTGTTTTATTTGATGCGCTTTATTTGCTTGATTGCTAAATCCATGGTAGGTGAGTGGGTATGTGAGGTTGAAAAGACCCACGTTGATAAGTCTAGGTTGCGTTGCTTGGTTTGTATTTTGTTTCTTCTGGGTTTGTATTTCGGGGATGAAGAGAGTGAAGGAGAGGAGGAAGAAGACAAGGTCAGTCTACTCGTAGTATATATATATATATATATATATATATATATATATATATATATATATATATATATATATATATATATATATATATATTGCGAGTAGACTTGTAATAGAAAACAAACTCTCAAAACCAACCCCCCAATCTCTTGTAAAATTTATTTGTTTATTTATTTTTAATAAGATAACACCCTAAATCTCCAGTTAAGAAAGAACTTATTCTTACTATAATCAATAGAGTTTTTTTTTTTTTTTTGAAAGGATCAATAGAGTTTTTAAGTTGTCTAGATATTAAACTTTGGTTTGGGCTAGCCACCCACCAATGGATAAATAGTCCAATATATTTAAAAGCATGTGCGTATGGTCAAATTTATAGTTTTGCCGCCGGTAGGTAAGAAAGACTAGGTAGGAAGGAAAGACTAGTGTAACGACATGAATTTATGTTGTGGAATATATCTACCAAGTCTAAAATGTGATAAGCTCCGTATAAATGAAGATTATATAAGTCATATAACGCTTTTCATAAGGTTATATCAAGATCCACATTCTCAAATAAGTTGTCCTCGAGTAAGAGACAAATGTTCGCCTTAAAAGAGACATGAGTATTCAATATGAATAAAACTTATTATAATTTATGCATGCATGTATGAATGTGTGAGATCAAAAATTGAAGATAAATCTATCTTTAGTCACAGTTTATATCATCATGGGTTGTAAATTATTCCACATTTCATTATAACAAAAACAACAATAAAAAGGCAAACTATATTATCAAAGTCAAATTAGATTTTTTTTTAAACATTTTTTTGCAAAATTTTTCCACAATTACCGTCATTATCACTTCCCGCTATATTTTTGTCTCGCCTCTCTCTTCTCTAGTTTTCTGCACCAATGTATCTATTCCTTCTCCTTCCAGAACCTGCTTTTCTTTCTTGTTCTAGCACACACTCTAACGAGTACATATCTAGATAGACGCTATTATAGTTTATAGGTTCAAAATAAATTCTGGTATTTTGGTGCCGGTGACTATACCAGTTATAAATCGTGATGAATGATTTATATGTGACAACACACACACACACACAAAACTAATAATACTCTAAATGACCAAAAGCTTTAAGCTGCGCGCCATGAAGAACTGTTTGGTCTTGTTTGAGAATTTTGTCGTCGAACAATGGTAGGACTAATTGATTAGGCTAGGAGGTTAAGCCTTTCTTTTTTAAATTGAGAAGATGTGTATCAAACAATTTGGGGTGTAAATAAAACTACTATAATATTAATTTAAAACTAGCTAAAATAAAGAGCATTGATGCATACATATTTCTAAAGTCGTTAGACAAAATGACATTTTAACTAATTTGACTAAAATTTAACGTAAAAATAGCTAGTATTGCTAAAATTGTTAAAAGTGTTCTAAAGCAACAATTTTGTTTAAATAGAGTATTACATAAAGCTATTATTTGGCAGAGAGACTTATGAAAATTGTCTTTTTATTATTATTATGAAGATTTTTAAAGGGTGGTGCTATTAACACACCCTATTTTGTTATTCACACACCCCCTTCATGAAAATAATCAAATTTAAGGGGTAATTTCGTAAACATAATCAAATTTTTAGTGTTATGAAAATGCATGAGGTGTGTGAATAACAAAATATGGTGTGTTAATAGCATTACCCTTTTTAAAATGCACATGCTAGAAGCAATATCCTAAAATATTATGCATCATTATAAGCATATTGTTTAATCAAATTTTTAAAGAATTAATAATGTCAAAGACAACTCCATACATAATTACTAGAGCATGAAGCTCACTCTCGGAATCAAATAGTCTAAGATCACATACTCATTCAATTATAGTCAAAGTATTATTCATAGAAAGACAAAAACTTAAGAATCCAAATTTTAATGCTGCAAATTATCTTACTTTTACGAAGTTATGAATTTGTCTAGAGCTCTTATTTAGCCTATACGAACTTATCAATTTTACAAATTGATACTTATAGAGTTATAGCTAAAGTGTATCGTACTTACAGTTTAATGCTCAAAATATTATACAAAGGTAAATATGATCATTTTTAATCCTTATATATTATAGAAAGGTAAATATGTAACGTCTCATACCCAATTTTACCTATTTACTGGGTATTTAAAGAGTTACTGAGGAATTTAACCATGCTCGGTAATCTAGTAAGTTAACGCTTGAGTTTATTGTCGAATTTTACTCAAAATGTCAAATTATTCTTCTAAAGTCTCGATGTCGTAGCTCGCGTAGACACGAGTTTACCGGTGTCTCCGAATTATTTTTCCAAGCAGCAAGCTATTTTCTACGAATTTTTGAAATTAATGGTAATTTTTAAATTACCATTTCATATTTTATTCAGGTAATTTTGTCGAATTTTTAAGCTATTTTCTACCTTTTCATCTCAGCCCTCCATTTCCATTCTCTAATTTGGGCCATTCGTTCTAGGCATAAACCCTAACCTATCGTCCTTCTCTGTTTTCTGTCGAGAGAAAGAGAGAGAGAGACCTGCCATAGAGAGAGAGAGAGACCTGCCACAGAGAGAGGGAGAGTGATGCCACCCAGCTCAGGGCTCCTCCACGGCCGTCGGTCCGGCGCTGGACGATCGGCGACTGTCGTTCAACTTGCCTCTCTCTTCTTTACTTTCTCCTGCCCAACGATTCGATATACAACCATTATAGAGGGAGATTAAACCAGCTGAAGCACGACTGTGTTCGTCGTTTTCCGGCGGCGACGGTGACAGCGAGGGGTAGGGTTCTTCTCCTCCTTCCTTTTTCTTCGATTCCATGTCTTTAATCTTTTGATTCGTGCCCTAATCGGAGGAACCCCTTTTCTTCTGTTTTTGGGTTTTCACGGCGTATCTCCGACGACCGAGTTCTTGACGTTTCCGGCCTCTCCTCCATGTTTTTGGGTTTTCCGGCGTATCTCCGACGACCGAGTTCTTGACCTAGCGGCCGAGTAGAGGAGGTGGTTGGAGTTTGGTAGCAGATGGAATTTTTCTGGTCGGGAGAGTGAGAGGCCGAGGGCTGCAGGTCGATCTCCGGCAAGGAGAGGTTGCTGGGTTTGAGTGGTGAGCGGATTGGAGGTAAGGATTACGTTTTGATCGGCTGTGTTGTTATTGTATTGCGATTATTGAGTTTAGTTGTGGCTGAAATCGTTGTTGTGGTTGTTGTTTGTCGAGAACTTGGTGTTTTGAAGAATATGAGGAGGTCATGGCCAATTTCCGGCAAGTGGTAGGAATCCGGCGAGTATTCCGCCGAAGGAGCAGTTAACCGGTAGTGACCATTGAGGTAGTTTTCAAGTTCATCTCTGATTAGTGTTGAAGCTTTCTTTTTAGGAAAGTATTGGTTGCAACTTAAGTGCTTGAGGAGTGTTCCGAGCATTGAGAAGCTTAAGCCTAATACTGTGAGTGGACGTTTATTTTAAATTAAATGCATGAAATGGTTTCACGTTTAATGAATGATTTTATTTGACTAATTTATTAATTTGTGGAATGGGTTTTCCTCTCGTGAGTTCTTTTCTGCGAAGTCATTTTTGGAAGTTAATGTTCTTATTTTATTTGTTAACTTCGTTATTTTTAAGAGTTTCCGAAAATGAGATTTTCAGTGGAGTCGTATATTATATTGCTTCTTTTATAATTGGCAATTTTCTTTAATTTGGAGAGTTATCGAAAATAAGATTTTCGGTAGAGTTATATATTTATATTTATGAGGAAAGTATGTATATAAATACTAGCTAGCCATACGTGCATATCCGCTATAATGACGTAGCGATTAGCCGTCATTATGGTGTGACGTGAGCATGTGACGCAATCGTAGTAGTCATATATGAATGTATTAATTCATATAGGAGTATGGGCACGTATATACACCCCTGTCGGGAAATTCTATGGTACTTGTTTTGGCCACGATCCTCAGCGCGCGGAGCAGAGGTTTCTAGCGAACAAAGAGAAGGAGGAGTTGCGGGCGTGCCACCTCGCAGACGAGGAAAAGGTTGATGGTGATGCGAGATCTTGACTTCTGATCAGGCGAATGGGTTTCAAGTGCCACCTCAGACGAGGATTTACGAGCACAAGCGATCGATACTCACGGCGGCGCGAGCAGAGCAACTATAGGGAGTTAAGAGAGAAGCTGAGATGTAGAGTCCGGAGGGCTCTGAAGAAAGAACTTAGGTGGCGGCGCTTAGGGTTAGGGTTTAGAGGAGCTCGAAGGGTAACTGGTTTCAGTTTGTATTTGTGTTTTTGTGTTTGTTTGAGAGTCGTCCCTTGATTGTCTGTTTAAGAGAGTATATATAGTGGTTCGATCCCCAGCGGAAGGAAGTTAACTTTGAATCCAAATAGGGTTCTGAAACCCTAATCGACAAGGACACGGTTTACTCCATGCAAACCAACCATCTTGTGACACATATCCAGTTCGCACACTTCATTCCGCATAGGGCACTGCTTCCACGCTGTCAACTGTAGACTCCTATGCGAACTGAAATTCATCCCACGGGCTGTCACAGGATGCTATCTCGCGTGCTCTTGAAGCTCGCTTCCCTTTCGCGGGCTATTGCAGCTCGCGAGCCTTAAAAGGGCTTTTTATATTAAATGGGCCACAGGGAATGGCCCGAAGCATATCAAAGACTTGTAAAAGTCTTCAACGTTTGTCGTGGTGCGCGCGGACTCCGCATGTTCCTTCCTCGCGAAGTCTTCTACGCGAGCCAGTTCGCCAGCTCGCCTCGCCTCGCGGAGTGTCAATCTCGCCTACGCGAAGTGTCAAATAGTAATTCCGCGCGCGAATTTATCCAGCGCGCGAACTCTGAAGTTAGCTCGCGTGGTCTATTCCGCGCGCGAGCTAGCTAAGTGTTCCACGCGAACTGTGTAGTCCGCCTTTGTCCATTCCGCGCGCGAAGTCAAGTTCGCACGCGAATTCTGTTCTCAGCTCGCGTGTTGTTACTGGCAAGCCATCGCTTGTAAACTTAGAGAAACTTGGGCTCGCCGGTATAACAATGGACCAAGAAATAATTAATATTTACATAGACATTTACTGTCCAGTAAAATATTAATTTAGGCGTAAACAGTACTTACCAGTATGTGATACCTACATTTACAAATGTGACAACATATTTGTAGTAAAAGTGGTAATGTTGAGTTGTATTGTTTGTAATCTTGTTCTAATAATTGTAATTATAAAATGTACAACCATTTTACAACTTTTTGAACAAATTGTTTTCATAGTTGTAATTTTGTTTAACCTCATATAAATAGTGTAAATAAATTTGGTAAATTTGTTCTCAATGTTGTAATTTGATTCATAACATTATAATTTTTGTTTAAGTACATGTAAAATAAAAGTAGGATATACATCCTAGTACCATAGTTTGTCTCTACACTCATTTGTCCGCCTTAATGATGCAGCAAATAACCGCCACCATTATGGTGTGACGTGAGCGTGGGACGCAAGCGTAGTAGCCCTATATGAACTCTTAAATCCATAAAAATTCATATAGGGGGTATGGACGTGTGTAAATACATACTTATATACTAGAGACTAGGAGGCTCAATATCGTAAAGTATTAGAAACTAGCGGAGCTAGTCGCGTATTTCAGAATTTGCTAATTTTATGAGTTATGAATTTTATTATTTATTGCATGCAACGCAGTTTTCCTGAAGAGATTAAATTGGGAATGGATAAAGTCTTATTCAAGTGTTCGATCCTTTTAACTTTATTTTTGTCCACTCATTCTAACGTTTTCAAATGCTTCTCCCCTTGGCCCTTCGGTTTTAAATGCCCAGTTTGCAGGTTAGCATAGTTGAGGTCGGACGTATATGGAAACGAGACATAGTCAATAGTATAACTTCCGCTCATTTATATATTTATGTTTTTTTTTTCTTCACTATTAGAGATGGTCTGAACATATAAATATTGGTTGTGAGATTAGTTTTAGATTAATAGAATAAATTGGGAGATGTTGTGAATTTGGTGAGCACGAAGGCTCCAGGAGTATAAGGTTGGATTTGGATTTTTATTTAGTAGTGTTTGCAGGTATTTTTAGGAAGGGTTGTCCATTTTCAAATGAAGTTATACTAAATTTTCGATAGCATCTCCTTTGAAGGTGGTTCCCGCAGGATTTACTTCGGATTTCAGGGTGAAATTCAGGGTGGGTCCTGACAAATTATGAGGAAACTGTTGGAGATGCTCTTACTCTAACTTTTCTAGGATTGGAAATTTATGATGAGTCCATTTTTTAATGCAAAGCTTCACTTTTGTGATCGACACATAACATCTATTATACATGCGATATGTATTTTACCAAATACATGATATTTTAGCTTGCATCAATCAAAATGAGATTCTCATGAAGGGGAGGATTCAAGATTATGCTACCAAACACTTATGCGCGTTGCTCTCTTTTCGTTCTTCGATTAGGTTGTTTTTTATTATTTTTTTCAAATAGTTGCTATTACCTTAAAAAGTTTTTAACGAGACAACAATAAACGTGTCTAACACCATATCTATCATTGGTGGACATCCAAGGTGTTATGTTGTAAATATTATGTATATGTGTTTGTCCACTCAAATACATAATTATGTCCATGCCACCTAAACAATAGTCCTATATAAATGGGTCTAGTGATAATAAATGACAGACTTCTATGTTCTCCTACATTTTTCTTCTCTTTTCTCTATCTCATTCAATAGTTTATAAGATGATAACACAATCCGTTTAATTGTTTTATTTGAGTATTTGAACTTGCAATGTAAATCAACATTTTAAGGAGCAACTTATATGTATTTATTAATATTGCATTTATGATCATAAGGAATCAGGAGAACGATGATACAATAAGGAAACTGAGTTTTGACACCATCCGCTAAACTGGAACAATATTTTCTAACAAGGACGAATGCACATGCATAGAATTATAGTCAAATTTGGGGGACTTTCACAAATTGCTAAACTCTGGGGATCAACTTGCTTCGAACATTGTTTCGTGCATATCTGATCTGTTCCCAAATGAGCACAGTAGACATTGTATAACACCAGTTTGGGGCATTGTTGTAATTTTCTTGGTTCAACTACAAAAAAGAAAGTGCTTTAGATTATTTCTTTGGAATTTGACATGCTAAAGAGCAATCATAAAACATAATATATAACACGGGTATGATATGAATATACTCAAACATTTGAAATGATGTGTAAAGAGATTACCTGAACCAACAAGAATAAGGATGATAAGTAAGCTGAGCAATTGCAGAACTTTGGCCATCACGACTAAATAAGAAAACCAATGGTCTTGAATTTTGTGATGGTTTCATTCTTCTCCCAGAGAAAAGAATATATACTAACACATCCATGTACAATAAGGTAACTCATAAATACAATATTAAATGCATAAATATCTATTTAATTACAATAGGAAAATAATATGAATTAATTACGACAACTTATTCCAAGTTGTTGCATGAATGTCAATTATATATGCTCATCTTATCATGTGAGTTTCATGATACCATTTGGATAAAAACATATGTATGTTAATCGCTCGTTTAATTGAACAAAACGAAACTAAATAATTTTACGATGCCATAATATTTTGCATCCTTCATGGAACAAATAAAAAAAGAGCATGAGTTACACTAGTAAAAATAGAAATAGGGATTGTCACCCCACAAACTACTTTGTTCACCCCATATTCTCTTCACACCTCACTTATATATTTTTAATTGTAAATCTACTTTGTTCACCCTTTTACAATACCTAAAATACATTTTTCTCATTTTTGTTTTGTTCACCCTAAATTCTTTTTTCACCCTACATTTTTTTTTTTCAATTTCATATTTGTTTTGTTCACCCAACATTCAATCTCTTCTCACCCCGCCTATATATTTTTTAATTTTAAATTTATTTTATTCAACGATTTGCAATACACACAATATCAGCCTATTCCAATAGCCATTGAATACCAAAAACAAAATGAAATTGAAGAAAACTATAAGATTAATATCATTTGGGTAAGTGGAATTACAAACTGAACAACAAAAATCACATTAAAATATAAATCTCAATTAAAGAACAAGAAAAAACTCTCAAACTTAACAACTCATTGGTATCCGTCGATATCAAGATGCACAATGTCTGTAAACTTTACTTTGAAAAAGCTCTGACACCGATGAAAAAAAAACAAATCGAATATATATAAATGAGCGATTAGACATGGAAATTTACATACAAAATCGATATGAGAAATAATGAGTAAAATGATAGACGAAGCATCAACAAAGAAAAAAAAGATCGAATTTTATAAATTATGGGTTAATGTTTCTGAAGTACGTGTTTATCTAAAAAAAAAGAATTTTTAATTTGTAACAACTTATTGTCCCTTGTTGTAATTCTACATTAGGGTATATTAGTCATTCAATAAATCAACAACGTGTGGGGTGAGCAAAGTGATTTGTGGGGTGGCAATAGACGCACCCTAGAAATATTACAAATTAAATTATTGATGAAGCACCTAGAAAAAGAAATTCAGTAAATAAAAAAGTATTGAGATGTCATAACACTCCCCCACTTATGAGATATATAACACTGAGAAAAGAAAACCCTAAAGCTCTCTCTCTCTCTCTCTCTCTCTCTCTCTCTCTCTCTCTCTCTCTCTCTCTCTCTCTCTCTCTCTCTCTCTCTCTCTCTCTCTCTCTCTCGCAAGCGTCGCCGAATCTGACCTAGTTTAGTATTCCAGGCATATCTCCTCAGTTCAATGACAGAATTGGACACCGTCGGTCTCATTCTCGTGCTCTCCTTTTGCTCTATTCATCCATAGCAGCCTTGTAGTTTGATTCGGTGTATAGAAACCCCAACAAGCCAAAAACAGACCTTTTGGACCTGTTTCAATCACCTGATTGGTTTTCTTTCCTCCTACCACCCCATTCGACGCCACCACCCACAAATCAAAGTTCTAAGGTTGCATAGCAAACCCTCAAAACAGTTTTAGCTGATTCAAAACACATATCGACGAATTGAAATCTCAAGGGTTTAGATTTGAGGATTTTTCTTTTTAAGGTAAATTTTACACTTAAAATTGGACTTCATTGTAGTTAGGCAAGTTGTAAAAGTGGTTGGGAAGAACATTTTGATATATGCCATGTAACCCAATTCGGTGGTTGGCCATGGTGGTCAACCGCCATTGTTTTTTTTTTTTTTTTTGGGGGGGGGGGGGGGGAGGTGCATCTGGCGCGTGTCACATCTTCTGGTGGTCGGATGATTCTTAGGCAACGAGAGTGGCACGTGCCGCGCCTTTGCACTTAACTTATTTGGTAGGGTTCGATACGAACCAATCGACATGTGGGTTGATGGTCAAATTTGGTTAACGTGTGGAATCGTTGGGTAATCCCAAAGTACGGATTTTCAATTTAGGAGATCATGTGTATGTAAATTTTGAGTTTTGGATTTGGGGTCGGAGTGGTGGCTAGCACGTGAGGCCCACGCGCTGTCACTACTGGTGGCTTGTGCGAGCACGTGCTACTATATCTGGTGTTGTACTCCACTAATTGGAGTAGTGGGTACGATTCGATATGTTTATGTCGAATTTGTGGATCAATTGGTATTTCCGAGGCTTTAGAAATTCGGGTATGTTATCCTGCTATTTCGACCATCAGAATAATATGATTGATAACATTTAAGTTAAATCTAGTACTGATTTGATAGATGATTATAGGATATGATTGTAACGCCCCAGACCTTATTTTTACCGGTCTACCGTCATTTGGAGGGTAAATGATTGTCATTTTCACTTATTTTTCTAAGCTTTTAGTGGATCAAAAGTTGACTTTTGATACCGTTTGAAATTTGAGAAAACGTCTTTCATGAAAATCGTAGGTGACGTTAAACGGAGTTCGTGAACACGTGAAACGCCGATAACGAAGTTCGTATGAATAAGTTACGGTATAAAAACTGAAGTTACTATAACGGGAATGGAGGATAAAAGGGAACTTACCAGAAGTGGATGGAGGCAAGAAAAAAAAATTACTTTCTCTCTCTCCTCAGCCCGCACTCTATCGACCCCGGCGGAGACTCCACCTCCGATCGCCGCCGTCCGGCTGAGCTTTGCTGCCACACCGGTGTCAAACGAAAGCTTTGCCTTCGGTCTTCCTATCTAGGTTGGTGGCAGACCCCCCATCGCTACCGTTTGGGAGAAATTCCGGCAAGAAGCATCAATTGAACAGTAAGTCTCTTTTTTCGGATTTTACTTTTCCGGCCACCATAGCCGGAGCTCAATATATGGTTTTGAAGGTCCCTTATGGAGTAACAAACTCTTAAAAGGAATTGCCTCAATTCGAAGTGTGTAGGGAGGACGATCAAATTGAAATTCTTGGGTTTTAGAATTGGGGTTTTATGTTTTTGATTCGATTACCATGCTTCTGTTTGAAATTGATCATTATGGTAGTTATGAAAGCTGTTTAGAATATTGAGAGGATGTTTGTGTTAAAATTTGGTGGTGATTGAAGGTGGTCGGAGTTTGGCGGTGGCCGGCCGCCGCTGCCGGCGGAGCAGACGGCGGTGTCGCCTCTTTTGGGTTGTTTTTGGAGTTCTTTAGCTTGTTTATGATGAGAGGAGTCCAATGATTTAAAGTTTGAGAATTTTGGTGAAATTTTGAATAGGTTTGGAATTTTGCGAGTTCGTGTTGTCGGAAGGGAATTAGAGAGGATCCGACCATTGGATTTTCTTAGTTATGGTCCTAAAGTGCTAGAGTTGACGAAGTGAGGTTGTGTTTGAAGTTTAGTGTGAACCGAATTAGCTTCATCCTAGTTTGGGTAGTGGATTAAGCGAAAGGCTTCCGGTTCTTATATTAAAGCATTAATTTTTTTTCTAAATTGGAAGTTTGGTGCTAAGCATGATTATTGTGCTAGGATTCAAGGAGACCTCGCGTGGGTGGACTTTTATTTTGAATGAATGGTATGCGAAAATTAATTTATAAATATCTTTTCTACAATTATCGTTTTTATTTGTTGACTTGATATTTATAAATGATTACCGAAAATGAGATTTTCGGTAGTTCTCTATTTATAATTTTCTCGTTTATTTGTGGATGTGCGATCTTGACATTGAGAATATTTTAACGAGTATTTCGGATGGAGATATTATTTACGATTTATACTTGATAAGTAAATCTCGCTTATAATTATAGATTTGAGAATATTTAGACGTGTGAGACACGTCATTGAATTTTACTTTATTTTCTTATGATAATTTCCATGTATAGTTGGGAACCGTACTCGTAACTGCTATTACACGAACTTGGGGAAGCTTTATGGATTTAGATGTTTTCGTATGATTTTAGTCATCATACTAGGGTCACTCTTATTCATTACTAGCTAGCCTTTATTAGCGGTCCTCACCATAGGTGAGTCGAGCGCTTAGCGTAGGACGCTACTATAGCCTGGGAGGCTCCGATCGGTTTTTATTCATTGTTAGCTAGCCATTATTAGCGGTCCTCCCCATATGTGAGTTGAGCGCTTAACGTGGGACGCTACTATAGCCTGGGAGGCGCCGATCGGTTTTTATTCATTGCTGCTAGTCATTATTAGCGGTCCTCACTATAGGTGAGTCGAGCGCTTAGCATGGAACGCTACTAGAGTCTGGGAGGCTCCGACCCTAGCCTGGGAGGCTCATCATCTTTATGGTGAAACACTTTCCCCTTTCCATGATTGTTACAAACCAATGGGATTGATTCATCACTTCTATTTTTAGAAGCATTATTGGTTGAGCTTGATTGTTGATTTGTGATTTGAGATATATATTAATCGAGCATACTAATTTATGAAATGTGAAATTGTAGAGTTATTTGGTGTGGTATTGTTGTGTCGATGTGATCTTGTGAGTTCGGTAAAATTGTTGATGTAAATATAATAACTTGACCCCTGTCATATATATAGTGCGTGGGTGGTTGTGGATATGAAGAGTTAACATCTCCAGGGGTTGAGTAGATCTTATTGATCTGTTATGTATATGGTAAAAATTATGAATTATAATTTAGATGTATGGGGGTTGTGTTGTTGTGGGGAGCGAATGACTCTAGGTGTTGGGAATGTATATTTTGTTAATATAAAAATGTTGTTATGAGTTTTCCTTGCAGGTCTGGGTAGTCCACTTTTAGAGGAAATTCTGTCGATTTTTCTGTAGAATCACCTTGGAGGTGGTCTCCGCAGAATATTCTCGGGTTTCAGGGTGAAATTCGGGACGGGTCCTGTCAATGATTATATGTGATTTGTGAGTATTTATGTAAGTGAGTATCGAAGAATCAAATCATACAAATGTGTTTGGCTTGTGATACGATATATTGCTAGATAGTTGTGATATGCCCTTCCGCCTGATAGGCATCCGAAACGGCAACGCTCTCAATTCAAAACTCAGCATCTATCGTTCTAACCGGTGACTAAGAGCTCTCTTGCGAACAATGGTCACGTAAATAGTCAGTAACTATCAATATAAGAGCACATCCAACAGCTCTTGTATAATTTCTCTATTATAGAAGAGGAAATCACAAAATCTCTATATAAAAAAAGGCTCAACTCAAACAACTCTTCTATTATACTCTACAAAATTAAATGTTTTTTTTTTTGTATAATTTAATGAATGGTATATATTTATTCAAATCAAAATCACATGTCGCATGCTTTAATTTCTCAATCTTCCACTAGAGAGATATAATGACACTTTTTCTTCTTTTTTTAGAAGAGAGAGTGAATTTTAAAAGACAAATAATAAATTTTAAAGATTTTTCTATGAAATATACAAATTTTGAGAATTTTATAAATATAGAGGATATGTTTCTCTCTCTTCCCACTTTTTGTATTATAGAAGATGCTTTACATAACAAAGATAGGGGGGGTTTAAAGGTTTGTTATAAGTTCCTAACAAAAAGATAAAGACATAATATACATATATATATATATATATATATACACAACTGATAGATTCATTCAAAACTTCAACCCGAGAGAAATTCGAACCCTAACCACACACGAAGACTACGTTTCAATCCTAACAATCTGATTATCATGCCAACAATCTTGACATATAAGCCTAAAGAGGTCATGCATCCTTTTAATTCTACTTACTTTATCTCTAAGCACAGAGAAGTTTAGAACTTACAATATTTCATGTAAATTGCTGCAATCAATACTAAAGAGTATCTATCTACAAGGAACATGAATCATTAGGATCTATAGAATTATGAGATTGAACAACAACCATATTCGAGAAGTCGTAACATGCAATTGTGTAGTCTACGTTCTCAACCATTATACATAGTTTCCACCAATGAGAGATCTATACTTTCTACGTTTTCAACCATTACATAGTTTCCACCAATGAAGCTTAACATAAATCATGGCAATAGCTAGCATGCATTCTAGCATATTTGCTTAATCAAAACCGTAAACTTTCTTAAAACTAAGACTCAACAAGATCAGATTGTTAGAAAATCATAAACGAAACCTTAACATCCTTTAATAAAATTATAAATATACTAATACCATAATAATCGCAATGAACAACCAAATCCAACTTCATAAATAAAAGACATGTTCTGAAATTTATAACTGAAGAGTATATAAACTAACAGAAGAGGCATGGGTCACACTTTTTTGTCTTCAAGGAACCTTAAGATGATTATGGAAATCGTTGCTCCAAAGCTACTGCTCAAAGAGAGAAGCCCCAAAGCTTCGACAAAGGAGAGAAAAGGCTTCGGCTTGGAGAGAGGAAGGTTGCTCGGCTATGCTCTAGTATTTCTCTAAGTTTCTGTGTGAATGATGAAAATTATGAACCAAAGAAGTCTTTATATAAGGGAGAGGCTGAATCTTCCAAGTCCTCCTAGCCCTTGATTCAATCTTGATCCAATGGAGTCCATAATTGCACAAAAGTCTGATGTTTCTCCATGGAACTTTCTATAATTTCTTGTGCAACAATGCTTCTAATGTAGCTTGAATCACGAGAGGTTGCACAGCAAAGGTTTCCTTCTCCTTAGTCTCCAAGAGGTTGCACAGCAAAGGTTTCCTTCTCCTTGTAATTTGCTGATTCTCGGCAAACTTGACCTACGTGCACTCAAACAGTAATATATTTCCGTCGAAAATAGATACGGATGAGCTATAAAAAGATCTGAATACTAGAGACATGCTGGTTTCTTTCCATACATTGCACGTTTTCTAGTTCATTGTGAGCTGTATGCAATCGTCCATCGAAGTTGACTGAAATTTCTGGGCAGATTTCGAATTTGATAAGGATTCATCTTGTAGTGACTTATCAAGGCCAAACTTCCTATTTTCAAGAGAAAAACAACTCATTATGATGTGATCCAACCAATAGGAATTAAAACAAATAGGTATTTGAATTAAAACAATTTACTCCCCTATTTATTATGAATATTTGTTGCAAAAAAATACTCCCTGATTCATGGGTGACAACTAGCAGCATAGTCCAACTCCAACTCTCCTTGAAGTTGGCGTCTCAATCCTTCGGAATTTGCGTTGCATTCTTCTTCTTCTTTGCACGGCAAAAAAGAGTCATCGTCCTTCTAGGTTTTTTCTTCCTTGGTTGCACACAATTCCCTAGGGCTGGGCACGGTCCCAGCCCGGCACTACTTTGTCAGGGACCGGGACCGAGACCGGCTTATGAAGTCCGGGTCGGGCTTGTACTGAAAAAAGCCAAGGACCGGCAGAAGAACGGACCGGCCAAAAACCGGCCGGTATTTCGGGCCTTCGGTCCCTAATCTGATCTCACTGCCGATCTATTTCAATCACCACCTAATCGGCTAATCCCATCGCAATCACCACCAAATCTCTTGTCAATCACCACCAAATCTCTTGTCAATCACCACAAGATCTGATATCATGAAGCAAACTGAAATACTTTCACAAACCCCAAATTCACAGCAAGAAACGAGAAACCCCAGAAAACCCTAAAGTTCCCACATACATCAATTTTGGGATAGACAAAGAAGAAAGCTCCTGAATGGCTGAATACAAGTGTGTGCTTGGTTCATGTGAACACCATCAACGTCCTCAAAGCCATGGTGAGTCTGCTTTAGTTCCTCTCAAAATCAAAATCTCAATTCTGACAATTCAACTTTTAAATCTCAATCTCAACACGTCGGCGACCTCCTCTGCCAGATATACCAAGCCTCCGTCGAAGCCGACCTCGCCGTTGTACGAGAACTTCTCCTCCTTCGAAGTCAACCTCGAGCTAATGGAGACACCCATCCATCTCGACTCACCCTGAAGGCTCCAACATCGATCTGAAGGAGACACCCATCCATCTCGGCGAACGGCAACGACGGGAGACAATGACGACGGTCAACGACAACGACGATCGACGGCAGAGACTGATAGTGAGAAACAGAGAAAAAGAAGTCAAGAGTCTCTTTAGATTAGATTTAGGGTTAAAAAATCCATTGTGGGAGAGTCTAGTGTACTAAACATAGGTTTGCTGAAATACCCAATAGATATATGCCACATATAACCGGGCTTTCAGGCTTTTTTGCTTTTCATTTTTCATGGATCGGGACCGGCCCAACTGTTATTGGGACCGGACTGGACATACAAGAAAGAAACTGAAGCCCGTGAAAAAGCCTAGACCGGCCCGGGCGGGCCCGCCGGTCCGGTTCGGTTTTTTTTACTCGTTCGGGCTTTATGCCCAGCTCTACAATTCTCTGTCTCACATAAAGTTTCCTCAGATTCTTAATGAAAGTCAGAATAGAAAAGATTCATAACTAGTAAGTTTCCTGATTCAAAACAAGAAAGTTTCCTAAACGACTTATCCATCGATTTACTTATTTCTCCGTTCCAGTGAGACTCCTTGTTCAATTAGGACTCCCGGTTCGAGTAAAACTCTTCTCTCGATGATGATTCCGAGCCTCGTTGAGACTCCTGATGTAACTAGGATTCCTTCTTTTTTAATATGATTCTATTTCCTAGTTGGACTGGGAATCCTACTTTGATTAGAATTCTCCTTTTTTTTCCTTGTTTTAGCTTCCTTTTCTCAATTATTGCTCTTCGTGACTCTATAAACACAAAACATGTCAGAAATGGTCTTATTAAGAAAATAGCGTAGCCAAATAAGGTAAGAATTACATTAACAATGTAGCACTTTATACGTCTATCACCGTCTTAATGGCGCGGTGGACGGTTCATAGTGGACCTGACATAGTCTGATAAGGGAGTCTTTTCCTCCATTAAGGCGCGGTGGACGGTTTACCTTCATGGTAAACCTGTTGTGCCCTGTATAACAACACAGGGAGTAATATGGCACACTCGTCTTTCTACCTTAATGGTGTGGTGGACGGTTCATAACGAACCTTTCGTAGCCCGATAAGGGATTCTTTTGTGCCATTACATATGGCGTGGTGGACGGTTCATAGAAAACCTGTTGTGACCCGATAAAGGAGTCTTTTTCCGCCATTATGGCATGGTGGACAGTTTACCTTCATGGTAAACCTGTCGCACCCCTATAAGAGAGTCATAAAACGTGTGTTGTCAAGATGATTACCTGAGCTTGAGAGGCTAATTATTATAGTGTATTTTAATCTTCTCATTTTATATCTTTAGACTAGCGAGTCTCATAACGATTATTACTATGAGATGGGTTTTATGATTTCTTACGATTATTTGAGATCCCCTGCTGTATTTTTAGTGGGAGGGTGGTTGTGCTTATGGAGAGTAGAATGCTTGCTTCAGGGGTTGGAAATAATTTGTTGTATTGTTGTGGTTGTTGTTTCTTGCAAGTTTGGGTACTCCACTTTTAGAGGAAGTTCTACTGAATTTTTGGTAGATTTTCCTTTGGAGGTGGTCCCCGCCTCGTAGGACATTCTCGGGTTTCAGGTGAAATTCAGGATGAGTCTTTTCATTCATTTCCCTCACCTCTCAGTGTCCCTAAAGTTTCATTTAGAACAGCTGGGAAAGAGAGTTACTAAGTGCCGGCCCTGGCGCAGTGCCAACAGTGGACTCGCACTGGGCCCAAGACCAATGGAGCATAAATTTTGGCCCTCTTTTTTACTGATTTGTTATATACATATACACACACACTTAAATTAATCCTTTAATCTTCATAAATTACGTTTTGATATCTTTTAAAAACTACTTAAATAGTCTTCGTTAATGTTCATTTAGTACTAATTTCAACCCCCTCATTGCCCATTTCAATGACAATTTTTTTTAAGAGCTCATTCCAATATAAGATACCTCTATTTGTGTCTAAATGAACAAATTTTTAATAAAACTCGTAAGAACCTATATTATTTTAAGATTAGTTTGCCTTCACCCCTTAAACATGCATAGATAGAGAAAGTGGAAGAGAGAAAAGACTTTGCCAGAAGCTCACCGGACTCCGGTCATCGGCCATCGGACTCCGGTCACTAGCCGCCGGAATCCGGTTACCGGTCGCCGGTAACTTCTACTAAGATTTTACTAGGGCGATAAACTTCTATTGATCGAGGTCAATAAAAAAGAATTTACTACCCCCAATAAACTTGTTATTGACACTTAGTATTGAATTTATTAGGGGTAGTAAATTTTAAGAAAGAATTTACTACCTCCAATAAACTTGTTATTGACCTTAGTATTGAATTTATTAGGGGTAGTAAATTTTAGGAAAGAATTTACTACCCCCAATAAACTTATTATTGACCTTCGTATTTAATTTATTAGGGGTAGTAAATTTTAGGAAAGAATTTACTAAAATTTATTAGGGGTAATAAACTTCTACTGATATTTTACTGAGGCCAATAAACTTCTGCCGTGGTTAATAAATGTTTATTAACCTTAATAAAGTTAGCAAACGAAGCTTTGACTCTCTTATTGTCGTAAATTCTCATCAGAAGATTCCAATAAAGATATTACTGTTTAATAAAGAAAAATAAAAACACAATCTTCGATGAAAAAAGAAGAAGAAGAACATTATTGATGTTTGCATACACAGACTCGATCTCTGACTAGCGACGGGTCGCCGTAAGCGTCAGCGGCGACGGAGGCGTTGAAGCCAACAACGGTGAAGTGGATCGGCGCCGGAGATGTATACTATGCTACGTTGATCGGGAATCTCCATAAGGGGGGGGGAGAGAGAGAGAGAGAGAGAGAGAGAGAGAGAGAGAGAGAGAGAGAGAGAGAGAGAGAGAGAGAGAGAGTTTCAGATCCAAGGGAAAAAAAGGAAAAAGTTGTGGGTGGGTATAATCGTCATTTTTTTAAGATTTATTAGAATGAGATTTTGATATTTTATTTTATTGAAGTGGGGTCTGACTTTTTTTATATTTGTGCAAATGGACATTTTCTATAAAATATTCTAATTAACTATCTAAACCACCTAACAATTGCCTACAATCATGGAATACATTGAGTGACTCACGCCAACAAGCTAGACATTGTGGGCTACGAATCAAAGAGGGGCAGTAGTAGTCTAGCGTTACCAATTTGCAATTGGAATATGAATTCTAGGGCATGCATGCAATTGGAGTTCATATATTTAAACTTTCGTGGTGATGGTTCATCGATCTAAAAGCGTAAACAAGTAAAACAACATGCGCCTAATTCTAGCTAGCTTGGCTTTCTAGCGAGGTCCCCCCTCCTAACCACAATTAGTAACATAAAATTAAGCTTGTGAGGTACAGTCTACATAAACTTTCTGTTTGATATATATTACCAGCTTAGTTACCATGATAATATACAGTATGTGTTTGTGGATTCCAAGCATGAAAAGCATTAAAGCAGCAGCCCCAGCAGTTGTATACTTTCGTTTATTTTTTTGTAATCAGTTGCTTCAATGAGCATGCGCATGGAGAAAGGCTGTGTCATGCATGGCCAAATATTAGGTAATTAACTAGCTAGCTTCCTGGGTTTAATGGATGTTATGGAAAGCATTCGAATGTATGCTTTGTATTATCGGTTCTAAACCAACGTTCAACGGGAAATATATTACGAATTCTAGGGTTGAATCTATGCGGATAGCTATATACAGTAAAATCTCTATAAATGAATAACGTTAAGACATTGAAAAATTGTTACGGGTTATTATATTATCGATAAATGAATAAATTATTCATTTATTGATAAATGAATATTTATTACTTTAAAGAGGGTATTGTTGTAAGAGACTACTTGATAGCGAGGATGACAAAATTAATGGAAGGTGACTCATACAAGTATGTCTCCTAACAAACAGTGCACTGCATGATTGTATATTTGCTTCTTTTTCTTTTCTTTTTTGTATTTTGGTTAATTTGTTGATAGCAGTTGGCGTTGAATGTGTTGATGATATGAAGTTTTTTTTCTTAATGAATGCTTGAGGAAATATTCTTTGCAAGACTTTGCATTTACTAATTTGAATGACAAGTTACTTGAAATAATTTTCATACTACGGAGGAGTAAAGGACGAAATATTTGTGCTGCTTGCAGAGTAGCTACATCGACTCCCACAATCTTGGTTGGTCGCATTACTGTAAGAGAAAGACATTAGATAAATGACTTTCAAACATATAAATGAAAATAGCATCTAGGATAAGTAACAGGGTTTCAAAACTTTTCAAATATTGATAAAAAAAATTGTGTGCTTGGTCATAGTTAGATTAACTTATCAGTTAAAATTGCATTTGTGAATGTGTAAAATCCAATCTCTGTGCATATACCATAGGGACCATTAGCACTCAGTACTCAAAGCATGCATCTCTCAATGATATAACTCAAAGCATGCATCTCTGTGCATATACCATAGGGACCATTTTATTGTTCCTTATGTGGGATAGATGGGGTTGGAAGAATTGTTGGACTGCTAATCGATCAGAGGAAGGCCCCGTCAAAGTGGATGTCTAACGCGGACCAAACAAAAGTGGAGGTGTCATCATGCAACTGGGAATCATACACCTGCTAAATTTATGCTTTGAATTTCCAGCATCTTGCCGTGTCTCAACAATTGTAAAGTTCATTCTTCATAGAGTTGTGAGCAGCATATTGTATCAAAATGATGAGGAATTGATGGGCTCGGATGCATAATGATTTACGTTTGCAGGAGAGTTTGGTATGCTGTTGGAACTTGGAAACCATGTAGGTAACCAGTTTTGTTGGACAAAGAGGATGACAAAATCTTATTTGAAATGGAAAGCTTAGGTAAACTATTCAAACCATGAGATATCAATGTAGCACAAGACTCATTTATATATCCGACTTTGCCGTGTGTAGTTTGTATATCTGTATAGATTAGATTATATCCTTGCTATGAGGAAAAAAAAATATATCCGGCGCATTTGGGATAGAAAACGATCCCGCAGCATCGCGCGGGAATACCAACTAGTCTGAAATTTTTTTTGAGGCATTAAGCACCGCGAGATGTCCAAATACTAGTTTCTGTGTGCTCAATTGTTAAAGAACTGAACATTCAATACTTAAAAAGCCCACGAGGCACGAGTAAATATCTTTTACTACTAACTGATTCACACACTCATGTATGTCTTCACCAAAATATTAAAAAAGAAAAATATTGGGCAGCCATGCTAATGCTGAGGCAGTGACTAAACAAAAGAAAATTGGAACGTGGGTCACGCCTACCTTCTATGTTTCCTTTAGTTCTTTATATATTCACGCCCCTTTTGCATGCCCTTTCACACCCTTGCGTTTCTTATAAATACACATTCCTACCATTCTCTCCCTTCAAAGCTAATTGTTATTTGCAACTATGCAGTTCAAAGAAACAGACCGGCTCCTTATTCCTTCTCCGTCCCACTCCTCAACAAGGTATTGAAACATCCTCTCGCTAGCTAGAAGCACTTCCCGTTCTATGTCTTCTGTAAGAGATTTGAGCCCAAGTTTTACAATCTACCAAGTGATCTCCTGTTATGAATAATAACAGGAGCTCGATGGCTGCGATGAAGTTAACTATGCTATATTTAACTAATGTTTGAATGCATGTTCTCATGAATGAATGAATCAGGTGGTGGTCGGAGGAGACAGTGGCCATAGTGACCGGAGCAAACAAAGGCATAGGGTTTGCGGTGGTGAAGAGAATGGCGGAGTTGGGACTGAAAGTGATCTTAACAGCCAGAGACAGTGAAAGGGGTTGCAAGGCAGTTGAAGCACTTAGGGCTCAAGGTCTTCATAGTATTACCTTTTATCGCCTCGATGTTTGTGACCCTTGTTCCATCAACACCTTCGCTTCCTGGTTCAAAGAAAACTTTACAGCCTTGGATATTCTTGTAAGCTTCTTCCTCTTTAATTTTTTTTTTTTTTTTTTTTTTTTTTGGCGTTTTAGGGGTTGGGGGCGGGGGTTATATGGTCACACCTTCTTCTTCCCTTGTTATTCACCATTAGTAAAAACTACAAGTTAATTTAGTTGGGACAAATTAATATTTATGGACTGATTTGCAGTGTGGTGGGTACGTATACTGCATGTGTTTTGCTGATCCTCCGGCCACCGGTTCTGAAACACTCTCACATGCAATTTAGGAGATTCATATGTGATATTACAGATACAATATACATATATCTATAAACCAAAAAAAAATAAAACAAGAAGACTTATAATTTTACTGATGACAAATTATAGTTTTACTGATGAGGACTTATAATTTCACTATATATATATATATATGCATGGGAGGCTTACCAAAATAGTTCTACTTGCAGTCATCCTAGCTATAATGAGATATCACGAAAATTCATAATCAATACAAGTAAGAACGTCATCTGTCAATCCATTTTCATACCATCAACGTGTGTAGTTTTTACTTTTTTATATACAGGGAGTTCCAACCTTCCCCGCAACAAAAAGAAAAGATGACATTTTGTTTTGTTTGCATACATTTCATCAATTGAAGTGATTAATGTATTTAAGATAGCAATGCCTCGTCTTATAATTAAGCTAAAAAATATAATTATTTGTTAAGTCTCACTAAAATAATTGAATTAATTATTAATCAACAAACCAATTCAATGAAGCTGTAAAAGAAGCATCCTGACGTCCAATTATTTCACTCGTCCAAAAAAAAAACACAAATTAATTGAGTTTTTGATCACATGTTATAACTTCGTGAGTCGTACTCACAACCTTCCACTTATTAAAAAGAGACTATGCCGCTAAACCAAATAGTACTGGGCAGTATGTTCCACATTTTGTTTATTTAATTTGTGATTCAAATTATTATCTGAAAAATAATGTGGACACTTGAGCCTTGCAGACCAGAATCTCGACCAATTAAGTCAAGTTTCTTGAAATTAGTCATGAGAAAGAGGAAGAGAAAGAAAAGAAACCATATAATATTTCGTTTCTGTGTACGTAATTGTTGGTAGTCCTAGAAAATAATCATTATCGCAAGTTGATGAATATTACCACACAATATTGCTTCTTAACTAGTTATATTGTTAACTTTTTTCTTTTAATTTTTATTGTAAGTTGATGAATCTTATATTGTCTCCAGGTGAACAACGCAGCAGTTTCGTTCAACGAAATCAATGAAAATTCAGTGGAACATGCCGAGACCGTAATCAGAACCAATTTCAATGGACCAAAGTTACTGACTGAGGCTCTCTTGCCCATGTTCCGTACCTCCTCCATGAGTCGAATACTCAATGTCAGCTCCAGACTTGGTTCCCTGAATGTAAGTACGGTGCCTAGCTCCAAGGGTTCTTCATTAATCTGATGTGATTAATATTAACTGTACCAATTACTGTGGTACATTGCAGAAGGTGGGAAACCCTAGCATAAAACAGGTTCTTGAAAGCGAGAAACTATCGGAGGACGATATTGAGGGAATTGTTAGCTTGTTTCTGGAACAAGTGAAGACCAGGACATGGAAGACCGGAGGTTGGCCTGAACTGTGGACGGACTATGCGGTTTCAAAGCTTGCACTGAATGCATACACTAGGGTTTTGGCAAAGCGCTACGAAGGAAGAGGTTTGAGCGTGAATAGCTTCTGTCCCGGCTTCACTCAGACCTCGATGACTGGATGCAAGGGAGATCACACCGCGGACGAAGTCGCTATCGTTGCTGCTAGGCTGGCTTTGCTTCCGCCGGACAATATACAAAGTGGGAAATTTTTTCTATGGGGTATTAGCAGTGGAAGTAGTACCAGTAATAATACCTTGGTGGTTTCCTCCAAGTTATGACTTGAAGATTAATTCGATCATGATTTCATTAATTTGGTGAATTGAGATTAAGGATGTAGGCATCTTTCGCATGTGAAAGGTTCTGGGTACGTAATCTCCATGTTTTGGTGTGTAAAATTTAATAATCAAGTCGATCGAATCTGAAACTAGTAGTGTATGTGTATATATTTTGGCCGGATCGGTTCAGAGATGATCGACTTGGTCAACTCTTCACAAAAAAAAATTATTGGACAACAACAACCCAACACCCGAATTAAGACAGAAGTCACCAAACTAAATATTATACGCTTCGTTTGAAATAAAAAATAATAATGATAATATATGTATATACATATTCACCCATCAATATATATATATATATATATGGAGGATCTAAAGAGGACCTCCTTACTTTAAGAATTTGAGGATTTCTACTATTTTACATTAGTAGATGACTTCTTTTAACGATCTCAACCGTTGATCCTTTCGATTCATATGCAAGAAACATGTTTACAAAATTTCAACTAATTTCATAATCATTTCGTCATTCAAATTAATGTAAACAATTGTAGGTCGTTAGATAAAACTAAAACGAATATTGTGCTAATCAAATGGTTAAACGTTTTTCATTTTTTCTAATTTTTTGTAGGATTCATATGTGGGTAAATAACTAGGGAATGAGTGGCTTTGATTGTCAAAATACATGTTAGAACTAAAAACATTCTTACTTTAAGAGTTTAAAAAGATTCTCTCTAGATCCGGACTATATATATATATAGAACCCTCCCGATGAATGATCTTTTTTTTTTTTTCACACATTTGAGGGATAGCTTCTTTATTGTTTAATCTAAATGAATGTTATTGATTGACTGAGATTAAGACACTCAAATTTACCCCTTTCAAACCCCAATTTCATAAATTGCAGTTCTCTCTACCTATCTCGCAAAACAGTCCGTCCAATTCACATCTCAAACACTACTTTTTCTTCAAAGTTTAATTAGGTTTTCAATTTGCAGTGACTATTATTTCTTATCTTTCTACAATTCTTGAGGGAATTAGTTCATCGTCCCGTCTTGGCGAAGCACTGTGCCACCAGCATACATATGCTCTATCTTAAAAAGGGGGTGGAGCGAGCGTCGCAGGGGGCGGAGGTCGAGGAAGTGGAGTTCGGAGGCCAAATCAATGGTGGGTGAGTGGATCTGTGAGGGAGAATACCGAGACCCAGGTTGATGTGCTTATTTGATGCGCTTTATTTGCTTGATTGCTAAATCCATGGTAGGTGAGTGGGTATGAGAGGTTGAAAAGACCCACGTTGATAAATCTAGGTTGCATTGCTTGGTTTGTATTTTGTTTCTTCAGGGTTTGTATTTCGGGGATGAAGAGAGTGAAGGAGAGGAGGAAGAAGATGAGGCCAGTTTTGTCTTTTTTGCTAAAGACTCTAGAGTTAATCTCAACCCTCTAACATTAAAACAAAATCATCCAACAGTAGAGAACTATCCCTCAAATGTGTAAAAAAAAAGGATCCCTTAGAAGGGCCATATATATATATATATATATATATATATATATATATATATATATATATATATATATATATATATATATATATGTCGTTCCAAAGAGGACGTCCGCACAACCCTTAAAGTGTGGATGTCCCTCCGTTCTCCACCGGACGACTTCAACAACAGTGCGTCTCCACCCGAGCGGACACCAACAGCGTCCTCGATCGCTTTTTTTTTTTCCGGCGAGATCGATTTGAAGGTCTGAGCAGCAACCTCCACCCAAAACTTCACACAAGATCGATCTTGTCGGAAAACTGGAATTCGGCGGACTCGTTGGGGAGAGAAAGTGATCGGGGACGCCTCTGGTGTCCGCTCGGGAGAAGGCGCACCATCGTCGGCGTCGGGCGGTGGAGAACGAAGGGACGTCCACACTTTAAGGGCGTGCGGACGTCCGCTTATATATATATATATATATATATATATATATATATATATATATATATATATATATATATATATATATATATATAGGACCCTTCCACTAAGGGATCCCTTTTTTTGACATATATGAGGGATGGAGGATTACACCAACTTTTCGATCACAAAATCACATCTCCACCGTTCAATATGTAGTTCTATATGAGTAGATCACTTCTGTAAATTTTCAAAAATTTTGGTAATCGTATTCAAAACTACGATTTATAATTATAAGCATAAACGGTTCATGTTTGGCAGATTTGGTTCGTTCATTGATTTAATCTTGTTCGACACCTTAACGATCACCAAGTTGGCTGAAAATTTACATAATTGATCTATATATAAGGACCAACAAATTGAACGGTGGAGATTCAAAAATATAATCGAAAAGTTTGTGTAATCCCCCATCCCTCATATAAACCAAAATAAGGAATCCCTTAGTGGAAGGGCCCTATATATATATATAAGATTTTTCTCAGCTGCGGACATCCGCACCAATGATTTTGGTGCGGATTTTCATTTTTGCACTACTTTTCGATCGAATTTCCTCATCTCCACCGTCTAGTATCTAGATTATATTGTGTAGATCATCTCTGTAAAATTTCAGCCAATTTGGTAATCGTTAAGACCCTCAAAATGACGTCTTTCTGTTACAAACATGAACGGTTCATGTTTGACAGAATTCAGTCCGTCCATTAGAAAACCCAATGCCAAACCTGTGCCACAGATCACAAACCAAAATTCGACACATGGCCAATTAGAAAACCCAAATATAATCCCTTCTGGGTTTTGCTCCTTCTCCATTGATCTAGAAAAAACGGTTGCCACCATTATTAATTGTTAGGTCACCAGAGCAAAAATCAGGGTCTTATTGTCTTGCGCACGTCCAACAAAATGAAAAATCATGTTTGGGTTTCCTCATTTCATCTCCTTTTCTCCATTAATCGTCCATTTCAATCTTCTGCCGCAAAAAAAACTTCATCTCCCAATCTCTAATTTCTCCTAAATTTATCATCATTCACCTCAGACGACTAAGCTTTTCTCCAATTGATGGTGAGAAGATAGACAGAATGTTTTTCATCTCTAAGAATCCAACAGCCTAATTGATGGTGAGCAATCACAAACATAAAAAAAGCAGCAAGTTTACGGGGCAAGTGATGGTAAAAGAAAGAGGGTTCGATGAGAAATCCCAACGTTTCTTCTTGTTGTTGCTGGAGTTAACGGGGCAAGTGAACCACGGTTTATACCAAAAGAACAAAATTATGCAATAATGAATTTACAGACTCCTCATTTTAAAGGAGCCGGATCCAAGAAACGATGGGGGAGGCTGTTCTTGGTGCATTCCTCCCGGTGCTGCTTGAGAAGTTGGCGGATCAAGAGATCACTGAGTACTTGGGACGCCTTAAGGGGGTCGACAAAAAGGTGCTGGAGAAATGGACTAGAACGTTGACGGCCATTGAAGCGGTGCTGAGTGATGCTGAGGAGAAGCAACTAACACGAAGTGCAGTAAAAGAGTGGCCGGATGATCTCAGAGATTTGGCTTACGATGTTCAAGATGTATTGGACATATTTGATACTAAAATGCTGAAGCGGAAGATAGAAAGACAACAAGGAAGCAAAAGCAAGTTATGGAGCTCACTCTCTATCTCTAAAGTTAAGTCCAATTTTGGTCTGAACTCAGCAATCAAGAAGATAAGTGATCGACTTGAGGAGATAACTACTCGAGAGAAGCACTTTGGTTTGAAGAAACTTGGAGCGTCTAAAAAGCCATGGAAAATGCCACCCACTACTTATCAAATTGATGGACCTGTGATCGGAAGGGATGAAGCAAAGGATAAGATTCTCTATGATTTGCTTTCAAAACAAGAGAATTATCATGTGGTTGGTATTGTCGGTACTGGAGGACTAGGAAAGACAACACTTGCTAAACATGTATTCAACGATGCTGCAACTGGCCAGTTTTCCCCAAAAGGATGGGTATCTGTGTCAGACGACTTTGACATTGTAAGGGTGGCAGCAGCCGTTTTGGAATCAGTCACGTCAGCTCCAGTTCAGGAATTCAAGGAGCTTAACTCAATTCTGGAGAAGTTATGTAAGGAATTGGCTGGCAAGAAGTTTTTAATTGTTCTTGATGATGTCTGGGACACTTGTAGCTATGGTCATTGGACTACACTGCAGGCCTCCTTTCGTGTTGGAACAGCTGGAAGTAAGATCATCGTGACAACACGTGACGCCAATGTCGCAAAGACGATGGGAGATAGCAGCCCTTATAACTTGAAGCCGATGTCAGAAGATGATTGTTGGGAACTCTTTCAGCACCATGCACTCCTAAATAACAGACCTGAAGATGTTGAGTTTCTTAAAGAGAAAATTGTAGAAAAATGCAATGGGTTACCGTTAGCTGCAAGGACACTTGGTGGTCTTTTACGTTGTAAAGAAGTAGACGAATGGGAAGACATATTAGACCACAAGATGTGGACACTATCAGACCAGAACAAGATGGGCATCCTCCCAGCATTGAAGTTGAGCTATCACTATCTCCCATCAAATTTGAAACGGTGTTTCACCTATTGCGCAATATTTCCAAATGATTATGAATTTGAGAGATGCGGTTGGTTCTTTTTTGGATGGCAGAAGGTTTGATTCCGCAGCAACCCAAAGAACATAAGCAAATGGAAGATTTGGGCCGTGACAATTTTCAAGAGTTGGTGTCCAGGTCATTATTTCAAAAATCAAGCAAAACAGAGTCGAAATACATAATGCATGACCTGGTTACTGATTTGGCACGTTGGGCTGCAGGAAGTTCATGTTGTAGATTGGAGGCTATGCAAAATTATGACTCGCAGCGTACATGTTTGCCCAAGATTCGTCATTCGTCTTACATTCTTGGTGCGTATGTTAAGAAGTTCGAGGTCTATTCTGAAGCTACATCTTTGCCGACGTTCTTACCACAAATCCAAACCTAACATACGTGCTGCCAAAGCTAAAGCCTCGCGATCATCTGGTCCGCCAATGAAAAATGCAGCCACATTATATGAGAAATGGGACATGGTCACCGGACCAGGCAACCCTCTTTCGACTAGTATTCCAACTGTAGAAGATGAATATCGCAGCATATTTTTATTGAATTGGCGTATTGCAGTAGTCACGGTGTTGCAGACCATATGCCAGCTGGGGTTATCATGAAATGGGAGGATAACGAAAGGTACGTGATTGTCATCAAGTAGACGGCAAATGGTCTCATGCATCGATTTATAGGGAGCGATCAGAGTGAATGATTCGATCAAGACAGGTCCTCTTGAGTTCTCCGAGTAGTTCTTGAAGGCTTGCATCAGCTGATGTGTGAGTGAATTTAATCGGCTACATTTTTTCCCCTCTTTCTTCTTCTTGTAAGGGACTAGCACAGGTATAGCCCTCCCCACTAGCTCGACTGCTTGGATAATGTAGGCGCAAATGGGGCTCTCTTCTGTTGGGTTTGAGGCTTCTAGGATGGAGATGAGGTTGCGGATAGTTTGTTCGGTGTGGATACAACAAAGAATGTCGAAAGGGTGTTTCTTTGAACCGACTGGATGTTTCTAATGCGAGGACCTTTGGGTGATGGCCCAAGTCTTAGATGAGCCCTGTATGTGAAATGTAACAATGATGTTGAAATCATGTTCCCAAGCAGCACAGATAACACTAGGTTGGTATAACCTTGGTCATCTAGGAGCTGCAGAAGAGATAAATGTTAGTATGCATAAAGTTAAATCATCACTACTCACTATGTCAATGAAGCAAAGTGTAAATATATGTATATACCTTAGTGAACTTCCATCCAGAAAACATGATGACTTCTATAATACCCCTGATATTCATCATCATGCCGAGCAAAAGACTATTTCTCAAACTAATTTTGCAGCACAATGCTACCACGGTGACTGCCCACAACTTTGCCATGTATGTGGCAACGATGATGGCCTGCAATGTGGTAAAACTCTTCCAATCTGTAATGGGAAGTATATCTGCTCTGAAACCAATACGAAAATAAAAGATTGGAAGAAGACATTCAGAGACGAAAAATTCAGACTTGGCTACTATTGCTGCACCTCTGGTATGACTAACCCAAGAAGTATAGGACCTAAAATCAAGAAGCAGCCTATTGCGTTGGATACAAAGGCTAGGAATAATGCACCGAGTAGTATCGCTACTACATAAACCTCCTTGACTTCTTGTCCTTCTGGTGTGGACTTAACAATCCATACCATAAGTGGGCGTATGGCAAATATAATCACAAGAGCCATAATCACTACAGAAAGAAAGGTCAAAGCTGAGTGGCTTGCATTATCTTTAGTAGCTATATCTTGTCCCATATAGATCAACCATTGTATGATTTCAACGAGCAAAATAGAGGACATGGCGAGTTGGCCCAACTCAGAGTTCATAAGGTTGAGGTCGTCTAAGGCCTGAGCTACACCGGGGAAGAAAGTGAAAGAAAGAATAGTAAACATAAAAATGGGGAAGATTCCTCCTTGGATTCCAGGAATGGAGCTGACTAGTGGGATTCCGAGGCCTAAGGATACCGCAAGGGTGAGAACGAACCCTAGAGCACCAATCTTCAAAGAAAGCCTGGTTTTCTTCACCATGCTCACGTCAACTTTTATTGCGATCAAGAAGAGGGAGTATATAATGCCCGTCATACCCCAGACCGACCACACCGACATATCTTTGGGACTAAATACATATCTTTGGAAATACCTTCTCCTTTATTTTTGGGTTGGTCGCAAACAAAGAAGGCCCCAAGATAACGCCGGCCTGAACAACATCGGCAAACAAAAACACTTAGCTTTAGAATGAATAGGTTAAATTGATGCTTTAATTCATATACTGATCGATGAAAAAACAAAAAAGACAATTACTGCATGCCCTCATTGTTTCTGCTGTGAAATCTATCTACATATTCAAACTAGGCTACGTACGTATAACAGAAAACTCATTGAGGTATATATGAAAAAGCATTCGTACCAGGAGATTGCAAGTGAATTTGGTTTGTCCCAAAGGCTTGAGAAGAACATAAAGTAGCCGAGAGGTCAAAACACAAATTATAATTTGGAATAGGGTTGCAGGTACTTTATAATCTAGAGGATTTTTATTAAACCAAATCCCTTTGGAGGACGTTGCACTTAATGGCATACATATTATTTCATGTTTAGCTCCAGCCATTTCTACGTGCCTCAGCTTCTTGATTATGCAATGATCTTAATGCTGGATGATCCCAACAAATATTCCATTGTTGGGATAATTCATAGGGTTGATCGATAATGATGATCCCAACCTATGAATTATCCAAACAGAGGTTTCTACGTGAAATTCACTATCAACCAGATGAAGCCTCCTCTGCAGTGAATATGGAGGCCCCGGGTCGATAGATGAACCGGGATAGAAAATATTATGGTGTTTGGGTCTTGGATTCTGAGCGGCAAAAGTTGTTGTAGCAAGTATGGTCATCGTTTTATATGAGAAAAAGTGGGAAATGTAATCCACATGAACTTCGGAGAGAGATTGAATGGTCATTTTTTTTCTTTCAAACAAAAGCACTACAAATTTTATTGCAAATATAAAGGTATAAAGGTAAGCCCAATAGAGTTTGGAGCTTAGTTACAAGAAACACGTCAAAATAGTCTGCATGGTGTGTTATCAAATTTTCAGAGATTTGTACTAGCCCAAGGCCAGAGCGGCCCTTAGATACCTTTATGCTGCCATTTACAAACAGAACAATAAGATGTGGTGTACCTACGGAGGTACAAAGAAATAGAACCGCTCATTAGTCGTATCATGTTCTGTTATTAATGAAGAACTTAGATCTCTCTTTCGTACAACTCCAGACGATCCAATAATACCACTTAAGTCAAGATAGACATGTTTTGCTCAACCAAAATCTCCATGATCCCAAATACGGAACTCTTAAAGTTTAGAGCTCATCAATTTGGCCCACAAGATAGCCACAATTCAGCATAGAGCCTCAACATATAAACACACCACATGTTGAGTCTTCTTTTCTCCTTAGTTTGCACCGCCGTTCTTGTATAAGTCCAGTCTCCAATCTAGCTAGTTTCGATCAGCGCTTCAGATTTCTTATTGTATCGATCCAAATTGAGTTTGAGTTTTATCGATCCAAAACGTGGGAATGACTTGACTGGCCTCGTACCGCTAGAGAAAGTTATGGATTTCTCTTTTTACAAAAGAAATTATCATCGATAAATAATTTAGTATAAGACAAATGTTATAAATAGTCCCCGTGGTTTGAGGTCATAATTATGTTTGCCCTCATGGTTTAAAAATGTCTAATTTTAATCCTCGTGTTTTATATATGAAATAATTTTGGGCCAGCTATAACATTCTGGCTAACACCGTTTGTGAAGTTCTCACATGCTCGTCACATGATGGGGTAATTTTTTCTTTCTCCTTTAACCCACAATCACTTATTCGTCATTTACAACTCCATGTACCAATTTCATCCCTTTTACTATGCTCTCAAGAACACAAACAAGAATTGCAAGATTAGTGTTTGTCATGTGTGTAATATACGATTGGAAAGCTAAATGAGTCTAGTTTCCAAAACCGTTTACGGTTCGTTCATATGTATTTCTTAGAGGAAGTTATGGTTGTTCTAGTAACCGAAGGTCATGCTGCGCGGAAATCTGGTTTCATGCACGAACTTATGTTTTGAGTTCACAAGCGGCCTTCTCCTGAAGATCTAAGTGTAAAAGATCATGTTTGAGGATAATACGACATGATCTTGATAATCATTGTTCAATGCCACATTTGAAAACATGTTAAAGGGCACTGACATGCTAAGTTGTTGAAACTTCCGTGATTAGTAAAAATCAGGAAGAACCCTATGATTGATGTAAAGATCAGGGGGAGGTGCAAACTTCAGGGGGAGTCTAGCACATACATGTCACTATCAAATGTGAAGGGTGTGTTGTACTTTTTTTCTCCTACGATTAAGGTTTAGTTTTTCTCCCACAGGGTTTTTGTTACTTGACGAGGTTTTTGACGAGGCAGCATATCAGCACCATCGGCATACCGGCACACGACACAAAGGGGAGTGTTCTAGGATATTCTGCATCCTTCTAAGATATTCCTTATATGTGTATTGGCCTTATCAGGATATGTAGTTAGAATAAGACTATGTATTATCATTATCATATTGGTACTTTGTAATTCCTTATATAAATGGTTTCTATCGATGAATAAGATGATATTATCTATTTTCTTGCTATCTCTCATTCTCTACACTTTATCCTTCATCAAGTTTAACATTTTCAATTAATAAATTATTCAAAATTAAAATGTAATAATGAATTAGCATGTAAATTATCTTCAAGTGATGCATTAATAAAAGAGAGACAATTACTAATTTTGGATGAATAATAAATTAACAAGGACAATTCAAACGACAAATCAGCGATCGCCAATTTTCTACGGATGCAATTGCTCTTACGAAATTCAGATGTCTAACTCGTCATTAACGAGGGCGAAGGCACGTGGAAGGCGTAGCTTCATTCTTAGCGGAAAAGGAAACCCATCCGTTCTCCAGTGGCACAATCGTAAATTTCACGACTTCGTCAGGGCATTACAGGATAGCTCAAAAATAGCAGAACACAGATTGCTTCAGTCCCAATACAGTGACGCGTACAAAGAGTGGTTCGGGAAGGTTCGGGAGAACACGTGGCCACAGGCTCGGAACCGAAGCGCCACAAAAGCGACTGAAAACGCGCCACGTCGTTTAAATCCATAAACCGAAAAAAAGAAATAAAGCAATAAAAAAATATCTGGAGGATGGAAATATCTAGAGGAGAGAAGGCTATATATATCTCCCGGAGCTCCCACTCCTGAAGATTTCTGGATTTGCTTAGAAGCTTATCGACTCTCTAAAACTCTCTATTTTTAAGTAGAAGAACAAACCGAGCAAAACGCGTACTGCGGTGTCGTTTTGATTGTGGAAGTCCCATTTTCACGGGAAATCTTGGGATTTATCGCGAACGTTTCACGAGGTTAGTGGTCTCAGCCTTTGATTTTCTCTTTCTTCTTTGTTTGATTTACTTGCCTTTTGTCTCAATTTCATATATTTGCTTAAATTTTGAGGTTTGGGATTCCGGGTTTTTTGAATTAGGGTTTTGGATATTGGGGGTTTTGTGTTCTCTAAAAATTGGAGTTGTGTTGGGATTTATATAATTGTGTTTCTTGAACCCACAAGTGATATAATTTTGGTTACTTGGGGGCCAAGTCCCTAATCTTTAGCTTTTAGGATTTGATTTCCTACTTGGTGCCCAAGAAAACTCCGATTCCTTTTTGGATTAATTATTTGGTTTATTTGGTCGCTATATATACAAGGCTAGCGGTGGTTAACAAGTCTTTTTGGTTTTGCTGCAGATTGTGAAGAATCCAACTGTTTCAGGGATTGAGAATATTAATATAGACCAGCGAAGAGTAATGGGTGCTTATAATCAAGGTTCGAATGGGTTTTCGCAGCCCTTGGATAGTTCTAGGAAGAGGAGGCGAAGTAAAACGGATGGAGGCAGTGTTGAGGAGACTCTGTCGAGGTGGAAAGAGTTTAACAGGCTTAAGGAGGCTGGGATTTACGGTGATAAGATACGCAAGGTACAGTCCAAGGGGTCGAAGAAGGGTTGTATGAAAGGTAAAGGAGGGCCGGAGAATCAGCGGTGTAATTACAGAGGTGTTAGGCAGAGGACGTGGGGGAAGTGGGTTGCAGAGATTCGAGAGCCGAACAGAGGTAGTAGGCTTTGGTTAGGTACTTTCCCCACGGCTGTTGATGCTGCGCTTGCTTATGATGAGGCTGCTAAAGCCATGTATGGTGCCAGTGCTCGCCTTAACCAGCCTAATGTGAACAATCACAATAGATATGTGTCTTCTTGGAATGAATCGTCGCATGAAACTTCGTCGGTTTCCACTCCATCAGGGTGTTCTATGGTGGCGACACAAGGATGCTGCGAGTCTACTACAATGTCTAATCAGTCTGATCAGTCTGAGGTCTGTGCAGAGGAGGAATCCGTTAAAGTGAAAACCGAGGATGGTGAGGGTGAATCGACTATTCGTGCTTGGTCTAATGCATATACTGAACCCAGTGCCTCCAATGCCACAGAGGATCTAGATGTGAAAAGCGAGGTTCCTATGGATCACGCTCATACAGATCAACATGGTGTCCAAGAGCAAGCACCTGACTGGATTGGTTTTGATGTCAATTATTTGAAGCAGTTTTCAATGGAAGAGCTTCTCTTTGTGGATGACTTGGTCGGACATACGGATGATAAACCCATCCCTACCCTGAAATTGCAGCAAGATACAAGCTCTGATGTTGGTCGTTCTCATTTTGCGGACACGGCCCCTGTTGAGAATGCCACGCCGTCGAATTCATCATACCAGGTGCTGTATCCAGATGGCACGACTTCAGGGAGTGTTCAGCATATGGACCAGGAGCCTTCTGTTGCTGACTATGGCTTTGATTTGTTAAATCTTCAGTTGCAGGATGGTAATGTTGGAGTAGACAACCACAGATACTTCAACATAGATGATTTTGATTTTGATTTCCCTGGAGGAGCTGACAACTGAAGTTGATGAGGGAATGTCAAGGCTAGAGTATGTGCAGCCTGCTCCATTGGCTTGGTTCCATATCATCTTGTGTTGACAATGGGTTCCAGTAGAGTTGTGGTTACACTTAGTAGGGAGAAATGTTTTTTGCTCTTGGGGGTTGATCATGTCAATGAGCTCGTTCTCTATAGACTTTTAGACGAGAGAATGTAGCATCGAGGATTTTTATGTTTCTCCTCCATGAACCAGTTGCTCTGACTATGAATATATAAGATAGCCCATGAACTGATTTTTTGTTGTAGATGGGATGAAGTGGCATAATTTGTGTATAACAGTCGTACTTGAGATAAAAATATGCATAATTCATGAAAATATGTTAATAAAAAGGAAAAGCAAAAGCATTGTTCTTTCTTTGCAGCGTTTCTTGTTCTTAATTGTCAGTATTCTATAACTAGATCGTAATCACCCTGCAAATTCTTAATTGTTGGGGCACTATGAGGATACAAAGCACTGCTATTCTCTTGACTGGAAGAGCCAACAGATTCTGGGATTATGTTGGTGATGCTTATGTTATGTTCACCGCCTGAACCAATCAAAAATTGATGGCAAGCTAGGAACTGATGTCAATTCTCACTGTAGAGCGTTGGGGGGAGATTGTGAATGTAGTGAGGATTCTGGAATAGTGGAGCCCTCTATAGTAGCAAAGTTGAAACTGTATATATTTGCCGCATAAAGATTTCTTCCAAACCGGCAGCATACATGATACAATTGAACACAGATTTTGCAAGTGTTACTTATAATGGCAGGAGAGAGGGACCTGGAGGCCCTTGTTATTTGTTAATGGCATTGCGTGAAATGTCTAAACCAGTAACATGGCGTTCGGGGCATGCAATCTCTACAACATCATAACCCTGTCATGCAATCTCTGCAACCAATCGGTCAGCATTCTGCACCCATTCATTACGATGCAGCTTGGCTGAACTCTCACAGGTCGATCCTCCTCATTACTCTGCTTCTTATTCTGATCCTCCATTTCGGAATCACATTCTGGGTTCTTGGTTTTCAGAAAAACAGAGAGAGCAAAAACAGAGCCCTCTTCTTCTCTTTGTGGGGGCAACTGAGCAAATATTTTTGTTGTGCTTAAAGATAGAATTCTAATTAAAATGCAGGTTGCATGGATGTGGGTGAATAAAGTAAAGTTGGTAGGAAGCAGTTCTCCTCGAACTCTCAGTGAGTTGGGTCGTCAGCGAGACATAATCTAGAATCAGAATTGGGTTCTTGTCAAATTGGGCCAGGGTCGAATAAATTAGCGAACAAGATAGAATGGAAGTGGTCAAACAAGATTACTACTTATAATAAAGGATAACTAGGAGCACTTGCCCACAACATCAAGACAACAGTACCATGGACCCACTCACACATGACTTACGGACTCTAGCAACGACGACAAATTTGTAGATGTTACAGGAGAACCACGTGGCAGTATGACGTAGTCATATATTTTAATTAAATATTGACACGTGAATTTATTAAAACTAAATTATAAAATAAGGTTTTCTATTTTTATAAAATGACCTTCATGGATCTTTGTTGAGTTTAGACTAGGGTTTTGGGTTTTAGGGTCTAAGATTATGTTTAGGGTTTAAAAAACAACAACAAACCCAAAATATGCTTTGACAAAATAATTGATGTAATTTTTCCTGAATAAAATTCATATGTTAATATTTGATTGGAATATAGGACCACGTCATACTACCACGTGGTCCTCCCGTAGCGTTGAAAAATTTCTCCTCTAGCAACCAAACACCCATCTTTAAAGCATCTCTAACAATTTCTTGATTTTCTCAATTTTGAGAAATTTTAAGGTGTTTTGTGCTCCAACAACTTCCTCGTCTCATTCCACATAATAGGATTATGGATGGGGAAGAAAGAGAAGCATTGCTTCCCTAAATTTGCAGCAAAGTCTTCATTCTCCAAATTATTGAAATTAATTATCATAAATTTCTCACATGCTTCAATGAGAAGGAAACAGTATAAAATATTTTATTGATTATTTTTATTGTTATAATAAAATATAGACTATTTCTATTGTCATAATTAAAGATGATGTAGAATATTTTCTTGTAGTAATAAATGCCGAAATCTTTAAAATGAGGAAGCTATTGGAGTTTAAGCATATTTTTTTTAAAAGATTTGGTTTTTACTTTCTCATTTTAAAATTTTTTTAAGAAAACTGTTGGAAATGCTCTTAATTTCTTTCTCTGCTAAAAACTTTAATTCTCAATCTAATCATAACAAATATGTGAGGAAATCTTTGGACGAATTTTTCCGCACCAATATTCATCGTTTCCGCACCAATAAGCAAACAGCGACAAAAATAACCTGTATTTGTTTTAGAAGGAGTGGATTGCAATTGACGGTACGTAAATTTCACTCTTCTCATAGTTTCCTATAAAAGTTAACGAGGACCAAAACATTGCGTTTGGGTTTCAAGAAATTTAACTCACACTTTCAGTGGGTGATAATAATGATAATGTATTGGTCTGGGCCGGACCCGAAGCTCTTGTGCTTTTTGAAAAAACCAAACGGACGTATTGGCTTACGGGCCATGACCCGGTCAAATCCAATTTTAAATTCGGATAGAATCTGCGACCAACAACCTCGTGTGAGAGTTTGTTGCGAATTCATTGTCATCGTTTCCGTCACCACTGACATGACTCCCCCACTCACCTCAACCACAGCCGTCCGATCTACTTACCACCTCCCCAGACCGCCCTCCCCGACGTCCATTATTTACACCCCACTGCCCCTGACCATCTTTTTGCGTTTCATGCAAAAAAACAGCAAAACCCGAATTTCAAGGCATCCCTTTATTTTCAGTCTCGACTTTTAATATATGGATTTCTCCACCACTGTCAATTTCATCACTCACTTGTCTCTCTCTCTCTCTCTCTCTCTCTCTCCAATGCCCACTATCACTGTGTAAATGATTCTCCATCTTCATCGCAACATGTCCGCCTTTGAGCTCCGGTGCCGGAACAACCATAGCTCCGATCATCCAACTCCTCACATTATCGAGTACCCTTTGAGACCATGAAGCTTTGAGTCCAGCTTGATTTTGATTTAGAGTACGTTTTCTTATTCGTTTACTTGCTGATAAAAGCTATAAAGCTATTTGTTTGTGTTTGGTTTTTGGAGAGGAATCGTGATCAGGAAACTGGGGTTTGAGTTTGATTGGTTTTGTGTTCATTTCGGATATGTTAGTGGTGATTCGTAGTTTTTGGTCTAAGGCTGTTTATAGAGTTTATGACTGTTTTGGGTTCTCTACTTCTCTTGTTTTATGGGGAAGTCTGCAGAGCTTGCGTTTCTTTTTTTACCACATGAAGAAACAAAGTTTACTTTTTTTTCTTTTTACTTTTGTTGCATGTAAAGGTGGGGTTGTCATTTCTTAATACTGACATCTACTATGTAACTGTAGAGGATCTCTCTCTCTCTCTCCAATTATTTGACTGAATTATTTTACTTTTGGGTCAAATGAAGAACGAATTGTTTTTACGTTTTGAAAGTCGATCATTTTCCCTTTTTTCATGGACTTTATAATAAAAATCTTTACGACCGTTGGATTGTTAGATTATAGAGCAAATAATAGTGAAAAAGGAAAATACTTCTTCACTATAATTATGATGGATATGCGGTTGTAACTGTGTGACCTAGATACCTGCAAGTAGTAACGTAACTGTGAACCTATTTTGAAAGCTGGCAAGCATAATCATGTGAGGTTTTGATGTTCGAAGTGTGCAGTATTAGTCAATAGTGATTGGCATTGTGTTGCGGATACGGGAGGCTTGACATCAGAATGAAGATAAAGAGGCATCTGTATCGAGCTAAGCATCCATTTGATGCTCATCGTAAGCATCTGTCTGCATTTTTCTTTTAATTGCGCAGTTTTTGTTTCCTTTCCAAATTGAATTCCTATAATAAGTAACACGCTTGTCGAGAATTCTGGGGAATTCAGCAAGAACCAGGTTAAAACTACAATATTCAATGTGATCTCATTGTTTCAAATGAATTCATCTTATGCAAAGTAACTTATCTCAGGGTTAATGAAATGTCTGTTAATGTCTAGTCATTTTTGTTTCTAACACTAGGCTCAAAGCATAAAGTTATGAGAATCAAATTTTCGTATATTCCATCATGAACACTACTATAGTCCAACGCCCACGGGCACGTATCGACTTCTAGCCTTAAGCGCGGAGATAATGTTGGGACCCACATTGCCGCCAATACTCATCGATAGCTAGCAACCAGTCATTCTTTCTAAAAGAAATGAATTTTCCTTGTGAAGAAAGGGGAATGATTTCTCATTAGTTAGATTTTGAAATAATTTAAGAACACAGCTCTTGATGCGTGTCAGTTTTAGTTCAATGCAAGGATAATGGCGCTTGTTTCAATTCTTTTCTCTCTTAGACACTAGCTCATGCTTTTATGTTATCATAATTCCACTTCCGGTGAAACATTTAATTTTTAAGAGTTGTATGTTGTAACATTCTTATGATCTTATCATAAATCTTACAATCAATCTTTACCTTGGCAGCCTTTGAGGCTCTTTGCTGTGGATCATGGAAAGGCGTGGAACTTCTAAGACTTAGCAATGGAACTATGAACATGAAATATGTAGACCATCCCTGTGTGATTCAGGATAAAGGTCCATTTGCCAACCTACGAGTAAGATCAAGAAGAGCAACTTTATATGATTGCCTTTGCTTGTTGAGGCCCAGTGTTGATATTTGTGTGCTTTCAAACTCTGATCATACAGAGAGCTCGGATGAGAAAAGGCGAGATGCGGTGAGTAGCAGTCTAATTTCAAACATTCCTAATCCTTACATGATATATCATCAGAGCAAAATAATAACAATAACCAACATTACCTCAGAGGAAGACCCTGCATGTATCATATGGAGAGGGTGAACCAAAAAAGAAAGAAATGATAATAGTCTTACCATATCTTATAACAGTTAGGTGTAGATTTTTGATTCTGAGTAACAGGTGCTCTTTCTGATGCAGATTTATGTTGATGCTAGAATAAGTTCTATCGAAAGGGGGCCTCATGACTCTCAATGCTCATGCCAATTTCATGTCAACTTTTATGTTAACCAAGGACCTCTAGGTTCAGAGAGAGCAACACTCAAAAAAGAAACTGAAGTTATTGGAATTGATCAGGTTTTCATTTTACAAAGGCTTGACAGGAATTCTTGTAGAAATCAGTACTACCGTTGGGATCGCTCTGTGGACTGCTCTACTCTGCCAAACACTAAATTGCTATTGGGGAAATTCTTATCCGACCTGTCATGGTTGCTTGTTACATCTTCCTTGAAGCAGATTGTATTTGATGTAAGATCAGTGCAGAACAAGATTGTGTATCAAATTTTTAGTGGTTATGATGACACAACTCCGTCAGACTCTGGAAACTCTTTTAAAGCTGTGAATTTCGGAGTAGAAAATGGGATCCCAGTACCTATAATACTTCAGTTGGTTCCAGATGATTCTACTGGGGGTGATCCTGCTTGTGACATGCATGAAGATAGACCATCTCCAACTTCTGATTTTCCAGAATTGCGGCGTTCCAAGCGTCGAAAGACACAACCTGATCGTTTCCTTGCATGTGATGCTCCCTCTGAGATACAAATAGGCCCCATTCGTAGCAGGCCATATAAGATAGATCAATCACGAGATGATTCTGATGACGAGTTGTACTTACCACTATCATACCTTTTTCGTAAGAAGACAAGCACCTCTTTGGAAGAGGATAGTACTGAGGCAGAGCACAACGCTGATTCTAAGAGGAAGCGATCAAACTCCAGTGACAATGATGATCTATTTGAATGCAAAGAAAGCAAGGTTAAGTGGATGAAAGTGAAATCAGGTGTGGCTAAAAATAAGACAAAGAAACGTCAAGCTGATCAACTAGCCATTGTTCCTGCGTCTGTCAAATGTGATCTTGGAAACTTTCCTCCAAATGCTAATGGCTTTCCTCCAAAAGCTAATGGTCCTGCAAATCATTCAAAGGACAGTGGTGAATTTTCTACCAAGCATTATTATCGTTTCAGTACTTCTAAAGCACAGAAACCGAAAAGAAACAAAATTGCTGGCTTGGAAGACATGGATGTTCATACAAAATGGGATGGAGGTGCATCCTCTAGCAGATTTCAGAGAAGAGGCTATCATAACGCATATCATCATCCCCCTATACGATCAAAAAGGACAGATCGGTATACTGGAGCTTATTCAAAGAGATCCTTAAATGCAGGTGCATACAAGGAGCTGATAAATAAGTTCTTGAAAGACATGGATTGCTCAAACAAGCAAGAACCAAACATTATGGACCAGTGGAAAAATTTCAAGGAAAAAAAGAATTTTGACCAAAAGGACGAAACTGAAATGCCAGAAGATGAGCAGGAGGAGGAAATGTCTGAGGAGGATAGGCTGTGGAAAGAATTTGATTTAGTATTGGCATCATGTTATCTTCTAGGTGATGAGGTATAATTTTAGGATTTTCACTGGCATCTAATTTTCAGTAGCTTTATCATCAAAATTTGAACAAAAATATTAAATTATGTATTCTTTGGGGAAGTTCTCTTACTGCACAATGATTAATACATTTGAACTGCTGAATCTACTTTTCAGGTATCAAATGGTGCGACTTCAGGTAACTTTACACAAAATTCAGGTCCAGGTTGCCAGCATGAGTTCACTTTGGATGAAGAAATTGGGCTTAAGTGCATTATATGTGGCTTTGTGAAGACTGAAATCAGACATGTTACACCCCCCTTTGTAAGTCGATGTAGAGACTTGCATGCAATGTTTATGTCACATTCCTTGTTCTGCTCTATGTGCTTTATGCTCAATTTGTATGACAGAATTTTGAGTTTCAGTTTTTTTTTTTTTTTTTCCCCGATGAGGAGTTTCAGTTAGGCAGATCTGTTTGCAATATTATCAACTGCACCTAATTTCTTGCTTATATCTTTAGGTGCGAAACCCATGTGGGTTCACAGATGATAAAAAACCAGATGAAGAAGATCCAGATCCTAAAAGAGCTGAATATGAGCAATTCAATTTCTTCCACAAACGTGATATACCTGTGGATGAGCCTGTTCCAGAAGAAAATGAAAATGTTTGGGCTTTAATTCCTGAACTTAGAAAGAAACTGCTATTCCACCAGAAAAAGGCTTTTGAATTTTTATGGAAGAATATTGCAGGATCTATGGAACCAGCATTGATGGAAAAGAAATCCAAGAAAAATGGTGGCTGTGTTATATCTCATACTCCTGGAGCTGGGAAAACTTTCTTGATCATTGCATTTCTAGTTAGCTACCTGAAGTTGTTCCCTGGGAAACGACCTTTAGTCCTTGCTCCAAAGACAACACTCTACACCTGGTACAAGGAATTCATTAAATGGAACATTCCTATTCCTGTTTATCTAATTCACGGTCGTAGAACCTATCGAGTGTTCAGGAATAACTCAGCAAGCTATACAAGAGGCCCAAAGCCAACTGATGATGTGATGCATGTTCTCGATTGCCTAGAAAAAATACAGAAGTGGCATGCACAACCTAGTGTACTTGTCATGGGGTATACTTCTTTCCTAACATTGATGCGTGAAGATTCAAAGTTTGTCCACAGAAGATTTATGGCTCAAGTGCTGAGGGAAAGTCCAGGGATCCTAGTTCTAGATGAAGGGCACAACCCCAGAAGTACCAAATCAAGGTTGAGGAAGGGATTGATGAAAGTTGAAACTGACTTGAGAATATTGCTTTCAGGTACTTTGTTTCAGAACAATTTCTGTGAATACTTCAACACACTTTGTTTAGCAAGGCCGAAGTTTGTGAATGAAGTTTTGAAGGCATTGGACCCAAAATACAGAAGGAAAAAGAAGGCACTGAAAGACAAAGCACGCCATTTGATGGAAGCTCGAGCCAGAAAGTTGTTCTTGGATAAAATTGCCAAGAAAATTGATTCAAACGAAGGGGAAGATCAGAGGATTGAAGGTCTCAACAAGCTGAGAAAGATAACAAACAGATTTATAGATGTGTATGAAGGTGGGAATTCAGACACCCTTCCTGGTCTACAGATTTACACCTTGTTGATGAACACCACTGACATTCAACAAGTGATTTTGGATAGACTGCAACAAATAATGGCCACGTACAAAGGGTATCCCTTGGAACTAGAACTTCTGATCACCCTTGGATCAATACATCCTTGGCTAATAAAAACTGCAGCTTGTGCTGATAAGTTCTTTAGTCATGAAGAACTGTTGGCTCTTGAGCAATACAAGTATGATTTGCACAAAGGGTCCAAAGTCAAGTTTGTTTTGAACCTGGTTTACCGGGTTACTCGAAAAGAAAAGGTTTTGATCTTCTGCCACAACATTGCACCTGTGAAACTCTTTCTAGAATTGTTTGAGAGGGTCTTTCACTGGGAGCGAGGCAGAGAAGTTTTGGTTCTGACCGGGGATCTTGAGTTATTTGAACGTGGAAAGGTTATGGACAAATTTGAAGAACCAGGTGGAGCCTCAAGGGTTCTGCTTGCATCTATCACAGCTTGTGCTGAAGGCATTAGTCTGACAGCTGCATCTCGGGTTATCTTATTGGACTCCGAATGGAACCCTTCCAAGACGAAGCAAGCTATAGCACGAGCTTTTAGGCCTGGTCAGCAAAAGGTTGTGTATGTTTATCAGCTATTGGCGACAGGAACACTCGAAGAAGACAAGTACAGAAGGACTACATGGAAAGAGTGGGTATCCAGCATGATATTCAGTGAGGCATTTGTGGAGGATCCTTCTCGCTGGCAAGCTGAGAAGATTGAAGATGATATATTGAGGGAGATGGTGGGTGAAGATAAGAGTAAGGCATTCCATATGATCATGAAAAATGAAAAGGCTTCAACACATACTTCGTAGAGGTAAGGACTGCTCAAAACCCTTCCAGCTATTCTCGCCTTGTTTCTGTGTCAATTTCCCTGTTGCATATTAACTTTTAAATTTGATTTTAATCAAAATAGTACGTGAAGAACAATAGACATGGGTCGAGGTTGGGTTAGATTCTAAGTGAGAACTTTTCCTAGGGGGATGAGGAAAAAAAGAATGTTAAACATTGTATATATACTGGCTAATGTATAATTGATTGTGTCATGAATTACTTTATGTTTATGTGTAGGCATCACCACGTACGGCAGAAAGTGTTACAAGAATACTGCAACAGTTATAACAAGAAGTACTGCACATTTGGAGTTGAAAGCAGCTAATGACTCCTGTTGGGATAAACAAGCTAATCCGGCAAAGAACCTGCCTAATGTCAAGACAGGACAAAGTTGCATAATATGAGTTCAAAACCCAGGTCTTTGCAGTTTGCACAAACAACTTTCTTCAATTTCCAGTGTAGTTCTCATCTTTTCAAGTTTTCTTTTGGTTGAACTTGTGTTGTTGTAGTTTTCATCAAGATAATGGGTGATAGTTATGAAGTGTGTGCTGATATTGTAATATACCCGGTCTGCTAGAACTTATAAATGGATATCAGTAGATATATTTGCACACAAGTTAGCCTTAGCCGAAGAAAGTTGACGGGGGTGGGTAGGTTTGGGATGAAAATTTGGTTCAAAACTTACCAAAGTTCTGGGCATAACTGCATGCATTATATAAGTGCTGATGCTTTAATGTCATGACGAAAGTGTTGATCTGAATAGCTTCCTCCTTTCCTTTTTTTTTTTTCATGATCTGATTAACAGCAGAAGCATTCCCTTTGTTCACCCTGAAATGGTACGGTGTTTAAGATTTCATTTTGAAAAGTAGTCGAAGTTTCTATGCATTTTCGATCACTACATTGTTACCTTCCTGACCCATCTTTTAACCATGCATGCCCCAAAAATGGAACAGCTGAACAGAGAATAGTACGGTAATTAACGATATCCAAATTGGAAAAATACTTTAGTACTAATTTAAATCTCTCATTCCTAATTCTAATGACAATCTTTTTCATGAGTCCATTTCAATATAAGGTAACATTTTTTATGACCAAATGCACAAATCTTTATTAAAGTCTTAACAAACTATATTATTTTAAGACTATTTTACCCTCACCTCTTAAATATACAGAGAGAGAGAGAGAGAGAGAGAGAGAGAGAAAATGCAAGAGAGAAAAGACTTTGCCGAAGCCTCACCGTTCTCCAGTCACCGGCCACCGGATTTCGGTCACCGGTTGCCTGATTTTTTCCGGTCACCAGATTCCCGTCACCAACACTCAGTAACTCGGATTTTCTCCGGTCGCCGGATTTCGGTAACCAATAACTCGGTTACTGACCCCCAGTAACTCAGTTACTGACCTTCAATAATCAGTTATATAATAGAAAAGAAGAAATACTAATCAAGTTACTGACCCTAATAATGAAATTACTGACCTCCAATAACTTAATTACTGACCCTAATAATAGTTACTGACCCCCAGTAATCACCCCCAAATTGATATTTTCATATAGATAAGGCTCTAAATGCAAACAATTTCATCCAAATAAACAAAACATAAGTATACAAAATGCACACACGCAAAGAAATTTTTTGCTCTTGTCGAAAAAAAAAACCCAACCGGAACTTTGTCCTCCTCCAAAGCATAGACTCAGTCTTTGAGGCTCAGCCTGCTCTTGTTGCTCCTCAGTTTGGCGCTGCTTGATTCTGACGAGACTTTTATTAACCAAGTTATTGTACCTGCAATAAAACTCCAATCACATTAAAACCCTTTTGTATCGCATGTAGTATTAGACAAATAGGGATCGTTCTATCCAGGGAATCCTAGGGTATTCAATTACACAAAGTGTCACATAACAAATTGGGGGTTGAAAAATATATTAAATCCTACTGAAAATTTCTAATATAAAATAAAATAAAACCTAATTTTATTATTTACATGATCTTCATCTTTCACACAACACATCACCAAAAACTCATTTAACAAAACCAACAAAGAAACAAGGCAGCAATTTTCGACAATTATTCTAATTACATCCTAATTCCAATTTAATTAGAGCCTTCGTGGTTATTCTAATCATGCAAAACTCCTTAATTATCTAGAACTAGCTTCGTGCGTAATCCTAGACATAGTGCTAAATTTTTCAGAAACACTTCGTGTAGAAACTGAAACAAGAAACACATACGCACAATGAGTTAAATTGGAAACATATTAGGGAGTATGGCGTCACCTCATCTCCTTTCTCTATGTAAATTTTCTGTATTACTCTAGCCCTTTGAATAAACATAAGGAGAAACAACTTCGTGTATGTTTCCCCTTATATTAAATCCGGCAATTGAAACCAATACACAAGGGACAGCCATGATCAAGGCTGCCCTCATGCATCGATTTTTATGCATATGAATGCAGAAAATTAATCGAGATAAAACAAGAACTCATGTATTTTTACTGCCCTATTCCTTCACCAATTTCGTTTCATGCTATGAAGAAATAAGATAACAAATAACCAATTAGCAAATTCGGAAATCCAATATCAAATTATTACACAAAATTCCAACAACAAAAATCTGTTTACACTCCATAGACAAAGTAAAACAAATCAATAAATACATAGCCATGAGAAAGGATGAATCACACTTTGTTGAACCTTGAAGAGGCTTGACAAAGTGACGTCTTGATGGTGATGGAGGATGGTTGTGGCTTGTGAATTTACTGAATATTTTTGGTAGGGATTTTGACAGAGTTTTGGCAAGTGAAATATGAGAGACAAAAGATGAGAGATTACAAAGTTGCCAAGCTATATATAGGGAGCAAGGGAGAGGGAGGTCGGCAACCCTAGCTTCTCCTTGACAATTTCGGCAGATTTGTCCTTGCTTCCCCTTGAAATCCTCTTGATATTTTTGGCAATTTTAATCCCTTAAAGCTTGATCTTAATCTTCCTTCTTTTCCTCCTATCTTTGCCGAATTCCACAATGAATTCTCCCTTGATTTTGGCTGATCTCCTTCCTCCATAAATCTCTCCTTATCTTCAACCGAAATCTTCTTCTCTCCAAGGTAATTCGGCAATTACTCCCCAAGGTAATTCCTTTGATTTATCTCACCTAAAATCAAAAAAAGAAATAATTAGGATAATGGAAGAATAAATCATTTAATAAACTTGTCCTAAAATGTTACAGAAACAACGAACAATAAAGATTCCTAATCCAAACAGGTTTCCTAGTCTACAAGGATTCCTACTCAAACTGGGACTCTTCACATTTTCAGACAATTTCTGCGTTTTATGCTCATTTCACAACCAACTCTGCCAAAGACTCCTAACATGACTCAATGACTCTATATTACAATACTAAAGGCTAAACATTGCATAAATGAGGGTAAAAACATATTAAGAACGTCGCACAATGTGCTCCTATCAACTACCCCACACTTAGCTTTTGCTAGTCCCTTAGCAAAACTACTGCCCCTAAATGATTGTCTCAGGATCTTTTAAACACATAGCTTTCAAGTTAAGCATTCAGATGTAGGCACAAAATCCCAAGTGTCATAGGCATGTTTCACAGCATGAACAAGTAAGAAGTGAGAAAATAAGCATGTCAACATGTCAAGTTAATTCAATCCTCCTCACTAGGCATACTCTCTTCTTTTCACTCATGAAATGGCAATATTCCCTCAAGTATATGCAAGAGAACAGATTGTAAGGCAACAAATAGCTTGCATATTTCATCAAATAAAAGCACTTTGTGAATAATATTTTCAGGAAAAACTTCATGTAACACTATGTGCACAAATGGACCAACACCATATGCTCAACTCTTGTGATTATCTCTACAAAACAAGGATTGCTCATCTTAAGAATCATTAGGATCAATATATAAGGTTAATGTTTAGGCTTAGCTAAAGGCATGGAATATCAAGGAATCACAAAGATAATCCTAATAGACTTAGCAGAAACCAACACCTCCTTGTATCACCAAGTAAAACCCAAGGGCCAAATATAATAAGCTGGGCCCAACCATCAAAATGCAAATGGACAAAGGTCAAATAAACATTTTTAGACCTTCCATTAATCATCAAACTCCTCGATCACACATAGAAGACTTATTCCATATATGTTTTTTAGGCAATTTGCTTAAAAGCTGTTTTTTTCTCTTTTTTTTTTTTTTTTTTTTTTTTTTATTAAGTCTTCCACCCCACACTTATTTCATACATCATACATCACAACATCATCTCAAATAGAATTCTGCCAAGTCTATAGGACAAGGTATAGGTAACTATACTAAGCATGGAGATAATATAGGTGATGAAGAAAAAGCTCAATGTAGGCTCAAAAGGGGTCAACTAAGGGGTCCCACTACGGGCACAAATAGGGTTACATGGCTTTTTGGCTCAAGTGGTGGTAATCCTAAAATGATCCATAAATCCTTTTCAAAATCAGAGCAGTTTATGACATATATGCTTTAACAATCACAAAAGCGAGTTCTAGTAAATTCTAGAGTCCATTAAAAGCTATGGCACATAGTTATTGAATAATCAAAGAATGATGAAGTTTTGAAAAATTTCTGCCACGTTACCAATTCACACTCAAGAAGAAAGCAATTAAGCTCTAAGGCTCACATATGATGTTATGGAAACGAATCAACTCAACATGCATGCTTCACATATCATTCAAATACTCACATGTTCATACCAATCACAATATCTATGAAGCTCACAATTTAATTATTATGATCATGCAAAACAATCTTCTATGTGCTCAAAGATATAATCATCATCGACTTTAGGGGCAACAACTTAAGACTCTAACTAAAAATCCTAAAAAAAAAAGTTTTTATTTTTATTTTTATTTTTTAATTATTTTTTTTTTTTTTTTTTAGAAGTGACGAAAATAAATTACATAAATCAAACACACAAAAGCATAAAAGCATGGAAACATGTATCCGTACCCCACACTTAAAAGTTACATTGTCCTCAATGTAATCTCAATAATTGTAAGTAATTTCTAAGCATAGGATAAATTCACACGTTTCACACTTATACAATTCAACCAATAGAGTGTAGGGATTTAGACAGAGCAAACTATCGGTGATGGCTCCTCCAATGCTATGGTTGAAAAGGGTTGCCTCCCATGCAGCGCTTAATTATTTATAGGCCTTTAGCCTAGACTCTTCTCATGTTCCCTTGGATCTTGGGGCGTCTCCCACATCTATCTCCTCAAGCTGCTCCTCGAAAGGCTCGTAATAAGGTTTAAGTCGATGTCCGTTCACCTTAAAAACTTTACCTGTAACATCACTTTTAATCTCTATAGCACCATGAACAAACACGTTAGTCACAATGAAAGGACCGACCCAACGTGAACGTAATTTGCCAGGAAATAATCTAAGACGAGAATGATACAATAGGACCTTTTGTCCTACGTGAAACATTTTACCCCTTAAGTGCTTGTCATGAAACACTCTCGTCTTCTCCTTGTAGATCCAAGCGGCATCGTATGCGTCATTTCTGATCTCCTCAAGCTCGCTCACTTGTAATTTCCTGTGCAATCCTGCCTCATCCAAGTCCATGTTGAACTTCTGAACCGCCCACCACGCCTTATGCTCCAACTCCACTGGTAGATGGCATGCCTTGCCATAGGTCAATCGAAAGGGAGACATTCCAATGGGTGTCTTGTATGCTGTTCTGTAGGCCCACAACGCATCGTCGAGTCTGTCGCTCCAGTCTTTCCTCGTTGGGCCCACAGTCTTCTCCAAAATCCGCTTGATTTCCCTATTCGATACCTCTGCCATGCCACTCGTCTGAGGATGATATGGTGTGGACACCTTGTGGGTGACCCCATACTTCTTGAGTAAAGCCTTGATCGTTCTGTTACAGAAATGAGAACCTTCATCGCTAATAAGCACACGTGGTACCCCAAACCTGGAAAATATGTTAGTCCTCAAGAAATCTGCAACAACCTTTGAATCATTAGTCCGCATGGCTTTTGCCTCAACTCACTTAGATACGTAATCAACAGCCAATAAGATATACAAGAATCCCTTAGAAGAGGGAAAAGGGCCCATAAAATCAATACCCCAAACATCAAAAATTTCCACAACGATAATTGGTGAAAGGGGCATTTGATCTTTAGGGCCGATATTACCTGTCCTCTGGCACCTGTCACATGTCATGCAAAATGCATATGCGTCTTTGAATATGGTGGGCCAATAGAATCCGCAGTCCAATATCTTAAGGGCTGTCCTCCTCGCTCCAAAATGACCTCCACACGCCTCACTATGGCAGAATTTGAGTATCGGCCTATGCTCTTCTTGTGGAACACAACGTCGAATGAGCTGATCACTACAATGTCTCCAAAGGTATGGATCATCCCAAATGTAGTATCTCGCCGTCTTCTTCAGTCTCGCCTTGGATGCCTGAGATAGTGTACTAGGAAAAGTCTTAGTAACTAAATAATTAACAACATCCGCATACCAAGGTTCGTGTGCATCCAATCGAAAAAGCTGCTCATCTGGAAATGACTCTTGCAAGGGTAACGTCTCCTCCTCTTGCACAATTCTGCTCAAGTGGTCCGCCACCACATTTTCGCTTCCCTTCTTATCCTTGATCTCAATGTCAAACTCTTGTAATAAGAGGATCCATCGAATCAAGCGTGGCTTTGCATCCTTTTTTTTCATCAGATATCTGAGGGCTGCATGATCAGAATAAACAATCACTTTAGAATTCAATAAATATGAACGGAATTTTTCTAAAGCAAAAATGACTGCCAACAATTCTTTTTCAGTCGTAGAGTAATTCATTTGAGCATCATTGAGGGTTCTAGAAGCATAATATATGGCACAAGGCCTCTGTTCTTTTCTCTGTCCAAGAACCGCTCCAACCGCATAGGCTGATGCATCGCACATGAGCTCAAATGGAGAACTCCAATCAGGTGGCGCCATAATGGGGGCAGATGTCAACAACTCCTTCAACGCCATGAATGCCTTCTCGCACTTCTCATCCCACACAAATGGTACGTCTTTCTGCAATAAGGTACACAAGGGCTTGGCCACCAATGAAAAGTCTTTGATGAACCTCCTATAAAAACCTGCATGGCCAAGGAACGAACGTACCTCTCTTACAGTTGTAGGGGAGGGTAAGTGAAGTATAATATCAATCTTGGCCCTATCAACCTCTATACCCTTAGCAGAAATTATATGTCCTAAAACTATCCCTTGAGTTACCATAAAATGGCATTTTTCCCAATTCAACACAAGATTAGTTTCAACACATCTTTCTAAGATTAATTCCAAATTTTGTAGACATGCATCAAAATCACTACCATAAACACTAAAGTCGTCCATGAAGACTTCAATAATGTTTTCAATATAGTCAGAAAATATGGAATACATGCATCTTTGGAACGTACCTGGGGCATTACATAGCCCAAATGGCATCCGTCTGTACGCAAACGTCCCAAAAGGGCACGTAAACGTTGTCTTTTCTTGATCGTCTGGGTGGATGCATATCTGATTATAACCGCTGTACCCGTCCAAGAAACAATAGAATTCGTGCCCAGCTAGTCTTTCCAACATCTGGTCCATGAATGGAAGAGGCATGTGATCTTTTCTTGTAGTCGCATTCAACTTTCTGTAGTCAATACACATCCTATGTCCAGTCACCAACCGTTGTGGCACGAGCTCATCCTTGTCGTTCTTCACCACTGTGACTCCACTCTTCTTGGGTACGACCTGAACTGGCGATATCCACTGGCTATCCGAGATCGGATATATGACGCCACAATCAAGGAGTTTGATAACCTCCTCCTTCACAATCTTCATCATAGGGGGGTGTAAGCGCCTCTGACCCTCCCTAGTGGGCTTCGCTCCTTCCTCGAGCAAGATCCGATGGACACAAGTAGTAGGGCTGATACCCTTGATATCCGCCAACGTCCATCCAATGGCGGTCTTGTTCCTCTTAAGCACATCAATCAACTTTGCTTCCTGCTGTTCGCTCAGCTGTGATGACACAATAGCTGGTAGAGTGTCATCGTCTCCCAAGAATACGTACTTCAAATGGTTCGGAAGCACCTTCAGTTCGAATTTAGGGGCCTGTTCCACAGATGGAAGAATTTTGTTAGTGGAAATGGGAATTGACTCGAACTTGTTATACCTGACATAGGGTGTCGCCTCTAGAATGGCAACCACTTTAGCAATAGACGACTCAAGATCAAGCCATGCTTCCTTTGTTATCTCCTCCCCATGTTTGTCATATCCCGCCCCTAGCTCAATGGCTAATTGCTATAGATCCAAATAGGGTGTCGCCTCTAGAATGGCAACCACTTTAGCAATAGACGACTCAAGATCAAGCCGTGCTTCCTTTGTTATCTCCTCCCCATGTTTGTCATATCCCGCCCCTAGCTCAATGGCTAATTGCTATAGATCCAAAGTTTCTAATGAAACCTGCGCAATAGAGTCAACAACGTCAATAGCATAGCATGGTTTAAGATCAGAAACCGGATACCTCATTGCTTCAAAAATGTTGAAGTCAATCACTTCACCATCAAACTCCATGGTGAGATTTCCTGCAGCAACGTCAATCTTCGTTCTTGCTGTCCTCATAAAAGGTCGCCCCAAAAGCAATTGAGTGGAATTTAGGGGGGACTCTTCCATGTGTAGGACATAAAAATCCGCTGGGAAGATCAACTGGTTCACCTGCACAAGAACATCTTCCACATACCCCTCAGGGTATTTGTTAGACCTATCAGCAAGTTGTATGATGACATTATCTCTCTTCAAAGGTCCTAAAGCTAGGGACTCATAAACATTGTAGGGCATCACATTAATTGACGCCCCTAGGTCTAGCATAACATTTTCAAAACGAGTTTGTCCTATAACACAAGGTACAGAAAAACACCCTGGGTCCTTCATTTTGGGGGGTAGCGTCCTCTGAATGACGGCGGAAACCGTCTCGTTCATGCGCACTACTTGCTCCTTCCTCGTATGCCTTCTCGTGGTGCACATCTCCTTCAGAAACTTGGCATACTTTGGAATCTGTTTGATGCATTCCAAAAGAGGGATGTTCACTTGCACCTTTCTAAACACCTCTAGCACCTCCTCATCAGATTTGTCCTTCTTGGACTTTGTGAACCTAGAGGGAAATGGTAAACACGAAGATGGGTTAGTATTAACTAAACCACTAGAGTTAGGGTTGTTTACCTTTGGTGCCTCATTTTTAGAAGTTGCTGGATCCTTCTCAAGGTCATTATCCTTGAACAAAACGTCACCTTCATCATGTAGGGTAACCTTGGCGTCAACATCCTTGCTTGCATTGCCAACATCCTTATCATCCTTCTCCCTCTCAATGATAAGGCTTTTGGAAGCCCTTCTCGTTTTAGGGACTCTTGTAGGGTCCTCCAACTCTTTACCACTCCTTGTGGTAATGGCTTGGGCTTGCTCCTTCTTTGGGTTCTTGATGACACCCCCTGGAAGCTTTCCTTGTTCACTGAACTGGCCCATGAAATCTACTACTTGGCCCATTTGGTTCTTGAGTTCGGTAATGTCCTTGGCATTGGTCTGCTGCCCCACCAACAAGGCTTGAGTGGCCGTGTTCAATTGACTTTGCCCCATAGCTAGAGATTTCAACAACTCATCATAATTAGGTGCACTAGCCACACCTTGGTTCCCTTGCATTGGAGGTACATATGAGGCTTATGGCCTTGGTTGAAGCTGCCCTTGAGGCCTAGGTTGAAACGCCATATTCCCTTGTCGTGGGCCTTGTGGTTGAACATCGGGCCTCAACACATTATCATTGTTAGCCCACCTGAAATTGGGGTGGTCACGAAAGCCTGGATTGTAAGTGTTAGAGAATGGATTGTATTGTGGCCTTGCTTGGTACCCTCCTTGGTATCCCAACGCATTGACTTCCTCATACCCTTCGTTGGCGATTTGGGGGCACTGATCTGTAGGATGTCCCTCGGTGCATACCCCACAAACTTGTGCTTTTTGTTGCTTCATTAACCGAGCCATCATATCCGAAAGCTTGTTCACCTTCTCTTCCAATGCAGGGTTGGTCCTTGTCTCATTTACTTGCCTTGACCGTTGTTGGGCTCCAAATTGCTGATTCTTCAAGGCCCTGATATCCAACAAAGCTTTGGCCTCAACGTTCCCCTTTTCTAAGAATGATCCACCGGCCGCTGAGTCTAGGAACTCCTTGTCTTGTTCACGCATCCCCTCGTAGAAATACTGTAGGAGAAGACCTTCCCTAATGCCATGTGCTGGACAAGAGGCAATGAGACTCTTGTATCGATCATAGTAATCCCCAAATGTTTCGTCGTTAGCTTGTCTGATCCCAGTGATTTGGCTCCTCAATTGAGTGACTCTAGATGCTGGGAAGTACTTGAGTAGGAACTCATTTACCATCGTGTTCCAACTAGTGATTCTTCCTGTTGGTACCTCGAAAATCCATCTCCTTGCCTTATCATCCAATGAGAATGGAAAGGCTCTCATCTTCACAAGTTGAGGGTCTGCTCCTCTAGGGCACATCGAGTCACATGTAAACTGGAAGAGCTTCAAGTGTGAGTTAGGGTCCTCCCCTGATAGGCCATGGAACTTGGGCAACTCATGTAGGAATCCGCTCCTAAGCTCAAAGTCATCTGATTTTCCGGCCGCAACTGCAGGATATGTTATGTTTGATGGCGCACCATTCTCTCCATTAACGTGCCCATTTTGCTCTCTGATTGATGCCATTGGTGGTGGAGGATCTGGTAGGTCCAAGTTCAAGGCGTGTGCTGGAAATGGGCTTTGCAAAAGCTCAAACTCTGGGTCTTCGTGAAACAAAGGATTAAGTTCACATGAGGCCTCTGATGGAAATGGTGATGACGGCCTTACAAAGTCACGTCCAAACAATGATGAAGTGGGAGATATGAATATATGCTCAGTGAATGGTGTGCTAGGTGATGGTTGCTCAGTTTCTCTATCTCCACAAACTCTATTCAGTCTATCTTCAATTTCTTGGGCCCAACCTTCAATTATGGACATTCATGTACCTGAATTTGTTTGAAGAACAAGATATTAGTAAAAGGAAAAGAAAATTAATACAAGATTTATATAAAATTTGAGGTACGTGGAGCAGTGGAGTCAACGGTGCAATGGACTGATACAGCCCCCGGTAGTGTCATGCTTAATCCGATATACCTCAAAAGTTAAAGATATTTTATTTTGAAGCTATATAGTTATATTTACACAAAGCTATGTTCTAGCGTCTAAAGTGGGTGTTCCGGTTCAAGCTTTTTGGCTAGCTCGAGCGTGTTAAACTTTCAGAAACAGTGGTTAAGATTCACGGAGGACGAATCCACTACAGGAACCAGGCAGGACTCGTTTAGTGATCACGGAGGGATAAATCCCCCTATCGACCCCTTCACCGAGAAGAGATATCAGTCTATAATCTTGAGATCCAGTTAAACAAACCTGAGAACCATATCTATGAATAATAACATGCCCCCTACTTGTAAAACAAACTACGGGTCACTAGTCAACGACAAGTGTTGATCGAAACCGCCCTCAACCCCAAGTGACCTTAGCAAGGTACAAATGGAGGGTTAAGGTTAAGATCAACAAAAGCGACTTCATCCTCCACGGTACACTTTAGAAACTACAATAAACTTTATGAAAATAAAACTTTAACTTCCTAGAAATTTAGCTAAGTTTACAAATATACCATATAATGTAACACATAATTTACGAAAATGAAATCAAAAATCCTATAAAACTATACCATATATGAAAACTATAAAATTACATAACCAATTACAATTATACACATCCGAATATACAAAGTAACAAAGTAACACTTCATGAATCGAAATTTATAGAATTCCCCGGCAACGGCGCCAAAAATTGACGAGACTTTTATTAACCAAGTTATTGTACCTGCAATAAAACTCCAATCACATTAAAACCCTTTTGTATCGCATGTAGTATTAGACAAATAGGGATCGTTCTATCCGGGGAATCCTAGGGTATTCAATTACACAAAGTGTCACATAACAAATTGGGGGTTGAAAAATATATTAAATCCTACTGAAAATTTCTAATATAAAATAAAATAAAACCTAATTTTATTATTTACATGATCTTCATCTTTCACACAACACATCACCAAAAACTCATTTAACAAAACCAACAAAGAAACAAGGCAGCAATTTTCGACAATTATTCTAATTACATCCTAATTCCAATTTAATTAGAGCCTTCGTGGTTATTCTAATCATGCAAAACTCCTTAATTATCTAGAACTAGCTTCGTGCGTAATCCTAGACATAGTGCTAAATTTTTCAGAAACACTTCGTGTAGAAACTGAAACAAGAAACACATACGCACAATGAGTTAAATTGGAAACATATTAGGGAGTATGGCGTCACCTCATCTCCTTTCTCTATGTAAATTTTCTGTATTACTCTAGCCCTTTGAATAAACATAAGGAGAAACAACTTCGTGTATGTTTCCCCTTATATTAAATCCGGCAATTGAAACCAATACACAAGGGACAGCCATGATCAAGGCTGCCCTCATGCATCGATTTTTATGCATATGAATGCAGAAAATTAATCGAGATAAAACAAGAACTCATGTATTTTTACTGCCCTATTCCTTCACCAATTTCGTTTCATGCTATGAAGAAATAAGATAACAAATAACCAATTAGCAAATTCGGAAATCCAATATCAAATTATTACACAAAATTCCAACAACAAAAATCTGTTTACACTCCATAGACAAAGTAAAACAAATCAATAAATACATAGCCATGAGAAAGGATGAATCACACTTTGTTGAACCTTGAAGAGGCTTGACAAAGTGACGTCTTGATGGTGATGGAGGATGGTTGTGGCTTGTGAATTTACTGAATATTTTTGGTAGGGATTTTGACAGAGTTTTGGCAAGTGAAATATGAGAGACAAAAGATGAGAGATTACAAAGTTGCCAAGCTATATATAGGGAGCAAGGGAGAGGGAGGTCGGCAACCCTAGCTTCTCCTTGACAATTTCGGCAGATTTGTCCTTGCTTCCCCTTGAAATCCTCTTGATATTTTTGGCAATTTTAATCCCTTAAAGCTTGATCTTAATCTTCCTTCTTTTCCTCCTATCTTTGCCGAATTCCACAATGAATTCTCCCTTGATTTTGGCTGATCTCCTTCCTCCATAAATCTCTCCTTATCTTCAACCGAAATCTTCTTCTCTCCAAGGTAATTCGGCAATTACTCCCCAAGGTAATTCCTTTGATTTATCTCACCTAAAATCAAAAAAAGAAATAATTAGGATAATGGAAGAATAAATCATTTAATAAACTTGTCCTAAAATGTTACAGAAACAACGAACAATAAAGATTCCTAATCCAAACAGGTTTCCTAGTCTACAAGGATTCCTACTCAAACTGGGACTCTTCACATTTTCAGACAATTTCTGCGTTTTATGCTCATTTCACAACCAACTCTGCCAAAGACTCCTAACATGACTCAATGACTCTATATTACAATACTAAGGGCTAAACATTGCATAAATGAGGGTAAAAACATATTAAGAACGTCGCACAATGTGCTCCTATCAGATTCTCAGATCCTCATCTCTATGCCTCGCTGACGAAGCTTGACCAATCGCCTTAAATTCCGGCACACCAATCAGATCTCGACCAGCCAGTCGTTGAAGTCTTTCATCACCTTGCGTCTGCTTGATCTTAGACGACGGCATTTTTTCCAAGAAAACAACCAGATCTGGAGGTTACAACGGAGGAGGCGGCCAAACAGGTCGGGGTCGCGGCGAAGGATGCCAACTGGTAAAGACGAAGACGTCTCCATCTCCTCGACCGGAGTTGACGGCGGCGGTTACCGGAGACGAGAAAGACAGAGATAGGAGCGCCAATCTGGTAAAGGCGGAGCCGTGGGTACGCGCCTCTCGTCGCTGGTACATTTTGTAGGTGATGGAGTCGTCGGTGATGGCGTCGTCGGTGCGCGCCTCTCGTCACCGGTACATTTTGTAGGTGATGGAGTCGTCGGTGACATCACTGACGAGAGAGAGAGAGAGAGAGAGAGAGAGAGAGAGTAACATAAGAGAAGGATAAAGTGGTCTTTTTTTAAGAATATTTTCATTTGAGCTTTTATTTGACTGTTTTTGTGCATTTGAGCATTTTCCCGTTACTAACCTTCTTTTTAACATCTGTTACATCATCGACGGGTTATAATTTTCAATTGAAATTTTTATCTCGTTGATCCCTGTTCTGTAAACGTCTATTCTATTTGCATTTTAAACCTAACCCAGATCAAATTAAAAGATGGTATATGATATATGGTTTTCCATGCCTCGCTTTGTGAAAACATATGAAATACCAACTTGAGTTTGATCAACGCCACCCTACCCTAGTACTATTCAAACTTGAAAAGAATTTACCTACTGCAAAGCTAAAGGCATCAAGCAAAGGGTGTAGTTGGGAGAGTACCAAATCCAAATGCATGTGAAAGGAGTGGGTTCCAACTTTGAAAACGATCAAGTTGGTGAAGGCTGGTGGAATTAGAAAAACTGAGCAAGGACGAAAAGGAAAGTTCAAGTTGAGGGAATCACGCGGAAAGATTGTAAAGTAGATTCAAACTACGTACTGGGAAGATGAGAGAAAGCGGAAAGTTGTTCTGGGTAATAAAATAGAACCCAGTTGAAGGCTTGAAGAATGAAAAAGAGTAAATATGCTATTAATCTAGCCCACCATCACATGTGGTCGAGTTGGTAAGGGCCTTGATGTGGAACTCGTATATTTATGTTTGAATCTCGTCGACGTTAATTAACGGGAGTTAAATCCCAATTTATTTTTGGTGGCCAAATGAATGAAGCGTTCTGACATGACTCTCGACAATCTTCAAGTCGGGGATCAAATCCATATATACACATTAAGCAGCTAATTAACTATTTTACATTAAAAGTTCTTAGTGGATATATAATTGAATCAAATTGGGGAAAATGTTGTTATTAATAGCAAGTGGATTAATGTTATGCATGTTGGATAATTTGATTAATTGATCGATGAGATTTTCTGGCAGTCAATATATACGAATGTCGAGTAGTGGATAGTCGGAATTCAAGCCAAGCATGCCGAATCTGTTTGTTTGATGGAAACTCCTAAAAGTTGAAACTAAGCTATAAAAGTTTAAACAAGATGACGAACTATACATATAAATGTCATGTAGACAACCACAATGGCGCTGATAAGTCAAAAGGCACCAAAATATTGTCATGATAACTTGACAAGGATCTAGCTATTTGCATATATATAAGTTTTGCAGAAAAATGTTTGAGACAGCTCAATTGTTTTCTAACTAAGCTCAGAGATTAATTAGTGTAATAGAATGGATTTTGGAGAAGGTCGAATGAATTAGTAAAGGAAGAATATGTCCAAACTTCTCATTGATCTTCGTTTAATTTGGATTATTTCGACTTCAGCTTATCTTTTAAACAATGAAATTAAAGAATAGGAGAGTATGCAATTACTACGTACTAGAGTGTAACTTTCTTATACGATATTCTTTCGCGGTTTCACCTAAAGCTAAAGTTTTTAGGAAGAAAGCTAGGGGTTTTGTTTACGAATTTGGCTTCTCTACTTGGATTTATGTTGCTTGGATTTACTTGGATAACTTCTAACCATTGGATTGAGTACAATATGAGACTACTATGTCATCCTTATGTCATTCTTACTTCATCTAATGGTTATAAGACATCCAAACAAATCAAAACAACTTAAATCCAAGCAGAGAATATGGATCCTTTGTTTACATTGATACGTTGACGTACCATGATAGACATTGTACCATAATTTTGCACAAATTAAAGGTAAGTTATTAGTTTCATCACGTAGTATCTTTTAGCCATAGTGCATGTCGAGGAAATTAGTGCTCCATTACTTCAAGCACTATCCTCTTCCTACATAAACTTAACCAATTAAAGGTGAATTAGTTGTGTTGCTCATAAAAGAACTATGTATCGAAAATTCTTATACACGTCAAACGTGCAAGTGAATCGAGCAACCAATACGTACTAATCTTAGCTTTTTATTTAATTCAAACCAGTCATTTACGTGACCCTAAAATCTAGTCTAGCTATGTGTTTCAAACACATGAGGTGGGGACACGAGATCAAAGAAAATGTTCTCTTATTATAGGTGGTTAATCTGATCGGATCAAAAATGAAAATGAGAGGAATAAATTAATAAGAATTTTCATTTATCATTCTACCTTTACAACTTTAATCGCCGTGATTTACACGTTAGTGGTGCAAGTTTACATTTTGTGTATGATCCGCTCCCCGCTTGTTTACCCTTTTCACCAACCATCATTCTTTCATTTTCACTACGTGAAAAATTTTACATTTAAAATTTTAAATAACGAATGAGGATTGGCATAGTTGGAGAAAAAGAGAGATAATCAAGCTAAACATACACAAAGTCCAAAGGAGGGGGGGGGGGGAGGATAGCAGCAAGTTGAGGATCCACTTGCTCGTCCGGCGTAAGCTCTGTGATCATCTTTCTCTGTCCGAGGAAACAAAGCCATCAAAACTAATCCAAGTGGAGCGGAACGAACCAACTCAAAGCTACAACACCACCATTATTAAACCCACATAAATCCACCCTCCCTCTCTTCCTCTCTCTCTCTTTCTCTTTCTCTTTCTCTTTCTCTCCCACCACCACCATTCCATGATCATATATATCTCTCTCCCCCGTTAACCCTAAAACCAAGCTTTGTCCATAAACACCCCAGCTTCATAGAGCGAGTCGATCGGATCGGCGCAAATGCCTTCCTCAGTTCAGCTCCAGAGAATCAACTCCCCTAACCCAATAACAACCGCGGCGGCCGCGGCCATCAGCCACAAACAGTCCCAAGCCGTCACCCGCCAGGTCCTTCCTCTTTCCCCACGCCCCGTCAACATACCGGACTCCGTGGCCGTCCACCACGCGCACTCGGCCATGGCCTTGCCGAACCAGTGCTGCTCCCTGATGGTGCAGAACATTGACGCCCCCGTCCCTTCCGTGTGGTCCGTCGTGCGCCGCTTCGACAACCCACAAGCCTACAAGCACTTCCTCAAGAGCTGCCACGTCATCGGCGGAGACCCCGCCAAGGTCGGCACGCTCCGGGAGGTGCTCGTGGTGTCGGGCCTCCCCGCGGCCTCCAGCACCGAGAGACTCGAGATTCTGGACGACGAGCGTCACGTGCTTAGCTTCAGCGTCGTCGGCGGGGACCACCGCCTGAGGAACTACCGCTCCGTCACGTCACTACACGCTTCTTCGAACGGCACCGGAACCGTAGTCGTGGAGTCGTACGTCGTCGACGTGCCGGCAGGGAACACGAAAGAGGAGACCTGCGTGTTTGCGGATACCATCGTACGTTGTAACTTGCAGTCGTTGGCTCAGATCGCCGAGAGAATGAGCAAAACTGCAGAATAATTCATATGAGATTCATTCTTTTTTTTTTGGTTTCCAATTTGTAGATTCGTTGTAGGGTTGGAAATGGTCAGATGTTGTCGAATGGTGTATGTGTATAGGGGCTGATCTGCATGTTTTTCCTGTTTTTCTTGACCATAGTGTTCATGGTATAATATAATCTCATATCGTAACCCCTCTTCAATTTTCTTGTTTATTGTTTCCGATCTTGGATCTTCTTCCTTTCTTGAACAAGGGTGTGTTTGTAACTATGTAAGTTAACTACGACTAAGATGCTATCAGATCGATTTTTCTCACTGTGCTCCGATCCGTTGTGTTTCCGCTCAAATACGTAACTGCAACCCTAATTGACATGAGGTTCTCTTTAGCTTTGTGAGATATATATATCTGTGCCTATATCAATCTGCCTGAATTGGTGTGCTTGCGTATATGTATTTTCTGTGTGTTGAGATTCATCAGTAGCAGACTAGCTGCAGCTGCGATAAGTGTCTACTTCCCCAGTTACTAGTAAATGGTACGCATTGGGGCCACTAGTTATTTGATCGAGCACCCTAATTAAGAAAATTTGTAGCTAAATGATATACTTTTGAATATAATCGTACGTAAATGCCAATGAGAAGCGGCTGTAAAGTGTGTGAAGATTCGCACGAACACCGATATTGTGCAGAGTGTCAAAGACAGAAGAGGGCAATGATCATCTTGCGTGAATCTGGACATACATTGATATTCAAGTAAGATTTCTATAGGCAAAGGCCAAAAATTAAGAAAAGGAAAATAGTGTATTATGGGACATTACCGGTTTACCATTGTTCGTGAGAGACTGTATAAGGTTGAGAGGAATTTTACGTTTATCGTGTAATCACAGTGCATATTTCTGAACTTTTAACACCTATATACGTAAGATTTTAGAGAAACTTTAACGGATATTTTAACACAAATATATACAAAATACTAGAGTAACTTATCAATGGGAGAAATGCACTCTTCCTTTCAATCTTTTTTAGTCTTCTATACCTTGTTCATGAGGGAAATCAAATAGTTATGATCGATGTGAATGTACATATGTACTTGTACATGAACTATTACCTATTGTATCATTTAAAGAACAACTGTTACTTAGCTCCATTATTGTTATATATAATTAGGGTGCTATTTGGTGTATTTTGTACTTGATTTTTCTGTTTTATTTATATATACGAATGCAGCTTGTTTTAGAAAAATAATAATTTTTTGTTGACAATAAAGAAAAATAATAATTAAGATGTAGCTAGCTTGCTATATTGGATTTTTTCCATGGAAGCGCATGCACGCAGAATTTGAATATATATTGCATTTATTTGTACAAATAGTGATTTGATTTGGGCGACTGATCGAATCAAATTGGCTAAACCCAGCTAAGCTATCGGCAAAGATTGCAACTTGACTTTAATAAGTGATTTGGGGAAAACAATGTAACGAACAAGTTGCAGAAAACTTGAGCTAGCAACCTCCTTTTATATTCTATCTTCTTTCTCGTGTACTATATGTTGTTGTGATGAGTAACAAGCTAGCAAGAATGCAAGATGGCTCTCTATCTTTCTCTGCAACTTGATTCAGCAAGTTGGCAAATGGATGCAAAATTATAACGTCTTTGATGCCACTCTTGTTTTTGTAAGAAATGAAATCAAAGCCCTCTATATTAGTCTGTGTCGACCGACGAGTTTGATTTGACTAGACCAAACCAAAAACTTGAATTAATTTTCATTGCTGAAATTTTCTTGAAGGCACCGTCTAATTGCAAGGTCCAGAGGATCCCAATTTTTCCCTATCTGCCGTTTTCAAAAATGAATTAGTAAACAAGATCGACTGAGTTTTCAAGATGACCAGGAGCTTACGAATTTATGCTTGAGATTTATGGATGCAACAATTAACAATTAACCTTATATTAGCTTCTTATTTGTTTTGGTTCTTTATAAGTTTATTTGATTCAATACGTATAATTAACTTTACGAAATGAGATTATTTTTCTTATTGAATCTCTGATTCTCAGTATATGGTTCGACATAAAAAGAATAAAGAATAGATCAACCACATAACAAAATATAGATTTTGTCGAGGGAGAATGAGTACGTACTTCTCAAACAAATTTCTAAATTAATGTTCGTGTTAGTAAATATATCGTACGTAAATATTGAAATTCAACAGACTTTAATTGCTAAGGCTCTTAGAAAAATCAGTATATTTTCTGATGTGCAAATACTATTGCAAGTGGATGGAGATCATGATCAGCAAGGTGCATGAAGGAACCCTAGTAAAGATTTAGTTTAAAATGAAATTTGATTATAATATGGATAGTAGTGTACATGCATCTTTGCGAATTGCGATTTTATCACATCAATCTTCAACATCTAACAGAATTTTCTTATTAATTTATATATATATATATATATTAGTAATTCCAAGTTTAGAAAAATAAAGAATTTCCCAACCCAAGCTACGTACGTACACACATTTTTGAGTAGAACAATAAGAAAGTCACATAGAAGCTCGATCATTCCAAGTATCTTGAACGCCAGGCAAGCACCAATGCATCCGAGGTCCCGTTTCTTGTTTGGGTTGGGTTTAACTTCTCGGGCCAAATTACTTTGTAGGCCCAAACGAAATGAAACAGTTGCATGCATTGAAACAGCCAAAAGGGCGGCATATTTACGGACGCGTTAATTTCCGATAACATTTTCTTAATCTACAGCATGGGGTACGCGCTGGTATGGCCGGAGACGGCAAAAAAACTGCCGGATACGTATTCGTAAATAAGGCGGACACGTGATGGCAATAATTCTACATATCTATCAATTGCATGTCATTTACAAGAAACATTGGTAAGCAGCATTAGGCGGATTAAGAATGTAGTAAAAGAGCTAGAAAAGGTTGATGAAGGAGAAGAATGAGACTGAGAAAGGTGAAGAGGAAGGAGAAGAAGAAATATATAGAAGAGAACAGAGGTGGTGTATGAAATATTGACTGGGAAGAGGTTGTCTCTGTGTAGGTGATTGGATTTTCCTTTCATATCATAGAATGAGAAATATAACAGATTTATGTCCAATTTTACAATGTTATATAGTCAAATAGAACCAAACCAAACTTTCTGTTTGTGCAAATTACTAAATAAACTACCATCTAGGTAAGTTGAAACAGAAAAGAAAATTCTTATGAGGGCACTGCATGTCTGATTGATGATGATGTGAAGGGTTCAGTGGTCATCTTTACAATAATCACAAAAGATCTTCAAAGGCCTACATTTAGCAAAAAGATTTCATTTCATATACGATCTTCAAAATATATCAATCAATTTTCTCCTATGGCCATTCCCCACCTGTATTTCCCATGAAAATCACACTATCAAATTTACACAGCTTCTCTCTGTCTCCCAGTGACAGATTATGGTTAGGTTTAACCATTCAATTGTAATGTATCTTTTTTCTTTCTCTCCTTTCTTTTCTTTTACAAGGATCAAGGATAGAACATTTTGGCAAAGAGAAGCTCATTCCAAGTATCCTGCAGACCAGGCAAACACCAATGAACACAATCTGCATAGCTAACAGGGTTTGCTAATTGCTCTGGAGTCAATGGACTCCACTGCTTTTTGTAGATTGAAGTGTGGGCATCTTTGCGATAACTCGAGAGCTGGGTGATGTTGAGGAATGATATGGGCACCTTGGACTTCCTGAATTCTTCTCCTATTACCTCCATTATATTTTTCCGGGAATCTGAACCCCAATAGTTCTTATCTTCGATCACTCTAGTTTCATTGTAACAGTTGCCATTTGGTTCACCTCCCCAGTCAATACTCCTGCAAAAGCACTTCAAAGATTAGGCCTCCAGGCCCTCCGCCCAAATTAGTACAAACTTCGACTACAACTTCCAATTCTAAGAAAATTTACTTTTACATTGAATTTACTAGGTGACCAACACAATTTGGCAAACTACGTGTATGCACATGCAAGAATGAGAATAAATATACAGGTAACAAAATCAATAAGTCATGCTAATTTGACCTACTTTCCATGGGAAGGTGACATGCTAGTGAAGAAGACCCTTGTCTTATTGCGATCCATGTTCCTCCGCACCCATCTTAGCATACTTTTCATTGCCATACGATAAGCCTCCGCAGTTGGCACCTCCACAATATCTTTCACCTCATCTTCAAAAGACCCTTGCCTGGAAAAATAAAACTCAAGGTATTAGACATTGTTAGAGATAGTTTACAAAGTTCTTAGTATTATCTTTTTTTTTTTTTTAATGATTTCATAGGAAGGAGTAAAGAATATACAAGATCTTAAATTTCAAGCCGGTCATCCACCACAGATAGGTATTGAACACCAATACATCAACCCCCTTCCAGTGTTTGCCATGGTAATTCATGGACCCTTTCCTGACAAGCCTATCCGATATCCTATGGTTGACAGCATTATCCGAGTTTGACTCAAGAAGAAATGGCGCCCAATAGAACTCAATTGTGGCGTTGTAATCCTAAAGTTGTGATGAAAATTAATCAAGTAAGATGTGAATGTACATTTGACCAGTAGTTTGTAAGAAGAAAACAAAAATCCAGTGAAATGTCACCTTGGCTGTGAAAACAGTTCGTGAATCAGAGTCGAAGGTTTCCATGGATTTGGCACCCTCGGGGATAAGGGAGTGGAGAAGACAGATCATGGAAACATACTGACCCCTGTTCAGAGAATCTCCCACAAACATAATCCGCTTCCCTCGTAGAGTCTCCAACATTAAAGTAGCATTGAAGCTGTAAAATTTGGTAGAAGCATTTAACATATGATACAGTTATTTGAATTTAACAATCCAACATCTTAAATGGTAAATTTGCACATAACACTTGTATAGTTGTATTGTACTATCAGATACATATATTTTCCAAAATACTCCCATTTGTCATTCATAAACCTTGGAAGAAAAAAAATGAAACTTGTAATCGGGACATATTACATGCATACGTTTCACAATACACGCACTATATGAGTGTATTACAAACAAGAAAAATCACACATAGTTTCAGGTCAAAATGTCCGAATTATAACCGTACGTGTTTTACATGTATTTCTGTACATTAAACTATGTACATCCTGTATAATAAGGACCCTATATGTTATATAATTGTATCAAACTCACTAATGCCAAAATGCATATGTACTCATGTAGTATGGACAATTAGAAACTCCAAAAGATCATGGGCACAAAACATAAAACAAATATTTGAAGGGACACCCTTCCATAATTTGTCCCCAAATAAGACACAGATGTAACAAAGGTACACATGGTTCCTCTACTCCAGAGCATACATAAATGCAGCTCATACATTTGCCTTGTACCAGCTAGAGAGATCGTGCAAAAGGACATGTGTACCTCTACCACGACTTGCCGGCCGGCGGGCCAGCCGGACGACACTAACACCGGAGCCCAACAAATCTCTAGTCTTTGGTTTTGTCGGTGAGAAGAAACGACTGAAGTCCGAGTCTTTAGCACAAAAAAGACCCCAACTTTCCCAAAACGATGAATTAATGCGTTTATCTGGTTTGAGATCTAGAAAACGTTTTTACTAACCTGGGAAGATCACAGCCGTCCGGCTGCCACCGCCATTTCTGGTAGTCCTTATCTGGCCGTCCATGTTTTTGGCAAGTCAACTGTGGCTGGATGTAAGGACACTCCGATTCCTCGTAAAGCGGCCGGTTCGACTCGTCCCAAACCCATCTTCCGGTGAAGATGTCGCACTCCGGATCACTCTTTCCGATGGCGAACGGTAGTTTCGTCTTCTTGATCTTCCCTAGGCCCAAAAAACAAAACAACCCAAGTCAGTTAAACCAACTGAAAATCTGAAACTGCTGTTTCTTGGTCGGAATCTTCTTGTTTTTTCAGATGACTCACCGGGCTTGATGACGAGTTGGTCGGCGGCGGCGGGTTCGAGCTGCTGGCTGAAAATGCACATGAGGTCCTCGCCGTAGAGGACGGCGACGAAGAGAATGAAGGCGAGGAGGGTGAAAAGGTAGGGAGAGAGGCGAGCTTTACGCAAAATGGAGAGGGAAGAAGAAGAAGAAGAGGACGGCGGTGACTTCATTTTTTGCATGTGAATTTGTGTATGAATGTGATGAGTTTAATGTGTTTGGGGTCTATGAAGCTCAAAATGGAGCTCTTTGAGCTTCATGGTGTTTGTGAGAATTTGGAAAGTTGGAATGAATGGAAGAACGATTTGGGGAAGGAGTGTAATATATGATTATATGGAAAGGTTTGGAAGGTGTTTAATAGAAGTTGATTAAACTAGTGTTGGTGACAGAGAGAAACTCTAGTGGGTTTTGTGAGGAAGACGACGACGATCATTACCCTCTTAGGAAAGTTTCATAGACTTTTTTTTTCCCTTTCATTTCAAGTTATTTGAAGGAAATAGATTCACAAGCTGCTAGAATGAACCTTTGCTTAAATTTATCGGATCGGGAACACTATTTACTTATTTAGGCATATACTCAGATACATCATTAATTTTTAGTTATATGCAGTAATTTCTAGTTATACACAGTGACGTAGCTAGAAATCTCAACTAAAAGGGTCATGATATATACATATAACAATAAATAAATTACAATTTAGGGTTTGATGATCTTGATCTATTTTAGAAATCTACTGACATAATAAAAACTTGTGGAAAGGTCAAACAATCTCACGTACAATTTCATCTTTTTTTATTGGTCAATGACAATTTCATATTGCATTTTTCTTTCTTTCTTTTTATGATAGAAGGGTAATTTATACATTGAAATGTCATATATATGAAATCATCAACCAATTGATGCTTGTTGTCATAACCTCATAGGGGTCATTTGAACCTTCTGTTCTAATGTAGCTACGCCCCTGGTTACAGTGTTGTAGCATTTTCTCCATACTGAAAAGCAGACGATATCGAAACGCCATTGTTTATTTTTCCTTTATATCTTAACTTAATTCCAACAGTGCCTGCAACTGATCTCTTATTACAAATTCTCATGATTAAGTTTAAAGATTATATGCATTTCGAAAATGGGAAGAAGACTGAACGCAGATTGTTGGTAAAAGTTCTCTTGGAGTAGTAAGAATAGATAATAAAGGAAAAGAATGAAAGAAAAACAATACCAAGTTGCATCGATCCAGGCTTTTTTATGTTTGTACATCAGCTATCCCAACTACCATGTTTGGTCCAAAAGAAACAAAATTGTTACAAAGAAGAAAATGGGTCTCATGAAACTTGAGTGATAATCAATGATGGATGAGACTGAGGAAGGGCTATAAGTGTTGCTTGGTTTCTAAGGTAAGTTTAGAATTGCCAATCATTCTGATCATGTCATTCACAAAAAGGAAAGGGAAAGACTCAAAGAAGTGAGAGATGCAGTAGAGATTAAGTATGATATATAATCAGAAAGGGGGTTAAGTTTAGGTAAAGGTAGTTCAAAATTGGGTAACATCTCAGCCTCATAGCAGTTGGCATTGACCGTTAATTATTAACCCAAGCACAATAATACAGAAGGATGCAGAAGTGGTTAGCTGACAATCAGAACAAACAATAGTGACCCATCAACCAAACTCACAACCTAATCAATTATTATCCAACTAAATATTCTTTTAATCGCTTCTTTCTCACTCTCTAGAACACACACATGCATATGACAACAATATGCAAAACTCGTGAAGATTGGGAAGGAAATTAACCACATCTGCTAAGTTCCTCTGCTCATCCAAGAACTCTCATTCAAGTGCTATTAGGATAGGATGACACCATGATGTGCTCAATGTAGGTTACCAGTAGAATGATTAACTTACTACATGAAATCCCAGATATTAATGGTCGAACCACAGTGAATTCGTTCATGAATTCTAAATTTCTAACAAGAAAACTGTCCAAATCTAGAGCTCAAATGTGTGATTAGAGATTGTCTGGATGTTCAGTGGCTCCAAAGTATGACCTCCAGATTGAAAACATTAAACACTAACCACACCAAGACTCACACTCACCACAGATATAAGATCACAGCCAAAAATTTGTATTGTTACTGCCAGGGCAGAAAACAAATGCGGCTTGACACAAAATTATAAAGTTGTACCATCTTCATGCCAGAAAAGCTCACAATATTACTCTTAGACAATAATATTCTTTACCACTGGCCAAAAAAAAAACATTCATGTTCTCCACTCCTCCATCAGCAAATGATGGGAAAAAGAAGAGAGAAGTTCTGTAAGCTTCATAATATTAAAGAAGTTGACAATGTTAAATTACATACCTGAGCCTGAAGAGTCAGAGAATGCAGACTATTGCAAATTCAAAGAATCACCATGAGGCAGACAAGATGAGGATACATCTACTTCATTCATTTAACAGTTCAGGCAAAGAATCATCATTCTTGATCTTATACCTTTCTGACATCTTGCGAAGAACCAGCAGTACTGCGCTTGCTGATGCTTTCAAGTTTCAATGAACCTCCACAATGTGGTTCGCCAGCAGCATCCCAATCAGTAAGAAAAGACTTGCCGATCAGGTAAGCCTTGAATAGTTTCAGTTCATTATTATATCATTTTGGAAAACAGAATGAAGAAAAATATATGATCTGTATATTTATCAACCAAACCACATGTTCCAGCCAATCTAAGAGATCTCCCTGAAGCATTCATTTACATGCATATGCATATTTTCCTACTAGGACACAGTCAAACACCCTCCCTCGCAAAATCACCGCCCTAACTTAACTGCACAGCTGTGACAATACCCGGCCACATAACGGGACAACGGGTTACAGAAAAAAAAAAACAACAAAACAAAAACAAAAAAACCAAGGTTTCCAGATTATGGTTTTGGAAAATTAGTCCAAAATCCAATCAAAATTTGGTGAAAACATAAATCAAGAATCTCCACCATAAATGTAGAGCCGTCAAGTATCTTCATCTTTCTAAATATCTGAATCAGATACCATAAATTCGAAAAGAGTAATAAGCAGATTATGGACCAACAATATATAAGATAAGGAATAAATCTGCTCAGTCCACACTCAAGTTCTACCATTACTCAATTTCATCTATGATATTAAACTATGTGTGCATACAATACATCCAAATGAACCTATTCAACCCCATTGATGAGGTCTCCTTTGGAAGAGAGAGAGAGAGAGACATGGCAAGAGCACCTTCTAAATTATGGTGCGGTAGGAATTAAGTGGTAGCTTTGATTAGGCCGTTGTGTGCATAAAAATTTTCTCGTGTTCGCCGACTGTTGATGGCAAAGTACAGACAAAATGAACTTCACTAGATTAACCTAGAACAAAATCTTTATGCTTGCTCAGAAGTTGACAGGAGAATAGGAGCTTCGATGAACTTGAGAAGATCCCCTAAATTTGTGCAGTAAAGAAGCAGACACACTCTGGAGTCAAAAGGAAAGAAGTGGTCAGTTGTTGAAAGCTTGAGAAAGAAAAGACACACTAACTGCATAGGAGTTTATATCTGTGAGAAAGCAATGAAGCACAGAACAAACAGCAAGAGAAAACAGTCTACATAATACAATACCTGTGCTTGCTGAGGTAAACCGGTCCAAAAGTCCAAGTTTGGTAAAACCTGAAATAAAGAGTAACAACACATCAGAGTACCAACCAAAATGATGAATGCTTTCCCAGACTAATAGTAATTAGTCTCTTTTGCTCTACTGCAATGTGATGTAACATTTCAAAATCAGTTTTGCAATCAGAAGGAATAGATAATAGACAGGAAATCATAATTTGCTAACAGCATATGCTGCATCTCATATTCGCTAAAAGTCAGATAATAGATTTACAGTTTGAACTTAACATATTTAGAAGAATTATGATGGTAAGATGGGCATGTGTGGCTGAAAACCTATTGGAAACACTGGCCCAAAGGATAATATGGTTTGATTTTCTTTCCATCAACATTTCCTATCATGAATTCACTGGTTGATACACAATCATGTTATCTACGCCTAATCCATGATTACCATTTTACTTGACTCATTGACATAATCAGCTCTCCCTTGCATGGATTTTAAGAAAACTGAACTGCATCTCATGACAATTAACAGCAAATGAAGGTATGCGTAGAACAATTACAGACATATAGAAGACATACATCTATTCCACAAACGCCAAGACTGAAATATCGATAACCCGCACCAGCCAACAGATACACTCCAAAAAGGCACAAGACTCTGCAATTAATATAATAAAACAAGTCAACTAAGATGGCCAAAAAGATCCCAAAGAGTTGACCATAAAACATATCATTTTAAGGAATCAACTTGCCAGAAAAGAAGTAACTCTTACATGATTAGGAAGGTTACAAACCAGCCCCATCCTTTGCCATAAACATGTACAATCTTGGCACAGCCAGAAGGATGCTTTAGCATTGTAGCCTGTCAGATAGAGAAGATTATGAGACTAAAATCTATACGAATCATGCATACAATCAGTACGCATTACAGAAACATTTTGAAATTCACCATCACTAGAAACCAATACACAGCCTTTCACCACCCACTGGAGATACGTAGTTTAAATTTCATAGAATATGGAGAATATTTCCTTACCCTCATCAACAACTCATAACATACATACGACGACTAATCTTAATATAAATCAATAACCAGAAACCTTAAACGGTCAACTAATAGAACAGATTGCTTTGCGATAGTTATGGCCAAAGATTCTGAACAACAGTTGAAGTCATGACACACATGCAGGATCCGACATTGATTTTATCACCAAATCGGACTAGCATGATTCTTAGACCCAATCCTGTATATCACTAACAGTAAGCATTGAGGCACATACATAGTCACATTTCCCTGTTTTCTCCAACAAATATGGTTCCTGCAGAACAGAAAGATAAGAAACGAGACCATGAACCAGGCGTGTAAGAAATCTTTTCAACCTACAGACATTATTGGGAACAAAGTCTTACCTGAACTCCAGTAGGATCACACATTACAGACACAGAGAGTGAACAATTTCCCTTTAGGCCATTACTTGACATCTTAACAACGACACCAATGTGAGGATTGTTCTTATCTGCATATTGAGACAACAAAAAAATGATTGATTAATATTTCCGAATTATTCATGAAATACAGAAAGCATGCATATCCAGACATATCCTGTGCAATTCCATATTTGAGTTACAGCCATAGCTATTCAATTTAGAATCTGACTATCTGCGGAAGATGCTGATTGTTAGGAAATCCGGGTCACCCTCCGAATTCCCTAGCCCAGGACCGAAACCGAATGAAGACAATAACCAGAAACAATGTAACACGAACACAAGATATTTAACGAGGTTCAGTCAAATCACATGACCTACGTCCTCGGGTGATGATGATGGATCCACTAAACGAGAAGAAGATTACAACTGAAGAACAATTCGGTTCTTCCACCCTCAAATAACCTCTCTCCTCACACTCTAGACTCTCAGCAGAGAACTCTCAAATACATCTGATCTCCCATAGCTTGCAACTCTCAAGATCAGAACTCTCAATTGATCTACATCACACCTAAAACTAAACGAGAAGAAGATTACAACTGAAGAACAATTCGGTTCTTCCACCCTCAAATAACCTCTCTCCTCACACTCTAGACTCTCAGCAGAGAACTCTCAAATACATCTGATCTCCCATAGCTTGCAACTCTCAAGATCAGAACTCTCAATTGATCTACATCACACCTAAAACTATGCCTCTAAGGTCCTATTTATAGACTCACAATTAGTCCGACTTACAATAGGATTTAGAACCATAGCATGAATCTTAGATACACTAGAATCTTACCCAAAGCCTTCAGAAGTAAAGAATCCAAAACAAATAAGGAATCGGTTTTGAGCCGCAACCCTAACAATTTCCACCTCGGCTCAAAATCTTCGACCTTTCTCTAAACGCAAGCTTCCTTGGTCTTCTCAACGAGCCACGATCACCACCACACCTCAATGCGCCACATGGCGCCCTCAACAGTAAGACGAGTTAGCCAAGTTTGAGAAACACTCAAACTTGACCCTTAGACAATAACTCTTTTCCTTAAACATGCACAGCGCAGCCACTTGCATACAATCCAAGTCTTCACTAAAGTTGCCAAACCTAATGGGAGCGATCTTCAATGGTTTGCACAACTCACCACGAGCAACATTCATCTGAACATATTCTCCACCATGAACGATACCTTCTCTAGACGCATCACTCTTAAAACACCAAGTTTGCTTCTCAACTTTCTCACTACTCTTTGAAGTAGGTGACACCTTAATTGTGGAATATGCATGAGCTAGCATATCTCCACCACAAACTTGTGTCGGGATCCTTATGGGTCTGCCTCCCTTTAAGGACAGCTGCAATGTTGGTTGCTCCTCAAATTTCACCTTCTTAGAAGCTGATTTCGTTCCTCCGCATTTACTATTGCTCATCTCCCTTGAATGCCAATAGGAACCAAGATTGCCAATCTTTCCACCTTGAACAAAACCCTTAACAGAACCAACTGTTCCACCTCGAACAAAGCTCCCTTCCAAAGTCTTCATTCCCCAGCTTCTGCTAGCCCACAGAACCAGGCTCTTGATACCAATTTGTTAGGAAATCCAGGTCACCCTCTGAATTCCCTAGCCCAGGACCAAAACCGAATGAAGACAATAACCAGAAACAATGTAACACGAACACAAGATATTTAACGAGGTTCAGTCAAATCACATGATCTACGTCCTCGGGTGATGATGATGGATCCACTAAACGAGAAGAAGATTACAACTGAAGAACAATTCGGTTCTTCCACCCTCAAATAACCTCTCTCCTCACACTCTAGACTCTCAGCAGAGAACTCTCAAATACATCTAATCTCCCATAGCTTGCAACTCTCAAGATCAGAACTCTCAATTGATCTACATCACACCACACCTAAAACTATCCCTCTAAGGTCCTATTTATAGACTCACAATTAGTCCGACTTACAATAGGATTTAGAACCATAGCATGAATCCTAAACCATTACTTCTAAGTATAAACTCCAAGAATCCTAGATACACTAGAATAACTTACCCAAAGCCTTCAGAAGTAAAGAATCCAAAACAGATAAGGAATCGGTTTTGAGCCGCAACCCTAACACTGACTGCTTAGAAAATAAAAGAAAAGAGTATTCACCAATTTTGTTAAAATAAAAGAAAAGAGTATTCACCAATTATGTTAATGTCCATGCTCGCGGCACGCCCAACTGTAGTGCAAACATCGTAACCTGCAGTCACATCAGGAAATTATTTTACAGGAATATACAGAATTGTAACATAGAATGATTGTGGTCCAACTCCAAACCAGACGAGGAAGGCCCGTCATGATCCGGCTTTGTTAGTGATTAAAAAGAGAGCAGCACTGCCAGCACAGTTAGAGAGTCGATGAGGGGTTAACATTCCTTTATAAACACAGTGGATACACAATTTAATCATATGAAACCTCAGAGAATATATACTACCTCCTTTGTTTTTTGCTACAAGAGCACTACAACCCATGCCACAGTGTGATGGACCACCACAATCCTGTAATGCTCAATAAGATAATCAAATGACAAGATGTTTTATGATAATTTGTGAAGGAGGTAAAACTATTATCTTTTTCCTTCTAAGTGAAAATGGAACCAAAGTCCACCCTACATAAATGCAACCCTGATCAGGGGTTTCTATATGAATATAACTATCCAGGTCAATTCGTAGGAAATCTTTATCAGTATATTCAGTAAGAGAATATTGGTTAAACAGAATACAGGAATGCAATTGATCATTCTTCATATTCATTCGAACTAAAAGTCTATTTTATGCTCTAGGCCCTGGATGTTACAGCAATAACATGAATAACATCTATATCAATTCTTTTCAATTGCACACTTAGTTATGGTAGTTTCTATTTTTTTATTTTAGAAATAACTCGTCATCTAGTTCTTTTAGCTAGCATATGAGAGAGAGAGAGAGCACATACAGCTCCATTACAAGTCAGAGTATGAGGAAATACTATTCCCACAATCCCACGGAGTCCCACGGAGTAAGCAATTGCAAGCATTTCAAAATTTTAACATTAGCATTGCCTTCTCTAATAAAACAGACAGAGTAATAGCGTGGAAGTTGAGGAACATACCAAGCAATCAACACATCCAGGTGGGTCATGATTGAAAATCATTCCATCGCATAGCTGGTCCAAACAATCAAAGAAGCGAAACTCAATAACAAATCAAGTTACCATAAATAACAAATCCTATATCTTCTTGCATAAAGCTACCATAGCTAAACATTAATCTCTCTTAAGAGAACCGGATGGACCTAGCCATAGTGTTTGAACTTCACTCTACACTCCAAAACCACAAACTACCTCATTCACTTTTACTTTACGAGTAAGCGAAGTTACACTTATAGTCTCACACAAACGAACACATCTTAACAACACATCACAGTCATTAGAAAGGACAGTTGAAAAACAAAGGTGTGACCTGATGGAGCGAACCTGAAACCAGATCACAGTCTTGTTTCCTGCAACCTTGTAGAACCTGCAGTAGTAGAAACCAAACAAAACCAAAGGCTCACATACAATAGTAGCCTAAACTAACAAAACTGAATCAGCTAAAACAGAACTTGCTCATAACTCACAATGCAACCAATCAAATCATAATGTTCCAATCAAAAATTTGAAGAGCCCAAAATAGAAATTGACAAGAATCAAACAGTGGCAGAAATAGAAAGAGAGAGTACCCATCTTCGCTTCTCACTCCGTGAGGGAACAAGGGCATGGGAGAATCCAAGCTGTAGTCGTAGAGCTTGTTATCGTCAACAACACTGAGACGGCAGTTGGCAGAGACTGAGTTAACTCGGTGCAGAATCGTGAAGGTAAGTACAACCCATCTCAGATAATCGCGTAAGAACACCATGATTGGGCACCAAGCTCACAGCGGTGATTTTATAATCTCATAATTGTTGGTCTAATTTGTGGTGCAGAGATGCATGGTTGCTGGAAATGAAGTGGTACACACGGGTGCGGAGAGTGTCAAAACCGACATTCGACAACACCCGTTTCAATACACATGTGTCGTGTCGTTCTAGGACGATTTGGAGTGTGCCTAGATACGGTTCGAGTTAAAATGTTACGGTTTAAATTTTAAGTGCATATCGGTACTCTGAAGCCTGAACGTTTTTTCTTGTCTGATCAAGTAGCATAATGTAAGCAAATCATATTTTTGAAAAACCATTTGAAACTCATTTTACGTGTCAGCTAATGTGATACAACCACGTCATGTAATCAAACCGTTTAACACCTAAGCTAACACGTAAAGTGACTCTACGTGATTCCTTGAAATGAGTCCACATATAATTACTCTTTCATTTATAGACATGAATATATCTTCAACTATGCGATTTAAATCACGTCTTTAAAAATTAGACCAAAAAACAAGGATAACGCTACTATATCTTTAGTAGCTAACGTGTCATGCTTGTCATCTAGTGAAATTTTGTGATGTGTTAAACTTACCGTCACATAAAAGAAATGCAAGTTCTATCTTAAAAGGGTTTTTTACACTGTCAAGTGACAAACACCTTGCGGCAAGTGATTTCCGTCATCCAAGAAGTTCATGGCATACCTAATATCTGCAACATCTAGCCATGGAAGAGCTTAATTTAATGCATGTGGCCGAGGTGTTAGCATTGAGATATAACTTGGTGAAAGCAAAAAATAATAATAATAATAATAAAAGTTGAAGGGGAAAGAAGACTCCAAGTTGGTAATTGAAGTAGTGAATGGTTGAATTGATCCGCCTTCGAGATTGATAAAGCTAGTTTAAGACGTTAGAGATATGATGACTAGTTTTTAATTTCATTAGCTTTAAACATGTATCTCATGAAGCTACTTTTGTGACGAATGCTGTTGCTAATTTTGATTATTCTAGTAATTATATTGAAATGATAAAACTTTTAGTGAGAGGCTTTTAGAGCACTGATAATATATAGTGAGAGGCTTTCAAAGCATTGCTCTTTAACATCGTAAATGTTGCTATTATAGGCTTTAATTTATCGAAAATTCTTGTACACACAAGGTGCAAGTGAATTGAGCATTGCAGTCTTAGCATTTTATTTAATCCAGCTTCCACGTAACATTATCATACATATATGCGCATGTTGTTTACAAAACTGAAACCCATAAAACTATTCCAACTATTTCAAACAGTAGAGGTGATCGAGGACCCAAGGTCAAATAAGAGATTATGTTATCATGAGCGCATAATCAGATTAGATCAGAAAGGAAAAGACCAGATGAAGAAAGTGACAGTTTCCAATCTTCATTCTATGTTCGCAGCTCAAATCACCATAACTTGCACATCAGCAAGTGTATCTTGGTGCATGAGATCTATTCTTTTAGTTCATAAATAAAAAAACAACAAAAAAAATCTCACTAGTTCGGGCCGGGTCGGACCCGGCTCATTAACGACATGTCACTCAGAAGCAAACTGATAAACCCCTAGAAAAACCTGATTACGTGAACACCCCAAACGGCGCGAACGAAAAGCAGCAATGGACACCGCCTCCCCCTACCCCAACAGCGCGTTAAGCAACACGCGCTTCTCCGACCTCAAGCCTCCTCTCTCCGAGCCGGTTCTCCAAGCCCTAACCGCCGGCGGCTTCGACTTCTGCACTCCGGTTCAAGCCGCCACAATCCCCTTGCTATGTAGCTTCAAGGACGTTGCCGTCGACGCCGCCACCGGCTCCGGCAAAACCCTAGCCTTCGTCGTCCCCCTCGTCGAGATCCTCCGCCGCGCTTCCACCGATCCCAAACCTAACCAGGTCCGATTCCAACTCAGACCTCCACTCTTTTCTAAACCTATTAAAATTGCAGAGAAGATTAACGCTGATTTGTGTAGGTGATGGGAATGATCATATCTCCGACGAGAGAGCTGTCCTCGCAGATTTACAACGTGGCGAGGCCGTTCATTTCGACGTTGCCGAATTTCAAGTGTGTGCTTTTGGTTGGAGGAGGCAGTGTGAAAGCTGACATGAAGCTGATTCAGGAGGAAGGAGCCAATCTGCTGATTGGGACACCAGGTAGACTCTACGACATTATGGACCGCATGGATAGCTTGGATTTGCGGAGCTTTGAGGTGTGCATTTGTAGCCGAAATTATGCGTAAATTTGGTTGAATTGAGTGGCATTGTGTTTTTTTAGTGTGGTTTGATTGATAGGGTGAGGTTTGTGTTGTTGCAGATTTTGATTTTGGATGAGGCGGATAGGCTGCTGGATATGGGGTTCCAGAAGCAGCTGACTGATATTATATCTCGCGTGCCAAAGCTGAGAAGAACTGGTCTTTTTTCGGCTACTCAGACTGAGGCAGTTGAGGAGCTGGCCAGGGCGGGATTGAGGAATCCGGTGAGGGTTGAAGTACGTGCAGAGTCTAACTCGAATAAGGATTCAGCATTGTCGCAGCAATCAGCGTCGTCCAAAACACCTTCTGGACTTGCTCTTGAGGCATGCTCTATAACTTTATTTCAGGAATAATGTGTTAGTAATGTCTCATTTGCTTATTCGGTTATTTATTTTGGATTTAACGCCCTTTGCTCTGATACAGTATATGGAGTGCGAGGCAGACAAGAAGCCGTCACAGCTTGTGGATATTCTTATTAAGAACAAGTCTCACAAGACCATAGTGTAAGTTACATGAAATTTGAATGTGAGTGGAGGGATCAAATTGTTTAGAGGTGAAAGTGTTTTACTTCGAAAGTGATATAATTTTCTTCTCTTTCTCCAGGTATTTCATGACATGTGCTTGTGTTGACTACTGGGGAGTTGTTCTTCCATGTCTTGCTCCCTTGAAGGATTTCAATTTGATTGCTCTCCACGGGAAGATGAAACAGGTAATAGCAAGGGTGACCAACAGAATCGGATAATTTCTAGATCAGTATTTCATGAACTCATCATTCTTTGTTCTACTTTCTAGGTCGCAAGGGACAAAGCTCTGGCCTCATTTACATCTCTCTCAAGTGGCGTCCTTCTATGCACTGATGTTGCAGCCCGTGGACTTGACATTCCGGGTGTTGACTGTATAGTGCAGGTAGCTTGTTAACAAATTCAACATAGATGATCATCTCGATTTTTCGGATCTAAATAGTAGACTTACCTGTTTCTTTGTTTGCAGTATGATACACCTCAAGATCCTAATGTTTTTGTACATAGAGTTGGCAGAACTGCACGTATGGGTAGACAAGGAAGTGCAATTGTTTTCCTATTACCAAAGGTTAGTTATAGCACTTTATACAGCTCTGTTTTCACTCTTTTTACACTTGGTTGTTTTCAGCATATATGAGGTGCTTATTGGATTTCGACTATCGCAGGAGGAAGCTTATGTGGAATTCCTGCGGATAAGAAGAGTTCCTCTTCAAGAAAGGATATGTCCGGATGATGTCTCTGATGTTGTTCCTCAGGTAAGCGTCATTGATGGTATCTTGTACGGTCTTTTACACTGGAAAAAAGAATCTGCACGATTACTTGTTTGCACCTGTTAGAAAGGCTTCATTTTGCTCGTTGAATGTTGATTAACAATTTCGGGTGAAGTTGCTAGCATAGGTTTTACACTGGGTTCTTGATTCTATACTTTAAAGCAGTATATTGAGATTATCGTAAATATTTAATCATGCTGTTGTCTTACACTGATGGACCTTAGTTTTGTGGTGGTCTCCCATGTTTTTAAGTATCTGGTCCAATATATCTGTTCATTATCTATATTTTTTAAGTTGAGTATTTGAACTGACATCGTCTTAAACATTTGCTTCAGATACGGTCTGCTGCAAAAAAAGACCGTGATATCATGGAAAAGGGCATGCGAGCTTTTGTTTCTTACATCCGTGCATATAAAGAACACCACTGCTCCTACATTTTCAGGTGACCATATGCACATTCTGTTGTACTTCAGGCTCCCCACCCAGAACAAAGCGTAATACACTTTGGAATAGACATTTTTCTGTTTCTGATTTCAATTTTTTTATGCAGGTGGAAAGAACTTGAAATTGGGAAGTTGGGCATGGGATTTGGACTACTACAGCTCCCTGCAATGCCTGAGGTAAAGCACAACACACTTTCCACGGAGGGTTTCACCCCAGTAGCAGACATCAACTTGGAGGAGATCAAATATAAGTAAGAAGTCTATCCTATCTTATACAGTTTGGGTGGAACTGTAAAAGATGCTTAGATATATTCCAATCCTTAGATAAGAGTATACCAATTTTTCTAAAATAGGTTTCACCCTTTGGATATTTAAGGCTTGGTTATACATGACCTTGGTGACCTTCTTTCTTTCTTTCTTTCTTTCTGTTTTTCCTTCTTTTTTTCTTTTTTTTCTCTTTTTCTTTTTTGCGTTGCTTTCCCGACCTTGGTGACATTGCTACTTGTTGGTGGTATAAATGATAGTTCTGCTAAGAAAGAAAAGGAATCAGCGATCATGTAAAACCCCCTAAAAACATGGCATATATACCTAAATCTAGAGTATCAGCCATATATGCATCATGCAGAGACCAACACCAACAATATTCCTACTTCATTGAAATAGTAAATCGACCCCCAAATGAATCATGCACGGCAGACCAAAATAATTTGGTTGTAGCAGACATATCTAAGAACTTTGATTATATGTTGGAATCAGCAGTGCTCAGTTTTGAGTCTTGACATGCAGTAGTATAGGCTTTGGTGCCTTACTTTCATGCTTGCTTTCCACATACTCTGAAATAGAAATAGATTGAACATTTTTCCATATTTAGTCATTGCTAAAGAAAAAGGTTGATAATATAGGGACAAATCTCGTGAGAAGCAAAGGAGGAAGAATCTGCTAGCAAAGAAAGAGGCAAAAAAGCAAGATCCTAAACCTCAAAAAACCAACAAAAATCCAAGTGCCACAGCTAAGGTGATGAAGAAGAAAACAGCTAAGAAAAGACGCGCTGAACAGACAGTTGAAGATGCTGATGAGTTGACGAGAGAATATCGCCTGCTTAAAAAGCTGAAAAAGGGGACTATTGATGAAGCTGAGTTTGCTAAGATGACAGGAACTGAAGACTTGCTTTGAAGTCAGAGTCATATTCTACAGAATGGGATTTTGGGAATCCAGGCATTGCTTAAGTGACAGAAAAGACTTTAGCCATGGATTGGGACATATTTTTACAGAAGCAGCCATCACCAAGCAATTTTTCAGAGAGAAACCACACGGATGCAACAAGCAAAAGCGGGGAGGCAACTTCCTAGGTGATGGATTCAATGAGCTTCTTGCTCCTGCCACAGTCCTCGTTGTGGATGAGGGTCTGTAACTGGGTTGAAAGTTTCAACTCCTGTTTGGCTGTTTCCTATTTAGTTTAACTTGTAATCTTCATAATAGATTTGGTCTTGCTACGATTTGCAAAGCAAGAACAGAGAGAATACACATGTTGACAGCTGATAGTTTTCCATCAATGAAACACTGCTATACATTTTTCTGCTCCTATTGTGCAACTCTTACCTTTGTTGTTTGTACTTTCCTCTTGGTACCGTAATTTCCCAACTATGATGGAGGTTAATCTCCTCTTACTGCCTCCAATGTCAAGTAAAGATAACATAAACCACACAACGTCACCAAAGCTTTACAAAGTCCACTCAGCTGTCGAACGCCATAAAGATACAAATCATCGAAAATCCTTCATGCACCAAAAATGCAAGTGACCCAGCATCTATTATTATTAGCGATTTCGGTCTACTGAGTAAACAGTAAAGTCCACTCAGCAGTCAAACTCCATAAAGATACAAACCGAAAATGCAAGTGACCCAACATCTATTATTATTAGCAATTTTGGTCCACCGAGGAAACACTAAAGTTTTTTTTTACTAGGTAAACAACTCAAATGCTACAACTAGTTTTTCGTGAGTTGAACCCACAACCTTTCACTTACTACGGAAAGACTATGCCGACTATGCTACTAGACCAAATGGTACCGGGTGGAAACAGTAAATTTGAGATTTTTAACTCGAGAAATTCTTGTATGCACGATATGTAAATACACGGTGCAATCTTAACTGTTTATAACAATTCATATGTTTAACCACCCATGTTTTTAAAAAGGAAAAAAAATACGAAAGGTATCTCACATTTGCTTCATTAAGCACTTTGGTATCTCACTTTACACAAATATCAATTTGGTATCTGACATTCACACTCGTCCCAACATAAGTATCCTCAACAAGCTTAACTCGACTAACCTCCGTTAAACTTTGAGGGGTGTTTTCGTCGGATTAGTATCCCCTCCTTCACTTGTAATCATGGCCATTAAGTACGTATCCAATGGCTCATGAGTGACCACGACAGTTTTTTTTTGGGAATTAATAACAAAAATAGCTTATCTGGGTTAGCAACAGGAACGCATCAACCATCATCCGCCATTAACGCTTCTAAATCAAGCTCTGAATTTTCGATGATGCCGGAAAGTGTATCTACTATTGGATGCCTTCTCCTCTTTATGTTATATTCGACCGATTCGGGCTGGGTTTGACCAAAGTTTGGATTTATTCGTCATTGACACAGAGAGGAGAGATCGAGATGGCTATGAACGGAGCTGGTGCATGAGCAACCAAAATCCTCTAATCGTTGGAGAGGTTTTAGATATTTAAAAGGACTCAAAACTAGCTTGATCAAGACACTACTACTGGTCTCGATCTTTCCCCTTTCCTTTTTCGTGCCCAGTTAGCTTGTATTTTGTCTTTTGGGTACACCCAGAAGATGATTATGGTGTTCATGTTGATTTGAATTTGTATTTTGAATCGCAAATTGCCTCTCTTTCTAACTCTAGCTTCTATTTCCTCATCTTCGTCGCCGACAACGCCCTTTCCTCAGTCTGCGACATGAACGTGTGTTTGCCGCTAGAGCGGGAGCTCTCTGCCCCTTCGATCTGGCTCCGGTCACCTCCACAACGATTCAGATGGTCTTCGGCGACACCGTCGCCATCGCCCTCACCATGGAGCACTCAGTTGATCACATTTCTGGTAGTCTGAGACTCTGAGTTTGTGCTAAGCATGGAGAGAGTGGGGAGGAGGAAGAAGATGAGATTGAGTGAAGAGACAAGAATACCCTTTAAAATTTAACGAAAATTAGTCAAGTTAACGGTTAAATTCGTTGGGTAATGTAAGATATATTTGTAAAATGAGATACCAAAGTGCTTAACGAAGGAAATGTGATACCAAAGTGCAATAAGATACCAAAGTGCTTAACGAAGGAAATGTGATTTTTTCTCCTTTTAAAAAAGAATGTAACTTTTCGAAGACGGTAAAACCCAATATAAAACTCAGTTGATTTTGAAAATTCCCACCAGCATCGTCAACACTCTCTAGTCTCTACCAAACAGTCTCGGTCTTCCTTTCTATGCTTCTTCGTCTCCTTCGCGCCTATATCCGCCGCGAAACCCTAGCCTCTCTCCTCAAACCCCTCCGCCTAATCCGCCAAACCTTCCTCCTCTTCTTCAAAATGTCCCAACCCTCCGCTCCAACCCCTCCCCCATTCGACCCGACCCGGCCCGCCATCCCAATCTCCTACCCGATCAAAACCCTAGAAGACCTCGAATCCCGATCCTACTTCGACTCCTTCCACTTCCCCTTCAACAAATCCTCCGTGCCTCTCCGATCTGGGTTGCCCAATCGGCCCAGATTGATCGTCTGCCATGACATGGCTGGTGGCTATGGTGATGACAAGTGGATCCAAGGAGGGACTAATCCAGATGCGTATTCGATATGGCATTGGTATTTGATTGATGTCTTCATCTACTTTTCGCACAGTCTCGTGGCGCTTCCACCTCCTTGTTGGACCAACACGGCTCATAAGCATGGTGTTAAGGTATTAGACTCGATTTTCGGGCTAGTTGTAGTTGTCGAAAACGGTTTTTGGTTTCTGTTTATTAATGTGGTATCTTGAGAGTTGAGATGTGCATGATTTTTTAGTTAGTTTGTGATAAAAGGTGTGTAGGAAATGTTGTTTTCGATTTGGTTATATGTTGTTGTGATTTCGAGTGGTGGTTGTTAATGGTCTTGGTTTTTGCGTATGGAATTTAAGGTGTTGGGGACTTTCATCACAGAATGGGAGGAAGGGAAGCGTGTATGCAATAAATTGCTGTCGACAAAGGAGTCTGCTGAGATGTATGCCGAGCGCTTGGTGGAGCTTGCTGTGGCTTTGGGATTTGATGGATGGCTGGTATATAGTTCGTCATAAGTGTGTTATGGAAATCCTATCGATTGTGCTATTGTTCTTACAAGCACTGCTGTTTGCAGATCAATATGGAAGTAGAATTGGAGTTGGGCCAAATTCCTAATTTGAAAGCATTTGTCAGCTACTTAACCGAGAGAATGCATTCCGCAGTCACTGGATCTTTAGTGATATGGTTAGTGCTTGGAGATATCATGTCTTTATCACTTCCTCCCCCTTCCTACCCCCTCCTACCCCCGCTCTGTTGTGGTGTACTCTATGTGAAGTTTGATTTCAGATGTTATTCTTAACTGTGCAGGTATGATAGTGTTACAACTGACGGTAAACTTAACTGGCAAAACCAACTAAATGAAAAGAATAAACCATTCTTTGATATATCTGACGGAATTTTCGTGAACTATACATGGGAGGTATGATTTTTCACTTTTTCCTTCTGGAAATTGAATTTTGTAGCTTTAGTATTTCTTACACAGATAAACATATGTACGTATCTTGCAGAAAAATTATCCGAAGCAGTCAGCTGTTGTTGCAGGTGATAGAAAGTTTGATGTGTACATGGGAATCGATGTATTCGGAAGGGGCACTTTTGGTGGTGGACAATGGAATGTAAGTGTAACTTGTGACATGTCTGAATGTTTCAAAACGCAAAAGTGAACAAAAAGTAAAATAAAAGGAAAAAAAAAGTATTCTTTCATGTTTCCTGTAAATTAGTTTACTGGCTGAAGTCATGTTTCACAATGAGCGTCTTAAGATCTGGTTTATATGAATAGTGCCTGAGCAGTTTAGGCATAATAACTAAACAAGAAGTAAGACGTAGTGCTTTTTATGTAATGGATGCTAGGTGGTTTATCTGGAATTTCTTGTTTGCCAAAGTTAATTTAGTTTTTATTTTAAGTAATTGAATGGTAGATTACAAATAGTTTGACTTATAATAACTCTTTGCATCAGACAAGTGTTGCACTTGATGTGCTGAAAAACGATGGTGTGTCAGCTGCCATATTTGCTCCTGGATGGATCTATGAGACTAATCAACCGCCGAACTTCCAGACTGCTCAGAATCAGTAATTGACTTGTCCCTTATTGCAAAATATCACAAACTCTTGTTAGTTCCATTGATTCATATACTTGTCTCTTTTGTTTGGTTACAGTTTTCTGATCCACTTCTTTAATTACCATGTTTTCATGAATTTTTAGAGGGGATTATATCCAGATATATGCACACTCACAGAGACTCTCTCTCTCTCTCTCTCTCTCTCTCTCTGCAACAAGCACTGCTCACAACACGTGTTTATGCACATGAGTTGTCATTTTTAGAAGTATTTAATCTCTTTTTCATCAGTGAACTTTCTCTATTCATTTGCTCGAAGCTGAACAAAACCAAGTAAAAAAAACTATGTTCACAAAACTATTTATAATGGTGCTATAATGTTCTGTTCTTAATCATCAATGCCAACCTTCTACATCAACCAACCTTAGTTAGTTGGAAGAAGTATTTTCTGTGATTAGTTCACATCAAAACTTGGACATGTTCTGAAGTATCAGTATTGCTTATATTATAGCTGCTCATGATTATTTGAATTGTTTTATGACATATTCTCATCTCTTTTCAGTTGGTGGACCCTTGTGGAAAATTCATGGGGAATCACACAGAATTATCCTATTGTTCTTCCATTCTATTCAAATTTTGATCAGGTTAAACCTTTTTATAAGTATAAGACCTATCAAGTATGTTAGCATGAATTGTCCCATTATTTGAATTGTTTATTTCTTTAGTGTTGTTTTTAGTGGAATTGTTGAAGAATGTTACAAGTATGAAGTTCATAAGCTAAATATATGTTGCATGTGATTTATATGCTATTTTTGTGTGTTATTGAACAGGGTCATGGATACCATGTTTCTAAGGAAGGAAGGCAAGTATCAGATTCTTCTTGGTGCAACATTTCTTCCCAAAGTTTTCAGGTATTCTTTCATTGTGAAATTTGTTACCGTAGTCATGCACTACCCAGTTTCAGTTTTTTAATAGAAAATCTGGTCATGACAATAAAAGCCTCATTACATCAAGTCTAGCCGTGTGCAGTCTTTTCAAAACTAGTTAGTAATTGAGTATTGATTATGCGTGGCAGCCTTTGCTTCCGTTTACCGATAATTCGGCTCCAGATGGTATTCAAGTCCATGTTGAGTAAGTGTTGTCATCCTATCAAATAATTCTCCCAATACTTTTATAGATTGTACTGTGACAATGGAGTAGATATATTTACCTTACTTCATCTAAATAATTCAAAGGCCTGGTTGTTGTGTCCCTGCTAGTGATTTCCATTTTGTCATGCTTCGCAGTTGGCAGAATCCTACTTTTGAAATCATTTTGTGAGGGAACCATGACATAGGTTTATTATCCATAGATGCATGAACACTTTTGATTGTCTTAGTTATCAGAGTTTGGCGTCTGAGCACCAGAAAAATTAAGAACATTGGTGAATGAATTTCATGAGGTTATAACTTTTAAGTCCTAATTCAGAGTCATTAAACCTCTGTAGTACTTAAATACTACTCTGCATATCTACGTGTATGTATGTATGAATATTAATTAGATCTGTATTGCCATACATCCTCATTCAAACAAATTTTGGAAATGTTAGTTTCAGGGAAGCATCTTATAGTGGAGGAGGAAACATCACTTTTAAGGGAAACCTCAAAGACAATGCTGATTTCACTGCAAGGCTCTTTCAAGGACATCTTCTTTTAGGGGACTTGCCTCTTCACTTCACATATTCAGTAAGCTACCTCTTCTGATTAAAGTTGCAAATTGCATTAAGAGTCAACCTGTAGGTGCTGTCTGGAGTCAGAATTGTTTTCTTTTAGTACTTCTTTTGTGTATCCAATCTGATATTAATAGTACAACTTTTAACTTTTGGCCTGTGACTTGTCATGTATATATAGTTAAACTGGGTATTTTTCTACTAATGCAGGTGAAATCGGAGAATAATTCTCGACTAGGCCTTTTTCTTAGTTTTGTTTCTACTCTAAACAAAAAAAAGTCGGTACTTCTTGTATCCTGGAATTCGCACCAATTCTCAAGCAAATTTGGTACAGTGATTAGGACACGTCAACTTGAAAAACCAGGAACTGCCCCTGGATGGGTTATAGAGGAGAGTAGCATCAGAATGAAGGGACACATACTAACTGAAATACATGCGCTGTGCTACAGGTCAAAGCCTGAGTTTGATGAAAGGATCCCGAAATCCAAATCTAGCCAAGATGATTCTTGTGCTCATAATTCAACGGAGTACTATGCAGTGCTTGGTCATATTTCAATGAAATCTTGTGGACATAATTCAGTTTTTCCACCTTCCGATATGTGGCTTGTCCAAGGTCAGTACATCCAATGGACTACTGGATCTGAGGATACCAAGTACCTTAGTCTTAAGATCACTTGGAAAATGAAAGATGGGAATGATTCTGAATTCTCAACTTATAACATTTATGTTGAGAAACTAGCAGAAGGAAAACTGAAAGGGGAACAATCCTATCTTGGAGTGGCTAGAGTGGAAGCATTCTATGTTTATGACCTAGCAACTTCTTCTGACACTTCTAGCATCAAGTTTATCATTCAAGTGTGTGGTGGTGATGGGAGTAGCCAGAAACTAGATGATTCTCCGGTTTTTCTGTTGGATACTGCAGCTTGATAACAAATAGCATGCATAACTGACTAAATGTTTGATGATGAACAATGTTAGCGAATTCCATGATTGTGATTTTGGGGAATCCAGACATAATGGAAGGTTCTAGCCCTTCAAGAGTTACAGCGGTGAAAGAAAAAAAATTTAGCCATGGATTGGGAACCATATTATCACAAAAGCAGCTGACTGGGAAGATATCATCGGGATTGCTTTGAAGACAATCTTAACAGACAACAAAAGATGCTGGCAAACAACTTCGCAGGTGGTGAATTGGAAGGAGCTTTTGTTCAATCTAGTTCTCAATGACTGGATGTGGTATGAGTAGAAACTTCAACATCAGTTGGTTCGTTTTCTCTTTAGTATTATTTTACCCTTTTAATCTAATTTGTACTCTGAAATCTTTGCTATTGTTAAATTACTAGTTTATAGAGGTTGATGCAAGCAAAAGAAGAGTAAACTGTATGTTGAAAAGTTGATATTTTCCCATGAAATAAAACGGTAGTATTATTTATGTGCTCTTATACTGCGTTTAACGTTTATGTGTCTAGAACCAACTGATATAAGATTTTTTATTTTTATTTATTTTTATTAGAGATAACTGATATAAGATTAAATCTTTTAACACAAGTAAACTCATTTCTACACTGAGGAATTTGCAACTCAGGTTACATAGTTAAAAATGCAGTGATGTCAGTTCTGCTCCTGACATATGGAAAACATCAAGCTATTTGATACTCCCAAGTCCCGATCCTAACTAGAAACTTAGATCAACCCTAGCTCCACCCACTCACATCTTACAACTTAGAAAGTTAAAATTCCATAGGGTTTAGGGTTTAGTCTATATATTATAGGAACTTGTTTCCTGCTTTTGTCATTAAAAATTCAGCCATTTTTTGGTCAAACAGTTCATGGTTCTCCACTATCAATCTTTGCAGCTATGAATATAAAACTTTCTGAGGAGATTTAAAATATGTAAGTTTCCCAAGACTGGTTAGGAATGTGGAAATGTTTGTGCACTTCAGTTTGTTATATAAATTGCAACAGTACCTAGGAACTGAGAATCCATATAACAATGATTCATGACTTTGCAGTTTGCACACCTTTAATAGTTTGTTCAATCAAACAGGTTGTTCTAGTTTGATGTGTATAGTATCAAAAGCCAAGACTGCAAGATAGTTATACTTCAGAAGTTCATAGTCTTCACTAGAATCTGGTCAGCCCACAGAGAGGGCTCCTTCACGATGCTCTTGGCTCAAAATTCACCACAGATATATCACACACAAAATAGAGTGTAAAACAAAAACAAAAAAACTGAGGCCCTTTCAATGATTGAGTTGTTCTTTGCTATTAGGAAGGGGCATATTGTCTGTGGTTCTAATAAAATATATAATGATTGAATGATCATTTGATTTTTGAGACCCAAGTAAAAATAAAGTGCCTCAAACAGTTGCTAATGGAATGACTTAGACAAGAGAAGAGAAGAAAGATGAAGATAACTAAAGAAGGGATTGGTATTTGTAATCCAATAGCAAAACCTCTGAGTTTTGGAAGTATTAACCTCGAGCCCTCAAAAGAGAAATTCTAAGGCTCCCACTATCTATTTTTGTCTCCATGAATAAGCAAAGATCGAGGTTGATAAAAAATAGAGGGAGATCAGATACTGTCTTGCTAGTCATAGTTAGTTATTACTTTTGGATACCTGCTATTTCGATCTCTGTTTGTTAATTCCAACTTCAATTTGACTCTGCTAAAAGCTTTTACTCTAATCCCACATTCCCACTAGCTGATTCATGTACTCGCAGACTATGTTGGCCAAAGTTCTGTTCTTCTTGCTGAAATCTGTGAATAAGTTGTCATTGTCAAATTATAAAGATCTTTCAGGTTTTCTGGATGCAAAAGTTCATTATGTCTAATCCTGACAATTTGAGCACAATCACTTTCTAACACTACATTCATTGTAAACTAATACTGTCATTAGTTGCATGTAGTCTGATTACCTTTGAAACTTTCTTTGTATATTGATTTGTTGAAATATACTATTAGTCTTGCTGTCGAAATACTCAATCTGTACCATTAGTTATATTCTAGTCGAGAAAAACGGTATCTATGTGTATGTGTGCGTGTGTGTGTTCATCTTAGAGTGAAAACTAATCATTATTATGAACAACTAGTGAAAGATTAATCAACTAATACATCGAAAACAAACAATAACAGACTACAAACCAGTCACTTTGCATCATATGCTAGAAGTTACCTTTGTTGTAAACAAGAACGGAAACATACAGAAATAAGGAAATTTCCATTTTCATTCAAATTAAATTAGAATACTATACCCAAAATTAAGCCTGGACCTGTTAATCTGTGGTGGTGTAATGGAAGGGGAAGGAATCACAGGAGATAAGTACAGCAAGAAACAGCCACAAGATAAGAAGCTGCACAGAAAGGTCGCTTTGATTGGGATAGATGAAGAAAAGCTTCAAGTTTTTTGACTTGGGAAATATAATGCCTCCACATTAAACAAAGCAGAAGGAGGAATCTTCAGTTGTAGTATTTTGTTTCTTTCCTCAAACTTTCTAAACTGTTTCTTTGATTTGACATATAATGTACTGAGAGATGAATTAGTTCATAAAACCATATTAAAAAGTAGAATTCACAAATTGTGATCATTCATTCAGCAGTTTTTCTTCCCATGCCAATGATGCCATGACTACACAAGTTAATAATAATCTCCACTTCTGCATCAGTTTTTCTTTTTCTTTTAAATTTCGAAGATTTAGATTGTGAAATATGAAACTTACTGGCTAGTTCTCGTAAACAAACATAATGGAATCTTCTGGCATGTGAGGAAACACAAACCTGAATGATCAGTTTAATACTAGAAATTAATCCCATATAATCTGTGTCTTATTTAGAACTTTATGAATAGATGGTAGGTTTTGGAAAGTTTAGCAGCATACAAGTGATTTGTCCTTCTTGCAACAGAACCTAAGTCCATAAAATTCTCGAGTTTGGCTTATTAGGTACCTAGCTTTTAGAACAAATATTAAACTGGCACAAGAGAAGAGGCAGAGAAAAAACTGTTTGACATTGTAAAAGTCTACTAAAGAAGCAAATGTTCTAGCTGCAGCTTAGAAAAAACCCAGAGAACTTGTGGATTAGGTGTGGTTTTAATCTACTCATTACAAGAATGTATGTCCCTGAAGATTGAAATGGCCACCGACCCTTTTTTGCATGTATGAGTTTTTATATCCATGGAAGCTGATCAGTAGAGCTTGTTTAATAAGTGCTTACTGAGGAAGCAGTTTACTTCACTCTTATCACATGCTAGAGTTGACCTAATTATCATCTTAGATTCTTACCCATGTTTCCAAGTCACCCCTGGTCTGTCTGATAATTTAAGAAATTTGTTCAGAGAGAGAGAGAGAGAGAGAGAGAGAGAGAGAGGTTTCGAACTGAGAACCATATGAGATTGGGAGCTACTAAACTCTGAAACATAAACTTTCAGAGAATGAGTCAACAACGTATATCGAGAAATTGAAAGTATTCTACAATAGGAAAGAGAGCATAGTTAAGAGACCATGTCATGTCCAAAGATGCCCTCCCTCTTGAGAGAATCATGGATTACATTGCTAGAACTAGAAGAGGGAAAGTTGAGGTACTGAGGGAGACTGTTGTTGAGGAAATATGTCCTCTCATCGTCTATGCACGAGTCGATCGGCTGGGAAGGGAGTACCATAGACTCTTGCTGCATCTGAATGCAGAGGATCTCGGCCTGTGCCACAGCAAGTTGCATTTGCAGCTCAGATACTTGGTTTTGCAGGCAAGAAATGGCCCCAACACATCCATAAACTGGGTCTCTCACTCTTGCATTGGCTTCATACACTAGACTGCTCACTGCATCTGTTCTCTGTTGAACTGGAAGCTCCTGCACATCATAAACCATAAAACAACAGATTGAAAAATTGCACTTTGCACCCTGAATTTCTATGAAAATCTCATCTTGGACCTCGTTGTTCAAATCATTGCCATATCAAGTAGCTTAAGTTGTTACCTGTAACATCTTGCTAACATTGCTAGCACCAAAGACTTTGTGCACGATGGCGAACTTGTGGGGGTCATCGGAGGGAAAATAAGGGGCGAAAATGCAGTCTTGGGCGCATCGGCGTCTCAGCAACTTGCAAGAGGCGCATGGTGAAGTTCCATTTCCGCCCGCCATTTGTGGTTATTGAGAAAGGTTTGGAGAGGTCTGGACTCTGGAGAAAGAGGACTGTAACAGTTGAGGATGTGAGAGACTATGGGAAAAAATGGGATTCCAGAGGTGGGTATTTATAGTGGTAGTAAAGTGTGAGCTTTCATTCCTCGGTGTGCAATAGATCAAAATCAAACAACACAGTACTAAACTCGCTTATAAAATTAACTAAAGTAAGTGACTGCCATAAATTAACAAAATTAGTACCAAAGAGGCAATTTGCCGTAAATATCTAAGATGAGAGAGTACGTGGGTATCATTTGAGCTTCTATTATAGGATTCTGTAATACTAAACTGCTAATTGTGCCAGAACGTTATAGATCACCAAAAGTCCAGAACCAATATTAATCAGGTAACACAGCTTCTCAATGGTCATTGTTCTACAAACATCTGCACAATATCTAGAACATAGTGTGTATATCATTTTTGCACAGTTTCGTCTAATTTGGAGATCATTTGGGATACCGAATTAGATTAGATAAATCAACAGAACAAAATCTGTCCAAACAGAACCGTTCGTGTAAATCACGATTATAGAAGCTCAAATGATCTTCAAATTAGATGAAACTTTGCGGAAATGATCTACACACTGCGTTTTAGATACTAAAATGTGGAGTTGTGAAAATGCGACTTGAAAGTGAGCGAAATAAGGAGGCATACACTTTAATTTCAAAACGGGACACCGCTCTGGAAGGGAACTACATATAGAACACAATCATTAAACTAAGGGATCCCTTTGGTTTCCAATGAAGAAAACTAACAATTGTCACCCCAACTTATAATTAGTACCATGTAAGTGAGACTGTGAACAAATTTGAGCAAAGATCAGAAATGAAAGAGGCTTAATCATTTGCATATTGTGAATGTTTGTTAGAGACATAGAGATGAACCCACAATAATAAACGTGAAAGCACACAAATATGCCTGCTCTAGATCTCTCCAGCTCTTAAGCTTATTTTATAATCCAAATCATTGGTTAGATCAAAATACTAAGAGGTATGTCATATTAATTTCACTAATACGCATTGTCTTCTTGAACATACCTAGTACTGTTCTATACCCCGAAGACCAAGTAGTCTGCCCTCTGCTAGTTGCATATATTAAAGGGCCCAACGCTAGCTAATTGCATTTCACTGTTCTTGATTTTTCGATCAACTTGCATGTTTAGTATAATCTATTCTCTTGATTATTGTTTTGATCAAGTTGTTGAACGATTTAGAACCATCGTTAAAGCTCCAGAGTTTAGTGTCTGAAATTTTCGTTCTGCACTTTGTAGGGCACAGAAGGCAGAGGACAATACTAATTAACAAACTCGAAAGGTCGCACTCAATGTTCTATGAAAGAGCATGCCAGATATATATATATATGTAGAGGGCATCGATCATACATGCATGAGGTTACATCGATCTTGATCGAGCTTCTTAATTAACTAGTTGTATACTTCTTAATTAGTAAAACCCTCCAGTGCTTCAGTTTCCTGAAGCAGAATAAACCAGAATCATTTGTCTTAATTATACATGAAAGGGATTATTTAGCTGCTGTTTTGTCCTACTTACTGAACAGTTCTCTGGTTTTCTTTTGTCAATTACTGCCAACTAGAAAGAGGAAGATGATCAACTGTATATGTATATATACCTCAGCTGGTCGTATGTTTCTATCATTTGGTTAAGAATTGAAGCAAAGCAAGCAGGCAGATCCATATTTAGATCTTCTTCTCCTTACATATCCCGGAACATATCACCAGATGCTGATATAAGAACTTGAGATGAAGACTGATCCCGTGACCTAATACTCGTTCCATGCACTCACAGGTCTTGATCGACACGCATGCACATATATACACAAATACTATACTAATACGCAGATTTTTGTTGTCTGTGATATGATCCTAGCTATTCAAGATTATTTGACCCAAAAAAAGAAAAGAAAGATCATTCAAGAATATGAATTATTTTTTTTTATTTTATTTTTTTTGTTGTTGTAGAAAGTAGCGAACATGCATGACTAATAATCCCCTGATTTTTATAACTATCAGAATCTTAAGACTTGAATTGATATGCATATAGCTCTCACTATCACTCACCCTAGCTTCATCATTGATTTCAGCCAGCACTCTAAGAATTTGGTGGAGGAAAGTACCGAATTTCTTTTCAATCTTTTCAAGTTTTAAGAGAGGAAATCAAGTTTGTAGAGACTCTTCGCGATCAGATTGACCATATTTATATCCTCGACTACAGTTTAAACTGCCTGGTTCGGTGGTTTTCACCTGCTCCATTTGTTCTATCGGTTCTTATTAGTTCATCAATTAGCAGCGACGTTTGATATGATATCGAACACACAAAACTGCATGTTATTATGATATCAGCGTATAAGTTTGATAATGATGGGAAATACATGAGCAATCTAAACCGACCCTATCAACAAAAAATTAGATCCTGATCGACATGAACTAAGACGCATGGATTGTTTAGTCGAAACCAAATAATATTCGAGGGAGATTAAGTAATGTAAGTTGAAATTAATCTGCTACTAGGAATAGAACCCTAAGGTCGTCTCACACATTCCATGCTTGTGTTTTCATGATTCCGAAATAAAAACACACGTACCATTCTTCCGTTGCATGTTGGTGTGCTATCTTTAACATTTAGTTCAAGAAAATCTCATTATCCTAGGTTCAGGTTTCTCTAATTACGCAGGTACTACCGCAATTAGTTCAAATTAATTTATACAACTTTTTATGAACAAATGTCACGTTACGTTGGAGAGTTTTGTAAACACATTTTAACCCCCGGGGTGTTGTTAGGTCATGATCAACATTGATCAAGAATGCTTCTGATGCTTAAGACGCCTACTGAGCTCTATCGATCGCGAGGCTAACATCCTATATATGATATATTAGAGCTCGCCTGCTTGCTGCTTAATTAATTGGTTTCTGTGAGAGTACGTAGCTAGCTATAGCTGCATACAAATTTTAGGGCAAAATAAACTATGAGGAGGAAGAAACAGACATCTTCACCACGATACAAGGAGAAACATGAGGCCTCCAACACAAGCATTTAAGGAGAGCGAGCATCGTGCTCATGCTTGGTTTTCCTATATATATTTCAAATTCATGAATCACGATAGTACTGCTCTGTGTTATAATAGATTCTGATTTCTGCAGACCAAGAAACATAGGTTTATTTTGTTTTTTCCTTTTTTTCTTTCTTCCTTAATCTTTCAACATTGGGAATCTTGCTGCCAATTAACAATGTTTTACTCAATATACTTAAAAGGTAAGCTCATGGATCTCTGTCTGTCCAGCTGCTGATCTTGTAATCACATAAATGCATGCATCCATGCATGAAAACCACAGCAATTTCACTATCAAATTAGAGTCCTAATGTTTGATACACTTGCTCACTCATACTTATCCTTAATAATGTTGCTAACTTACCCAGAACTACTACGTACCATGCTGGTTAACTTGCTAGTCTATCAACTCGTCCTTCTTCAGGATCGGCAAACAACTGCAGTCTCAAACTCTCAATGCTCGACTTCCTTATAGCCTCTCGATAAAACGGAATCTTAACTAACATGTCCGCTTCCAATTAATAGAATTTTTTAAAATGATGGGCCGACTAACCGGACTAGGCCCACGTACCTGGGTTCCGCCTAGCCACACGTCATCTCCACCTAACCCACTTATTTCCCAGATCGCTTTATTTTTTTATTTTTTTGCTCAGTGCACTCTCTCTCTTATAACCCGATTAGGCCCACGTCCTTGGGTCCGCCTAGCCACGTGTCGACTCCGCCAAGGCCACTTATTTCCAGATCGCTTTAATTTTTTTAATATTTTTTTGCTCAGTGCAGTTTCTCTCTTATTCTTTGTACGTGGATAGGCGGAACCCTGGTACGTTGGCTTGGCCGGAACCGGTTCAAACGTCGTCGTCTTCGTGCACAGAGTCCCAGAAGCCTGCTACTCATGGCGCCACCAGAAGACCTCGGGTTTGGGCTCTCCGACCCGCCACCCGAACCGGAGAAGAGACAACCTTCCGTGACCTCAGAGCTAGCCGCCCATGACTCCATGAGGGTTGCAGTTTAAGGCGGCCTCCTCAGGCCACCTGTCTCCGGCAGGCCTCCGACGTTCGTTGATCTGAACATATGTCATTCTTTTTGGTTTAACGCTTTTCTTTTGCAACAGACTGAATTAAGGGCCGGGGTAGATGAAGCTAAGGCTTGGGAGACCTGCGCGCAGTTTGAACTTTGAAATACACCATGCATGCCCAGATCGATCATGCAGTACAATTCATAAGCACACACAGTACGTGATAGACGTAGGAAAATATATAGCAATAGCCAACTTAGATGTAAGAAAATAGCCAACTTCATTACTACTTATGTGCATTTTTCTATTGGGATTGGCTCCATGCCTCCATCCTTTGAGAAAAAAGCCAGAAGAGATAGGTGTCACCTCTTTATCATGGACATAGATATTGTCCCCTTCTATTATTTTTTCAATAGCAATACAAAGCCATCACTATTGTGGAGTTGTATTTTAGTAATTAAACTGAACTATCTAAGTGTCATTTGGTGCGTCTTTTTTATCAACGAAAGGGAGTAGCTTACTTAAGTAATCATATGCTTAAGTATTCATATGTTATATAATCTTTTATATAGACGAGGCTTACTTGAAGACAAAACTTGCCTGTCTTCCGCAGTTGGCTCAATTTTGGCCATTTCTAAGTTTCTAGTTTATTTGATTATCTTCGAACACTTTGAGCAATTCAATTACCTAAAACTCCTTTTCAAGGTTTTCTAGTAGGTTTGCAAATTGCAGGTAAACATGCACTCATGCAGAAGGCTTTTGTTAAGACAAACTGTCGGCACGTAGAATGGGCAGATACTCATGGTATTATATGTATAAATGTGTTTCTTAGCTCAATGTTTATCTAACATATAGTACGTAGCTATTTTCGTTGTATAAAAAGAGGAAAAAAAAAAGTTGAATACTTTCATGTATCTCGACGAATTTCAATGATTTTGAGAAATGGTATGAGAACTAAAAACTAAAGAAATTAAGATAATATGTTCTAAAATAAAATAGGTTGTGACGACTAACTAATAAAACATATTGACCTTTAATTATTCAATTCGATCATTTTATAACAACACGTAAATCATTATACCAGATGAATCACAAATGATCGATCATTCGTAATCAGTTTATCCCCATTTAAGACAAACGTCCAAGCCCTCCTAAATTATTTCCAATTCCTTAAGCTGAAGTGTCCTACCCAAATTTGATCTCTCCCATAATTATCAAGACGCCAAAAAGGCCAAAATAGGAAAAAGAATCTCACACTTATTCTTGGCCACTAAAAATAGGAAAAACGGTAATTAATAATATTTTTCAACTCCACTCGGACCCAAACACGATCCGAATCCAAGATATTTCCTTTGAAATCCGAGCTTAGCCACAAGCCCGCCACGCGCCCAGTCACCACACTCAATCTAAACCGTCCACGTGCCTCACATCCGAAGGCCACCACACTCCTCAGCCGCCCATATAATCCAGTCCCCCATTTCTAGCTACACCTCAAATCCTCCACAGCCACACACGCCTCTTCTTCTTCATCAAAACCCTAATTTTCTCCCTGAAACCATCACCATGCTTCTCAAAGCTTCTCCGGTGGCCTCGTCTCAGTTGCTCACTCGCGGCGAGAGCCTGCTGGCTCATCCGTTCACGTCTCCTCCTCCATCGTCGTCTCCCTCCTCGGTTTCCTACTCCGCCGCTCCTCTGAACTCGTCGACGTCTCTGTTTTTGAGTCTCCGGTCGTCTCCGGCGGTATGCGCGGCGTCGAAGAGTGCGAACAGTCGGCCGTTGACCGGTGTGGTTTTCGAGCCGTTTGAGGAGGTGAAGAAGCTTGATCTCGTTCCTACTCTCCCTCAGGTCTCTCTGGCTCGCCAGAAGTACAGTGAGGAGAGCGAGGCCGCTGTTAATGAACAGATCAAGTGAGTTTTGCTCTTCGTTGCTTAACTTGTTTCGAAATTTGTGAAATAAATGTGCCGTAATTGTTGAGGAGGATCATGTTATAGTGTTTCCATTTTCTGTGAATTACGTTATTGCAACTTCATTTTTCAATGGGGAATTTTGGATCTGTTTTCGGTATCGAATTTAGAAGTAATGCAATTGGTATATGTATGTGAATTTTGCTTATGCTACGTTTCGCTGACGATTGATTTGGTTGTGTGGTGGAATGTTAGTGTGGAGTACAATGTGTCGTATGTCTACCATGCCATGTATGCCTACTTCGACAGGGACAATGTCGCACTCAGGGGACTTGCCAAGTAAATTCTTTAAAACTTTCGGAACTATATTCTGCATTTTCTATACCATGAGTTCAATGATGATTCTTTACCGTGAGTTCGATGTTGATTGTTTTGTTGCGTGTAGGTTTTTCAAGGAATCAAGTGAGGAAGAGAGGGGTCATGCCGAGAAATTGATGGAGTACCAGGTATTTGGCTTAGTTTGTTTTCTTATTTAGTAATGTATTGTCCGATGTGTTTCTGATGCTCTGTAAGTTTCAAGTTCAATTTCTTAGTTGTTGAGTTTAATTTTATTTTTGGTAATCCTCAGAATAAGCGTGGTGGAAGAGTGAAATTACAATCAATACTGATGCCTGTCTCTGAGTTTGATCATGCTGAGAAAGGAGATGCTTTATATGGTGAGTTATATTGGGCTTCACTTTATGTGCTTGTGATGTTTTAACAATGCATGAGGTACCTGATACATGTCGACTAAATGTGTGCTTGGATTATGTATTTATAAAAAACAAAATACAAAAACAAGAGAATGGCCTCCCCTGGACCTGGTTTGCCTTATAATTGTCTGTTTTTGAGAGTTAACTGTAACATTTGTATGTCAATTGCTCTTCTATGAGCTTTAATTCTGGCCTCATTTTGATGTAGCAATGGAGCTTGCATTGTCTCTGGAAAAACTGACAAATGAAAAGCTGCTCAACTTGCACCATGTAAGGCATCTATTCTTTACTGCTCAGCTTAGGTGGTATGGTTCACTTCAACTGATAATTTGTTTAAGTGTATAACTAGTTGATATCAAGAGTCTGATAGCATTGTTTGATTTAGTGATATGAAGTAATTCATGCCACAATGTTAGAATGATATATCTCTTTATGCTATTTCCTAACAAGGCTTTATCCTTCGCCCTGTGACCAACAGGTCTCTGACAAGAATAAAGATGTGCAACTAACTGATTTTGTTGAAAGCGAGTTTTTGGCTGAGCAGGTGATTCCTGATGCCTCTCTTTGTTTAATCAAGAGTGTGATTTATAGTGCTATCGTATCATGATGTTGATGATCTCCTACTTTTTTAGGTGGAGGCAATCAAGAAGATCTCAGAATATGTAGCTCAACTCAGGAGGGTTGGCAAAGGACATGGTAGGCACCTGCAATACAGTTCCATTCAGTTTTTTATGGATCTTAGTGTAGCGTGTTTGATAGCCTTTATAAATTTGTGTTTGTACATCACTTTAATCTGTCCATTCTTCTTAAAACTTGTCTGCTTTGCTGTGCATCACAGGGGTTTGGCACTTCGATCAGATGCTGCTACATGATGAAGTTGCTGCGTAATGAATCCATCATCATCATCTTTTGTTCATGGTTACCAGTATGAAGCTGTCTTCTGAAACTGTCTTAATGTTCAGAGATTTTGACCCTTTGTTGGATAGGACCCTTCTGGTAGTTTAAGAGATGAGGATATGTTGAGAAAAAAAAAAAAACAATTTAGTCTAAGTCGGTTAAATGCATCATATGAACTTATTATGTTTCTTTTAATCAATGCTTGATCCTTTACTGCTTTGTCCTTGTTTTCTGATGGAAGTTGGCATTTGTTCTTTTATATTGGTTAATGTAAAAAGCTCATGAAACCCAAAATTGCCAAAAGTCTGATGGAACAGAATTGAAATGCCTCTTCCTTTTGCCATAGTCATCGCAATATCAATGGTATGCGTTTAAGGAACCAAGGACATGTATCACAGAACCATTCATCACCAATAATTCTGTCTAGAAAATCAGTACCATTGTTATTGTTTCTTCCTTCTATGAGTTATTTCTAGAGAAACGTTGTACCATCAAGGTTCTCTGGGAACTTTTCTACAGTGGCAATCATCTTCATGTTCTGATCTATAACTCAGTACCCTCGTTCATCCTTGTTTTGATCTGAGGCTCAGTTTTCTGTTACTAAGACTAAAAGATCCATAACATGCAAGTCTCGTTAAGAGGAGAAAAACATTTAGAGTTAACTAATGGCCAATGCAACATTAACATAACAGATATTAGAATCCATAATCCGACTGTCACAAGAAACAAGCTGGAAAAATTTGAGGCACAAATTCATAACTAATGGTTCAGGCGCGACTGTAAAACAGCACTGCACAAGCTAATCAAAATTTGAAACAACTCATAATTGCTTATGCGGCTGATGCTTGTAGAGCTGCTTGCCTCTTTCTGGCCTCCTCGATGATTGATAGCTTGATACCTCTTCCCTTGGGCAAACTCACCCATGGCTTTGTTCCCTTGCCAATGGTGAACACATTCCCCAAACGGGTTGCAAACTCATGACCAGTTGAATCCTGGACGTGAATGGTCTCAAAACTTCCCTTGTGCTTCTCCCTGCTCTTGATGACACCAACACGCCCCCTGTTCCTTCCACCAGTGACCATGACCACATTACCAACATCAAACTTAATGAAGTCAGTGATCTTGTTGGTCTCTAGGTCAAGCTTGATGGTGTCATTGGCCTTGATGAGAGGGTCAGGGTAGCGGATTGTACGCCCATCATAGGTGTTAATGTAGGGGATATTCTTTTGACCAAACTGCACTGACCGGACTTTGCACAGTTTAAACTGCAAATGAGCATAACAAACTCACGATATCAGAATCAATGTACAGACATAAAGTTCACAAAGTTAAAAGGTCCCTACATTTAGCACTTTAGGATAGAGTTTGCTAGTGGCTAATAGCATGTTTATTTCACTGATTCACTCCGTGTGTGTGTGTGTGTGTGTGTGTGTTCTTTTTGATAGGAGTACTCCATGAACAGGTAACTTACAGATTTCCACAGTTAATATCATTATGTAGGTAAGGGTAGAAATTGAATTAAAATGTGGATTCAGGGAGAGGCAAAAAAATTTGATTGCAGTTATTTTACATCAACTCCAAGATTTAATTGCAGTTGTTCAAGCGATACAACTCAAAACAAATACAAAAAAAAAAACAGATCAAGAGAGGGTAACCTTTGACTCTTCATCCCTGATAGAGTGGAGACGGAACCGACCCTTTGTGTCATACAAGAGACGGAAATTCTCATTTGTTTTCGGGATTGATATAACATCTGGAAAGAAAATAACAATTATGAGAAAACCATCATATGTCTAACCCAATCCAAAATCCCATGGTCACAAAACTAACTTGCTAAAATTATCAGCTGGGCAAGCATAGGTATTTAAAGACAGTATATCGATAAAACATTTCGCATACAGTTGTAATATATAATATTGATAAACAAACATGAAAAGGTCTCGCAAAGAGAGAGAGAGAAAAAAAAGAGAGGCCCGAGTTAGAAGATTAGGGCATACCCATGAAACCTGATGGATAGGTTTTGTCAGTCCTAACCTTCCCATCGACCAGAACATGTCGTTGCATCAGAATGGCAATGACCTCACGGTAAGTGAGAGCATATTTCAACCGGTTTCGCAAGATAATGATCAATGGCAGGCATTCCCTGGACTTGTGAGGTCCAGATGATGGCTTAGGTGCCTAAGGAAGAGAAAAAAATACAATTAGCAAATGAAGTGAATTATTAGAGATATCATTGATAAAAGAAACCGAACATAAGGGTTTACAACTTACAAATGCGCCACCAAGTTTGTCAAGCATCCAATGCTTGGGGGCATTGAGCCTCTTCAAATGCTTCTTCAATCCCCTCGCCTGCAACACGAACAATCATTCAAAACCCGACATAATCACATTAGTACATGATACCATATATCAATTTGTCAAGCCACTTATGATAAGCTAGGGTTGGTCATATGATTGGATTCTAGACTAAACTGACGTTCTTTACTAGATTCCAAACGATCATCCTACAAATTTTCTTCAGTGATTTCGTGAATATATCAATTTCTACTAATGTGGGCAAATACAATGCGTAAGAACAACCCAATTTGTGGCCCTGTATCTATTACTCAATGCCTTAACCTTATAGATGAACCCAACACATGAACCCAGATCTGGCTAATATCATGCTTATCATTATGTGACGAAGATTGAAATAGAAGAAAGAAAAACGACGATAAGAAACCAGTAGCATGATGTCATATAGAAAAAGGGAAGAGATGGTGTACCATTTTGTGATCCTGAGCTCGACCTCCGGTTCAGTATCAGAGCTTCCGCGGCTAGAGCTCTGTCACTCTTTGACTGCAGAAAAAAGAGTGACGACGCTAAAAACCCTACCGAATTGGGCCTTACCAGATTTTAACTCGAGGCCCAATTTGTGATTTGGGGCGGGGTGGCATACCATTAGAGCAAATGCAACAATTGTGCAATTTAGAGGTTGGATCGAATGTCGGATCAAAAAACACCATCCATCAATGAGAAATTAGTCCGGGTTAGATGTGGGTCTCATGTGAAGTCCACCTAACCCAACCAATACATGGGGTAATCCTCAACCCACGGATTAATCCGGACTAATATAAATATGGGGCCCATACACACACCATTTTGCACATGATGTTGGTCTAAAACAATACAAATGTAGTATTAAAAATATTTTTTTTACAGTATACGTAGCAATTGGTCTTTAAATTGATCTAATTATTGTATTGTCGAGCCGAACCTAAAGGATTAATGTATGAAAATCGGTTCTAACTGACCTAAAGGGTGCATTTGCTTTTTACGCAAACGAGGACAAACTTTTTTTGCCACGCGGCGGTTGGAGACGGGTTGACTTGCCTCAGTAGTCACTCCATGTCTCTCTAGGCTCCAGCACAGCAATATAAGCAAAAGCAAAACTCTATTTTCTAAAGCGGTTCGTAATTTGGATTCGATTTGTTCTCTCTGTGCTTCTTCGATTTCGAGACGATGGTTATGGCTAAGCTTCTCAGTCTGCTACTACTTTTCTCCGTCTTCTTCGTCCATTCAAATGCCGGAGAAGAAGAAGCTTTCGACGTTCGCCAACACCTCTCTACTGTGTCCAGGTTTGTCTCTTTCACAGAATCAGAATCGATGCATTAATTTCAGTCTTAGGTTTGTTTCCGAGCTTAATTTTGAGCTCGCTCGATTAGGTTTTGATTTGTATTGGTTTGATTATAATCTGAGATAAACTTAGGGATGTTTGAGTTTATGATTATGAGGCGGTGAGAATGAAAATGTGATCTTGTGAAGGAAATTATGATGAGTTTCTTTTGGCAGATACGGCGCCGTTAAAGACGTCGCTGACAATTCATTTGTAGCATCTGAAATTCCAGATGGATGCACTCCCATTCACTTGAATCTTGTGGTAATTTTCTTTGTTAAATTCGATGCGAAAGTTAAATCAGCAAGTAAATAGCTTAGGATTTATCTATGCAGCACTATGTTTAGATTATAGGGCTGGAATTGTGCTCAGTGCTTCACAGTTTGGTAGAATAAGAGTTTATCGGTTCTGATGCGGCTTATATATACAGGCAAGGCATGGAACTCGGTCTCCTACGAAGAAACGGATGAATGAGATGGACAACCTGGCACCTCGTCTGGCTTCGTTAGTGAAGGAAGCTGAAGAACAGAAACAGCCTTTGCAAAACCTTCCCGCTTGGTTAAGGGAATGGGAATCGCCTTGGAAGGGAAACCGGAATGGTGGACAATTGACTGTCCAGGGAGAGGAAGAGCTCTATGAACTAGGAATTAGGACTAGAGAAAGATTCCCGCATCTGTTTGATGAGGATTACCATCCAAATGTGTATGCCATCAAGTCATCTCAAGTAAGTTGCATTTCACCCGTTTTTTCCTTTTCTTTTTATGAAGGTTGGCAGTATCCTAGTGAAATGCTGTGAGTGACTGTACTTTTCACTGTTGACTCTTCAAACGAAGCAACGTATATTATATCTCAGCCTTTCTGATCTCTAAGGACATATTAATTTATGCATCGTTTGTTATTTTTAACTTGGCAGATCCCTCGGGCATCAGCCAGTGCTGTGGCATTTGGCATGGGGTTGTTCAGTGGCAAAGGAAATCTTGGTCCAGGAAAACATCAAGCTTTTGCTGTAACCAGTGAAAGCCGTGCGAGTGATATAGTGTTGAGGTTCCATGATTGTTGTGATAACTACAAGGTACACGCAGAATTATTTTTCCTTTGAAGCTCAGACACATGCAAACACATAAACACTGATTATAGACCTTGATTGGCTGTTGTGATTGGGTGGAACAGGACTTCATCATTGTGTATAACCTTTATTTTAAATCTTTTATCTGCAACACTGTGTTTTACTTGATTGTTGATGAAGACTAATGTATGCAGGACTATCGGAAAAGTCAGGAGCCATCTGTTACTAAGCTCAAGGAACCAGTCTTTGACGAAATTACTTCTGCATTAAAAAGGCGCTACAAGTTGAACTTTTCAAGGCAGGACACATCGTCACTCTGGTTTCTTTGCAAACAGGTAGTTACTCTCTTTCTGCTTTTATTCGCGAACATATTTTTAACTCTCCTGGATATAGACTTGTGATTTCATTAGTCGTCTAGTAAAATTGAATTATGACTATGATTTGGTTGTTTAATTTGGCAGGAGGCGTCCTTGTTGAATGTAACCGATCAAGCTTGTGCGCTTTTCAGCCCCTCTGAGGTATGCACGATTTATTAATATTCAAATTTGAATATATGATACATCAAATTGTATAATAATCACTCTCTCGTTAACATAATGTGATTTTGATGGTTTAATCCTGAATATTACAAATGGGCGTGTAAGTACTGGTATCGATATTTAAGATGATAAAACTAAGTGAAGTAAGTTAACGAATCCTAATCTTTAAGGTTGTAGATGCATATGGTGTGGAACAAGATGCTAAGTGAATTGCTGTTTATGCTGAATTACAAGTGCGACGTAGATTTCATATATTATGTGAGTCTGATTCATATCCTGTGTTTAGGTTGCTTTGCTGGAATGGACAGATGATTTGGAGGCCTTTATATTGAAGGGGTATGGTAAAGCTTTGAACTATAGAATGGGGGTTCCCTTGCTTAAAGATGTTGTGCAATCTATGGATCAGGCTATTGAGGCCCACGAAGGTACGTATTTGAACTTCTAAAAAGGGTCAATGATGACTGGTTTCTTTTCTCACTTTTCAAAACCAGTGCCTTGAATAATCCTAGAGTATCACAGCTATAAGTGGTCCAATTTATAGCTGTGGAATATGTTAAGCTGTATGATCCGTGCATGGGTGCGAATTATACTTTCCTGCTACAACTTCAAGTATTACATCTCCGTGTACATGTCCCCCGCCATTTGGATAAATATTTTAAACTAAATTTCTTTGCATTTGGTTGCATTGACCATTTAGAGTCCATCACATTGTCTGGATAGTGCGTGTTTCACCTGTCTGGATTTTTTTGTTTGAAAGTAACATGGGGTATCCAAGTGAACGAAGGAAAGCAATAAATCTCTTAACTAAGATGCAAGCCTTAGAATGCCCAAGATGGGATTTATAATCTGAAGTGGACTGTCTACCTATAGTCTTATTGTGCGAGCTATTGGATGTTGTTATGAATTAATGGGATTTGAATGCTTACTTTGATTTTTTTTTTTTTGTGTGTGTGTGTAGAAAAACATGCTCCTGGCACTTATGAAAAGGCAAGGCTGAGGTTTGCACACGCAGAAACTGTGGTTCCATTTTCATGCTTGCTCGGGCTTTTTCTTGAAGGATCTGGTAAGTGATTTGATAAGTAAAATTTTTAACTTTCTGGGGTTGGTGTGGCTGTATGTGGGTGCGGGGGAACTGAATGCTTGTATATATGGCTTTTGCAATAAATTCCCTTATTAAGTTAACACGAAACATTTCAGAATTTCAACAAATACAGAGGGAACAGCCCTTGGAACACCCTCCAAAGCCTCCCCAGAAAAGAAATTGGAAGTGCAGCAATATGGCACCTTTTGGTGGGAATAACATGCTTGTACTTTACAGCTGTCCAGCCAACAGTTCAAGCAAGTACTTTGTGCAAGTGTTGCACAATGAGCAACCCATTCCTGTGCCTGTAAGCCACTGATCTGAGTTATTGGATTCCAAACTTTGTTTACACACTTTTCTTCAGAGATTTCATGAGTACATACACTGTAATTAAAAAATGTTGCTATTTTTCTTTCACTCCATTAAAATGCCAAATTATCTGTTGCATGTATTAACATTTTGCGTGTTTCCTTACAGGGTTGTGATGGTTCTGACCTTTGCCCACTTGATGATTTTAAGGTACTGTTTTGACCTGCACCCATATTTATGGATATAGTGACGTATAATGCTAATCTTACAATATGTGTTTCTCCAGGAAAAAGTAGTTGCTCCTCATTTGAAGCATGACTACAATGCAGTATGCAATACAAAAGGAGGACAGCAGGAGCAAAAGTCTGCAACCAGTAAGTTATCTCAACTGTTCCGTTGGCTTTTCTCAAACAGGATTGTTCCTACCCAGGATGAATTGTAGTTTGTCTTTCAAGTGAGGTCGGGAAATTTCTGGCACTCCTTTTCTCTGCTGTAACTCTGGCTTTATCAGCTCTCATTAGCAGCCATCTTCTAGTAGACTTAATGTTTTGTGGAAACTGTTTCTAATACCGAAACAACTCGTCTTTTTTCCCGATACAGAAGTCTCTGCATTTTGAATTAACTCAGCTGGCGATAGGGTTGAGAGTTTTGTATAGCTTTGCTCCTAACGCAACAGCTTAATTGCCTTGCTGTTCTAACGTGTTCTTGGAGAGATGGATCCTACACAAATTTCATAGTTTGAATGTAGAAACGTTTGTTTGTATGTTCCCAAAAACGAATACCCAGGTCTCAATGAATAATTTGTCATCACTTTTGAGTTATTCTTTGCTGTCATATCGTGCACATCTTCTTATCGCCTGTTATTGCCCGGTAGCTCATAGTTTAAATATGCAAACTTATCTGTCGGTTCCTCTTCAAGGTCTTTATAAGCATGTGGTCTAATTTCCAATTCGATTCTTGAGATACTTGACAAGGCACCTGATGCTTCATGTATTTGAATGGCTCGAAGCTCAAAGGATCAAAGCTCATTGCTCCACCTACCTTCAAGTGCCTTGGTTTGAGTTCTCCTTAGTTGTAAGATCAATGAGGCTCACCACAACATAAACAGTCTGCTACTCATTTTCGGGATCCAAACTAGAGACTCCATAGCTATAGATTCCGCATCGCTCAATTCTTGCCCAACTGTTCTAATCGACCGAATAATAGCGCAGAGATGTATACAATTGACAAAAATGTGATAATGGATAGATTGAGCATAACGACCACAATGTTCAATCCCAAATGGGAAAAAAAAAAAAAAGTAAAAAGACTAAGAACATTAAACTGAAAAAACGGCGTGAAGCGTCGACAGCAGGATTCGAACCTGCGCAGGCAAAGCCCAACAGATTTCGAGTCTGTCTCCTTAACCACTCGGACATATCGACAATGATGCTCTAATTGCCTGAGATTAACAATTTTACAGACACTAAACAGTTGGAAGTCTTCAAGCTTGGGCTTTAACCTGAGGCCCACGAAGAGAGAGAGAGAGAGAGAGAGAGAGGAATAAATAGAGAGAACCGACTCTGCCCATTTCCGGTAGTAAAAGTGCTTCTTCTGGACTGTGACTAAAAAACATTAGCTTCAACTCTCTCTCTCTCTGCTCTCAAAACCCTAACTCTCAAATTCTCCGGCGCCTTCTTCCTCCTCCCTCAAATCCCAGCCATGGCTTCCAACACTCCCAATCTGGAGTGCCGTATGTACGAAGCCCGCTACCCGGAGGTGGACATGGCCGTCATGATCCAGGTCAAGAACATCGCCGACATGGGCGCGTACGTCTCACTCCTCGAGTACAACAACATCGAGGGCATGATTCTCTTCTCGGAGCTCTCCCGCCGTCGGATTCGGAGCGTCAGCAGCCTCATCAAGGTCGGCCGCATCGAGCCGGTCATGGTTCTCAGGGTCGACAAGGAGAAGGGCTACATCGATTTGAGCAAGCGCAGGGTTTCTGAGGAGGATATTGCTGCCTGTGAGGAGAGGTACAACAAGAGCAAGCTCGTCCACTCCATCATGCGACACGTCGCTGAGACTCTCGGCATCGATTTGGAGGTAGCTTTTGCTTCTGTGCTTTGGAATTAGAAAGTTATATGCTCGTTTCGTGGATTTTGTTTTCGGTGCTATGTTTTAGTTTGTTGGAGAAAGTTGAATTGCTTCTATGGTAGGTGAATCTATAGAAATGAACAGTAGTTTTCGTGTGTGCGGGAGAGAAAGGCTTTAAGAACTATATGTTTGCGTTATTAGGTGCACTCTTTTTGTTTAGGATTGTGCTTGTTGAGAATTTATTCAGCTCAGGGAGGGCATAAGCAAATTATTGATTGAATGCGGTGTTTAGTTTTTATGTCGTTTTTATTATTTTTTAACTATGTAACTAAATGAATTACTTGTTACAGGAGTTGTACGTCAATATTGGCTGGCCTTTGTACCGGAAGTATGGTCATGCTTTTGAGGTGAAAATGTTCGCAACTATTCAGAGTATTTTGTCTTCTTTATTTTCAGTGTGAACATGAATTATTCTTTGTGCAGGCTTTCAAAGTAATCGTCACTGATCCTGATACAGTTCTGAATGCCCTTACATGTGAGGTGAAAGTGACCGGCCCTGATGGACAGGAGGTAATTCGTGTTACTTGGCCTGATGGTTTATGCCATGTTTTATCTTATTCTTCATATAGTCCTATTTACGCTCCATTGGCTTAGTTCCCTCAATTCCTTATATATGTGTTTGTAGGTTACTAAGGTTGTCCCTGCTGTGTCAGAGGAAGTGAAAGACTCTCTGGTAAAGAACATCAAGAGAAGAATGACACCACAACCATTGAAGATCCGTGCTGATATTGAAATGAAGTGTTTCCAGTTTGATGGTGTTCTTCACATTAAGGTATACTAGTTCTCCTTGTGGACTTTGCTTGTTCGTATATGGTTCTTATTTTTGGCTGAATATTATCTTGAACATGTGATTGTGCAGGATGCCATGCGGAAGGCAGAAGCTGCAGGCAACAATGACTGTCCTGTGAAGATTAAGCTGGTTGCTCCTCCTCTGTATGTTCTTACCACACAGACTCTTGATAAGGTATGCCAAACTTTGATGCAAATTGTGAGTTTGCTTACTGTTCCTTTGCATGATAATTGTATGTTGAGCAATCCTATGTGGAATAGATGACATATACTTATTTTTTGGCTGCTTGGAGGATCACAACCTTTTCCCAATTTGATTCTGCACTTGTGTTTACTTTATTTGATATACTGTATGATGTAAGTTTCTATGTGCTTAAAATAGATTTTGTTATTGGTTGGTTTATCCATTTTATCGTTCTTTGCTGCACATACAATAATCTGTGGCACTAGGTTGCCCTTCCCTTACTGGTTCTTTTGTATCTTAATTTATATCATCACTTTTCTTACCTGAATATAGCATACCAATCTTTTTTAATATAATTTTGGAAGCTGAAGATTTAGGAAGTATTCTTAAACTTTCTCCAAGCAGTTGTAAAGTACCATGCAATAGTTTGCCACTTGTTTCTTTGCTAAGAATTTCATGATTTCTGTTGTGTTGGGCAGGAACAAGGTATCACAGTTCTAGGAAATGCAGTTTTAGCCTGCACAAAAGCAATAGAGCATCACAAGGGGAAATTGTTGGTGAAGGAAGCACCAAGAGTGGTGAGTACCAACCCTCTTCTGTTTCTGTTACTATCAAACCCTCTTCTGTTTTTGTTACAATCAAACCCTCTTCTGTTTCTGTTACAATCAAACTCTGTTCTAAGAATTGTGCTTTATTATAGTGATTCTAGAGCATTGAAGTATTAATTCATAGTTTGGAGCCAGCTCCAACTGTTTTAACCTTGCATAGAAACCTTTTTTGATTGGGTCTAACATGGTGTACTTGTGCAGGTGAGTGAAAAGGAAGATAAATTGCTGCAAGAGCACATGAGTAAGCTCCGCCAAGAGAATGAGGAGATTGACGGTGACAGTAGTGAAGATGAAGAAGACACCGGAATGGGAGAAGTTGACGTGGAGAATGCAGGCCAGGCATTGTAGATTGAAAAAGTTGTGGGCATAGATAACGTCTTAACCAATTTTCTCAAGCAAGTCTATTTTTGATAATTTCCCTCAATAGTCGGTGTAAAACACCGAATTCAAAGTATTGTATGATGGAGGTATTTCGCCTGTTTACCAGTTTAGGAGAGTTTTTTGTGAAAGATTACAACGCACCTTGTTACTTCAAAATTCATGGAGAAACTTTTTTGGCTGATACCGCCTCTGGTTCTGCATTTTCTTTTGTTATATGTTCCGCCTCTAGTACGAGCTGTTCGGGAGGATCAGAAGCACAGTCAGCACTTGTCTGCAATTGAATTATGAGAAGCTGTTCCAAACGCGCTTTCGGTGCAGTGCTTGTACCAGAAGCACTTGGAGATGACTCGGAAGAAAAAGTAGGTGCTTTTAGAAATAAAATAACCACGAGACACGAACACCTGTCATTACAAATACCGACATTTCGAAATCCTGACATAAATACCGCGTTCCCGAATCCTTGATCAAATACCCTCTCAAATACTCCATCCCCCATTTCACCACTCACACGCACACACAGTGCTCAAACCAAATCCAAAATGGCAATCTCAGTCTTCTTCAAAGAGAAAAAATACCCCTTCCTCTTGGCCCTCTCAGTCCTCTTCGTCTGCGTCACTCTCCTCCTCCTCACCAACTCCACCCCCTTCCCCCTCTACGATCTCCAATCCTCCTCCTCCTCTTCTCAACCTCACCCTGTCGCATCCACCGCCAAAAACGGCGCCGTTTCGGACGGTAAAATCGCCGCCGTGAACATAAGTTGGGCGCTCTGCCCGGGCCCGCTGGCCGTCGATTTCATTCCGTGCCTGGACAATTGGAAGGCGATCAAGGCCTTGAAGTCGCGCCGCCACATGGAGCACCGCGAGCGGCATTGCCCGGCGCCGGGCCTGAGGTGCCTGCCGCCGTTGCCGAGAGGCTATAAGGTGAAGGTTCCGTGGCCTAAGAGCAGGGACATGGTGAGCTTTCTGGTTCGGTAAGATTTGCTTTTAATGGTGACGACTGTTAATATCTAGTTTGAGATGTGATTCGGAGGTTGCGAAAATGTGAGAGATTGTGTAGTGAATTGATAGGTTTATATCTGTTTGTGTGTGTTTAGATATGGTATGACAATGTGCCTCATCCGAAGCTGGTTGAGTACAAGAAGGATCAAAATTGGGTGAGGAAATCCGGTGATTATCTTGTTTTTCCGGGAGGCGGCACTCAGTTCAAGGACGGGGTTACGCGCTACATTGAGTACATTCAAAAGGTAGTGTGTCTGTTGCGATTCGTCCGCGAGTTAATGCTTTTGGTTTTGTAATGGTTTTGTTGGATTTGAATTTGGTTTGTGGATGCAGACTTTGCCCACTATTGAGTGGGGGAAGAATATAAGGGTTATTTTGGATGTTGGTTGTGGGGTTGCTAGCTTTGGGGGGTATTTGCTGGATAAGAATGTTATCACCATGTCGTTTGCGCCAAAAGATGAGCATGAAGCTCAGATACAGTTTGCTCTAGAAAGGGGGATTCCTGCAACTCTCTCGGTTATTGGAACACAAAGGCTAACGTTTCCGGATGATGCTTTTGATTTGCTTCATTGTGCACGGTGTAGAGTACACTGGGATGCAGATGGTACCTTTTCTATAATAGTCTTAGTATCAAATGTCAAGTTACTGGTTATCCTTTTCTCTTTGCTATGATGATGATTTTTATTTGTGCGCAGGCGGGAAACCACTATTGGAGCTCAACAGAATTCTGAGGCCCGGGGGCTTTTTCATATGGTCTGCTACACCAGTTTACCGTGATGATAACGAAAGAGATCGCGAAGTATGGAAATGTTCGTAAGCTGACCCTCCTCTCTCTCTGACATTTTTCCTGGTTGGCTTCCTTTTATACGACCATATTGCATAAAGTTATGCTTGCATCATTTGTTCCATGTAGAGTTTAGCAGTAATATTTCTAATAAAAAGTGAAGATGCTAAGCTGATTCAAGTTGGATATTCGTACATATTCTTGCAGCTATGGTAGCTCTGACAACAGCAATGTGCTGGAAGGTTGTTGCTAAGTCTTTTGATTCGACTGGAATTGGGCTCGTAATATATCAGAAGCCTGACTCTACTTCCTGCTACAGTGAACGTCAAAACCCTGATCCACCTGTGTGTGATCCTAAAGACAAGAAACTTGGTTCATGGTAATTTTTTGGAATATTTCTTCTCCCATCAAAGTGACATTGCTGTTGCTGCTCATTGTTAGTTTGTTACTTTAGTCAGTTAGTGAGAGTGATGCAGGTGTGGTGTCCCCTTGGGGACGAGTTCGTTTTAAGTTTTATATTTTTTGAATAGAAATTGTTACACATGTTGAATTTGCAAGCCAAGATAAGCATAGAAGACATAGGTTTGGGCCAACATAAAATTTGACTTGATCATCTAGATTTTTGGTTTACAGGTATGTGCCACTTAGTCGTTGCCTTTCCCAAATACCTGGATATAGCTGGCCTGTGCCCTGGCCGGAGAGGCTTAGCAGTAAACCTCTAAGCTTGTCGCCTGAGCCAGAATCTGAGGAGAAGTTCTACAAGGATACTAAAGATTGGTCTGCACTTGTGTCAAATTCCTATCTGAATAATGCTGCTATAAACTGGTCAAGTGTGCGGAATGTAATGGATATGAATGCTGGTTATGGAGGGTAACTTATATTTCCTCATCCAATGATTTTGTTTATCTTAATAGTGCTGCTGTTGTTCGAATTGATTGAAGCTTTACTTTACAGATTTGCTGCGGCACTTATCGATCGGCCTCTCTGGGTGATAAATGTCATCCCGGTTCATGTACCAGATACTCTGCCTATTATTTTTGATAGAGGATTAATTGGATTCTATCATGACTGGTGCGAGCCATTGAGTACCTACCCTCGAACCTATGATCTACTGCATTCCAGTTTTCTCTTTGAAAGCCTTTCTCAAAGGTACATACTGATTTCTTGCTACAATGCCCTTCAAACATTTTGCTCAGTTTTCTTTGACATCCGACAAATATATGTACTGCGTTATTGTGTATCCTTATCTTTTCATGTGCACCCACTTCTTTTCAACAATGTTGGATAAAATAGTCTTCATTTTTTTCAGATGCGACATCGTAGATGTAGTGGTAGAGATGGATCGCATACTGAGGCCTAATGGATATATAGTGATTCAAGATACAATGGAAATGATAGACAAGGTGAGGCCAATCTTGCATTCGCTTCAGTGGTCTTCAACTGTCCATGAAGATCGAGAACTTATCGGTCAGAAAGGCTTCTGGCGTCCGGCAAGATTTGCAAGTAGATCATGAATGAAGTTAGCTTTTGCGAGCTTTTTTCCCTGTACAAGCTTATGTTATATCTATATGTTAATCATCTGTAAGAAAGAATCAGACAGGTAAAAGCTTTTTTTTACGGCTCAAATTTAAGCGCCAAAGTCATAGGACTCATAGATAGAAATTTATACCCTTACCAATAATGAAATGATATTGGTCAAGTTACATAGTCAAATTGTATGATGCATTACTGGATACACAGTTACAAATAGAAAATGTTATAAGTTGATGCAAGTCATTGGAGTGATGATGCATTCATTTTACAATCTCTCCTTTTTTTGATTGTGGAGACAACACGACTAACAGAATGCATAAGAATTCCACAGGTTCTCCGAGCTATACATTATTACAATCTGATGAAGTGGCCCTGAAGCCAGACTAGACTAGAAAGAAGCACATACATAGATAGCTACTTGAAAGCTTTGAAATTTTGGAAAGAATCTAGGAGCAGGGAGATCAGAATCATGCAGTGGATAGACAATGGAAGCTAGAATTATCCCTCATCAGGCTGCCATCGACAACGCCAATAGCGCGCGAGTAGCAGCCAAACTCATCTATGTATCCGAAACTCTGCTGCGTGTCTGCAGTTCCGGAAAGCACATCATGATCCCTGACCTCCATCCACCCTCTCGAATCCTGAAAGTTGTTAACGCGGCTCAGATATCCCCCATGCAAGCTCTTCTCCTTCATCGAATGCGTCACATTGGTGACAAGCACATAGGTATTTTTCTTCTTACCCGGTAGAGTGGCTGTAATAACATCAATAGGGTACCTCCTCTTCGCCCTAGTCCTAAGAACCACCACACCATCCTCCCTCACAACCTTCACTTCCTTATCAGCCTTCACCTTCTGCTTCACCAACTTGTAAGTCCCGTTCTTCGCGAAGCTAATCGAGCTCGTGAACTTGTACTTCTGCGAAAACATAGTGGTGTGATTGCCTGAGCTCGACTTAACCCACCCCACAAAGTCAGTCCTCCTCTGCGCCTTGATGCTGAACGATCCGTCCAGCAATTTGAACTGGGCATTACGCTTCACCTGGATTGCCGGCGAAGGAAAAATGCCTGATTTAGCATGCACAGTCTTGGATTTATGATCCAGCCAAATGTGTAAGTTGGCATTTACAAGCCAGTATGAAATTCCATCACTCACTCCAATTCCAAAGCTATGAGGCTTCTTATCCAGAAGCTTCCCCAGAAATGGAGTTAATTCGAAATCATAAGACGGCAGGTTGAAAGCTCCGATGGCCACCACCGGCTCCCAAAACAGAGGATTGATCCCGCCGGTGAACACCACCGGAAACGGCACCTCTGACCCCACCAGCTCGCCGTCGACGGTCACGAAAACCTCCCGGTAAGCTCCGTTTCCTCTTCCGGTGGTCAAATTGTTCGTCGTGATGTACAGATTCGGCGGATTCGAGTACCAGAACTCGTCGTCGCCGTGAAACGAGACGTAGAGCTCGAGTACGACACGTCGTGTGTTCCGAGGGATTCGGATTTGCCTGGAAGGGAAATCCGATTCGCTTGCGATTCTGAACCAGAACCCTCGGTCGCCGTCGTCGGAGATCGGGACGATCAAATCGGCAGGCTCCTCAGGAACGATCCTCAAATTTCGGCCGTTGAGATTCTGATCCGCGAGGATCGAGGAAACCCTAGGCTCCGAAACGGCGACGTCTTGCTTGTAATAGAGAAACTCAACCTCGACGTGGTAGACCCCGGTGAAGACGCGGTCGACGACGTTCTCGAGCATCATGGTGAGGTTGAGATCGGAACGGGTTAAGAGGGAGGAGTACTTCGTTATGTCCTTGCGAACCTTCCAGAAGATTCCTTTCTTGGTCGGCTCGGCGGTGCTGGTACGGAGGAGCTCGACGCCGCCGAGCCAGAGGGCGGCGATGCGGTCGTACTGCTCGCCTTTGCATTTGGCGCGAAACTCGAGGGCGACGTGGGACCAGGGGGTGGAACAGTCGGAGGAGCAGTCGGAGGAGGACGGCGGCGGAGGGGAGTAGGGGGAGGAGAAGGGAGGGCCGTTGATGGTGTTGGCGAAGGAGTGGGTGAGGACGTGGCGGGAGCAGGACGGGGGGATGAGATCGGACGGTAGAGGACGGCGGAGTTCGAAGTATTCTTGGGATTTGTGACGGAGGAGAGAGGAGGAGGTGAAGCGGTCCGGGGAGGAGGCGGCGGTGGAGAAGAGGAGCAGGAGGAAGAGGAGGCCGTACATTTCGGAGTTGAGGAGAGCTGGAGTGTTGTGTGAGGTAGGACTTCAAAATCAAAGTAAAACGCGGGTAAATTGGGAATTTCATTTTACTTTGGCGTCCTTATTTTCATTCCAAAACGTATGAAATTTCGTGCTTGGATTTAGTTTTGGATTTCTCCATATATTACCCGGACTGGAATTAGTTTCCATCTTTTGTCTAGATTTCGGTAGCGTGTAATGTTAGGTTTTGTTCTCCATATTCTACTAGGAAACGAACTGAGCTGATACTATTTAAAGGAGGCAGTACAAGGCTTATTCTTGTCATACGAATTAGTTCTTCAAGCTAGCATATAGTGGTTTTAGGGTCTTGAGTTTCAAAGTATTGTCATTACGTACGCCTAGTGAGATCGCTGTTGAAGGGATTGTGAAGATCGTATCGTTTTTGTTTGCGTTCGGAAAAAAAATTATTATTCACCATCACGAAAAACTAAAAACAAGCATGTCTCTCATGACCCATAAAAGAGACAAGCGAGAAGCCGTGCCTACTAAAGAATTGAAAGAGATAGTGAGGAAGCTTCAGGAACAGGAGGGGAAATTTGAGGAGAAGGTCAAAGCACAAAACGAAAAAAAGAAAAAGATCGAGGAGAAGGTCAGAGCAGAATGCCAAAAGTTTTTACAACAAAAAGCAAACTACCAAAGGATTCAAGCAGAATACAAAAGGGCTGAAGCAGAATACAAAAGGGCTGAAGCAGTAGCAAAGAATGTCATATGTCCTGTATATTTTCCTAACCTATTTCACATACGTGCCATTTCTAAATGTGAAAAAAAGAAGACGCGCTATCAAAGAAAAATCGACAAGCTTAAAAATGATGAGTTTTGCCTTGACCTTCAAATTAGACTACAAGAAGCACGTACTAAAGAAGAGGAAAAGCCTGCTTATGATGATGATGATGATTCAACCATAAACGAGAACTCCTTGGAAAAAGACATGATAATGAGCAGTGATGAGTTGAAGGAAACAATACATAAGAACATAAAGTCTATTGAATACATGCAGCTTAAAAACCCTTTAGTAAAATTTCAGCACAATTTGAAGAAGCATTTAAATAATGTATGCAAGTTGTTTCCAAGTGAAGGTCGAAATTCCGCAACCAAGTCTTTAACAATTTAAGGTTTCAGACTTGTGCAACAATTTAGGGTTTCAAACTTGCAATTACTTTGTTTAGTCACATTAGATAAAAGGAGCTTTCTTAACTTTCTTAATAATTCATTATCTTCCTTATGTAATATGGAGTTTTCTATTATTTATCTTCTTCTTTTCAGTAAAAAATATTTTTTAAATCACCATCTTTTTATGGAATTATCTGCATGCCAAAGAGAAAATTGTACAAATGTTCTGTTTCAAACCCGACATCTTCTGAATTTATCTGCTAAAAATAAAAATGAATACAAAACGAAAATGGAGATGCAGGGGATCGAACCCTGTACCTCCCGCATGCAAAGCGGGCGCTCTACCATTTGAGCTACATCCCCAACTATTATCCTTACCATTGCCAAGGTTAAATAAATTATAAACCTAAAATACATTGATCTGTAAAAAGCATGAAAGTGGGATGCAAAGCCTAAAACATAAGCTTCCTACAACCTACAAGTATGCGGGTGGCATCGTTCAAGTTTCCCACAACTTCAATTCAAATTCTTGTCTTGATCACAACGCAAGGCAAGAATGCATAGGAATCCAAGTTCGACCAGCATCTGAACAACCTCCTTGTGCCCTTTAATCGCCGCCGCATGAAGAGCTGTCAATCCATATTGATCACCGTATCTAATGTCTGCTCCGTCGAGAAACAACAGTTAAACATCTCTCAAATCCCCAATTCGCACTGCCATCAACAGTTTTTCCCCCAATTCTAGCTTCTGCAAGTTTCATCCAATCAGCCCCCAAACAACATAATCAAAAACATTATATGGGGTATGAACATAAACAAAACTCTGAATCCAATGAGAAGTAACAAATATTGTTACTCACAAAATTTGTGGTGGTTTCATGCTTGATTAATTTATAAATTGACGTAGGATTAAGTACAAATTGGATAAATATACAAGAACATATCCATATCCATTCAAATTCATATAATTGAATTCTTCAAGGTATTAGCAATTAGTTTTAAGAGAGATATAACGCAAGTCAGCAGCAACCCAATTTGGAGGTAAAGAAGGAGGTGAAGCGGTCCGGGAAGGAGGAGGCGGAGACTGCGGCGGTTGAGAAGAGGAGGCCGTACATTTCGGAGTTGAGGAGTGACGGAGAGCTCGAGGGAGTGAGTGAAGGTAAAAAGGACTTCAAAATAACGTGGGTAATTAAATTGGGAATTTCATTTTACTTTGGTATTTAGTTTCATTTCCCATCCCAGAGCGTTAGGAAATTTCTCGGATTATGGTTGTATTTCTGCATATCCTATTAGGACTGGAATTAGTTTCCAGATCTTGTCCAGATTTTAGATAATGTACCATTAGGTATTGTTCTCCATATTCTACTAGGAAACGAACTAAGTTGATACTAAATAAAGGATCCAGTGGGTTTCCTATTGTCACTCTTCAAGCTAGCATCCAGTGGTTTTAGGGTTTTGAGTTTCAAAGTACTGTCATTACGCCTAGTGAGATCGTTGAAGGGTTTAATTGTGAAGATCAATTTTGTTTGTGTTTTGAGAAACGATGTCTCTTGACCAAAAAGAGAAACTAAAAGCAAGCATGTTGCCCACGATCTATGAAGGAGATAAGCGAGGAGACGAGGCTGTTGAAGAATTAAAAGAGACAAAGGTGAAGCTTCAGGAACAGGAGGAAGAGCTTGAGAAGAAGGTCAAAGCACAATACCAAAAGGCTCAACAATATAGTGCAGCAGCGAAGGCGAAGACGCCTCTACAAGTTGTTCCTAAGCTGCTTGACCTATATATATGCCTTGGATAAATGTAAGAAGAAAAGGGGGAGCCTGCAAAAGAAAATCGACAAGGTAAAAACCGATGAATTTGAAGTCGAGCTTCAGATTACACTACGTGAAGGACGTAGTAAAGTTGAGAAGGAGCCTATTTACGATGATGATTTACCCAAAAACAAAAATCCTGCAATTGACGACTCCTTAGAAAAAGACATGACAATGAACAATGATGAGTTGAGGAGAACAATACATGAGAGAAATAAGCATATCAAAGTCATGCAACTCAAACCCTTGGCAAAATTTCAGCACAACATAAAGAAGCCGTTCATCTCGATGAAGAATAATATGTGCAAGCTGTTTTCGAGTGCAGGTCGAAATACTGCGACTACAAGATCAATAAGTTAACAAAGACTGTTTTATCTTTGACAATTTAGGTTTCACCTTGTGCAACCTTCTTGTTTAGTCTAATGAAGTTGCCTTTTTTTATTTTTTTATTTTTTTTTATAGCTAAAGTAGTTGCTAAGTTAATGCTAATTTCCTCATAATTTGAGTTGAAATTTCAATAATTTTGAGTAGGGGCACACATCTTTGTATAATTATTGAAATTTCCTCATCAATTGTACTTTATATTGAGAGGAATGGTTGTATCTTTATATTTCATGAATAGGGGCACACTAAGAAAGAAAGAAAGAATTCACCCATCTCTTCTGAAATTATCTGCTAAAAATAAAAATGAATACAAAACGAAAATGGAGATGCAGGGGATCGAACCCTGTACCTCCCGCATGCAAAGCGGGCGCTCTACCATTTGAGCTACATCCCCATCTGACAACTAAGTCATTGCAATCTTTGATAACCAAAAACATGAAAGTGGCACACAAAGCCTAAAACAGAAGCTTCCTACAAGTATCCCTCTTCATCGTTTTCCCACAACTCCAGTTCAAATTCTTGTCTTGATCACAATTCAGCTATTAGCGACTACCTACCTAGCTTCTTTCTCAATCTCAGCCGCCTCTGCTGATAAGAAACTCAATGATATCATCATACCCCATAGCTGTGGCCATGTACAAAGGAGTAGCCCCACTCTTGCTCTTGGCATTGACATTAGCCCCATTCTGTATCAACATCTCAACCGTCTCCAAGTTACCCCCCACAACCGCCAAATGCAGCGGCGCATGGCCTTCCCCATCTCTGGATTCCAAGTCTAGCCCGAATTCGACCAGCATCTGAACAACCTCCTTGTGCCCTTTAATGGCCGCCGCGTGAAGAGCTGTCAAGCCATATTGATCACAGTAGCAGATATCTGCTCCTTCGAGAAACAACAGTTCAACATCTCTCAAATTCCCGATTCGCGCTGCCATCAACAGTTTTTCCCCCAATTCTAGCTCCTGCAAATTTCATTCAATCATCTCCCAAACAACAACATATCAAAAACATTACACCTACATTCTGATTATTTGTCTATCATACATATGATAATAGTGTCCTAGCTCATATTGATTTGGGTCTAGAACCTTGTAACCAACAACAGATCAGAGCGAGATTAGCTTCATCTCCAAAACAATTTATAACGAAAACACTAGCTAGTCTACATTGTGATTTATTTGTATATCATCCCAAAAGTTATATGATTTGTTTCTACATGCTTGTTCTTAGGTCCTAAGGTGCTGTAACCATAAAATAATTGGAGCATTTGCCTCAGAATTTCCAGAAATACAAAATGCTTAATCAGGTGCATGCAAGACTAAGATAACTAAGGAAGTACCACTCACATCACCGCCAGTACCCACACGTCGACGCCCGTGATCTTTAGATAACTTGATTCCTTCACCTCTCGACGGTCCAGATTCTCTCAACCCCAAAACACTCGCAAACCGATCAGAAGCCTCCGCCACGCGCCGCTCATCCACCGCATCGCACCTCAACCCGGCCTCCAGCAGCAAATTAATCATCCTCTCCGGCTCGTCCAACCCCGTCGCCACTCTCAGCAGCTCCTCCGCCTCGCCGGGCCGCATCTCCGCCAGCACCGTCCTCTGCCTCCTGATAATATTCCTCACCGCCTCCAAATCCCCGCCGCGCACGGCGTGCTCCAGCAGCACGGGCCCCACAAACGCGACTTTCAGTTTCAAATCGCTTGTGCGGCGGGCCCCCTTGAAGAAGGCGGTGACGTCAGCGGAGGAGGAGGGGTGGGGGAGGTGGGCGGTCTTGATGAGGAAGCGGTCGGAGGGGGAGCGGGGGAAGGAGGGAGGGAGGTGGGGCTGGGGCTTGAGGATGACCTGGAAGGTGGCGGAGGATAAGGGAGGGATGACGCCGGTGGGGGGCTTCACGAGGAACTTGTGAGGGGAGGAGGTTTGGACTTTGAAGGCGACGGGACAGGTGGCGATCAGGGAGGTGAGGATGACGTTGGCGCGGCATTTCTGGTTGAGGGCGAAGTCTATTCGGACTTCTTGCTCGGAGACTTGGACCAGTTTCTCATGATCCATCGGAAGACGAAGAAAGAGAGAAGGGAGTAGCTAGTGTGCGAGTTTTGAGGGAGACGAAGGAGAGGTTAGTTAGTTGGCGGGTAGCGGCGCGTGTTCGAATTCACGTGATTCTGTAGGTCCCGCCAGCCACGTGTTACAATCACGGAATTGTCCTATCTGGCTATGACATTACGTGTTTTTTTTTTTTTTTTTTAAGAAGACTTATGTGAACCACGTGTTACAACTACTTATATATATCACAGAACCACAGAGCTTAAGACAAAAAATCATCCGAAGACTTATGTGACAATTTTTTTTACTTGGTTTTGTAAGTATAAATGTTTTCCCCACCTGATATTTATTTACAGCCATCTGATGCTCATTAAGAATATTTCAAATCCAAGCTACCTGAAGGCTTTGTTATTTGACATCTAATTTTGTTTCTATTAAGCTGAATAAAATTTTTGGTTTGTGTATAATCACTTTTTATTTTTCCAGCTTCCACTTTTCATTCCTTTTTATTCGTCATCATGAAAAATGGTTTCACATTTTGATCATGCATGGGTTGTGGATTGTGAACAAGGAAGAAGAAGGAAGCCGTTCTGGGTTACTGGATTATTGAGGAAGGATGAACAAGAAGGTATAGTTATTTTTGTATGTTTTCTTATGGTTAATACATTTAATTCTATTTATGGTTACTGTATTAATTGAAGGCTAACTATATAATATATAATTTTGTTGGCAGGTTTTGGTTGTTGTTTGTGTGCCTGTTTATGACTGATATCTTAGAGGATCTGCATTTAAGGTTTGATTTTTTCCTTTTCGTGGATGTGATTACATGATACATAGGCTGATTTAATTACACCGGTAATGGTTGATTAGTTTTTTGCTTTGTACAAAAAGGAAAGAAACCGTGGGTAGTTTTACAAATTCATGAGTATGTGTATGTGATGTCTTTTATCATCATTCAAATTTGGTAGTTTTGATGATGGATATGTAATAGAATATTACTAGATTGGTAAACAGGAATGGAGTTCAGTCTTCAGGTACAGATCATTTTGAATCTAAGAAGAATTACTTCTTCTTTTAGCATTGTTTTCTCTTACAACCTGTTTGATTTTTGGTTGTGAAGAAGCTGATTCAGAGAAAGACTTATTAGTTACTTTTTGTTAATAAAACCATGAAACATTACAATTTTCTATCCCGCAGCATCACGCGGGTATTTTTCTAGTAATCATATAAGTAAGGTTCGGGTCAGTACAAGGTCCGGTCTGTTTTGGCCACGATCCTCAGCGCGCGGAGCAGAGGTTTCTAGCGAACAAAGAGAAAGGGGGAGTTACGGGCGTGCCACCTCGCGAACGAGGAAAAGTTTGATGGGGGTGCGCTTGACTTCTTGATCAGGCAAAAGGGGGGTTACAGGTGTCACCTCGGAGGAGGATTTACGAGCACAAGCGATCGATACTCACAACGGCGCGAGCAGAGCAACTATAGGGAGTTCAGAGAGAAGCTGGGGTGTAGAGTCCGGAGGGCTCTGGAGAAAAAACCTAGGCGGCGGCGCTTAGGGTTAGGGTTTCGAGGAAGGCTCGAAGGGTAACTGGGTTTCAGTTGTATTGTGTTTGTTGTTTGTATTGATTTGAGAGAGTTAGAGAGATTTCGTTAGGGTTCGAGCCCCTTTATATAGTAGTTCGACTTGCAGCAGAAGAAAAGTGATTAGAATCCAAGTCGGACTCTGAAACCCTATTCACACAAGGACACTGTTACATCCATGCGAACCAACCAATTGGTGACACCTGCCCAGTTCGCACACTCCATTCCGCGCTACCAACTGTAGACTCCTATGCGAACTGGAATTAGGAGTATCCTCATCTCGCGGGCTGCTACAGGATGCTATCTCGCGTGCTCCTGTAGCTCGCGTCCACTTCGCGGGCTATTGCAGCTCGCGAGCCTTAAAAAGGCTTTTTATATTTAATGGGCCACAGAGGTTGGCCCGAAGCATGTCAAAGACTTGTAAAAGTCTTCAACGTTTGTCGTGGTGCTCGCGGACTCCGCCTGCTTGCTTCCTCGCGAAGTCTCTTACGCGAGCTAGTTCGCCAGCTCGCCTCGCCTACGTGGAGAGTCCATCTCACCTCGCCTCGCGAAGTACATTTCCGCCTCGCCTCGCGAATAAACCATCTTGCCTCGCCTACGCGGACTGGCAAATAGTAATTCCGCGCGAAGGCATTCCGCACGCGAGCTAAGTGTTCCACGCGAACTGCGTAGTCCGCCTATGTCCATTACGCGCGTGAGCTAAGTGAAATCCAGTTCGCCTCGAGCTAAGTGAAGTCTAACTTGGTTCGTGTGCGTTCATTGCCTACGCGGGCTATCACTTGTAAACTTAGAGAAACTCCACCTCGCAGGTATGACATGGTCCAAGAAATAAGTAATATTTACATAGACATTTACTGTCCAGTAAAATATTAATTTAGACGTAAACACGGTCATCAAACGCCTGCCTGCCAGATTTCTGGGTCTTGATCCGACTAATGTCATGTGATAGTCGATCAATGCTCAACTTAGAAGTTTAATTGAGTTCCTACAGATCATGGGTGGTTTGTACTTTGTAATGTTCTTGCATTGATGGATATGTCTTCCTTATCGAAATACTTTGATTTTACCAAAAGAATTAATATTAAATTAAATTCAGTTTACCCTGTTGTGGTTTAGAGATGAATTCATGTTGGAAAAATGCTCATTTGCACAAAAACACCGTAATAAGAGCCAATTCCAATGAAAATTGTTTCCAGCAGCCTATTCAAACAAATATTATGAAATTGACTATATTGCCCTCGCATCACTCAACCATAACTCTCTCTCTGACCCGATCTGAAACAAACTCTCTCTCTCTCTCTCTCTCTCTCTCTCTCTCTCTCTCTCTCTCTCTCTCTCTCTCTCTCTCTCTCTCTCTCTCTCTCTCTCTCTCTCTCTCTCTCTCTCTCACCATCGTTTCTCTTATCGCCGGAATTGACCACATCTCCTATTCTTCCGGTCAAATTGACATCGGAGGTCATGACTTGCTTGCTCGGAGGTCTTTCGGTCTCACACACCCCTCTCCACTGCTTCGGCACCGGTGAGTTCCCGGTCTCTGGCAGTGGTTAAGCTATAGTTAATTTTTTTTAACTAGAGGTAAGTAAATATTTTATTGGGGATCAATAAATAGAAAATTACTGGGGGTCAGTAATTTTTCTTTTGGTTGAGAATTGTCTTCTTCTTCTATTTTTTTGTTTTCCTGTTTTTTGATAGATTATTGGGGTCAGTACAGAGGTCAATAGAAAATTACCGGGCGTCAGTAATTTTTCTTTTGATTTTGTTTTGGTTGGGAATTGCCTTCTTCTTCTATCTTCTTCATTTTTCTGTGCTGGAATATATTTTTCTGGCGGCCAGTGACCGGAAAAAGTCCAACGACGAGAATCCGGTGAAATCCTGCGACCGAATACCGGAATCCGGTGACCGGTGAGGTTCCGGCCAAATTTTCTCTCACTCTCATTTTCTCTCTCTATGATCTTTAAAGGGTGAAGGCAAAATAGTTATCAATTAATAATGTTTGTTAATACTTTAAGCAAAGATTTGTGCATTTAGGCATAAAATAAGTTACCTTATATTCAAATGGGCTCTTAAAAAAGATATTAATTGAAATGGGCAATAAGGAACTAAAATTAGTATTAAATGGGTATTTTCACAAGTCATGTTAGTCTCTAAACTTTCAATTTCATCAAATTACCCCCCGAGTTCTTGTTTTTCTGGTAATTTAGCTTCTCAACCCCCAAAATGTCATCACACGTCATCAAATTTCAAAGTCCCAATTGGACGGAGCATGAGTGATAAGAGACGGCAAATAGAAAAACAAGAGCTCATGGGGTAATTTGATGAAATTGAAAGTTTATGGACTAACATGAATTCACCTCTAAACTACAACGAGGAAAATTGTATTTAATTCATAAATATAAGAGATAGCAATTTCACGACATTTCGAGAAATTTGTGTAGGTGTAGCTAAAAACATTTGGTTGATTAAGGGTGAAGTAGGAAGCTCCCCGATTATGTTAATGAGTTAGAGACGCATCTATCCGGTTAGTATATATTTAGACTAATGTTTACAAAGATGTATGTAAATCTTATGTCGGGCTTATAGCAAATATTCTTGTATACACCATGTTGTAAGTGCATTGTGCATAGGTGCAATTTCAGCCGTTTATATAACCAATTATATGAGTGATTACCATGTATATGTATTAGTGGCATCTAATATATCTTCGAATCTATGTTGCCGTGTACTGAAGACCGATCTTCCGGTAGACAAACCGGAACACTCTCAAAGAACGCTAAACATAGATCTCATGCTACCTACTCAACCAACCTTATTACACGATGTGATTTGAACCTTTTCTTTGGGATATACGTACTACAATTTCATTGATTTTAAGAGAAAACATCAATCTATTGATCCCTGTCATATGCGAAAGTAATTAATTACATAGTGTTCAAACTAAATCTAGTACGAATCGCTATGTAATTAGTCATTTAAACGAAACGTTACAACATTATTTATGTACATCACGAGTCAGACATAGTTGCGTAAACTAAATACTTATAATTGTTTTTCACAATGCTTAAGTTGTTTTCAAAAATGGGGTATAAACATAAATAAAACTCTGAATTCAATGAGAAGTAACGTTCAAATATAGTTATTCACAAAATTTGTGGTGGTTTCATGCTTGAATGAATAAATTGACGTAGGATTAATTACAAATTGGATAAGTAAGAACTATACAATAGAACATGGGGATCCATATCCATTCAAATTCGTAGAATTGAATTCTTCAATGTATTAGCAATTGCAATTAGCCAAATGGGATACAACGCAAGTCAGCAGCAACCCAATTTGGACGTAGAGAATTATATCTGCCACCTTTGCATTACATTCTGCAACTCATTTGCACCCCATGCATATACTCAAATTCCTCTTAACTGTTTCATTTGGATGCAGTGCATCATGGTTGTACTTAATTAATTGAAACCATAAGTATATACAGCCTTAGCATTCAACTGGCACAAATGACTTACATGGTAACTGAAAATTGCGAACATATATTTAAAATTTTGAGCAACTTAGGAAATGGTATTATTTTCCAATCTAGTACTAATAACGTCGCTTACCTTATTAGGGTTTCCCATATTGCTCTTGCTCCGCCTTAAATAGCACACCAGACTCCCACTAAACACCACCCTGCAAAAGCTAATCAGGTTCATTTCCCCTCTGCTCGATTTCCATGGCCATCTTCTCATCCTCTTGGCTGAAATTACCGAGCAATGTGAACAAAGTCAAGAAACCCACACCACCACCTCGTTCGTATAGAAGCCTTTCTTGCTCATCCTTCAAAGACATCCTAGACCTCTGCAAATCTGAACCCGAAACAGAGGTCCTCAGCCCCAGGAGTGCCTCCATTTTGAACCGTATCAAGATGTCCACCACGGTCCTCCTGCACCTTTGGACCCGCGGTGTTACGGGTCTAAACGGCTGCAAAGTGCCACACGGAGACCATCGTGTAGTTATCTACTACACAAGTCTCCGCGTGGTGCGGAGGACCTTTGACGATTGCAGTGTGGTGAGATCAATCATCGGAGGGTTTCGGGTCCCGATTGACGAGAGAGATCTGTCAATGGACTCCAAGTATGTGCAGGAGCTGGAGAAGATCACTGGGAGCAAGGACTTGAACTTGCCAATGGTGTTCATCAACGGGGACTATGTTGGTGGCGCTGAGGAGGTGAGGCAGCTCCATGAGAGCGGCGAGCTGAAGACAATGCTCGAAAGGCTCCCGGTGGTGGAATCCAAAACTTGTGATGTGTGTGGAGGGCTGAGATTTATTCTCTGCCAGACTTGCGACGGAAGCCACAAACTGTATAGACAGAAAGAAGGGTTTTGCCCTTGTATGGACTGCAACATGAATGGCCTGATTACCTGCCCTTCATGTTCAACTGTGGGATAGTAAAGCTAGCTCACAGTCCTAGAGTGAAGGCGAAAACAAGAAAGAGATAGACTCCGAGAGTCTGAGTTGTGTAATGGGCTCTCTTCTAGCTGTTTAATCTGGGATTCATAAGTTCTAGCTGTACTTTCTTTTGTTCGATCATCATCTGTTATAATGGAAGAGACGTTTATTTTAAGTGTCTCATGTTTTAACTTATTGTTTTGTAGGAAAAATAAGTTCCATCTGCACTCTATAAGTGAGTGAAGATTATTCATATATATGCAAACCCCCATCGATTACATTTCATTTGGAGATGTTTGAAGAATATATGTACGTTTTCAACTTTCATCATAACATCAAATAGAACCCATCGACTACTTGTGAAAAATAACAATTAGCTAATTTGTAAACTCTAACACTATCAAAGCATCAACTTCGTACTTCATCAGTTCCATCGTTTTCACTTCAGATATCGGATATGTTTACAGAGAAGCAAATGTTGTATGCCTTGGCAAACTAAGGGCACAAAAGTAAAGATGAAAAGATCTCGAAGCATTATTGTTGAATCTAGCTACATCAGCTCTCTCATCACTTGATGGTTAGGAAAGTGGTTTTCTATGAGGTTTTTGCTGTAATCTACACAATGATACGTCCGTAACAAAGAAAAAAAAACCAGAGTATTAAGTTATTATCACTCGAGTTTATGTTATAAGTAGGTTAGAGCTCGAACTCATATCATTAATACTAATGAGTTTAGATTTCATTGTGGTTTAGTAGGATTTGGTTTTGTTGATTTCGGCATTACCATAAGCAAACCAAGATTTTCGACTTTCTGATGGCCACCAACCCACATATTTCTCTTCCTACATTCAGACCGTACGGTATAAAGAAATCTTACGAATGTCGAATTAATATGTAGATTTGTGTCTTCTATATAAATAATACTCTATAGTTTATTTGTGTGCACGTGGTTTACCTAACATTACTCTTTTGAATAACTCTATAAATTACTTGTTGTCTGAGAGAAAGTAACGTTGTTAGGGTTTCTAGTACCTTCGAGTAGTTTAGCAAGTACTCACCTCATAATATATTATAAAAGAAAAAAAAAGATATTTCGGTCGGTCGGGTCAAATTTAACTAGATATTATGCAGCCTCGCGCCGCCTTACTGTTCCTCAGAATTGGGCTTGGGCCTTTTTCTTTTTCTTCCTCTCTCTCGATCTCTAAACCCACCACCACATCAGTTTCCATCAGTTTCCATCTTTTTCTTCCTCTCTCTCTCGATCTCTATACCCGCCGCCCACCTCAGTATCCAGAACTCTCTCTCGATCTCTCTACACTCCACCTCTCTTAACCTAACCTCTCCTTCCCTTTCTTTTGTCGCTTCCTTCATCAGTCTCTGCGCTCCTTCTCCTTTTTTTCCAGACAAAAACAGAGAGAGGGAAAGACTACAATTGGCTGATCAATCGAACATCAAAGAGTACACTGATCGATCCAACTTTAGATTTGTTGTCGTCGGTCTTGCACACCTCTGCAACAATCTGGGCTCCTTCTCCTTTTTTTCCAAACAGAAGCAGATAGAGGGAGAGACTACAGTTCGTTGATCGATTGAAGATCAAAGAGTTGACTGATCGATCCAAGATCAAATTTGTTACCCTGTAAGCCTCCCTGTAACCCTAAAGCCCCAAAACTGTCATGGTTTTGTTGATGAGTATGTATTTCAAGTTCACTGTGCATTTGAGACAATTTGATTTGATCTCGGTTTGATTCTTTTCTGGGTTTTCATCTGCATGTAAGCTTCTATCCTTCTCCCTGTGCTTGCTCTTTTTAGTTTATCTTGATTTCCGTCGATTTTTTCTCGAGGACATCCAATTTGTCGTGTCTATTAGTTTGGTAAGGATGTAAATCAGAGATATAAAAATTATGTTTTTTGGTATTGCTTTATGAATGTTTGATTGTGTTTTCTGTTTCACTTGATCTTGAATTGATTCAAATTTTGTTCTGAACTATGATAGTATAGTGAAAGAGGTTTTCAATGTTGTTCTGAGTTTAACAAAAGGTATCATCAATTGCATCTCTTCCTACACCAATATAGTCCAAATATAAATGGCCTTACATTCCATCTTGGGGTGAGTTTTTACTGTTTGTTTCTCTTATTCCTTGATCTTTTTGTAGTCATGATGTTCTGGGTTCTATTTGTTTCTTGAGAAAGCTGACGAGAATAGAGAAGAGAAACTTCAAAGCATGATTTATTGTTGTTGATTTTCATTTGTGCTATAAATGTTTAGAATAGCAAAACATGTTTTCTGTTTGTGGATTGATAACAATGAAGTTGTGTGTTTTCGCAGTAATAGATCTCATGACATAACCTGTGATTATACTCCCTTTCATCTAATGCTGGAACATAGTCTTTAATAAGTGCACACTTTATGACCATGGAAATTTCAGACAGACTAGGAGCACCCTTTTGTGTAGGGAATCGGGAGGTTAGGCTTCAAAGACTGCTGGCTACACCCCCCAAGACAAGATGGCCTTCAGGTACTCTTCATGTTGTATGGAAATTTTCAGATAAATAAAAGATGAAATGTGTGTATGTTCAGTGGTCTACATGTATGTATGGAATTCCTTATGTAGCAGAACATGACCTTATGTTACAAAGAATTATCACTTTATTTTCTTTTGATTCAGGTTATAGTCAACTCTAACTAATGTATCTATTGCAGACAAGAAAATAGCACCAGCAATATGTGCAGCTAACATTGAGCCTTCATTTAGAATAATTTTGGTAAAGCTGATCGAGTGTTGCTGGTAAGCTCTCTATTTATAACCTGAAGTTTGTAGTTTATGGGTGTATGTACCACATGTATGTCTATTTGTGAGACTATGAGACTGAAAAGAAAATATTGCTCTGCCTGAACAATGTAGTATCTTTGGAGCAGACTTATACAATTTTTCAGCTTTGTTCTGGTAATTTCGTAGATGCCATACAGGAGGAGATTTATACAATTTTTATAAATTGGTGCTGGTAATTTCTTTAGGGGTTCTGGGGATTGTGTTGATGGGTTTTGGGGATAGATGTTGTTAGCTTTTGTTTTGAAAATGGGTTAAGGACTTCAAGGGATGCTTCTGAGTCCTACACCTACCACCAGCAAAGCTTGCTGTAGAATAAGCCGAGTTAAGACAGTCCAGGATTCTATTAGAAATTAAGCCAGGGTTTGACAGTCCTGGGTACCAAACGTCCCGTAAGGTTTCTCCTCCAAACCTCAAGAATGCAACAAGTATTGTATCATAAAAATTTTAAAAATAATGTATTGGTAAATGAGTACATGCACGTCTACCAAAGTTAATAATCAAGAACAACAAAACATTCTCAAAGCTAATACATTCCATTCGATCAAATAAATACCATCTCCCAACTAAACGGCTATAACCGGATATTATAAACCAAATCCTGTCTCTAAACCCGGGCTAACATATATAGCCTCGCTTTCATTTTGAGTTGCTAAACACACAAGTTTGAAGGGATCGAACTTGGTGATGCTTATTTCATTCACTTTCATTTGCTTTGACCATCAAGTTTGGTGGTGATGCTTATTTCTTCGTACATAAGATTAACTAAGGGCATATACCCAAACCTGCATATATATAAAACTTCGAGCTAGCTAATGAAGTGTATGGCTTATAATCTAAAAATATTGCTTCTTTGATTGAGTTTGCAGACTCCCTTTGCGTGTAATTAATAAAATGTGTTAAATGTGTAGAACTGTTGGTGTGTCATGAAGAATACAGAAAAGAGAATTAGGCGCCATTACATAGACAGTGAGAGTTTGGTTTCATGGATTGCTAATATTGGTCACCTTATGATGTGGGTGTAGTGTGACATTCTTTCAATATACTAAGTTCTGATGATAATTTATTATATGATATGTCAATTTGTAAAAAAATATTGGTGATGGAGTTTGAAATAAATTTACTATAATACTATGCGTTGTCAAGCTGTTCACGGGAACATTTTATGAACAAGGCGTTTCCGTAATTTACCCCTGGTTTGAGTTTCTGTAATTCCATAACTGCCTTTGTAACTTCTATCGGTCTTTAGAAACCCAGAACTTCTCTAGAAACCTAGAACTCCAGAATAGAATAGAAGGTCCCAGAGAAAGTGAGAGAGAAAAGAGAGCAGCGGAACCTGTTTATCCGCTATGTCGTTGTGAGCTTCTCGCGTCTTCATCACAAATCGCAAACAGAGGGAGAGAAAGATAGCGAACATAATGGCTGAACATGGTAACAAGAGAGGTGAAGTGCTTTCCAGACTTTAAGCTTTTGATGCTCGCTATATGATCTAGCACAACGCATTTGGTTTGTCTTTAGAACTTGCCGCGAGGTTTCATGCTTTTGTCGATCTTTATTTGTTTTGAATTATGATTAACTATTTAATTGTAGTTATTTGATTAGGTTTAGGAGGCATATGAATTTGAAGCTGATCGAGAAAAGAAGAAGATGGATATGGGTAATGGATTTTCAATTATGTTATCTGTTTTAAGTTTTGAAGTAATCACGTCTGATCGTGATTGTTTGTTGGATTTGCCCATTGAGAGATAAGGGTCTTCTGCATGAAATCGTGAAGGGTAATTTTGTTTTTCCTTGCGTTTCTACAAACTGAAAATTGGGTTTCTTTACTTGGTATGATATGGCTTTCTTTCGTTATGCAAAATCGTACTTTTGATTGCATAACTTTACACAAAAATCCAAAAATAAATTGATCTTATCTCCCACTGCTGTCTTAATTTTGCAGGTCTATCAGACTTCAAAACAATCAGGTAATGAATTCATTGCTATGTTTTATGTATAGACTTGGATAAGTATGAAGTTTTTGATGTGAGGAGGAAGAACATGGGGTTAATAAATAAGGTACATTTGCAAGTATGAATTAAAGATTCTTCTTGAACTTTTGACTATTGTTTACAGAGTTTGCTTATTAAAAATGAAACTCTGTTTTTATTTTTGTTAGTTTGCACAACTCTCTACATTAGTGCTAAATGTCTTAACACTTTCAGGAAAGCTAATTCATGATCACAAACTGCATACTATTTGTTACTTTGAAAAACTCAAGATTGTTCATCAAAATTTTCCCTGACAGAGAGAAGAGAGGAGAGGTTACTGATAATTGTTATAGAAAAGGGTATATGCAGCTTGGTTTATTTTTTAGCCTTCTATAACCACTTCCTGTCCAATGTGTGAGTATTTCATTTTCTGCAGGTGAATGCTTATGAGGCCAAAAGTGGCAAGGAATGTATTTTCTACAGGTGAATGCTTATGATTTGTATTTTCTTTTTTTCTTGCTGTGATCAGTTGCTAAAGTTTTGTGTGTTTATTTTTATTGTCTGCATGTCTTATACGAAAGCATGCTTACACATTTGATCTTCTACTGTTATTGTTCCTTCAATTGAGCAACATTTGAAGGTCAGCCAAAATGCCTCTCATTGAGTATTTAACAAAGAGCAGGAGCGAGGGAGGTGTGTGTGTGTGTGTGTGTGTGTGTGTGTGTGTTGATTACATGCAAGTGTTGGGACTTCTTGACTGCAAACACCAAAATCTTACATTGTACAAAGAGCTTAGACACTTAAATTACCAAGTCACAGTTCAACTACATGAAGAAGAAAGTTACTACAGATTGCTGGATAACAACCACTTTATTGCATGACAACATCATTTTTGGTGGGTAAGACGTGTACTAACTCCAATCGATGTATTATACAACTAAAACAATGCATAATGAATGATGTGATGCATATTTATTAATCCAACGTACGTTGTGCGATTTACTATCACTCTTCTTATATCTCCTGTTCTTTTACTGAGTTAACAAAAATGAGAGAAAAAAAAAAAAACACATCAAAGCAATTTGCATTCACTCTTCTACAATCTCCTATTCACCTACTCCGTTAACAAAAAAGTGAAAACCCGCAGCAAGGCGCGGGCCAAAAAGCTAGTGTAATACATTTAATAAGTACAGATTACGTTAAGGTCGCTAAGGTTTGTTTTATATTGTGCCATAAAAAACCGAAATTTGCGGCCTTTAGTCGGATACCAACTACCAAATTGATTACGGTTTTTGGATATTTTACCCATTATCGAACTAATCAATACTATGGTTTGTTTGAATGAAATTAATTCTTCATACTCATTGGTGAATACAGTGGGTAATTATATCGGGTAGCTATAGAGACTATGGGTCATATATATGTAAACATGTTGCCGCTACTTATTACATCGATCAAACCGATCGACCATTGGATTTACATCTAAAAATGATTGAACACGAACTTCGTGGTCAGTAACAGATGAACATGGTTGTATGCACATAACTTTATGTGGCATTCAAACTAATATTGTAGACGTCATCATTGACCGAAAACTTTTAGATTTAATTTTTTCTTTATTTAATTACGTGAATCCAAATATGATATATATATATATATATATATATATATATATAATTTTTCTCAGCTGCGGACGTCCGCATCAATGGTTTTAGTGCGGATTTTCATTTTTGCACCACTTTTCGATCGAATTTCCTTATCTTCACCGTCTAGTATCTAGATAATATTGTGTAGATCATCTCTGCAAAATTTCAGCCAATTTGGTAATCGTTAAGGCCCTCAAACTCGAAAAACCAATAGACCGACTGAATTCTGTCAAACATGAACCGTTCATGTTTGTAACAGAAAGACGTTATTTTGAGGGTCTTAACGATTACCAAATTGGCTGAAATTTGGCAGAGATGATCTACACAATATTATCTAGATACTAGACGGTGGAGATGAGGAAATTCGATCGAAAAGTGGTGAAAAAATGAAAATCGGCACCAAAACCATTGGTGCGGACGTCCGCAGTTGAGAAAGACTGTATATATATATATATACATATTTTCGCTACGATATTTATCTTTCTTTTCTAGTTAATTTTTGAATAATTATTTCTTTTTTAAGTTTAAACAATCATAAAATGATAAATAATTGTGCATACCAGATGCAATGTAAATATTGATTGTTCTTCTTTTAGTAAATTAGTCGTTATTTGGTAATTCTCTATTTGGAAATTTGTAATTACCTCTAGGACCAAAAATTAATATCCTTCTTGTATCAAGCTGCCCCGGCCAATAGTGGCTTTGTTTTTGGCCTTAAATATCTCTTCACACCACCCTGACTTCGAGCAGTCTCACTTCTCTCCTCCCTACTATTGCTCCTCCCTTTTCGTCCTCCACCCAAAATCCTCCATTTTTCTTATAAGCTTTCCCTCAGTCTCATCACCATGTTTGCATCATCATGGTTGAATTTGAAATTGCCAAGCAAGGTGGGAACCATCAAACCACCACACTCGCGCAGGCGATTTTCTTGCTCGTCCTTCAAAGACATCCAAAGCTTGTTCCAACCCGAACCCGAAGTCCTCACCCCGAGGAGATCCTCCATCATCCATCGGGCCAATACCTCCACCTCAGTCTTTCGTTTGTGGGCGCACCATGTTGTGCGCCTAAGTAGAATACACGGCGATGATCGTCGTGTAATAATCTACTACACAAGTCTACGTATAGTCCGCATGACTTATGAGAATTGTAAGGTTGTGCGATCAATTCTTAAAGGATTTCGTGTTCCTATTGAAGAACGAGATTTGTCAATGGACACAAAGTTTTCCGAGGAGTTGCAAAAGCTTACGGGAAACAGGACTTTGGCTTTGCCTATGGTTTTCATCTGTGGGATATGCATTGGTGGGGTTGAAGAGATCAGACAACTCCATGAAAGTGGTGATCTGAAGGTAATGATGCAATGGCTACCGGAGGTAGACTCTGGACCGTGTGACTATTGTGGGGGCCTCAAATTTGTGCTATGCAAAATATGTGATGGAAGTCATAGGATCCATTGTGGTGGTGAATTTATTCCTTGTACAACATGTAATGTGAATGGTCTCGTTATGTGCCAGTCATGTTTTATTATGCCGTGCTGGAAATCACCATTGTAAACGTGTGCCTGCTGTTAGAAGCATATTTTACATTAAATAAAACACAGAAATATACATTTGCAAATGATTTTATCTCGTAATCACTCTAATTCAATATTTATATAAAAAAAAAAAAATTACTAGGTTTGTGATATTATGTAGAGACTAAGTTAACTATTGTGCAATCTTTAAGGAGTGTATGTGGTCATTTGTGTTAGGACTCAAATAGAATGTAACATTTTCAGTTCAACGGACAATAACTACGTTGCGGTCGCACACTGAACCGTGTAATATTCAACGTATAAGACTTGCACTATAGTTCGTAGAATATGATGTAATATTTAATGAATATGGATTGCGTTGTGGACGATAGAATTTGAGTTTTGACCTTACCATAAGAAACCAAAGTTTTCGATTTTGAAAAAGCTACCGACTACCAAATAAATGTTTACGATTTATAGAATTCTTACAATTATAAAACCGTGAAAGAATTTGAAATTTTCGCCATGTTTCGGGTTTCAACAACTTGATAAAGGTTATGAATATTTCAGTTTATTAAGCTACATTGCTCCCTATTACAAAAAAGATTATTTACAAATGTAAGGTGATAAACCAAAAAAAAGTGAAGAGCTGTAATATATGATCAAGAAAGCATTCCAATCAACCTGTCTTGGTGAAGTGCTAAAACTTGAAAGCAAAAAAGTTGAAGGGCACGTTTGCGATGGGCCCAAGTTCAATGGACCCTCACCTTGCGCTTGGGCCAGCCCATCAGATCATATATCATCGTCCCCTCGACCGATTGGACTATTAAAACGATGCCGTTAGATGCGGAGTCTCGATTGTTGGATACACGTGCCTTATGCGATGGGAAAGTGGTTCGGTTGGTAAGTAAGCCATCAATTTGTAAGACTTGAGTAGAGGACAACATCAAACACATCATCTTGCTAATTCTTCCACGCCATCAATTAGTATAAAATTCTCCATTAACAAATACATAGCTAATGTCCACAGATTTGGATTTGGCACATTTCCACAGCGTATGGGTGGAATCGAAACCATAGTTTATTCAAGTATTTTTGATAGATTTTATCACAGATATATACAAAAAGTCAGATACATACCACGTACCTATGCATCTCTACCAGAGAGAAGTATAAAGACGATTAGACATAGAATGATGCAAATTTGGCTTTGTAAGAATTCTAGAAATGGGATTGATGTAGCAAACAAAAAACACTCATTAATGTTTCATATTTACTTGCTTCTCTGGTTAAACATGCAGAATATTACGCTAGAAGGAGGGCTTGAACCTCCGACCTTGTGGTTAACAGCCACACGCTCTAACCAACTGAGCTATTCCAGCTTTGATGCTAACCCAAGAGATTTAGAATCCATCTTGTGTGCCACGAAAGTAAACATGTAATGGACCTCAATCATCTTCTACTGTGTACAGTGGATCAAGTTCCAGATCCCAACCAACTTGCTTTGTTTTCTGAACTGTATAAAGCTTAATCTATGGACAATGCTGATGCTAGTGGTTAGTGGTTAGTTTTTGACGACGGATATCAATCCACTTGATGATCATCAACTCTCATAGGCCACAGAAATTCTTAGAAGACTGATATGAAATTTCGAGGTGGGTTTCGACCCAAAGACTTATCCAAAATATGAGTGGTTTACTGAGTCAAAACTAAACAAATAAGACAGTGTGGCTGCTTGTCTATTTCTCCAAGTAAATAATTTCACAAGTCGTTATAGCTTGCAATCGGCAAGACTTGACTACAATCCAAAAGACGCGCGCGCGTAGTCTTCTTGTCCATTTCAAGCTCTCTCCCACTCTCCTAATAGCTTTGCCGTGCGTTCTAGTTCTTTAGACTCCTTCGCGTTTTGGGTTTGGTTGATTGTAAAGTATGAACCTTTTTCCTCTGACTTGTTTACATTTGATTTGATTTACTGTATTGTTTAGAATATATGTAATTGTCCTCTAGTGGTACGCGTTTTTCAAACACTAGTGGGGAGTCTTTATTTAGCTAGCAACTAGTAGCGCTACGCATTTTTTGATCTTTACTCTTATCATCTGCTGGCTGCTGCCTTTTCAAAACTCTGGTTTTTGGAGATAAAGTTGTGGTTTTTTTGGTGGTGGTGCTGTTTTTGGTAACTGGGTTTGCTTTGATTTTGTGAAAGATGAGCGATAAGTGGAGGTTCAATCGGTTTAGAGACCCTTTGGGGGTTTTGGGTGTGGTGGTTGTGTGGTTGCTGTTTCAGAATCTGAGCTTGTGTTGGTGTTTGAATGATGAAGGTAATGGAAATTTGAGTTGCTGGGTTTTTTTTGGTGTTTTGGGTTCTTGGGGAAGTGAAGGGAAATGGTTAAAGGTTGTGTCTTTGTGCAGGTTTGGCGCTTTTGAGGTTTAGAGAGAGAGTGGTGAGTGACCCATTTGGTGCTTTGTGGAATTGGAATGATGAAGATGGAGAGGTTGACCCTTGCTCTTGGTTTGGGGTTGAATGCTCAGATGGAAAAGTTGTAGTCTTGTAAGTACTCTCTTTGTTTCTTCTTTCATTTACTGAATGATAGATTTCATTGGGGTTGATCAAAATTAGTGTCCTGGGTGGAAGATTTGGGAAGGGTAAAGTTCTTACAGAAATCCCTTTTTCTTTTGCTTCATTATCATCTTTACTAAAGTTAGTTGATGATTTTGGGAACTAAATATAGCTTTACAGATTAGTTTTATAGCTCCATGGATTCCATCACAAATCAATCAAACTTTGAATTTGATACTTGTTGAACTATGGTAGTGCTTTTATTGTACTTGAAGAGTTGAAGGTAGTTGAATTTTGCTGCTTTTTGCCTAATTGGTTCTAAAGTTAGATGTTTATGGTGTGCAGGAACTTGAAAGATCTTTGTCTTGGAGGAACGTTATCACCTGAGCTCAGAAACCTTGTTCATATAAAGTCTATGTAAGTATTTTTGTACCATTGCCTCAAATGTAACGGTTAGTAGTCAATTTCTGCGAAGTTCTTAGTCTCTTCTGGTGTGTCCTGCTCAGCTAATATTTTCCTACAGTATTTTGCGCAACAACTCCTTTACGGGGATAATTCCTGGAGGGATCGGAGAGTTGAAGGAACTGGAGGTGTTGGATTTAGGATATAATAACTTCAGTGGACCAGTTCCGGTAGATCTTGGCAGCAATTTTTCATTGACAATCCTGTAAGTTGTGTGACAAAGCTTCAATTCTGTTGAGGTCATTTTTCTCTCTTATGTTGTTGTTGTAGTGACTCTTATTCTGCTCAATTGCAGGCTACTAGACAACAACAGGCTCCTTGATATCTTTTCTCCTGAAATTTTTGCACTAGAGATGCTTTCGCAATATCAAGTCAACGAAAACCAACTTTCTGGTGCAAACAGAGAATCATCTTGCAATGAAAGATCCAATTCATGGTATGATTGCTATCAAACTTAGTGAGCCACTTTTCTGCAGGCGTGATTCTTCTGTGCTGAAGAGTAATCCATGAAGTTTAGAAATTATTGCTGACTGATATTATCAGAAAATTGAGTTTGTTGCATGTTGTCATAGGATATCCCGGTATCAATTATATGTCTCTGACTAATTTGAACATATTACTTGTAACTCATGTGTTCATTGTTGCTGCCTTTACGTCTGATATATGTATTTAGAAACACTGGATTGTCCTGCTTTATCTAATGTTGCATGTTTGCCAGGAACTTTGCTAATACTGAACATCATGGGAGACTGCTGGAAGCAGAACCTCCAAATCGTCATAGCTTGGATCCACCCAACAAACCACCAAAGACACAATTCTCTGCTCCTACATCTGCACCTTCACCTTCACCTTCTGTTCCACCTGAGTTGAGTCCAACTTCCCCACCAATCGTGCCTGCTTCAACTTCAGCTTCCTCTCCTAGTCCTTCCTCTGGAAGTTTCCTAAAGATAATGGCTGGAGCCATAGGGGGTGGTGCTTCTCTCGTAATTTTAGCTGTTGGGTTGTATTTCTATGGACGCAACAAGGTAGCTACTGTCAATCCTTGGGCAACAGGATTGAGCGGGCAGCTTCAGAAAGCCTTTGTAACCGGTATTGCTTCTTTCAAAATGGAGAAAATTGATCTCTGTAAGCTCAAGTTCATGCTGATAATTAATTGCCATGCTCATGTGCCTGTCAAACCACCCTTATATGTTAGATAAATTGTTCTTTTTAATGTTTCTCTTCTAACATGATAGGAGATTCTCATTGCAGGTGTACCAAATCTTAAGAGATCAGAGATTCAAGCGGCTTGTGAAGATTTTAGTAATGTTATAGGTACTTCTTCACCAATGGGTACAGTGTACAAAGGAACATTATCCAGTGGTGTGGAAATTGCTGTGGCTTCCCTTGCTGCAACATCTGTTAGTGAGTGGAGCAGCAATTTAGAGTTGCAGTTTAGGAACAAGGTACTAAAGAATTTAAAGCTATAAAAGATGTGCATGTTTCTTGTAATCTCCCAGGCCCTAATTGTCCATATGGTTATGGTTTCAGATCGAGACATTAACAAAAGTGAACCACAAGAATTTTGTCAGCCTTATTGGATATTGCGAGGAAGAAGAACCTTTCACTAGAATGATGGTTTTTGAATATGCTCCCAATGGCACACTTTTCGAGCATTTACATAGTGAGTGCCACTATGTGGTTGCTGTATATGTTTTGTTTTGATGATGCATGAGAAGTCTAATCTATTTTTACTGAAACTGCAGTAAGAGAAGCTGAACACTTGGACTGGAGAATGCGAATGAGAATCGCAATGGGAATGGCCTACTGCCTTGAGCATCTGCACCAGCTGAAGCCACCCATAGCTCACAACAACTTGACTTCTTCAGCTGTCCTGCTAACCGAAGATTATGCACCAAAGGTCTCAGAAGTCACTTTCTGGAATGAGTTAGCTGAAGCCGAGAAGCAATCATCTGGCTCAAGACTTTCTAATGCACAATCAACTAGCCTGGAAAGTAATGTGTACAATTTTGGTGTAATTTTGTTTGAAATTGTGACGGGTAGACTCCCTTATTCAGTGGACAATGGCTCACAAGACTGGGCCTCTGACTATTTGAGTGGGGAGCATCCCTTCAAGGGAATGGTAGATCCAACTCTAGAATCTTTCCAAGAGGAGCAGCTGGAGCAAATTGGAGAAGTAATAAGAGTTTGTGTTCATCCTGACACTCAACAAAGACCGATAATGAGCGATGTCGCTGCAAGGCTGAGAGAGATAACTGGAGTTACACCTGATGCAGCAAGCCCAAAAATCTCCCCTCTTTGGTGGGCAGAGATTGAACTCATGTCTGCAGACGCAAACTAGAAGCTTAACAGCAGATTGTAGGTAAGTTCTACTTGTATATAACTGAGATAGGGTGTCAAATCTAGTTAACCTGTACTATGGTGTTTCTTGTTCAGCTGTAAAATGTGTAAAAAAATGTGAAAATCACTGCTTGTGAAATAGTATATTTGTTCATTCAACTATGATGAACTTTCTTCGATGAGAAAACACCTTTATCCAGGGGCAAATATGAATTTCGGAAGCATTTCACTGTCCTCGAAATAGTGTTGGTTGAGTTCAGTGGATGGATCAAAGAGAGAGCAGAAGCCATTTTTAAACTCCAGCCTAGACTGTTTCAGTAATTCTGATGCTAAACAAAAGTCATTCCTTATATGATATAAAAAAAAATGAAAGATCATTCCTTTAACTTTGGTTTTTAAATTAAAAGATTCCAACATCCATTCAGGTTTTTGGATATATGCTAAGAACAGAATCATTTTATGAATGAAGGACATAATCATTGGCAATGTTATAAGCTAAAAACCAGAACATGGAATAGAAGTTATAGAACCTGATTGACTTGCACCTTTGGCTCTTGAATTTCCATAACCTGCAACTTCTGCTTTGCATACTCATTGAAAACCAAAGCTAATGAATCTGCACTCACTCTCTGCAGAATACAACCCATCAATTAGCCTCAAAGGAAATACAACTTTGTATAAGAGGGTTGCAAAATTGCACATTGCTATATCATATAGTCTGTCTTAGACAAAGAAATCAATAATTGTATATAAAAATAAAATAAAGACTCATATTACAAAGAAAGATACCATTGCTCTGATAGTCTGATTAACAGAAAAGATATGGCCTTCACGTATAAACATCAAAACATTTTTTAATAATAGAGCTTGTTGACATGTAACATGGTAGCCTCCACGTCTATAATAGTAGATTGGCTCACAAATTTTGCTAAGCTAGCTATATATACACCAACCCTTCCAATTTCTCTTCATTCAAAGCAGTTTTCCTCTCTACACTTTCATAATAAGCTCCTGCTTATATCTCAAGTCACAAGGTCTTAATGGCAGGCAGGCAGCTTATAGTCCTTATTTCATCCCTCCTCCTCACCGCACTCGCCTTCTTCCCTTCCACAACTGCAACCGAATATCAGAAAAAAATTGATGTGGTTGTGGAGGGCATGGTGTACTGCCAGAGTTGTGACCACTATGGAACATGGTCCATGACCGGAGCTAAACCAATCCCTTCAGCTAAAGTGAGTGTCATCTGCAAGAACCACAAGGACCAAGTCAGCTTCTACAAGGCTTTCCAAACAAATGCTGATGGCTACTTCTATGCACCCCTTGATGGCTTCAAGATGAACAACATGTTGGACCATCCCCTCCAGGCTTGCCATGTCAAACCGGTCTCTTCACCTCTCGAGGACTGCAGGTTCCTCAGTAATGTCAACTATGGCCTCAATGGAGCTCCGCTTCGTTATGAAGACAAGAGAGTTATGGGAAGCAATTATGAAGCTGTGGTGTATTCTGCAGGGCCTTTGGCTTTTCGCCCTGAGCATTGTGCTCCAAAAACTCACTACTAATTTGTCACACCGGTCGGCTTTAATCCCAGATTAAATTGATTTACTTAATCAATGGTTTTGTTTCTTGAATGAACCAGTTTGTAATCTGCAACGAGAAATGCTTGTTTCGTTTACTCATATCTTAATATTATAAATTTAATTTCACAATGTGTTCTTCAGAGTTTACACTGCATAGAAACAATTATACTGCACAAGTACACAGATACAGAAACAAAAGGCACAGGTTCATTTTCATTGAGATACCTAAATTTCAAGTGCAAGAGCTTAATGGGAAGAAAAGCTCGGTAAATAATCCAACAACAACAACGTGAAAGTAGCCGTAGCACACATGTAGGATAGTTGAAGTGCACCTAAAAGTGCAGGTGGCATCTTTTGCCTCAGACTTTCCAAGAATGGCAGTGTCTACAAACTTCTCCACAGCTGCATCATCAATGCAAAAACATCCATCAGACGCGAAAAAGAAGGACATTATCCACAAACCATTTGGGGCACATAATTTCTTTAGAATGAGACCAAGTTCTTTCTGATCCGGATTTGGATTGGGAAGGAAAGTCCACACATTCCTCCATTGGCCTCTGTTATTGAAAGAGAAATTTTATTAACACATCTATAATTACTAGATACACATTTCATATTTAATACACCACCTATTAATTTTATTGTTGTAACATTTTACTAGATACACATACCCATATTTCCTACAATACCCTCATTTAAAATACACAACTCATTAACTAAATACACATATTTTTCTATATCTTCTACTAAATTTAATTATTCAAAAAGAATAAATTCACATTGATGAGATTTTTCGTAAAAGGTTTCATCTATTCTCGTAATGTCACCTCATTGACATATTCCTCGAAGGTTTTTATTTTTCTCTAAAAAGTTTCACCTTGTTAAGATCTTCCTCGAGGGCTTTCCCTTTGTTAACATCTTCTCCCATCGGTTTTACTATCTAATCAAACAACAAACTCTAACATCTAAATTTTGTAGTAGATCAAACTTAATCAAAGATAGAGAAGTTATACCTCATTATTTAGAGGTTGAGAAATACCACTAGAATCCATTACGTTGTCTTCACCTCATTATTTAGAGGTTAAGAAATACCACTGGAATCTATTACGTTGTCTTCAGTTTTTGCTTGAAACTGTAGTTGTTCATGATAAATGTTGTTAGCTATTTCTGATTAGGGCTTGGTGTCTTCACATACATTGTTCTCGTAGAGGAGAAGAAAACTCTAAGCGGAATATTTTATTTCAAGAATTGAAACTGTAGTTGTTCATGATAAATGTTGTTAGCTATTTCTGATTAGGGCTTGGTGTCTTCACATACATTGTTCTCGTAGAGGAGAAGAAAACTCTAAGTGGAATATTTTATTTCAAGAATTGAAATTTGTTTAGTCCTTATGGTTTGAAGTCAACATTTGTTTAATCCTTGTGGTTTTATTTTAATCTGAATAGTCCTTAAAGTCACAATTTTTCATCCAAATAATCCTTATGGTTTTATTTTAATCTGAATAGTCCTTAAAGTCATGATTTTTCATCCAAATTGGATGAAAAATCATGATTTTAAAGACTATTCAGATTAAAATAAAACTATAGGGACTATTTGGATGAAAAATCGTGACTTTAAGAACTATTCAGATTAAAATAAAATCATAAAAACTAAACATATGTTGACTTTAAACCAAAAAGACTATACAATATTTTACCCTTATTTCAACTAGGTTTCTTTACTTTTGATATGAATATCTCTTTTGATAATTTTATGTACCCATAAGTACAACCAGTTGTATTTGTCACTTTCAGTTCCTGATCAATGTAATTCTCTTTTATAAGAGGTAAGGTTGATGTCTCCCTCTCTAGTTGTACTTTATTATTTCTTTCTTATATAAAAAAGTAGATTAAAGGGTAACCAATTAAGTTTCTCTATACTTTCACCAATTTGGAAATAGCAACAATATATGCCAACTATAAGACATTATAATGAAAAACAATATCCTTAAACGCACGCACGAGCGCGTGTTAAGAGTATAGGTGTTAGCTGGCCCAGTTCATCAACAAGCCCAGGCCCAGTTCATGTGTTTTGCTTGCATAAATAGGATTTCTTCTCTGTATTTCCAAGATATCAAAACCATATTCCAATACAAATTTTGCTTCTCTCTTTTCTCTTTAGTTTAGTTATGATTTCAATTTCTCATTATCAGACCTTGATTTTCAGCATGGTATCAGAGCCCATGGCGGCCTGACCATCGCTCCTCCATCACTTCTCCGCTGCAATTTTGATTCGAAAACCTTAATTTTCAAAAGCACCAAATCAAAAACCCTAGAAATATCCATTGTAGAATTAGTAGTCTTACTCATCAGAAAATTGAAGTCTGTAATTACTAGAGAGGAAATGGGAGCTGTTTCTCTTCAATTTTGATCGAGTTCGTAGCATGCGTTTCTTCAAGTCTGTGTTCCTAGATATTCATCTTCAAGTTCCAGAAAATTTGTTCATCCTCAAGCTCTAGTTCTGTTATGGCGACCTCGAATCAAATTTGTAATGCAATCTCTGTTCTTCTTGATGATACGAATTACCCGACTTGGCATTTTCTGATGCATCACTATCTTCGTGGTCATGGATTACTCAAATTTGTAGATGGTTCTCATACTTGTCCTTCCCAAGTTCAGAAGGCTGATCATGACTCTCTCTCTGTTAACACTGGAGCTTATGAAAAGTGGACACAACAAGATAGCTCTGTCATTTGTATCATAGCAACCACACTTTCTGCTGATGCACTTACCCTTGTTATTGGATGTCAGACATCGAGGGAGGTATGGTTCACTCTTAAACAACGATATGCTTTTGTTTATGAGTTTCATATTATGCAGTTGAAATCTACTTTGCAAACAATTCAGAAAGGGTCAGATTCTATAGACAAATACTTGTTGAGGTTTAAATGTGTAAGGGACAAATTAGCTGCAGCTGAAGTTATCATGAATGATCAAGATGTTAAAATTCTCATTCTTGCTGGGCTTCCTATTGAATATAGTCATGCTAGACAAATTATCAGAGGAAAAAAGGATATTGGAATGGAAGAAGTAAGGTCCTTGCTATTAAGTTCAGAATTTGAGATTGAGTTAAAGCATAAGCAATCGACTTTATCCTCATTAAATGGTATGGTTGCCCAAAATAATATGCCAGTACGACAAGGTACTCAAAGTAATTGGTCTCCTCGTGTTGCTTCATATAATTGTTCTTTTTCTAGTGGGATTGCTAATCCAAATGCCTACTTTGCTCCCTTCATGTCTACTGGTAGCGTCTATCATAATGCAGCTCCCATTCCTGCTATTACTCAAATTGGATATATGCCTTCGACCTCCCCAATGACCTGCGATGCTGGTTTTATAAATGCAACTGCTGTATCTCATTCTACTGGGTATGAATCTCCTTTTGGTGCCAGTGCAATGGTGGATAGTGTTATTATGAGCAATGATAGTTGAGCCTCTGGATCTGTTCATATGATGAACAACGCTTTAGTTAGCAACACATCTCAAGATGAGAATTTGTCCTCTCCATACACTAACACCAAACAACTCTATGGTAGTTCTGGAACTTCTGTGCCATACTGGAATTATTATGGCAATGAATATGGGACTTCAAATGCATATGAAGATGAGAAGGACATATCATTTGTTTTAAACAACAGGAATAGTTCATATTTGAATAAGGAAGTTCAAGGCAGTTTGGATTCAGTGACCAGTGGAAAACAAGATGTGTTTCAGGATCAGAAGATAGCTACATCATTAGGAGCTGAACAATGTTATCTTGAAAAGATGGACTGCAATAGAATTGAGAGGGCAAATGCGGAAGAATTAGTCAGTCAACTTCAACAGTTTTCCAAGTCAGGACCTAAAGCTTTGTCTGCTACTATCTGCACTCATCCGAAGCCACCCTCATTTACTTCTCAGTTAAATATCAACGCTTCTCGATCACAGGTTAAAACTCTGCAAGTTGAACTTGCATCTTCATTGTCAATTCCTATTCAATCTCCTTTGCAGCAATCACTCAAGAATCTAGTAGCTTTGCCTACATCAGACACTAGACTGCACTCTTATACTCGGGACAGAAATCTAATGAATTGCAGACAAGCTTGTGAATCTACGAATTTGTGGCAATTACATCCTCTTATTCCTCCAGGTTGAAATCACATTCTCCGCTGCAAACTAGTTTTTGGCTTCCCCAAGCACTAGTTTGAGGGGGGATGTTAAGAGTATAGGTGTCAGCTGGCCCAGTTCATCAACAAGCCCAGGCCCAGTTCATGTGTTTTGCTTGCATAAATAGGATTTCTTCTCTGTATTTCCAAGATATCAAAACCATATTCCAATACAAATTTTGCTTCTCTCTTTTCTCTTTAGTTTAGTTATGATTTCAATTTCTCATTATCAGACCTTGATTTTCAGCAGCGCGGCCCTTTCGCACTCGTTTGAAACCATGAGAGCAAACAGAATAGAGCATCCAACGACTACGTACAGAGATTGTGAGCTTCAGTTTGAAACCATGCAACTTTCTCTGCTTTGGTACTTTGATGGGGCATGCTGGTAGATGCAGTTCTGAAACACCACCACAGAGTTTGGCATTTCCATCCAATGATATTGCTCTCATATTTCGAAAAACTCCTTCTTTGGGTACCTCACCCTCCAAATGATTAGACGAAAGGCTCAAATATATTAAGAATGGAAGCCTCTGTAGGTCATTTGGAATCTGTCCTGATAAGTCATTATGTGAAAGATCTAGATACTGAAGACCTCTCACAGAAGCCAAAGAAGAAGGTATTGTACCTTGAATGAGATTCCATCGTAAAGAAAGAAATTCAAGGCTATCACATTCTCCAATGGTCTCAGGAATTTCTGCTTTCAGATTGTTTCCAGAGATGTCCAAGTGATAGATATTCTTCAACTTACTGACTTCAATAAGGAGGCTACCAGTTAGTGAGTTTTGTGACAAGTCAAGAAATAAGAGTGAGGAAAGGCCAATGATCTCTGATGGTATATCTCCACTAAGTCTGTTATGTGAAATGTTTAGAATCCGTAAATGCTTGCAATATCCAATAGTGGGTGGAATGCTTCCTCCTAATTCGTTTTCAACTATGTGGAGTTGAGACAATTGGGTGAGGTTTCTTAAGGAAGATGGGATCCGACCTGATAATCTATTGGTATTTAAATCAAAATTTGGAGGTTTTGTAACTTGCCAAAAGAAGATGGAATGATACCCGTGAACAAGTTTTGATCAAGACCCAAACATATTAAACTATTGAGATTTCCTAATGTTTCAGGAATCGTTCCCACTATTTGATTGCCCCTAAGGATGAGACGAGTCATTTGGGTTGAGAAATTGGCTACAGAGTTGGGTAAAACACCTCCAAAATTATTACCATCCAGAACAAGAATTTGCAAACTACTGCAATTTATGAGGAATATTATCCATTCCAAATCATTAGATGAATTACTTCCCAGATTATTCCGGTATTCCCCTCTACGTTGAGCAACTCGAGCTCGGTTAAAGTTGCAAAACTTGTGGGAACTTGCCCAAAGAATTATTGTTGTCAACGTCAAACGCCATAAGCCGTGAAGCATTAGCAAAAGACGGGATTTGTCCAGAGAATTCATTTTCACTGAGTAACGTTGTTTTGAGATTAGGCATGTTTAGGCCTAAACTGGATGGAAGATTGCCTTTAAACTTATTACCCGCAATAGATTCTTGTCAACAGCAACACCAAACTGAACAGAACCAAAATATGGTGCAGTTCTTAGTTTACCTCAGCATTAAACTTCTCTTGACTGGAAAACAAATAACTGAGTAGAGAGAGATAATCCCAGGAACATCAATCGCTCCTCGTTTTTAAATTATTGTACCTTACAATCTAGATACTAGGGAATCTGAATACCATAAATTACAATTCCATAATGTGTATTCAAGCACACTGACATATTAGTACTTCAGTAGCTAGTTGCTATCACTTATTTCTTCCATACTTCCAGGCTATTATCTTGCCTTTAGACGTCTTCCGTAAGAGAATTTTGAAATCTCCCATGCCATACATTACATACTGTGTAAGATTATACAAAAGCATAAGGATTATGCAGTCACAAAGAGGATATGAAAGAATATATAAATGAAAAAGAACAGTGTACCTCTTAACTGGTTAGCTTCTTCTTGGCCTCTCTCGACGGATGTTGTTGATACCATTGTAAGCAATTTTAATACGGTGTAGGTCTCTGTGGACTTCCTCCATAGACATCCTATTCCTTGGTGATTCTTCCGAGCATGCAAGTCCGATCTTAAGGGTTGGAAGTATGCACTTCTGTGCATAAGTGTTCATGCTGCTTAAACTCTCGTTCTCAATGTTATCTTCATCTGCTTCGATTTCATCATTGTTGTAACCACTGGTGTAGCTCACTTCATTTTGTGTTGTTACAGGGGCGGTCACTCCTAAACTGGCAAGAAGAGCAGGATCCACAATCTGCAATAGTCTTCCTGGGATGGCCATCTTGACAAAGTTATGGAGGTTCAAATCATCGTCAAACATTTCGTCAATAGGTCTTCTTCCTGTAAACATTTGCAACAGCAGGACGCCGTAACTATATACATCTCCTTCTCTTGATGGCTCAACACCACTAGCATACTCTGTTACTCATAACAATTAAGTTGATATATGTCAGTTCTCTATACAAAGTTTGGAAGTTAAAACCCAACTTATATAATAGAGGAAATTAGAGATAAACCCAAAAAACGAAGCTACCACTAAGGAAAACCCATAGCTATATTTTCTTTTGATTTACACTAGGCCTGGGACTTTTGGACCCGTAAACCGCAAACCCGGCCCGAACCGGACCGAAACCGACGATTCGGCGCGGTTTCTGCAAGAAATTACAGCTTGTTTTGCTTGAACCGAACCGGTCTAACTAACTCGGTACGGTTCCGGTTCTGTAAAAAAAAAAAAAAAACCGTAGGAACCGTTGGATCTTAATACCTTTAATCTCCACCGTCAGATCGAAGTAACAAAAAACCCTAAAAACTTATCACTCTCTCCCACTCTCTCGCAGTCTCTCTTTTCTGCAGTCTGCCTCATCTCTTCCTCATCTATTTTCTGAGTTTTCTCTCTTTTTCAATTGAAATTCATAAGATTAAGTCATAAGATTTGCTTCCTCTTCACCATTTTCAGTTCTCAACTGTAAGTAATTTTGTTGATGTGATTCAATTTCACTTTTATATAAACTGTAAGCATGTTGGATTGTAGTTTTTGCTTCGTTTTCGTTGATTCTCGTCTTCCCCTCGTGTTTCTAGTTCGTTTTCATGTTCAGATTGTAGTACGTTGTCTTCATTGTTCTAAACTTATAATCATTGTACTGTTTCGTTTGATTCATTTTCTTTGAATTAACAGGTTGGCAATGTCGTCTGAAGAATATGATTCAGACTGCGATTCTGTAACAGAAACTGAAGGAAGTGGAGATGAGGTAGAAGTGGTTCAACCAAGCTCAGAAACAGTAACTACAGCTCCTCGTTCATCAAAAGAGAATGATAAGTTCAAGCCTGCTAGAAACACGAGGGGAAGGAGGCTGAGGGCTGCTGCTAAAGAGAGGTCAAGAGTGTGGGCGCATTACACCAGATATGACGAACCAATAATGGGGATTGTAGATGGAAAGGAGCAGCAAATTGGCATTGAAAAGAGAGCGCAATGTAAGTACTGCCCCACTACTCTGAAATGTGATTCTAGAGCAAATGGTACTAGTTCACTTGCAAAACATACTGAGACTGTTTGCAAAGGTTATCCTGGTAAAGTCGATTTAGAGACTCAACATACAATGAATGCTGATGTGTTGGACCCAAATGGGAATGTAGTTGTTAGAAAATGGTCAGAAGATGCATGTCTAGATGCTGCTTGTGTTATGATTGTGTTGGATGAATTGCCTTTTAGTTCAATTGAAAGGCCGGGGTTTAAACATTTCTGTAGAGTAGCAGTACCAAATTGGATTCCACCTTGTAGGAAAGTTGTAGTGAAGAATTTTTTGCGCATGTATGATACCAAAAAGGAGGAGTTAAGGAAAGAACTGAGGTCACATTCTGTTTGTTTGACTACAGACACATGGACCTCATGCCAAAACATCAATTATATGGTGATCACGGCGCACTTCATTGATGGTGGCTGGAATATGCACAAAAGAGTCCTTAATTTTTGTGTGATACCTAACCACAGTGGGAATAGCATAGGAAAAATATTAGAAACTTGCATGATGGAGTGGAATTTAGATAAGGTACTGACTATATCAGTAGATAATGCATCAGCAAATAAGGTAGCAATAGAGTACCTTATAGAGAAAATGAGTGGATGGCCTAGGCAGCCCATTTTTGGAGGAAAATATATGCATGTGAGATGCTTGGCTCATATTCTGAACCTAATTGTGAAGTCTGGTCTCCATATAATGAACAAGTCAGTGGCTAGCATTAGAAATGCTGTTAGGTATGTGAGGAGTAGTGGACAAAGGCTTGAAGCATTTAAAGCATGTGTTGAAAAAGAGAAGATACCTTGTAAAAAGGTTTGTGTGTTAGATGTGCCAAAAAGGTGGAATTCAACCTACATGATGCTAGATACGACTTTACAGTTAAAGAAGGCTTTCAACAGAATGGCAGATGAGGAAGATGGAAGATATAGAAGTTATTTTGATGAAGATGAAGAGTTGAATGATGAAGGAGAAGAGGCAGAATCTCAAGTAGTTGTTGCAACACAACAACAAAAGAAGAGGGTAGGGCCTCCAGTTGTATCTGATTGGGAGAAAGCAAGTGTTTTGGTCAAGTATCTGAAAGTTTACTTAGACACAACAGTGGATGTGAGCGCGCAACTGAAGCCTACGGCACACAAAGCTTTTGTGGACATAGCCATAGTCAAAGCAGAGTTAGATGAGATGTCCAATAAACCATTATCTAGTGATGCAAGTGAGACTGATAAGGTGTTGCATGGTATGGCCAACAAAATGAGGGCCAAGTTTAGAAAATACTTTGGATCCGTAGATGACATCAATCAGCTTTTTTTGATTGCACTTGTCTTGGATCCGAGGTACAAATTGAAGAATGTTGAACATGTGTGTCATACAATGCTTAACATGAGAAGTGATGCAATAAGGAGAAAAAGTGATGAAGTGAAGCAGCTTTTGCTAGAGTTGTGTGATCTATATGCAACATTAGAAGGTGAAAAGGCTGAATCTAGCCAATCCAGTGCAGCAAAGAGGAAAAGAAGTGTGGGAGAGGGCAGCAGCAACACACCAACACCAAGTGTGCAGCCAGAAGGGGTATTAGGGAAGAGGGCAGCTATGCTTAAGGCGTGGAACAAGCAACTTGAAGGTGAAGCAGTAATTGTTGGAGGAGAGGTTGATAGATACTTGCTTGATCCTATAGAGAAGCCTAAAGATAGGGAGAAGTGGAGTATTTTGGATTGGTGGAGGTGTAATGGTTCAAAATATCCCAACTTGCAAGCTGTTGCAAGAGATGTTTTAGCAATCCAAGTGTCAACAGTGGCTAGTGAGAGTTCATTCAGTACTGGAAAGAGAGTGATTGATCCACATAGGAGTTCATTAACTCCTAGGACTGTTGAGGCCTTAATCTGCCTCCAAAATTGGCTCAAGTCTGATGCAATTATGGGGTTACAATATATTCTAAGTATTGAGGAAATGGGGTGGTTTGAAGATGTTGAAAAAGGTATCTAACTTGTAGCTGTTTTCATTTTATTGTTCAGCGTTTTAGATTTAAATATGCAACTAACATGAGCTTATATTATGTGCAGAACAAGCAAAAGAAGAGAGAATAAGATTAGAGAAGCTTCAGTTGGCAATTCAAGAAGAGGAGCTAGCCACTCAGCAAAGCCGAAAGGCTGCAAAGGTTTCCAAACCTTCAAAAAGCAGTGATGCTTCAAAAACTTCGAAACCTTCAAAAGCTTCCAAATTTTCAAAAAGTTCAAAGTTTGGAAAAAGAAACAAATGATCCCAGCTTTGCATTATGTTTAATTGTTTATGTTCAGCAGTTCAGTTTTGAGTTTTTATATACTTGTGTCTTGTGTAAGTTATGTTAGAGAGGAAGTAATGTACAGTATGTACTAATGTTACTATTGCAATAGGTTTTGCTAGAGCTGGAGCTGGAGCCTTTGTAATAGTGAAGAGTGGATATTAGAATTTAGAAGTCTAAAAATCAAGCTGCCAACTTGCCAAGTGCTAGCTGATGCTGCTGATGCTGCTGATCAACTTTGAAGCCCTCTGTCCTCCAGCCCCTCCTATCTATTTAATATTTATCTTGTTGTTATTTGGAACTTGGAAGTTTGGAACTGTGTCATGTTTCCATTGTTTTGCTTGGAGACTTGGAGTTGTGTTTTATTGTTTGCTACTTTGCTTTTGCTCCATTTCTTTCTATTTGACATTTGACAATTGGTAATTTGGTATGTTCACTATGTTGGTTTGAACTTTGAAACATTGCTGCATTGAGTGCATTCATGTTTTGAGACTTTCATGTTGTACTGGACAAAAATCAGAAAATTTTGCACACTGATCATGCTGCACAGGAACCGTAGAACCGCAGAAACCGAACCGGTTCCAAACGGTTCAGTTTGGGTGCGGTTCTTAAGTAAAAAAATTTAAAAACCGAACCGTTTACAGTAAACAAATTTACTGTGCGGTTTTACTGTTTTTTTTTACCCAATCCGAACCGTCCCAGGTCTAATTTACACCCAATTCATATAATTAAGATTGGTTCACTTTTTTTTGCTTGACCATTTCACCCTTCTGATTGAGTAATAAGATCTTCCTTATACGTAGCTCCCAATCATTACTATCAAGTACATTCCTTCTTATCAACCATTTGAATTTCAAATTCATTTTGACTTTAGCATAATCAATTACACCCTTAATCTCCTATGATTATTGACTTTACTACATATTTCATATATATGCTCATTAGAATAGTATTTCATTCTCAACTATTACACTACATACGTTTTTCAATAGATAGATGAGATTTTGATTCAAAACACCGAGAGAATTGGTTCCTGAAATAGGATCTGGAAACGGGGAATGAGCTTTTCTGATTGTGTTTCCACTCATTTGCTCACATTTGTATATATCTACATATTTGAAAGTGTCTATTGGTAAGGTATGTACTTTGTCATATTAGATTGAAAGTGTCTAGAAAATTAAGTAATCATAAAGTAGTGAAAGATTGTTACCCGGAGCAGCATAGCCAATGGTTCCCTTTATCCCAATTGTGCTATTTTGAATTTCAGAGGAGTCCGTGGTCACAGAGATGAGTCTTGCTAACCCAAAATCACCAACACGAGCAGCCATGTCATCATCAAGAAGAATGTTACTCGGCTTTATATCGCAGTGAATGATTTGTGGTTCACAATGATCATGAAAATAGCACAGTGCAGACGCCACATCAACAGCAATATTGAGTCTTTGGAGAAGGTTCAAACCATTCCCTGAATGGTTTTCTCTATGCAGCCACTCCTCTAAACTTCCATTTGACATACACTCAAAAATTAGAGCTTTGAAGTCATTACCATTGTTATCCGTGCTGGAGCAACATGTTATGATCTTCACAAGATTCCTGTGTCGGATATTCCTCAGTGCATTGCATTCGGCCACAAAACTCTTGGAAGCTCCTTTCTGTTGAAGGTTGAGGACCTTTATGGCAACGACACAGTTTTCTTGTTGATCAAGAATCCCTTTGTATACAGAGCCAAAACCGCCAGATCCAATTTGATTGCTCGGAGAGAATCCGCCAGTGGCCTGATGAAGTGTCTGGTATGAAACCTTTGAAAGGAAGTTCATTGGTGCCACTTCAGTTGGTGGTTCCTTCTTCTGAATTTTCCTCTTCCAATAAAGAGCTAACATGACAGCAAACAAAACAGAACATCCAACGACTACAGAAATTGTGAGCTTCAGTTTGAAACCATGCAACTTTCTCTGCTTCGGTACTTTGATGGGGCATGCTGGTAGGTGTAGTTCTGAAACATCACCACAAAGTTTGGCATTTCCATCCAAAGATATTGCACTCATGTTTTGAAAAACTCCTCCTTTGGGTACCTCACCCTCCAAATGATTGGACGAAAGGTTCAAATATATCAAGAATGGAAGCCTCTGTAGTTCTTTTGGAATCTCTCCTGACAAGTTGTTTTGTGAAAGATCTAGATATTGAAGACCTCTCACAGAAGCCAAAGAAGAAGGTATTGTACCTTGAATGAGATTCCATCGTAACGAAAGAAATTCAAGGCTCTCACATTCTCCAATGGTTTCTGGAATTTCTCTGACCAAATTGTTTCCGGAGATGTCCAAGTGATTGATATTCTTCAACTTACTAACTTCATCAGGGAGGCTACCAGTTAGTGAGTTTTGTGACAAGTCGAGATTTAAGAGTGAGGAAAGGCCAATGATCTCTGGTGGTACATCTCCACTAAGTTTGTTTTGTGAAATGTTTAGAATCTGTAAATTCTTGCAATATCCAATAGTTGGTGGAATGCTTCCTTCTAATTCGTTTTCATACAGACGGAGTACAAATAATTGGGTGAGGTTTCCTAAGGAAGATGGGATCTCACCTGATAATCTATTGGTATTTAGAGCTAAAACTTGAAGGTTTTGTAACTTACCAAAAGAAAATGGAATGATACCCGTGAATAAGTTTTTATGAAGGGCCAAGAGTCCCATGCTGTTGAGATTCCCTAATGTTTCAGGAATCGTTCCCACTATTTGATTGTCCCCAAGGTTGAGTGCAGTCAGTTGGGTTGAGAAATTGGCTACAGAGTTGGGTAAAACACCTCCAAAATTATTACGATCCAGAATAAGCACTCTCAAATTACTGCAATTTGTGAGGAATGTTATATATTCCAAATCATTAGATGAATTACTTCCTAGATTATTCCCCGGTATGCTGAGCACCCGGAGATTAGGTAAAGTCCCCAAACTTGTGGGAACTTGCCCAAAGAAATTATTGTCCTCCATGTCAAGCAACACAAGATGAGAAGCATTGGCAAAAGAAACCGGTATTTGTCCAGAGAACTCATTTTTAGCGATTTGCATTGTTTGGAGATTAGGCATGTTTAGACCTATACTTGGTGGAAGAATGCCGTTCAACTTATTAACCGTAATTGAAAAGACTTCCATAGATGACATGTTGAAGAGGGAGAGAGGCAACATACCGGTGAGATTACAGAAATTAGTATTAAAAGACCGGAGGTTTCTCAGTCGTCCTATCTCCACTGGAACTGTGCCCCCCAAATTGTTCTCTGCCAAGGAGAGTACATGGATTGATGAAAGATTTCCCAAGGAAGGTGGGATGCCTCCTGTCAGATTGTTTCTCCATAGATTGAGATGCACAAGATTCATAATTGAACCAATCTCTGAAGGAATTTTTCCGGTAAGGCGGTTTGCTCCAATGCTTATGAAGCTTAATTTCAGGCAGAAGGTCAGGTTGACTGGAATTTCCCCTTCCAACATGTTAAAGGTTAGATTGAGAGATTGCAGTTGGAACAAATGATCAACTTGGTGTGGAATCTTGCCAGAGAAGCTGTTGTTGGAAAGTCTGAAGGTCCTGAGAAAGGAGAGGTTGCCAATGTATGGTGATATGGTTCCATGCAAATCAGCGTCTTGTAGGTTCAAGGTTGTTACTCTTTGATGCCGCCTGCCACAAGTGATTCCTCTCCATTTGCAGAAGTGAACGGAGTCATTCCATGAGTTCAAGAGCCCGTGTGGATCGCCGACTATGGATTCTTTGAACTTGAGCAAAGCCAGTCGATCAGTTTCATTGCCAAATGAGCTTACAACAGTGTTAGTTTGGAAAAGGTTGATGAAGAGCAAAAGGGTTAGGAAATTAAGGTATCTGAAGCTCTCCATCGTAACGGTAGCTGTAGCGATGATGGTTAGGAATTTATGCGAGGTAAAACAGGTTTTTTTTTTTTTTTTTTTTTTTGGGAACACAAGGTATAGCAGGTTGAACTTTCAAAATGTGGTATTTAACAACCTTCAGCTCTAGCCGAGGTATGAATCATCAGTCATTACTTATTAGTTTTTTTTCTTTTTGGAAATTACTTACTAGTTACATCAAGTAAATATAAGTAAAATAATGACCTATAACGATAGTATTGACGCCGACCAAAGACTCGGACTTGATCACACAGTAAATATATAAAATAACGATAGTATTGACGCCGACCAAAGACTCGGACTTGATCACACAGTCGGCACAGTGGATGGCGGGACAATGACCAAATTTTAAATTCGGGGTGGCAGAAATCTGGGAGCAGCCAGGCAGACTAATAGTTTTTTTTATTTTTTGTAAGATCTTCAATTTAGATTCATGTTTTGGTGGGTAATCAAGTACCTCTGCTAAGACTAATTGTTATAGCCAATTAGCATCACGATCATGCTTTGGGTCACCGCGCCACTACTGAATTTTGCTTTCGGCTAGTGTTGGAACATATATAATATGTGCAGGAGACTCTCAAGTTTTGGAGAACTTGATGGTCTCCCAACCCATCTGGTTTGCAGTTAAGGATAGCGTGGATAAATTGTTTTCACCGAAACTAGAGATGTCCTACTTTGTTTTTCAAAGAAAAGATGTCATTCTTTTTGATTAAATAGTAAAGAATTTCCTTCATAAAGACTAGTTCAATGTGGTCGTAGAATTTCCTTCTTATGACTTGTTATAAGAAGGTAGCCTCACACCAAACTAATCTCCATTAAAAAAAAAGAAACTTCCGGTCATATTAGGTACTGGAAGAGTAACCGAGTTCATATGATGACTTTTAGGTATCTTTTTCCTATACATACACGGGTTTTACACTGGCACGCTTCGTTTCCTCGTTGCTTTTTTTAAAAAATGAAGTGTTTTCCAACCTTATCAGCCTTTGAAAGGTATAGAAGTTTGTTAATTATTATAGTTATTCACTGGAAATTGATATCTCCATTGTCTGTCCACATATAGGGAAGAATATAGCAGCACATACAAACATATTTGTCTCGGCCTCTTAGCCGATCCAGAAAAACTGTTTGCTAGCTTGGTTGTTTATGTCTGTCACCCCAAATTGCACGGCGGAATTGGAAAATGTTGAGATATCAATCCCACATCGGGAATATGAGACCTTGCTTATGGGTTAATAAGGGTTTGGGCCACTCAATCCATTGCCAATTGGTTTTGGATGTGAACCCCAGACTACTTTATCAAAAAATAAAAAAGACTTCTGAAGTCACCCTATGATCGATGTCGGTAAGAAAGACTTCTAAAGTCACCCTATGATCGATGTCGGTACTAGTACTACAACTCAAGGTTGAAGCCGGGAATTGTCGGTACTAGAAACAAACATGAGTGTTAATATTATCTATAAGATGGGCTCTGTCCCGATATTAGGCATGAAATTGAGGGTTAGCTTCTTTTAATTTTCATTATGTCTAGCTTCCTTTAGACAGTATAGTTTAGGGATTCAAATTTACCAACCTTCAATTTTTGGTGGTCATCATGACCGACCAATCATCTCTCTCTCTCTCTTTCTCTCTCTCCCTGTCTCTTCTCTCTCTCTGGCAGTGTTTGATTGGTCGGTCATGATGACCACCAAAAATTGATGGTCGGCAAATTTGGATCCATAGTTTAGGATCCGTTTTTGCTGCCCACCTGCTGCGGGTTGGCACCGTGACCACCCTCCCGGATGCCCGCCGCTTGGCAAAAACGGTGGGTCCCGTGTGAGTACAGCCGTATAGTTTATGTCTCCCCTTTTTCCGTTGTATTTTTTTTCTTTGTTATTAATAAAATAAATTAGTGCAGGCAGCTTTCCAAGTTTCTTTGAACACTAGTCCTCACTTAAATATATTTTATTCCCTCCCAATTCTTACGGCGTGAATTTCGTGAAAGATCTTAACAGTGCTTATGATTCGTTTTTAAGTCTTTAAGGCCATCTCCAACCTAAAATCTTAAAAATAACACATGTGTTCTAGGATATTCTGTATCTTTCTAGATATTCTCTATGTGTGTCTTGGCCTTATGCCAATAGAATATGTAGTTTGATTAGATCTATGTATTCATATCCTTACCATATTGGTATTATGTAATTCCCTATATAAAGGGCTCCTATCAATGAATAAGATGATGATTCTCTTGCTATCTCTTTGTCTCTACATTTTATCCTTCATCAACATGTGTTTTTTTTTTTTTTTTTCAGAGACCCAAATGTTTGGAAAATAACAAAAGCTAGATGTTCCACTTCCACCAGGACTTTTTTTTTTTTTTACTCTTTGAGAGCAAGAAGGATGTCTCTAACCAAGGACGATCCCCACACTGGATCTTCAAACATCTCCAGCCTCTTCAGCAAGCTCTTCTAACTCATCCACATCATCAATGGGAATCTCTTCGCTCTATCGCTTGATGTAAAGGACTCCTGAGTACTTATGAAGATTCTGACATGTCATCAAGAAGATAAGGCAGTTCCAGAAACTGCAATAAAGATTCTGTTTGAGGATTCCGAGCATATCCAGGCGAAGAAGCATTTGAGACAGAGTTAGAGGGATTATAAGATGGAGCTGTCTGGCTGAATTCAAAAGGTCGAGCTCCTCTTGCTTGTAGCTTACTCCTTACCCATTGACGACAATCTTTTTTTTTGTTTTTTTTGATCAAGTCACGGTATCCTAAAGACTTCTTAGACTCAAGAACTAATCCGACTTCCTAGACTCAAGAACTAATCCGACGACGCATGTGAAATGCTCAAACTATGCATTGCAGCATAGTGCCTAGCCACTTTGTTTTCATGGGGATTCGAACTCCAGACCTGGGGGTTAACCAAGACAGAGTTTTCCACCCCCCTATCCATAGTGGTTGACGACAATCTTGCTTGTCAATATGTACACCCCCAAAATTTGCACTCCTGATTGTCAGAGGAAAAATAGGGTTAAATCTTCGAGTTATTTCTAGCCATTCTTCATCATACTGAATCTCATATGGCCCTGGCTCTGAGTCAACATCAAGAACCGTACCTGCAAAAATAGCACATGTGTTTAGTTTTAGCACACATATTTGGCACATTGATCAAAATTACATTCATCCTCTCCAACCGATTAATTATAACACCTTAATATATTTAATGTTTTACATCTATTATCAATATTTTTAATTATAATATTGGTTTACTAATCTATATCTATGTGACATCTCTTACATAAATGAAGAAGAGAATAGAAAGTCTAAGTGAAACTAGCTAGAGATAAAGTTTAGTAAAAGAGCTGAGTGGATGATATGGTGAAATATAGATGTGAAGCACAAGTTAAACATTGTTCTTATATATAGGAATAACATTGTTAATTAAGGACAAAAAAGAATCGTAGACTAGATGTAGTTGTTGCAAATTCCGGTAAAAGACTTCAGAGAAATTTTATACACACATCTTTATTTACTTAATACACATCCTCTTAAATTTTTTGCCACATTTTACCCCATATTTCCTCCTTTACCCTTTCTCTTGTTTCTTTCTATTGCAAATATTTCCTCCTTATTCTCCTTTCCTCCTTTCCTCCGTTCCTAAAAGCTGATTTCTTATTTCTCTTTCTGATAAACCAAATATAGGTTAGAGAACTAATTAATTATTTAGAACAAAGATGATGTGATTGTGATGAAACACAAAAAGGATCCAGTTTTTGAAAAATGGGAACAAGATTGTTGCCTTTGTGACTAAACGATGATTGTTTGAATTATATTAAAGAGAATGACGAGGTGTGGATTGTTGGTTAATTTGGATGTAAGGGTCATGCACTCGTGTTGTTGGTACTCTCAGGGTTAATTTCAAGGCTTTGAAGGTCTCGGTTGTATTATTTTTGGTCATGTTCAAGCTAAGAGAAGAAAAAGAAGCCAAGATCTTAATTGATGATCTTGACAAAATTGTATTCTTGGGATTTGAGACCTTGTAACCCTCAGCCATGTTGATCATTTGTGTATGAACCAATTTCAAATTATGAGAGATAAATTATAATTGTATTATGATCTACTACAGAGAGTTTTATTTTTTATTTATTATGAGGGTTAAATTAGTAATTTAAAATTTTACAAAAGAGTGGTATTGTGTATTTAGAAATTTAAGATGTGTGAATAAAATTTCCCAAGACTTTATCATATGAAAACGAATTTCCAACAACTAAAGCTTGCCGAGTCAATCCGATAAATTAATCTTAGTGTAATATTTCTTATATGTGAGATGTTTTTAAGACAAAAAGGTGTTGCACTTCTTTTAGTCAATGAAAGACTGTCATGTGTCGTGTGCTAAAGTGTCATTTAGTGTGCCAAATTTGGCTCTCAAGATAGCACTTTAGCTCTTTATTTTTTTTTTACTCTTTAGCATTTTAGCTCATTGGTTGAAGATGAGTTTGAGCTATTAGCACACAAATTAGCACTTTAGCACATTGGTTGGAGATAGCCTAAGATGACTATAGCACAAATGCACAATATATGAAATATTGAATACAATGAGACAGGAGCTAGCACTAAACCTTTTAGGGGGTGAGACTATAAATTCTTAAAAACAGGTTTCCCTGAATTTTCCCATCAAATGATGTTCCAGTTTAACTAAAACAAGGAATACTTCACAATGTTGATGAAGTTGCTCCGCTACTACGAAGATATGCAAACTTGAAAGTTGACAGAGGACACCAACTACAATTATCAGGCAGCTAGCAGCAACATATAGCGTCAGAGGCAGCTGCCACAGCAACAGCAATTACAGCCTTTAGACGTCTTCATCCACACTTATTTATATCACACTAATTCCTGGCTATTATCTTTGCCTTTAGACATCTTCGGTGAGAGAATTTTTTTACACCTCCCATGCATACAAAAGAAGAAAAATGAAACAGTACCTCATGTTTATTTAGCTTCTTCTTGGCCTCTCTCGACGGATAGCAACACTACTATAAGCAGTGGCGGAACCAGGATTCTAAACCACAGGGGGTCCGAAATATATATAACTGATAATCATAAAAGAAATTGATCTATAAGGAAAGCCATATCATTTTTTTGGTATGAAAGCAGAGACAAAATCTAATTGTAATTATGTTTCTACCCATAACTATTCCTTATATTGCATGCATTCTTTTCTAGCTAGCCATAGATGCATGGTTATGTATAAGTCATACAAATGTTCCAAAACCTAAGAAGGGCTATTGATGCATGATTATTTGTAATTATACATGTGTAAGAAAACCTGGCAGGGGTCTAAACCCCTTCAGACCCAAACGTAGTTCCGTCACTGACTATAAGCATTTTTAATATGGTACGGTGTAGCTAGGACCTCCTCCATAGACATCCTATTCTTTGGTGATTCTTCCGAGCATGCAAGTCCAATCTTAAGAGTTGGAAGTATTCATTTCCTCACATAAGCCTTCATCCGGCTTAAATTTTGATTGCCAATGTTGTCTCCATCAGTTTCTACATCATTGTTGAAACCACGGATTCTATTCCCTTCATTGTTTGTTGTTGTAATTGCAGTCTCTTCTTCTAGAGTGGCAATAAGAGCATGATCCACAATTTGCATAAGCCTTCTTTATATCCTAGTTTTAATAATCTCCTAAGTCTAGCTCCTACATATCAATATCTTAAACTCTATGTCTTATCCCATCACATAATCCATCTTAAACACTGTGTCGTATCCCATCACATACTAAACACTTCTGTAACATATTTTGTTATATAGTAACAAATCGCATATCCTAACAGTGGTATGAAACCTACAACAATCTCTAACAAGAAGTAGCCCCGACCGCACTACTATTGTTTGTATGGTTGATGTTGAAACTCGATCACAGTGTAGTAATTTTGAATAGAAGAGGTCCAAAATCCAAATGGATATTAGACAGAAGAAATTTAACGGAAATTAAGAAGTAATGATTCTGCTATGTCGATGTGGAAATGCTCTTAGCTCCAAGTCACAACCAGAAAAGTAATCTCTCTCCTAAGCATCATGAAGTAGCTAGCACTACCAGGACAAGCATTTTAGCCGACGAAAAAGTTTCGTCGGCCTGTTAGCTTAATTCGTCAGCTAAGATCTTAGCCGACGAGCCTTCGTCGGCTATAGTTTCGTCGGGAAAGGGTCGTCGACGATGACTTTAGCCAACGAAACTTTCGTCGGCCTGTTAGCTTAATTCGTCAGCTAAGATCTTAGCCGACGAGCCTTCGTCGGCTATAGTTTCGTCGGGAAAGGGTCGTCGACGATGACTTTAGCCAACGAAACTAGAAACCGTCGTCGGCTATTGTCCCAGTATTTGGCCGACGACAGAAGACATCGTCGGCTATTGTCCCAGACTTTAGCCGACGCATTTTGTAGGCTAAAGTATGTAATAAAAAATTAAAAAAATAACTATAGCCGACGAAATATAGTCTATTTCGTCGGCTTTAGGAGGGTTTAGCCGACGAATTATGATATGTTTCGTCGGCTAAACCTTATAAAAAAAATTTAAAAATACTATAGCCGACGAATATCTTCGGCTAAAGTATTTAAATATCGTCGGCTAAAGTTGCTGGTTTTTGAAAAAAAAAACTGCAGAAACTTTCGGCCACCTCCAATCACCACCAAAATTTGACAGAATCTTCCTCTCAACATTTCGAACAACTTTCTAGAAGAAGTCGAAACCCAATTCTAAGCCTAAACAGGTCAATTGAATCAAAATATAAAAATCCCCAATTTTAAACCCTAAAAACTTCAAATCTTCGATTCTCCTCACACACACCGAATCGAGCTACCAAATTCTAGGGGAATGTAGTACTAATCAAACTCAACTTATCCATATATAGAACTCACCAAATGGTGACCTGAGGAAAGAGAAATTCGATCGACACCGAATCCGAACCGGCAGTTTTAGAGCTTGATTTATCCCTCACGGCGGCGCCACTCGATACACCACCTGTCCAGCAATGAAATAGAGACGACGGCGAAGCTTTTGGGACAAGTGTGGCGGTCTCCGGTGGCTTGACGGCGGAGCTAGGTCGAGAAGAAAATCCGGTAGGCGAAACAGTAACTTTTTCTGATTTTCTGACTTCTTACCATCCACCTCCGGTAAAACTCCTATATAAAGAACTTTACCCGACGAAATTCTTAATTTTCGTCGGCTAAACTCCTTTGAAAATTTTGGTTGACGGCCAAAATTTTTTGACAATAGCCGACGAAATCATATATTTTCGTCGGTGTAAGTCCTTTGAAAATTTTCCCCCAAATTTGGTTTGCCGCCAAATTTTTTTTTGACTTTAGCCGACGACTTTTCATATATTTTCGTCGGCTAAAGTCATTTGAAAATTTTCCTCTAAATTTGGTTTACTGCTAAACAATTTTTGACCTTAGCTGATGACTTTTTTAATATCTCGTCGGCTAAAGTCTATAAATTCACGAAAATGCTCATATCTCCCTCTATATTACGTAGTTTGGTCAAACCTTCCACATGAAAAAATTTCACATAGATGAGACACAACCGCCTATATAAAAATTTTGAGACATTTACCTTCCGACGATAGGGCTCCCCATAGGGAATAATAACGGTAAATAGGGTTGACCGCTACTATCGGCACTGAGACGTTACCCGATTTACGAGATTTTTGAACCATAGCCTTATTTCACCATTCTGAACACATCTTATTTCACGAGATTTTTGATAATTTTTCTTCCTATGTAGAGTTGGTTTACAAAGTTGTATAACCTAGTAAACAAGTTATACAACATTAGTAGACACGTTGTGATTCCGATGACTAAAATTCACAAACCAAAATTCGACCGTCAGATATGATCATTATGACAAAAGATGTCTATGGTAAAAAATTCAGCTGGATCCGACAACGTTAAGAGCTCGATCGAAACGGTCAACCATAATCCATCGTTACTTATCACACGAAAACGCTCATATCTCCCTCTATATTACGTAGTTTGGTCAAACCTTCCACACAAAAAACTCTCACGTAGATGAGACGCAACTGCCCATATAAAAGTTTTGAGACATTTATCTTCCGACGATAGGGCTCCCCATAAGGAATAATAACGGTAAATAGTAGACACGTTGTGATTCCGATGACTAAAATTTAAAAACCAAAATTCGACCTTTCAGATATGATCATTATGACGAAATATGTCTATGGTAAAAAATTCAACTGGATTCGACAACGTTAAGGGCTCGATCGAAACGGTCAACTCTAATCGGAAATAAAAAAACTGCATTTTGAAGCCCTAAACGGACTCGGATGGCCAAAAAGGCCCATATGTCAGGGCAAAACAATGATTTTGACTCGTAGGGCCGTTACGCTTCTGGAAAGGTATCACAATAATCAATTAGACACCGAACGCCAAATCTGCAGCATAGTAAATAATAAGGGTAAATTTCATTGACCGCAACTATCGGCACCGAGACTTTACCGGAATACCGTGATTTTTCAACCGTAGACGTATTTCACCATTCTAGTCATATCTTATTTCACGACTTTTTTGCGTTTGAAGGTTCTACGTATAGTTTTTTTTTTTCTAGATGAGTTGTTGCTAGCTATTTCTGATTAGGGCTTGGTGTCTTCACATACATTGTTTTCGTAGAGGAGAAGAAAACTCTAAGCGGAATATTTTATTTCAAGAATTGAAATTTGTTTAGTCCTTATGGTTTGAAGTCGACATCTGTTTAGTTCTTGTGGTTTTATTTTAATCTGAATAGTCCTTAAAGTCATGATTTTTCATCCAAATAGTCATTCCAATAATTTTCTCAGTTAAAGGCTATAAGGACTATCTGGATGAAAAATCATGATTTTAAGGACTATTCAGATTAAAATAAAACCATAAGGACTATTTGGATGAAAAATCGTGATTTTAATAACTATTCAGATTAAAATAAAATCATAAGAACTAAACATATGTTGACTTTAAACCAAAAAGACTATACAATATTTTACACTTATTTCAACTAGGTTTCTTTACTTTTGATATGAATGTCTCTTTTGATAATTTTATGTACCCACAAAGTCTTATATAATTTATTTTAAAAAAGAGATATGTATATAACATTTAGGGATGTGCTAATAAAATTTCTCCCCACATGAAAACTTAAAAAGTAGAAAAAAAATTTAGTTTACCCCCCAAATCTTTGGTGTTAAAATCAATTCAGTCTTGCAACTTTTTTTTTTAAATCAATTCGCCCCTTCAACTTTTATAAACACATAAGTCGGTCTAATTTTTAAATTTCCCTCGAAATATGACGTCACCGAAGCCGTTAGAACTGACAAGGGGACCCATAATTCAACTTTGTCCCCTCATTTTTAACGAAATATCTAAAATACCCTCATTATTTTTTATTCATTTTGTTAAATAGATGCATTTTTTGTATATTTTTTAATAATATTTTGTTAAATTGGCTATTTTATCCTTATGAAGAGGGATAAAGTTGAATTATGCGTCTCTTGTCAGTTCCAACAGCTTTGGTGACGTCATATGTCAAGAGCAATCCAAAAATTGGACCCGACTGATGTGTTTACGAAAGTTGAAGGGGCGAATCGATTTAAAAAAAAGTTGCAGGACTGAACTGATTTTAGCACCAAAGATTTAGGGAGTAAACTGAATTTAATCCTAAAAAGTATATGGCAAAGAATTGCATATGGCAACTCACTAATCCTATGTTCAATACTTGCTTTGCAGAGCTTTGATTTCGAAGCCATTTATCATGCAATCTTCTCTGGAAAATAATGTGCCAACTGGTGAAAATCCAATTACACACCGCTGTGTACTGCTCGTATCTGAGTTTTTCTTCATCTAAAATTTATTCATAGGCTGTTTGAAACTTTAACTTGCAAGAGGAACCAGTCCCATTGACAGCAAGAGGAACCAGTCCCATCGACAGCAAGATGATAACTATGGCCTTCACGTATAGACATGTTCACATCTTGGGAAGTGGTTGGCATGTAACATAGTAGTCTCCACATCAAAAAAAGAAGAAAATCTCACCAACTAAGTCCGCAATCCAACACCCCTATATATACCACTTCATCCAATCTGTCTTCATTCAAACCAGCAGCTTTGGTCTCATTTCCACTTTACAACTAAATCCCCTGCTTGCACCCCAACTCCAAACAAGAAATGGCAAGCAAGCAACTCATCCTCGTCGTGTCGTCTTTCCTCCTCATTGCATTGGCCTTGTCCCCATCCGCCAATGCACACCCTCCGAAGCCCGAAGTGCATGTGGTTGTGGAAGGCATGGTGTACTGCCAGAGCTGTGACTACCGTGGATGGTCCTTAACCGGGGCCAAACCACTCCCTTTGGCTAAAGTCAGCGTTGTCTGTAAAAACAACATAGGCCAAGTTGGCTACTACAAGACTTTCCAAGCAAATGCTAACGGCTATGTGTATGCTGAACTGGAAGGCAACAAAATGAACCGTGCGTTGGACTATCCCCTTCAGAATTGCAAAGTGAAGCTCGTTTCTTCTCCACTTCAAAAGTGCAACCTTGCCACCAATGTCAATTTCGGCCTTGATGGAGCGCATCTCCGGTCTGAAGGCAAGAGTTACACGAGTCCAAATTATAATGCTGTCATTTACGCTGCAGGGCCTTTTGCTTTCCGTCCTGCACATTGCCCTTACACTACTCACCACTAAATATCTGAATAAGTCACTCCATGATCAACTTACCTCCCATCTAAACTTAATCATTGCATCTCTATTATTTTGTAAGCTTCTTGTTCCAAGTGTAACTCATTTTCCAGATTATGGTTTTGTTTCTTGAATGTTTGTACTATGGAAGTGTGAACTGAAATGTTTCATTTGCCCAAAATCTTACTAATATAAATCTTTCTCTTTTATCTGTTAATTTATACTGTATTCACTATTTAGATGAGGGACAGAACTGGTCTAGAAAGCACAAACACACAGAAACAGAAAGAAATGAACAATTTGTTTGCATTGAGAATACCAAATTTCAAGTACAAGGGCTACAGGAGAAACATAACTCTTACATTCCAAAACAACAAATCACCTTTCCAAAAAAAAAAAAAAAAAAAAAAAACAACAACAACAACAACAAATCACTAATCTAAAGCACACAGATTGCGGTTGTAATGTACCTAAAAGTCCAATGGCATTCCAAACATCTTATTGATATCATCCATGGCCTGCTTTGTGAAAACAGTAGTCTCAAACAGATCAGAATCTTTTGATTTTCCAGGTAGATCTTTCATTTTCTGCACTTCTTGTTGTTCCAAGTTATCATCACCGCTGTCGTCTTCATCATCAGGAAGTATACAAAACCCACCAAGATCTTGTTTCTTCTCTGGTACTTTGTCCTGCCTTCTAACTCTTCTGCTTCTTACAAAATCTATTGGCTTGCCAAACATGTTGTTGATATCGTCCATGGCCTCCTTTAAGTTGATAGTTGGTTCAACTAAGCCATGGTGGCAAGCGTTTTCCACCTGCGGGTCCTCTGAAATGGTGGTCCCAACAATCCTACGAACCATCATTGTATCCTCCCTAAATCTTGGTCTAGATGAACCTTCACCATTAGGACTTTCACTCGGAACATCTTTTGGATTCAGAAACACAAAAGCATTTTCATGTGAAGCAGATGGGGAAGAATCTTCTGTCTTATTCTGAACTTCACTCTGCTCAAGGCAATCTTCATCATCATCAATGAAAATGTTCAAAGGTTCTCTACTTTGCAGCACCACACCTTTATCTTTTGATTTGCCTCCCTTTTCCAAGTTTTCATCAACAAACACCTGGAATCCATTGTTTGTATTATTCTCCTTTTGTTGAGATTGGCGTGATCCTCTTCTAACTGGAGCCATCTCTAAAGGCTCTCGAAACATACTATTTATGGCACTCATGGCCTCTTTCATGTTTATAGTAGGATCCACCAGCCCATGGTGACAAGCATCTTCTGCTTCAGATTTTCCAACAATGGCAGTGCCTACAAACTTCCCCACTACTGTATCGTCGCTGCAGATACTCCGTTCATCTGACACTCCTCCAGCAGTCACTTGATGCTTACTTCTAGTTCCATCATGTCGGGTTTCTCTAGGCCTATCTCCCATCCTGCATTCCTTTTCAATGTTCCTTTCTCCACTAATTCGAGAGACTCTACTCCTATCTGATACTTTTTTTGTGGTTCTCTTTACCTGCCAATACAGAACAATTTTTGAGGTTTACACTAATTTTATTAGCAGACACTACAACCTCAATTCACCAAAAACACAGAAATGGAAAACTACCTGGTGTTTCCGTTTCCTGTGTCTCTCCATACGCTGCAGGAACTGCTCATATGCTTTCTCTAATTCTTCAATAGGATCTGCATGGCTGTTCAATAATGGTTATGAGGAGTTAGCAGCAGTTCAAGTTGCTCCTAATTGAAATTTGTAACATAAACTACACATTTGACCAAACAACACATCAAATTATCAAGGGGGCTACACTAGAAACGAATCCTGCAGTTTTCAATTCAGAAACTAACTACGAAAAAATGGAAAAATGCTCAACACTTACTTCTGCACCCCCAAATGGTACATTTTCTCAGCCTCATCAAACCTCTTGTTCTTCTCATAGTAAAGAGCATACGCCTGGTAGAACATAGGGTGCTTCGTCCCGATCCGATTCGCCTCCATCGTCCTCAAAAGCTCTTTCGGATCCTCCACAAAATCCATCTACTCCACACAAAACCCCCAAAAATCAAATCAACACTTCTCATTACCCCTCAGTTTAACCAAACAGTAACTAAGAAATGAAGCTAAATAGATTAGTTACCAGCTTCAACCAGACTCGGAGGTACCGGGCTTCGTTCCGGTAGCGCTCGTCGGACTGGAAGGTCTGGGCGCATTTCTGCAAGAACCGGGGGAGCTTTTCTTCTAGAACCTTCTGCGGGAGTGACTCTTGAAGCTTCCGGATCCCTCTGTAGGTCACATTATAAAGCAGAATGTTAAGAGAAGACGAAGTTGGAGATGATGTGGGAACAAGAGTTTGGGAGGGTACCTTAGCCAAGGGAGAAGAGGGTCTTTGCCGGAGTAGGATTTGATGTCGGAGATTAGGGATGAGAAGAGATCGTTGTTGGCCATCGCGGCGGCGGCGGCGGCGGCGGCGGTGGAGAAGTGGAGGGAGGTTTTGTTTAGGACTGAACTTGATTTGAATTTGAATCAAGGAGCCTTTCACATAGTGAGACCCATATAATACTTGGTGCGGTGGGCTCGGGTCTTGGGCTAATGGACGGGCATACCGCAAATGAAACAATCATGATCCCTCGTAAGTCGATAATTGTCGAAAAGATTTATGTTCAATCATTTTTAGATATAAGCTTAATAGCAGAAAAAATTATTTTTAAATAAAGTTGTTTTCTTTTCAACCTTTAGGTGTAAATCTAATGCTGAGTGATCATGAATTTCTTGGTCACAAACTGATCAAGTGAACGCTACAATTAAAAAATGACATGTATCTCGTTTTTGATACAGATTTGTTCGCGTACGTCCCAGATACGTTTCGATACACATCAAGTTGCGAATAAATGTATTATCTTATAGTATTCGTTATTCTGATCTAGTGATATATACCTGGATAAAGATGTGCATAATACATTCTGTACTTAAGAAAGGGGCAAAAAAAGGCCAAGCAACCAAAGGTTGGATATTTGTAGCCTAAAAGAATGGGCGATATAAGTGATTAAATGTTAGGTTATTTCGGGCTGAACTTCATTCATGATTACAAACTTGAAACTAGTTTAGGTTTTTGAGAGATGAGTGTGGAGTGCATGCCATCGGTCATTTCAAGTTTTTTTTTTTTTAATTTTCAATAAAGATTTTTCATTCTAGAAAATAAACAGAAAAAATATACACTAGAAAACTTGTTAAAAAAGAAAAAACTTTGCTTGCAATTTGATCGAAGTCCAAGGCTTGAACGCTGCAAAGCCCAAAGGGACAGTCGTGCCTAACTCCTCTCCCAATCAAAACCCACGCCCTTCTCTCTCCTCTCTATCGCACTCTCTCCCATGGCGGACTCTGAAACCCTAAACCCTAAAATGGACCCCGAAGACCAGCCTCCCTCCAATGTCAACGACAACGGCCTCCACGAACCCGACCCGGAGGAGCCCGATGACGACGAATTCGAAGAAGACGAAGAAGAAGACGACGACGAGGCGCCGCCGTCGAAGGAGCAGGAGCTGCGTTCGGCGAGGGCGAAGACGGAGGGCCTGGTCCAGCGGATGATGAGGGAGCCAGTGGAGATAAGAGTGCACGACGTTTTGATCAAAGGGAACACGAAGACGAAGGAGTATCTGATCGAGGCGGAGCTGGAGGGGATTAAGAAGGCCACGACTATGCAGGAGCTTCTCGAAGCTTCGACCTTGGCCAATGCCAAGCTTAAAGAGCTTGAAATCTTCGATTCGGTTCGGATCACGCTCGATGCCGGCCCGCCGGAGCTGCCGGGGACCGCCAACGTCATCGTCGAGGTCGCCGAGACTGAGAGTGTGATTACTGGTGAAATGGGCTGTTATACTAAGCCAACGGTATGGTCTCTCTCTCTCTCTCTCTCTCTCTCTCTCTCTCTCTCTCTCTCTCTCTTCCTATAGAACTGTACCGGTTTGCGCTTAGCTGAAGTTGATGAGATTAGGATTTGTTTCAGATATAAACACTATCGAGTGATGTGTTAATTGTGTTTTAGATGACAAATTACGAGTTTTCGTGGTACATATTCGGTTAGAATGAGTGTTGGAGTCGGTCGAGTTTGCTGTAGGATTTTTATGAGAGTTGAAAATATGAATCATGTGTGTGTATACACTTGCATTGACTCTTTTGGTGTGAAAGGTTGGAAGAGATGGAGGATGTGTGAAATTTAACGGAATGATGTTCTATATATAGCTCACCCAGCCTTCATCTCTGAAGGCTCTGTTGAATTTGTAATATGAATGAAGTGACATATTTACTATCTTTAGACAGGAGTACATGAACTTATGAAGATAGTATTGTTGTTGAAAATGGGGCACATGACTTCATTAGCATAACTAGGTTGTGTCGCTGCTTACTTCCAACCTGGGTGTCCTTTCCTTCTTTTCTTTATAGCGCTCTCTGCCTGTACATGCCTGCATTGTAGTGGTGCAAACTCTGGAGTCTATAGGTAGTTGTTTCACTTGTGTTGAATAATGCGTCATAGAGTAAGTGGTAAAGGGCTATAAATGGGAAACTATCTATAGTTTACTGATTAATGGCGCCTATAAGACCTACTCATGCAGTCCTACACAATATTTCTGCTTTTTTTCTTTATTTTTCTTGAAGATACATAAACATGCAATCGCATTTGACTTATAAAGTTTCTACTGTTTATGTAGACTAGATCATGGACACTTGAAAGTTCCCTCAAGCTTAAAAATATTTTTGGATATGGGGATTTGTGGGATTGTTCTGTGGCATATGGTCCCAACCAAACATCGGAACTAAGTACTGGAGTGGTTTTACCCCGATTCAAAGGTTTTGTAAATCCCTTGAAAGCGCGTGCATTCCTGCTTTCCCAAGATTGGCTGGAGTTCTCCTCTTATAAAGAGCGAATGGCTGGGCTCTCTCTTTCCCTATTTTCAACCAGGCATCATGATATGGTATACAACCTTGGATGGCGTACACTTACAGATCAATCACAGATGGCCTCCAAGTCAATTAGAAGGCAGCTTGGCCATGGCTTACTTTCATCCTTGAAGTACACATTTACACTTGATAGGAGAAATTCACATTTGAGGCCAACTCGAGGCTATTCTTTTGTTTCTTCTACTCATGTTGGTGGCCTGGCTCCTGATAGTCGGAGTGTTCGTTTTTTGCGCCAGGTTAGTACACACCCTTTTGTTTTGGTGTTCTGTTGGCTAGTGCATCTATCTGTTAGATCTAACATAGTTTCAAACTCGATCAGTTGTTTATATTCTGGTACATGGAATCCATATGGTAGTGAGATAAACAGGAAGGAAAAAACAATCTATGATCCTTGGATTAGGTTTAGATTCTTCTATCATCCTGGTTGAGTCTGCAGTGGTTTTACTTATTCGTTATGCTTTTTAACTTCCATCTCCTATTATTTGCAACAGGAGCTTGATTTTCGCTATGCAGTCCCATTGGGATTTTATAATGCTGCACTCAACTTTGGGGTCTCTGGGGGTGTGATCTTTCCTTGGGGGAATGGATTTTTGAACAAGCCTACATCTCTTCCAGAGCGGTTCTTCTTAGGTGGTGATTTCTCTCCTCTTTGTACTCTTGGGGGCCCTTCAACAGTGTGGGGATTTAAAACAAGAGGAATAGGCCCTACTGAACCAAGAAGACATGTCAGAGATAATTGTAATGATGAGAATTCAGAATCCTCTGGATATGATTTTGTTGGAGGAGATCTTGCTGTTTCTGCGTTTGCAGACATTTCATTTGACCTTCCATTGCGCTGGTTAAGAGAACGTGGAGTTCATGGACATGTTTTTGCGGGTACCGGGAATGTAGCAAAACTGTCGGAGAATGAGTTCAAAAAAATTTCCTTCCAGAGGTTCATGGAGTCATTTCGAAGTTCAGTTGGAGCTGGGATTGTCATCCCCACAAAAATTTTTCGCCTCGAGGTTAGTTAGTTACCTGGTTATTTATACTATTTATCTTTTTCCTTTTTTTTAAGTACAGTTTATTGCTTTGGTATTCTGGGGTCGACTGTATAATTGAGAAAAGAAAATCAGGGGACGGGTGCTAGGTATCCAGAACTCATTAATGATTTTATTGGTCTATACTTGTACCCGCATGTTTACCCAAAATCACCATTTGGAACTTTGGTCTTCGAACAATTCAAAATTGTTTGATCCACTTTGGTATTGGTTTGGCGAAACAGTAATCGTATGAAACAGCGGTAGTGGCTTGAATGTGTTATGCTATTTAGTATTACCTGGATCTTATAATGGTCTGCCTGTGGGTTTTTTTTTTTTTTTTTTTTTTTTTTTTTCTGCTCATATGCCTAGTTTCAATGTTTGGCAAAATCTGTTTCATCTTTAATTGGTGATAAATAGAGCATCCGTACATTTTATGATCTCTCAGAATTTCATAAAACGGTCTTCCAACTTTAACGAGCTTGTTTTATTTTATTTTTTATTTTTTTTGCAGTGCAACTACTACTATATACTGAAGCAATTTGAGCATGATGGCGGAAAGGCCGGCTTTCGGTTTAGCATCTCAGCTCCATCATCATCATAGATTCCTGGATTTGTTTTCCTTATGATGTTTGATGTACGATGACTTTGAGGTGATCTGGAAAGCATGCCATTTTGAATTTCTGGTGCTCGAGTTTTTTCCTTACAGGATGGACAACTCCACTCTATTGGTTATAATCTTAGCTTAGACATTGCTACATTTCTTGTAATTTCAACCTTTGACTAAAATTTCAGGAAGCCTGATGCTTTGTGATGCACATATAGAGGAAAAATAACATGAGATTTCAAGTGCTGGAATACATATGGCTGCTTTTGTTTAAGTGTGCGAATGTCACAAGGTTCTGGAAGACCATCATGCTTTATACTTAATCAGTATATTTTTCAATCCTTTTTGGTTTGATTTATACTGATCATATTACCAGTATACCATCAAAGTCTTCTGCTGCCTTTAGTATTTGTTTTCGGTTTTGATGTCTCTAGTACGTTTCTGATAATAGGTTGTCATTTTAAGTCTCAAGTTGACCGTGACCCATTTCAAGTGGTGTTACTTGGGCGCAACTACGGATTTTCATATGGAAGAATATGTCTTTGAATTCAAGGCAAGTTTCGTTTAGGAGTGAAATTTCTCCTTCCAAAACTTATTCTCGCTCGATCTTAATCTCATTTTAGACATGTAGAACACCCTAATCGTGACTCTATAATCATATATATGCTCAAGTCTTTACGACAAACAATATACGAATTGAGTTTAACACAAAATTTCAATCTTGTGCCAAAACTATCTTCGGTACATTTTGAAAACACTTGACTAACACATTTGAAATTTGTTTCTCAATAACCGTATACGTATACATATAAACCATTCTACATAAATATGGTTAACTCTAACCTACAAATAGTATACAAAGCGAATCTGATATTCTTTTCAAACTCTGTCTAAACGATGAGTGTATATATGATAGGTCATGTGATTACATAAAATGACATTTTGATGAGGAACATCGTTTCAGAGATAACATATATAAGTTGATCATTTGAGATGTTCAAGAAATATAGTAATTAAGGGGGGTTTGAATTGATCGATTTTCTTTTTTATTGGCCTATAAAATGACATTTTAATTATATCACCAAATTATATAATTAAGGAGAGCCTAAAACGCTTAGAACAATGCAGTCTCTGCATATTTGGTAATGCTAAAACATATTCGTCTCCTTGTAACCTCGATATTCACCATTGATTCATTTGATTCTTGCTGCTATTTATATCATATATAGATACAAGATATTAATACATATACAACAGAAAGGAAACTAATTAACTAATTAACACATCCAATAGTGGTGATCATTACCTTTTTATGCTGTAGAATATGACAATGGTCAAGTTGAATGGCTAGCATTTTGGTCTAATTGAATCGACAAGTACCTCAAGATCTCACTTAGAATATATAACATTTTGTCTCTTAATATTCATAGAGTGAGGTCCAGAGTACTTGCGTTTCTCCCATGCTCCCTATCAGGATCACCATTACCTTCTTGCTTCTTCATCAAGCCGAGCTTCGAGGACGATGAAGATGGCGAAAGAGAAAGAGACAGACCGAATCCCAGTACCTTTTCTTCTGTTGCTGGAACTTTCAGTGATAAGTTCAAATCCAAATCAGAAGTATTATCTGAAGAATCCGGAGCCTTTCTTTTCAGTGTGTTTCGAGTTTCATTACTGTTGTCCAAGCAACTGTGATCTTGCCATGAGTGCCTGTTGAAGGGTCGGAGCTCATCGTGGACTCGAGTACTGATTTGATGCCTTGATCTCCAAGCCGATTGAATATGATTTGTATGAAATTGAATAGTGTTCGGTGCAATAGCAGCAGCAGTAGTTGTTGTACTAGTACTGTTGTTGCTTCCAAATATTCTCTCAGCAACTGAACCATAAAGTCCTGAAACTCTTGTATTATGATGATCAAATAGCTGAGTCCTGCTGTAAGGGCTATAAATCTGGTGGCGGTTGTCGTGGCGGCCGCGCCAGGAGGCATCAGCACCATGTCTTGATGATGAAAGGAAAAAATTACAATTTCTGGTCATTATGATTCTTCTTTCAAGAAAAAGGAAATATGGTAGAATTACTTCTCAGGTGTACTATATTTGTAGTCATTTTATGAGTTTCATACCTTAATCCTGAAGAAGGCCATTGGTGGTTGAGACTTTGTAGCATGGAGAGTTGAGTAAGGTTGTATATATGGTTATCTCCGCCTTCTGTGTAGAAGCCTTGCTCTGAGAGAACTGTATCATAGAATTCAAGATTAGATGATCGAATAATACACTTGATTGAAAATCAGGTAAACCCTAATTTCTTTTCATAAAATTAATGAATTCGGACTTTGCATACCTTGGTTTGGGTCTTCCATCTTCTTGCTCCTGTACATCTAATAAAATTAATCAAAGCCAAAATTAGAACATAAATCAGAATCATCGAGGAAGATTAATTATATAAGTATATATGAATTACTAAATCTTTATATAGATGTATATGAAGTTCATTACTTGAAGATGGCTCTTGACATGAGCTATGCTAAGACCCTTGACATTCATCAATTGAAGAACCAATTTTGGTGTTGCTCCTGCACCATTAATCGAATATCTTAATAAGCAAATTAATTAACTAGCTAGTTCTTGTTAGCTAGCTAGGGATTCAAAGTTAATCACATATATAAACTTACTCTCTTGCCCTCCTAATCTTTCAACCGCATGAATAAAACGAAAATGGAGATCAGGAGTCCATCGAAGCCTTGAGTTCTTGGAACGCACATACTGTCGTATAGATCCACCGCCTGAAGCGCCCTTCGACTTTTCATTCTCTTCGATGGTGCTGCTGCTGGAGCTAACACCGCCATTCTTGCTGCTGGGCTGCTGCTGGCTATCTTTATCCACCACCTCCTCATCCTCCTCCTCCTTCTCCTCATCGACATCGCGTTCCTTCTTGCTCTGGCTAGAAGATGATAAACTTGCTTCAGGAGCTTGACTGGTACCTTCACTTGATTTCTTCATCGATCTCTTTTTCTGTTTTGCTTGATCTCAATGGCATCTCAGTATTACTGGATCTTGAGATGAACATCTGCAGTTCTCTTCATCATGATGTATATCCTGATCTTATAATCTGAGCCAGAAAAGATTTAGCAATCACTTGCAGAGGAATTGATGAGAATTTGGAAATGGAAATCCTGTCCTAGCCTTTATTTAAGTATTCAACATCCCTTTCTTTCTCTTTCCCCTGGCCTCTTTGTTATTCTATATATAAGGTTTGTATATAACTATATATGATGCAAAATTTGTAGAGGTATGTTTGTGGGGTCTGAATATACGTACATCAAATTCATTAGCAAAATTACATCTACTTAGATGGTGGAGTATATAAATATAAGTGTATAGCCAAACTAATTGTCACGGTACAGTCCTTGAACACGCAATGGAATTTTTCTCACTAAGCAGTCACTGTATAATACAGTCGGGTACTAATTGTTTAAACTCTATTTTTTTAGGTGAATTGAAATTTGTACTCTTCAAATTACAATCCACGCTCTTTATTTCCTTTAGTTCTTTGAATTTCGGTTTAACTAGGAGTTTATTTCTATTATGATCGATCAATGTAAACATTATAGTGATCATTTACCTGATGTTACTATAATCCTTGATAGTATATCTAAACCTAGTTAGCCAATCTTAAACTAGTCTAATGACCTCCCCCGCCCCCGTATATGTAATCTGTTTGTGCTCTCTATGCAACCAATATACCATGCATATATATATCTAGCTAAAACGTGGACAGAGTATGCAGTCAACTATGTGAAGTAGCCCTAGCCTGTACTAAAACAAGAATCCTGTGTGCTGTTCTATTAGAAAAAGATGTTAGCTCTTTTGCTCGTGACTTTGTGAGTTGTTTAGGGTTTAGGACCTCGTAACTTTGTTTATGTTTTGGATTTGGCTCAATACAAAACCCTCGTGGCCTGTCCTCGCTACTCGATCACCAGTTGTAGCTTGTAAATTGTAATTCCTAGTTTCAGATATCATTGATATTCATACTACCATTTTGCCTAGAATCATGGATTTGTCCTCACCAGTTAGTTGTTATCAATTTTTGTATCCCAATCTTTTGCCTTATAGCATTAGAGACGAAACTAAAACCACGTACTGCTGCAGGTGTTTTGTAAGTTGTAACTAATTATATGGACTGTAGTTATAATCAATCAAACAAACCCATCATGGATTCACTGAAGATCGATCATCATGATTAATAGTACAGTACACCATGCATGGTTTAACCTCAAACGTAAATCATCATTCTGAAACCAATAATAATATTCTGCACTCGTGCATATCCTTCAGATCATAAAGATGTATTCATTTTGTTACAACAACTACATACAAATCTGGGCTGGCCTGCATATAGATCATATGAAAAACTCCATAAATGTAACCACTAAAGTCGACCAAAGTTCTCCACTTGATCACAAGCAACTTGAGAGATAGAGGAGAGCCACAGCTAGCCGTCGAAGAAATGCTTTAAAGTTCATCGATCACCCAAGAATCCCAAACAATGGAATTACCTTTCTCTTTTTCTTTCCTATATTGATAAAACCTTCAACTATGGCCGGCAGGGGGATCTGGTTTTGCCTGTGAAAGCTTTTAAAATAGAGGGAGACAGGTTTGGTGAGAAAGATTCTTCATGCATGCAGCACCCAACTGGAAATCAAGTCAACCCCCAAGTCCCAACTCCCAACAAGGCCTCTGTTTCTGTTTTTCCTAATTTCTTAAAACTATTCTTGTACAATAGATCGTACTGTAATTTTCGTTTCTTACTTTGCATGAGTACTCGTGATCCTATTTAAGCGGATCTGTTTGCTTGGAGATGAGGATGTCTGTCTTTTTCTCATCTACCCTAATTGAATAATCCAACCTTCAACTTATTCGTTCATCATCATCATCAACTATTTAACTATTTAAATTGTTCATATATGATAAATAAGCAAATGATGCCATGCATGCATGTTGGAATCAACCTCTCATCTTCATTGTTATTGCTTAGTTTCTTTATTCTGTTGACCTCTTAAGTCGATGCTTTCAGATTTCGAAAGAAAACAAGAAAAAGAAATCAACGAAGACTCAAAAGACCATTATACAATTCACTACTGCCCTCTCCATTTTTTTTTTTATGCCCTTAGAATTTTCATATGCTAATCTAGAAGCAACACATTTGTTCCAATTTTTTACATCAATCGTTTCTTCTTGAAGATCAATTTTGAAGATTATATCCTCAAAAATTAACATAACCGAAATTGTATAGTCTCATACTCTCATTTCTCTCTTTGAAATGGAACGTATGTTTATTTCAATTAACAAGCCGGAAAAAAGGATATGGCTCACGATAGATTACATAAGTCATCGGCAAGAAAATCCGGACAAATCTATCTAAGCTACATAGGGCTGGGCATTTAACCGAATGTATGCTAAAAACTGACCAAACCGAACCGAAAAACCGGATCGGATAACCGAACCAAACCATTTGGGTCAAAACAAGTAGTGAACCGAACCGAACCGGTTTAGATCGGATTAGATCCGGTTCAAGCTCTTAAACAAACTGAAAATAACCGAACCGATCCGAATTATATAATGTATAAATATATATATAATTTATATACCTGAAATGTTATTATTATTAGTTGATTCATCTTTACTTACAGTGTACTTTCCCACACTTAAAAAAACAATTTCTCATTAAACTCATTTCTTTAAAAAATCTGTTAATCTAGAAAAGATTGGGAGTGAATTGGATTGCTTGTTGTACTTTGAGTTTATATTTTTCCTTATAAAAAAACATGTTACTCAAGTTAAAAACTTGAAGTTCAACATTACAGTGAAATAGTAGATGGGCAAAAAGTTTTTCAAATATGGACCAAAACCGAAATCGACCCGAACCGATTAAAAAATTCGGATGGGCTGAATATTCGAATCAAAGGTTTTTAAATCCGGATTCGGTTGGAAAAAACCTTAAACCGAATAATTCGGATTGGTTTTGATTTCGTCTTAAAACCGACCCGAACCGAAGATGCTCAGCCCTAAAGCTACATAAACCAGACGTACTATTACATGAATGAGAGCTTACTTTTAAGTAAGATTACATGAGAAAGATAAACCTCGCCCCCCTGCCGTAAACAAGGAAAATAAATAAAATGATCATGAGTGCAATGCTAGCTATGAAAGCTAGGGCGTGTTGATTTTTTAATTTTTGGTTTCAACTTGGGCATGTTGATATATCTAGCAAGTTTGGTGTCACGTAATAATACTATAATATAACAAGGAATAATCATCAACGCAAACAATATTTTAATCTCAAGGCATATTTAGTCTCCTTTTCAGGCAATTTTTGAGGGCCTTGAAAGCTATGTCTTACCAATAACACACGTATTATCATCAGCAAAATGAAACACGAGAAATGACTAAGCGATGCATTGAGATTTCAGAAAAGGGTGATTATGTTCATCATATTTTTGCAACCATCTTTTGCAAATCAGTCAGGAATAAGAGTAACTCTAACAACTTCGCAGATTGCCTAAACAAATTCACATATCACTCCTGTGATGTACTCGTGGGAATCTGATAGACGTGAAACCAAGCATACCACTTCTAATTAGATCAAACGTGTTTAGAGTCTCTACTGACGTAGTTTATTTTGTCAGTGAAACGTCCTAAATTCGACTCTAATAGATGTAACTTCTGAAATATGTAATCCAATTTCAAAAGAGAAGATGCAACTCCATTCTTGCTAGTTTGTTCACTTTGTTGCAAAGGTGTTCCCTAAACCCAGAATCACAATTAACCCAAAAAGAAAAGACAAAATAGGTCCCATCATTTTAAAATGACTGTTTCAACACATCCAGGGAAAGAGACCTTCGAACTTAAACAGGGAAAGAATGTTTTACTCCAATCTTTGTGAACAAGATAGAGAACAAAGATTGAGTTAGTACTTAGTGGGTATACGTAAGACACATAACATCAATCGAGAAAGAGCATCAAATGATAAAATTGAGGGTTCTGAACAGAGAATCGAGCAGGTTAAAAATCAAAATCTCAAGGCTGAATATGATGCCAAAGAGGGAAATTCCTACTGAGATTCCGATTAATCGAGTTGTTAAGATGAACTACATAGGAGGTTTGCCCTATAGCTACACAAAAGTGCAAAACCCAGCTTTAACTACTAGCTTAACAAACTAACAGTTGATAACAGCTCAAGCCTACACCTGGAAAATTACAAGCTGACAGGTATACAGCTATCAGCTAATCCCCTCTACCAGTACCTTCAAGCTCGAGGGAGGATATTTATCTTTCTGCCCCCTGATCTCTTTGTGTGTTTGGTTGTTTCTCGTGAGACATGACCACCAGTAGTAGTAATACACAGTTGTGCATCTTTTGTATTCTTCAATCTGCTAGAAATTAGCTTCTCTTGCAGCTGTTTGAGACTCTCGTTTTCATCAGAAAGTTCTTTGTCTGCAACAAGTTACAACCATTAATAAGTAAAATTGAGGTACTGAAGGATGGATGTGAAAGCTTGAGTTAAGTAAACCATAGAAATCTTAAATGTTCCCAATAGCAAGCAGATTCTCATCAGGTTGGATACATTTAGCATGAATACTTGTTTGTTCACTCAATGAGATTTTACTATACTAGAACACTGTCAACACCATCAGTTGAGCTATTTTAGACTAAGCGATAATTTCTGTATACAGATTCCTAAGACAATCTACTAACTGTCTTTAATCTAAAGTCACATAAGGAAATTGCATGCATAGAGGCTAGTGCTTAGAAAGCAGGGGTTGGCGATAGCTCATATTTCCTGAACTCTCAACAATAGTCTCAAAATATTCCCTTTTTTTATTAACAAATCTTATGAAAAAAAAGATATAAAAGAATTTATCTTCAAAATTTCTTCAACCTGTAAGTATATTGTAATTTTAGTTTCTATCAGAATGAACATCCAGGTTTCCCCAAAATCAACACTCCATAAAACACATATGTGAATTAAACTCCCCTGAAACTAGTCATGAGAATATGCCAAGAAATGAAGGATCCAGTTATGTTCACATGGACTACAGTTAATGGCCATTAAAATGCTGAAACAGATCAGTGTGGACTTACTCTTCTGCTTCTCTTCCATCAAAAGCTTCCGGCATTCCATGATTTCCTCATCCTTTGCAGCCCTGCAATCAAGGTAACATATGCTTCAACAGCCTGTTTTTTACCTACAAAACATGTTGAATAACTGAAATTTCAGTAGAACTTAGAGTTTCATGCCTAAGAGAATCTATTTCATTAGCCTGTGATCGGGTCCTCTCCTTTTCGATTTTCAAACGCAGCTTTAACACCTCCACCTTCTGCTCCTCTTCCAGTACCCGCTTCTGGTAACCCTTAGACTGGTCATCTTTCGTGGCCCTGCAACAAATGCAACATATCTTTTAGGTGACTCTTCCTCCCCCTACAACACAGTTTCCACTAATCAAACTTCACCAGAACAGAATTGCATGCCTAAGAGAAACCAGTTCTTTTTTCAAGTCCTTGACTTGCGTTTTCAACTCCCAAATTGAGGAATGCAAGTACTCGCTGACCTCTTCAGACACTGCAAAACAGAAGCATCAGATTTTAATCACCCCTTGTCACATTGATCATAAATTTAACCTTGGGCTAAAAATTAACCTCAGTGATACAAATCTTTCAATACATACCTGAAATATAGTTCTTAAACTTATTCTCCTGATCTTCTCTAATCCGATCCTGCTCCGAAAATTTTTCTGTCTGTCATAGCATCATAACAAGAAACTCATGAATTTGAAAACATGAATAAATAAAAAATCTGGTTACTGAAACCAAATTTTACTGTGCAATTTCATTTTGAGGATCAGCGTATTGTTCAAGTCCAATATGCAATTAAGTTAAAAAGGAGCACAAGAATCTAAGAAGAAAATGCCAAAGAGCAAAGTGCACCTTGAATTTCCTGAACTTTTGGAGCAATTCTAAATTGAAATCCTCCATCTGCGACCAAAAAAAAAAAGGTTCAGTAGCAAAATAGTAACAGCTATCAGATAGTGAAGAGTGTAGATTAAATGTTCTGAGAATCCCTAATTCTAGACCTGGTCAAGTATAAATGAGATCACAAACCCTAACAGTGCTACTTGGTTGTAATATATGGAAGGCGTTGAAGATGGAGTTGCAGGAAGTGATTGAAATTGGAGACTAAGAGAGAAGAAAGAAAATGCAGATGAAGTCAGAGGCGCTAACCGGTGATGCGATCGGAGACTGGCGACCTCTGTCCGTTTCCGGTGGGCTTCAGACCGAGAAGTGGAAAAGGTAAGAAGAGTGAAAGAGACCGATAAGAGACTAGTTTTAAGGACTCAAATTCATCTTGAATTTTTGTTTAAAAAAAATATTTTAATAAATAAAACTAACTAAAATACGACATTGACGGTGAAAAAGATTATCGGCCGATGTTGTAGGTTACCGGGTTTGGTTCTAGTGTCTTAGGAAAGTAGTTTGATTCGCATCTATAAACATTTTGAAATTTGAAATTCGAATTACTTGATATTGTCACCTCACTCGAGAACTAATTGAAATTAATGAGTATGGTAACTATTTAGTTTGTTATCTTGGTTCTTACAACAACTTGTTGTCCTTGAGCCAAACTTTGACATCTTACCTGCAAATTATTAATGAGCGATTTAGAAATCGTGATTGTTCATTTGATAACCAGTTTAAGTGAATAAAGAATAATCTCAATATTATGATTCATCATCGAAACTATGGGGACTATAATACACGATTTTTATCAATAGTATATTAGTATGTTTTGATTTTATCTGAATATGAAATCGCATGTTTTATTTTATGACTCTTATAGTAGAAGAGAATTTCAAATGATTATGATATACCAACAAAGGGAGTGGTCTTAATAAGGACCACTAAGTTGAGGATTTTTTCGTTTCACCTATTTTTCGATTGCATATTCACATCTCGACCGTCTAGTTTGTAGATATATATATATATATATATATATATATAGGATTTTTCTCAGCTGCGGACGTCCGCACCAATGGTTTTGGTGCGGATTTTTATTTTTGCACCACTTTTCAATCGAATTTTCTCATCTCCACCGTCTATTATCTAGATAATATTGTGTAGATCATCTCTGCAAAATTTCAGCCAATTTGGTAATCGTTAAGGCCCTCAAACTCGAAAAACCAATGGACAGACTGAATTCTGTCAAACATGAACCGTTCATGTTTGTAACAGAAAGACGTCATTTTGAGAGCCTTGACGATTACCAAATTGGCTGAAATTTTGCATAGATGATCTACACAATATTATCTAGATACTAGACGGTGAAGATGAGGATATTCGATCGAAAAGTGGTGCAAAAATGAAAATTCGCACCAAAACCATTGGTGCGTTTTGGTGCGGACGTCCGCAACTGAGAAGGGCTGTGTATATATATAGGCTTTCTTCGGTGAGGTGGTCCGTACTTATTCTTACGGTGCGGATTTCCACTTTACACTCACTTTTCAATCAAATTTTCACACCTCCACCGTCTAGTCTTTAGATACTAATGTATAGATCATCTCTACAAAATTTCAGCCAATTTGGTTATCATTAAGGCACTCAAACTCGATTAAACCAATGGATGAACATAATTCTGTCGAACTTGAACCGTTCATATATATAAAAGAAAAACGCAGTTTTGAGTGCCTTAATGATAACCAAATTGGCTGAAATTTTGCATAGATGATCTATACATTAGTATCTAAAGACTAGACGATGGAGGTGTGAAAATTTGATTGAAAAGTGAGTGTAAAGTGGAAATCCGCACCGTAAGAATAAATGCGGATCTCCGCACATGAGAAAGCTTGTATATATATATATATATATATATATATATATATATATATTTATATGAGTTGATCATCTCTACAAATTTTCATTAAAATTGAAAATCGTTAAGGCATTCATAAATGTGATTTACCAATTATAAACTTGAACGACTCATGTTTAACAGATTTAGATCGTCCATTGATTTGATTTAGTTTGATCCCTCAATTTGATTGAAAATTTATATAAATAATCTACTTATATAGACCAAAAATTTGAACTAATTGAGATGAAAAAAATATATATATATTATGTGTAATAAACGATTAATGAAAAAGTCTTCAACTAGTCCTTAACTTAGCGGTCTTCGTTAAAACCCCTCCATGTACAAAATCTTTCACCAATGTCCACTAGTTATCTCTACTGGTCATTCTCATCAAAATTCTTACGAGGCACAAATTCAAATCTCATTATTCTGCAAGAACCAAAATGTGCAGTTGTTCTTCCAATAGAGAGAACTGCACTGTACTGAATTCGTATAGTCAACTCAAATAGACAAACTAAAGATATCATGCACTAATGTGGTCAATTTCAATTGGAACCCCTGAAAACTATGTCTCGATTAAACACCTAAGATAACATAGTCAATTGATTAAAACCACCCACTCAAACAATGAGTCTCAGATTTTAACACAGATCTCAGATATACACAAAATAAAACCATAGAGGTAAAAGGTTCCCTCAAACAAAAATTCTGAATCTCTCGGAATTAGTTCATGATGCCTCTAAATCACATCTGCTACTGTTCCTCATTAGCTTTCCATCTACCTCTTTAGCTTCCTCCTCTCTTTAGCCTTTGTTTGATGCTTCTGAGAATTCATAAAGAAATCTCGCTTCTCTGTTCTTCTATGAAAAGCTTTAGTGGTTAAATTTACTGTGAAAATTTATGTATGTTAAGAATGTACGCAGTTGTTATTTTGGATGAAGATGACATTGCAACATACACGATAAAAACGATAGATGATCCACGAACATTGAACAAAACATTGTACCTTCGCCCACCCGAGAATATAGTCACTCAGAGACAGTTGGTGGAAATTTGGGAAGGCCTTGTTGGGAAGAAACTAGAAAGAGTGTCCCTTTCTGTACAAGACTTCCTTGCCTCTATCAAAGGTAAATGGTTGATATTTACATTAGTCGACCTTGACATAATCTAGCTTGTAGTTATTTGTAAAGGCTAGCTGTGACAATGAAAAATTCTATAGTACATACCAGTATGTCATATCAGTATGAAAAATTGTATATAGCTTGTCTCCAAACAAATTTAGGTCGAAGTGATAATATATTTTCAGGTATGGACTATGCAAATCAAGTAGGAGCAGGACACTACCATGCCATGTACTATGAAGGTTGTCTGACAAACTTCGAAATACGGGAAGAAGGAGAAGAAGCTTCAAACCTTTATCCTGAAGTGAATTGTACTCGCATGGATGAATTCTTGAAATTATATGCATGAGAGCATAGATGCATATATATTTGGTGTGTCATCTATTAGCTAGTCCGAATTTTTGTGTATGAATAAATGTGCATAGATATGCATGGGTGCGTCTTCATCTATGGTTATGTGGAAACAATGAAAACAATGGAAACTTGGCTATATTTGCACCCAACTTGTGACACTTTGTGTTCAAGTCTTTTTTTTTTTTTTTTTTTTTTTGCGCTCCGCCCCTGAGAACATCTATTTGCACCCTTGGAGATGGCCTCATATAGTAATAAGTTTTACTCCGTTTTCCCTCACTAAAAAAGAACGTCTTTTTGCACCCTTGGAGGTGGCCTTATATAGTATTAAGTTTTACTCCATTTTCCCTCTCTAAAAACACACCTGCTTCGAAACTTGCAAGAATTGCATATCAGAGGACAAGTATGTTCCTGGCAGGCTGGCCGGCACTTATATATACATGAGGTTTATTTCAGATTTTCAAAAGAAATAGTGAAATACAGAAAGAAAGAAAAAATCTTAAAGATTTTTTTTTGATGCAAAACAGTCTTCGAAAAAATCTTAAAGATTGATCGATCTAACTAATTTAGGAACTGCAAAACAGTCTTTTGATTATAGTCTACAACAACAGAAAATGCTACTTCAGTTGGATGAACCGTATCCCAGAACATATACTTTGACGCGTCGGGGCACGTCCGCGAGAACCGTGAGCACAGAAGCCCCAACTCAACCAGCCCAGTTCCGCAGCATCCTTCACTTACTTGCACAAACCCTACACATGTATTAATATTTATAAAAATAAAACTGAAACCTAGCTATTATAAGATTCCATTAGCTACATTTGATGCATCCTTCTGAAGTAATATGTATAATAAGTACCATATTTATCTGGGTTGTTGAACATGTCCATCATGGGGTTGTAGATGTCATAGTAGAGCAGCCTTGAACTAGGGAGTAATGTGGTTTGCAAACTTGAGAGAAGGGCTTGGAGCTTGGAGTTGTAGGTCTGACAGTCTATGTTTTGTTGTGTGATACATACGCGCCGACGCAGATTGATGATGCCGCCTAATGTCTGTTGAAGCGGAAGGCATCCGATCGGTGGAAAACCCGCCACCATGAACCGCCGTGCTCCCCTACTGTACAGAGCCTGCTTGAAATATACCACCCCAAACACAAGGTCCATTAATTTTCAAAGTCTCATTTGTAGTTAGTAAAATCTAAATCTGTTTCTGTTGAACTTCATGTTACCCCTATTTGTACACACTACAACTTTCTTGTATTCTAAGGTACGTACGTACGTAGCTAGTACACACAAATTAAATCAAATCAAAAGCGAAATATATTAAGAAATTAGGGTTAATGCATTATGGGGTTGAAAAATCCCTAACCTGAATAAAAGACCCGAGTTTTTGGAGCAGAAAATCAGAGTACTGATCTATAGACGTGAACTGAGATTTCCTCTGGGTTAGAGGAAAGTCATACACGTTCAGGATGAGGTCATTCGTCCCAACACCAACCACAAACAGTGCATTTTCCACAATCTCGCTACCATTCTTCTCCCCAACACTTGTCTTAATCCTTTCCACGGCTTCATCAAAATACTCCAACTGATCCTCCATGCTATACACTTGGGTTAACTGCAAGGTCAGATCATCTAGCCCACAACCTCCCGACGCGAAGCTGACCCCGGTGAGCAAATCAAGGTCTGTCAGTTTCGGGTCGAGGTAAGAGGGCAACAGGTCTTCCTTGAGTCCCAAGTTAGAGGCCATAAAGTCAGCTCCGATCTTTCCATTGGAGTACCTTCCGGTGGGGACTTGCCCTGGTAGGTCTTTGCCGTAAGGGGGATGGTTACACTTATATAAAGGCATGGAAAGGCCGTTGTTCATGCCGGTGTCCACCGTGGAATCGCCGAAAGCGAAGAGAGCAGAAACAGACGGAGAGGAGAAGGAGGAGGAGGAGGAGGCAGTGCAGGTCGTCGGAGATGGAGGTAGGATTATCAAGGTGGCGAAACAGAAGACTAGTACTGTGGCCAACATCATCTAACCTTGAATGCACCAATATCCATTCTTGTCTATTTGATATTGTAATGCATATATAAAGGGCTTGCACATCTAGTAAATCAGCTTTCGTCGGACTTTGAATAATATATTTAGAGTCCACGCCATTCGCACTGTGGTAGGAATTTAAGCATAGAATTGTGGTGACAGGTTTACCAACTGTGATCCCATTCCCTTTGAATGAATATGCCTAATTAACTAGTGTTTTTATTCCCACGTTCTGATGATTATCGTAAATAATCAGATCCGTTATTAATAATAGAACATCGGACCTAAACAAAAATAAATCCAGTGTCAAATTCGGTTGACGGCCCAATCAAGACGGCCCTCTTGGTGCCCTCCGTCAATGAAAAAAATCATTAAAATAAAAAATAAAAAGAGGTCGGTGGAGAGGATCTATATCCTGAATATCCAAATAAGAGCCAGAGATTAGGACCCCCTCTGCCCCCCACCCCGTTGGTCCTACACCTGTGTACCGCACCAACTGAAATCCCCCGTATATGCTCTCCGTATCTCACCCTTCTTATCCCTGATTCCTTCCCTCCCTTTTCTCCTTCTTCTTTCAAACACACACTTGAACTCGCTTCCTTCTGAGACTCCCCGCCGTGGATGTAATCAATGGCGCGCACAGCTCCGATTCTCAACCGCGACACCTCCCACTTGCTCTTCACCTCCACCCCTCCTCCACCCCACTCTCTCACCTCTCTCCGCCTCCCCAAGCCACCTCTCCTCCTCCCTCCTTCTCTCTCAACCTCTTATCCTTCTTCTTCTTCTTCTTCTTCTTCTTCGTGTGTCACGCGCGTCACGACCGTTCCGGTAGACTACGCGCCGCCGGCTCCCGAATTCGAGTTCCACCGCGAGCTCTCGCGCCTCAAGTCTCTCCGCTCCCGCCTCGCCGCCGCCGATTCCCTACGCGCCAAGGCCAGAGTGATCGACGGAGATTCCAGAGTGAGGAGATTCTTCAGCTCCGGCAACAACCGCGTCGTCTCTGCGGTCTTGGCGGAGCTGGATTTGAGTCCCGGCGAGCTGTACTTGTTCAAGTGCCTCGTCGCCGCCGGCCAGGAGCACGTGCTCGGCTGGGGGTATGAGTTCGCCGGCGAAAGCGAGGAGTCGGCCAGGAGCTCCGTGAAGGCCGCGTTTTATGCGATTGTTGAAATGATTGAGAAATTGGATGTGAGTAGTGACGGTTTGGGGAGGAAGAAGAAGAAGAAGAAGATTCGGTTTGCTTTGAATGATGAAGATTTTGAGGACTTGAAGAAGCTGCTGAGAGTTTTGGGAGAGGTTGAACAGTTCTATAACTGCATTGGAGGAGTGATTGGGTCAGTCCATTGTTACTTTCGGTGTTTCGAATTAGTTTTAGTCTTCATTTTTCATATATATAAGGTTTTGGATTAGCATTGTGAATTATTAAGCTTGTATTACGTGTTGCAGATATCAGGTAACAGTAATGGAGCTTCTAGCGCAATCGAGAGTTGAAATGCAGGCTACAAGCTGGTCTAACAACGTACAAGAGCAGATGGAATGCCAGTTTTTGGAGATTCATGCTCCTAGTGGACTTGATCTTTCCGAAAATGCAGAATATGCAGCTCAAGCTGCTCTATGGGGAATTCAGGTTTGTGTCAGGGTTATTGTTCTTTCGACTTAAGTTGTTAGATTGTATTGAACTAAAAGATGCTTTACATTTTAGGGTTTGCCAGACCTAGGTGAAATTTATCCTTTGGGAGGCGCTGCAGACAGGCTTGGTTTGGTTGATCCTGATACAGGTGAATGTCTCCCAGCTGCAATGCTTCCTTATTGTGGCCGGACTTTATTGGAAGGTCTTATAAGAGATCTTCAGGTATAAGATCTCTGTTTGTCAGGATTGGAAACTTAACGAGAAGAATGAGCTAGCATAGAAGTTTTTATGTGGATTATGATGTTATATGCATCTTACGTTTGAGTATTTTGATTGCAAGGCTAGAGAGTTTTTATACTTCAAGATTTATGGGAAGCAGTGTGTCACTCCTGTTGCAATCATGACAAGCGCTGCAAAGAACAACCATGAACACATAACTTCTCTTTGTGAAAAACATGAATGGTTTAAGAGAGGTCGATCAAGTTTCCAACTTTTCGAACAGGTATAACATGGGAAACTATAAAGGATATCTTTTATGTAATGCTCATGTACTATGGAAATATTAATCTGCTAATGTACTATATTCTTGTGAATTTTCCAGCCCCTTGTTCCAGCTGTTAGCGCAGAGGACGGGCAATGGATAATGAAGAAACCTTTTGCTCCCATTTGCAAGCCTGGTGGTCATGGTGTGATATGGAAACTTGCTTATGATAAAGGCATTTTCCAATGGTTTTATGATCATGGACGAAAAGGTGCAACTGTTCGACAAGTTAGGTAAGCTGTGTTTCTTCAGTTGGAAAATATTGTGAAATTGGATTCCCCACCTTCACTCATGATTTACATAATTACCATGTATTTCCAGCAATGTTGTGGCTGCTACAGATTTGACTCTCTTGGCGCTAGCAGGAATTGGTTTACACCATGGGAAGGTACAAATTTGCTATGGTGTTAATTTGATGTTATGGAAACTGGTATCTCCATGTGGACTTAGATCTTCTTCTTGTTTATTGTTTTTCACTTCAACCTTTGCATGGAACAGAAACTGGGGTTCGCTTCCTGTAAGAGGAACTCAGGGGCTACAGAAGGAATTAATGTTCTAATGGAGAAGAAAAATCTGGATGGAAGGTGGGCATATGGCTTGTCTTGCATCGAATACACAGAGTTTGATAAATATGGGATAGCAGACGGACCTCATTCTCGTAATAGGTATGTTGTTATCTCTTTTCAAAAGTTTGTAATATAATTTGTAGAATATGGTGTGATTTCATATTCTTTATCCTTGAAATTTGCATAAGACCAACGTAGTAGCATGTCAACTTAGACTATGTATGGTTTTTTTCTTTACGATATCCAATGTTGTTTTTTCAGTGAAGCACCGGTGTCTCTTTTTCCCAGCTCATTTCAGATGGCCTTTAAATTATTAAGATACTCTAGTATTCTCAAATTGTCCTCATTGTGGATTCAGTAGGTCACAAAATGCAAAACTTAGTGCAAATGCATGATGCTCGATTTGATAAGTTCAATATATTTATAATGAGGCAGAGTTGATAGTAATTCTCAATGGATCAGTTGGGCAATAAATCTAGACCTTTACTGCAAACCTCGTGACAAAATTATGATTTTGTGGAATTTATGTAACCATAAACAATAAATGCAAGACATAATCTAGCATAAAGCACCAAACTTTTTCCTCAATGTGTTTTACTCTTTTCTCTTGTTCTTGGGCCGTTTATTTCTTTCATCATGGCTTCTTCTCAGTAGTTTGAATTTTCAGTAATATAGTCCTACGTTAACCATGCTTTCTATGTTCAAGTTTGCAGGCAGAGTTCCCTGCCAATACAAACATTTTGTATGTAGACTTAGCTTCCGCGGAGTTGGTGGGCTCAAGTAAGAATACAGACAGCTTGCCTGGCATGGTGTTAAATGTGAAAAAGGCGATATCGTTTGTAGACAATTTTGGAAATCCACACAGGTACTTCCTAAAACCTCTGACTGCTGTTTTCACAAGTGACTATAATGTCTGCGTCAATCATACTTACGGCAGAGCCTGCAAAGATAAAACCTCAGTAGACTCTTCTACCTGCATTTTTTTTTTTTTTTGAATTCTGTGTAACAGGTCCATCAGTACGTGGTATGCTAATCATTATGGACTGCACTATGAATAAAACTGAACTTGCACGCATGAATAATGTTAGCCTGGCTCATAATGACTTCCCTTGTATTGCAGTGTTCCCGGTGGCAGGCTTGAATGCACAATGCAAAATATTGCCGACAACTTTCTTAATACATGTCCCTCTAGAGATCATAAAGGCGTTGAAGGTATTATTTATTTATTACTGTCTAAACAGCATATTACTGTGACTATTTATCCGTTATCCCTGTTTTGTTTGATGCTTATTATATTGCTATAACTGTTGGCAGATAAGCTTGATACCTTTATTGTTTTTAATAAAAGAAGACGGGTTACATCATCTGCTAAGAGGAAAAGAAGGCATGCAGACAAATCTTTACACCAAGTTTGTAATACTGCTCTATGTCTCCCTTTCCTGAGAGTATAAATTGAAGTATATACCCTTTTTGTTGCGACACAGTGGATGTGGTAATTTTTCTCCTGAAGTTAATATCGTTATGTTAAACTCATATGCAGACTCCGGAAGGTTCGCTGTTGGATATTTTAAGAAATGCTCATGATCTTTTGTCTCATTGTGATATTGACCTTCCTGAGGTACATCCCCTTTATTATTTTGCAGTAATGCACTTGATGTGAGCTAATGTTATCATTTAGATTTGCTGAATGGAAATCTATAGTTCTTCATGAAGTTTCCTTTTGATATTCAATTGTGGTATTTTATTTCATCCTACGCTGCAGATTGAAAGTAATGACAAGTATCTATATTCTGGGCCACCATTTCTTATTCTTCTGCACCCAGCTCTCGGCCCACTTTGGGAGGTCACCAGACAGAAGGTAAGTCGATGAGAATCTGACAGACTCACCAGTTCAAATATTTTTTTTCTCCCTGTCTTTGGTAATGTGCATTTTGTTCACTACTAATTCAGCAATCTCATTTAGCACCTGAATGTATTGTTGGTTCATTTTATTTTTTTTCTATATTTCGTATTTCTTAATGAATAGCTGTTCACCTGACAGTTCTATGGAGGCTCAATATGCAAGGGCTCTGAGTTACAAGTAGAGGTCGCAGAGTTCCTGTGGAGGAATGTTCAGGTTTGAACTTTGAAAAAGAACATTAGGAAATACAAAGGTGTTGTCTCCTTACTAATATCTTTCCCATATCCAGCTTGATGGAAGCCTGATTGTAGAGGCTGATAATGTTATGGGCTCAAGTAGGGTTGATGAAGATGGTGAACCCATTTTGCAATATGGACACAGGTAGAAGCCTGTTGCTTTCATTTCTCCAATTTAAGGTTTTCGGAAATGATGAACCCATTTTACAGTTGAAGTTGTAGTAATGATATGTTCATCTCGTAGGTCTGGAAGATGTAGATTACAGAATGTAAGAATATCAAATGAGGGAATTGACTGGAATTTTGAAGACAATGTCTATTGGAAGAATGATGTGCAGCGCATCGAAGCATGTAAGGTTGTACTGCATGGAAATGCTGAGTTTGAGGCAACTGATGTTATCTTAAAGGTTAGTTTGAACCAATCACTTTGTTGTTTTTTTTCCCCCTAATAACTGGATTTCAGGCCTCCACCTTTCACAGATTATTTGAGGTATTAGTACTTTAGTAAATCTTGCTGTCTTCAAATATTTTAAAGCTTTGGAATTCAGTCAGAAGCATTTTTGTTTGATAAGCCATAAATACCACGTACGGATCCAATTAATTTGACTCTATTGAATTCAATAGTTTTGACAAGAACAATAAGAATTTAATAAGAGGTAGAGCTTTTAAGATATCTAAAGTAACATGTTTTCAATATTGAAGTCTAATTGACCCGTGGATGGAGGAGGTTTCATATCCAATTGTTAGGAGCTCACCTTTCCAGCTAATCTATCAGTAATTTTAAGCTAGTTATGAATTTGTATAATAAGTAAAAGCTAACAAACGTCTTTTTGTTCTTATCAACTGATGCAGGGAAATCATATTTTTGAAGTTCCAAATGGCTACAAAATGAAGATCATGCCAGGAGATTCAGGTCTGTGGACTTTAGAGTCTATAATTGCATTGTTGCTCAGTTTGCCTGCCGACTTTTCCTCGACTTCCTTAAGTTCCAAGGTTACATTAAGAAGAGAAATAAATGACGGTAAAATGAAAAGATTAAGAAAGTTTTTGTTAGGAAGACAGGTAACCTGAATAGTTTAATAAAAGCAAAAAGGAAAATCTCTTCATGAAACAAAGTGACAGAATCAAGCCTGAGATGATAAATGCTAGGAATGGGACTCCCTTTCTATCTAACAGACAGACGTAAATCCCATTTCAAAATGACTTGCATACATGTTTGCAATGCAATCATCAATTCATCCATCTTCATTTCATGGGTCATGCAGGTTTAGCAATTGGATTAGATCCTATCGCAGAGAATATGATGGACAGTGGAAGCTGGTATTGGAAGTACGGGATCAATGGCACACGTATTCAGTTGGAATTGGTAGAGCTGTAAATCTTATACATACAAATTATTCTTACCATTGGTGAATAATGGTTCACGGATGGATATGTAATTCACCCTCATAAACTATGCATCCTTCAGGTTAGGTTTAACTATGTACGTTAAACCATGTATAACTAGGTTAGTTTCCTTCTATGTATTATATGTCATATTGTAATCACAGAGTGGTCATTGTACCTTTAGGATCTGTCACTGCAGCTCATGTTACTCTTTTCTCAAATTATTAGTGAGGAAGGGGTTCATCAAGGAACTGATGTAAAATAAAGAGTTGAAGTAATGAAATAAATTCAATTCCTTCTTCATTTTCTTGAGACATTATAGCCGGTATGACCCTGAGGAGGTTTTGAATTCATCTAATTTCTGGATGAAATTGCGATAATATCTAAACAATCACTGGGGAAGAAGGAACATTATTCTGGAAACAAGCTACAATATGAGATCAGTTTTTAGTGATAAATGAATAAGACAGTTTCATCTGTGTGCTTAATCTTCACAAATATACATATTATCTTGTGTGTAACATTGTAACAAACATAATCTCATATTGTCATCTGATTTTGAGACTGAAAGCAGCATCTGTTCAGTAATCTGAGCAGTGCGTCGGCTTTTCTTCGTGCTCTCAAGGAGCCATCAGAAACTAAGCTTTGAAGAGAAGGGATGCTCCGCGGGTTCATCAGTAGTCGTCTTGCAACCTCCTCTCCTCCATCTTTGCATAACCCCAACAGAAGAGTTATAGAATTTTCCTTCCCCTTTGGAGAACCAAATCTCAGAAGATCAATCAGAATTGGCACTAGAATCCTACTCTTCCCTATCTCCTCACACCCTTCAGAGCATCCCAAAAGTAGAGCAAGAACTGCCAAGGCATCATCTGTTATCCCTGCCTTGTCATCCATCAACAGATCAATGAGCATAGGGACCGCCCCGGCAACCACCAGACTGACCTTGTTAGCAGGGCAGACTGCAAGGTTGAAGAGAGCAACGGCTGCGTCCTTTTTACCAGCCGGAGTTCCTTCTATCAAAAGCCCCACCAGTGCCGGAATGGCTCTTGGTCTTTTTCCAATACTCACCTTGCAGTCATCGATCATGGACAAGCTGAAAATTGCTGCTGCTGCATTCTCTCTAGCTTCCATTGTGTTTCCTGATTCCAACACATCGATTATGTTATCAATTGCTCCTGCAGCCATTATCAAAATCTTGTTGTTGTTGAAGATGGAAAGGTTGAGTAGCGCGGTGACAGCATTTTCCTGAATTCTTGGCTCATGTGATCTCAGCAGTGTCACTAGGAAAGGAATAGCTCCTGCCTCGGCTATTATTCTTCTGTTATCCATGCCTGTTTTGGCAAGTAGCCGAAGCTCGTATGCTGCTTGTCTTTGGATATCTGGTGACCCTGTGGCTAGTTTTCCCACCAGAAACTCAGCTGTTAACTTCACAGCATCAACTGCAGCTTTTACTACAGAAATGTGATCCACAGCATTTTCGCACGAATCTCTTTTACTGTTGCTCCTCTCCAAATCTGAAGAAGATGATTGTGATGATCCAATTTCTGGAACATTGTTTTCCTCACACCATTGATGAAATAGACTCTTCAGTGCATAGTTAGGTATAAGGGCCATGTGAATAAGCTTCTGTCCACTTTTGGGGCATGTTTGGTGCCCTGAATTGATCCACTGAGCAATGGAATTTCGATCATATGTATGTCCTGATGCTACTATCACAGGATCTCTCATCAAGTCTAGTGAAATCGGGCATCGAAATTCATCTGGGATGTTGGCAATTATGGATTGTGAAGAAGAGGAGTGATCATAGTATCTATTTGAGGGTGTGGAACCTAGCAGCTTCAACTCTTCCTTGTTGGTTGCGTCGAACTCATTATTGACGAAAACCATGGATTTGCAATATGAAACAAGGGAGATGAGGTTGTTTATGTTGCATACCACAATTAGTCCACCACTTCCTGCTTGCTTTTGAGCTTCTGCCTCTAGCTTTGAAATCTCTTCCTCATAATCCATTGAGCTTCTCAACCCAATGCTGCTCAATACATCCTTCACTTTGCCCAACTCTACAAACCCTTTGTTCTTCTTGTTCCTCTCATTGTTGCTCCCCATCAGTACCAAAATCTCTTCTCTTATCTTCACCTCTTTAAGGTCAATAAACAACTCTGCCCTTTTCGCTTGCCGGTGAAGTAGCTCAATCTGCTCCCTAATATCTGCCGTAATATTCAGCAAACTCACAGGCAAAATATCAAGTGCTCTCCCCAACTCCTTCACCAACACATAGAACCGATTCGAAACCAGCTCCATCTGCATGAGTCCCCACAAGGAGCTGCAATCCTTACACTCTTGAATCAAAGACTTGACTCTTCGAATCACGGAGAAGAGCTCGGTGAGACACAGGATTGAAGATGGAGGGAGAGGGCCGTTAGTTTCTTGAATCTCTTCGAACAAAGAAGAAAGAAGCTTGATCCTCCTTATCATGGTGGAGATATTCCTGACCTGAAGAAAGGGAAGCTTTTCCATGGAACATATCTCATTGCATATGTGAATCAGTGACTCTAAGAAAGACCCGGTTGGCAAAAAGCCTGAAGAAACCAACATTGGAGGAATTAGAGCCACATCCATGGTTCAAAACTCTCTTTAATTCTCAGAGTTCGAGTATGTTTCTGTTAGATGTTATTACTGAAACATCTTGTTCTTCTTAGCTAAGCTAGGATTTTTCAAATTCTTGAACAAGAATGAGGTTTTGTTTCTAGTTTGTTTATTGAAATAATGTGGAAAGAGAAGAATGGTAATTTAATTGCATGGACTCTTGACTGTTTCTGTTTGGATTAGTTTAGAGACAAGTTAGACAACAGAAAAGATAGAGAAGTGAGCAAGTTCGGGATTCATGGGTTGCTGCCACTTGGCGCAACCTCTGCCATTTTGGTTTGTTATGTTACCCGCCATTTTTTATATTTCAAATACACCTAATAAGGACAAGATCCGATATATACACTAAGAACACTGTACGAGATCGATCACTTTATCTTCAAATATATTTTTAAGGCGTAAGAGGCTACTGTTTATATTATTTATTATAATTAGTGTAAACGTATTATTCTTGTAAAATAAAAAAGTTCGTATGTTAACACTAGGTTTCTTTTTCTTTTGATTCAGTTAATTAACACTAGGTTTCACCGTCAATTAGAGTGATCATTTTTACTTAGGTTATAGTTCTTTTATCGGCTCTTTTATGGTGGATCTTTGATTTATAGAAGAGTTTACACATTATTCAAAGAACATCAAAATTATGAAATTCCTAAGTTTAATTGCCATTTGTTTAACTTAATTACTAGAAGAAAAACGAATTATAGTATCCTATCTTGATAACAGAAGTACAAAACTTCAAAAACAGATGCTCGAAGTTCGTTGAGTCAAAGGTTATCTTACATATATAATGTTACATATATAGATTTCACAATCACCCAAAAGTGAATGTATTTGCTGAATAATAATACATCATCATCTCTTTTTGTCTTCTTTTTCTTCATGCTATGCCACGGCCTTCACCATTTCTTGGCTATAAAGTTTACCTCCAAGCAGCAAGCAGCGGTCCAGATATATATTGCCGAATTCTTTTTGGCAGGATCAGACATTTTTAAATCTATCTCAACCATTCTCTGTAACTTTCACTTCGAAACTTCAGATCAACCAAGTCTAATATCCCTGAAAACCTTATAGATCACTAAAACTAAAACAATAGGACGAAGAGATGATATATAGTGACTTTGTGAAAATCGATCTCTTGTATATTTCTGAAGAACATTGTTTTGTTTGGTTTGGTTTTGTTTTTCTCTATACGGTCTGATAAAAAGGCAATCTCATATGCTTCAACATATCCTTAAACCCTAAAGAGAATGATTAAGGGGATATTGAGGTAATTTCACTTTCATTTTAGGATTAAACAGGGAGGTGGGAAGCCTGTTTGACTTGGCTGTTGGGTACCAACTGAATTGAACTTTTGTGTTTGGATTATGTGTTATAGGTCGACTTCTCCAAAATTATATAGTTCTATGTAGTGACTATACAAATCCATTGCGTATCTTGCTAACAACAAAAGTGAAAGCTCCATAATCATACTTCTCACTTCTCAGATCATCATCGTCGTTCATATACGTTAATCCGTGGAGCATGTTTAGTGTTATCATACTAATAATGTGATAAACACTCATAGGACCTAGTCACTCTACCTACGAATTTATTGATAAATTTTGTGTTGGATGCCTAAATTTTCAAAGCAAGTTATATCACATGTTAGGCTCAACGACCACACATACTCTATGTTACTTAGTTTTAATTGTTAGTGTACATTTACATAGCTTTAATCCAAGTCGTATGTGAGGGAATGTGTGAGAGTGTAAGTTGTCACGACGTGTTTTGTATGTTTAAAAAAAATTATGTTCGAGCTGTGTTTGAGTTATAATTGTTATGCGGAATCGGCCGATGGGCTTCATGGGTCTCACACACACGGGTCCAGAAATGCCGATATTACCCCCAATAAACGTGTATGAAGTTTTAACACAAAATGTCTCGACATACCATTCTTTATAACCCAAGAATAACTCTTCACGTTTATGATATGAGATTTCAAATGGCTCTGATCTAACTCTTCACACTTTTCCAACAATAATTGGCCAGAATCATAAGTAAGCTTGGTGTGAGTTTAGCTTCATAAAAAGACATGTAGAGCACCATGCATGATGGCACGAAGCAAGTGATCTTGGCCGACCCAAGTGTGAGTTTAACTTCACGATGTCTCGCTTGCAGATTGCGATCTTAAACTTGACTTTTAGGCTCTCTAATAATCGATCGAGTGTTTGATACACGATTGAACCACTAAACGATCACATATAAGAGTGTTGTGATTCAAAAGCAAACCTTTGTGTCGAAAACCTTAGATATCCAGAGAGATTCTGCCTCTCTTTCCCTCAATATGATCACGTGTGAAAGGTCCTACAAGTCAAATCCCAAAAAACATGAAAAGATTTATCGAAAATAAGTGGAGTAAAAGGCCGAAGTCAAGCTACAGTTGTTGACACCCACTTTCTAACCCACAGACCAACATCCCTAATCATTCCTTCTTGGGCCGGCCCATATTCCCTCCTCTATGAACCTTCGTCCCACGCGCTTTTCTGGAGCGTGGCGGACAAACGGCTATGTTGGGTAACGCGTGTTGAGCACTTTCGGGGTGTGTTGAGCCGTGTGTTGGATGGAGAAAACGACAAGCATTCAGCAAGTGGGTACTTGGGATGAGAAGCACTATTGTCTTCTTTGTCCTAGTTCCACAAAATGTTTGAAGTGACATATTATTCTCTTCTTCATTTTTCTCTAAAAAATTATAACAATGGCACATCATTTCATAATGTCATTCGCAAATGTTAAATGGAAATCAAAATTACTTAGAATTCAATCATACCTCGAACCACCGATATCGATTATACTACTCATTACTTTAGGTACACCAACTAATATCAGTATAAGGGATACAAATTTACTTCTTATCTTATTTTTTTACTTTTATCCTCACCCATTTATATGCGTGACACGTGTTTCATTTTCTTTAATTCATCTAACCATGGTTAACAATATAAATCTAAAATTATTTATTAAATTTAAATTTGTAAGATTGGGTATTGGGTTTTAAGGTGTAGGGTTTCGGGTTTCGGGTTTCGGGTTTGAGGTTTAGGACTTATTCTTTTATCATGATTAGACTTAGTTAAATAAACCCCTAAAACCCTAAACCTCAAACCCCAAATCCCAAACCTTAAAAGCCTAAACCCTAAATGCTCAATTTCTCAAATTTAAATTAAATAAATAATTTATATTGTTAACCATGGTTAGATGAGTTAAAGAAAACGGACATGTATCATGCATTTAGGTAGGTAGAGATGAAGATGGAAAGTAAGGGTGGGAGCAAATTTGTATTCTCAGTATAAGTGTCATTCTGATGAAAAAGTAACATTATTTTTTCTTTATGGATCTTGAATCAAGAGTTAAGTCTCATTCCAAATTGAAATGAGAGAATATGCAACGAACCTATAGAAATCGGACCACCAATACACTTAGCATCGATATAATTGTCCTCTCTTTCCCTACGAATATGAGAGACTTTGGTACCGTGAGATTATTTTCACAAATAAATGGTAAAAGTGCATCAAACGACAATTGGTCGTAAATAGAAATTTGTAATCAGTCAAACTGATAGTTGCGTTTTCACTGATTTTTGTTTTGTAACACGAAAATTGTATTTAACATTATTTAGAGTGGCGGAGTAATTAACATCAACAATCTTCTTAAAGAGTCGTGTTCGCTCTCATCTTTAAATACGTAAATCATTATATTAGAATGCTAAATTATGATATTTCTTGGAATTTGGTTTCTCTACTTAGATTTATGTTGCTTGGTTTTGCTTGGATGACTTCTAATTATTGGATTGAGTACAATCTAGGACCACCATGTCATCCTTATGTCATTCTTACTTCATCTAATGGTTATAAGACATCCAAGCAAATCTAAGCAACTTAAATCCAAGCAGAGAATCCGGATCCTATTTCTTGACATAAAGCAATCCTAAACCGTAAAAGTTTCCTAGTCTAGCACCTAATAATAATAAATGAAACTCATCAGCTGTTATTCTTGTAACAAATCAGTTGAGTTAGTGTAATCACAAACAATATTACCATTATAGTGTTCAGTTGGCACCACAGAGGTTAAGATTCTTAAATTTCTTTTGCACCTTTCATGTTTCCTCCTTGTGGACAAATCCAACTTTCTTGATTATGTGATTTACTTTCCTAATGAATTATCATCTGTCCAGTCAAATGAAATATCTAATCTTTCTCGATGAACCATCATGCCCCAATGCCCCATTATAACTATCAATAGCGCATGATATATAGTAGTGCCGCATCTCCAATTATTTCTATTGGTTTTTATTTCCAAGATGTATACAACCATACATGATTTCACAGATGAATAGAAATATTTTAAGCCTATTTTGAGTAAGATTGCGGTAAAAAAAATTAATAGGATTATTCACATAATCCATTCTCTCTTTGGGGATATTTCGAGTTGTGAGGGAGAGTGGGAAAATATGGTTCGAATTAGAATAAAAAATAGTTAGATCCCTTCAAATGTAACCGAAAAGAGGTCTATATAAGTGAATGTAATGTAAAGAAGATTTACTCGATCATTATAGAAATGTGCAAGTAATGAAGCCATGAAAGGAACTCATGCGCCTCGCTCAAGCTCATCCTGTGCAGCTTGCAAGTTGTTGAAGAGGAGATGCGTCCCGACCTGCATATTTGCACCGCATTTTCGCTCCGACGAGCCGTTGAAGTTTGCCAAAGTTCACAAAGTGTTTGGGGCAAGCAATGTGAGCAAGATCCTTAGTGAAGTGCCTGAGGAGCAGAGGGAGGACACCGTAAGTTCACTCGCGTATGAGGCCGAGGCGAGGCTCCTAGACCCTGTTTATGGTTGCATTGGCGCCATAGCTATGCTGCAGGGAAAGATGGTGGAGCTTCAACATGATCTTGCTATTGCTAGAGCTCGTCTCTCTTCTTATGGCCATCCAACTTCATCAGTTTCTTCTTCTTCTGCGTCTTCTTATGCAATGTTAGAGGATCACCTTGGTGAGGCCAACTTCGCTGGTTTTCCTGCTTGTAGTGGATTTAGCAATGGCCTAAATCAGAGCTCAACTGAATTTATAAGCCAACATGGAACAACCAGTGGTTTTAGCTATCCCCCATATATACAATAAACTCTGATCTCTCTGTTTCCTCTCCTTCTTGAGATGTTAATACTCTGTGATCATAATCAGTAAACTGATAGAGCAATTCTGTGGCTACCAAGAAGGAAAAAAAAAAAAAAGAAAAAAAAAAAAAAGATTAGAAGTTCAGAACAGTTCTGCAAACCCAGCAAGCACTTGCTTTAAACATGAATTGTAATTTTGTTCTGTATAGTTCTTTATACTAATTGCCTTTAGAAACTCCCAAACATGTTCTTGGAACCCAAGAGATCCGGAGTACACAGTTTAGAACCTACTGATTTGTTTCCATGGTAGTAGAGACTAGTAGGTTAGTAGCTAATATGTCTGTTGCAGTGTTGCTTTTTCGGATGTTTCACTGTAGTATTAGTCCCAAATTTCACCAGGGTATTGCCTTTCAAGGCTGGGAACTACACATATATCGCAATATGAGACGGAAAAACTAATCGAATCAGCATTGCCAACGATTGAAAACCCAACAAAATGGGAGCTTAACACAGAGAACACACGTAATATGGAAGCTGATTGATGATACTGAACAAATACACTACAGAATGATGAAGTACAACAACTCTGTAGCAAAGCAACTACTCATGTACACACAGCATAGGCCTTTCTGCTCCCAAATGTTTCGAGCTAGCTGCAAACCTATGGATGATATAATTCTGTTGCTCCTGCAATCTCAGCTCACAACTTCTTACCTGTATCAAACACACCAAAACAACAAACATCACACCCTAAACATAAACATAAACCAATCTCAGTGAAATATAACTCGCGCAGAGCACCAATGTGATAAGTTCAAACTAGATCGTAAAACAGTTGCTTGTAGAATAGGCATTAAAAAAAAGAAAGATCGTGGGAATCGGTACCGGAAGAATGGGAGTATTTGGGGCGCTTCTTCCTCATCTTCTCCAGCTCCAACTGAGCATCCATAAACATATTCAACCTCTCCACCTCAAGCTCCTTAGTAAAAGCCATCCTCTGCTTCTCCAGCTCAACCTCCTGATCCTGCTTCGACCTCTCCATCCTCTCATAAATCTCCCCAAACTTCAATATCGCCCTAGCCAATTCCCTACACGCCGCCCCACCCCCCTCCTCCTCCTCCACGTCATCATCGCTCTCCGGGCTTGGCGGGTCGGCGGCTTTGAGGGTCAGGGCGAGCGTGAGCGGCTGCTTTGTGGGTCGGTTCAAAACGGCGGCGTTTGAGGAGGAGGGGACTCCGATGAGGGAGTCGAGAGTGTCGTAGAAGATCCAGGACGACGGGAAGGCCTTGGACTTTTCGAGCTTGTACTTCTTCTTCAGCGTGTCGATTCGGTTCTTGCACTGCCCGTCCGTCTTGTAAACGGCGCCGTCACGGCACGAGTTGACGGCGTCCGCGACTTCTGTCCAATCCTTCTGGCGGAGGTTGCCGCGGTTGAGACGGAGGTAACGGTCGCCCCAGGCTGTGATCAGCACTGACGTGGCGTCGTCGCTCCAGCAGTCCTCGCGGCCGCCCGGGGCGTAGGGCCGGGTCGGGCGCTCCATGGGTCGGGTTCGGGTTTAGAGAGATGGGAAGAGAGAGATGATGGTGGTGGTTTTGGGGGTATGGGTTTGAGAATTGAGATGAGAGAGGAAAAGGAACGGGCTCGGAAGGGAATGGAAATCTGGCCGTGGATTCGACCGGCGGTGACGTCAGGTTTCCTGTTGGGGTCGGGCAGCCTAGTAGCTGTTTTAGTTTAACCATGTGGAACTGCTTGGCCTTGCAACATGCGTTACACGTCCTACCTTTCTGTTGGATGGTTGGTTCGTTTCACTCTCCAGATTTTACCACCTTTTTTTTACTTTTTTACTGGTCAAGAGAGGCGGTGAAATTATTCGTCCGATCGGTCACCCGACCCTAATGTGGAGAAATACGGGAAACAATTTTGGTAACTCATGATTTCAGATAAACTACACAATACACGCAAAACAAAGAGTCTAAATATATGATGGCAGCTCAGTATTATTTGATCTAGTTCGACTTACGAAGTTTTAATATTTGATAAAAAATAAAAAAAACCTATAATGGCAGATAACTAAATTCAAGATGAGATGGTTTGAGTCATGGTCACCACAAACGATAATATACAATAGGGTGTCATCTTTATTCAACCCCTTTGTTATTTGTATACGAGCGTTGATATCAGCTATTAGCGATTAAAATGTGATGTTCATAAAATCAATAAGAACATTCGAAACATGTTTACGTCATTTCCAAATATAATGAGACGATTCTTTATAATGTAAACATGGGACGCTTATCCTGACAACCCTATTAACTAACATTACTTATTTGTAATCTTTGATTCATAATCCTTCAATTGATCTACAATAACTAAACCCCTTTTACGCATCTCATCCAAAACCTCCTTTGCCTCACCAAACCTGTCGAGCTTAATGAGCTTCACGGCCAATCTCCCAAAAGCCTCCGTGTCCAACCACGTGTCCTTCCCGCTAAAACCCCTCACAAACTTAACCGCTTGCTCGTAAAATCCGCGGCTCAGCAGCGAATTAACAACGTACACGTGGGTCGACAGCAGCACCGGCACTCCATCGTCCGCCATCCTCCTCAGCAGCACCATAGCCCCATCCAACTTCCCCGCATTGCACGCGGCCAGCACCAGCGCGTCGTACGTACGCGCGTCCACCTTCAGCCCCTCCTCCTCCATAGCACTCAAAATTCCGGCCGCCTGAGCCAAATCGCCCGAGAAGCAATACCCCATGAGAAGATAATTATACGACGACAGATCCGGTGGAGCCCCGGACTTCCTCATCAGCTCCACCACGCGCCGCGCCTCTTCCATGTTCCTCTGCTTCTTGGTAAGCAGATTCAGAATCGCGTGGAAGGTACACGCGTTCAGGCCGTAATCCTCACGCGCCATCAGCTCCACCACGCGCAGCGCCTCCTCGACGCGCCCCAGCTTGCAGAGGCGGGAAATGAGAGCATCGTAGGCGCTCTTGCGCGTGAAGCCATTGGGGAGACGCGCGAGGGTCTGGGAGAGATCGGGGAGGAGGGAGAGGGAAGCCTCGGAGTTGGTGATGAACTTGAAAGTGTTGGCCGTGTTGAAGCAGTGGTCCTTCACGCGCTTGGTGAGGAGGTGGTGGAGGTTGTCGAAGTCTCTGGAATCGCCGGCGGCGTTGACCAGGAGGTCGTAATGGGCGGAGGTGGGCTCGTCGGGAATAGAATTTACGGGAGTGGTGAAGAGACGGGCGGCGACGGTGAGGATGGGTTGGGAATTTCGGGGTTTGTGGGAGATTTTACGGAGGAGGAACATGATTCAGGGTTTAACAGAAAATGGTGGCTCTGAGGGGGTTAGGGTTTAAGCTTTAAGCTGCTGAAAGAGGAAGGTATCAGACCCAATGGCCCAAACCCGAGTTGGCTGCTATTGCGAAAACGGGCTTTGTTTGATGCAAGTCCATTGGGCATCGCGATCAGACCATTAGGCAAATTGACTGTCTTTTTTCCTTCATTCGGATTTTAGGTCCAGATTATGCGGATATGTGTTACCGGTTAGACATCTTTGAGAATTTGTCTTACTTTTACTTGGTCTTTTCATCCAAATTTGAATTGTATCCAAACTATATATATATATACCAAGACAAGAAAAGAAGGATGATAGGGCTCTGCATGGACCAAATAGCAATGCTTGTAGGTTGTTAACATGCATGAGGTATGGGGCATCTCATAATAACGACAGAGATTGATCGATGATTTTCAACATTACGTACATCAAGAATGATGAAGATTTTCAATAATTTTGTGGACCAAAACTCATGTCGTCCTCGATCCAACATATGAACCAAGCATAGTGTTTCTTCAGAGATGTGACTATCCTTCAAAAGAGAACGAACCCACGACTTTCACTGTGATCAAGTTTTGATTGCATGCAAAGGCAGAGAACTTGTTGTATATGCCGACTTATTCATGAAGATCGTGACCCAACTCACAATTCAACGACAAGATCGAATTTCATGTTGCGAATTCTGCATTTTCGTAACCTAGCCAGCAACTCCTTAAATATATTTCGAGCAGTTCGCAATCTTCATTTGGCTTGCTAATCGTATTTCATCAAGACATTATAACGAGCAGATTGCATCTCTCGAAAACGACCGGCCGGTACGTTGTGGCACTGTGGGTTAGCATCACCATCAAGCCATTTGCAAAATTCAAACCTAATATTCCGTATGGCGACGAATGCAGAGAAATCAGAATCATAGGAGAAGGTGGAAATGTTGGTTGTCCCTGGTCCGGCTTCTTTTCTGAAAAGACGTCAAGGGGTTCAAATCAGTAGCTAGCTGGAAAAAAGGGAGACAATAAACACATGCTTCGGCTTAAGGGAAAGAATAATAAGAACACCCTTATATATTTATCTAATGCATGCGTATGAACTGAAAGCTATATCCCACCTAGCAGGCACCTAGCAGGCAAATAGGCAATGCAGAGAGAGAGAGAGAGAGATACACACACACACACACACATATACAAATATAATCCATGCATATCCGTTGTGAGAAAGCAGAGGTTGATATCTTTGCTGTGCTCGTACGTTCTTATCAGATATACAGATCGACATGGCTATTTGGCTTCTTCGGCTTTATGCCTTTACACAGATCGAGGGAAAGGGAGAGGCCGAGAGGGAGGGAAAGATATATATGCCTTCATCGTTGGTCCCTGTAGGTGTAGGAACCTTGTTTGACTTATCACTTGGGTAATTTTTGCCGACTCGTCGTCTGCTATATAGTGCTATATCTTTCTCGAACAAGCTGGATTAGCCTCTGGCCTACTGTATCTGAGAGAGTGAGACACTGATCATATCTGATATCTCACCAACTGCTTGGAAAGAAAGCTTGTAGGGATCCCTGTCATGAACATCTTCCTATACACTATGAAGTATGAAATACCTTACCTAATAGGCTAATATCTCCGCATCTTTGTTCTTAGTTGCCAGTGATTGGTGAATCATACGAGTCATGTGTCCACACACCAATGTATTCTTGTGTATTTCTAGATTTCTCTGGTGGAGAGATCGAACTAGCCAGCTAGGTAGAAATTGAACGATAACAGAAATGATCGATCAATTCATCAAACTCTATGTTTACTCAAGTTTCTAGCTTCGTGACCTAACAAACAAGCTAACGCTACGTGCATAAACAATTTAACTTAAATATTTCTCTTTCAATCGTATCGCATTTAAAAGACGAGTCACTGTGGAATCTCCAAATGCATCATCAGCGTTAGGGTTCCATCCCTGATAATTAGCTAATACCTGACTCTTCACCATTTCAACGCATAACTCAGACCTAGCTAAGCCAATGCTTGAAACTACAGCTAAGAAGAAATGCAAGCATTCGATTCGCATCCCTGTCCCTAGCTTACATCTCATTCTTCGATTCCCCTCTGACTTTGTACAGACTCGCAGAGCATCTTGCACGAAGAAATTAAAAGGTCGGTACGTACTGACATCGTGATGATTCGACGACCATGGCATCATCAAATTGGTGCAGCTAGCTACTAATCAATACACACATGATACACCATTATGACTTGTTCTACATCAATGACTGTTTAATTTCTTGTTTTCTAGTTGTAGATCCCCCGTATCTACCTAACAGTTTTGCACAAACCACCAGAGCTGGAAAGATGGTACAGCTTGTTCTTTTCGTTTTCAATAGCTAGCTGCGTAGCCAGAAATCACAATTAGAAGGGTTAAATTTTAGAATAAACTCTTGATTTTTGGAATTTCATGCACAATAATATTGAAAATAATGTGTTGTTTTTTTATTGTTTTAGAGATAATATTGATGCATGGTATAATATTGAAAAGAATGTTCAAAAGTTAAAGGAGGTCTAACTACCAATTATGAAGGTATGATTATAACTTCTTTATTTTTAAAGAAAAGAAAATCGTAAATGAAATTTAAAGCATTAAAATACATATTAGTAAAGTAAGAAACCCTTAATACGATTATTATTTATGGGATTGAGTATTTTAATAGTATATATTTGTATTTCATTTCATTAATATTGTAGAATATTTAAGAGGGGAATGGTTAATTTATGATACATTCCATTAATAATCAATACTCATTAAAACTAATTAAACATTTTTAAAATGTGAGAGGGTTCAATTGAACCCTCTTGCCCCTAGCTAACTACGCCTCTGGCTAGCTGCAGAGTCGACTCGAGTCTTCCACCATCAACATCGATAAGTTAATTACCAAATCAACTCTTCATAAATTAAGGGACCAAATTTAACGACACAAATGATACATGGGAAAGTTTTTTTTTTTTTTAAACATAACTAGTCTGTAACGACAACAAAATAAAAACTAGCATTTCCGTGAGTTAAACACACAACCTTCGATTTAAAACAAGTTAAGAAAACTATGTCATTAAACTAAATAATACTGGACGTATATCGTACGTAAAGTCTTTTTACGGAGGAAATTTAAGATCAAAAACGTGTTGCGCAAGTCCTATAATCTCCCTTTTTAGTTTCTATAATCCGGCGAGCCACACAGGTAAAGCTTACGACAAACTTAACATAATCCGGTGGTTTGCTTACCTTTATCCCGACCCTATCCCATCCTTTAGTTTACACATCCTCCCATAGCAGCACTATGTACGTAATAGATAACCTAACGATTTTGAAGGGTCACCTAGAATTTGGTGACTAGTTAGTTTTCTATAATGAAGGTCAAATAACAAAATAAAGTTCATGTTTATTGCACCCCAAACACAATAATGCAAATTCTTAGAAAACAAGCATATATGGCCATCGCATATTATTTGCGATAATCTTGATTCTTAACAAGGAATGGATCACATGGTTTGGGGCATTTCGACATTTGTTTTCAGTGAGCTAGAGGTCGCTAAAGACATGGATGAACAGATTATAGATTTTGTTTAAAACCATATCACCCTGATTATAACCTATTTTCGGAGATACGGGATCCCAATAATTAACGGGACAGGCATACACGACCTCCCCCGTAGCTATAGTTTATGATATTAAGTTGTTAACAAATATACATGTAGACTTTTCTGGAGTACTCAATCCGCCACATCTTATAGTATATGTACTGATGTACATTACGTACCAAAAACTTAATTAATTACAGTATTTTTCAATTAATATTGCTACAATTTTAAGTCATCAGTGTTCGAACCTCAACGGCTCAAAATGTGGATTGTGTGGTGTAATGAGATTATGCGAGCATATCACAACTTACTTGTAAAAATCACGATCAAATAACTTTAGGCTTTAGTTTATTATCTAGCATGGAATATTTAAACAGGAATGAAGTAAACATGTGAAAAGATTCTACTGTAATTATTCTGTTTGTTGTGAAGTTTTTTTTCTTGATTGTAATGATTGTTAATCAATGAAAGAAATTTCATTCTCATGAAAAATTTGTAAAAAGAGAATAACTACACAAGATGAGACATGTATTTGTTCCATGTATCATATCTAAATCCTCGACTTTTCAAGACTTAGTGATTGAGCTTCTAATAAACTTTTTGGGTCCTCATAAACTTTATGTGCATCATTTCCACTATATACATATTCTGCACTTTGCATGGAGATTTTGAACCCAAAAGGTAGAAACAATCGCGAAAGAGAATTAGACACAAAATTTTCGCACCCCCCAAATGATATCCATGACTTCATGAACTTTGTGCAATATTATACATGAATCTGAATCATGCCTGCAGCAAAATCTGTGAATCTGAATATATAAGAGAAATAAGACCACACGTCCACACCCACTTAGAAAATTAAGATTCTAGCAGCAGTGAACTAGATTTTATCCTAGCTTTTTGACAAGAATATATATCAGTACAGAGCACATTTATCGATCTCGTTTGTTTCCCATGTCCGTCCGTGATCACATTCCAAATTGGCTCCAACTCCAGAAGGAAACGAAAACTATGCTCGGATTTGAAGCTGTGGGCGCAGAGCATATATATAATGCACTTTCCTCATTAGATAGCTTCTTATTATAAAAGGCCGAGCTAGATAGGAATTATATATAACAGCTTCAATGAAATTTTCTTGGCGAATCTTAATAAACAGATTGTTACATGTTACTCTAGTTCAACCCCTATAAACAGAAAGCGCGCACGACTCTGTGGCAGGCACAATGCATGTATCAACACAACTTTTGATTAACTTATTGCTCGATCATAATCATATTTTGACATTCTCCACGTAAAATGGTTTCTAAACTAGTTATATTCCAAAGAATCGAATCTGTATAAACTATACTAATAATCATAGTTTATTAGCACTTAATCCTAATTATCTGACATTGATTTGTATAAACAAATCAAACCACTTCTTGGAGTAGTTCAAGAAGCTAATGATACCTGTAGGGCTACATATATAAGTAATTTAACTAATAGAAAGCTCAAAATAAATAACTACTTACACCGAGTTACTAGTACTTGTTTCTTTATATGCCGCTTTCAATTTCTTATTTCTGTTACAACGTAACTGCGTGTATAGACAGGTGAATGACTAGTTGAATGAGTTCTCAATAGGTGATTTTTCACTCTTGTATGTGTTTGCTTAACTGCGAACTCCCTGGTGTTCTGTAATAGTTTTGCATTGGTGGCTATTCCTGATTTTTTAGACAAGGAAATAAAGTGAATATAATTTATCAAAATTTTAAATAAGTACGTCCATTAATATTGTAAACTAGGGTAAAATGAAATGAAAAATATTTGATCCTTAATAGCTTCTATATCCATAGACAATAATTCCAGTCTGCACTGCAGTGATGGGATTGTAATCCCCAACAGAGAACATAATTAAGGGAACGGGAAGACAAATTCACATGGTTTTTTCTTGATTTTCAAGGTAGGATCCATGTGATAGTCGATCATATATCTTCCTAAAACGTCGTTCCAAATCTCCGATAAAATATTCCGGTCTGCGGAATGTTCATCGTGATTTATAAACAGTAGGAGAGAGAGCTGGAGATTAATATTCTCAAATCGGGTGAGACCCCACTCCAAAAGCCAGAAGCTTAAAAAGGGCCTTCATGTTCATCCACTTCACCAACCAGGTTTTACGTAACACTTGAATGATTGTATCAATTCTTTTTGCTAAAAACACCGGAGACAAGACCTAGACAGATCTCAGCTGTATCCACCTCCGTCAGTCCCCAAGCATCATATAATTATCATCTATATGCAAACACCCACAAACCTAACTCATTAAATACATACATGCATAGCAAATTGTACACTTTAATTTTCACTTGAATTCTATTCAATATGTTTTGATATTTTGGGGACAATGCATATATGGTGGATCAAGAGGCCTAATATACATGACATACATTTGTTTTTTTTTACTACTAAAAGACTAGATTACACGTCAACTTATTTAACGCCGTCGGCTCTAAAAAAGTTGAATTTCACTTCATTTCCAAGCGAAGCTGGAAAGTTCACCTCCTAATAGTGTTATCGGTCTAGGTTGTGATCCAAGTTGGCCAAAAACGTTTGCGACAAAGTTTGCCTTCCGCAAAACATGATGAAACGAAATAGCTGAAAAGGACAAAACAATGGTTCTAATGTCCTTGATGATTTGAACAAATTTTCAGGGGTACTTGCATTTTCTAATGACATGATTGATGACGAGAGGAGAATCACCCTCAACCTCAATATTTTTGCAGCTCAACTCTTTTGCTTTGATGCAGTTCTGTAACGGGAATGTTGGTTTCATGACATACATTTGTATTCATTATTGATTTCAAGAACTTCTAACCAGAAATTACAAGCATGTAGTCGATCATACAACACACAATGTACATGATTGATTATAAAGAACATTTGATTAGGTTTAAGATGCTTGAGCATAGTTTATCAGTTAACGATTATGATACTAGTTTAAGCTTAACATGCTTGCACATAATTTTCTTCATGGAAGTGATGAAACAATTAATAATTCTAATGAATAAGGTTAATTGCATCATCAATACTAAACATAAGATTAAAGAGTAGGATGAAAGCAAAGACGTGTGTAAGCAAAATTATAATACGCATAAACGTGCACCAAATGCATAGAAATTTGGACCTAGAAATTTATACCCATAACACAAAACTAGTAAATTAAGGAGGGTAAGATCTCAAATTTTGTGGATTTAGCTAGGATTTATTATTGTTGTTCAACTAATCTAACTTAACGTCAAAATCAAAATCTATTAGTTTAAACGATTGTCTCTAAACGAAACCTTAATATATGCCCATGATTGATTTTCATTTAAAAAACAAACCCAGAGAAAAAAAAAAAAAATCGCAAATGATTGATGAGTGTACTAACAGCGGCTAGCAACTAGAGTAAAGGCCAAGTTGTTAAAATAATTAAATTTGTTTTCTTATTCATGTTTTCCATAAAGCAATGCCCGGAGAATCTTGGCACAAATCTTTCACAGTTAGATACACATGCCTGCCTCCTCTCTCTTATATATACACGTTTTCCATTTCTTCTTCACCTCCATCTTCATCTTCATCTTCATCACCATACTACAATGGCAAGCTTGGCACGTGTGAAAGAAGCCGTGGTGGTCACTCCCTCCGAGCAAACCCCTTCCTGCGTTCTCAGCCTCTCCGCCGTCGACTCACAGCTCTTCCTCCGCTTCACTATAGAGTACCTCCTAGTCTACCCTCCCCGCCAAAACACCAACCAGGCTTTAACCGCTACACGTGTCAAGGCCGCACTGGCCAAAGCGCTTGTTCCGTACTACCCGCTCGCCGGCCGGGTCAGGCCCAAACCCGACGGCTCGGGCCTCGAGGTGGTGTGTCGAGCGCAGGGCGCTGTGTTCATCGAGGCCGTTTCCAACCGCGCTGTCCCCGAGTTCCAACATGCCCCGCGCTACGTCACCCAGTGGAGGAAGCTCTTGTCGCTCCACGTGGCGGACGTCCTCAAAGGGGCCCCACCGGTCGTGGTACAGCTGACGTGGCTCAAGGACGGAGGAGCCGCACTGGGAGTAGGGTTTAACCATTCCGTCTGCGACGGAATCGGAAGCGCCGAGTTTCTCAACTACTTCGCCGAGCTGGCCGCCGGGAAACACGGCGAGTTCCGACCAATGCCCGTCTGGGACCGCCACCTCATGGACCCTACAGACGTATCTCCACGTGAGCAAAACCACGCCGCGTTGTTCGACAAAGTCCCGGACCTCTGCGGGTTCATGAATCGCTTCACGAACGAAAGACTATGTCCGACATCGGTTGTCTTCAACAAAACACACGCGACCGAGTTGAAGAAGCTAGCTCTGTCGACGAGTCGACTCAGTAGCGAGTTCACGGCTTTCGAGGTGCTTTCCGGTCACGTATGGAGGAGCTGGGCGAGAGCGTTGAACTTACCTTCTAATCAGATTTTGAAGCTTCTGTTCAGCGTGAACGTACGTGAGCGCGTGAAGCCGAGTCTTCCGGAAGGTTACTACGGCAATGCGTTCGTGTTGGGATGCGCGCAGAGCAGCGTGAAGGAGTTGACGGAGAAGAGGTTGGGGTACGCGGCCGGGTTGGTGCGACGCGCCAAGGAGCGAGTGGGGGAGGAGTACGTGAGGGGGGTGGTGGAGTCGGTGAGCGGCGAGACGAAGGCGAGTCCGGACTCGGTCGGGGTGCTGATAGTGTCGCAGTGGTCAAGGTTGGGCCTGGACAGGGTTGACTTTGGGATGGGAAGGCCCGTCCACGTGGGGCCCATTTGCAGCGATAGGTACTGCTTGTTTCTGCCGGTGAATAATGACGACGGTGGTGGTCAGGGGGAATCTGTGAAGGTGATGGTGGCTGTCCCCACCAGTGCAGTTGACAAATACGAGATGTTAGTCAACAGTCCTTACTCGTGATGAGGTGAGAGAGATTGGACTTTTACACAACAGGATTCCCTGCTCCTCATCTCCCTCTCATTGACTTTGTGGCGGTATTCCATAGTGTTTCTGAGTATTGAAAGTTTCGATTTCTATAGTGTTTCGGAGTATTCAAATTTAGAGTTTCGGGACTTTGTTAGGTCGGAATATGAAGCACACCGCAAATCATCAAGATTCTGTACTTGGGATGATCTTACCCTGGTTGGAAACGTACAAATTTTTCTTAATTTCTGACTCTAAAAGCGGATGCTCGTTATTATTTTTCATCAATGATTGCCATGAGAGGTACCAAATGGTTCCTCTATTCTGAGGACTATGCTTATATGGCCACATGCTACTCCTCTACTGTATGCTTATAGTAGAGGAACTGTTGTATTTTGAGAAAGAAACGTTGGTCCTTACTATTGAGGAAAGAAACGTTGCTTCGTATTTGGAGAAGTCGGGTATCATTTTGAAAAGCAAAATCCTACACAGTTTATTTTGTCTATTTTTCTGTTAGATATGTACATTATTTTCGTTCTGTGGGCATCTCAAGTAGACAAAATGATGATATGTTTAAAATTTGACAGATACAAGGAGGAAGATCGTTACGGATGTGTTGAAATATTAGAGAGCCTTGTAAATGAGGTGTTGTGAAGTTCTTTTAAGGCTTTAAGCATATGCCAACCATTCCATTGATTCCAAAGCAGTCAAGGTCCATTCACCTGTAAAAAGGAAAGCCCAAAATGAGCCATCTCTTTAAGGTTGTCAAATGGGTTTAGAGTTTAAAACCAATTGGTACTAATTGACCCAATAAGGTGTCACAACTCACAAGGGTGCTCCGCTTTGCCATCCTGAAAATGTATTCGAGCTCAAGTATTCTTAACCATCCATATAATTTAATTTCATTTGTCTCAAGCCATAATCGCACGAATACATACATTTCTTTGCTCTTGCTCTTTTGTTAGCAAGTTTTTGGACGAAAAATTTAACTATAGAACGTGGGTATGCAAGCACCACACATGCCTCACTATCCTCGTTATATCATACATGCCTCACTATCCTCGTTATATGTTAGCATGGACATCTGCCTCACTACCACCTTTGGCTCACTATAATCATACACAATATTGAATTGTAATCAAGTCTATCTCACCGGAAATATGAAACTAAGCACAGAGGGACAGATGTGGAGAAGCCCTAGTTTGTGATCTGCTTGGTGAAAATAGTATAATCTGGAAAGGTTGTGGCTGAAATTGGAACAGCTCGATCCAAGGCTCTAAACTGAAAATACAATACAATTCCGCCCCAATTATTAAAGGTAGAAAACAAAATTCCGCCCACAATATGCAGCTGAAAATGTCGATTCCAACTAAAAGTCCAAATCGTAGAACAAGCTCGATCCACTGCTATGAACTAGGGCAAAAACTCACCTAAAATTACCTTTTGATGAAGGGCATCGCATCGTATCAGAAGGGCACAGAAAATGTCTCTGTGTAATGTTAGTTTTTGGGTCCAACTGGGTAATGTTGCTGCATCTTTTGCGAGTTCCAACGCAGCTGCAGGGCTGGCCACCACATGCTTTCTGCTGCAGCAACCCTCCTCCTCCTAACTCCTTTCCTGCACTTCCTATTCTCTTCTTCAGACACGTCGTTCCTCCATGCAAATACCTCTTCCACCTCATCGTTTCTTTTCTTCCAATTTCCTCCATCAATATTCTGATCTTCAAAGTTTCAAAACCCTAAAAGAATAGTGCTGCTGCATAACCCTAGGAGAGATAATTGGCATCATAATTCCTCACCAAAAGTACAGTACCTCGTGATTTCTTATGGATCGGTGCTTCACAATAAAGGCCCTGGATAGTCGATAGTGGAAGATGAAAGTGAAGGTGAAGGAACATCGTGTTTTTCTTTTATGCACAAAAGAAGAACATGTTCTATTTTATTTAATTTTGATCAAACACAAAAGAACATTAATTTATATTTTCCAGCATGCATCAGCTTCTTACATACCTCATTGTCGATAATTTCATCACCACAAAGATCACGACAGCACATTAATCAATCATATATATATATATATATATATATATATATATATATATATATATATATATATATATATATTATACATTCAACAAATCAATAACGTGATCATGTATATGTATGAAGAGTTTAACTGTTTAAGATATTTGAATATAGTTATATTAGTTAACAACTTCCAAGTATTAACAAACAGATAAAGTTAGGGTGTGATAATGCATGTGATGAATCAATTTTATCCTTAATTTGTAAATGAGTCATTAAAGTAATAATATTAATCCTCAAAGTTATAATATGAGTTATTAAAGTTGTAAAAAAAATTAGTAACAACATTAGTTCTCATGTGTTCTTAAAGTGGTAATTGAGTCCTCAAAGTTGTAACAACTTTTTTTTAATCACTTTAAGCACACATTATACTACTTTAAGGACACATGATGACTAATGTTGTAATTAGAAAATTTTACAACTTTAAATACTCATATTATTACTTCGAGGACAAATATTACTGCTTTAAGGACTTATGATACGAGCACAAAATGTTGTGTTTATAATGTGTTTCCTGCTCTATTTAGCTATGATATTTTCATAATAATGTTATTTCTAACATGTTTTGTAACTGTGAAGGCAAAAGTGTAGAAAAACAGAAAAGGAAGCTAAATCGGCAATTTAAGAGGAGTCCAATTCAAACTAGGAAACAAGTCCGACTCAAGCAAGGAATCTCACTAAGTTGCAGAAATGAGTGAATCAAATGATAAGTTATTTAGGAAACTTTTCTGTTTCAAAATGGGAAACTTGCTTATTTCATTTTAAGAAACTTTCTTATTTTGATTTAGGAAACTTACTATATGTGAAACTTTCCTATTCTGATTTTCCTTAATCATTTTGAGAAATCTTCTATTCTGGTGAGACAAGAAATTGAGTAAAAGAAGGAAAGGAAAATAAAGAGTTGACTTGCTGGAGGCATTAGAGCCAAAGAAGGAAACCATAAATCTCTGAAGATTTCTGGCCGAAATTTAGGAGACCAAAACATGGACATATTGGCTGCAAATCGATAATGGGAATCTTCCTCAAATCATGGAATACTTAATTGATTCAAAATCAGAAAATAGGGTAGTTATCTGTTATTCCTTTTATTAAGATTCCTAATTGGTCCATAATTATGTCATAATCTGATTTCCATAAATTGTAGAATTAACTGTGTGCATCAGGAAAGGAAAAGATCGAAAATCTTCCTCAAGGATATGATTGACGTAGAATAAAATAAGGATCAGACTTTCTTGCTAATTAAGACATGCACCTGCTTGCGATTCAAGATACATTCAAAGAGTTATTGTGACAGATTTGTATGGCAAGATTTTAAGCAGTTATCCCAGACCGTTGGATCAAGATTTGATGGAGGGACGAGATCAAGTTTCAAAGAGGAGTTTCTCCTATAAATAGAGGAGCCCAGCAAGGCATCCTCTATCACTTCTCACGCACAAAACTTCTGCCCTAACTTCATAAAAGCCTTATCTCCATTGTTCTCGTTCCAAGACAACAAAGCCTCCATCCATTGAAGCTTGCTCTACCTTGGTGTTCTTCAGAATGTCACTTCGGAGAATAAAATGTGTAACAATGCCTCAATCAATTTCTCTTTGTTCTGTAGTATTTTCTTTTTTTAGATTTTTAGAACTCCTGCGTTTTGGATTGAGATTGATGTTGAGAATATGGTTATATTAATTATCAGATTTATAAAGTTATGTTCTTAAGTTGTTTATGAGATTTGCATAACTTATTTTCGTGTCATTCTTGTTATTGAAAACTTGTGATCTGGTTATTTAAATTACTAACTTCTGCAGGGTTGGTAGTGCTATTGTTCTGTGTTAAACCGTTGAGGCAAATATAGATTGAATAAGTGGCGAAAGCTTAGATTCATGGGAATGGGTCGGGTTTTGATCATGAGTTACATGTAGACTTGTTTAAACGCTGAGATAAACATGTTTATGTGTTCAAATTCTTCTCTGATCTTAATGATTCATATTATATGTTGTATGGTTGCGCTGAGTATTAACATGACATATTGCATGGAATTTTCTGTGTTTGGAGCTGATCAAAGCATATGATACATAAGAAGATTATTATAGGTTACATAACCGCTGAGGCGTGTAATTCTGAATTCGTTTCATAATATTTGATTGACATGATTTTTAAGTTGTGTAGATTGAAACAACATGTTTACATGATTTTATGTGTTTGTGTGTGTTTGAAGTCGATCACTTGTATATATTTTATTTTCTGTTTTAGTAGGAACGTAGAACAAACCTTCAAACCCCCCCCCTTTATCTATTGTACCATGTGTATATTTATAATTGAATACTTGTAAATACTTATAGTTACTGATTCTTTAGTGTAACCGTGATTGCAGGAGCGCCCTTTAGGTCCCCGGATTGATGGAACCCTATTTGCCAATACTACATTCTGATAAAGAAAGGGTTTTTAAATTACGCTCCCGGTAACGAGCACGTCAACTTCTTTTACAAGTTTAGGACAAAGTTGATGTATCACATGCATTAACACATTGTAGATTTTTCCTTAACGATAATATATTTCTATTCTAGTTATATTATATATTATTTCAAAAAAAAATTCGTTTTTTGAAAATTAAACCATTCTCCTCTAGTTTTTTCCTAAATCGGTAAACAAGAACAGCCCTAGACACTGCGCATTGGTCTGAGAGAGAATGTCATTTCCTTTCTCTTATGTCCCTCCTCAATCGGCTTCTCTCTGGAAATGGCATGGCGATGACAATCTCTCACCTTTCGTAGGCGTCTTCTCGAAGCCTGTCTTCACTCTGCCCCATATATTCAGTTTCCTCGGTTTTCCGTTTGTGGATGCGGTGTTGTTGCGTCCCTAGGTTAGTAATTGGTTTGGGCCTTCTCGGTCCCAGTCCAGTGTCATCGTGCCCTCAGATTAGGCGATGCTTCGAACCATGCTTCCATGGAATGCATCTAGTGGTCAACTTTTGCTTCTTCACCCTTAACTTGATGTCCCTTTGAGTGGTGATTGAAGTTGGCGCTGGAAGGTGACGACTCTACCTGCTAGTCCAGTCTTGGGCTAGTGTTGGGTAGGTTGTGGTCCCTTCCTTTTTTTTGACAATTGAAAACAAAAACTAAAAGCTGAGACACAAAACCTCGAATGACGCTCATTCCTAATTGATCCAAATGGAACGATGAGAACCGACTAACCGGGAACAGATGGTCATGAGCACAGTCTTCTAAGCGGTGAGCTACAAAAACTGCCTTGCGAAAAACATGCTTAAAGATTACTGAGTCGATATGAGAAGCTAATCGGAATATATCTTGAACAAGAACTAGTTGGAATCCTCCATGGAACTTCAATTTTCGACGAAGGCGGTCAATGAGTAATTTAGAATCTCCTTCGACAATGATATGCTTGAAATTGTTAAGAACAACTGTATGCAAACCTTCTCTTAAACCCACAACTTCAGCCACCAAGACATCGTGATCGACTTCTCCAATGGCTCTGCATGATGAGATGATAGTGTTGTGCCATCCCCTGGTTTTGGGCTTTTTATGTAATTTTAGACCTTGGCTGAATTGTTAAGCTGGCTTTGAGTGTTTTCTGTGTGTCGGGTTGGGCCTTTTAGAATATATTTGAAATTCGATGTTTCATTTTCGTGATGTGTGGTAACAAGTTCTCATGGGTTCGTGCGAGTTTGCCGATTTGTCCAGTTCAGCGAACCATGTCCTACTTTGACTCAGGCCCGTATGCGCATGATAGTTTCTTATCACTCTTGATAGTTTCTCATCACTCTTGATAGTTTCTCATCAACTCGTTTTTAAAGGCTTGCACTTTCGCGTCTTTTTGTTCTTAGTGTCAAGACAGACTTAATATGTGAAATCTCAATAAATTAAAATTGTCTAATTATTTAGCGAAAATTCTTCTACGCAACAAGGTGCAAGTGAACCGAGGAACTAATATGCAATATTTTGATCTGGTCATTTACATCGCACTACATGCATATATACTAATACTGTTAACAAATTTGAAACCCAAAAAATAGTCCAAAGTGTTTCCAACTACGGAGGTGAGAACACTAGGTCGAAAAAGATGTATTTTTGTTATGGACGTTTAATTTGATCGGATTAAAAATGAAAATGAAAGAAATTTAGAGGTCTATAGTATTTATTTGATCTTCCCATATGACGGTTTAAGCACTTACACATTAATAGTGCAAGTGCATCTTAGTGTGTATAATCAGCTCCCATTATTTAGTCCATTGTAATTTGATTGCTAGCGCTCTAAGTTACAGACCAGATATAACCATCGTTTTTAATGAAATTATGTCGTAGAGAAGACTGACCAATTATATACATTTTTTGATGATTTCCTTTTTGAAAAATGATTTAAATTTTAGAAAAAGGAATAGAGATCATGGGTGGCCAATTAATTCGTTCAAATGGGGGGGTTTTGATAAAACCAATTCAGAAGCAGCTACTACTTTGAATTTGAACTTTAATAAGCTTAGACTTTGACTACCTTGAAAATATGCGTGGTTAGTTAGTTAGGTAAATGGTAAGTTAAAGATCTTTGATCTGAAAGCGAAATATATGTTGCCCTTCTGAGAAGCACAGAGGGGCTAGAGCTGCGCAGAGTGCAGAGGCCTCTTGTTCCTAGGTCAGAAGACCCAAAATTATGACCAAATCCCGTATCAAGTTGAAAAAGTTATACATGTTTTTCGTTAGACGTGCTGGTATATATCATGTCTCATATACGAGACATCGTGTCAATACTTAGGATGATGATTATAAACTCAAATCAATAAAAAATACCTTTTTTCGATAACAAATAGGAAAAACCCTTTAATTAGTTGTGGACTAATTGATTTTTATTTCAAATGTATGCTCCTGATGTTAGAAAGCAAAACCATAGACATAGATGAAGAAATATAAAACGTATAGACAATATACAGTAGTACCTAAAACAAAATTTTAATAGATTGTATAATTTGTGTTTTTTTTTTTCTTTTTATATGAACTTGCATGATGTTTTTTCATTTTCAATATTTTTATCTCAATATTAGGTTAATTATGCAGAAGACCAGCCCCGTACCGGAAATGAAAAAACCGGGATATAAAAGAAAATTAACAAGATGAACAAGAAATTAGGAAGCAATATATGGATGCAAATTCCAAACCCAATGTGCAAGCACTGAGCCTGTCTTCTCCACTGCACAGCAATCACGGTCTCTCTCTTTCCTCTTCTCCTACAGTAGAAAAAGTAAATATGTATATAAAAGAGAGCACCGCCCTATTCCACCATTAACAAAGATGACATTCAAAATCCGACCACAGACTCTCTCATCTTGTATTTTCCACTAATCAAGAACACTGAACGAGGCGGTAGTGGTCTCCATCTTTCACACCACAACCCCTTTAAATCTCTTCCACCATGGACGAAGACGACACTTCCCCACCTCACCCTCCCCAACGCCACGACGACAACAACGAGAGCGGTGCTGAAACCACCACCACCACCACCCCAACCGCCACACCATCAGAATCCAAAGACAACAACAACAACCGAAAGTGCAAGGGCAAAGGTGGCCCGGACAACAACAAGTTCCGCTACCGCGGCGTGCGGCAGCGGAGCTGGGGTAAATGGGTGGCGGAGATCCGCGAGCCACGTAAGCGAACTCGCAAGTGGCTCGGGACCTTCGCCACCGCTGAAGACGCCGCCAAGGCCTACGACCGAGCCGCTATAATTCTCTACGGTTCTAGGGCTCAGCTCAATCTCCAGCCCTCCGGCTCTTCCTCCTCTCAGTCCTCCACACGCGGCTCTTCTTCCTCATCGTCCTCTTCTTCTTCCACCCAAACCCTAAGACCTCTGCTCCCTCGGCCCTCCGGGTACGCAGGCTTTAGCTGCAACTTTGCCTCTTCGGCTCATCCTTACGGTTTTGCGCCCTACAATTCAATTGGGGTTTACCCTAACTCCTCCGTACAGATGAGCTCTCAGCTGGAAAATCTAAATCCACAGTATCAACAAGTTGTGGTGCAGCAACAGCAGCAGCAGCAGCAACAGTTTCATCATAATCCATTATCATCTGATGGTTGCGGTGACGTCACCACCACCACCACCCCAACCTCGTACGTCCCAAACCCTAGTGTCCATGCTCATCAGCAATACCAAGTACACCAGCCACAGGATTTGAATCAGAATAATCGGAGCTGTACTTCCTACGAGGATATGAACTCCATTGTTGGGCCGGCGGGTTCGAGTTTGTCTATGTCTTCGCAACCCATGGTGGTTGCACCGGCCGTTTCGGATCCGATGATGATGTCACCGATGTGGCCTCTGACGAACGAGGAAGAGTGTGCCCAGAGTCTCTGGGACTACTACGGTGATCCTCTCTTTTTGGATTTTAAAGGATTTGATTGATTCTCATCTGCATGTCTAGCTCTTTGAAGAACAAGATAGATCGAGCTAGAATTCATATAAATAATATATATATTCAATTATAATTCCTTTCAAGCTATATATATATATATATATATAGATGTATTTTAGCTAGGTTGCATGCAAGATTTCAAATTGATCTGGGTCTCTATCCGGGTCTTGGAATCAGGAAGATTATGGAGGCAACGAATAACCGCCTTGGATATTTGGATCCAGAGGCTTGTGATATTAGAAATGTTATTGTTAGATCGATCTTTGATTTATCAGAGAAATTTATTATATGTATATCAAATATTTTCTCGATTTCTAGCTGTTGGAGAATTCTAGCTATCGATGACAGATGCAATCAGCTGAGGTTGCTTATACATATATCAATCCGTTCACGAGGATACCCAATTTCCTGAGTTTTTGATGGAAAACTTGCATTGCGTCCTAACTGTTAATTTGGGTTTTATGATATTCTTAATTGGAGAGATCTCAAGGTATTTGGTTTCTCTCTGTTTGGATATTTAGAAATGTGATCACAGAGACTACTGTTGTACGTATTAGTTGGATAGTATTTCACAACAAATGTTTTCATTCATAATCCTATATCCAGAATTAGAATTCGGATTACATAAAACTGGTTTAACTCCCCTATATATTTTACATCGGTAATTGCAATTAGAAAGCCTACTGGTATAAAAAGCTGGTTCTTCCATAATATATATGTGATGTTCAATATGTTCATACTTTTAACATGTAGAACAGTTGAAGTAAGGTGCCAGGCTGGTGGAGCTTCCATGAATTAGCGCTTGTTCATCATGAATAGATTTTATGTTTGGATTCAGCCGCTTCGGCGACTACAAATAGATATGGAGTCGAGGCTAGTTTGTGCACTCTGTTAACTGCTCATTTACTTTTTTTCCTTGGTTTTGATCAAAATCATCAAATATTGGATGGTCAAATCTTGAGACTGCAAGATGGATACAATTATACGAAGCTACGTACGTACAGTTCTTTTGTTTTTTTTTGTTTTTAAAGAAGATGTTTGAGAATTGCTAGGTGAATCCGATGATACAACCGTGCTCCTCGTATGTAGTATTTGACCGAAAAAGAAGAGCTCTCTGTAGTATGCACACTGCAAAAACATAAGGTCTAGACTCTAGCTAGAGATCTCGACCTCTTTCTGCGTGAGCTGAGAAGTCTTGTCAATGGGTAATATGTGTATAACCCCCTGCCCAATCTCCAACTCCTTTTAACCGCGTTGAGTGAAATATCAGAATTCAGAAATCAGAAGTCGTCTAATTACCCAGCTGAAGATAAATGTAGTCGCAACTTGCAAGTCTTCATTTCACAGTCCAACCAGTCTAATGTTACTGCGTGTTTCCTACTGCCCTAGAAAAGACAGTGCAGCCTTGGGTGTTGGGAACTTGGGACTACGTACTTATTTTGCTTTCATGGATATTGGCAACTTATGTTTCAGACAATGATAAATAAGTCATGTACCAGCATGACAGTCATGAACTCATGATCTTATAATCTCAAATAGAAAAAGAAGAAGAGAAGGTAGCTATACTCTTTCGATTGAAATATACAGTATGAAATTTCTAATTCGACCGCCGAAACACGAGCATTTGTTGACGCACAGTGTCGGTGTTTGGTGTTCAAATATTAGTTTCTCTACTAGTTCTCCAATCTCCTATATATCTGAACACGTTCTGCATGGTTACTACCTTCAGGTGTGTTAAGTCCTTTCTGTTTCTCTTCCGCTGCGGCGCTGCTCTTGATCCGCACGGCACCCACCTCCGGCGACGCCTCTCGTTTTTGGTGGCATTGTCCTGCCGTCTCCATCAACTTACCTTAGCACTTTGCGGAAATCATGTTGATTGTTGTATATGAGCATACACGCACATAAGCTTTCAGATGAGAAGACAAGTGAAGAATTCGGACCTGTTAGTTGGTATATAACAATTTTTTAGTTTCAGTTTTACGGTTTATCCATCATGATCTACGTTTGCATGTTTATCCATCGTAGATAACAAATAGACAATCAAGTGATTGACCACTATAAGCAATTAAAAAAATATAAGTTTTAGAGTTATATTAACGGATGCCTGCGACTTGCGTATACTTACTTCTTAAGCAGAGTCTACAGTACAGCAGTACTGCGTACATATTTGTAAATTGTAACGGATCAACTTGAACAAGATTTTGATGTGAGAATATTAAAGTTGATGTAGATATCATTCGCCAACAATCTTCACCTTGTTATCTGGCTGGACTCTAATCCTGAAGTGATTTAAAATATTTGGTCGATTCTCAAAGACACTAATTACGAACGGTACGTGCAAAATGGAGAGTGGATTGATATGAATCAAGTAAGACGTAGCACTCAATTGATAGGAACCTCGTATTCTGATGGGTTAATTTGGAGAGTACCACAACTGTGTACAACTGTGTCTGATTTATTTTGCCTTTAGCAGTAATATATATATATATATATATATATATATATATATATATGATCATCTCCTTTTTCTTTTTTCTTGAAAATGATCGAGACTCGAGAATCCTGAGCTGGGTCTCCTTTTTAGACTTTGCAATATTAACCAATAATATCTGATATATATATATATAGCTATTGAGTGCCAACTAGTTCCAACTCAAATGATTAATAAGGGCTTGCATCTACAATTGTGGTACTCTTAGGAATCAAATGCATACTTCTGGTTCAAGTGAAATGATGAGGAGGCTACTATTAAAAGCTCAAATCTTAATCTGTTGGTACAAGACATAGCTCTGTTTGCCAAATTAATATTAGTCGCATCCGAAAAAGATCTTGGAAATAAAGTAGCACGCAAGAAGAATCAGAAGAGCTTGCTTACAAGAATCATTTACCTACGAGTACCAACCAAGTTAAACAACATTTTTTTTTTTTGAAAATAACATTTTCAAAAAGTTAATCAACATTTAGACATAAAAACCACGCTGTCTCCTTGTTCCAATAATCCTATCAATTGAGCATAGCAGAAAATGGGAGCTTGAGATTACTGTCTAGTGTCTAGTACTACTATTCCTTGGTCAGATTATTTGCAACTTCTAGTTTAATTTTGAAGAACTTCACCCTCAAATTCAAAACAACGAAAGCAAATTAAACAGGTAAAACAACAGCATCGGATCAAATACTGAATCGAACCCAATTTGCTATTCCAAGATGAACTATGCAGGTATAGATCAGATATATAGAACAAATGAAATATGTAGTTCTCATAGGAAAACGTCCTTTCGAAGATTAATATGACCTTTCGTTATCTGGGTGGCTGGATTAATTCACCATATTCATTTCCTCCGTATTTTAGTAATTTAGTTAGTGTGTACTACTTTAACTATCCAGTTTGCTACCACTAATGAGTCACTAAGTTGTGATCCAAGCAGCTAGTGACATTCTCACGAGGCTCCTATATATATTACTTGTCAAAAAGCAGATCAATGAACAATTGAAGTGGTAAAACAACACATCTCGATCCAAACATGCAAATTAGCGATCATCAAATTCTTAGTCTTCCAGTCTTTTGATGAAGATGTTATCTGGTATCAAACATAATCATATTGAATCAAAATTAATGATCACTGTACAATAAACGGCAGCTGCATATACAAAAGGTTGGGTTTACCACCACACTTAGTTTTCTTTTTTAGGTTGAAGATTTGTTTACTTTCCCATCTTGTGTAAACGTAAACTTCAGTCAATACACGTGAGCTAGTATCACGCAATTCTGCATCAGTAACCAATAAAGAACAATGAGAACAGCAGGCAAGAAACAACAAGATCCTCTCCAATGAAACAAGTAACGTGAGAAGAAATCACCACAGCTATATATATATATATCAATCCAAATCGTAACTTTTACCATATCAATCAACAATTTTTTAACTGCTTAATCTCTTCCAATTATTGAACTGAGATCAAAACTGAGACTGTGCAACACGCATAGTGAAGTCCAGTCCTTTGAAAGAGACATGCATGCTGCGGAAACATACCCTATCCCTTTGAAAACTAATCATCAAAGGAGGCCCTTACAAAAAAGAGCGACACAAACTGATCAAGTTTTTCAAGATAAACTTACCCAAAAAAAAAAAATATATTATCTTTTCCAAGTCCAAATAAGGAACCCTCCAATCGTGAAAACCCAAATTGGCCACTCCCAACATTCTTACAATAACTTATCTTATTTCCGTTTTATAAATTAAATACTCATCCAAGAACTGTGTGTGAAACCACTAGCTAATTCTACTTGTAGCTCTACTAGCATAATATCCCGCCGCCACCACATGCCTATATAAACCAACAACCACCCTTATTTTCCAACCAAACCAACCACCACCAGAAAAACCTCCCACCAAAACCCTAATGTCGACTCCAGATTCTTCCGGAATCTTTCACGGCCACTACACCGTCCTCGACGACAAAGAGTTCCAAGTCAAGGGCCGAACCCTCTTCTTCGTCGTGATCCTCTTCACAGTCGTCCTCATCGTCACCGTCTTCTTGCTCTACGCCAGATCGGTCTGCCGACACCGCCCCTCCAACTCATCTTCCTCCTCCGACGCGCCCCCGCAGAAGCCGCGCGGCCTCGACGCTGCCCTGATTCGAGGTTTGCCTATAATATTGTATCAGTCCTCCCGCCACTCCGACGTGGAAGCAGGATGCGGTGAGTGTTCTATATGTCTCGGAGTTTTCGAAGACGGCGAGAAGGTTAAAGTTCTCCCTCAGTGCCGCCATTGCTACCACTCCGACTGCGTCGATACGTGGCTCAGCGCTCAGTCCAGTTGCCCCCTCTGCCGCACGTCGCTCCGGTCAAACACCGACGACGGTCTGCAAATCATCGTACAGTGATGACTACTGCTAATTGTATACTATTTTAATTTACTTTGAATTATAATTCTTTATCATCCTTGCATAGTGTAAATTAAATCTTCTAATAGAAACAGATCGATCGATTATGTAGATTCTTTTCTGGACGTAATTGTTATCATTTTTCTTGTTCATATTGCTTTGTTGAATATGAAGATGAGTGGAATCTAAGATGAGCTAGCGACTAGTTTGTTGTATGCATGCAAGTGTGCAACTGGTCCAACTGGCGAAGTCACCACTCAAAGTGGCCGCTAAGGTTTTGACGAATGTTTTCAGAAACAAAGTCGTTTTCTTGCTTTGGAGGAAAATGAACGTGCCGATGTTTTATAGCAGAGGAATTTTCCAACCCGGTGTGCCAGTTATATTTGTCGACACACAAAACCCTTTAGTGTGCCAAAATTATTTTGTGTCAACTCTCTAGGTTACCTAAATCCAACCTAAACTTATAATTTCTTGATTTAAACGAACACATAACTCCTGTTCAAAAAAAAAAAAAAAAAAAAAAAAAACGAACCCATAACTGGTCTCTATCACCTTATCCAACCCTCAGCAAGTTGCTATATATGTCTATCTACGAGGGGGCTACATCAAAGCTGACTTCACTTCTCAAGTGAAATGTATCATTTCCAGTAATGGATGTCCGTAATTATCTTAGTCGCATATCCTATCGTTTTGAATTTCTTAGTCGACACATGATGAACTCGTGCACTCAACAAAAAGAAGAAATATCAAAACATAAAGATAGAGAATTTACATCTTCGGGTGTGGGCTTTGGAGAATCAAAATCACATATTCATTAAACTGGACGGATTCAGATGCAAACGTCAAATATCACGACATGTATCTACCCATACATATATGAATGATCAAGCTTAAAACACATAATACAAATGCATTTAAATTTGTCTGATCATTAAGATTGCAACGTAATTTTTGTATTTTCAAAATCCGTCCGTTGGGTACAGTTTAATTAGGACAACCCATCAGCCCAGAGTGAAACTATTGGGTCTATATTTTCGATCAAAATAAAGGCGGGTTAGCAAGACCAGGCCCAACCCACGATGCCGTCGTAAAGCCTTTAGGGTTTCACACCCTCGATATAAATAGTCGCAACGCTCTCACATCCAAGACCCTCCCACAGCCGCTATCATTTCCTCTCATTCTTCGCAGCCTTCTCTGCACATCTGGGGTTTTGATAGCCAATTTCATTTCAGCCACACCATGAGGGCCAAGGTAAGACCTCCTTCTAGTTCTGTATCACTCGCTTTGTGATTCGCTGTTTTTGGATCGTTCTTCCTTTTCTGTTGTTATCTTTGTTGATGATTGTGTTTGTGGTGTGTTTCAGTGGAAGAAGAAGAGAATGAGGAGGTTGAAGAGGAAGCGCCGAAAGATGAGACAGAGATCCAAGTAGTCGCCGTCGTCATCGATCGAAGTTTAGCTCGGCCGGAATTTCCTTGTTTTCGTGTTTCTAATCAAGTAATCAGCCTCGATTAGTTCAGTTGTAGTAGAACCTTATTTATAAATTTGTACTGTGTTTGAACACATTTTGCTTAATTCAGTCGGATTTGAACTAGTTATGCTCTTTATAATATCTATTTTGTGGCTGATGTTTGTGTTTATGTTTTCGATTGCGATTGATGTTATATTGTGAATGTGATTTTTTTTGATGTGATATAGAGATTTGAGCTGATAGTTTGCTGGTTATGTTGTTAGAGGTTTAGACGTCTCATGTATGACCATTGTTAGGATTAGAATTTCAGGTGCTTTGTTTGAATTAGCAGGTCGTGATATTTATTTGCTGGTGATGTTAGTGTCTCGATCAGCCTCATGTACAGCTCTTTGCTGCCTAGCTTTAAGAGGTTGATCATTGAATGGGCTGTGCTGTTATGATAGTGTGGTGGTTATGTTGAAAGATGTTCAGCTATCTCATCTTTTCTGTGATAGCTATATGAATTGATGTCTGGTTCCATTAATTGGTTTGTGATGTGCATCGAACCACCAGTGTCTGAGCGCGGCATTCCTTTGTTATGATAGGATTTTAATGTTCTTTGTTTGTCCGAGGCTCTGAGCACATCTTTCATTTTTGCTATGCTGGTAGTTTTAGAGTCTTGTTCAGCCTCATGTTTGGGATTGTATCTCCTAGCTTTTAGTGGCATACCATTGAGTGGGTTTTGTTTTTTATATACGATTTCCTTTGTTGAACAGAACTAAAATGTTGGTAAATGCTTGCCATTTTTAAAAAATAGACCCAAGTCTGTTCCGGTTTTAGTCTGATCGAGTCGGCTTAGGATCTTAGCACATTACCACATACGTATCTCCATTTTAGAAGGCATTGTTTTATATTCTGTTGAAATTGCTTGTAACTTATGAGATTGAAGCATTTTTGTGTAGAGTTAGGCGTTAGTGTTTCGGAGAGATGGTATCTGTGGTATCACAAAGTCCAATTGTCCAATTGTCCGGTGAACTTGGTACTCTTGCAGCTCATGTATTTAGTCCCTTTGTGTTGAACATTATGTGCTGTTGTAGGCTACATGTTAAGCATTGTCGATGATTATACTCAATTCTTAGTCATTAACAAGCGTTACATACGAGACATATCGACGCAACGTTTTCAGAACTTCAAAGACACCATTGGAACTAAAAGTCTAAAACCGAAATACTGAAGCTAAACATTCTGATATAACCTTCCGTCAGCATTTCGGATCATGGACCGTCGACTGAAGCCCAAACGCAAGCCCATTCTCGGCCCGTAAGCTCTCGATGTAGTTCCTCACCTCCTGGGCTATCATCCTCTGCATCATGCTCATCAAACACGTCTCCTCCATCTCCACCGTACATTTCTCTGCGTCTTCCTCCTCGTCCTCACTCTTGAAAACGACGTCGTCTCCCACTTTCTCCCCAGGAGGCGACAGCGTCAGTGACGTCAGCACACCCTTCACTCCCGCCGTTACCGGTTTGAAACCACTCTCCTCCTCCGCCCCACGCAAACACTGCCGCTTCATCTCCGGCTCCGCACCGCCGCCGACGATCAACCGCTTCACCGACTGCGACGAAGTCGAGCTCGACTCGGCCAGCCTTCTCCGCCGGAGCGTGGAGTTCCAGTGGTTCTTGATCGCATTGTCGGTACGTCCAGGAAGGAGCCGAGCGATTGTGGCCCACTTGTTGCCGTGGAGCGCGTGGGCTGTAACAATAGCCGCGTCCTCCGCCGGAGTGAACGGCTTGTGCTGCACGTCGGGGCTGAGCTGGTTGCACCACCGCAGCCTACACGACTTACCTGTCCGACCTGGAATACCGGAGCTGATCAAGGACCAGTTGCGCGAGCCGTGCTCCGCCACGAGCTTGATCAGAGTCGCGTCCTCCTGTGGACTCCACGACCCCTTCACTCTGTTATCGCCGCTCATCTTAGTTTTTTCAGAGAAAAAAGAAAACTGGGTCTGAAAGAGAAGAGGAAGAAGAAGAAGAAAAGAGAGAAGGAGATGAGGATTTTTAACCGTTTTGGATGAAAGAAGGGAGGAGTTGTTGGCATGCATGAACCGTAAAACCGCTCTTATTCACATAACAGAAATTTAACTTGGAAACGCGTTTCCCCATTTCTGTTTCTGTTTCCCATTTTTCTTTATTTTTAATTTTATTTTCTGCATCATCGTCGAGGTTTAAGGAGTGGGGTTTTGGTTTCTGGTATAGGAGGTTATAACTTCCTGTTCAATTTTCACGGCTCATCTTATCCGTCAATCTGATGACTCTGTTTCAGCGTTAACGGTAGTGATGACACTACTCTTTCATTTTGGAGCGGAGGAGAGGTGGTGTAACGGTCGTCGGTTTCTAAGCAGAGAGCTCATTTTAAGTGCACCGCAACTGACAAAACGGAGAGGGCGCCGTTACGGCGGGAATCAGGTGTGGGTGGAAAACTGTGGAAGTGATAGTGTCGTCACCCGTAACGGCCTAGAGCATTGTTAAATTGGAAATTTATTAATTTTTTAGGTGAATTGATGCTCCAGTATAATACATAAATTATTGTTAAATTTGATAATTGTTAAATGAAATTGATAAATTTGTGAATGATCCATGCATAACTAAAGCAATTGCTAAATCTTTTTCTCTCATCTCTTGCCCACGTGTCACTTTACAATAAAACATAAAAAATAGCAATTACTGATTAAACAACATTGTTAAATCGATACCTAAATTTCAAAATTATTACTAAATATATCAATTTTTAAATCTCACTACTGGAGTTTAGGGTTCAGTTAAAATGGACTCATTTAAGGGAGTTGGTTATGCCGTTAAAAAGTAAATTAATTTTTTTATTGATCATTGTTTTGATATGTTTGAGGTCATGGAATTGGAAAGTAGGTAAAACATGTTGGTTTAATTTTACAACTAATTATTCTTTCAACTACCACGCGCTAAAAATCTGATCCAAAGTCTGTGACTAGGAGATGTGTTCTAGTTAGTTATAGGTAGTTAGAGAATAGAGAAATTGCTGTTGTGGTAAAACATGATTCCTAGTTAAAAAGTTTTAATCCTCTTTTCCATTTTCATTTCAATTTTTGTTCTCGTTATCTAGAAGACAAAATCTCTTTCATCTTTTTGTACATTTCTTGATTGAACTGTTCAAAGTTGAAACCCAGGCTAGCCTAGAAATACCAGGCTTGGTGGTCGGTCTAGCGGATCACTATGTGTGATGTAGCTAGGCTTGTTTAAGCAGTGTTTGCCCATTAGAGATCAATTAGCTTGGTCCATTAATTCCACACTTAATTTGTCCCTTTTTTTTTTTTTTTTTTTTTTTTTAAATTTGTCCATTTTTATGTTTTGATGCAATGTTGCTTCATCAATAGTACATAGAGATAAGGGTGCAATCGTAAATGAGGTACATTGAGCTGTAGTATTTGAGGAGAGATTCTTAAATGAGACAGACGCGTCATGTAGTCGTACGTGTGGTCAATCGTTGTCTTTGCATATGAGTGTTTTCTTTTGCTTCTCCTTCAGAGTTAGAATTTGATTGTGTAATACAGCAGAGTACATAACAACAAGAGTAGATTGCAAATGCATTATTTTTTTCGACATAAATTTCGTAAATTTGTGATAAAATGAAACTTTTAGAAGACAAGGAGCTAAGCAAATCATCTAATAATTGTTGTTCATTCTTCTGATGATGTTGAGATGAGGAAGCAATGCATAGTTGCTATCAATGAAGCAAAACAATCAGTGGTCCTAGAATGAACTCCACTTCTTCATGTGGTAGGGAAGCAACGTGATCAATATATATTGTGCCTACTCCCTTATGTCTTATGTCTTTTCCATCCGTCCATACAATGCATAATTGAATCATGTGTCTCCCGGGGGAAGAACACAATTAGCAATAGGGGGTAATACTTCAACACATTAAATCATCAAAGAGACACTCAAGATTCTTGAGAAAAATCTACTTCGGGTATTGGAAGGGCAAGAAGAACCTCTGCCTCTTGCTTCTAATTCGACAATTTGGCGCCGCAGATGACGCCGCGATTTTACTCAACACCAACTTAAGGGCTTGTTTGAGATTGCTTATGGAGACGGTCTCTTCACTATCCTTGGAGCAAAGGACTAAAATGCTTTTGATCCTGCCACCTGCACTGGCGATATCGGCTTTCATTGCAGTCAGTTTTAGGCGTTTGAGGACTTGAATGAGCTCCCTGAACAACTCCGGCTGGTCATCACAGCAAACAGATACCCTTATCATAATACTATTGTCCTTGTTTTTGAAAATGCTGGTGGAGTTTGTAGGAGTACCCTCATGGACAAGATCACATTGACTAACAGTTATATCATCAAATTCAGTTGGAACCATCAAGGCTTTGCTCACTTCATTTGCTCTTCGCTTCAGATCCTTGACTTCATCTATCACACTTCCCAACAGAGCTGCCTTGTCCATCTTCACAATCAGGAGATCAAATCAAGGTTCCATATCAGTTTCTAATGCGTTGAAACATGTACATGAACACACACCTAAAGTTGGTCTAGCACCAAACCACTTCTGAGCTACATACACACCCACCTATAGTGCGCTCCAGATTTGTGTCCAAACATATTATCGAGATGACAAACCTACTACTAAGTAGCATAGTCTGAAAAAATGAAACCGATGTGTACAACCTTTATCTCACAATCTTGATCACATAACGGACATGTGACACCTATATATATACGATGGTTGTATGCAAGAACTTTCTTGTTAGTGTGTGAGAGGGAGACGAGATCAGTTTACCTTGTCAGACTGGGGAATCAGTTTCCTAAGAGTTGCAAGCTGCGCATTGATTCTGTCTCTGCGACGCTTCTCGGCTTGGCTATGGCTCTTAGAAGCACTTGCAGCTCTATTTTCTTCGGCAAGCCCTTCGGCCGTTGAAGACCATGAAGGTGGAAACCCTCCATAGAACTGGAATGGAGTAGAGTTAGAGACATTAGGCCATGGAACTTGGAAAGAAGAAGACTCATTGCTGACTGCTGCTGCAGTCTGGTACTGATCAACCCAGTTTGGCCCTTCAGCATAATAACAATTCTCCATGGCCAACAGTTAGAACCTTCACTCTCCCACCCTCTTTGCCTTTTATTTCATACAATCAAGTTCAAGATCCACTGTTCCTTGCACTAAGCTAATAATGTGTGATCTCCACATCTTGAAAGTGATTGCTAGTGGTTATCCATAAGCCCCTTTAATTTGTCAAATGAAATTTCTTCTTGGCAGTATATGCCTGTCATTTCAATATATGAATTCTTTTCCTGTATTGCTTTGTGCACTATAAATTCCACTGTATTTCCAAATCACCAATTTAACCCCACTGTATTTGGATTTGGGTTTAGAAAATGACATGATTTTTGACATAATTGAGAAAGTAACCGTCTCACCCCATGAAACTTGTAGTACAAATAACAGTGCAAGCTCTTGATGCATAGCCAGGGCCCTAATGCAAATATTGCTGATGAAAAAGAAAGAGTGAAAATGACATAGATACACTACACTAAATGATTGTAAAGGAACTGTTGTCTATACATTGACTTGGTAATGGTAATGGATAAAACTAACAAGGATCATGATCTTAGAGATTGATATTCCCGCAAGTAGATTTTTAATACAGTAGAACTAGATGCTGTTCAAAATCCTACGAAATGTGGAACCTCTTGTACCGGTAGAACAAGCCTGTTTCTTTGTTCCCTAGCCTGATCCTTATCCAGGATATGCATCATTTTTCTTCCCGTATTTTCTTCTTTGGGACATGCATTACAAAGTATCTACGCTAGTAAAGCTTGGAAACTATTATGAACCTCTCTATGTTATATGTTATCAGATTGTAAATGATGACATGAGTAACGTGGCGTAGCATGCTTGATGAGAAGTTCTGACAAGTGTTCTACTCTATCTATACAAATCCAACTAAAGATTTCTCCAAAAGGCATTGAGTCTTCAAGTTGGCACCGCCAGTTTTAGTGGCTCGGTTTGTCTTCCTCCATAAACTACCAGTGCTGTACTCCACAACTAGACAAAAGGCTTTAATAAGGAATCACCGGCTCGAGATATATAGGGCCCTCGAATTCACTCCAACATTGTAACTTGACCATAAAGGGCGGACTTTAAGGAGTGATTCGACATCTGATCAACCACTCGCTTTGCAGAGTTCCCCATTTTCTTCTCATAATTTGTGTGGTGTTTACCACCAAACCGAAATATCAAGCGCAGCAGTCTTTTGGGGTCCCATTGCTTCAACAATTTCTGCAAAATTATATCGTCGGTAGGAGCTATGATTAAAAGGATGAATGGCAAGGTGGTTAAGCTTTAGCCTGCTGTGGTGACTGTTCATGGATGGATGATACAATGAACCATGTGACTGATTACAAATGCACAAGCACAAGAAAGATGATAAACACATGGGGTTGTTCTTGAATGTTGGATTAGACAGAGAAATCTGTCTGGTACGCAAGTTTGGTTCGAAGGCAGAGCTCAAAGGAATAGCTTCTATCATATTTTACACTTCAAAGAAACAAAGCTATAAGAGTGTAGGAGCAGTAAATTTCAACTGATACAAATATTGACCTTACAAATCTTTGTACATTGACGTGTATATCTTGTCAAAAATGTTGAGATGCATCAAGGTGGATTGATCGGAAGGAACTAAGACGATCGCAGTTTCTTCAACTCAATTTTCATTAAAATGGATAGCACCAACTTTCCAGACAAGGTAAGTCGTGGCAAACATCACTGTGCTGATGAATACAAACGAGAAGATGATTAGAAACAGATCAGCACCCCCTGGAAAATCCCAAGTTAGGCCATCCTTTGGCATTCCTCGCTTGCTGTCATCAAAAATGTTTGTAGGGGCCTGTGGAAGTCCAGATCTTCCCTTCCCACCATCGCTCGCTCTAGCAGCATCTAGTACAGTCTTGCTCCTATCTGATTTCTTTCTAGCTGGCTTTGACTCTGTGTTGTAACGGCTGAGAACCTTGGCTGCCCTCAGTCTCTCCCTGGCTGTTAGCGGCAATCTTTTTGATTTAGGTTTCAAGTTTGGTGGAGGAGATGATTCCTCCTGTTTCTGACTTGAAATAACTGATGATCCATTGGAAGCCTCAGAGGCTTGAGAACTAGGCTCATCAATGGCACTAGTTTGGAACTGACTGTTGTTGGCAGAAGTACCCAAAGACGAAGAATTAACAGCTGGTATTGGATCCTCAGAAGGAGAACTTGAAGTTTCAGAAGACTTATCACCAGTTTCTGTGGTAAGCTGATTGCTATCTGCAACGGAAAGACATAAGCCCCATCTTTTTCGGTTTATATGCCTTCTTGGCCCAAACTTTCCAAATGAAGATGTGAATTGTGTGACTGTTGGTGTAGAAGCTCCAGCAGAAAATCTTGACACATTCTGATACCTGGCTTGTAACTTCAAATAGAGTACAAAACTATCGTCAATAATCAATGCAAGCAGAAGTTGCCAACATACATATAGATCACATAAAACCCAAAAACACAACATAAAACCAATTGTTTCAAGCAGAACCATTTTGAACAATCTCACTTAAATGATATAGGAATATTAAGACAACCTTCAGGATAAGTTACATGGTTTTCTGAATATTCCCTTGAAGTGATATTAGTTCAGCCAAAATAAATTTCAGAAACTCACTGCTCTAATCAACCAAAAGTTTTCTCAACAAAACTAAGCAACTCTAGCACAAGCATGATCCTAGGAGCTAACAGTGACAAACCTCAAGACACAAAACCAAGCCAAGACTCATTCTTGAGTTAGTTATATGTACAGTTCCATTCTTAAGCCAAGATTCTTCCTTTTATGTTTAATTTAAACTTCAACCCCACCCAATATCTACTTCAATACAAAACAACCCATGGCTGCTCATTCCAGAGCTTCAAAGTAGAAACAAACCCAATTCACAGTCTTTCAACACAACCATGATAATGAATCAGTAAGAAACAGAATGGTGGGTCATAGAGTTACCGTAGAATTGAAGCCGAGTAGTGAGTAGAATGAAACAGCCATTTTCTGGTCGTCTACGGCCCAACCATTTAGACTCAGAGAGAGAGAGAGAAACTGCGTCTGTGTCGTGGGTGCAATGGAGTGGATGGTCTGGAATCCAAGCAGGGGATGAGAAGAAGATGGCACCACAGCCTATCTTAGCGCGTGCCGAGCATGCTTACTGAAGATAAAACTTGGGCCAGGCCATTTCGAACTATGTACGGGCTTCGGTTGGGTTCGGCCTACCCCAAACGATAATATTGTGTTTGGGCTTTTTGAGAGAGCATGTTTTTGACAAAGAAATACTGTGAGGTGTGCAAAAATCAAGCTTTGAGATCATGATACATACATTTTTCGTTAGATGAAAATCAAATTTCTCATTTAATATAAAACACAACCCAATTCACAACCATACATGCATAACATATACTTCACAACTCTGAACAAGTCACTTTGGTTAACCCCAACGACGTAAACTTTGAACAAGTAAAATACTCTTCGGGTGAACCGTACCCCTCAAGATGAAGATCATCATGACTCATTACCACATAGTACGATCACTAAAATGCCTCAATAAGTGGCTTAAACTTTAAACAAGTAAAATAGTATGAATTCGTGTGAACTCAATCAAGAGGAAGACCATGAATCCATTCCACATATACAATCACCACAATGCCTCACAAATTAATAAAAGAATGAAGGATTAGGATCAAAGAGTCTAGCAAATGGAGATAGGGGAACTGCACAATCTTTTAACTCCTCAGCTCTTTTCTCTCTTAAACTATAAGCAAATAAACTTCTTAAGAATATGAAGTAGATTTGATTGTAATTACCTTAATCACTCCTGATATTCTGTCTTACCATAGCTATCTCTAGAATAGTGGATCGGATTAGCATATACTCTGTATATAAGAAGATGTAACTCTGCTAAAGAAGTTAAGTAAAACTATTCCTTCTCACTGCAATTCTTTTATGGTATCAGAGCAACACGCTCTTGAGACCTAGAAAGCAAAACTCATGGCCGGAGACAACAGTAAGGGTAAGGACGTGGTTCAGCCACGAGTTCCCCAGCCATGGGAAAACAACCCATATCACGAACTCTACTTGCACCACTCGGATCAAACAGGCGGAGCCTTGATCCCCATTCTGCTCGAAGAGGACAACTATCAATCGTGGCAGGAGGCCATACAAGATGCTCTAGACGTCAAAAACAAAACCGGATTTCTCGATGGTACACTAGAGAAGCCGGAGGCGGATGGAGAAGAGAGACAACAATGGCAGCGCTGTAACACCATGGTTAAGCACTGGCTCCTTGGATCCATGAGCAAGACCATGCACAAGAGTGTTGTGCGGATGAAGGACGCTAAGGGCATCTGGGACGAGTTGAAGGAGCGGTTCACCCAAACCGGCTGCTTGTCGATGATTCAGATCGAGGAGGCGCTGAACAAGGTGGATCAGGGATCCTCCACCGTGAATGCATACTACACCAGACTCAAAACTCTTTGGGATGAGAGAGATGCTCTCATAGTCTACCCTACTTGTAAGTGCAATTTGACTCAAGAATGCCATTGTGAAGCGACAGGCCGTAAGGTTCTTCAATCCTTTCTTGAAACCAATAAGACTATGAAGTTTTTGCTTGGCTTGAATGGAAGTTTTGCGCAAACTAGAAACAATATAAATGCGTTTGAACCAATTATGCCTCTTAACAAAGTCTTGGCCATGGTGCTAAGGCATGAGAAACAGGATGTCATTGTAGCAGATAAGCAGACTCCGGTCTCTGTCGAGGCCTCGGCCTTTGCGGCTAAAATCGTGGCTAAGAAGGGAGGTAGCGACAATGGAGGAAAGCAAGGGTTGAGTGAATACGGGGGGCGGTACTGTGAGAAGTGCAAGGAGACGACGCATTCGACGAAGTACTGTCGTGCGCACATAACTTGCACCTATTGCGGTGGAAAAGGCCACTCCATCGACTACTGCCGCACGAAGAAGCGCCGGGAAGGACAAGGTGGCAGCGGCATGGCACCAAAAGCAAACGCAGTGGTTAAGCAACCGAATTTTTCTGGCTTCGGACTTTCAACCAAGGAATGTGACAACATGCTGGGCCTCATTTCAAAGATCAGGGAGGCAAGTCGTGATGCATCGGATGACAATCACCTTCTTGACATGATGAGCTCATCAGCCAACTTTGTCGGCAAGGGTCCATGCATTGACTACATGTCAGGTAATGTCACTGCTTTGGTTAGTAAGGCGGTAGACGTTCTTTGGCTTATCGACAGTGGGGCTACGGATCACATAGTTCATGATCACAGTCTCCTTACTACAACCCGCAAGGTAGAGCACAAGCAAGCGCGTCTGCCAAACGGAGTTTTATTACCTGTTACGCACATTGGTACCGTGCGTTTTACAGATGAATTTGTTCTGCATAATGTTCTCTGTGTGCCACAATTCTTTTTGAATTTGATCTATGTGTCGAAGCTTGCTTTGGATACTTTGTATGCTACGGTTTTCATTCGGACTATCTGTTTTATTCAGGACCTACAAACGGGGAAGATGATTGGGACGGGAGTTGAGAACGAAGGCCTATACTGCCTCAATGTGCCACGGTCAGGAGCTTGCAATTCAGTTCGGACATCACCGGAGTTACCATGGTACGAGAGGCTTGGGCACCCGTCTGCTAAAGTATTGTCTCTGTTTCCTTTTCCAATTCCTAAACCTTGTGTTCCTGAACAATGTCATATTTGTCCTCTAGCCAAACAAACTCGTAGACCTTTTCCATTGAGTCAGTCTTCTAGTCAGTCTATTTTTGATTTGATTCATGTCGACATTTGGGGAGGTTATCGTGTCCCCACAATTTCTGGTGCAAAGTTTTTCTTAACAATTGTTGATGATTATTCTCGTGCTTCTTGGATTTTTCTTATGCATGCCAAATCAGAGGCTCGATCATTACTTCAGAATTTCATTATTTTGGTCGAAAATCAATTTGCAACAAAGGTCAAAACAGTAAGAAGTGATAATGGTCCCGAATTTAATTGCAAGGAATTTTATGCACAAAGAGGCATTTTACATCAGACTAGTTGTGTTAGCACACCTCAACAAAATGGTATTGCGGAAAGAAAACATCGTCATTTACAAAATGTTGCTCGAGCACTTTTATTCCAGTCCAATTTACCACCTGAGTATTGGGGAGATGCCATTCTCACGGCCGTCTACCTGATCAATCGGACACCTACACCTTTACTGCACGGCAAGACACCTTATGAAAAACTTTTTCAAAAACCTCCACAATACGATCATTTGCGCGTTTTTGGTTGTAAATGTTATGTTTCTACTCACAATTTAAAACCGAACAAATTTGAACCTAGGTCTAAGGTCTGCATATTTTTGGGTTACCCACATGGAAAGAAAGGTTACAAGGTCATGGAATTGGAATCTCATTCAATATTTGTGTCAAGGGATGTTGTTTTTAATGAGAAAGAATTTTTTGATTGGAAAACTTCCACTTTTACCGAAACATTGCCAACAATTCATCATCATTCTCATACTCATGAGTCCAATCCATCTCACCTACCTTTTTCACCGGTCCAATCCGTTTATCCTTTAGAGTCCGATTCTTCTCCACTTCCTCTTTCCTTGGACTCGTCCAATCCTCCTGATCCTCATACTGATGTTGTTCCTTCTCCCTCTCCTATTCTTACTCCTTCATTCCCTCAATCTCCATCATCATCGGATAATCATCCCATTCCTGATTTTTCTACCGATTCTTCTGGGCCCACCTCCATCAATATTCCCATACAACCTCACTCAAACCCCCCTACCACCCAAAACATACCACATCCTATTCCATCGCTCCCAGCGCCTCTGCTGCCCCCATCCCCGCCCCTGCCTCCGCCGCGCCGGTCCACCTGGGCCACTCGACCACCACCGAAGCTTGATCAGTTCCATGTTGAGACTCAACTGCCCTCTCGCTCGTCCCCGTCTTCTTCCTCGAATGGTCTGGTCCCCCCCGGTGCTCCTCACGCATTATCTACGGTACTTGGGTTTGATAAGTTACGTCCAAAATATCTTGCTTTTATCAACAATATATCTATGGTGAAGGAACCTCATTCTTTCGCTCAAGCACAAGCCAATCCGCTCTGGATCCATGCCATGAATGCTGAGATTCAGGCGCTGCAAGACAATGGTACGTGGTCATTGGTCCATCTTCCGGCCGGCAAGAAAGCTATTGGCTGCCGCTGGGTTTACAAAGTCAAGCGGAAGGCTGACGGCACCGTTGAGCGACTCAAAGCTCGGCTTGTGGCCAAGGGGTATAGTCAGGTTGCAGGGCTCGATTACCAAGAAACTTTTGCCCCGGTGGCGAAGCTCACCACTGTCCGCCTATTACTCAACCTTGCTTCCATCCATGGTTGGCATTTACATCAGTTGGACGTCAACAATGCCTTCCTCCACGGCGATCTCTATGAGGATGTCTATATGCAATTACCACCGGGGTTCGGCCGTAAGGGGGAGACTCGAGTGTGCCATCTACACAAATCATTATACGGCCTCAAACAAGCTTCACGACAATGGTTCTTGAAGCTTTCAGCGGCTTTGAAGCAAGGTGGCTTCGTTCAATCATGGTCAGACTATTCCTTATTTGTACGAAGTCACTTACTGTTTTGCTCGTTTATGTGGATGACGTGATAGTTGCTGGCAACAATATCCATGAGATTAACTCAACGAAAGAGTTTCTTGCAAGCCATTTCAAACTTAAAGATTTGGGGTTACTCAAGTTTTTCTTAGGCATTGAAGTTGCTAGATCTACGAAGGGTATTGTTTTGTCACAGAGAAAATATGCATTGGATGTACTTGAAGACGCAGGGTTTCTTGGCTCGAAGCCAGCACAGGTGCCTTTCGAGTCTGGTGTTCAGTTAGACAAAGGCACGGGGGAACTTCTTCCTAATCCCTCACAGTACAGACGCCTAGTAGGTCGGCTCATATACCTGACCATAACAAGGCCAGACCTCACCTATGCGGTACATATCTTATCACAGTACATGGACAAACCCCGAGCTCCTCATCTTGAAGCGGCACACCGCGTGTTGAGGTATATCAAGGGCACACCGGGACAGGGAATCATGTTACCAGCGTCAGGAGAGCTGCAAGTCACGGCGTACTGCGACGCCGACTGGGCAAGGTGTCTGGATACCCGCAGATCGACCACGGGATTTTGCGTCTTCTTAGGAGAAGCACCTGTTTCGTGGAGAACGAAGAAGCAGCAGACGGTATCGAGGAGCAGCGCCGAAGCGGAGTACAGGTCAATGGCGGCGGCCTGTTGTGAAGTTACTTGGATCACAAGCTTGCTGCGAGACCTCCATGTTCATCAACGATCTCCGATCAAGCTGTTTTGTGACAACAAGGCGGCGATTCATATAGCATCGAATCCGGTTTTCCATGAGAGGACCAAACACATCGAGATAGACTGTCATGTTGTGAGAGAGAAGGTTGAACGAGGACTTATTACTACACATCATGTTTGAACAGATGAGCAACCAGCGGACATCTTTACGAAACCATTAACGGGAAAACAGTTCCTTTCTCTTTTATCCAAGTTGGGTGTAATTAACATACACTCCAACACTTGAGGGGGAGTCTTAAGAATAGGAAGTAGATTTGATTGTAATTACCTTAATCACTCCTGATATTCTGTCTTACCATACCTATCCCTAGAATAGTGGATCGGATTAGCATATACTCTGTATATAAGAAGATGTAACTCTGCTAAAGAAGTTAAGTAAAACTATTCCTTCTCACTGCAATTCTTTTAAACTGCTGCTTCCATAGTTGGTGAAGTAAATTGAGTTACTAATGCCTTCTGAAGCATCATCGGCTTTTGAGGTTAAAAGTGACTCGTTTTCATTCAAAATCGATTCACTATTGCCAATGGACTCGATCTCTACCCATCTGTAGCTACATGCATCAGAATTGTAGTTCAGCTTATAAACACAAATCTTTCTCCCTCTGTTAACGATCAGCAGAGCTATGTAGACTGTTTCCACAGCAAGGTGAACCACAGGGGCATGATCAGCTCGGATTTCCACCTCTTTATCGGAAGGGAAGTCGAGAAATCCCATACTTCAACCGTCATGTCTTCCCGTAATGCATAGAGTTGGTCAAGATAGCAACAACTGTTCACGTATTGTTTACGGTTATTATAGTCATATTTATCCAGCTTTGTCCACTCACCATCTGCATCTGATGTACAATACGCAATGTGGTACGGTCCTTCACCATACATGATCGAAACCGTAACCGGATAAAGTTGCGAAAGCCATACATTAACTGTGCTAAATTTATTAGCGTTATATAAAATTGACGTCTGATCAGACGGACTGAAACATGGAATAGTAGTGCAGGGAGGGAGAGGAAATTGAACTGCGAATATAGGATTCAAGAGTGTGAGATCTAGGGTTTTGCCCAAAAGAAGCAGCCAAGATTGGGACGATCCAACGCAAATGTGATCACGAAACTTCCGCGCCATCTTATTCTGATTCAAGCGGTAGATCTTGCGGTCCTGATGAAGACTTTGAAAACGAAACCCACGACGATCGACACCAAGGTAGAGCCATGGCGGTTCTGCTAAGCAAGTGAATGACGACGATGACGACTGTAACACATATTTGACAGAATTATAGAAGGAACGAGAAACTGCTTGTAATCGTAGTATGTACCTCACTGACAATTTTGATAAAATCAGTTCTAAAACGTCAATCGGAAGTTCGGACCAATTCTTCAACGGCGGAAAGGTTGTTTCGTCTGCCATTGTTGTCTTCGCTCACCCAACAGAGGGGAAATCTAAAACTCCATCTCTAGGGTTTTGACATTGACAACCCAATTGGGTGTTAAAGACTTAAACACCCTTATTGCTATATTATTTATTTATTTTATCTTTTTCTTTATGTTTTAAAGGCAATATATACAAACAAAATGATGGAGTTGATGAAAGCCTGATTATTGAACCCTTATAACGATGTTCGAATCCGTCGATACTGATTGAAGTTTAAATTTCAATCTATATTTATTGGCTATGACGGCTGTAACGTTTTTACATAACCACGGATCACTCTCAGACCTAAAATGCTTTCAGGGTACCATGTTGATAGGTTGACGCCATGTTGATATCTTCTATGTATGTTTTCAAGAGAAAGCACTCAAAAAAGGTAAACGAGTGGATAAGAACCTAGATATGGAAACCATGTTCAAACCGGCCGATGCTGATTAGAGTTTAAATATTAACATGGTCTATCTTTGGATTACAAAACTGTTGTCATTATGTGGAATTACTGGGTAGTATCGGAGAGATTGCAGCTTTGAAATCTTCATAAAACCTTTGCTCAGAAAATCTGGCAGCCCGTCGCCTTGCAGCTGCAGCCATCTTGAGCCTCTCAGTTTCTGGCATCTTTATAACACTGAGGATGGCATCTGCATATTCATCGACAGTGCGGGCAAGGAATCCTGTTTGCTCTCCATCTTCTGCTAGAACAATGTCCATCTGTGGGCCGGCAGAATTATGTGCTGAAGAATGAAGGAAAAAAAATATGAGCAACATTAGTGTACAAAATAACCCAGGCACAAGAAAGTTTCCAAACAACAAATGAAACACCCACCAATTGGGATGGCTCCTGCAGCCATATATTCCACAACGCTTATTCCGAAGTGTTCATCTGTCATTGAATGGATTCCTGCAACGGCTCCGCCCAAAAGTTGCACCAAGTCCCTGTGCATTTGAAAGCCAACCAAAGCTAAGAAAGCAATTACAAATCCATTATAGGGTGATCGTTACAAGCATGATAGCTAACTACAACAGTTGAAGTAATTTTCTACCTAAAAGTACAGGCGTACAGCTGCTAAAAATTGATTTCGGAAAATACTGTATGACAAGTGCAAAACTATAAACCCTGACCTTACATACTGTATGAAACCAACAATAATTAATATAACGAACAGACAAAAGTGGGATACAAATTAACAGTCCTTTCCATAAGCAAATATGTCCAGAAGCTATTGCTATGTGATATAACAAGTCACCTTACGTTCAAGAATATACCGGGAAGCAATCAATAGTTGAAGCCAACCAAAGCTATTCAACTTACGAATGCACAATGCACTATAAGAGATGTGTCGGACAGAAACAAGCTATCTAGATGTCCACATAAGTACATAACTATGTCACTAGACTAGGTTGATGAACCTAAAACAATGCAGAACATAAAATCCTTGACACAGACCTGTACATGACATTTTTATGAAATTCCACATCCCCGTCCACCTTCAGCTCAATTGCTTTACTTTTCAGATTTTCTAATCTTTCCTCATCTGATTTATTCCGACAACTACCCACAAACTGCAGCTTAGGTCTGGGCAAGTGTGCATCTAATTTCCCTACAGCAACTGCAAAGGCCTCAAGTTGAAGACCATGTGCCTGAGACAAGAAAGATAAAAGTTAAAAAGGACTTGCTAGTAGCATTTACAAATAAAGGCTCCTTAAATGAGCCGCTAATTATTAGTACCTTGTGCTCAAATAAGGTTTATATGCACACCTTCTCTGGCCGAAACTGAGCAACAGATATGATTTTTGCAGGATCAGCTGGTCTTTCCAAAGGAAGCACCTGCAGACAGCGACTTGTTAAGTTCAAATAACTGAAAGTTCAATTAAAGAACTTTCTTCTGCAATAAAGGATGCCATATTTTAAATTTGGCTTGACAACACTGTCATCACCTTTTCTAGTTCAACATTTTCCTGCTTCTTACTGTAATTTAAAAGAGTTAAAATATTCAGTAAATCTTCATCCTAAGATTCCAGCTTCACTCTCATTGGGAAAAATCCTGGAGGAACGAGGAAATCATTCCCTTCCTTGCTTCCTATTCAAACCAACCCAAACTATTCTGAATTCTTCGAATACACAACAGAAGTAATGGTGGCATGATTAATCTTGTTTCATCCTTGTTCTTTAGCCCTAATAATGATCCTTCCATACCATTTACTTTGTTGTGGCATACTAGGCTTACTAGTGTCTTCAAGACCTGATACTGATTCCTGCCACCACATAAAGTATTTATTGGCACAGTAGGCTCATTAGTGTCTTTGGCAATGCGCATTCACCTTAGAGTTAGAGCTGCAGCTCTATGGACCAACACTTTAAGTCCACATGTCCTTGCAGCTCTGCGCCTGCAGCATCTACTTCTTTAACCAAAATTGTGCATATAGTATGCCTAACCGAAAAACTATAGTTGTATCTCCTATTATGCTATGCTACCTTCACTTCTATCTTCAATTCAAAACATTCTTCGTTATTATTTTCATTACTATTGTGAGATATGCACTGTAGCAAGTACACGAGGCATGTCAACCATAACCAAAGGAAGTTTGTTTTTCAAACAAACATAATCACAAACCTGAAGCCCAGAAGTATCGCAAGGAGGGTAGACACGCTTAATACGCTGTGGAATCTTCCACAGCTTCTGTATATGCGCCTGAGTCCACGAAGAGTTCACCATGGCAAGATGAGCACACGAGCCTACAATCCCGTACATCCAGCTAAACACATTGTAATACACAATCTTGCACCGCGACAACCACTGGCTACACAACAACACACAGCAATTCAATAACTCATCCATTTGCATCAAAATTAAACCATGATCAAATTACAAAAATTCCGAAACAGACCTGCGAGCAATGAAGTCATCATTGTTGTACATGGAGCTCCGCTGTCGAACCCGAGAGAGCATGTCCAAGCTGATCGTAGGGTAATGTGTGTAACAGATGACTCTACAACCAAACAGCCTCGCAATTGGATAAGTAAATGCATATCCGCTGGTGTCGAAATAGTAATCTGGAGTGTACTTAGCCAATGCCTCCCATGATAGATACACAGAGCCCAAGCTCTGCCCGATCATAGTCAATCTCGGATACGTAGCCTCCTCGATCCATTTCCGCTTCTTCAGATGCACCACCTGATCAATTTAATTGAGAATTTCTTCAAATTGAAATTCAAATTGAAATTGAAATTGGGGATAGTGACAGAGTGCGGGAGAGAGCACGGTACCTGTGGTGGGCGGAGTAGTTTCACTCCGAAGCGATCGACGGCGCGGGAAGTGAGGGATTCAGGGGAGGAGTCGTGGTCGCCGGTGAAGACGAGGCAGTCGAGGTTGGGGTTTTCGTCCTGGATGGCTTTGACGGCGCACCAGAGGACTCGCTCGCCGCCGCCGCCGTCGTTTGTGTAGGGGTGGAAGAAGGCGACGGCGCGCTTGCGGTGGTTTCTGGCGGTGGATATTTGGAGGGAGATTTTGAGGAGTAAGGCGGATAGGAGAGTGATGAGAGGCCAGATGAAGAATTGGTGAGCAGCCATTGACGTCGATCTTTGTATTTTGGTTTAGTAGAGTTTGCGATTTCAAGGTAAATATTGGAAGAGGTTTTGCTCGAAGCAACGTTGTTCCATAAATAATTGTTATTTTTTATTTTTTAACAAATTGTAATGTCACACGTGAGCAAGAGAGGAGAGATAAAAGATTTAGCAATTGTTTTAGTTATGCATGGAACATTGATAAATTTGTCAATTTTATTTAGCAATGATATATGTATTCTGCTGGAGCATCAATTCACCTCAAAAATTGATAAATTTCTAGTTTAACAATACTACTGAAGATGCTCTAAGAGCAATTGCATCCGTTAGGCAAATACAATTGCTGATTTGCCAATTGAATTGTCCTTGCTAATTTACTATTCATCCCAAATTGGCAATTACCTCTTATTTATCAATGCACCCGTTGAAGACAATTTGCATGCTAATTCAATATTCACATTTTAATTTTGAATAATTTAATAATTGAAAACGTTAAACTTATAATTTTTTTTTTTGACGTTAAACTTATAATTTGATAAGTTTTGGTGTATTTGTTGGAGTAGTATTCTCATATTTTTTTATTTACTTACGAAATAAATTTTTAAGTGAAAAAAAAAATTACCTTTGCTATTTAATTACAGCCATAAGATGTAAATCTAATTGTTGTAATTAAATAACCATTACATATTTTTATCTGTTGGGAGATAGCTGTTTGAAGTGGCCAACCGTTAAATTTAGTGGGCTCCACTAAATTGGTCGCCCAAAAGAATGGTCGAAAATTGGCAAATCAATTGCCTGGGCAATCCCTGTTTAGTGGGCCCCAACAAATTGTCCGAGCAATTTGGTTTCGCTGCATTGCATTTTTAGCTGAAACATGGTGGGTCCTAGCAATTGCCCAACCAATCAGTCCATTGGTAGAGCAATTGCACCGGTAGTGCAATTTGACAGGCAAAAACTGGGACCCACTCACTATGCACAATAGTCTCAGTGCACCGTTTTCATTTTGCTCGGGCAATTAATAGGCCCCGCGTCAGAAAAATCGCCAAGGCAATTTGATGGTTGATTCTGAGCAACCAATTCGCTCGAGCGATTAGTGGGCTCCACTGAAAAATATGTTGCCCATCGCATGTCAGTCAAACGACTCTATTTTCAACGGTAAAAAAATTTATAACGGCTCTTTGATTACATCTATTAGATTTGAATCATGTGGCTATAATTAAATAGCAACGATTGTAATTTTTTTTTTCTGTTTTCACTTAAAAGTTTATATATAAGTAAAAAAAATAAAATCAGAAAACTACTCCTATAAACTCATCCTCTTTCTATAATTTCTTACACCAAAACTTTTCAAAGTTTACCTCTCCATCTTCTCCCTTCATCATTTTAGCTTCTATTTCTTCTTATCTCATCCAACTATGGGAGATTCTAATTAATCAAAGAACAAATTATTTAAAATTAAAATGTGAATAATGAATTAGCATGTAAATTGCTTTCAACAGGTGCATTGATAAATAAGAGGTAAATGCCAATTTGGGATGAATAGTGAATTAGCAAGGATAATTCAATTGACAAATTAGCAATTGTTTTTTGCGTATGGATGCAATTGCTCTAAGGGATTCAGAGATTGTATGTAAAGACTAAAATATATCCACAATATCTCAATATTTATTGAATAGGTAGAACAAAAGCATTCCACAATCATGTGTACTGTATTGTATATTATACTCGGGCATGATTGAAAATCAGAACAAATCAATACAGAGGAGAAAATTCTAAGCTCGCCCTCATCTACCATCCAAAAAAACACAGTGCCTCAGATACAAGAGAATACTTTGCCCTAGTTTTAATAGCAGAAACAGGAGAACTAGACACTATTAGGATTACTTACCCTCCAATAGAATAGTTAGGATTCCTAACCTTACAACGTCTCTAAAAATCACCTTATATAAAGTACTTTCTAGCTATGCAAAGACGGTCCTCAAAAACCCTACTCTCAACGTAACATGGCCAACAGAAAGCGGAAGCAACACGTTGTCCCATCACATTGTGGCGTTCCTAAACGACCCCGTCGTAGCTACTCCTACAACGAAGATGTCATCGGTGAAATACTGTCCTGGCTTCCGACGAAATCTTTGCTACGATTCCGATCCGTATGCAAGTCATGGAAAGATATCATCTCCCGTCCTTGTTTCGTTAACAAGCATCTCAGCCGCGCAGCTGTCAGTAGATTCCAGGTCCTTCAGTGTGACGGCAATGACACAGAGCTTGATTTAAAGGCAAACAAAAAGCCTGACTTACGAAGACGGTTCTCTACTGACATATATTCTCTTACCGTTGGTAGTAGTGAAATCCTAACTGTGGGTTCTTGCAATGGGTTGATGTGTCTACAAGTCTCAAGAAAGAGGGGGTTGTATCTCTTATGGAACCCTTGTACTGGAGATACCAAGATGTTACCTGAGCTTACATCTATTTCAGATTATGAATTTTACGGATTCGGTTATGATTTCGCTAACAAAGATTACAAGCTGATAGTGGGCAGTGAATCTACATCTGCAACAGGTTCCTGTACGACCAAAGTCGCCGTTTTTACACTGAAAAATTGCTCGTGGAGGACAATTGAAGGTCTCGAGCATGTAAGGTTGAGCGGGTATGGGTGCTCATTAGACGGTTCTCTACATTGGTTAGAGTGTAAACGAGATCCTGAAGATAGGTGGAAGGAAACATATAGATTGAAAGTGAAAATAATCTCTTTCGATTTAGGGGAGGAGAAATTTCAGGCGGTTGTGTCATTACCCACCGATTTTCCGCAAAATTGGTGCGTGATTTCTGAGAATATGAGAGTCGGTAATCTTGGGATGGAAAATACTAGAACTAGACTGTTTGTGTATCAGTATAACCACAACGCATTAACCATATGGACCAAGGAGGGAGATTCTTGGAGCAAACTAGTCCATATTCCTAGTGAGGGATTGTTGCGTCGTCGTTTTTCTTCTCAATATACTGTAACCATTTCAGAGAATGGTGAGGTTTTTTTTTTTGAGAATTAAGGTATGTTGGTGGAATGGTGGAATGGTGTCATATAAACCTATAAATTGAAATGAAATTCTACAATCTACGACCATTTCCAACTATATGCTTGCTTAGAGATACTCCCGTCCTTGTTTCGTTAACAATCATCTGGGCCGCGTCCCAGCTGTCAGCAGATTACAGGTCCTTAAGTGTGACTACAGGGAAGGAAAGCTTGATGTGAAGGCAAACAGAAAGCTTCACGTACCAAGATCGTGCTCTACTGACATTTTCTCCCAAGCATGGTAATAATGGTATTGTAATGTAATCGTGGGTTTTTTCTTGCAAGAGGGGCTGTATCTCTTATGGAACCCTAGTACCGGAGATACCAAGATGTTACCTAAGCTAAAACTTCTTTCAAATTTTGAATTTTACGGATTCGGTTATGATTTCGCTACCAAAGATTACAAGGTCATAGTCGGCCCGGGAACAGGTCTCTCTACGACCAAACTCGCTGTTTTTACACTGAAAACGGGATCATGGAGGACACTCAGGACAGTTGAAGGTCTCGACTCTCGAGTGTGTGAGCTTTGCAAAGAGCGAGCGCGGGTGCTTATTAAACGGTTCTCTACATTGGTTAGGGCATATACAAGACAACGAGGATAAGAGTATTCATGCTACATATAGTTTCGGAATTGTCTCTTTCGATTTAGAGAAGGAGGAATTTCAGGCACTTGTGTCATTACCCTCAGGTTTTCCAAGCCGATGGGTTAATATTGGGATGGGGACTACTGGAACCAGTCTGTTTGTATATCACTATGACAGGGCGATCGCACTTACCATATGGACCAAGGAGGGAGATGCTTGGAGTAAGCTAGTCAGGACTCCTAGTGTGGAATTACGTCGTCATATTATTAATGTGAATTCTGTATCCATATTGGAGAAAGGTGAAGTTCATATTTGTTCGGGTGACGGAGCACCGAAAGCAAATGCGTTGTTATATTTTCCTGAAATACAGAAAGGTAGACCTGGCTTTAGAACTAGGACCAGGAGGGCATACGAACTACAAGCAATTACATGTTTAGAGACGTTAGCTAGTTTCACCCCGAGGCTGTTTTCCCTGGACTATTCGTATGATACTATTTCATACAGATGAGATAGGCCAATTTCCATGCAACTATATGATCTCAAAAAGAAAGCTGCGCGCTGCACAAGTATACGAGTAGGAGAAGGGTTCGTAGGAGAAGTGGCTTAATGTCTCGTCAAGTTAGAGACACAATCCAATTACCCAAACCATTTTTTTTTTTTTTTTGAAAAAGGGCCGGTGCGACCGTTCGCCTACTTTGCCCAAGTTTTAATAGGAGACACATGCAGGAGAACTATATACTGTTAGGAACTTAGGATTACTTACCCTCCAGGAATCGTTAGGATTCCTAAACTCACAACGTCTATATAAACTACTCGCTAGCTAGGCCATAAGGGGATCTGCAAAGACGGTCCTCAAAAACCCTACTCTCAACGTAATATGGCATCCAGAAAGCGGAAGCAAAACGTAGTCCCATCTGATTGTGGCGTTGTTAAACGCCCTCGTCTCGACTTCTCCCACAACGAAGATGTCATCGGTGAAATACTTTCCTGGCTTCCGACGAAATCTTTGCTACGATTCCGGTGCGTATGCAAGTCATGGAAAGATTTAATCTCCCGTTCTAGTTTCGTTAACAAACATCTCAGCCGCGGGTTCTTGCAATGGGTTGATATGTCTCCGAGTCTCAAAGAAGAGGGGGTTGTTTCTCTTATGGAACCCTTGTACTGGAGAAACCAAGATGTTACCTGAGCTTACATCTTTTTCAAAATTTGAATATTACGGATTCGGATATGATTTCTCCACCAAAGATTACAAGGTCATCGTCGGCGGTGGAACAGGTCTCTTTGCGACCAAAGTCGCCGTTTTGACACTGAAAACGGGCTCATGGAGGATAGTCGAAGGTCTTGACTTTGTAAGCTTGAGAAAGGACGGGTGCTTACTCGATGGTTCTCTACATTGGCTAGGGTATGAACGAGACAATGGGGATGAACCTACAATAGTCTCTTTTGATTTAGAGAAGGAGGAATTTGAGGCGGTTGTGCCATTACCCCCCACTGGTTATCCTAACCCAAACGGGATAGGGAGTAATGGAACTAATCTGTTTGTATTTTGTTACAAGGTTTGCTGGGCCGATGAGGTGATCCCACTTTCCATATGGACCAAGGAGGGAGATTCCTGGAGTAAGCTAGAGATTCCTTGCGTGGCACTATGTCAACATGGTATTATTTCTGTGGGTTCTATATCGATTTTAGAGAAGGGTGAAGTTTTAATTCTTCCGCGTAACAATCGTGCGAAAGCAGATCCGTTACTACACATCCCTGAAATACAGGAATTCAGATCCCCTCTTAGAACAAAAGGGGTACACAGATTTCAATCAGTTACGTGCTTAGAGACTTTAATTTCACCTGAAGCTGTTTCCCCGCAAGTTCCGAATTAGTGGATGCTGCCAACGGGAGTGGCGATGCCATACGCAAAAAGGAAGAGACTCATAGAATGGCAGAGGCAAATAGAGCTTTTGCACATTTTCGTTAATCCATGAACAGGATCCATATAGACACAGATCCATGGTCTTTTGGTATGATACTAGACAAAACTGGTGTTTCATAACCTATAAATGTTTCCTTCAAGAGCTTACAGATTTCAGTTCACAGTAAAATGGCTTCCAAATTCCTTTGCTCTGTTGATAAGATCCTAGTTTTTTAACAAAGTATGCACTTGATCAATATCCATGTTTGACAGAAATGCATAAGGGAGTAAAACACGGTAGCTAAATCAATTTGCACATATATTGAATAGTAGTGGAACAAAAGCATTCCAAAATCATCAGTGTACTGTTTTGTATTATACTCGGGCAAGATTGAAAAACAGAACAAATTAATACAGAGGAGAAAATTCTAAGCTCGCCCTCATTGACCATCCAAAAAAAACAATGCCTCAGATACAAAAGAATATTACAAGATTTTCCTATCCACACAACCTATTGACACAATTATTAAAACCGCACCTTTCAACCCATCAAAACAAATGACTGACAAAATGAGAAAGGGGCAGGGAAGCCCAATAAAATTACACTAAAATGCAAAGTTCTATCAGACAGGTTGCCCTACTGACTATGACAACAAATTCGCCATCGAGTTCCACAACAATTGTTCATCACACATCTCAGTAGCTGCTGCCCATTGGTGGCATGCCATAAGGTGGCATCGGAGGCATGCCCATTCCTCCCATAGGAGGCGGAGGACCATACCCTCCACCCATGCCTCCCATACCAGGCATTGGTGGAGCAGGCAAAGCAAGAGGCAACAGTTGTGCATACATGTTCTGCAAGAACAACAGATCAATGAATCAAGAGTGCAAAACAATGAAGAAAGAGGAGCGGAAAGCAAAGTATACATAAGAGCCCACTTCTTTAAAGGAATAGGAGTTCAAAGTACCTGCTGTGCTATAACTTCTTTCTCTTCCTTCTCCTTGGACTTCATTTCGTTCTGAGCTTCAATTCTGTCCTTCACCAGTTCATCCACTTTACTGGTGTATTCACGGATAAACTGCAAAAAAGAATCATAAGATTAATTTCAACAACGGCAAAACAGTAAAGGGGTATTCTAGCCCCTCTCAAGGAACAGTTGACAACATGAATATTTGAATTATGAACAAGTAATACCTGTAACAGATATGGGAAGGCAAAGTCTATCATGTTGTTCATCCACGCAAGTTCAAGTGCAGTATCCGGCCTAATCAAATCGTAACAGACAAAGAGGCATGACGCAAAGCATTCTTTCTTTCCCTGCAAATATGAACAAAGTACATATATATGAGCATAAGCTTGTATGTTAAATCAACTACAATGTTAACTTGATAGCATGCTGCTTTTTCCTGATAATAAACTATACCTGTTCAATGAAGTAAACAAGCAATTCCTCTGCAAGTTCACGGTCACCAGACTGTGATGCGGTCTCCATGGCATCTTTGTAAAGTTTATCTTTCTTTGATAAAGCAATGGACTGCTTCCACCTTCCAGCTTTCTTGTAAATATAAGCAGCAACACGCCTCATTTCCAGAAGCTCGTGTTTTTCGATCTGACAATAGACATGGTAGTGTAAGGCTCTTGCACATGTATAAATTAGGACAAAGGAATTGATTCTCTTGCACATGGAACACATGTACAGACAATAGGCTAGAAATTGAACGAGTCATACCTTTTGAGCAAGACCTATTTGATCAAAGCTGTCATGTAAATCAATTGATTCACGCAATCTTTCATAGTCTTCCTCTTCAACATATATCTCATTCAAAGCCTCATTCACAGCTGAGACATTGTTGCTCTGAACAGCAACCATGTATGGCTTCACAAGAAGTAGGTGACCAGCCTGAAATTATAAATGCAAAGGAGCGTCAGATGCTAGCCAAACAGAAACTATTTTCAGTATCTTTTCCCATGTAACCTAAGTTCCATTGAGTGCCTGCAAAATCAATTACCTTTCGCATAATGTCCACCACACGTGTATGATCTACACGGAGAGCAAGAACATTTAGAATATCATTGATGAGATCAGGATGCTCTTGCAAGTAAAAGTGCACAGCCTTATAGTATAGCTCCACATTTGCAACTTTAACTGCCACATCTTTGAACTGCATGTGATCCCAGGCTTCAGGGGAATGATTCATGATGGTTGTTGCAGCATTATCAAACTCGTCATATTGAATATATAAATAGGTCAGCTCCTTCCAATGCTGCTGCTCATCACAAGCTCGTATGAGCTTGGGAATATTTAACCGAGTTGAGAACAGTTTGATGTGCTCCATTAGTTTCTCAGGACGGTATCTAGCATACAGAACTCCCAACTCAGTAAAGATTCCCATGTGTGCACGTTCTAGGCCAAGACCACTTTCCATTAGAGATATTAGCTCATTGAAGCATCCTCTATTCTGGTAGAATTCACTGACCTCCTCCAAATCATCCACCTATAAGTTGAAATTACACAGAGCATTGTTAGAAATAGCAATAGCGTGCAAAGACTGTAGCTGAGGATCCATTGAAAAATAAATGCATAAATAAAACAATTTACCTGTATGATGATGTTGAGACCACAAATTTGAGCTAAGCGGAACTCCTCAGCATCAACACAAGCAAAGCAAACTTCCTTCCATGTTTTTGCACTATTGGCTTTTCGTGCTGCATCAACAGCACCTTGGAATTGTTTGAGCTTCACAAGTGTGACAGCCAACTTGGCCCAGTTGGATATAAAAGCATAAATTATTTTTGCAGCCTCATAGAGGGCCTCATCATATAGGCGATCACCAACATTTTGGAGATTGGCGACATTTGGCATAAGAATGAACTCTTCAATGTCAGCTAGCCTATCAATCTTGGCATATGCATAAATGAGCTCACTGTCTACCCTCGGCTCCTTTGTCTTCTGCCTAACCATCAGAAGGTATCTCACCAAGTCATGGTAAACATCTGCATCCTCAGAAGCACGAATAACATCCAAGAATTGTGTGGCGTCATCCGCCCGAATAAATGACTCAATGGCATCGCTCACAAGTCCCTCCCGGAGTTGAGCCTTTCCAACCTGACTCCAAACAGCATCCTCTTCGACACGGAATGCAAATTCTACAGCCCTATCAATGCTTCGGATATTATCAAGCAAGACATTGACAGCCTGTACATTCAAGTTGAATTTCTTGAAAATTGCAAATGCTTCCTCAAAGAGTTGGGCTTCCACAGCTACTTCCCCAACTGCAGGTCCATCGAAATTGTCTAGCCTATTAATATAATCCATAACTCTAGACGGATCTGCCTTGATGGCTGTCAAAATTAGCAGATTCTGCAGATTAAAGTTCCCACTGAAGGCAGAGTTCTGAAGCACAATCTTTTCAAGAAGCTCAATTAATTCATGGGGCAAATCAGCGGTCATGAAAGCCTTAACAGCTGCAGAAACTTGTTCTGGACTCTTGCTTTCGGGCAAGGCAGTAGAAACCACTTGATCGATAAGTTGTCTTCTATATTCATTCTCAGGGTCAAGAACTTTAGCCCAAAGATCCTCATCCATCCTCTCAACCACATATCTGTTCACAGAGAATTGGTAAATGAAAAGGCAGAAACAAAAATGATGCGGATGTACAAAGTTATATAAGATAAAAGCATCACCAACCTTGCTTGTAACTTGAACAAAGAGTTTTTATTTGTAACATTGATAAGCTCATCATCACATTGTCCACGTCGATAAGCAACAACAGCCAGGGTAGGATCGCGTTTCTCACAATATTTACCCACCACACGAGAATCATAATATGGGTTCGTGGTGAGGAAGTGTTCTGGATTGTTTCCACTATCAATAATGATTTTACCCAATGCATTGTGGACGTGCACATCCTGGCTTCCCTCACTCACAAGATGCTCCAAGAACTGAGTGAGTAAACGAAGTCGATTCCTAATATAATAAAAAAAGTTAGTGCAGATCAAGGAAAAACATGATCCAAGGAGTGAGAATTCAACCAAAAAGGACACAGATTAGGATCAGTAATGAACCTTTTCTCACATTCCTCCACAAGGGGCTCCACTGGAAGCAATGAACGTACAGAGAGAATCAAGCCTTTGATGAAATCTTCAGGGCACTCATCATCTAGCAACTGTCCCACAACTAGAGGAGCATTTGAAGGATTCACCTATGAAACGAGTAAAACATCATCAAGAAAAGAATAATTTCTCCACACTTTCATAACTGTAAAAAGAAAACAAAAACAATACCTTCTGAACATAACCCTCAATGTAACGGAGCATATTGTTTGTGTACAAGTAGTGGGTGAGATCTGGAACAAAACCAAAACGGTCGCAAACATTGATAAGGGGTCGCGCATCTGGGAGCTTAGCTTCCATCAAAAAGTTCTTTGTTTTCTCTGCATCGTAGAAATTTGATTCTCTGGTGACTCTCTCGACCTCTTTAATTTGTCCAGTTTTGGCCGCAGCCTCAATGTACTTGAAGTGGATTTCAGGATCCTCACTGTCCAACCATTAAGAGGTATATCATAATCCAGAAAAACAGGATGTCCCTCTGAAAAAGGGAGGGATAGGTAAACCAGTAATCTGTATTCTACAGCAAAATACCTTGAACTCAAAAATGATCCGAGGAAGAAGTACAATCCTTCATATGACTTGAACTGCTCAAATAGCTTCATGCATTGATCAGTACCCAACTGATCAGAGTACTCCTTAGCAACCTGTGCAGACATGCCTTAGTTCTCTTCATTTAATGCTCTAGATATTTTAAACATGACTGAGGCAAGAAGAGAGTGTACCTGCACAATTATCTGAAGGTTGCCTCTCAAATTGACCAGCAAGAGATCCTTCATACACTCCAGTGCCCATTCCTTTGACAGAGTACCAAAAAACTCCACTAGAGATTGCGGCTCTATTGCATGTGTATTCACTATGACACGTTTAATATCAGGCAACTCAGAGTAGTGCTGCACCAGAGTAAAGAAATTTAGCACAGCTGACATTTTGAGATAAAACAGAAGGGTAAGAGTAAAAACTTGATCCATGAAATAAGCAGAAGACATCTTACTTGCAGAGCTCGCACATAGAGACCGGCTTTTTCACATAACTGGGCAATTCGAGGACGATCATAATGACTGAACATACCATTGGCTAAAATGGCATCAGCCACGTTTGGAAAAGTAACCAAGTTAATCTCGAGGACCTGCACCGACCGAAAAAAGTCAACCATCTGTAAACATGGCTACAATCAAGTAATACATAGCTATGAGCATAAAAACCTTTGTCTGCAAAAAGGCGTGTTCAGGGAGATTTGGCTTCAAAACATCCAGTAGAAAAGCGGTCGCCTCACGAATCAGATTCCTCTACAGGAAAAAATAAAATAAAGAGCATGAGGCATGTTCTTCAGATATAATATGACAAAACAAAGCGTATGACTTAATCGGTAGTATACAAACCTGAAGAAAGAGATCTGTAATGGTGTTGTAATCAACAGGACAACCACCTTCCATTTGGGACATCATTAACGCAAAATTAACAGCACCCTACATTCAAAAGTGATAGTTTAGATTAAATGTCAAAAACATCTAACATGAAATTCTACTCCGCAATTCTTGGGTAATTAACAAACTACTTTAATGTGAACTGGACATTCAACGAAATCTAACTATGCCTTCAACTTTCAATGACTACAATAGCAACTACAAGCATATTGAATATTCTTTCAATGACTTTCACTCAACGAAATCTAACTATGCCTTCAACTTTCAATGACTACAATAGCAACTACAAGCATATTGAATATTCTTTGAATACCTGAGGGTCTGCTCGGAGAATTGTTTGTAAAAGGAACAGATAGTCAGGTGTGTAGCCAACCTAAAGCAACAGGAAAAATTGATATCAATAGAACTCAAATACATAACCAAAACTTTGGATACCATTACTACATGTATTAAATTTCTTTACCTGCTTTGAGTAGATCAGGATTTTGTCAAATTCCCTTCGCTCGGCAAACGCTGCAACAACTTTTGGAGTTGCTCGGGCTTTAATGTATATCTTCAAAGCCAGATCATTATCCACAGTCTGCAACAAAAAACATCCGAGATGATGTTAAGGCCACAGTGACCACACATGTAGAAATTTGAAAGATACGTGTTTAATCCATATTGTTTCCGTATTGCAAATTTGCAATAATACCTTCACAAGATCTCCAAGTTCCTCGCTGCATTCCAGTTTGTCCTCTGCCAACCAGTTCTCCAAAAGATTCTTCTTGTTCTGGTTCACAACAAGACGTGACAATTCCAATGACTCAAAGGCATTCAGCTTCCCTCTTGTTAAGAGTGTCCCAAAATACTGCAACAAAGGAGGTGTTTGCCCAGCTTGGACAGGAACACTCTGCACCATTACAAAAAAAAATTGTTAAAACTCAGTCAAGTACAAACATTAAGAACATATGATCTGAACATACAAAAATACTAGCAAAGATTTACATATACAGCTTATAACGCAAACGAACCTGAAATTTAGCAACTGTATCCGGTGTACGAAGAATTCCTTGTGGGGATTCAGCAGCCAGTTCAGCAGCTTCTTTGTACTTTGTCTGGGCAAACAGTTCTTGGAAACGCTGGACAACCTGTAATGTACAAGTAGGCATATCAGTAATTTGACAGAAATGAATCCAGGAGTTAAACAAGTAGGTCGAACTTGCCGGCCACTTTAGAAACTGGACTTCCCTTACCTCATCCGACACAAGAGCAATATAGTAGAAATAAATAAATAAATTCCAAAGTGTCATAGAAGACCTATTTACAACACAACTCAACACCAAATAAAAATGGCCTACCAGATTCTCAGCACCAGGAAGATTTCCTCTTTTTGCCAGATTGACAGCAAGCTCCAAATTGTTTAACTGCAAATGAAATTAAAACAAAGTACCTCAGCACAAAATGCTGCTACTGTGATACCACAAATGGAAGGACAGACATTCAAACATACCTGACCACTGACAAAAGGCACAATTGTTTGCTCATTAATGGTAGCCAACAACACCTGGCCCCGCCTATTAACCGCATAAAAGCCTCCCACTGAAGACGCTTCTGTAGTCAAGAAAATTGGATCTGGACTAATTCTATTTCTGTAAACTGCACTAGCTGTCTCTAAGTCGTATACAAATAGTAGCCCCAGCTTTGTAATTACATATATTAAACTGTACTTGTGAGACATCTGCAAAGTTAACAAATTAATTAGTCATTAGAGATCCGCATAGTATAATATATAATCAATACAAATAAGAAGCGTCAGCAAATTGCATACCTGCATGGCAACTGGGAAATCATCTGCAAAATCTGGAGGAAAGAAAAGATCTGCTTGTTTCTTTGAAAAAGATGGCTTCCCTGCATAACCAGTCAAACTCATTACTTCTTCTTTTAAGTCACCACTAACCATACATAGAAAACATATTACCACCAATTGAATTATTTCTTCCCATACTAGATAACTCTTATGACCCTCGAAAATCCTTCTAAAAAGGAGTCCCAGCAGATGTATTCAACATCACTTCAAGTAATCACCACTAACCATAAATAAGGTTTCCACAAACTGGGAGATCTTGGATAAAGAAAAATGCATATTTAAACACAACACTAGTCCAGGTGTTGATAGGGAATGATAGCATATATGAAACTCATAGTAGAATATGTATACCAACCTGGCTGGGCACCGAGCTCAATAACATGCAACTTGGATGTAATCTGTCCAGCATTGAGCGTCTTAGTGGCAAAGGAAATCAGAATGGAAGGGTTCTCATTCCCTGGAACCTGTTCAAAACAATAAAGTTCAATGAAACTATTTGTCCATATGTACACATATATCAACATATATCTGCAAATGGAAGGGGGAAGAGAATATATAAAGACTTGGAAATGCAATAGGGTAAGTTGCACACCTTGTACTGGGCGAAGGATGCGGCATGCGCTTCAAGAGCTTGACTGCGCTGCTGATCCACCGAGAAGAGTTGCAAGTTCCCTTTAACCAATTGTGGCCTCTGAAAATGTAACATGATTAAAAATCAGAAGCAGTATAACAAAGTTTGTCATAAGCAGAATTCAGAAGTAATTTCTGTAGGAGTCTCCAGAGAGATTGCAAACTTTGAATCAGAAATGAGGATATAGTGCCACAGTATCGTAATGAACAACTACGAGCACTGGTCAAATCATATTACAGATGAAGACAGACAATTAGATGTAAGGCCAAAAACACTCATTAAGCAAGAGTCAGGACAACAGAAGACATTCAGAACATGGTTTTACCAGGCCTATTGAAATCACGATGAAAGACCCAAAAATTTAGCAAATGCTACACAAAATCTGCGATATCAGACCTACATTGGTTTTTCTTGGGCTTGCAACAGTAAAGCCATTCAAATGCTTGGATCACACATCCCACTACCATGCAATTAATATTGTATTATTTCAGTAAAAAAACACGGTGTCATCTACGAAGCAGATATCGGAAAGGTCCTTAGATGAGAACTGGTCACTCTTATGTGCACAGGGATTAACAAACAAAACAACATACCTCAGGAGCACCAGGAGCAATTCCAATCAGAACCAACCACTTCTCAGAAGGATCACAACGGTAATTTATTATCTGATTGTTCACCAAATTAGCTGTTCGCTCAAATACCTTTACAGGTTCAGACTCACCTACAAGGGAGATGCAAACCATAAGTTTATGTTTCCAGAAAACAGAACCAAATGAGTTTGAACATGATACTCAAGTAAGAGGATCAAGGCATATTTACCTTCAATTGACCAATGATATACTGTAGTCTGTGTGACAAGGCCCAACATCTTTGGGGTTATCCATTTCCAAAAGACGATCTACAAAGAAAAATGAAGATACGTTCAGATCTGAAACATGCAATTTACTAAGATCTGAAATATGTAATCTACTAAGATTTGAAAACATGTACTCATTAGTGAGCAATAAAGTGAGTACCTGCTCAGGCATAAGGTATGATTTCAGTTTTGCTTTCATCTCAATGTTAAAAATTTGAAGGTGGTCCTGAGTAGATCCCTGGACTTGAGCTTCACATGCATAAGAAAATAAGTGAGCAAACCTTGCTAATAAAGAATATCAAGAAACCAGTACTAACAACAGTAACCATTACTTTCCACGTAGTACATTTCTACAATCTCAAAATGATCATCTAAAAAAGTAGATCGATGGCCTTAATTTTTTAAACGAAAAGCAATTTATCCCTAAAACCAAAGTACTTCTGAAATGCCAATGAAAGGATAGTAAAAAGATGCACACACTACAATTGTGTTGTGAAGTGGCTTAAAGCAATAAAGCATTCAAACAAAACGGAAAGACATTCTAAAGCAATGATCAACAAATGACTGTATATCTTCTAATGACCGAATAAACCCCACCCCATAGTGAATTGATTAGACGCAAGAACCATAAATTTAACTAATGCAAACCTTAAACTGCATATGATAGTTGCTGATGGTTTCACAAAATGTAACTATTGTAATAGAAAGTTGAACTGGAACTAAAAATGTGCTCCTAGTTAAGTAAACTGAAGTTCATCAAGTTGAAGCAGAAGCATGTAAACACAAATTGTACTGCGCATCCACCACAAATAAAGATCAATACGAATACAGAGTCATAAGCTATAACCTACCTTTCAAAGCAAGGATTTTGGAGTTTGGATTCATAAGTGCAGAGTCTGCAGTGATAGGCCTCCTCAAAGGCTGATTCGGCATGCTCATATCAATAATCACGATACTATTCTGCGGCGCTGTCTCCCTTACACATATGTACTTATCCGACTCCATAGTAACATGTGTAAACGTTATGAATTGCGGATTAATCCCGACGCTAGGAAGCTGCAACCAGAGATCAGATCACAATGAGAACTAGTGAATCACTTTCCAATATAGTCAAAACCTCTCACTCTACATCTACTCCTATTCAAATTGCTAAAGTCACAGCTATTCCTAGTGAGCTAACTGCTCAGATCTGAACAGAGACTATAAACTTCACAGACTAACAGATCTATCCGAAGTTCCAGTACCAAAAACGAAGTGGACGCTACGAATCGAGCACAATTTTACCAGAAAAATCAACTATCTAAGCTCTACTACACAAATTGAACTAATCGAACTAAGAGAGCATCGAATCAGAGCTGAGAACTAACCGTCAAGGCCTCCTTCATGGTGATCGGAGCGTTAGCCGCCGCCATGGTTGCGCAGATCGACGGCTCGGATCTACAGCTGGTTGCGAATCCAGCAAGAGAGATAGAGAAACCGGAGAGGCGCGAGCGCTTCGAACCCTGCGGTGGGGATTCGAAGCGAGTTGAGATCTGGTGGAATCAGCAGAACGGATGGGCTCCCTGGAAAGCGAACAAGGGAGGGAGAGAGAGAGAGAGAGAGAGATGAGAGAGATCTAAGAAAGAAAAGAAGGGTAAGAAGGGAGAGGTTTATTGTGATTTTATAAATGGAATTTTCGTAGTGAAATAAGAAGAAGCTGTGTGGGGGGGGGGGGGGGATCTCATCCAGGCCACTCTCTCAAAGGATGGAATATTAAATATTAATTGGGAAATTATACGTGTTATAAATTGTTGCTTAGTGCGCTTTACTTCATTTGCTTCGTTGTTTTGTTGGTTTGGGTTTACAAGGCCGGGTTCTGCAGGTCGGAACTCGACCCGACCCAAAATACCACTTCTCATGGTCAACATCTTCTGGGCTCTGATTTCTGTGTTATTGTGAGGGTTTTTTATTTTTGGATTTGGGATTTGCGGATGAAGATAGACATTTACTCTGGAGACTCTCAAATCGATCACTAAGAATATTGGGTCGTATCTTTCTTGATTTGTCGCGTAAATCAGTATTTTTTACATAATGTTAAATGAAGTCTTAAGTTCGAGCATTCATTATTTCTCTAAAATCAAGAAACTAGAATGAAATCGACACAAAAACATCTTGTTATCTAGTTGCTACTTAGCAAAATCTCTAGATTTTTCCTCCTTTTAGTGTACATTACATGTAAACATAGTTATTGTCGTTGCCTTTGTTGATGTAACGTGATTGGCGGAGGAAAATGTACAAAAGATATAGAGACAGAGATACAGCAAGGCAACAAAAAAGAAAAGATTGTGATCTTCTGTTCATCTGATCAAATGGTCAAGGTTTTACATGTACAATTGGCTTTCTGGAAATTTATATCGACATCAAACTTCTTTTGCATGCTACTGTTTGGTTTTCTGAACCAGTCAGGCCTATATTTTCGAAGTCGTTGCTAAACTGGCAACGTGTTGCTCATGTCTAAGCATCTTTATCAGTACACGGCCCTTATCATGCACAACAAACTTGTAGAAAAGGCTAAATCCAATATTGATTATTCCCAGTCCATTCATGCATCTATCGGCACTTTGTAATGTTATGCAAAGTAGATATCTCATATCTGTGACTCCATATGCATGTCCAGCGGCAAAGAGTTTGTCCAACAGCACTAAACAGACCTCAGGCACAGGGATAAAACGCGAGTGAGCGACATGTAAATAGCGTCAAGAAAAAGATGTTAGAACCTTTTAGTACCTTATAAGGTAGAAATGTTAGTGGACATCAGGACATGCCAAACTTTTATGAGCTTTAATGTCTAACGCATAATCGGCGAACATGTAATAGGGGCGAATCCAAGAACTTTTCTGTTGATGCGAGACAGCGATTCCTTTTGCTTATTTAGATTCTATTTTCTTTAGCCACGCAATACGACTGGTGGAGACTGCGTCAAGAATCACTAAAACTCAATTATTGAACAATGTTCGAATGCAGACTAGAATGCTAAGCCTGCAGCTGCCAAACAGGACTGACCAGGTCCAACTACCATATAATAAAGCATGTGCTCTCGGGGTTGACTTAAACAAGACAAAGCACAGAAGATAGATTGTCAAAAATGTGTAACAGAACCGAATATAAGACCATAAGAACGAAAATTGGAAAAAAGGGTAAAAATTTGATCATATATTATAACTTAGAAGTGAAAATTTACAAGCAACACAATCTGTGATGTGTTTCTGATACTTCTGTTCAACTGTTAAGAAAAAAAATGCAACACTGCAATTCTTCTTTGTATATTGTCAGTACTAAAGGCGAATATCAGCGGCATAATCTAAATGTCATTGGCAGATGAGTAGTCTTTCTAGCTTCTCAAGCTGCAAGTTCAGTCTAAATCTCACTTGCATTGGAAGAAAAGTCAGCTGTCACAATCTGAATCTCCTTTTCCCTAAAAGTGAATCATGAAACAAAACGGCCTAATTGGATTATCATCACGCTTGTATCGTCCATGGAACCTCTACTAATTGACAGATCAACCAGCTTTTTACAAGCCGAAAACAGCTCTGGCTTATCAATTCCAACACATAGAGGGCGAACTACGTCAACTGCCTCTTGATTAGTAACCTGAAAGAAATGAAGATTCTGTTTAGATTCAATTTCAAACAAAAATGAAATGAGACTTGTTCTGAAATTGAAACGAGACAAAACAATTGAAATGAGACTTGTTCTGAAATTACCTTGTCCCAAAGACCGTCAGATGCTAACATTAAGAACTCGCATTCAGGATTGATTTTTAAAACTTTAGTCTCTGGTTCTGCTATAACCCATTGCTTTAGCTGGCGATCTCCAATTCCTCTTGAAACAGCAAGAGAACCTTGTATTCTCCAAACACCGCGGCAATAATCCACATATCCGCCCTGCAAGCATACACACAAATTCCAATCAGTGACAAGTTCATGAACTTCCATTCTTAATCTCATCTTCTATGCGAGCAAGTTAACTTACAAATCATTTCCGAGATTTGAATGCTTACCGAGCTCTCAATTCTCACTCTTTCATCTGTTCTACAAGGATGATGATCAGACGTAAGTGCCTCAGCAACCCCTCCTCGGCTCATCACAGCGCGACAATCACCAGCATTCGACACCACAAGGTTGCCCTTCTGCACCAAAGCAGTCACACAGCAAGCACCACCACTAACATCCTCCTTCAAAAACTCAGCATCAGTGGCCAAATAACCATCTCTCACTGCTTCCATCACTTTCTCCTCTCCTCCACTCGCCAAACGATCCGCGATGTTCTTATCCAACTTCTTGGCTGCAAATTCAGCTGCCTTTGAACCTCCATGCCCATCAAACACACCAAACAACGCCTGTCACGTACCACATAAACATATAATCAGCACAATTTCTACTGCAAATCAAAAAAGTTCCCCTAATTTTTCTCAACAAATATATCACCTAAAAATCAACAAATATTTACCTGTGTGGAATCACCATGTAGATCAACCATGGCGGAGTAGCGATCCTCCATGAGACCTCTTTTGCCTCGTTTGCAATAAACCGAATATCCATCTTCATCAACCTCCACAGCCTCAACTCTCTCCTCCGCCTTCGGCGAGTCAACGGCGAAACTCACCGGCGCAATCGGAATATCAATCCTCATCGGCCTCTTTCTCTTCAGCGCCAAACCCGGACCCGAGCCCAAACCCGACGGCTCCTTCGTGTGGTTACTAATCACATGCCTCGGGCTCTGAAACCTCGCCTGGAAAGCCTTCGGCGACGACAGTGGGTTGTTACTGGACCGTGACGACGGCGTCGGGGGTGGGGCATGGAGAAGCCTAGGAGAAGAAGATGATGACCGGCAGAAAATGGACGGTATTTTCGACGGCGAGAAGATCGGAGAGTTTGGTGCCACTAGAGCGCAAGGCATTTTATTTTCTGCGTTTCCTATTTTCCGGTGAGGTTTTTGTCTTCGGAAAACTCTCTCGGTTGGTTTGTGTGTTTTCTTTTGATCCAAGGGCGGGCTTTGGGTCATTTATATAGTAGTATCGAGGAGCCGGGGAGCGACGTGGTCATATTAGGGAATTGACCTCTGATTGACTGAGTTTTTGTTTTTGTTTTTTCTTCTTGTTTTTATGTGGTATGGACGGTATGGTGTTTGTTACTTCTTATTGACCAAGTTTGGGTCATTTTTTTTATGAAGAGGACTGAGTTTTTGAGTTCTATGTAAGAAACTACGTCGTACGGTGTGTGCGAGAAAAGTTCTTCCCTTTTAACGGGTATACAGGGGAGAGGTTAAATATGATGGTAATTTAGTAAATTAGGTTGTATGTAAGTATGTAAAACCATGCTTAATATGGGGTTTGCTTAAACGTTCGATAATTTACTTAATACGGAATGACTTGTTCTTATGTGTTTTGCTCGTAACTTTGACTTGTATGTACAAAATAGATTTCTTTTTGTCAGTTGCTAATATGAGTTCTAACCACTAGTAGTTACTAAACATGGTAAGTAAAAATGAAATGTATAACTACCTGTAGTAAATTGCAATACTAAAGTTCATAACCTTCAATCGTTATGTTCTTTTTTATTTACCGTGTCTTTTTAAAAGAATAAAATTCATTAATAATTAAAAAATTGCACTATATTGGAACGACATTTTGTTGTTACACCACGACACACATTTAAACAAAGATCCGTAGTTGCCCGACCCTTAACCCTATCGAACAAAAAAAAACAAGCTTCCAAATCACAAGAGTAACATTACAACCTAGCAACCAACAATAAACTTAGCATTATTCAACGCCATCTCCAAATACAACTAGACCACATGCAAATGGAATTCAACATTATGTTAACAACCAAGCAACACCGAAATTAAAGCTCATAGCCCTAGAGTTAATGCCACAAAAGCAACACATCGACTAGAACGAGACAAACAAACTCTAAATCCTGACTCGAATGTGTATGGACTTCTTTTAATCTAACGAATATCGGAAGAATGGCAAACCTAACCAGAAATATCTACGAGTAAAAACAACAAGTAAAGTACGTGTCGGGCCTAAAAAGATGGTCCATACGAGCAGTAACCATATGAACAAGGAGAACATAACCCACCAAATCATCCTGATCCAACACCTCTCAGACCTACCTCGGCAGTGTGCTCATAGAGTCGCCCAACCGCCTTCGTCAGACCGCCGCCACCAATCGTCTCAACCTCTACGTCACGCTTAGAAAGATACCACAACATCTAAAGCAACCCTTCCACGAAGCCTATAAAGGTAGCACAACCTCCCGCCTTCGTCGTACCCATGCAATCCAACCTAGACCTAGTCGAATCAATATGATAATTAAGAACAACGCTGTTACAACCTTCCCATATCCAGTCCAGCTCCAGCTTCAGCCCCGCGCTAGCACCCTACATCGTCGACGCATTTGCTAAGCCATAATAGCCTTTACGATACTAAAATCGAAACCGACCAACAAGTATTGGACATCCAACACCCAATAGTCTAATCTCTTCATCCATCTCTCCAACATCCAACAACACCGATGCACGACCATCTAAACCGACACTTTCGAATCTTGTTTAACGATGGCTCACATGACACGCCATTGAACATAGAGATGAAAAACTCAAAAATCTCTACTTTCAAGTTTAATTTAAAGATTTTAAGGTTTAAAGAGTTAGAAAAATAATATGCTTGGATACATGATATAAATTTGTGAAGGAAAGAAAAACCAAAAAAGGAAAGAAAAAATATATGTAAATTTGTTTGTGACGGTGAGTGGGTGGGGTGGTTAACTACTTAACTGGTCATAATGTTATATATTGGTATGGGTGTGGTTCAACGGTCAAATATGTTAGTTGTTAAGAGTTAAGACTTGAGACTGGCATTTCCGTCATTCTCATCTGATTTTTATTCTTTCTGTTTTTCAATGATTTTTTTATGGATTTTCAAAGGTTTGCCCAGCATTATTGGGTAGCACGTGGCAGACCCTCATTTGACCTCGTCGGTTGTCACGGCTTACGCAATTTTCCCAACTCCAGCTAAAAGCTACCTGTTACGGACAAGATTGCGGACTCTCCAGTCTATAGTCCACAATCGGTGGATGCTTGCAGCCTTTGTTTTTCTACGCTTCACTACAAATTTTGGGCACTTGTGTGGAAATGTGGAATTTATTTAAATTAATTTATTTCTAATTGGTCTTTCGAATGTTAATTTGTAAATTTTGGCTCTTGTATGCTTGATCCATACATAAACGTATAATTATGTTGATTTTATATTATTTTATTTTTTCTTTATTTAGTATAAAGAATGTACGTGTATGTTTTTCAGCTGTACGATAAACAACACATTATCGAAATGTAAGGTTTTTCTATTGATTAGTATTAGGACATGTGTCTCGTTTTTAAGATTAATTGGAACAAGTATTGTGCTGGCAAATTTATTTCTTAAAAGTCAAACTAATGAGAGTGACATGGTTATAATGAGTTTGCTAAACATACAAAACAAAATACACGAAAAATACTTTTCTTGACATAGTCGCATTTTGCAACCTATGAATGAGTTTAGAAACATAAAGGAGAATTTATTCTTGAATATTGTATTGTTCAGGTTCTGCTGTATCATATTTGCAATGGCCTGTTTGTACTGTTCGTAACCTACTAATATGTAAATTAAAGAGAATTAGTCATAACATTTTGGATTTGTCTTCAAGAGACCGGCCAATTAGTGTTTTTAATTATAGCACATCATTATGCATTGTTGAAGTAAACAAAGTTACAGTCTGGTTTCACTACTTATTTTATGTGTGGATTGTGAAGATACACTTGGTCAACTCACTTAAAGATCTTATCCTCATGCATGAACGAGAGACAAATATGATTGCCTAGCTAAATACAATGTTGGCTTAAAGTTACGTCTTACTGAGCTTTGGATGTTCTGCGAACATAAAACTCGGTCAACTCGATTAAACGTCTAGCATATATGAATGAGATACAAATACGATTTGCTTATATATACGATTTCAACTAGCCTGAGATTATTGTTTAATTTTAAGTTTGAGATGTTTCCAGTGATCGAATAGTGAAAATACAACTTTGCACTGTCAACCCAAAGTAAAAAAACTCTAGGCATATATGCACGAGAGAGTGATAGATCAATATGACTAACTATACACAATATATGCTTAAAGTTATTGTCTTCTTGAGTTCCAGATGTTCTTGGTGGATTAATTGTGAAATACAACTCGATCGAGCAACCCAAATAGAACAATTTTGGAGAATTACAACCCCCATATAAGGTTTTTCTTATAGATTGAAATTTAGGCCTTCCAAGTTTAACTTTTACGCTCTCATTAATAAACTGAAAGTTACCAATTTTCACTGGCCAATGCAATTCTACCTTATTCAGTTATTCCTCCCCCAAATTAGTGTTCGGACAATCTTAACATTATCATGCATGATCAAGTACGTATATATACGCGTCAGTTTTTCCTTTGATTAGAATAACAAAACTAGCCCATATATATTTTGATAAGGAAGTGAAATTTGCACACCCAAAATTATAATATACGCACATTGGTCCATTTTTTATGTAGAAATGTCAAAACTATTCATGTTTTAATATATATCTTTAAGTTGTCTAAGATAAAAACATTTTTTGACATTAATTTCCTTATAAAAAATGAGTTAAGGTGTGTAGATTATAATTTAAAATGTGTAAATTTCACTCTCCATTGGACATAGGCGGAGCTACATTGAGGCCAAGAGACACCCCAGTGGCAACCCTGTAATTTTATTCAACTTGTGTATTATGCAATTGCAAAAAATAAATTTGATATAATTAGATGTAAAAGCTTTGTAATTTATGAGGTTTGGCCCCTGTTTCTTTCCTGTACAGTTAAACCTACCTTAATCAACTCTTGCCATGTACTCTAGGGAAAACTCTAATCCATAATCAATTCCATAATGAATAATTTCTTTCTTCTCATTCTATTATGTACAAATATTTTGATGAACTTTTTTCTCTATATATATATATATATTATGAATTCCAAATTTCATATATATTTTTTTCTTCAGTTTAGTAACTATGATGTGCAAAATACAAAAGTTAATTATCTTTTAATATTGTATTCAAAAACGTAAAGTTATTCAATTTTCAAATTCTAGTTTTTTACTTTATAACTTGACCCCGTTTTATATATAATTCTGGCTCCGCCATTGCCATTGCATAATGCGTTGGCCAAAACAAAAACGTGGAGAATGAGTTGAACATGTTCAAATTAACTAACTAGTCACTTAATGTTTGTATTAGTGTCCTTAAACCTTAGTTTAAGTGGGATCATATGTCATGTAAGACCAAACGGACCCATGCATATATTCGACAAATCTTGTTGGTAAAACAAAGAAACGTGTATATAGTGGCCATCAGTCTGCTCGTGGACTTTGAAGAAGAAGAGAGAACCACTGGATTTCGGCCACGGAGTTCATACGGTTCGAACAGCTCATCAATCCAGTCAGAAGTTGCGCGCAGCAGTACATGTTCTGGTAGAACTTGATAGTCATACTCGATCTGCTTAATTAGGGTTTGTTTAATTAGTTATTAGTCTGTATGAAACTTACAGCAAGCAGTTCAATTATTCTAGAATAGTTACCTGGTCAGCAAATTTACAGGCCACATATAAGACTGCAGTTAACATATATATTAACTAACATAACTAGCTTGCTGTTAAATCTTTTGATAAGAATGTTTTAGTCTACTTAATTAGTCTACTTTCAAAAGGAAAATGATGTTTCGATAAATAAGATGAAAATAGATAACAACCCTTCGTGATCGAGAAACAAAAAGTTGATAACAGGAATTAAAGCTAGTAGTTAAATCAACGTTCAAATTGTTGACGTTTGACAAAAAAGTAGCGTTGATCATAGATGCCGAAATTAATTAATTAAGCATGTCTTAATCTATAAATTCTTACACGACGTGTATTTCCACGATATAATCTTAACGTTTCATAACAATTTATATGTTTGACCACCATGTTTCTATATTATTTTCTCTAATCCTAACTATCTATGTATCTATGTGAACACCGGGTCGCTGGCTTGGTCGTTGGCCTCGGCGTTCGGGTACTTCTACATGGTTTCGGCTTGGGGTGGTTATGTGTTCATCATTAACTTGGTTCCTATTTATGTTTTGGTGCTGTTGATTACGGGGCGGTACTCCATGAGGTTGTATGTGGCTTATAATTGCTTTTATGTTGTGGGGATGTTGCTGGCTATGCAAATTCGGTTTGTTGGGTTTCAGCATGTGCAGTCTGGGGAGCATATGGGTGCCATGGGAGTCTTCTTCTTGATGCAGGTTTGCTTCTCTATGTATATGTTTGTTTTACCCTAACTCTGAAGATGCCTCTATCTAAATGTGTTGGCCCAGTGCTGAAACTAATAAGGATCATATAGTTGAATTAACATTTAAGGAAGCACTAAAACTGTTATTTTATATGTTCAGGAGCATAAGATAGAAATGCTGCTAGAATGACCAGTTCATTTCCTCATGCTAACTTGAACATTTCTTGGTGGTGGCTGGTGTTGGTAGGTGTTCTATTTCCTTGATTGGGTTAAGCATATGCTAAGTGATACAAAGATGTTCCAAGCCTTCCTAAGGATCACTGTGACCTGCGCAGTAGGTGTTGGTGCAGTTGCTTTGGGAGTTGGCACTGCATCTGGGTATATCTCTCCATGGACAGGCCGGTTTTATTCTTTGCTAGATCCAACATATGCAAAGGATCACATTCCAATTATTGCGTCTGTCTCTGAGCATCAGCCAACGGCGTGGTCATCGTTTATGTTTGATTTCCATATCTTGCTCTTCCTTTTCCCTGCCGGTCTCTACTTTTGCTTCAAGCGATTGTCTGATGCCACAATATTTATAGTTATGTATGGTCTTACAAGCATGTATTTTGCTGGTGTCATGGTTCGGTTAATTCTTGTTGCCACACCTGCCGTTTGTCTTATTAGTGCCATTGCTGTCTCTGCGACTATAAAGAATCTGACACAGTTGGTAAGGGCTAAGGACAAGGTTCCCCAGACTGGTTCTACCAAAGGAGCCAGTAGCGCAAAGGGTTCTTCTAAGGTGAGATCAATATTGATATGATACAGGCATTAATATGAAATTTTCATCTCTTGCTCACTGGTTTATAGAAGCCGGCGGTACTATTCCTCACTATCTATGTATGTATGTGAATATATATGTATGTATGTGAATATATACTTCGTATACCGAAGATGTTTTATTCTTAATTTGTTTTGTAATTAGACTGCTGCGATCGATATCAAGTCGATCTCTCAAGAACAGTTCATATATTATCGACGTGCCGTCAGCTCATACAAGTTTCCCAATCGTGGCACCACTTTGTAGGCCCGACAATCTACGTGTCATAAAGAACCTATCCATCTGTTGAATCGTCACCCTCCACGTACTACTCCGCCGGTTTGCTCTGTTCCCTCGTCTTCATGCATGCGCCCCTATATAACGCTCGCTCCCTCTCGTGCTTGTGCAGCTAATCAAAGCTTATGAGATCATCGTCGTGATCACAGATTAGGCTTTCGGGTATACGGTCAGAACCATGGCTTCGTAGCAGGAAAGGGCTGAGCTGGACGAGAGGGCCAGGCGAGGAGAGACTGTGATACCCGGCGGGACTGGCGGCAAAAGCCTTCGAGCTCAGGAACAGCTTGCTGAAGGTACTTAGTGACTTGTTTGCTATGTTGCAGATTAGTTACGTTACGCGGGTGTACGTGTTTGGAATGGTTAAAGGGAGGAGGAAAGTAGGGCAGACGAGGAAGGACCAGATAGGGCAGGAAGGGTACCAGGAGATGGGCCGCAAGGGAGGGCTGAGCACAGGGGATGAGTCCAGCGGAGAACGCGCCGCCCGGGAGGGTATTACGATTGACGAGTCCAAGTACAAGACCAAGAGCAATGAGTAGGACAATGTAGGACTGTAGGAGGGTTTTAAACTTCTTGCACACTAGCTTATGCATGCTAAACGTCGTGTACACATGTATGTATGTAGCTAGCTAAGAGTCGTCTGCATATGTATGCATGTCAGCTCAGCGTCGTGCGTGTACGTGTATGTAGTGTCGGATGGTCTAGGGTTTTCTTGGAAGTTTTGGAACTTTGAATGTATATATATATATATACGGTGTGATATACAGTCAGATACATGACCGGCCTTGGTAATGTACCCTACGTAATCATTTCCCATTTTCCGATCCCATTCTCACCACAGGTGTGCTATGACCAGAGCAGCCCAGTTACGTACCCAGCAGAATAAGGAAACACAGAAAAACGATATAGTATAACAACTACGGTGGTTGCTGATGGCCGGGATTATGCACCTAAATCTTTGTCTCGACGAACGATACCTATAAATAGTAAACAATTCCCTGATCGAGTCGCTAGAAATGAGAGGCGATTCTGTCATGAACGAGCAAGTCATATTGAAACTTTCACGATCATGTTCGTAAGACTGAATCAACATGACAAGATGCCGCCGTAGCTTGCCTTGATCGAGGTCGATCAACACTGCCTCATTCATTGGTTGTTTGCATAATGGTTGATCATTCCTTGGTTATATATAGACTCATTCATCAGTGAAGGCCATGCTCAAAGAGCTTAGTGTAATCGTGAAAAATGGCGCGCACCGTCATATTAACACCAATACCAATAGTTTGTATTCTCCGAAAACGATTCAAGACGAGTAAAAAGTTGTGGTTAATTTATAGCTTGAAGAGACTTAAGGACTACTGTATATTGAGTTTGAACTTAAAGGTTTGGTCACTGATGGTCCAATACCAAGTTATGTAACACGTCTAGCGGTTTGGTCCCTTAATTACCAGACAAATCAAATACAATACAAATAACCCAAAACCATGCCACCATCTTTAGTAATACTGTAAGAATTTATTGCGCATTTGAGGCCAAATTTAATGAGAGTTCCACATTTGATAGAACTACGACACATGTAACTCATACTTTTGTGTATTCCTCTATCTGTAGCCTCAATGTACATAAATAAAGACTGTATTATAATTAATGTGTCAGTCGAACTTATGATATCTCAGTTATAAGGAGAGACTTATGTCATTAGACTAAACCATACCGGATATAAATGACTCTATTGTTCAATCATGAATTTGACGAAATCGTCAGTTTTATTGAGTTCATGAGGTAAATTGTCGTAATAATTGTAAGATAGAGGTGTAAATTAACAATTTGAGCAAAGTTTTACGACTTATTTTAGTTATTTTCCCTTAATAAAACTATGAATACTCCCGCCGCTAGAACGGAGAAAACTTTAGGGTTCAAAACGCACTCCGTTAATCCACTCCAAAAAAAAGAGCGGGAGACACCGGAGAACTCACTCTTACTTCACTGACCTCCCCATTTCTCTCTAACCCAAACCCTAAATGTCCTCCACCGCCGTCCGCCACCTCACCGTCCTCGGCGAGTTCAAGCCCTTCGGCTTAATCGCCGAAGCTCTCGACGGCAAGCCCGCCGATGACGTCCCGGACAAGTACGACTACTTCCTCTTCGACCCCGACACCGTCCGAGATCGCGACGAGACCGACGACCACGACGTCCTCAGCTCCGCCTTCAGCGACCGCTGCGATCATGAGCTCTTCATTCGCGGCAATCGGTAATTTTCCTCAATGTTGAAGTAGAAATTGAAATTGAAAGATTCGAAGCGGTAGGTTATGGAATTCCTCAATTCGTTTCAGGATAATATGGTCAACAGGTCCACGAGTCTGCAAGAGGTTCACCTTGCCTTCTCCAGTCATCAAGGTACTTCAATTTTGCTTCAATTTGATTTGTACATTGAAATAGTTTTTATTTTTTATTTTCCAATTTTGTTCTTCAATTGTGTGTGGATGAATCCCAGGCTTGCTGGTGTCGTCTGGGAGATATGACCAAAGCTAGTCTCTGTGTATTGCAAACGGCTTGTTTAACAATCTGCAACACCTCGGGTGAGCGAATTCGAAACTAGTAGATTTCCGATTACACTAGTGTAGATGAATTCAAAGAAAATTCAAACAATGCAGCTTGTTTTTGTTTTGTAAAATAGGGGAAGTAGTATCAATACCTGTATCGGAAGCTATTACATCGATATGGCCTCTACCGTTTGGTTTACTACTCCAGCAAGCAGCTCAATCGAGTTCAACTACATATGTTCCTGTTCCTTCGTTGTCTTCGAGTCCTTTGTTTGGTGAAAGTCCTTCTATGTCCTCTGTAAGACGAGGAGTGTTACATAATAGAAGAGAAGCTGGAGTTAGTCCGCAGCATAATTTCAGTTTTGCGAGTGGAATTGACCATGCGGTGAAGGAAGAAACAAGTTCAATGTCATCGCATCTGATTCTGCAAGATCCATTGGAAGGACTGCAAGTATGTTTGTGTTTTTGTGCTTGATGAGTCTTTTCTTTATAGTGGCCGCTATTCTATTTTGTGATACTTTTCCTTTTAGTTGATGCATGTTTTTGTTGCTCTGTATATTTCAGTTGGCTTATATTGAAGAAAGAGGAAAGTCGAACATAATGAAGGAATTTGATGAGAATACTATCTGGACGAGTGATCGGGTTCCCCTTATGGCATCATATAATATAGGTTGCTTAAATACGTACATTTTCAGTTATGCTCTATTGTTCTTGTTGCATTTGTATGTAACAATGTCTCCTTTTTTATAGGAAAGATGCAACACTCTGTGTGGGTTGCGGAAACCAACAATCTTAACCTTGATCTGGCAAGTGCTAACTTAGTAGATGCAGTTCCTACTGGTATTGTAGCAAAACACTGCTCGTTTCGTAGAATATGGCAAGGGAAGGGTGCAAAGACAGCAGCTAGCAAGGTGCTTGTTTTTCTTTTGGTTTGAGAATATAGGAAAAGTTAAGTTCAAAAGCCATGTTTTGAATAACTAACTCACATAAAATCATAGGGATATGTTGACTCTTTTCTTCTGAGTTTAACAACTGTGAAATATATACCAGGTTTTCCTTGCTACTGATGACGATGCAGCTCCTATTATTTGTTTCCTTCACCAAGAACAAAAAAAGTTGCTGTCTGTAAGGCTTCAAAGTGTTGAAATAAATAATGAGCTTCTCTTTGACATAAAACCTGACATGAGCTGGAGTATACCTGCTCTAGCAGCTGTACCTGTAATTGTCACACGCCCTAGGTAGGGTTGCATTCATGTTTGACTTTTTAATTTTTTTTTTATCTCTTTTCTTTTCACGTGTCTGTTTGATAATTTCATCTCACACCATTTACTTTTTCCAGAGCAACAGTAGGACTGCTGCCATATTCGGACATGCTCGTTTTGGCACCTGAAAATGCTATTCTTCTCTATGTAAGCTATGCAACTTTGATTTTTATTGAATTTAGCTACTCATAGTTAATGATATTGTGGAGAATTGGATTGGCAACTATACTCTAATTGTCTTTATGTGATTTATTTTTTATTTTATTTTTTATCTTTCTTTCTCTTTTCTTGAATTTTTGTTTTTCCCCCTCCCTCAATAGCCCTATATAACTTTGCAACATTAGATGATACTTATTTAGTTATTTATTAGTACTATTAATTTTTTTTTTTCAGTCAGGGAAGCAATGCCTGTGTAGGTATATGTTGCCTTCTTCTTTGAGTAAAGGCCGGTTTTCACATAGTATGGAGTTTCCAGAAACATCTGTTTCCCAGGGTTTGAAGATTGTGGGATTGGCTGACGCTGTTGAGGGGCGTATCAATGTTACAGTGAATAATGGGCAGGTATTGGACTTGTTGTTTATTATTGTCATTATGTTTTGAAATCAGATTTTGTTCTTTATAGTCAAAACTTCCTATTGATGAAACACATATTTAGTGTATTCTCAGTAGTTGTAACCTGCTGATATGTTTATCAATTTAAGATACTTGCATGGTAGCTATTATACTGGTTTTGATTATTCATCATTCTCCAGATATATCGGTGTGTATTACGAAGGAGTCCTACATCTTCTCTGGCAAATGACTGCATCACAGCTATGGCTGAGGGACTCAGTTCCAGCTTTTACAGCCATTTTCTTAGTCTTCTATGGAAAGATGGTGACTCTGCCTATTTATCAGAGGCTGATTCTAGTGTTAATTCAGAATGGGATTCTTTTCGCAGCATTATCATGGAAATGTGTCGATCAACTGCCACTTCTAAAATGGTCTCAAACCCAGTACCTCAGTCATCCTGGGAGTTTCTTATTAGCAGTAAATTTCACGATAATTTTTGCAAAAATAACTTCATTGCCCAAAATTCTTCTCTAATGTCATTGGATGTACGAAGACTGGATGCCTCTCAATTAAGTACAAATAGTACCCAAAGGATAGAGAAGACCTTTTACTCTGAGCTCTTGATGGAGAGTTTACATTGTTTGCATGCAGTTTATGAAAGCCTGAAACTGAATAACCTTCGCAAACGGTGCGTATTATCTCCTGTAATCTTCTTGTCGCTTTATTTTATTTTCTTTTACTTATATTGTTCCGCCCCTCCCTTGATATAGTTTTCTGTTATTTGAGCTCTTGACATAAAAATACTACTCTATTAGGGATCTATGCCGCTTGGAAGTGAAAATATTGAGTGGCATGTAGTGTTACAATTATGATATTGCATGCATTGGAGATGCCATGATTCTCTCTCTAAGTGACTTGGAAGAACCTGCTTAAAGTTTCTACGTAGAACTATAGTCTTTGTGCCTGCCATGCTAAATCATTAAGCAATTCAGGGGTACTCAGATTCTCTACTAGGATAAAGCATTTGAGTCAAGCGGCTTCATTTATTTAATTGTTTACTTGAGGTTGCATTAGATATGAACAGCTATGGGTACTCTATCTGTTTCACCTTAAATAAACTGCAATAACAGGTTGCGAACTAGCCTCTCAAACACAAATTTTTTGACATGTGGTGTTTAAATATGTGTAAACCATAATTTTGTGATGTAGGGACTTGGAGCTCCTGGGATCTCTGTTATGCTATATTGCTAAGTTTCTGGGTGAGGAAGGCTATGTTGACCATTACATTCGTGACTTTCCTGGCCTTTCCAGAAGCGTTGGGATATGTGAAATATCATTTTCAAAGAAATCACCTCCAAGTTTATTCAGATGGCTTGAAAACTGTTTGCTATATGGACACGACTCAGCTGATACCAATGATCTTCCACCTCTGATTTGTGAAGAGGGAAAGTCTGTTGTGAACTGGGCTCGGAAGATAGCATTATTCTATAGTTTGTTAACCGGTGCCAAACAAATAGGGAAGAAACTCTCTTCTGGTATTTACTGTAATATTGCCACGGGTTCATACTGCACAAATGAGGAACTCACAGTTCTAGCAATGGTTGGGGAAAAATTTGGACTGCAACAGCTTGACTCACTGCCTTCTGGCATGTCTCTTCCTTTGCGACACGTAAGGCTAGAATCACATTGTTGATCATAATATTATCCACGATCCTAAAATGTCTTTCACGGATATATAGGATAAATAACTGTTATATTCTTTTACCTTTATGTGGAAGAGTGCCTTTTGTTTGTTTCTGCAATTAAGATTACTTGGGTCTCTTATTTCTTCTCTGTCTCATGTTATTAGATCCTTTTATCTTTTATTTCCTATTTTCAAACAATCTCTCTCTCTCTCTCTCACTCACTTTTTTTCCTTCTCTGCCCTGCAGGCATTGGCTAAGTGCAGGGAATCTCCTCCTACTGGTTGGCCTGCAGCTGCGTATGTTCTTCTTGGCCGTGAAGATTTGGCTTTGTCATGTCTGACACAAACATGCAATTCCAAGGATCTTGAAACTGAAACTAATGTGAATTTCATCTCTATGTCTGCACCTTACATGCTACATCTGCACCCGGTGACAATTCCTTCTGCAGTTTCTGATACAAATGGATTGGACAATACTAAGTTTGAGGACACAGATTCAATTGATGGGTCTACGACAGATGGTATGGAGCATATCTTCAACTCAAGCACACAGTTGCGGTATGGTCGTGATTTGCGACTGAATGAGGTAAACTACACTTGCCCTAAATCATACTGTTGGAGTGGTTTCTCTAGTGTTTATATTCATTATTGAAGTTCTGGGTTCGTTTCTGCATTACCATAACAAGTGATGGTTATAACGTATAATGTCTACATTTCAATTGTTATTCAGTTTATAGTTATTGGGTACCTAGGTTATGTCTTGCCTGTTTTTGGTTAGGTTTTCTCTCTTGTATTGAATCCAGTTGTTTTATGTATTTCTGAGAGCAATTCTTCTTCTACTAGGTTAGACGGCTCCTTTGCTCCGCAAGACCTGTGGCAATTCAAACATCTGTTAATCCTAGCGCCTCTGATCAGGACCTCCAACAGGTACAACTTCTCCTTTATCTTATATTTTAATCAATTTATAATCTCCTTTTTTTTTTTCTTTTGTAAATGGTCCTCTTTTCTTCTGAAGGCCCAGCTATGGCACCTTGCACAAAGGACTACTGCCCTTCCTCTTGGCCGTGGAGCATTCACTCTTGCAACCATATACACACTTCTAACAGAGGTTCTTTTTAATTTATTTTTTTTTAATATATAAATGTTTTTCTTGTCCTGCACATATTAGATAACTTCTATTCTACTGACTACTTAAGAACACACTAATTGGTTCTCCTTCCCCTTCTCTCTTTCCCAGGCCTTTGTAGTCCCAAAGATTGTATTAGCAGGTCGATTGCCAGCCCAGCAAAACGCCACTGTATGTTCTGATTTTCGCTCCTTGTAGCTTAGTATGTTCTCTCATATATATATATATTAATAAATTATTTGTATTTCTACGAAAGGTTAATCTGGACCCGAATGTGAGGAATGTAGAAGAAATTAAAACTTGGCCTGAATTCCACAATGCTGTTGCTGCTGGACTCAGGCTGGCTCCTCTTCAGGTACCCCCTCCCCCAAGATGGCTTTCAGTACTAATTTCATGCTTATGATCACTACCCCACATAACTGATATACATAGTCTCGTTATTATATTTATTTTTCTCAAGCTTTGTCTCAAATTCCTGTCTTATTATATCCAGGGAAAGATGTCAAAGACGTGGATCAAATATAATAAACCAGAGGAGCCAAATGCTATTCATGCTGGACTTCTCTTTGCTCTAGGATTGCATGGTTACCTACGTGTTTTGAATATTACTGACATATTTCAGTATTTTCGACAGGTGCGGTATTCCCTGCCTTCTTATTCTTTCTTATTCCATTTTCACTGCCTTTCAGTTCCTTGAATTTCCTGCATCTGTATTTGATTCCTCCTGATAAAGTTGAATACAGCCTTTTGTTTGTACTTTTGTCTATATTTAGTGTCTGATTCCACACTACAACTTCTTAGGAACATGACATCACAAGTCTAGGACTAATGCTTGGCCTGGCAGCTACGTATAGAGGAACTATGCAACCAGAAATATCTAAGGTATGACATATGCTTGCACAATTTTACTTTTTTGCTGCGCCATGTGCTCTTTTTTGTGCCTTATCAATTGAACATCAAATTTATAATCCCCCCCTTCTCTCTCTCTCTCTCTCTCTCTCTCTCTCCCTCTCTCCCTCTCTCTCCATACATATGTATGATTGAAAGCTTTCAGTAAGATGTCTATAAACTCTGTTTTGCTTGTCAATATAGTTGCATGAGTTGGCTCAAATCCTTTCTTGGTGTTTCTCAAACAGCATTGTGTTTTTTGTCTTTCAATATACTGTCAATTGTTGATAGTTTTTTAGAGTCAGAACATCACTATTATTTAATCTACTGGGGAGGGAAGGGGGTGCATTGAATGAGCTAATTGAACCAGATTAATTCTGACGCTTTGTGGATATTATTTCCATTGAATCTGTAAGCACTGATCAGTCATTCATCTATGTAGCTGGGTTTTCTTAGCTTCTCTTCCTGCTTTATTGATACGACTAATTCTGTGGTATAACCTTATCCTTTTATAATTCCATGACAGTGTCTTTTTGTTCATATTCCTGCTCGGTATCCGTCTTCATTTCCAGAATTGGAGTTACCGACACTTCTGCAGGTATTTTGTCATACAATTATCATTATGATACACTCAGAATGCCTCAATACATATCTTGGGATATTTTTGAGCCAGTCATACGCATATGTAAACTCATTATGTCCCCTGCCAAACTTACATTTGCTAATTTTGCTTTCGTCAGCTTTTTATCTTGTTTTGCACTTTTACATGATAATGGTGCTTTGTTTATTAGTGTGTCAGGATAATTTGGTATTCCTTCACGATTTTATTCTAATGTCCAGCTCTTTTTGGTTGTTTAACAGTCAGCAGCTCTAATGTCAGTCGGGCTTCTTTACGAAGGATCAGCACACGCACAAACAATACAGATTCTCTTGGTTTGTTCATGTGGCTTCACCTAGAATTTTTTTTAATTATTAATAATTTTCATACTGTTCTTCTACTTGTATGGTGAAAAGCATACAGTTTAGAAAGTATGTTGTTGATAAATCTGCAGTTAAATGTCCTTAACTTTAGAATCTTGTGAATGTTCGTGGGTCTTACACTCTTACAAGATGTGTTTTTGCTTTGCATGCCATTCTGCTTTTTTGTTATAGTCTCTTTATGGGTGATAGATTATACTTGTCTATTGTTGTCTCTTGCATGAACTTTCCCTGGAGCTGACTTTTGTAGATTACATTGCAGGGGGAAATAGGACGTAGAACTGCAGGTGATAATGTACTAGAAAGGGAGGGTTATGCTGTTTCTGCAGGATTTTCCCTGGGTCTTCTTGCATTGGGTATGGACAGTAGAATCAAACAATTAAACAATCATTATGAAATGTGGTCATGACTAACTATGGATGTTTGATATAGGCCGGGGAGAAGATGCTCTTGGTTTCATGGAGACTGTAGTTGATAAATTGTTCCATTATATCGGTGGAAAAGAAGGTCGTAACGTACGTTGGTAAAAAAAATCTTTTTTATTGATTATATATATGTGAATTATATTTGGTTGTGTATAATCTGGAATTTCCTAATGTTAGTGCCATTTGATTCTAACTTGAGATTCAACTTTTCACCTGCAGCAGGATAGATCCATTTCATCAACACTATCAATAGATGACAATCGTGCTGTTGCGCAGGTTGGTTTGTTCCCACTATTTTCACTTAATTCAACAATATAGCAATGATTCTTTTAAGTTTTAACATACTTGAGTACTGTTGCCTCCCTCTCTCTAGCAGCTTATATGATCTTCTCTCCCATGTTAATATTTGTGTTGTAGATGATGGAAGGGACTGCGGTGAATGTTGATGTCACTGCACCTGGAGCAACGATTGCTCTTGCTTTGATGTTTTTAAGGGTAACTACCAGATATGATACTTGTTTGATTACTATCTACTTCCACTAACCGACTTGTCTGCATGAAGAATTTCCCTCACATAGCTTTCTATTTGTAGACTGAATCTCAGGCAATTGTGTCTAAGCTCTCTATTCCTCGTACACAATTTGAGCTGCAATATGTGAGGCCTGATTTCATCATGCTTCGTGTGATTGCTCGAAATTTGATAATGTGGAGCAGGTACTGCTGCTGGACCACTGTTTTATCAATCCAGATCTATATAGCTAGTCTTTAGACATAATTTGACAAGCTTTTGTTATAGGATTCATCCTTCCCAAGATTGGGTACAGTCTCAGATTCCGGATATTATCAAAAATGGTGTCAAATTCCTTGGGGATGATACTAATGATATTGATGAAATGGATGCTGAATCATTTGTTCAGGCATATGTCAATATAGTGGCTGGAGCCTGCATTTCTCTTGGTAAGATGTCTAGAAGTTTTAAACTTTTAATTGGTTTATGAAGATAACATATTCATCTTTATTATTTTAATTTTTAATAATTTTATATGATTGGATCAAACTTGGAGGCATATTGATTCTGAACTTTCTACCTTTATTTAGTGGGATGTAATTTGTGTAATGCAGCCTTTTTTAGGCTAGAAATAATTTTGTCTCCTGCAGATTTTGTTGAAATCGTTCAGTGATAAGATATTTGGGCATATTTATGTTTTTGTATGCTATTGATTTTTTTTCTCTCATGAAAACATCATAATATTGCTTTTTATTTGGTACTTTATTTGTACTAGGATATTCCTGCAAAAAAATTTAAAATTTAAAGTTCTATACAAATTTTTTTTTATGTATGTTATCTTTAATTCCATAATCTTTTATCATGGCCAGGGTTGAGATTTGCTGGTACAAAGGATGGACACGCACATGAGTTACTTTACAACTATGCTGTCTACTTTTTAAACGAGGTCTGACAAAGCAAGACTGCTCAAAGTTAGAACTAACAATAAATTAGTAGTGACTAGTTTATTTATGTGTTTGCAGATCAAGCCTGTTTCTGCCACAAGTGGAAACTTGCCGAAGGGATTGTCTCGCTATGTGGATAGGGGGACTCTGGAAATATGCTTGCATCTCATTGTTCTTTCCTTGTGTGTGGTAAATGGATTTTGGTCTTACTGTTCTCATTCATCTGCTGTCTTCTATTACAAATGCAAATTTTGTCTGGTGCTAATGCTTTCAGAGGACAGGTTATGGCTGGTTCTGGGCATCTACAAACGTTTAAGCTATTGAGATTTCTCCGCAGCAGAAATTCTGCTGATGGGCACGTTAACTATGGTATTCAGATGGCTGTAAGTTTTTGTATTGCATATAGATTATGCCTATTCTTCCTTTACTCCATATCATTACACACCACAAAGGGACAGCCGATGCAACCTATGATGCTTACATACTTGTCCCCTTAAAATTGATGCAAAATTCATTATGCCACAGTAAATAAGGATTTATTTTTCTTTTCTTTTCCTTTCCTTTGTTATCAGCAGAACAAACATTTATAACAAACTTTTGTTTAGTTCTCTACTAGATTCTTATAATTAGTGATGAGGAAACCTCAATAGTAGAACAATGTGACAGTGACACACATTGGAAGTTGTCTGCTTTGTCACCATGACTTGCTGAATGTATTACATTGGTAACTTGAGATGAAATATCAAATCTACATTTATGTGGGGCCTTTACTCCAATGAATGACATCATATTTGCAAATTGCAAGTGTATCTTTTATATTTTGAAAGTCAACTGTGTTACACTGTTTTTTGTTCTAAATATTGTTTCCTTTTTCACTCTGGCGACTCTAGGTAAGCCTAGCAATTGGTTTCTTGTTCCTTGGTGGAGGAATGCAGACATTTTCAACAAGCAACAGTTCAGTTGCCGCTTTGCTAATTACTCTCTATCCACGCTTGCCAACTGGACCAAATGATAATAGATGCCACTTCCAGGTACAGTAAAGTTGAAAGGGTTGTCAGGCTTTGCATACATCTATGTTTGGCTTTGATTTTTTTTTTTTTTTTTTTTTCAAACAGTCAACTGGCATTATTAATCCTACGCAACTGTGGTTATGCTAGAAGTCCTGGAACCTTTGGACAGTCCTGAAAATGTGAATATATACCCTTATAAGATTTTGAGTAGAATGTCCACAACTGATTGTTTTTTTGTTGTTGATCAAATAACTTTGCTCCACAGCTTAAAGTCTTTTAATGTGTCATGCCAATAGCAAGAGATTGCTTCTTCACCCCTTGATATTGATTCTGTTAATTTAGTATCATGAATTCTGATGGGTGTACTTTTCAGGCATTTCGACATTTTTACGTACTTGCAACGGAAGCTCGCTGGATCCAGACTGTTGACGTTGACACTGGTCTACCAGTGTATGCGCCGCTTGAAGTTACTGTTAGGGAAACCGAGCATTATGCAGAAACAAGTTTTTGTGAGGTTACACCGTGCCTTCTGCCAGAACGTGCCATTGTAAGCTCAAGGAAATCAATAGTTGTTCATGTTCCTTCTCTCATGACTCTGAGACATTCAGAATATACAGCTGGCTCTGCATGAAAACTTTCCACACCTATTGGAGTTCTCAAGAATAATATTTGAAATAAATTTATAGAAAGTTTGGAGGTTTATTTTTATATTTTTTATATTTTAAGTTTTTAACTAAAGGAAGTTCTTCAGTAGAGCTTGTACAGATATGTAAATTTTGCTTTCCTGTGAGACTTCTATGGTCAGCCTGGAATGAATTTGCCTCCCTTTGCATATGTTATGTAGAGAACTTACAGTTTTGGGGTTTTGCTGATAACTTGATTTGGTGTCGTTTGCAGTTGAAGACACTACGTATTTGTGGTCCTCGATATTGGCCTCAAGTCATAGATCTTGTCCCTGAAGGTATACACTTGTTCAGTGTTGCTACTTGGTTTTGCTTATCTATGATATCTCAACTAATTCAATTGAGTCATTGACCCTCTTTGATAGTATTTCCTAGAGTTGTAATATTTGTCTATCTAACATTGTGTTTAAACAGATAAACCTTGGTGGACCTCTGGGGATAAGAGTAGCCCATTTAATTCTGGTGTTTTGTATATCAAGAGAAAGGTTGGAGCTTGTTCTTATATTGATGATCCAGTAGGGTGTCAGTCATTGCTGTCACGTGCAATGCATAAGGTTAATAATTCTCTAAAACTAATTATGTATGTAATTTTCCTTGGATGATACTGTGGTTATTAAATTATTCTTGATCCAGGTGTTTGGTTTGACAAATTTAAAAGGGCAAAGAACATCCTCCAGTGGCCAAAATGGATCTGGTTCAGTTACAGTTGATCAATTGGTTGGTACTTTCTCCTCCGATCCAAGCTTAATTGCATTTGCACAACTCTGCTGTGACCCTTCCTGGAAGAGCAGGCAAGTTTGTAGATAATTTTATTTTATTTATGTTTTATTCTGTTTATATCTTCACATTTTGCTCTGTGGCCTTGGTTTTGTTTAGCATATATGTCTGGTATTGCAGTTAGGTTCAGACATCATCCATCTATTCTCCTGTCAATCATCCCTCATTGTACCATAACCTTAAATACTCAGGTCTGTGAAATAACCAGTCTCAAAATGTATATGCAGATCCGACATTGACTTCCAGGAATTTTGCTTGCAAGTGTTATTTGAGTGTGTGAGCAAGGACAGGCCTGCTCTTTTACAGGTACCCACAAAGTCTGTTTTTTTTTTTTTTTTGGGTACCATCATGGTATAGACTGACAAGATTTCCAAGTACAGTTTCCAATGCAATTTTCATCTTGATCCAAAAGTTATTTGATGTTAATCATGTTATAGATGTTATATATATATACAGCCCTTCTCAGCTGCGGACGTCTGCACCAATGGTTTTGGTGCAGATTTTCATTTTCGCACCACTTTTCGATCGAATTTCCTCATCTCCACCGTCTAGTATCTAGATAATATTGTGTAGATCATCTCTGCAAAATTTCAGCCAATTTGGTAATCGTTAAGGCCCTCAAAACGGCGTCTTTCTGTTACAAACATGAACGGTTCATGTTTGACAGAATTCAGTCCGTCCATTGGTTTTTTGAGTTTGAGGGCCTTAACGATTACCAAATTGGCTGAAATTTTGCAGAGATGATCTACATAATATTATCTAGATCCTAGACGGTGGAGATGAGGAAATTCGATCGAAAAGTGGTGCAAAAATAAAAATCCGCACCAAAACCATTGGTGCGGACGTCCGCAGCTGAGAAAAATCCTATATATATGTATGTAATCTCAATAACATATTCAATGTCATTTCCCCACACTTATGCAGGTCTACTTGTCGCTATACACGACAATGGGGTCAATGGCAGGTCAAGTAACTAGTGATACTGTTGTTTTATGCGACTCCTTATCCATCTCCAATCTTAAGGTAGTTTGTTGACCTTTACTTTTATCCTACCAATAATTTTCAATGCAAATTTAATTAGATTACAATAATCTTATCGTATTAATTGCTTTAGAGTTTTCAGTCAGTATCATGTAACCTGCATAACACATCACACTTAACTCATGAGCCATTTCATAAGTTCTATTACCTCCTACTTCCAGCTTGCACTAGCGTACAATGAGGCTTTGTTGAGTGGAAGATTGACCTCTTCAAGAGGTGGCATTGTTCAATCCAACTTTATAGCATGTCTTCGGAAGCAAGTGGAAGCACTGCTAGATTGTTCTCAGGACTTGAAAGATGATTTTTGTAATTATTTGTATTCCGGGATTTGGCCAAATGTGGAAGAACCTCAGGGAAATAAACGTTCAATACTTCTTTCTTGGTACCTTCAGTGGTTTTGTGTACCAGCACCACCTGCAGTTAAGTCAGCTGTGGACAAGGTCAAGCCCAAGCTCAAGTCATCCTCATCTTTGGTCCCTTTTCTGCGGTTATTATTTCCTAAAGCTCATGTCAATGCTATTACTGAGATAGATAAGCTCTTTTCATCCACTGACAGTAGATAAGGCTAGATGGTACGCTGGGGATTTGCTGCAGAGATTTCATGTCCAGATTCCAGGTAGGATCTGTTCTATTCTGTTAGTATAACCAATGTAGCATGTATTGTTCAAGATATATATACCGCAAGATGACAGCTAAAATAGGAATTCTTATTATATCGGTAGTCATCGGCCGTGTCTTTAGAGTTTAGAACTTCTGATGACAGTATTGCAAGATAGAATAGGTATTTAGAAACAACTACAATGACTCAAATACTCGGCAGTATGACAGCTTTGTAGTCAGTTGCCATAGCTATTAAACTGTTTTCGAATTGGTTCAACTAATGGTTAACCTTGGTTATTACCATATGAATATTTGGAGAAATATTTCTGACATTTAACATACAATTTTGCGCTTTTCATTATTTTCCTTTCCACATGAATTATACAATTCAAACTGTTGTATCAAACATCCCCTTTCCTGCCTTGGGATGTATTTAGATTTTGCAGGAATCTGGGTGTTCTCACTTAGCTCTCACTCCTCAGTCAATTTGGCTGAACAAAGAACCAAAAAATAAAAAGGTCCAGTCCTAAGTTTGAAGCTATAAAACAGTGAAAGAAGAAACTGTAAGAGAAATTACATGTGAGGTAGAGATTCTGGAACCCCCAAAAAAGTTGAAACAAAATTATACAACAAGACTTGTATGATGATCTGCTATGTGTCAAGACCGCGAGATGATACGCGTGTAAAGGAACTCATTCCATGTGTCCGGCAGCCCGGGGAGGCACCAGTGGATGCAGTCGGCGTAGGTCTCCGGGTCAGCTTGCTGCTCCGGCGTCAACATCTTGCCTTGCCTGATGGTATGGACTGAGGTATGTGCATCTTTGCGAAACTCAGACAGAGTAGTAATGTTGAGAAAGTAAACAGGCACTTTCATTGCTTTTGTTATGTCGCTTGAGATCACAAAGAGCCTTCTGTCTGTGCCCACTTCCAACGGTGTAGTTCTGTTCAGGACTGGAGTGGTTTCTTTGGCACATTTTATGCCATCCGGGTTGTCCCAATCCAAGCTCCTATATGCACAACAATAGTACGTTATTTCATTAATGTCACGTTTGATATGAAGAAGCACCAAGGTACAAATTATGAGTGTGTCATTAGAAAATGTGTAGTGGTTAAACCGAACAAATATTAGGGTACAATCAAAGCTTTGTGGTTCGTAGTTCATACACCCACTTTCAACCACCAAGGCTCATCCTCACCTAATGGGATGTCATTGTATTCTTTTTTACACTTTCCTACAACTTCTTATGCCAAATTTTATAAATTCCATACATAATGGTCGAAATAATCATTATTTATAGAAGAATAAAATTGAATTGGTGACGTAGCGATGGGTTTTTCTTACACCTAAAACACATTGACCAATAGTAATCAAATCCTTAAAACAAGTGATCATTAGCTAGGCCTACACAGTTTGTTGGCAATGAAATTATATAGCTGTAAGAACAATTGGATGGCCATACTTAAACTTAATCTAATACTGATAGAAACTACGACATAAGAAAGCCAACAAGAACGACTAAACTGCTGCTCATGCTGTGAAGTATGTACATATATACTTCCAATGGTTCTTGTTAAAAAATGAGACAACGACTCATTTATAAAAAATCCCCAGTGGCAGAAACGTCATGATTTCCATCGATGCTTTTGTTTCACGTTTTGTTTTTTAAAGGCTTGCAAACCATTTGCTAAACTTTGAAGCATTATAAGAAAATTGACTTATAGAGTAAGGTCTGGAAAATGGAAATTACTTGATGTGAAGAGGAGACATGCTGGTGAAGAAGACAGTGGTCCGATTGGGGTCAATATATTTGTCCACCCATTTAGCCCATGTCGTCAAAACTTTCCGGTAAGCCAACGGCCGGTCGATCTCATCATACTCGGTGGCGCCTTGATCGAACGATCCTCGTCTTTTCGAATTAACCCAAAAAAGAAATAATGAGATCAATTTTCATGACATTGATGTTTTAACCAGTAGAGTTTAGACAAATTAGGTAGCTACTTACAGAACTTTCATGTTGAACGTGTTCATCCACCAAATGTATGTGTTGAAAACTAGGTAATCCACACCCTTCCAATTTTTACCATGCTTCTTGATCGACTTGGGCATAATGATACGGTCTTGTATGCTGTGCATCAATGGATCATCTGAATTCGACTCCACCAGAAATGGTGCCCAGTAGAACTCCACTGTAGCATTATAGTCCTAAAATCAAGGTATCAAATATCATATTAGTCCAAAATATTTTCAATCATTACCTATTTACTGTAATATATTTACAAGCCAATTTCCTATACTAAACTACAAGCATGTTGGACATAAAAATACCTGCACTCCATTTCTAATTTTATTTACAGTAAAATGGGATTGATTTGCTGACAGTTATATAATCTAGTTGATAACAAAGTTTGGTGGGTCATGCATGACTATGTTTGCTCCCCAAGTCAAAACAATCAAAAAACAAATTGAGAAAAAAGGCATAGAAGAAAATGATTGAGTACCTTAATTGTGAAAACAGAGAGAGATCCATTCTTCACCAAGCTCTTTCTCCCAGGAGGAATTACAGACTGAGCAAAACATATCATGGATTCCCACTGGTTTCTATTCAAAGAATCCCCCACAAACATGAGCCTCTTGTTTCTCAGTTTCTCTAGCAACAATCTTGCATTGAACCTAGAAATAGAAATAAAGCATAAAATTAAACAACGGCAAGATTAAAATGAAATGAATTAGGGGATTGATTAGTTTAACTAATTGCTTACTTTGGAAGATTACAATCTCTTGGCTGCCATCTCCAGTGTTGATACAGAGAATCCTTTCTTCCATTCCTCATACAAGTCACTTGGGCCGTCAAGAACTCACATTCGTCTTCTTTATACAAAGGATGAGTCACAGGATCGAAAACCCAATCCCCATTAAACAAGTCACAATCTTCAGGAGGCAATTCAATCTCTTCCGTATCATCTTCTTCATTCATCTCAATCTTCTTGTCCAAGTCTTGTTCTTTCTCTTCCATCATCGTTTTCAGCTCCACAGGTTCTTGGGTCTCTTCAGAAACCGGATTCTCCAACTGGGTTTCTTCCAATTGCGTTCTTGCAGTTGCGCTTAGAGAAACCCTGTTCTGGATTTCGGAAACAGAGTCGCTCTGTTTCGAAACAGAGTCTGAGGAGCTCTGTTTCGTTTCTTGCATTTCTTGGAGTTCTTGCGCTTTTGGGGTAGAAGAGAATGGGAATTCGGCGATGGACTTGACGTCTTCATTGTACATGAAAATCCCAAACAGAAAAACCGAGAAGACGACGACGAAGATTGGTAGGTTGTTGTTCTTGCGGCTCTTCATTGTGAAAGCTTCAGGGGAAGCAGAGAAGGGTGTTTTTCTGCGAGGTATATGCATGAATCAGAGAGAGAGAGAGGAAGACGAAGAAGAAGAAAGAGAGTCGGAGAATGTTGAAATGAACTGAGGGAGAGAAAGAAAGACGATGAAATATAAGAGCAGCAACAAACATGAAAGCTTAGCTTAAAGAGAGGCTTGTGAATTTGGTGCATTTGGTTAAGTCTGGTTCTGTTTTTTTTTTTTCCCTTAATTAATTGGGTGGTTTGGTGAAATGGGTTTGTCTTCTAAGAAATTCTTGGCTTTTGGTGGAGGGAGACTTGTCTTTCTCAGTTGCGAATTGCTTGTTTCTCAAAGAAGTCACTGCTAACTAATTCATACTCCTTCATTCAAAATATTGCCCAGACAAGAGTATTAGAGGGACAGAAAGAGAAGTAACGTTAAAGCTTTGGGGTCTTGGTCTGAGGTAGCTGAGGCCATCAGGGTGATATAAAGCTGGTTGTGGTGGTGATATTTGTTCATCTTATTTTCAGATTTTGATAGCGAAGCTTCAACAGTCACAAAGTTAAGAAGAAATGCTCTCATACAAGAAATCACTAATATAGTAATGCGTGCTCTATGGTAATAGGACATAAGATTGTGGGCAATATGGATTATCATAGTTCACTATTGAACAAAGTGATGCATATAGACCATGATTAAATTTTGTTTGAAGGAATGCTTGAAATTCTTTTTGCAGACATGTATCTAGAATTTGTTTGTCCTTTATATGGCACAAGTGAAGAAATGGAATATATAGTAATAATGCCTTACCTATTGTATATGCCCAATGTTAGTTTGTGTAGGAAGAAAATTTGTCTATATGTTAAAATTAACCGAATGAAACTCAATTATTTGTTTTTGAAAAATCGTACGATCATTTTACTATGACGAAAACGGTTCGTTTGTTTATAAGAATTATCAAACAATTTGTTGTTTGATTATCCATCGCATAACCGATACTCGGTGCTCTAGAAAGTGAACCGTCCTTATGTAAAAGCATCTAATAATTCAGAAACTTTAAGGTATCAAATGAGAAATTAAGTCATCCCAAGATGAAATGCAATTTTCTTTTTCCCCATATGGAGGCTAAAACTAGTCGACCTCTTTGGCCCCAAGAGAAAGATTGACATCATTGTACTAAAAATCATTATGATCATATTGTTGCAATGTTGCTCAAAGTCATCATCCTAGGTTAAAACAAAGCAGCACCTAATCATTTTGTAGTGCAATCTAATAGGTAAGTTGTGCTTCTTGGAGAAACTTCATATTTTATTTTTCCTAATTCCCATACATAGGTTTGAACTCCAAAATTCACTCTTCCCTGCTAGGCATGTGAGCTTTCTTTGTCCCCAACAAACACAAGCTTCAACTGCCCAAGTGAAGTTGATGCACCATCAAGGCTCTTAATACTCTGATTTGTTTTACAACAACAGATTATTCAAATTCTAATTAATGGCTTTATGTTTGAGAAAAGTAAAGGCTAAGGAACATGAACTTTCTATAATTCTATTTGTCTCGACAGTGAGTATAGTCAGTATACCAACATCCTCTTCTGTGCTACTTCCTTTGCTTATATTCTAAGTCAAGCCAACTGCAGCAAAATCCTTCTCAAACCACTTCAGCAAATACATTTTTACAGCTCATGTCATGTCACAATTGCAAAAATGAAAATGAAAAACCCAAAACAAATACATCATAAAAGGTTCAAAACTGAGAAAAGTAATCACTAAATATATTCAAACCTCACAACAAGAACAAAAGTATGATCTAACCTGAAAGAGATGGTAACAGAGATAGTTTGCTACTAGCTGAAGTAACGGGGAGACAAGGAAACATAGAAGAGTGAACCTTGGAAGATAGATGAACAAAGGGAAGGTTAATTGGTAGGGGAGAAGCAAATATGTATTCCTCTGAACAATTTGGGTTTGATAGGAAATTCATAACTGTTTTGGAAGACGTACGTTTAGGATAGGGACGAGTAAAATGCATATAGCTTGAATAAAATCAAGGATTATATTCATGTGTGCCGTGCATGAATATAATTGGAAGTGTTGACCAAGAAACAACTAGATTAAGAAACTGGTCAATTCGCATATCGGACATAAGTGGAAAGAAGATTCATCGAGATTAAATTGTTTATGAATTTGAGGTAGGTATAATAGTAAACAACTGGTCAATTTGATTTTCAAATTGTTTGAGGCTATATTCAAGGTCTAAAAACCCAGATAGAAATTTGGAAATGTTTTGTATGTTTCGTGGTTACAATGTATATGACCATTACAGAGAGCTCTAGAGAAACGAAATTGTACACATATCTATGGTGAGTGTAGACCTTCACATTCAAATGTACACAAGAGCTAACTATAAGCAGACAACCTTCATCACATTCTGAAAACATAATTGCTCAAACTATATGTGTCATGGAATTACAAATCATGTAACATTCAAGGCATCATCAACTACACGTGTCAGCCACATCTAAATAATTCAAAATTCAGCAAAGCTTGAGTTTAAACCCTAAACCTTAGCTAGATCAAAAGAAAAAGCACAAAAAAGGAATGAAATAAAGAAAGCACCTTGTAAGCTCAATCGAGATCGAATAGTACGTAGCATTTCTAGCTATCTATATGTAATATACCATTCCAAATTTCAATTCTTAATGCGAAACCTATCCAGCGGGTCTTTGAAATGTAGGCGTTCATGATACACTCTCCAAGCATAGTCTTCCAAACAAAAGGACTTAAACACTCCAGATCTTCCTTCAATTTCTATGTTGTCACCAGCGTTACTATCATTGATTTGATGATCTCCTGATTCAACATTTCTTCCATTTCCATCCTCATCGTCATCCACGTGACTCTGATCGCCGCCGCTTAAGCAGGCTGCTGCCGGAAAAAGAGGGCAGATTGTAGAGTCAATAGGAAGAGTCACCAACAACGACATTGATATGCGCCGGGACTTGTTACCCTCGTCTCCCAGATTTGCAACTGGTCTTCCTCTCACTTTCTTCAACTCCCCATTGCTCCATACCTATATCAGTGTTGAATTACATGTTTTAACTCGAAGAACATCAAAATTGCACCCAACTGATCAAAGTTCATACACACAAAAACGTATTCACTTTGAAATCGATCGATCATAACAGAAATGATGTACCATATTGCCTATAAAACGATCAGATATAACACATATTATGATTATTATCTCACAGTCAATCATATTCAAACTTCAAATTGCTACAACTTGGGTTCAATTTGGAGATCGAAAGAATCACTGAGTGCCATTTTTATGAAAAGAAGGTTATATATGCGGCCACATCAAATATTTGACACTAGTCATAGAATATGTTATAGTAAAAATGCAAATAGTAAATGGATTGAACTTATTTGAAACTTACTTGAGCAATGTCACCAATAGTAACCAAGACCGATTCCACCTGTGGCACCACCGAGACCCAACCGGAATCCGCAAGCAACGAATACTTCCGACCACTCCTGATTTGATACTGCAGCCCTACCACATACGGGTAAAACCGACCCGCCACCGGTGTCTTACTCTGACCCGATAAACCCTCCGCCACCCACATCATCGAACAAAACCGGGTCGGACTCGGATCACCCTTCTTCCCTAGATCAGGACATTCAAACCCGACTGACCTACAAAGCAGCTCAATCACCTCTAACCCTAGTTTCTCTAAAGAACGAGTAAACTCGCTTAGAGAAGCTAAAGACAACTCAGCTGACTCGGTGTAACACGACTCGTCCAGACAAAACGACTCGCCCAGTCCCTCCACGTCATCATCGTCATCAACTTCATCTCCTTCTTCAAACCCAACAGGCCAGTTCCTCGGAAAACAGGCTTCTTTCTTATCCTTGGGGAGGTCAAACAGCAACAGCGCTTCTAACTCAGCCGAGTCAGCGAGTTGGGGAGGGATGGAGTGGTCGGTGAGCTCGAAGAACCCGAGTTTCGAGGAGAGGAGACTAGGGTTTGATCGAGCTCGGGACAAAGAGACCACCGGAACCGGAGGACAAGTGGCTGGCGGTGCACGGCGCGTGGGAAAGGAGAGAGTGGGTGGAAGACGGTGGAGCATCCTCGAGAGGGTGTCTGCAGCAGCTGACGTGGACATGGGATTGTCCGACTGCTGCGTCGACGGCGTCGGTGGCGGAGCTGACGTGGCGCCGGCGTGCATGTTTGGTGGCTGTGGTCGACCGTTGTTGCTTGTGAGCTGATCGAGACGGAGCTGGGGGAGGCTAGGGTGTGATAGGATATCTGATACATATGTAGGTCGATGAAATTGAAATGCATGTATATGATATAGTTTTGTATGTGGACACGTGTCCATGGATGGAAATTATGTGGGGGGTTTGATTATATTAACAAAGAAATTAGTGGCTGTAATCTTTGTTTTGTGACTAGATTAAGGAGAGGTGTCGAGTACTTGATTTGTTGCGTTGTGTGACAGATTATTTCATCAATAATTAAGTTCACACCTTGATGACTCTAGATTATCTTCCATGAACACAAAGAAATTGTCTTTGTAAGCTAATTCATTCGTATATTTTTGGTCGATCTTTCAATATAAACAACTATATGTTCCACAAGTAAATTTACGATTTGCTTGTTCAATTATTTTGTAATTGAAAAACAATATTACTGCTGGAAAACAAGATCTTTTTGTTGCTATTGACTCATTGATTTATAAATCTATTTACGTTTTCTTTTAATTTTATATTTGGTTGCTATTGCCCCAAGTCCATGAGTGTGCTCCACGAGCATGCTACATTACAGAGTATATCTGAATACTTTTGTTCTTGTTTTCCGGTGAACCCAAAAATTCGTGAACTTTTGAATATGTTAATGGCAATCTGCGTGCGCTGATACCTTGTTACGAGGGATATGTAATGTTGTGCCTCTCTGCTGGTGGCAGGTCGCATGTTATACTTCTAATTAATCCATTGTTTGAACTTTGATTCATCACTACTGTGGTATTTTCCTAACTAAATTAAAGTTCAAGATAATATATGATATCTGAAACATGCTCATCGTATTCATCAACTGGAAACCCAAAAGAGTAACAATATGTTGTACGTACTTGCAAAGATCGAGAAATGCGCGCAGTTCCGTCTTCTGCTGCTGCCGGAGCTAGCTGCGCTGTCTATAAGCTTTGGAATCGTCCTATCTGTCATGGCACTTTAATATTCCTCCAGGAACAACAGTCTCTCCCCGTTTCTTTCATCCAGTTCTGCACTTTTCCCGATCCCTAGCTTCTACATGTCTCGAAGCCATGGATTTTTGTTGTTGCTAAGAACCTCATTATTGTCTAAAAAGAAAGTTAGGATTCGAAGTGTTGTACGTACGTTTTTCTTCTTTGATAAAATGTTGTATGTTTTCTTTACATTGGATTCCTGATCAAAACTGGAAACCGACCCAACTGTGAGAGTGAGCTAATTTACATCGCCGACTTTAATCAATGACGTGTATTTTCTTGCGCTACAAGCTAGGGTTTCTAATTTTCCTTCCCTATATATATAATTGACCCCAGCTTACACTATCCATCTCCACCAAAACAATCATTGATTTCCTCTCCTTTCTTGAAACAAGAAAGAAATCCCTAATCCGCCAACAATCCTTTCATCTTCAACAAGTTTCCAAGTTTCTATTTGGGTCTAAGATGACTGTTCAAGTTCTCAGTCCGCTCCAATATTGCCTTAAGAACTTTCCCACCTTACCACATACACCAGTCTCTCCTCTGATGATATATCGCCCCAAACCTAGCCCTAGTAACCAGGCCATCCAAGCTCAACCCAACTTCCGGAAGCAGCAGAAGCCAAGCCGGACAAACAACACCAACTCTCAGCCGGCCAAGAACCAACTCAAGATCAAGAAGCGCCGAGGGGAACGGATCAAACCTGCGGCTCTGGCTCCTCAAGTGAATCGGCCATCTCCTCATCAGAAAATTCAAGAACTCAGGTTCTACGCAGGGTCGTGCACCTCTAGTGCCTCCCCGCCTCCAAGTTCGCTTCCAGTGCCATCCTTTCTTGCTAAGACGTGACCGAGTCGTCTCAAGAACCGAGGAAGTGTACGTACGTGTCAGACGAACAAGAAGAAAAAAGAAGTATAGAGGGATTCTCTTACGTACGTGCGGAGGGGGATCCTTTGATGATCGATATCAGATTCTTGCATGGCTTCAACTCGATCTTTATGTAGTCTTGTGGAAGAAAGATCATAGAGATGGCCAGATGGGAGCATGGTAGCTCACTTTTCGGCAAAACAAGTATTGGTTGCTTTGAAGATAGTTTCTGAAAGATTGCTGCAGGATTGCAGGGTCACCGTAAGTTATAGAAATTTTACTAGTTAATTGGTTGAAAGAATTGAATTATGGGGGGTGGTACTCTTTTTTACCCACTCTGATCAAGTAGGGTTTTTAACGAGGCCACGTACCTTCAACCCCTTTGTTTGTATTGACCATTTGTTATCAATGAAAGCTCGTGTTTGATCGATCAAAAGAATGTCTATTATTCACCAGCATATAGTAAGCTACATAAGTAAGGGCGCCAGTAATTAACATCGGAAGTTATTATTATTATTTTTTTGGAAATGAACATCGGAAGTTAATTTGTATCTCAAAATAAGTAATAATGTAAACATTTTCCGATAGTAGCACTTTAGGTATTTGGTAGTATTTAGGGCTGAATTCTACACACACACACACACATTCTTGAGTTGTCTTACACTCTTATGAAGATGACCAGATGGTTCGACATGCACCATCTGCACTGTGCAACTCATATAGCAAGCAAGTACACATAATATGACCTGACAAGCATTCCAGTAGGAACTAAGCACCGTCTTGAGTAGTGTTATTCATGCAGCACGCAATGCGCCTGTTATATGGACTCTCATTTCCTGTTCAAAAAAAAAAAGATGGACTCTCATTAACAGTAGACGTGAATAATATAAATATATAATTATAAGTTTTAACAATCATGGTTTTAGACTAACTCTTCATTAATAGAGAAAAATTGAGACCTATTGTTTGGGCATCTCTAGCAGATCGAATAGCTATATGAATGTCAAATATGACTTTTGCTAAATTTTCTAGGTAAATTTAGCTAGAGATTATGAAGAAAATTTGCTAACTAGAAGAAATGCCTGATTTAGCATGAACTCTAGCTAGAAATGATCCTACGATCGACTTCCAAGGACGCTGCTTCTCTTCCACTCTGCTCGCGCCAAACCTCACGACTAGCTAGCATCTAGTCGATGTTGAATTTGATATCTACGGTGGTAATGCAAACCCACAAGAAGTTCCATAATTGTTGCTTCAGTCTTCTGCTGATTTGCAAAGTAGAGTGTTTTTACCAGAAGCACATTGCTCCTGGAAACATATATAGGCTTTGTGTTTATACATAGTTCCTCTTGGAGTGCCATTTCTTCGTATTATGAGCGACTGGTATTTCCGTCATTGTCTCCTTCCACTCTGCTGCAAGATCCTTCAATGATGATGAAGTTAAGCTCTCGATGGTGGCCTTGGTTGGCAGACTCTCACTTAGCACATCTCTTATATTAATTTCCAGGCAACATTTTGAACAGGTTACATTTGAGAGCAGAAGACATGAAAGGGATTCTAATTATTGTTTCAATTTAATTCGATGACAATTTTTGCATAGCACAGTCCTAAGGCTGCAGCACCGAGTGTGTTGGGTGGAGCATCCAATAGCTTGTACTTGCTGAAAATTGATGGACTAGGACTGATGTGATGATCAGAACTATTTTTGGTTTTTGCATCTGCCATCAGTTGACATTAGTTGGCACCAAAAACATGCTTGATCCTACTGAAAATTGCGAAGACAGTTCTTCCCAAAAGGATCGATGCCAACGTAATCGTAAGTCGTGTTCCACAGAGAGACCTCTTTCAAATTCTCCACCTTGTTCTGACGCTCAAGCAAATTATTTGGACCATCTAAGGTAGCAGTGGTGTCTTTGGAAGTACGTTCAAGGTTCGAGAGAAGTTTCATCTGGTCATACAAATCTTCATTTTTCGAAATGAACTTCATGACCTTGGCTTCCTTTTCCATCATCTCCCAAGAAAATTTCCCATCCAAAAGGGTCAACACCATTGTTGATCCAATCACTAACAGCGTGCATGAGCTCCATTGGGGTAGGTTGGGTATATGAATGAGCTCCATTGGGGTTGCAGATGAAGCTGCTAATACTCGAATGGTTATGCTCAGCAGTTTATGTAGTGTAAGGTGTTGATCATCAAACCATCAATATATCACGTAAGCTTCAATTCATGTTACTTTCAGAATGTTAAGTTGACTGTATTAACAAAATGGTAAACAAGATGGCACTCCGTTTCTCCAAATATTATTAAGGTGAACAATTAATTTGTTTGATGATGACATGAAAACTAAGAAAATGTGAGATCATTTCATATGTGTCGATAGATTATATTTTGAGTCTACAAAATACACTTGTAATATATAGTTATAATTAGAGCATTTCATACGCATTCATGCATTAATAGTTAATACCTTAAAAGAAGTGGTTATGCCTAATCCATGAAACGACTCGAACAAGAACACTAATGAGAAGTAGACCAACTCATATAAAACGCCCTCGTTTTTGAATCAATCAAATAGGACGTGTCATTGAGTTCTCCTCCGCCCTCGCATAACCGTCCACCTCACACTCCATTCGCGCCTCCCCATCCTCGTCCCCCTCCCCCACCTGAAACCGAAACCAAACGCCATTCTAGTTTCCTTTGGTCTTCCAAACCAGACCAAGAACACGAACAGTAGCTGAAATTCATCATCATCAATATGTTGGCTAAACTCTTCAAGATATCCTTACAAAAACAACAACACCATCCTCAGGTACTCTTGATTTCAGTTACCAATGTTGGTTTCCTTAATCTCTGTCGTCTTTCCTTGTTTACGGATTTGTCGAATTACAATGATTAGAGCCTCAATGTCGATCATGAATAATTTGAAATTTGAACAAATCATGATCGAATGAGATAATGTACCTAGATGATCGAATCAAAAGTGCTTTATTTTCTGTGGGAAATGCTTATATTTTTGTTTTTGTTTTTTTTTGTAAAAAGAGAAATGCTTTGATTGTTTAGGAGAAAAAAAAGTGGTTAATTGTATGCTTTTGGGGTTAATGGTGCCTCAGGCAAGGGTGTCACAAGCTGATTTGGATCCAAGAATTGTATTTCACTATGGGATTCCATCTACTGCATCAATTCTCGCACTTGACCGCACTCAGAGCTTGTTGGCAATTGGAACCTTGTGAGATATATTAGATTCTGAATTTTGTACATTCTGTTTGAAGGGTTCATTGATCAAATAGTAGAGTTCTTGAATGATGAGATGGTTTCGCAGTTTATAGTTAGGAACTTTGAGTGTGGACTGTCTAGAAAAGCTAGTGAATCCGGCGGAATCATTCAAAAGATAGGAGCTTTTTGAGTTTGTTGATTCTATTCTGGACTGAATGCAGGGATGGCAGGATAAAGGTGATTGGTGGCGATAATATTGAAGGGCTTCTGATATCACCTAAGCCATTGGCGTTTAAATACTTAGAGGTTAGTGTTTAAATTGTGCTTAGTCACTATGTTGTTTCTTCCTCTCAGTGTTTGGTGCCCTCTTCTATCTTTTGATCATACAGACAGTATGATACATTCTCATCTTCATATTCATGACAAGTTGACTATTTGTATTTTTATTATAATTTTTTGCAGTTCTTAGAAAATCAAGGTTTTCTAGTTAGTATCTCAAGTGAAAATGAAATTCAGGTACTGCTTTCAATCCAAATTTATAGTTATTAATACATCTGCTACTAGGGACTATCTAGTATCAATATAATTGTATCATTTTCAACATCTGATATGGTGCTAACAGTATTGATTGGGTTAATAGGTTATTGGTGTTGGCAGGTTTGGGATTTGGAACACAAGCAAATAGCTGGTTCTTTACAGTGGGAATGCAATATAACTGCCTTCTCTATTATTTATGGCACCAATTACATGTATAGCACTTGTACAACTGGTTATTGTGGCTACATCTTCATTTGATATTCATTGGCTGCAAATTCAAGAAAATCTCGGTGATGGAATATATCATTACTTTCAGGTATATTGGAAACGAATACGCAATGGTGTCTTTGGTGAAGTATGATGCAGAAGATCAAAAAATCAAATTACTGCCATATTATATTACTTCAAACTTCATAGCTGGTAATCTCACTCTCTATATATTTGATTGACGTCATACTTTGTTGTAACGCAAACCTCGCATTAGTCTCCACTGATTAGGGAGCAGAGGGTTGGATAATTAGCATTACTATTTCATCAACCTGGCAAATCAAGTAACATCGCTTATGCAAATATTTTGGGGAATTAAAGAAATTTTGAGGTTACTGAGAACAACAAGAATTTAGAGATGAATGTGGCTTTTTACTACAAAAATTTCAACACTATGGTCACTTGTGTTGTGTCAATACTTTTGCAGTTATGTATTGTTCATTATATTCAGATGCTAAACTTATCTGTCAATATTGCAGAAGCAGCTGGAATGTCATTGCCTGATACTCTTTCTGTTGTTGGAGTTCTCCATCAACCTAGTTCTCCGGGAAACAGGCAAGACAGAATCCTTATGAGAACAGTGCCAACATCTTTCAATCCAACCAATGCACTAGGCTGTCAAATGTTTTTCTGCTATTGCAAACTTGGCTTCTTTGTTGAAATTATAATGCTTTGAATCCAAAAAGAAATTTACAGAATGAACTAGAGAGGCAAGAACATGAGGAGTTCAGCCTTTTAGGCATATATTTTATAAACTGAATTATTTAGTGTTTATAAGAGCCTTGTTTTGATTTAGGGCCAGAGCTTGATGCATCACTATTCCCTAAATATACACACACTTGTGCCCAAACAAACATATCAACACATGTGCATAACTGCATATACACATACGTAAATCTATGTGCATAGCTACTGTCATGGATGAAACAAGATGCTACAGTTTCATATTTAGATGTGTTATTTGTTCCAGGTGGCTCATTTTGAAAATTATGTCCTTTTGCAGAGTGCTGATTGCATATGAGAATGGTCTGCTTGTTCTCTGGGATGCTTTACAAGATCAAGTTGTTCTTGTAAGAGGTTCCAAGGACATTCAAGTGAAGGAAGAAACAGTCCATAGTTATCCTAAAGGCAAAAGAACTGAGCTTTCTGATGCTAAATCAGAAAGCAAACAGGTGGAGAAGGAGATAAGCTCTCTTTGTTGGGTATGTGATAATGGGTCGACTCTTGCCGTTGGCTATGTAGATGGTGATATAATGTTTTGGGATTTATCAACTGCTGCCTTTACCAAGGATCATAGATCTAAAAATATAGCTAACAATGTTGCAAAGCTACAGTTAACATCAGATGACAAGAGACTCCCTGTCATAGTTTTACACTGGTCTGCAAATAGGTTGAATAATCATCCTAGGGGACATCTATTTTTTTACGGAGGTGGAGGAATTGGATCTAAAGAAGTTCTCACGGTATGATTTCAACTCAATTGATATTGTTTTGTACTTTGTCATTAGTTCTGTTACTTATATCTATGTTCCTGTGATACTCAATACTACTGTTAGAGGTCCTAAAGACAATTACAATTAATTAAGAATTCATGTAAAGCATACCACCCAGGAGACTTGCATAATTACCACTGCATGCCTATGCTCCTGGATTGAGATTTATTCATCTTCTCTAATTCAACTTTGCAAAAATTTGTCTCTCTAATTCACAGGTTCTCAGCGTGGATTGGTCTTCAGGAATAGAAAGTCTGAAATGCCTAGGTCGTGTAGACCTTACACTTGTTGGTTCATTTGCAGATATGGTTTTAATGCCGGCTGCTGGAGCAATGGAGAATGGTGACATATTGCTATTCACTTTGACAAATCAGGGACAACTGCATGTCTATGACGAGGCTTGCTTGTCTGCCTTGATGTCTCAGCATAAGAAAAAAACTGTTGGGACAGCAGTGCAGTATCCTGTGTTCATACCTACTACTGAACCTTGTATGACAGTGGCAAAGCTTGCTTTGGTCGATAGAGATGGGAAATACTCTTCACCTCTGTCTAAGGTAGTGTTCTTTCGTAACACATAAATCCTAGATACATGTATCATGGTAGTGTCATCAACTTTCACTTTGAGTTTTCTATAATAACGAGATTGTCCCAGCTGAAAATCTTCAGGAAGCATAAAGGAGGAGAATTGAAGTATTCTTCCTTTTCCGTGTCTCTTCTTTGTTAATTTGTGTGTCTTTGGTCCTTAAGCAAGTTGCTGTTGACAAGTCTAATGCGGAAAGAACTTTGAACAAGGGGGGTGCAAAGTGGCCTTTGACTGGTGGTGTTCCCAGCCAACTTCGTGATGATTATCATGTTGAGAGACTATATGTGGCAGGATATCAAGATGGATCTGTTCGAATATGGGATGCCACCTATCCAGCTCTGTCGCTTATCTATGCTATAAGTCCTGAGGTTGGTATGCTGTCAAGTCTACATAAACAGGTTTTATGTTGTAGAGATCATAATATTCATTTGACTGTGTCCTGGAGACTAAATGTGAGAAAGTCACCCTTTTTTGTGTGAATGGAAGGTAAAAGGCATCAGATCCACAGGTGCAAATGGAACAGTATCAGCATTGGAATTTTGTTCCCTTACTTTAAAATTAGCTATCGGTGATGTGTGTGGTCTGGTAAGAGTCTGTTGACCTTGTAGATGCCTTTCTCATAGGTGATCATCGTGTGATACTTTGATTATTTTGTTCTTGTTTGAGATATTGTAGGTTCGGCTGTATAAACTAATAGGACGTCCAGACGAGACAGAAGTGCACTTTGTGACAAAAACAGAAAAGGAAGGTTGGTTATGTACATATCTTTTACCGCACATAGATGTCTCTACATTTTTCTTACAAATAAAAGAGAAGTTTGATATATAAAAATCCTTAGACATTTAACTGCACACACAGAGAAGGATGCAATAAGCAGGTTTGAAAGCTTGGTTGATAGCTAAAATCTCAGAAATAAGTGAGTAGATGAGATGACTTTCTCTCTCCCTATAGGCGTAGATGTAAATTAATGCAATGTGCTCCTGATGGTTGTGATGGAACTAATCTGTAACAAACTCACACACATCACGTAAAGATGATGATTTATCATCTTCTTGAAATACTATGTGTGCGAGTGTGTAATAAACTCACAAACATAAAAATTTATGCTAGTATTATGAATGAAGCTAGTTCTCTATTCAGTAGTTGCATAACGGTGAAACTTGGTGGTTTACCCTATTGCATTTACTGTAGCGGTTTCATTTTCTAATAAGAGCTATACTGGTTGCAGTTTATTCTTCACAACAAGGTAATAGGCCTCAGTGCACTGCTGTGTTTTCTATTCGTGATTCCGCTATATGCATACTACAATATGCCAATTTTGGAGCAAGACTTGCTGTGGGGTATGAATGTGGCCAGGTGAGAATCATTTTTTTAACTTTGTAATACTAAAACTAGTGAAATTTCAAATTAATAAATTTCTAGAATTTATGTTTCCATTTCACAATACAGGTTGCAATGCTTGATATTAGTACATCGTCAGTTTTGTTTCTTACAGACACTGTATCCAACTCAAGTTCCGCAGTCATCTGTCTGTATGTGAAATCATTTTCAGATACTAATAGCTTATCACAGAGCTCTTTGGGCTCTGAATCCAAGAATTCGACTGATCCTGAAATTGGAATGAAACCAAAGGATTCTGAATCCAAGACTGTAAGTGATTCTGGAAATGGGTTGGCAATCCCAAAGGACTCTGAATCCAAGAATGTGGCTGATCCTGAACATGGAATGAGTGTAAAAGATACTGAATCCAAGACTTTGAGCAAGTCCGAAAGTGGATTGGTGTTTGTCATGACCAGAAATGCACATATTGTTGTTTTAGATAGTGGAACTGGTAATATGATCCAGTCCTGGTCCATGCATCCAAAAATGGATTCTACTGCGATTGCGCTGTACATTATAGGTGAGTAGTTAGTTTCAGTGAAAACATAGATATCTAATGTTTTTATTTTTTTTGCTTCCTTATTTGTAAATATTTGGTTGGGGGAAGGGTGCAATGTTGGAATGAAGAAACACAGATATCTTTCATTGCAGAGGATGGTGATATTTTATGTGATATGTCGAGTGCAAAACAGCAATCTTCAGACTCACCTCACAAAGGCGAAGCTAAACTTGATAACGTACCACCCAATGCTGACTCTGGACGGACACAGCTTCTAGTTGACCCTGATACCTCCACCAAAACTGCATACTTTGTGCAGAGATCGCTGAACATATGTGTATTAGTTTGTTGTGACAACACATTGCACTTGTATTCATTAAAGTCTGCACTTGAGGTGCCTTCTTATCCTCTCCCATTTTAGTTCTCAACATCTCGACATCTCTTTATACAAATAACTGAAACATTTGTTCTAGGGTGACAGTAACTCCATTCTGAAGGTGAATCTTGTAAAACCGTGTTGCTGGACTACAATCTTCAAGAAAGATGGGAAACACAGTGGTTTGGTAGTACTCTATCCGACAGGAGTATTTGAAATCAGGTGAAACACTACCCTTCTGTGCTTAGCTGGTGTGAAATCTGATTTCTTCATTGTTAGAAAATACATATAGCATGTAGTGAATATAATGCTTTCGTTACCAATTCTTATGAAGTTATGATCACATATTTGGATTATATTCATACCTTATATGATTCTAGTAATACTGTAATAGTGGATTAATGGAAGTGAAGGCCGGTTTTGAAACAGGTCTTTTCCAAATCTTGAAGCGGTGAGAGAGATATCACTAATAACAATTCTAAGATGGAACTTCATGACTAACATGGATAAGACAATCTGTTCTTCTGATCGTGGACAAATGATTCTGGTGGGTTTACTTTCTTCATTTTGATAGGAACTTGTTTTATGTGTCTAGTATAATAGTATATCATTTGCTATAGTAATGCATCTGCTTCAAAATCATGTCCTTTAATTGATTCAGAATGCAAAATTGTATCCCAGAGGTCGAAATAGCTTTGTCCTTTAACTAGAATTTGTTAATTCGTTTTAGGTAAAGGGGTGTGAATTAGCTTTTGTATCTCTTTTGGCCTATGAAGATGACTTCAGGTCTGCATTTCAAATTCGTGCTTGGGCTTGTCTGAGAGCTTTGAAGAATAAATTCATTGCAAGATGAAACACGTATACCTTATTAATGGAATTTCGTCTCACTTAGGATTTCGGAGTCCTTCCCTTGTCTTCATGATAAAGTGCTTGCAGCTGCTACAGATGTCATTGCCAATTTATCTCTTAGGCAGAAACAGGTTCAGTGTATAGCTTCAACCTCCATTATGATTGGTTCTTTTGGTGAAGCTAATAGTCTAATTCTTCTTTGCTGGACTTCTTCACTACAGAGTGCCGCCCATGGGATTTTAGGAGGTTTCATTAAGGGCTTAAAAGCGAGCAAAACGGATAAGAACATGGATCCAAGTCAGCCAACTGGAAATCATGAAACGTATTGTGCGAATTTGGAGAGCTTATTTTCAAACCCCCCATTCTTGAAACCTTCCACAGATGTGAAGGATAGCCAAGAACCCCTGATGCTTAACCTAGGTTCTCTATCCCTTTCTTTAGTTATCCTTCCTTCTATCTCCTTTCTGTTTATGACTGCTTTTCAACTCCTTGGTGCAGATGATATTGTAATTGATGGACCTATTACTGTCTTTCCTAAAGATCAAAAGACCAAGGAGGAAAAGAAAGGTACTTATGCATACCAAATATGTTCCAGTTTGACAGTGTTTTGAGTGTGCTCTTGATGTTTCATGTTTGCTCAGCAGACAAGGGATCAGAGAAGAAAACGTTATTTGAAGGCGCAACTAGTGATACAAAGCCAAAACCAAGGACAGCTGCAGAAATCAAGGCTAGATATAGAGAAACTGGGGTAATTACCATCATCTAAATTTGGAAAAAGTTTAAGCGCGACATTTCTATGATCTAACGTTCTGGCCATCGGTCATCAATGGTTGCAGGATGTCGCTGCAGCAGCTGCACGCGCAAGAGAAATGCTTGCAGAACGTCAGCAAAAACTAGAGGTACAGATTGCCACTGATGAATTGCTTATCTCCCAGTTTACAACATTGTCTTTTTCTTTCTGTGGTGTCATTAGTTGTGTAGCATATTTTCGAGTAGTAGGGCAGTCCATGACTCATCTGGCTTATAAGCATGTCATGTCTCTTCTATGTACTACATCAGAAACTCAGCGAAAACACAGAAGAACTAGCGAGTGGAGCTCAAGACTTTGCATCCATGGCAAAGGAACTGGCCAAGAGAATGGAGAGTCGTAAATGGTGGCAGCTATGACAAGTTAGAACCACCTTCCTTGTCGGTTTAGTTGAATCTCACTCTCATGATTGAAGAGCAAGATACACCCTTACCATATTGTTGACTCATATTTCCACTATGCATTGGCTCATGGCGTTGTACATAATAGGAGGACTGAGTAAACTTATAGCTGAGTAAAACGTTCTGCTCGTTTTCTGTGTTTTACTGGTTTGATCCTTCCGACCAAAACGAGTACAACGACTGGTAAAAGGGAAATCCGAAAGAGAAAGAAGGAATTCATGAAACATGTGCGGTTGAAGTTGACCCTTTTGTTTTGGACCATTTCCAAAGTGGATGATGGAAACTCCATTACGGAGTCGCCTTTAGGTATAATATTGGGATGGAAACCTACCATGTGAAAATAGGTGGCGGCTTCACGCTACCTTAACTCGTATGTTTTTCTCCAAAAATATGGAACGTCATACAAATACTGTTATTGCTTGATAATGGTGGTTAGATTTGAACTAGTTCAATTATGTGGTATCAGAAAAGAAAAAAGAGAAAAGCTACGAATTCTTATAAGATAATAAGCGAGTGGACGACAAGAATCATCCAATAACAATCCATCAAACATCAAACACTCAAACCACATCAATTTGTCACTCATAAACTGTGACTCACAATTCTCCATTCTAAAAAAAAAAAAAAAAAAAAAAAAAAAACTGTCACTCACAAATTTGACAGAAATCAACTTCAAAGGAAGAAATCGCCAATCAACATCGCTCCTTGTTCCTTCTTGATCATCACAAAGCTACGGGAACACAAGAAGCCTGCAAAAACAATTCCTCCTTAAAAACTGACACCGACCAAAAAAGAAAGGAGGAAAATATAAAGATTGACTCTTTGATTGTTCCAAGTTCAACAACAACGTCGGAAAAATCCCAGAGAAAGAAGAACAAGAATTTCCAACCCCAGAATCTCACATTCCCCGCCAGAATTTGACCAAACCCTCCCAGTAGTTTGGCCATTCACATCCGTGGGTCCCGCTTTCCACAAGTCCCGTAATATGGTCCACAATCCAATGTTTCTGTTTCAGTTTGAATAATTGAACTAGATTTTTTTTTTTCTTTCACGCGCACAAGTTCCATACATAAACAACCCAAACTCTGAAGCAAGGTGTTAAAGAAGTAGAGATACAATAAAGAGGACAAGCAACAAGAAGCACAAGTTGTGTTGGAAGTGGAGGAGAGAAGTCCTTGTGTTATCTTCTTACTTTTCTAATATACCTCTTGCTCACATTGCTCCACGTTCATCCATATTACTTCATTAAAGCCTGAGGCACCCAAAAGATCAAATCTTTAGGGGCTCGCTGCATCTGGGTGTCTCTCTCTATCTCTCCAATGGCGAGTTGGGTCATCTCAGAATGTGGCCTCAAGCCTCTCCCTAGAGTCTACCCTCAAACCAGAAATGGCCTCACCTCAAAACCCATTAGGCCATTGCAACTCAAAAGCAAGAGCCTTGGTTCTTCTTTGAGGGTGTCAAATGGGTTTAGAGGGCAGAGTTGGAAACTCAATGTGAGTGCTCCATTGAATGTGGTGACTCTTGGGGAAGACAGGGTTGATGGTGGGGAGTTTGACCCTGGTGCAGCTCCTCCGTTTAATTTGGGTGATATTCGGGCAGCAATTCCAAAGCATTGTTGGGTTAAGAATCCTTGGAAGTCTATGAGTTATGTTGTGAGGGATGTGGCTGTGGTTTTTGGCTTGGCGGCTGTGGCGGCTTACTTTAACAGTTGGGCTGTTTGGCCTCTTTACTGGTTTGCTCAGAGCACCATGTTCTGGGCTCTCTTTGTTCTTGGCCATGATTGGTGAGTTCAAATTTGGTTTTTTCTATTGAGTTTTTGTTGGATTGAGAGGTGTTTAAGTTGATTGGTTGAAGTGAATTGTGTTGTTGTTTTGTTTCTGCAGTGGTCATGGAAGCTTCTCTAATAACCCAAAGCTGAATAGTGTGGTGGGTCATCTTCTTCATTCTTCAATCCTTGTCCCATACCATGGATGGTTAGTTGTTTTTGCCCTGAAGAAGTATGCTTCATTGTTATATTCTGCCTCGTTTTTCATTCTTCATTCTAACACGTGTCATTGTTATGTTATCATAGGAGAATAAGTCACAGAACTCATCATCAGAACCATGGTCATGTCGAAAATGATGAGTCTTGGCATCCGGTACGCTGACATTTGGGGTTATATATAATGTTTCTATTCTTTCTTCAGGCATTCATTTACTGAAATAGCAACTGTGTATTGTCTGATTTTGCAGTTAACTGAGAAAACCTTCAAAAGTTTGGATAAGGCTACTCAGATGTTGAGGTTCGCCTTGCCTTTCCCTATGCTTGCTTACCCCTTTTATCTGGTGAGCCTCCTGCTTCTTGATTCTTAAGAGTTTTTTTATTACTAATGAGCTTGGCAATTGAGAGATCCTTTTTCTCATTTCGATTGTTTGATAATGCTGATTTTGATCACAGTGGAGTAGAAGTCCAGGAAAGAAAGGTTCTCATTATAATCCGAGCAGCGACTTGTTTCTTCCAACTGAAAGGAAAGATATTATCACCTCCACTACCTGTTGGACTGCAATGGTTGCCCTGCTTATTGGTCTGAACTTTTTAATGGGTCCAATGCAAATGCTTAAGCTTTATGGAATTCCATACTGGGTAGGTTCGAATTCCTCATGCGTTGATGGTGCTCCTATATCAATCATCCTTCTCTGACTTTAATGTGCTTCTATATCTGTCATCCTTCTCTGATTGTCACATTGGTTTCTTTGGATTGGATTCAAATGCAGGGGTTTGTCGTATGGTTGGACTTAGTGACTTACTTACATCACCATGGCCATGAAGACAAGCTTCCATGGTATCGTGGAAAGGTAAAGTATTCAACTTACTGAGTTAGATGTTATTCACTCATTGCCTTCCAAATTCAATACTTTTACATCCATAGCAGTAGGAGTAATGTTGCTTGTTCCATACACTGCAAATGCTTCCTTGTTCTGTACAATGTATGATGCTGATATGTGTTTCTCTGCTAATAACAATCAGGAATGGAGTTATCTAAGAGGAGGGCTAACAACCCTTGATCGTGACTATGGACTGATCAATAACATTCATCATGATATTGGTACCCATGTCATACATCACCTATTCCCTCAAATCCCACACTACAACTTAGTAGAAGCAGTGAGTAACACATACTTTCACCTAAACAATTTGGCTGAAAATTCGATTCAACCTTGTTTCCAATTCTGATATGCTTCTTGTTAATTTCAGACCGAGGCAGCTAAGCCTGTGTTTGGGAAGTACTACAGGGAGCCAAAGAAATCTGGGCCTCTCCCATTCCATTTATTGGGAGTCCTTGTAAAAAGCTTCAAGAAAGATCACTATGTAAGTGATACTGGGGATGTTGTATATTATCAAACTGATAAGAAAATCTCCGGATCTTAGGATCTAGGATATGGAGTTGTGAAGTTTTCAGGCTACAAAAATTGAAGGGTAGCAAGCTTTACATTCTTTCTCCAACTTTGAACTACTTGCTACTGTCATGGGCAGCCATTCTGCCCACGCATACATTGTAATTGTATCAAGAGGAGAGGTACTTGGCATAGATGATTTGCGGGCTCTTAAATTGTAATAGAGGGGCATATATGTAGTGTACTATTTATTGATTTGTGAAGGAAATAACTTTCTTTTATTTGACACGTATCAGAGTACCAACACCAACTGAAATAGCTTGGTATAGCATACAAGTCTTACATTGTTGAAATAGCTTGATTTCTTAAATCTTTTCCTCTCAGTCTCTACATTGTAGAAAAATATGCAGTTGCGTAACACAGTTGTTTTTATGTTTTACATACATGGAGCAGAGGAAGGCTACGATGGGATTATGTAAAAGAAATCTTGTGTTGAACTAGGTCCCTATGTGGATGACAAAGGCAGTATCATATGATTTAGGATTTGGTTAAGAAAGAAACAGAAAGGTTAAGAAACATACTTTGGTTCATATAAGTATAGTATGACAGCGTATGAGACTATGAGGTAATGAGAGGAAACTTAAGAAAAACTAAGGCGGCTATTCGGCCTACATAATTGGTGGCGGCTTTTTGAAAGGTCTTTTTTTTTGGTCAAGTCTTTTTGAAAGGCTTTTTGAAAGGTTGGTGAAGGCTATAAACGGCAAAGATGCTCTAAGAAATGCTGAAAACACGTAGTGCATGAATGAAGACGACAGGTAGAAACATGGAGGGAGAATTTAATAATGTTCATGATCTCTGTCCATCTAAATATCTGTATAAAATGTATATATAAATATATATATATATATATAACAGAACTATACAATATACACTACATAAAGAAAGGACAAGCTTTAATGGGGAACTTGAAGATTATAGATTTGTAAAACTATACATGAGATGGTAATAGATGATAATATAGACTATGTGCAAGTGCACCTCAAATTTTCCTAAGCAAGCAATTCAAACTGCCAAAGTCATTCAACTATTCAAGCTTCTGTCTAGTTTGCATTGTTGTGTGGTTTCCCAGTATACAGAGCTCAAAATCTCTTCTATGGCCAATGGGGTAGTTATACCACCATGTAGCCTAAGCCCTTTGCCTAGAATGTACCCTCGAACCAGAAATGATCCAACTTCAACACCCTTTAGGCAGTTGCAGCTCAGCCAAAGCAGGAGTCTTGGTTTTTGTTTCAGGCTCTCAGATGGGTTCAAAGAGAAGAGTTGGGCAGCCAGAGTGGGTGCTCCATTGAGTGACGCAACGTTTCATGATGATGGTGATGAAGTTGACACCAGTGGAGCAATTCCGAAGCATTGTTGGGTTAAGAACCCTTGGAAGTCTATGAGCTATGTTGTAAGGGATGTTGCTGTGGTTGCTGGCTTGGTGTCTCTGGCAGTCAAATTTGACTGTTGGGCTGTTTGGCTTTTTTACTGGTGTGCTCAGAGCATCATGTTCTGGGATCTCTTTGTTCTTGCCCATGATTCATTCCATACATGGTTAGTTTTTCTGTTTTCTCTCGGAAAAACCAATTCTTCATTGTTATATTTTCATAGTTTTTACATGTGTGATTGTTATTGCAGGAGAACAAGACATCAGAAGATTCAGTACCATGGAGATGTCGAAAATGATAATCCGGTAACTTCACATCTACGGTTTTCTGCTTCTATCCTCAGTCATTGACTTACTGTCTTACTGAACTATGCAACATCTGATTCTGTAGCTAAATGAGAAGACTTTAAAAAGTTTGGATAAAGTGACTCAAATATTGAGGTTCTTCTTCCCATTCCATCTGGTGAGGCTCATGCTTCTTGCTTCTTAGAATTTTCAGTTACTTCTTACTTAGGCTTCGTACTCATTTCTAGTGTATGATTAATACTGATGTTGATCACAGTGGAGTAGTAGTCCAGGAAAGATGGGTTCTCATTATGATCCGAAAACCGAATTGTTTCTTCCAAATGAAAGGAAAGATGCACTTGCCTCCACTACCTGTTGGATTGCAATGGTTGCTCTGTCTTCTCTAATTGGCCCGATCCAAATGATCAAGCTTTATGGAGTTCCATACTTGGTAAGTTTTATATATCAATACCCATCACTGATTGCCACATTCATTTCTTTAAATTTGTATTCAAAATGCAGGGGTTTGTGGTGGTGCCTGGACTTGGTGAATTACTTGCATCACCATATATGGACATCATGACATTGGTACTCATGTCATACATCTCCTCAAATCCCACACTACAACTTAATAGAAGCAGTGAGCAACACTTTCACCTAAACTATTTGCCTAAAAATAAACAAAATGAGCTAATGTGGTTCTTGTCACTTCCAGAGAGCGGCAGCTGAGCCTGTGATTGGGAAGTACTACAGGGAGCCCAAGAAAACTGTTCCTCTTGCATTACATTTACTGGGAGTCCTTGTAAAAAGCTTCAAGATTGATCACTATGTTAGTGATACTGGGGATATTGTGTATTACCAAACAGATGAGAAGCTCTCCGGATCTTAGGATCTAGGACATGAAGTTGTCAAGTTTGCAGGCTGTTATCATATCAAGAGGAGAGGTTCCTGGCGTACAAGATTTGCAGTCTATTGATCTCTCTACCAAAGGGCTTAAAAGATTTCCTTGTATTTGACAAATCTTGAAGTATCAAGAACAATGTTTGTAATAGCATAAAAGTTTTACACTGTTGAAATAACTTGATACCTTAAACCGTTTCCTCTCTTTCTAACCGTGACGCGTACGGATCAATAGATTACTGAATGTACTGCACTCATGAATGAAGATATTCGCAATGGATCTTTTCGGATGCCATCTTGGCCACAAATGCCACTACTAACATCAATTCCTTGGGGTTTGAGAGTAGAAAGAGCCTCAGAAGCATTCTCCGGTTTTATTCCTCCTGCCAAAAGCCATCCGTGCTTGCTTCTAATACTTGGTAGCTTAAACTGAGTCCAATTGAATCCCTTGCCACTGCATCAGGCAATTCAATGGTGGAATGAATGAAAAGAAGATCATATTATGTAAACCATGAAAATATGAAGTTTATTTCTGTGACTATATTAAGTAGAAAGGTTTCATTACCTGCCACCCTTTGCACTATCCACAAGAACCCAATCAGTTAGAGAACACTCTTCAGCAGAAATTTGGTTCAAGAGAGTTCCATCTTCATTAGCATGAAGGACATATATTATACGGTTCTCTTGGACTAATGCCGGAAAAGCAGCACGGGAACCATCTCCATGAAGCTGCATAACCTCAAAACATTACCTTCCTAAGCATTTTTTTTCACCAAATTAATCAAATTCTTGGCCAAAAGATGTATACCTGAACAAACTCAAGGTCTGCTGCATCAGAGGCTCTTAGTATTGTGTCCGCATCGTCATCCACAAACACCCCAACAGGCTGTGCCCCGTACTCCCTTGCAGCTCTCGAAATCTCCTTTGCAACTGAAAGTGAAATGGACCGTTTAGAGTTTGGCCAAATGATCATCCCAATCAAATCAGCACCAGCTTCTGCTGCCGTTGCCGCATCTCTTGCAGAAGTAATGCCACACATCTTAACCAAAGGCCGATTCTTTCTGAGTTCCTCACGCTTATACGAGACATCATCTTCCTCCTTGACAACTCTGCATGTAATTCGATTCTTTCTAGACAACTCGACATTTGACAGGCACAATGAGCCCGGCTTCAAACCTACAAAACACATAACACGACTGACAAATGCTGAAAACTTGTCCTAATGATTTCATGTAAGTTTCGACAACAACGATAACATAAGTAGAAATACCAGGAATTTGCCTTCGGCCACCGACTTTGACAACTCCAGGCTGAAAGTGGCTTCCAGTAACTAATCCTGAAAACAAGGAGAACAATAATGAAACCCAACAATCCCATTTTCAAAGAGCCTTGCATATGTCAAAGAGGGATACAAATAACACATGAAACTTGAAATGCACAACCATTTGATGCGAATATCAGATCCCATGGCTACCAAACTCATTAACAATGTGTTTTAGAAGCAAAGAATACAAGGTAACAATCAAAATTACAAAAGCGTCTCTTTGGAGCATTTCATCGAGCAGTTGGAGCACTTGAGAGCTGAGCAACTTATATATGGAGAGTGAGAGAGATAAGGACAAACCTGCAAGCATGGTTCCTTCTCCAATCTATTCGTGTGTAAATTACCGCGGGGAAAAAAGAAACTAATGATGTGTTTGACCCATCAGAAGTTCAGAACTGGTCCATTTAGAGGGTAGGGCAAAAGCAAAATCCAGTCTTGAAATTTTTCAAATGATTTTAGGAACATGCACTGTGCTGCAGAAACCAGTAATTTTCATTTATTGAATAGACAAATGGTTCAAAACAAATAAGAAAAACGATCCATAGTTGCCAACATATGATCAATTCTGATCGTAAGATGCATATATTTGATCTCAATTACATTATCTGTTGCCTCCGCGATTAAATTTTCAACCTAACAATACCACCATACCTCACAACTTTAGGATTCAATGGGGAGATAACGGACAGTTTTTGAAACCACCTTAAGAACACAGAGGTCACAAATGAGACCAATCTACAGCAGAGAACCCTCATGGCCACAATCTACAACAAACTCTTGCCTATAGAATCAGGCTCCCAAAACAATTTCACAATGGACGCAGCAGCTCATTCAAACATTCAACAATGACGGACCAAAATGCTATTGACCACCTCAACCAAACTAAAAGGAGCTTTCCAAATCAAAGAAGAGAAGGCTTATTTCCCTTTGGTGTTGACTATCATTTTTCCATAGGATTTGCTAGTAATAAGCAGTGTACCAATAAAACATCAAAACACCAAACATATCAATCTCAAATTCATAACATCATTAAGCAAACGATAAGATCCCACGGAATAAAATGCCAACATAATTTGTCAAGGTCATGGAACTTGTAACTACTTAGCCAAACAACCTAATCAAATAAGCTAAATCCCATATCGTCGTCGGACTCCTCAGCCGGCTCTTCCTTCTTTGCTTCCTCCTTGGCAGCTGCAGCAGGGGCAGCAGCGCCACCGGCAGCTGCAGCAGGAGCGGCAACGGCAACAGCGAACTTGGAGGGATCCTGCAGTCACCATTGAACACAATTAGTAACATGGAACACAAAAGATCATTATTTCATAAGCAACCAGATTAAAGCTAACAAGACAGTAGAATAGTGTTATTTTACCTCCAGATACTCCTTGACCTTGTCAGCTTGGGGGAAGCTATACTCGGTAGCAACAGCAATTGCCAGCACATTCTTGTAGGCATTGAGGAACATGTGTGGTGCAGCCGCAATTGTCGGGTATGAAATGGCCAATGCCAATGCTGTGACATTGGAGACACCAGAAGCAAACTTAATCATGAGGTCATCCTCAGTAAGATCAAGCACCTCTGGGCTGAAGACAGATCCATTGTCATACACCATCTGGACAACAAGACCATAAGAGAATGGCCTGATCCCGAGCTTGGCAAGAAGGGCAGCCTCAGAAGACCCAACCTTGTCACCCTTCTTGATAAGTTCAACAGGGGTCATGATTTCCACAGTACCCTTGTTAATCTTGGTCGGAATGTTCAAGACCTGCAGTAGGAATTGTGTCAATACTAGCACTCTTCCAACATTAAATAAAACTATAGAAGGATCCTAAAAGAATGTTACAGACCTGGAAGAAAGAGGTCTGGGACGGGTCGAGACCGGTGTTGCCAGGAGGAACAACGACATCAATGGGAGCAACCAAACCAACACGAGCAGGAGCTCCAACCTATCCAATCATAGAAATTAGCAATGTTATAATACAATTTTGATACACCATATAAACAAAAAAACTAGATCACAAACAAAGTGTCACAGACATCAAAAGGCAAACGAAGCATATCAGACAGGTATATCACAAGGACACTAGCCTAAACACAAAACCCAACATTTTGATGAATAAGTATGGGACAATAAACTACAGTTCATGATAAATTTATCACAGTTCGGTTAGAACTAGGATTAGCTGCAGAAAATGACTGATGGAAAAAAGACGGTAGCAATAACAGAAACCTGTCACAATCGAAGGAGATCTAGTAACAGATAAAAGAAGTATTGAAAGAAGCTGGAAGTTGGTTCATGTTTTTAATAGAAACATCTGTACATGTTTCCTAGAGCAGCACATCTAGGATTCCACTAATAGAGTGACTCAAGAGTCGATACCATTACCCTAGATGATGAAGGGTAACCATCGATACAAAAATTAGCGGCCAACAAATCCTTTTTACTACTATTGTCAGTGCAGCTACTCGTTTCCGTAGTTCATGTAGATGTCAACTAACATAACCTTATTCATAAGAAAATATAAGTACTTTACAACTGACAATTACAATATGTTATTCAGCAAGACACTATGATAATAGTTATATATTAATATCATATCACATAAGCCATCAATCAATACGACCATTGCTAAAAAAACTCAGACAAAATCTGAGTAGCTGACCTTGTATTTAGCAACTTCCTCACTGACTTCCTTCAAATCTCCCTTGGTGAAGATCAATCCAACATTACCCTAACACCAAATCAACAATAACAAACTCAATTGAACTCGACACAGTCAAAAGTGAAAATCCAATTCCGCTACAAAAGTAAAAACCAGTCCAGTAAAAAAAAAAAAGGTCGAAACTCACCACAAGGAGGGGGACGAGGTTGAGGTAAGCATCGTTACCGGTCTTGGCGGCATGGATTTTGATGGACCTCTTCATCATGGTGTTCTTTCCCATGAGAACAGTCGAGTCGCCACGTAGACCCTTCCGGATGTTCTGCAGCTGAGTGGAGCCCACGTTATCGGCGGCGACGATGAGGACCTGGCCATAGTCCTCCAAGAGCTTGCAGAGCTTGGCGTCGTAGTTGATCTTCTTCTCGGCCTTGGATAGCTTGCCCATTTCTGATTGGGGATTCCTAAGGGGGTTAGTTGGTAGTGAAAAGATAAGAGGAGGAAAAACGAGGGCCAAGAACGAAGCTTGAGGCTCGGTCAAGGCGGACAGCTACGGCGCTGTCTCTTTAACCTCTCACTTTTCAGGGAAGGAGATTAGGGTTTTTGGGGGAGCTGAAAGCTTGGAGGCGCGGTGAAGAAGGAGAACAAGTGGGGGAGAGGGGAGGCTTATATAGTGTGGTTAGGGTTTGGGCCTAGATCCGACGGTTGCGATTTGTTGTGTGTAAAATTTGGGATCTGATGGTATGTTAGGAATTGGGCTTTGTGGGCTAGATGGGAACTGAGCCCAGAAATTTCTCGTTATATTTTCACAGTTTTGACACGTGTGATTGTAATTGCAGGAGAACCATGGATATGTCGAAAATGATAATCCGGTAACTTTACATCTATAGATTTATGTTTCCTACCTCAGTCATTAATTGAGTTACTGAACTATGCAAACATCTGATTCAGCAGTTAAATGAGAAGAGTTTGAAACGTTTGGATAAAGTGACTCAAATATTGAGGTTCTTCTTCCTATTTCATCCGAACAAAATTCTGAAATCAGACATTTAATTTAGAAATTTTGATTTATTTACATATGTCAAACTTAATTTTGAATTTTATCTATTTAGAACAGTCTCGTACACCTGGTCACCTACTAACAAGAAAACATTTGGTCAATCACCATTAGATTGGGCTCATTTAAATCTAAAGGCTGAAATTAATTGAATTAAAATTTTACATATTATAATTAGATTACATTTAGGCAAAATATCACAAATAATCAGGATTGTCTAATGTATGAAAATTTACAGAATATATTGAAATATAGATTGAAAACGCAACTTTGCTCCACTTTTCCCGGAGCCTTATACCGAAGCCTAGGTTTCCCTAGGTTTTGTGCAGTACGGCGGCGGCGGCCTGACGGGTTATCCATCTGCTACAGGACGTCTTTGGCGTTGTGTTCTTACCGGTGAGCGGAAGAGATCGTGGAGTTGATCAGTTCTTTGGCTTTTTGGGCGGTGAAGCTGGGTCTTCCCCGATCTGTTTTCGCAAGGAAGCGAAGGCGAATGGCAAGCAGAGGGTTGCGAAAGAGAGGAAGGCTCTTTCAGGGCAGAGGTTTCTAATCAACGACGGCTAAGGGGTAGTAAAAGAAGGCGAAGGAAGGTCTGTGGCTCAATGGTGGTGGTAGTTTATGAGGTTGAGGTTGTTTGTGATTGGTGACGTCTAAGAGCAACGGCTACCAGGTTGCTCTAGACTTGTTCTAAGGTGTTGCGACCTCCTCGCAGCAGCGCTATGGCATCACGGCCAAGCAAGCCACCAGATTGACCCAACGACGGTGGAACCTAGAAGTCCTTTGGTGGCCGAGGCTGGATGAATGAAGGGAGAAAGGTGGGCCTTTGGGCCTGCCTCTTGTTTGAGATGGGCCTATATGGACCTTCTTCTCTCTTTTTCCTTACAGGATGGGCTTTAGTTAGGGTTTTTGGGGTTAAGACTCTACCATACTCTAACAGAAATTCTCTCTATAATCGTTGATGAAAGGTACATCATTGGGTCTTAGGCCTCTAATAATTGAGAGTGAAGTTTCTATTTGGGTGTGGTAGGTTCATTGCTTTCTAGTATTCATGTCCACTTTTTTGGACGTAGTTTTGAGGTTGTTTTTTCAATTTCTAACAGTAGTTTGATTTGGCATAACTATGCATTTGTATGGTCTTCGAACTATTCATGTTTGACCTTTTAGTCGTCATGATCTTTGATCAATGGATATTTCTCGTTTTCCCTAAAAAAAAAATCACAAATGATCACTGACTTTTGACCCATTAATCACTTTACTCACTCACATTTCAAAAATGTCACTTAACTTACTCGCTTTTGATGATCTCTCTCACTTAACTCACTGCTGTTAAACCAACCATTAGTAGCCATTAACATCGAGGGTATATTTGTCTAACCACCAAAAAATCATTTCCAATTACTTTTTTCTTTTATTTTTGAGGAAAGAATAAATAATTTTGTTTCCTCATTAGATTTTAATTCTAAAACATTTGTTTTGTATTAGAAATTCCAAAATTTTCTTTCAAAAAGAAAAAAAAAATCCAGAAATTTTTTGGGTCTCACAGTGACGGCTCCCGCGGAGGCAACATCTTGGGTCTCTGGACATAATTAGAACTGGGTCCGCAACTACTTTAGATATTAAGAAGAAAAGCTACCGGAGATATTAGATTGTTTGGGTCTCCATCTTCGCCACCGGCGAATAGAGTTTGAATTTTCAAAACTTTGAGAGGTGGAGAGGATAAAAACGGGGAAGACGTCTTAGTATTGTTATCAATTATTAATTAAAAATATAATATAATAAATTTTAAATCAATTAATTTCAGCCCTTATTTTTAAATGAGCCTTGTAACGGTGATTGACCAAATGTTTCATAATCAATAGGTGACCAAGTGAACGGGACTGCTATTTAGAAACTTTTCTTTCAAGAAGGTTGTGCTAACAGCCTCACACCATATTTTCCCGCCTAAAACCAGCAGACTAAAACACTTGATGTGGTAAAGTTGGTCGAGCTACTTATTATGAAACTTTTATGCTAAGAGTTAGAATCTTAACTCCCACCAGTTTGTGGCTAGCAAGTTGGATTCGTGCGCCTGCGATGAGAGATTAGTATCGCTTTATTGGAAATCTAGGATACTCTAGTGGATCTCGCTCTAAATAATAACCGGATAGATATGTTTCTAACTTTCTAACGTAACCAAAATGGTTTGCTATCTCACTCCTAATAAAAAAATAAAAATGTGGACTAACCTACATGATTTTTTCTAAAGAGTTTTTTTTTTTTTTTTATGTTTCTAACTTTCTAACGTAACCAAAATGGTTTGCTATCTCACTCCTAATAAAAAAAAAATGTGGACTAACCTACATGATTTTTTCTAAAGAGTTTTTTTTTTTTTTTTTTTTTCATTGAAGGGTTGGTGAGCACAAGTTCTTGTTTTCTGACACAAGACATGTATCGCTTTATTTTTAAACTCTTCTTGAGATGATGGAACTCAAAAGATACGATGTTACTATTTTTCTTACGATTTTTCAAAGTTAGTGAACAATATAGTTTATAAAATAGTTCTATTCAAGTTTTGGGGTTCTATAGAAAATCATACACTATAAATGGTGAGCTCAAGGTACAAAGAAAAAATTCAAAAAAAACAAATCTTAACAAGTTTTAATATATCCCATCGTCGCTCTACATAACACTTTCTAATAGTGTAATATGGGTTATAGATATCTCAGTACTTAACAACTTACCAACAAGGGACTTGTGATTCTTGAGTCTTGAACTTAATTTGGGAATCCAGCAAGTGCCTTCCAAGTCTTGCCAACCCTCATTGGCGTCTAATTTCAATGCTTGTAAAACGCGATTTATAGACATCCAATATTGAAATCTTTTAAAACCATGATAGATAACTAACATGGATAATATCAAAATCCCCAGCCTCCCTACTCTCTAGTCTTCGCAACCCCTAGCCACCAAAGAATTCCTCTCATCTGGTGGCAAGCCACCTTGGCTGGCTTTTTAGCCCAACCGACGTCGGTTTTGCTGCCCGACGCGAATTCTGTATACACGAGCAGGGCCTTATACTGCAATGGCGCAATTCATTGGATTAGAGATACTGGATTCCATTGGCGGGGAAGGACAGGTGATGATACATCGGGCAGATGGATGAGAGATGAGGATGATGTTGTACACTACTTTGACATATGTGAAGAACAATTGCGACTCGCCCCTGCCAATCTTCCTGTTCCCTTGTTTGTCCAAAACACTTCGGTAAAGGATTTTGGTATATTTCCCACTGGACGGCCAAGATTGTTTCATAGACATTTTGGGGAGAGCGGTGGCCGTTTGTATTTCATTGAGACCTATGAGCACTGCAGCACTCGATTTGAGGTTTTGGAGATGGAGAGGGACTACTCTGCCTGACTTATGAGCAAAATTTAGCCAATCTTTACTGTCCTTAATGCTACCTATTTCTGACTTACCAGAATAGGTATCAGCATTCCGGAGAGGAAAAGTGCGGATTTCGGAGATTCGAGAGAGCAAAGGATCAGTAGAAAGAGAGAGAGATGTTGGGTGAGAGAAAGTGAGAAGAGCAATTCATCCCAGATAAAGCGAGAAACCGAGAAGAGCCTAGAGAATTTCCGGGGATGGAGACAATTCAAGGGTAAAAACCGTCTTTTTACTGTCATTAGTGAACAGTAATTACCCCTGACAACCAATAGATATATGTTAAATGTTAAATAATAGAAGAGAAACAGAGGAAGGGAGCGATTCTCTCTCCCACATTCACTCTCAACCTCCACCGACCAAAAAAAAAAGGCCCAACATAGAGGCCCAAAGAAGTTAGAAATCAGCCCGAGCCCGTCACTGTTTTTTACTGTTCATGAACAGTGCTTATGAACAGTGATCAAGCAATAGATATATAGTGAATGTGTAGTCTCTTGATAGTGATTGGTCCGGATTTATTTGGTTGGTGCAAGTTTTGGGAAGGTCTTCGTCGTTGTTTTTGATCGGCGACGGGGATCATCAAATGCTTCCATGATTTGGCGGTGGCTTTTTCGGGGGTCGCAGAGCTACGGCGTGGCTGGTAGACCGTTGTTTGGCATGAGCGGAAGGATCTATGTCGCTCCATGGAGGCTTGACACCGCTGTGGATTGCAGAGCGACGGGGTGGAGGTGGAGGTGGAAAAGGTGTCAGATCTTGGGTTGAACTCTTTTTGTGGGCTATTTGGGTTTCAAGATGGGTTAGGGCTCGCTACGTGGGTTTTAACCCTTTTTTAATCCTTATCTAGACAATTGATGGAAAATTATTCTTGTTTAACTCTCGATTTTACTTAGTTGTACACGCGACTGTTATTATTACTACATGAGAATTAGATATGAGTAGTTAAAAATATCTTATATTATATGTAAAATGAGCGCATTTACAATAAGGGCTCATGTCATTTTGTTATTTCTTATTACCATACGGTTTCATGTCATTTTGTTATTTATTATTACCATTTAGTAGACAACCTGATTTATACGTTTTCTGGCTGTGCATAAATAATAAAACTATAAAAGAAAAATATGGATAATATCGAAATCTCTACTGGACTGCTAAAGTAGGTCGTCTCAAAAGAGTTGCATTATGGATATTGATTTTAAAACCCATGGGCGGCGGCTGGACCACAATCGCAAAACTTCCTCGCAAAAACAAACGTCAAAAGCCACTCGGGTCCTACACGGTATTGGTCTCTCCAGTTCCATTGTAAACAAAAGCAGCTCCATCATCTTCCATGGCACTCCATTAAATTAGTAGGAGCATTCCTGTCACTCGAACCATTCCAGCAAGGATGTGGATGTAAATTATGTCACTTTCCTCTATCATACTCGACAAATCTATTGCACAAATGACTACCCAACTCCCATTAATGGAGAATTGCCCTAGTGCTCCCGTTTATGCCTCCATTATGTTCTGTCCGATCTGTCGTAAGCAATTGCGTAACTTGAAGTTTAGTCTACTGGCGTAAGTCTCTTTCTCTCTTTTGCGATACCCATTAATGCACAGAGTGCAGAATCTTGAAATCTGTACCGTGGATTATGAATCAAGAGCAGCTGACCAGGCAAGATTGACAGAGATTGCAACCCTTCATTAACATGAGGAACTAAGAAAGTATGAAGTCCAATGAATAAGATAGATTGCAGAACAGATGGTTTTTTCAACACGAGTCACAAGTCTGAAAAAATGCATTTCCTGCAACTGATTCATTTATCTCTTTGGAGAACTAGCAATTAACATATCCCAGTTTGAAGAGGGAAAAAAATAAATAAATACAATATAATAAAAAAATACAGCAGCTCTTCAGTTCTATCTATCTCCATCTTCGTCCTCCTGTCCAGAACCAAAGGGTCTTGATTGAATTGAATTTGGTTTCGGTGTAAACTGTCTCCTTCTCTTACATTACAAGTAAACTATGATTAATTAATCGAATACTAGTAGGAACTCCAAAGTATTAGCTTCTCCAGCAGCATTGTTGCTTATGCCCTCTGCTCCTGTTCTATATACATCTGCTCCGCCCATGACGGAAGCATTTCATGAACCCCCTTGTTCAGGTGACGATAGTTCTGCCTCTCTGCACCAAACATCTCAGACCTCTCGGAAGAAACATCTTTCACAAGAGAATTGACCCAAGACACATCTGGCTCGTCAAGAGCTGATTGCATCATGTTGTTTGGTGATCCAGCATTGTTGCTTCTGAACCCAAAAGAAGCAGACTTCCTCAGCTTGTTCAGATCATCTCCTTGGATTCCCCAATCCAATTTCCCACTAGGTGAGTTCCAATCTGAAGACGACATCATGGTGTTTGAGTTGGCAGCCGATGTAAACCCTTGAAGATGGTTTACTGCTCCACGGTCAACGAAACTATGACTTCGCTTTGCAAAGGCAGCAGACCTTGAATTCATAACTGCGGCTGCCAATGCTGCAGGTGAGTCGAGCCCAAATGAAGAGGGCTTCCTCACGGGAGAGGATGACAAGTTGGATGGGTAACTTGAACGAAGTTGGTTCATGTTTTGGCGACTCTGAAGCCCAGGTGAAGATTGTAACTGGGATTGTGTTGAGAGTGCCTGCAACTGGGACAATAAAGAATGATCAAAGGATCCAAAAACGTCATCAAGGTTAGTTGGCTTCAATTCTCCCATCCTGCTGTTATTATAGCAGGATGGAGAGGAGAGACGAGACATCTCATCCCACATGTGCTGTTGCTGTTGTTGTTGGTTAGCGTGATCACGCCCTAGAAATTCCATCTCCAAGTCCAAATCACGAGCGCTTGAAGCACTCTTTAGCCTGCTTCCCGGAAGCTGCAAGGCAGGTGGGGTGAGGTTAACTTTGTTCTGCCACATACCTCCATTTTTAGGAGAAGAAGATGCAACTGGAGACATGGGTGGTGTTGATGTGGTAGGCATGGACAGAGATGGTGAACCAAGAGCTAATGGGCTCATGGTTGTCATATCTCCAGCGCAGGCTGACATAGACCTAGGTGAAGGCATGGCTGAACCGGTGGAAGCATACACTGGGCGCAACTCTTCAGGCTTGTGAGCAAAGAAGCACACTTTCCTTGTGCATCCGGTCTCATCCTTGCAAAGACGAGTGCGGTATTGAGCAGGATGCAGCCAGGACTCAAAAACACCATGAGCATATTCACAGACGTCTCCCTTCTGGCATGAGCCTTTGCGGAACTCTGGGCAGGGGACACAGCTGTATGGATACTTCCTGGGGTCTCTCCTCCTTGCATTCTCACCGGGGTGAACAAAAGGGCACTCAGTCCAGTCATGAGAGTACGCCCTGGAGCATGGCTTCACCTTGAAAGTGTACATTCTGAACTCATCTGAACCATAAATCCCATTGTTGATATCAGGCAATGCAATATCAATAGGATATTCTTTCTTCTCGCTTCCCTCTTTCAACAACTGAAGGCTTGGAACTTCTTGATCATCAATATCACTTCCCAAAAGTGACATATCGCCTTTCAACAACATCTCCATGGCCTTTCTTCTCGAGTTGCAAGAAGACTTCCAAGCAGGGGCAATCAAGTCAACGGGTTTGTTTCCATTAGCATTGACACAATTAGCATCAGCAGATGCATCAAGCAAGAGCTTGACAACCTCAAGCGAAGAAGAGGAACCGCCAGCAGTGGCACAGTGGAGGGCAGTAACCCTATCAGAACCACAAGACCTATTGACGTCAACCTTGCCAGACTCGATTATATACCTCAAAACCTTGGTGCTACCAAACATGGCAGCAATCATAAGCGGTGTCCTCTCTTCGAACCCCATCTTCTTTGACCCAATTCTTCTTCCATACCAGAAGCTGGCCTCATCAACATGGAGACCTTTCTCCTCTACTTCACTCCTGAAAGCATCGAGATTGTCCGAGGCGGACAACTCAACCAAAACCGATGACTTACACAGGCCGGCACCATTCTGCTTCTGAAATTCACTTTCCATGATAAAATTTGAGGATATAACTGTATTCTTAGAACCCTTGCACATACTAGAAGTCCTGCATAATTTTAACAATAAACGATCAATACCCAATTCAACTGAAACAATCCGACACAGCTTAGTATATGTAAAACTAGTTTGCTTAGCTGCACAAAGTGAATCTAAAACTCTAGATAAGCAGAACAGGATAATCTAACTCAAAACCCCAAAAACACCCCAGAACTAACATCTATATGCTTCTAATACTCTGAAAATCATCATAAAGCATAGAACTTTACATATCATATACAAACAAACCAGATCCCCAATATCAAAATAACTCAAATCCCACAAAAATTCCACCAAAACCCATTTCAATTCATGCAAAAGGGTATCACAAAACCCAATCCAAACACACAAAGCATCAAACTTTAATCTTCTAGCAATCTCAAAACAACCAAAATCCAGAAGCTTTTGCATACCTTGTTCAAGTATATAGCTTTGATTATCAGCAACAGAGACACAAAGAGAGTAGGGAGAGCTGTGTTGTGTTTGTTAAGAGTGGTTTGGACCTCAAATGAGAGGAGCTTGGGATTAAGGAGAAGGGGATTGTGAGGCTTTATATTCTTGGTGTGGGCTTAAGGAAGAAGAGAGGAAGGTGTGACTTTTTCTTTCTTTCTCCGCGCTTTCTTTCTCTTCTGTGTGTGTGTGAGTTTTGGTCCAAGTCAAAGCTTCAAAGCCAAAGGCCAATTCTTTATGACTAATCCTATCTTTCTTTCTCCTCTCACCTAAATGAAACTCAAATTCGACTCAAATCGAAATTTACATTCAACCTGGGCTTGACTCCTAACTCGGTTGGATGTTGACTGGAAACCCCTTTAAGGCTTTAACGAATTTTCTCCCCACACGTGTGATTCTGCTTCATAATTCGCACGCCTGCACATCTCTTCTCTCCTTTCTCTCTTGTTTTTGGTTTTGTGAGAATATCACATTTGGAAAGGAAAATATTCTTCCAAGTCCTCACTCACTTTTCTTTTCTTTTTCAGATGAAACAATCAGCATTCTTCTTTTGAGAAAATTCCATTCGATTAGTTATAAGATTTGAGTAACATATCGAATTTGAACTTTTGACGTACGTTTGAGCTTGGACAACCAAAAAACCGCACGTCATTAAGATTTATTACGTTTTAAAGTGTCCGTCACAAAAACCATGAGGTCTATGGAGAGGAAGAACCGAACGTGAACATTGTATGTAAGACCAAGTTCCACCAATATCTCAAACTTGAATACCATGTTTTACGTGCACTAACGATCTTCTTATAAATCTCGGACGATCTTAAAGAAAATAATTTATCTAACTAGCTCGTGACTTTACATTTATCAAGATTAAGCATGTTGGTACGAGGAAATAAAATATGGCAAACTTGGCCCAAGAGTAGTTTGGCTAACTTCTCCGCTAATTCATGTCATGTTGATCATGTCTTGATTATCTCCAAGTATGGTAAGGCATTAAGGCATGAATAGAGTGGATAAGAGGAGAATGTGTGAAGGGGTTAGACCAACTCTACAAGAGTGATGATGGATTAGGAATCAAGCTAGATATATGAAAAATCAGGAGGAGGAGGAAGCTGCCACCATTTTAGCGCGTTGTTTGTTTTCTTCTTTCTTCAGAGGTAAAGACTTTTGGTGGTGATCAGGGAGGGGACAGCAATTTCATTATTGGAATACTCTGACTCAGCCTTCCACTTTGGACGTTCCAAAATACAACTACTTGTGTACTAGTTTATACTTTATATAAATCCCATGCTTCTCTCTATAATTGAAAGGCATTATCTATTACGTTGGTTTTGTCCAATCCACTAATTCTCAGGTTTTCATTCTTTAGGTTTTTGCTTTGTTTATAAGAAGAGCCTTGGACTTGTGCTTCCCCCCCCCCCCCCCCCCCCCCCGATGATTACATGATAAGGCCAAGAGAAGTTGTCAAGGTTGACACAAAGACAAGCATGGGGCTTTCAGGTTTTCACAGGCTTGACAACAAGTGTGCAGATTTTTCAATGGTAGAATAGTCTTGTGCTAGCACAACTCTTCTCTTATATGGATAGAGGACATGGCATGTTTATGGACTAACATGTGAGCTTCAAAGACCCATTATATATTATTGAACCATGATTATCCTGTAATATTAGATAAAATAATCTTAAATTTACAGAATTGATAAAATAACTCGAGTATGTGTATCGAATAGAACTGATTGGATCAATCAAACACAATCTAGTGTTGGTATAATTCACTCCGATCAAATTGAAACTCAAACATTTAGACTTTTAATGTAACTATTTCTTATATTCTATATCACTTGTGGATCTTACAAAAATTAAATAAATCAAACAATAAAATGTTATAATCTAGTAGTTATGTTATGTAGTTCGGGCTTGAATAAAACAATGTATGATTTATCAGTTCCATTTGTGATTTAGGATAAAATAGAACGGTCGATGACATCAATGAACCATACATTTGGAGACCTATTATTAATATCTTGCACAGCTAACAGGCAGTCAGCCATGACACTCACGTACAAAGCTATAGTTGTGTGGTTTGATGAGCTGAAGAACCGACTGAAAAGCAAGGAGTTCAGCATGGGTTGCAGAACCAACAACCTGCACTTATATATTGTTGGAAAGCAGCTTGAAGCAGCACACCTCCCTCTCCTTTCGTTAAATGAGGTCCAAATGCTCCATCTACGTTCAAAGTAAGTTCAACAGATGTTGCCGGACTCCAAACTTTCGGTATTCGCATTTGTTATGCAACATCCGAAGCTCTAGATCGTCGGGATTCCTCCAACCAAGTCATACACCTGAACAAGAAAATCTCTAAGGCAGTACTAACCTTGTCTCATAGCTTAGAGTTTCTGTTTGTGAGTTTGTCCACAGCCCTCAAATAAGCAACAGAAAAGCTTTTCAAACACCTCCATTTGGAGTTCCGAATAATAGTACCTGAGTTGCGAGATGACAAGGCTTTCAGTTAAACCACGTTGATCAGGAAATTCTTAACCCTAGATCGAATGGAACTAGAATATTAGGGGTTCAGCGGAGTCGACAAGTTAACACTGCTCTGCTGGGCCAGAAATTTCCCTTTAAAAAAAATGAAAAGATATAGGCCGACTGGGCTTAAGGGGGCTAGACGGAACCCAAGGCGGGCTAGGCGGAATCTAGCTTGGTTGGGCCAAGACAGGGTGGTCGGTCCACCTTTAGTGGGCTAATATAAATCCAAAAAGGCCAGACTTTTTACTTTCTAATATTTTCTGGGTTTTTTTTTTTTTTTTTTTTTTTTTTGGAGAATTAACAAAACCAACAAGGTTTTCTTTGCAAGAGTTGACAAGAGAGAAAGATTGCGGTCATTATATTCTAGATATCTCGGTCACCACCAATAATGGAGGTTTAGAAATTGCAACCCAGAAATTAAACTCGTGCTGAAATAGAGAGCGGAAGAGAACAAGGAGATGTGTTTGTTATTGTTAGGCGATAGATAGCTAGCACAAGTTGGTTGGTCTCTATCGCTCTGTTCGATCAAAAGAGTGGAAAACTTTTGCAGCTAGCAACCATGCCCATTTCACACCTCTGAAAGTGACCACACAGTACTCGGACAAAAACCAGATAAATCCAGTACCTGTCGATCAAGTCTCAATCCTAGCTAGCTCCGACCAGAGCTTTACGAGAGAGCATCGTCGTTTAACGTGGGTGTTGAAAGCTTTTATTGTCGCGGCACTAGGTATTAGGTCAGATCGAAGATCAAAACCAATTAAAAGAAGTTTCTAATACATGCCAAGCAATATAAGCGACTAATAATTTCGCTTGTTTGATGATGTAAGACACGAGAATCGAACGTTTTTCAACTGTAAGAACGTCACGAATGATGAAAGTATGGATCACATTTCTTGATTTTCCACTGAAATAAATAATTTGTCGTTTTTATGATTGATTTATAGGCGTGATATGAATTGTTCATATGTTAATTTCTTCTATATCTATCATATCCACGTACGTACTCACCTTACCTGATGTGCTATAGCTCATCTTAATAATAGACCAATAGTATAGTAGTTATAATGGCTTGGAGAAAAGTAGCTTTGCATGCAAGTAAGCAAGCTTCCCATGAGCTCTAGGTTGTTTAATTAATTAACCTCTACTTCTTTTTTTTTATTATTATTATTTATTCAAATTAACCTCTACTTCTTTTTTTTTATTATTATTATTTATTCAAATTAACCTCTGCTTCATAATTTCTATGTTTCGATTAATGCATCGTGCATGGGATGGTAGGAACATGCATCCTAAAGATAGCAAAGAATCGAAGTAAAATTTCACTTATCGCACGAACCAAAATAGATTTGCTTTGAGGTATTAAAGAACAAGTTAAGCAGCAATGGTTTAATTAACTGATAAAAACATAAGTAACTAAAGTAAGTAAAATCACATAGAGGGTTTTATGTTTGGAAAGAGTAAGAACTTGAAGATCAAAGGTCATTGAACAAAGTCTTAAGTAATATATATGATCGAGCGTGTTTGTTATTTGCTTTTGGACGTGACTCGTGACATTTGTCTTGTATTCATTCTCTTCACATAAAAACGCAAGATTATCAACAAAAACCGATAAACCAAACATGCAATCACATTAGAGTACACAAAACCATTAACCATCGACACCCATTGCCGCAAAACTATCAGATGATCTGACTCCGGCCAAACCACCTCCGACATTGTAGAGAACTAAACATGCATACATTAATTCCCGATACTTCATCCACGTAACTCCATTTCTATTGATAATTCATGTGATACCATGTGATGTTCACGCAGGATATTAATGCAATATGCTCGCGTATGGCATTGCGTCACATTAACGTATACATAATATACATGCTTCGATATAATCCCTTATCATATGATAACTCGATCTTAATCAACTTAACCGACTTCCCCATAGGACACGGCAATCGGGATCCGTAATCTATACTAGTGTACGTATGAAGAGAATACAAAACACGGTAATATTCACGTAGTCTGACCAAATTAATCACGGCCGCTCTCTTTTAAATTTACATCAAATCAGGAGAATAGAAAACAAAACTTTTTAATAATTCTCTCTATTTTTAAATTTACATCCAAACGGCGGTCGAGCATTACTTGTTTTCTTGGTCAGTTGAACAATTTTTTTTTGTTTCTACGAATTTGAACAACCTTGAATCTGTTTTTTTGCAATGACTGATCATGTCCAAAACAAAACGAAAGTGGGTAGGGTGAGTTTCGCTTGTTGTATATACTTCATAAGATATGAATGTAGATAAATCTAAAAGCTACTAACTGTACCTGTGATATGTTTTTGGCTTTATGTTTGATATATAGGTAGGGTTCCATATTTATATACATCTGAGTATGAACACAGAACGCATATTTATGTGGGAACTATTCGAGATCATGTGTATGGAAGAATACAAAAAGAGTACATTATTGTCATAAGATAGATTGATGATTAGGTGATTTATATATATTACATGATTTTCTTTTTATCCAATTTGCAATAGTCTAGTGAAGAATATGACGACCCATTCTTCCTGATCTTTAGTTTTTGATTGGAAGAATCCTACTTCCTAATGATTGAAAGGTGGAATCTAAAAGGTGGAATCGGTCGAGCTAGCCGGTGGAGATGGTCTCTGAATACTTCGATATTGATCGTATCACATGATGAACTGGTCGATCTATTTAGGCTATTATTTTGACTGCGTTTGCATCCGCTTGATTTGTTTTCGTTAAATCATAGAAGCATCTGCATGTGGTTCGCTATCAGTTAAAAATCTGGCATGGAATGCATATAAAACACAGAAATCAGGCTTTGGGATTCTTTATGCAGGTCGATCAATTAATATTATGATTATTATCTGCGTGAAATTATACACGCATGTCTTTCTCATTGACGATTCAGTAAGTTTGGTTCCATGTAAAAGAAGAAACAGGGGAAAAGATGGATGCATCATCATCATTCCGGCTCGGTCATCATCTGTAATGGGATGGGATAAAAGAAACCCTAGCTAGCCGACGACTAGGGTAGAATCTGAGAGTCAGTATCATCCTCATCACCCTGCTTTGTCTGTATCATCGAATTACAAACATATAAGAATAGAAATAGAAATAGAAATGAAATAGGTAGATTTGATGTTTGTTAAAGTCGTTCACGGCGCCGAAATCGCCGGAGACCGATCCCTCTCAATCTGGAAATTACCGTAGTAATCTATACTAATTTAGCACGTGTATAATACTTATCTTTCACATGTTGGCATGTCAACCTCAGGAAAGAAACACATCCATAGACAACATCAGACTCCACAGATCGTAGTGGTCGATCACTTAATCTGCACATCTTGTGGGTAAGATTCAACTCGTTTATCACTTTTAGATGCTTGTAATGTTTGTGGCTGAGAGTCTACTCATTTGAAAAACGGTGCAGACAGTTGCAGATATTAATTTCAGGTCGAGATAAGTAAGTACGTGACATATCGTTGGGTCTAGTATTTACACAGTAGATGGTAACGGATGTAAACAATTAACATAGATGAAAACGACAAGAAGAAACCTACACCGAAGTTTAGATTGTATCAATCTACAAGAACTACTTGTGACCGTTGTCCTAAAACTAAACAAAACCTAGTGTTGTCCTAGGGTTTTGGTCGCTGGGTCCTCTACTTTGTCCTTAATCAGGAATGGCCCTAAACTAAAAAAATTATTAAATTTCACGTTTCTCTTTCACGTCCAAATCACTCCCCACTACAAAAAAAAAAACCCTTAACTACCATTCCCGCACTCTCGTCATCCCCATTTCATCTTCTCCTTTTGAAAACTATAACTTTGTGTTATGTATAAATAGCATCAACCTTGGACGCCAAAAGCAGCTGCATCAGCTCCTAAAATACCATCATGAATTGCCCGCAGGATTGGCCTGAGCCTATTGTCCGAGTACAGTCCCTGTCGGAAAAAGGCGTCGTGCCTGACCGCTACATCAAGCCCTTAACGGAAAGACCAAGCTCCGACCACCCCATCCACGCCAATATCCCCATCATCGACTTCCAACCCTTGCTTTCATCATCATCAGACGACGACGACGGCCTTCGTGCCGCCACACTTGATAAAATCTCAGAGGCTTGCCGGGACTGGGGCTTCTTTCAGATTGTGAACCACGGCGTCAGTCCGGAACTGATGGACAAGACGCAGAAGGTTTGGCGGGAGTTTTTCCATTTGCCGATGGAGATGAAGCAGGCCTATGCTAACTCGCCCAAGACTTATGAAGGGTATGGGAGCAGGCTTGGAGTTGAGAAAGGCGCCATTCTTGATTGGAGTGACTACTATTTCCTTCACTTTCTTCCCTTTTGTTTGAAGGATTACAACAAGTGGCCTGCTTCCATCCCAGACGGCAGGTAATTCAGACTTATCCCAACTCTCTGACCTATTCTAGTCTCAACTCGATCATTTTCATACGATCGTAAGCAAGATCGAGGTCAAAATATTTATCTTATTTGGTCTAAAGAGTAACTGAGAAGTAGTAAGCTAGGTTGTGCATGTAGTAAGCATTGTTGTTTAGTTCTTGAGGTAAATGAGATTTACCGTTGGAGTTTAAAGTCCACATGAGGGTTATCGATCTTATAGTATATGTTCAATATGCACATGCTACAAAAAGTTTTTAATGATATAGACATGCATTACGTAAGAAACTAAAGATATTATATGAACAGTTGAATTGTATCTCTGACTAGTACGTGTATCGTAACTGTCGATAAGGATAATATCTAAATATTTGTCGGCTTTTTATTATTCTTTAAAACTTTACATCTGTCAGAGTGATAAGCTAATAATATTAGAATCAAGATGAATTAATACTTAAAGGTGTATTTTCATGGCTTTTCAGGGAAGTGATAGACGAGTATGGGAGAGAAGTAGTCAAGCTGTGTGGGAGATTGATGAAGGCTTTATCACTGAACCTTGGATTAGGGGAAGATTTTCTTCAAAACAAATTTGGGGGGCAAGATATTGGAGCTTGTCTAAGAGTGAACTTCTACCCAAAGTGTCCTCAGCCAGACCTCACTCTTGGTCTCTCATCACACTCAGACCCAGGAGGCATGACTTTGCTGCTCTGCGATGAACATGTCGCCGGTCTTCAAGTCCGGAAAGATAACAGTTGGATCACTGTGAAACCAGCTCCCCACGCTTTCATCGTCAATATCGGAGATCAAATTCAGGTAACTTTCTTTCTTGGTTTCATTTGTATTCGATCTTTTGATCCGGTGAACAAGTTTGGACGATTTCTAAATCGTATTCTTATTATTTAGACCAAAATTAGTATTCATGAACCAGAAGCACATGCAGGGGACATAGTTAATTTGTTTGATGGATACTAGAAGCTAATGACCAGCCATATAAGACTATTTTGGGTCAAAACGTGCATAATTGATTCAATTTATATCCATGTGATGGAGTCGTGTTTATGAAATCTGAATAAATGGTTCATGAACAAGTAACAAGTTGTTGTTTAAATTAAAGTTTTGTTTTTCAGCAAAAAATAAAAGTACGGATTTGTTTGAAACCTCAGCGACAAACATTATCTTACTATTTTAAAATATATATAAAATATACTCATGGGGAAATTGTATCCATCAAGTTTCTATCAATCTTTACAAAAAATCTCTCAAGTTGCTAGTTGAAAAATGAAATTCAGATGCAACCTGTGACAATTTTGGTGAATTCATTTGAATAAATCTTCTAGTAATGAACAGAAGAAAATGGTGGATATATAGACAACAATTTGGTTTTAGTTAAAAATACATGCTACAATATGTGCACCCAGTTTTGTAACAAGTTCTAGGATTTCTATCGTCTCTGTTTTATCTGTCTTGTAATCTACTATGCTGCGTCAATAAGTTCATGAACTCCAACTAAACAAGTAAGATTTTGTTTGGCATAGGTTTTGAGTAACGCAATGTACAAGAGCGTTGAGCATAGAGTGATCGTAAATCCAGCCAAGGAGCGACTGTCGCTGGCATTCTTCTACAATCCAAAGAGTGACATACCCATCGAGCCGGCAAAAGAGCTTGTCACGGCGGATAGACCTGCGTTATACTCGCCGAAGACATTTGACGAATACCGGCTTTACATAAGATTGAGGGGTCCGAAGGGAAAATCTCAGGTCGACTCCTTAAAATGTTTGCGAGGATGATTTATAGGGAAAATTATAGTATATCATATGGTATAGCATGCCTCACAAAATGTGTGGTTATCATTGATTGAAAAAACAACTAAATGATCATTTACCCCATCAAAAGCCCATATATACCACACAATTGGACACATTTGCAATATGTATGTCATATCATATGGTATGGAAGACAAAACCCGATTTATAGTGGATACAAATTTAATTTCTTTACTGTAAATCACATGATTTGAACATCTTCAATCCCTTCGTTTGAATTTAATTGTACAAGTTGTAGTCAAAAAAAGGGATTAGACAGATGAATCAGATTGAGGATAACATCACCAGCCAACAGAGTATAGTGAAAACTAATTAACTAAAGAAAAGTTATTGAATTGGCTTCAAGTTCCTTGTTATATTCGATTGTTACGATCATTGTGTTTACAGAGATCGACATCCTAGCTAGTTAATTAATAAAATCTCCACTGATTGTTGCTAACAATTAAGTTTTATATAGGCCGTTAATTAGTTAAACATAACTAAATATGTGCAAGTATAACTGTATAACGATGGCCCTGTGTACGTATAATACTCCTAGCTGCATGCACGACATGTACAGCATGAGTCATTCCATGGCGGTTGATATAACTTCGTAGTTTCTCTTTCAAAATTCCTCATTTAGGAGATTTCGGGTTAGGTGTTTAGCCAATTGGAATATTGCTCTCACTGTATAATAACAACATAACTTGTGATCTCTTCGAATTGGCTAATGAACACAAACATATTCTCTGACTCCCTCTATTAGTTTAAACGATAATTAAACAAAAGATAAACAAATTAAAGTTAACATTTGGAGTAAAAGAGGAAAAGCATAGTGGTCTTCACTTCTACTTTTGCAGGATCTAAGTAGATAGCCATGGATTAGCGGATTATAGTTGCATCCACCTTGGATTTATTTTTTTTCACTCCCTTCAATTTGTTGTACGATTTTTGCTAGGCGTACCCCATCTATTTCAATAAACAAATTTACTAGCTGATTCATCATTGTCAAGCAGTAAAGCACACTAATAGAAATGAGGTACTCACTTATTTAACAACCCTAATGTTGTCTACATCGATCGCATTAGACAAAACTATCATAGTTTATAGAATTCACATTCATCTTTTTATATATACCTATGCATATATTTTCTACTAAAGCATGAAGCCGTGCTCTAATAGAAGTTTGTTTTTCTATGCTTCAATCATGTAAAAGTCAAGTAGTGTAAAATATATTAAGGTTCTTCTGGATAGAAAATAGTATATGTTTAATCCGAATTTAGCACATGTATTCTTCTATTTGAGTAGTTTTGTAATATTTGAGCAAATTTAATAAGTCAGTCAAATATCTAATAATTTTGTCTGCTAAATACATAAATGCAAATGGCTCGATCTAGATTCTCTTGCTGCCATTCTATATTGTTTATAGAATATTTGTTCTGGTCGACATCTCGGGCAGTTTTGTTTGCTGTTTGAATTATGGATTTATATGTCTATTTTATATTTTTATGTAACACTGTATTCTCTTCAGACTGATATATGAACAGTATGATGTGATATATATTCAATAATCTCAGTGATCCTTAGCTGCTAATTAAAGATGTTTCTAATAGTTAATAGTCTCTCTAGGTAAGCTAGTCAACTAGATTAGTGGATCATCTAATTGCTCGAGCTAGAATTAATCGATCTATCATTCGTTTAAAGGGCTTTGGTTTAATTTTCAACTTATACGCACTCAAAAAAGAAATATATCTAGGATATGAGTATATAGTTGACACCTTATTTGAACCGTTTTGTTGTTGGTGTTGGTGTTATTTAGGTATTTGAACAAGTTTTAGCGTAGGGCTGCATCCGACTTTGACAAGCGTATAGAGACAACCGGGCGGTTTTGAGGTCATGAGAAGCCAATCAAGAAGAACAAAGTGCCTCACTCAGATGGAAGACACCGCAGCTAGCTGGTATATATTTGATTGATTAGAGTGACATAAACAAAGGAAGAGTTTTGTCCAGGATTTTCCATCTATATCTGTCATATCAGTTCAATATCAGAGTACTATGATAACCGATAAGTCATCGATCAGAAAGTTCTTGGAAGGCCAGGACACGGAATGTCGAAACAAATTGGTTAAAATGTCTTGTTTATGATGATGACAATACACATTTTGGGTGTAAGAGTTGGAGGAGTTATAAGACAAGAATGGCAACCTAATATCAGATGGATGATTGAATCATCCCCAACCCCCAAATAATTCCATGCATTAGGTATTTGATATGGCTTAAAACCATGTCTTTGGAGATACATGTGGCAACAGATCATCCAGTCTTTGTGATATATTGGCGTTACAGAGTGATGGTTTCATCACGTACATATATCTACAATTAATGTCTCTACACACACGGAGCCGTTCTAAAAAGGACGTCCACACAGTCCTTAAAATGCGGAAGTCTTTCCGTTCTCCACCTTCCGGCGCCGACGACACCTTTTCTTCTTGCCGGAGGACAGCAGACCTTGATACTGAGCTTTCCCTTACTGGTGGACTGGCCGGCTGCAAGTTTCCAGCCGACCTTGATCGGTCTTGAAGTTTTCAGTGAGGTTGCTGCCCAGAGCTCCGATCCCGATATGTCTGATCTTCTTCTTCATGTCAACGCCATCCCGGAGGCCTCTGCTGTCCTCTAGCAAGAAGAAAAGGCGTCGTCAGCGCCGGACGGTGGAGAACGGAGGGACGTGATCCGGACTATATATATATATATATATATATATATATATATATATATATATATATATATATATATTGGTATAGTTAAACCTAATTACTGCCTTACTGGTGTATTAAAACAAATCTATGCACCAGCAAGAGGGATCTGCTGCATATTTCTTTGTCTTGAAAACTCCATTTATCTATACAGATTCTTCAATTAAGCATCTTACTTTAGCTTGATGAAAGATGTCAAAGAAACTGAAGTAAGAAGTGTCGGATATTCTATTGGTTCTATAAAATTGAGAATAGCGAATTATGCTATATCTACTTAAATTAATGTACGAGAGAATTATAGTAGGAGGAAACACCATAAAATGACTATCGATTAGGGTAATGCTATTAACACACCATATTTTGCTATTCACACACCTCACGCATTTTCATAACACTACAAATTTGATTATGTTTACGAAATTGCCCCTTAAAGTTGTTTTATGATTGGTTCACATCATGAAGGGGGTGTGTGAATAACAAAATATGGTGTGTTAATAACACAACTCTATCGATTAAAATAAAACTACTTTTAAGAAAGAAAAATCTTTGATTTATCATTGTCTTGTTATTGCATTTTTAGTGACACTTTTCCAAGCACTAGAAATTATCCATAATTGAATTCCGGCTCTTGATTACAGAGAATCGTCATGAGTCATGAGGCCAGAGGTTCATGCATATAATGTAGAATGCTTGTGGAGGATGGACATATTATAAGGATACCTTGCACCACTAGGTAAGGGAAGAGAATAAGTTTCAATGGTGGAATTATTATTGTGAACGGGGGGCCATTCCCTCTGGGTTTTGGGGACAAAGGTTTAATAATGTAGGTGCCGGAGTTGAAGTCAATCAAGCACGTTTAGTATTTCACCGGCACGTTTTATTTTCTCGCCGGAATATGCTGATGTCGGCAGCGTACCACCTCCACCTTTAATAATGGAGATGGTGTCACCTGGGATTTCATTTTCATATTTGGACAGACAGACAAAGCACGCGACGAAGACTTGGTGTCAACTCCTAGCTCCAAAGTCCAAATTGCTCAAGTGGTTATCTAAAATTTCATAAACAAGTTAGAGGTGGCAATTTCCGGGACGACAATGTAGATACAAATCAAACTCAATATGAACTTGACGTCCTACTTCAGATTGTGTTTAGAATGCTCCCGAAGTATGTGATGTTTCGACTTTCGATTATTCTAACCTATGATGTTAACAGATTGAACACATTTGCGTATAAGATTGTGCTTGACATAGCTAACATCGAGTATTGAAGACCAGCTCGATGAAATGGTTAACTAAACAATCTATGCATAATGATAGACAACTAGAGGTAAACTAGAAGCTAATTCACCAATTGCATAGTTGGTTGGTGCACATCTCCTTCTGGGAGAGCCAAGTATTTGATCTGTCAAATCGGAAATGCAGAGTACAAATATAACAAGGAACCTTGAATCAAACAAAATTGATTCTATACAATGAACAAAAGAAGAATACAAACAGCTGGGTAAAACCGTAGCTTAAACTTCTGCGACCAAGAGATTACCTACCATGCTACATAAGTTGTAGAATAATATGACAGGTTGAAATTTAAAAAGGATCCAGAGATGCAATAAAACTATAAAGAAATAAAAACCTAGACTTGGATCACCGATTCATGTCGACATCAGTCATCACTGTCTTCCCTTCTTTGAGCAAGAAGGGCATTTGTAATGCTGGATATACTCGGCCTTGGATGGTGTTATCTTCACACACTTCCCATGATACCATCTCTCGCAGATGTCACAGCCAATCCAAAACTCATTAGCACTGTAATTTCCCCCGCAGCTTCCACATAGAGTTTCGCTATGCTCATCTTCATCCTCCACATAATTTTCATTGAGCAACGTACTATTGGTCCTCATTGATCCATCAGTTGATCTCTGCGAAGTAGAGGCGAGTCTATAAGCCCAAATTTTGCATAAAGGGACAAAGCATCTTGAAAACACCAAAACTACATAATTGTCAACTAGAAAGAGTATCACCTTTGCGTTGTTCCTGGATTTGCTTCCACTATCCATACTGGGTTTGTCTTTAGTGGGCATCCTTCCAGTTACAACTTCAAATATTGTTGGCAGATCATTGGTCAAGCTAAATAGACGCTTCCTGTTCATGACACAAATATGGTTATTTCTGCACACTTGCAATCTCCTGCTTTTGGGGGGCTACCATGATTGATGGCCCGAAAAATCACAATTTAGATATGTTGGGCCATTGGCCTTCACAATCAGGTGTCCAGTATACCATATTATACAATCTACACCAACTATGAAGAAAACGTTCATTGAATCAGGGAACTAGAGGGTGGAGGCATTAAACAGCATAAGGGAATGAAATTGAAAGCTCTGAATTGGATGTGAGAGGATATTAAGAGAAAAAATGCATATAGATTCAGCAAACACTTTCTTTAGATGTCTAAGTATGAAGAATTATTTGCAACCACAAAAACTCTCTATTCTGTTTGGTGATATGCAGCAACAACAAATATATTGAGGATCGGATATGTAAGAAAAAAAATCAGCCACTGTGTGCTCAATATATTTCCAATCAAACAGGCACTATAACAATCCATGATTCAAAGAATAGAGAAAAATCAGCACCAGGCTTAGTAGAGTTGAGTTGAAGCAATAATAAGGAAAATCAACAGAATTGCTTAGACATAGAACACGCTTGCATAATTCCATAATATCAGTAAACAAAAAAAGATTCTTTAAGACTAGCCAAGGAAGTCCAACCCTAGTGCTGAGGAAAATGTTTCACTTCATCCATTCTCCCAACAGAGAGAACATCTTTCTTACTCTCTTGATTGACAAAAACGCGTATACTCTCAAGGGTCCTTAAATCATGTCTTGTTTCTTAGCTACTAACTCGGATATGAGAACTGCAGATACATTGAGTCTTACCAAATTATACATCTCAATTTGATCTAATGACTAAAAAGGACCTTGACACAAAATAACTACATAACAGGTTTTCTATATTGCTTCATGTTTCACTGTTTAAGAAACAACAGTGTCATATCAATTAGAAGAGTCTTACTTAAAGAGGAAAAAAATAACACAAAAAAAAAATATATACAAGAACCAGAAGAAAGACATATGACTAAAGCTAGCTCTGCCTATGTTTTCATGTAAACAAGTTGTATAATCCCCCCCCCAAAATTATCATACTCCTATAAAAGAGAAAGTAATCAGCCGTCAAATCCAAATCTTTGAACTTATCTAAAAAGAAATTAATCAGCTGTGAAGTCCAAATCTATGAAATTCAAAACAAAGAAACAACAGGCAATTAGAGTCCATCGAAAGATATAAAATGCCTGAAATACATATCTTTGGTGAGTGAATTAGAATACAAAAAAAGAGAAACCATGATATTATTTGCACATAAATAAGCATGATTACAATCCAGTTGCACACAAACCACCTTAACATCCCCACAAACATATAAACTCACAAAAAACATCAAGGAAATGAACAACAAACCTCTCATTCCGATTAAGGCGAGCCCCAAAGTAGAAAGACACAGACAGCAACCAAGAATCACTATGCACTGCAATCAAAGACAGCCAATCCTGCCGCTTCATCCCATCTCTCGCAAAATTAATGCCCAACGCAGGCTCCGGAAGCTCTGGCGGCACTTCCTCCGCCGGCAGAGTCACCTCCCACGTCTCATCCGGGTGTCCATACAAACACAAATTCTCCTTCTCTGAAACAAAATAACCAACACTACCAAATTAAACCAAAAAAAAAAAAAAACATATCACACTGATATTGAACTGATCATACGCCTTCAACATTTCTACTAATCATAACCTATTCTTCACTTCATTTTCAACAAAAAAAATAAAAATAAAAAAATCTTAAGCGTCAAAAAAATTAACTATCTAATCATATGCTAATCACTAAAGCTTATAAAAATTAAAATCGAAGCAAGAACAGACCTGGATCACAGAGCGCGTAGAACTCATCCACATCTGAAAATCAAAAAGAACAAAGCCTCAACAAACCTCACATATAGATACATATATATATATATATATACACACACACACACAAACGCATTTGAAGAACCGAATTAGAGGAGAGAGAAAGAGAGAGAAACCGTTGGTGAGGGCGCGAACGATGCCGGAGCGACGGGCGGCGTAGTCCTTGAAGATCTCTTCGACGCTGCGAGGAGGGCTCGAAGATGGCATTCTGTAATATTCTGATTTTACTTTTTTTTATATTTTTTTTTGACTGATAAGGAGAAAGATCTGGGCTTTAACTTTGGGCCCTCAGGGGACAGCTCATTATTAAAAGTGCTTTTAGTAAAAGCGCTTTTTGTTTGGCTTGGCAATTTTTTTCTTTTTTTCTTTTGTTTTACAAAAGCACACTACAGTTTTAGATTGATTCACATTCATAGAACTGATACAAGCACACTTGCTGCAGATTTATGTTATCATGCAGCAAGCAAAACCCTATTACAACAATCATGGGAAGAAGCCGATACGGACCGAAGGCCTACATGAGCTAAAACAAGGGCTTGCTACAAGTTACAAGCTACTTTATACATCTAATTTACAAGGAGAGATTTCTCTAAGAAAATGCCTACTCACTTTAGTATGATTTTGGGTGGGAGGTAGTCTTCCGGAGATGACTCCTCCTCCAAGCAAATGCTGCCGCAAGCTTTGAGTGTTACGATAGTATGAGCGTTGAGGTTGTGTCGCTTCTGGACCTCAGCGAATCCTCTGCTCAAGACTTGGTCTATCCAATTTTCCACCACCTTGTACTTGTCGGAAAGATATGCGGCTGCAAGTAGTTGTTCCATGACTTGTGTGTCGATTTCTAGCAAGCACTCTGAATCTGAATCAATGAGCTGGCGGAAACTGTTTTTGATCTGCTTTGATATATTCTCAGCAAGTGCATCGAAATCAACCGGCTTGAATGCCACTGTTTCATCAAACTGATCAGTGAATTCTTGCAACCAGGGACTGGAGTTTTCAGACAAGCAGTCATCAGCGTCTAGATGTTGCACTGCATTCTCTTCAGCTGGAAGGTTGAGATCCAGAAACCTAGTTGATGTTTTGTTAGGCCGTTTACTCATCTCTGAGACTGAATGCTGCTCTAGAGGTTTGCCCACACCAGACAGCTTCCGTTTGTTCAGAAAATGAGGGATGCTTTCTTTAGTTGTATTGGAGGATGTTGTCCAGTTTTGGCTTACAGTCCTGCCATCAAGTGCACATTCAACTGTAATCTGAACGGGCCACCCTTTTGCTTGTGAGATTCTTTCCTCGGAATATTTGGAAGGAGCCCTTTTGGAAGTGAGAGTGCTGCAGCCCTTTTCTGTAGTTGTAATAAACACTGCATTACTTGTGCTGACTTGTCTTCCATGGGAATCTGAAAACTTACCGCTTAAAACCGCCTGGGACAAACTATGCTGAGCAACGACATCTGCCTTGTCTACATTTTCCAGGAACACAATGGACAATGGTTTCCTGCAGAGTTCTCCAGCCACGTAATCAACAACTGTCTTACCTCTATACTTTGCATCATAACCATTCAACACTTGACCACCGAACATTGTGTCTGAATGGAGCAATCCATCCTGAGAATTCAGATCCACACAGATCAGTTGTTCCTGGCTCCCGTATAATACCTCAGCAAGCACACTAGCAATTTTCTTTTTACCATACCTATCTGGTCCAACAAAGTTGAACCATATATCCCTTCTGTGCCTAGCTCCGGTCCAGTGTTCACTTCTTGATCTGCAATGCGCTATTCGTTGGCTAATAGCACTTATAGCCTCAGTTTGCCAGCTCACTCTCTCAAAGAGAGCTCTAAAAAGCATCTTGACATCACTTGGATCAAACTGCCCATGTTTGTCAGCCCTTGAGCAGAATGATGACTGAGCAGTGTAAATAGAGGAATTTCCATTGAATAATTCCACATCAGAAGAGAGACCTGATATGTCATGTTGACTACCTTGATTCAGATTTAAGTTCAACTTACTAGCAGGAGAAGAGCATATTCCTAATCCTAAATCTGTTGTCACAGAAGTCGAAGATGTTGGAGATGTTCGGGCACCCTCAACCATGCTTGAATTGGACAAACTACAAGAAGACTTGACACTACCCGATTCAGTATCTTCATCTTTTGTAGGTTTTTCCCATACCCCGGAAGAGAAACTTTCACTCTTGGCCTTCGGAGGAACGCTGGACTGAGATGAGGATATCTCTTGCCCATCTGCGGGGATGCATGACTTTTCATTTGAAGAAATATTGGTCTTCTTGCTGTGATTGTGCTTCTTGTCTTCACCAGACTCAAAGCCCACAATAGTTGGAAACAAGTTTGCTAAAGGCAAGGGATGAGATTCATGTGTATTATCCCATTTCTTTTGCAGTCCTGTAACTTTGGAACTCAATAGCACTCCATCGTCTTTGGTCTGCACTGAAGAGACATAAACTAATTTTCAAACGAATAATGCAAAAACTACATAATAAATTGTTATTACTCCTCTTATTTTCTAAAAGACATGTAATTTGAAGCAGAGAGTTCAAAACTTTCAACATATAACATATAGTCGAACACCGGGTTGTCATTTAAGCAACCATAGCATGAGATATTCTACACCACATACTGACCAAAATATTACTAGGCATAACTTTTCATATCCCTTCGAGAAATCAAAATTTAGAGTGCTCAATGTCTGGAAAAACATGGGAGTGCAGAAAGGCTTTTCAAGAACATGGTTGTACATGTAGCCATGTAAGAGTTCAATTAGCAATATATCCATCAAATGCTCAATCTAGCTAGCTGCATCTCTAATATGATGATAATGAATAGCATATATGTTGATTGTGAATTTCTGATACACACCTTCATATCCAACCCCTTGTTTGTGCTAAGTGGAGCCATCCACATCCAAGAAGGCAAGCTAGCTTGATGCTGACCTGCCACTGAAGTAGTAAAGCCTCCCTTCGGAAAAGCATATGCTTCTTGATCATCTTGTTCACTGCACTGATGATTGCGGGGAAAGAACCCATTTGAACAGCTTAACGGAAGCTTTAGGTCAGAAGGTGCAGAAAAGAACCCACCAAGTGGAACAAATGACTCCATCAAGCTGGAAATACATTATGACAAGGAAACAATGAGAGAAATTCAACTGGCAAATACAAGTAGGAGTCAAACTGAAAATAGAGTCGTAACAAACTGTTCCAGACACATGGAAAAGAAAAACAAATATCAAGACTTGGGATGCACAGCAATAACAGCACCAATAATAAGACTCCAAAAATTCATTAATTTTTTTTTCCCCCTTTGTTTGATTGAACTATTAGATAACAACTTTAAACCCGGACAAATGCATACAACAGTTCAAATGACTTATATTTTTTAAACAATCATCTCAAGACAGATGGTATATAAACGAGCGAGTATAGAAGTAAAGGACCAGTCAAAGGTGAATACACACATGTTCAATCTCATACTACAACTTCTTGCTCAGATTGAGCCAACATTGAATACAAAAAGAAGACCATGTGGTTAGAGCAGCGAAGAGCAAAAGGACTGTGCTCCCAGAGACATCAATTCTTTTCAAAAGCATGCAAGAATAGAGAAAAAAATTACAAAGTCTTTACTCTTCTTTTGGTTTCTATAGCCTCATACTTAACGATTCAAGGAGTTGGTCAATATTTCACCAAATAAAACTAATATTTTGGCCTGTAATCTCACACCTGCAAATGCTATAATGAATTGCCCAATACTATCACTAACAGAACAAAAGTACATCAAAAAAGACTAGGAAGAAGAGAGCAACCGATTCCAATATTTTTATACCAGAAACTGCCAGCAATAGTATCTGAGCTAAGATTAACATACTAATATAAAATCTTCATAAGCAAACAGACAACCATATATAAACCAAAGAGGTCAAGCAAAGTCACCCAAGTTTCAAACCAACACAAGAGTTCATAGAGAAACACAACTCACCTGGACCTCGGATATGATTCAGCTCCAACCGAAGTGATCGGCAGAAGCTGCAAGTCCCAGTCTTTCTCCACCAACGGAAACATACTCACAAACTTCAAGTAGCTCCCATAGCTCGCCGTAGCCCCAACGAGCCAAACACTTCCCCGGTGAACCTCCACCAGCCTAGTCAACTGGGCCACTACATATCTCACTGACTCACCCAAACACTCCTCCCCAACTAGCATCTTCAAGTCTCCAATATTCACCACAACTCCAGCTCCCAAACACTTGTCCACTAACTCACCCACCTCGGCCAGCCTCGAACTCAAGCACCCTTTGTCGGAATCAGTTAATGTAAACTGAGATAACTCTTTTTCGATCGAAACTGAACTCACACCGGACAGCTCCACCGGTAAGATACCTTCTTTAGTTAACGATGCCATGAACATGTGAAGAGCTTCGTACGCACATACACCCAGGAGCAGAGGATTCCTGTTTCTTCCTAAAACTTCTCCAATTCTCCGACAATTCTCGTCTCCGTTGGCGAAGCCCGAGAACGGGAAAACGGGCCGGCGACGACGACCCGGACCTGGACCCGGACCCGGACCCGGATTATGGAGAAACAGAGGAAGAGGAGGAAAAGGGCGGAGGATGGCCATCTTGATTTCGGAGCTCCGGAAACCCGCTTCGGCGAAGACCCGACTGACAACCGGGTCGTCGAGAATGGAGAGAATAAGATGCTGGAGCTCGACCTTAACGCAGGACATGGACGACTGTTGTTGCTGGAGCTGATGGTAGAGGTGATAATTCTCCGGCTGCCGTCGTTGGTTAGCCTGAGAGCGCTTGATGGCGGCCATGAGGGAGTTCGAAACGGGCGGGTCGTCGTCGCTGAGCTGCCGGGTCGACGACGAGACCCGGTCCAGGGATACGCTGAGGCAGAGCTCCAGCGCCTTGAACTGGAGCCGCGGAGAGTAGGCCGCGTTGCGAGCACGCGCGCAGGCCTCGCGTAGGGCGGAGTTGGGGAGGGAGAGTAGAGCGGAGACAGCGTGGAGGGATGTGGTCTGCGCGTGGCTTCTGCGGCGCGCGACGGACACCGCCTCGTCGAGCGCGTGGGTTGCCTCCGGTGTTAAGCATTGCCTGGCCGCAGAAACTGGCGTAGGCATCGCCGTAAAAACCGAAACAAATTCTGGGTACTTACTGAACTGCTGAACCAGGCAGAACCTTGGTGTTTATTTATTCGTAAAATATGTGTATGAATTTAGAGGAGAATATATATAAGCTAAGCTAGGGGGAAGAAGGAGGAGGAACTGGGTGGTGGGGCCAGAAGAGAAAAGGCAGAATGAAGAACAGGTAAGCTGATGACTGGTTAAGAATAGATTCTGTGTTGGACAGAGTATCATATCTAACAGAGGAGAGAGAGAGAGAGAGAGAGAGAGAGGTGATGGGTGTTTGAAGGAGGGAAAGCAATGGAAGAAAATTATGGAAAGATGCTGTGGCCACTTGCTTTTAGGACTAGTGATGAGAGACTGGGTGGGCCACCGACTGAGCGTCAACGTCGCTGTCTGCTTACGCGGCCAGCACGGTGGTGACGGCGATGGAACACCGTTTGTGGCGGTGTACTGGGTGTTTATGATCGAGTTGACTCAAACGTATTCAACTCATCAACATGCATTATTATATTGGTATCAGACTACGAGTAGATTCGTATAGTATCTATCTCTGATTCTCTTTTATGATCTGGCGCCAAATTATTATTATTTTATTTTATCAGAAATCTGGCGCCAAAATTTCAACGGGTTGTTTATTTATTGTGGATACTTTTTCTTCATGACTGTGATAATTTGAGGTTAAACTTGTAGATGGTGATGCTAGATAGCTAATTGCTGTGAATATGAACATATCCTCTTCATTCATTTAGTCATGTATGGATTCTAAAAAAATTTAATTTAGTCATCAACATTAAGATTAAAAATTTATGTCACATATAACCACGCCTAGCTACCTCATATGTTCTTAAGCTTTAGGATAAATTATTTCTATGAAAATAGACTAGTGAGAAATAATACAGATGCTAATCAATGAATTGAGATTGGTGGGTTAAATCAGTCAGTGAAAAGATGTGTTCATGGGGTCGGTCTGTTTTAAATCAGAAAAGCTAGCAACCGATGAGATCATTGAGATTCCCATTCCAGAAACTAATTAAGCTTTGCAGTCTTGCTTGGTTTGTTTTGGACCGCAGCGGTCAGCATGGGATTTAACACGAGTCAATTTCCATTACAGTGCTACTATTCTGTGTGTGAGAGTGATAGACATTAGAGAGTAAAGTGTGATGGGGACGAGAATCAAACCCTAGCTAGCTACAACAACTTACCACCATACACATACATATCACTCATGATCCTCCCCTCCACAATATCAAACCCTACAAATTTCTTTTTCTTTTTCCATTTGCAACTTTAATCCAAGGAGAGCGAGCACTTGCTGGAATTGACCCCTACCTGTTCCAGACCTAAACGCTTTAATCAAAGGCTTTTCTTCCTCGTGACCTAGACGCTTCCGGACTTCGAAAATTCTTCCCTCCACCCATTGAAGCCTCACCAAGTGACGTGGCAGAGTTTCAGCCACACCTTTTAATCTTGACTAAATTTTGACCAACCCTTCCTTCACGTTCCGTCAGCAAAACGAGAAAAGAAACACAGGTCATATTTGGGTTGAATTGCAGGTAGTAAATTCCAGATTTGAAGTTGTATAATTTCTTCAAATTCAGGCATCCTTATCTTTTATGAACTTCTTCTTCTCGACCTTGCTTCTGTTATTTTCTTCTTCTTCTTCTTCTTTCCTCCTTTTCCTGCACATGAACACGCCAGCTGATAGTCAGATACCCATTTACGTTGCTGGGTTGATATGGATAGTGGGGGTCATGCCAACCCCATTGAAGATCTTGGATTGATACCCAAAACGCCAAAACTTCTTCTTTTTTTTTCTTCTGGATATTGGGTTTAAGCGATGCATGTTTCTTTTTTGGTGGTGAAGAGATGACAGAGGAACTAATAAGAACGACCATACAACTTTAATTTTGATATTTGAGTATCTCTCTTGATGGTGAAGAGATGAGGAAGGAGAAGCAGAGAAAGAGTTGAGGAAGAGATGATTTGATGTGTGTTTTTGTTTCTACCTTATTTGTTGGACCCTTTTGCCTAGCCTTTCTCAGTACTTAAGCCTTTTACGATAAAGGTCTGTGAACTAGACCCTTTTTTTTTTCTTTTTTTTTCAGCCACCTTCATCATCATCGATGGAGGATCCCTCCAGTTTCAAACAGCGCTACTGCAGAAGCTGGCCGTGACAATATTAAGCTTAGGGTTGATCGGAACAATGAAGAACAACTGAACAAGCAAACTGATACAAAATCACAGTAGCCGGCAAGTGTTGATACTAATAAAGTAACAAGGAAGTGTGTCAAACGGCCACAGTAATTAAGTAAAAGTATATTGAATTGGTATAAATTCTAGTAAGTATTGACGAATTTCGCTGAAATAGCTTAATCGTGTGATTATACAAGAGCATAAATTGTTAAGGTCGGTTACTGGGATCTCCGCATTTACTTAGCCACACTCTAAATTGTTCTATCAAGATTCTACCGACAAGTTTTTTGAATTCTATATACTAGCTTTTTACGTAGGTGGGTATACAAAATATGAGAAGTAGGTGGGTATACAAAATATGAGAAGTTTAACTTGAACTGCTCCATTTAAAGTAGAATATAATTATCTTATTTCTTAAATAACTGCTCCACTAAAAATGGAACAAACCACGTTCTTTTTTTTTCATCATAATATTCTAGTGGTGTTTTACGGTTATACCCATAACAACTTATGTTTATGTTTTTTAAGAATTATTTATTATCTTGATTTTTTAAGTAATTCAAAAAAAACTTCACCATGACATTAAAAAAGATGTTTGGCTTTCTAACAGCAGAGATATGAAGAAAGAGAAAAATCATAGATATATCTAGCTAATTGATAAAACCCGCCCCGCCCATGGCTTCGACTGTGCTGTCATTCTCACTAGAGAAATGCGGAAAGCCAGTGTCGTTTTCAAAGACGTGTATAGTTGTTACCCTCCCCAGAGCCAAAGAGACATACATTCTCAGTTCCACACTTCCTCCCAAAGCTCTAGCTAAAATTCTATTTTTCTTTTCTTTTTTGTGATAGAGATGGAAAAGAAGGAAATCTGGACTCATGAAATATCTCATGTGTGTATAGAATCTCCAAATGGAATACACCACAGCAAAGAAACTTCTCTAACTTTTCAATTACATGATCTGTAATATATCAACTTTTTCGTTTTAAAAAAAATCGGTTTTTATCTGAACTTTTAGATTTTATAGTGTTTGATAAATGAAATAAAATCAATTTTTTTTTGAAAATTATAGGTCACTGACAGCAGTTTTTAGAAGCAACCTGAATGTTACTTTTAAAAGTAGCTGTCACTAAAAACACTAGAAATTAATAAATTTTATCTTAGAAGCACTTTTAAAACTAATATTTACCAAACACAAAACTGTTTTAATTCACATATGATTATTTTCGCAGTACAACAGCAACAGTTTTTTTTTAATGTCAGCAATACCAAACTAGCCCTTAGTACATTAAGATACCTGTGATAGATAAACTATTTTGTTAGACTAATAGCATACTTAGGTTATTTTTTTACCTAATGGTAATACTTAATCAGGTAAACATCGTAAATTCTGGATGTCCTAGGCAGTCGAAGGATATTTATTTAGTCAACACTACTCTCACTTACAGGGTTGAAAACTTCTGGGCATCATTGCATGCACCATTTCTGAATAATGAAGCTTTTCCATGGATTGATATAAAGTGATGGGATTTGACTTCATTTCTTTATGGCCATCGATCATCTCCATTTTCTTTCCACACCGCGCTTTATACTCAATTTCCTAATTTCCCATGGTGCGTTTTCTCCATCCAGTAATGAGTAAACAAGGGACCTTATATACAGTGAAAGTCTTTTTTTTTCTTTTTCTTTTTCTTTTTCTTACCAGAGAAAGTCTTTTTGTGATAGTTGTAAGTTGTGTGCAAGAGGAGTTAAGGAGAAAGTATTATCTGAAGTAAATAAGAACCAAATTTGCAAATTGGGTTATAGTTGTGAGTTGTGTGCAAAAGGAATGTTCTATTTCACATACTTGTCACTTATCAAAGCACATATTCCTTCGTTTTCTTCGATTCCATCCTTGTTCCCTGATCAAAACTCGTTAAACTCTGCTTAAAACTGTGCATCAATTCATGTATGGTTGTGACTTTGAAATTTGAAATTTACGGCGTAGCATATATATAGAATCATATTTAAGCTTTAAGGTCGAAGTAATGCTCACTAAGCTTGATGAATCGATTTAGCTAGATGAATGAAATGAAGCGCTTCTAATTAACTATGTGACAAGTTGTGGCTATAGGGGGTGATTAATCTGGAGTAGCCACCAATTTGTTCAACGTCCTTCTCAATTAGGAATTGAAAACTCTTTGGGACCATGATTGAACATGCTTGTCTCATAAAGCTGGTTCGGTATGATTTCCTTCATTAATTTCCTTTTCAATCATACTCGATCGAAAACTATGCATTAGTTTTGAATTGTAATCAATGATCATATCATCACCCATCATATGTATTCATTGTTCAACAAGTGTCTTCTGTTTGTGCCCTCCATGAGATATGATATAGATTTTACAATAAAGTGTGAAAGATTATATATTCTGATCATAGTAAAATGTACTCAATATTGAAATATGATTTTTATAATTAAGAGAAAAACAAATTATCATGTAACGACAAAAAATACACAATAATATCGGTACATGACATAAATTTAAGGAAGTTGGAAAATAACAGAAAAGCGTTAAACATGACAAGACACCATAAAATACAACTTTGAAAAGCAACGGACATATTGATCCCTCCACTTTACCACCACGATAAGAGATCAGAAAACCAAATCGACAATACTCCAAACACAACCAACTCGAATCTTCTCCTATTCCATAAATGGTGCAGAGCTCCAACATTTCTCAACTTTATAGCAACAACTTTAATAATTTGATTTGAGGATGCATGTGTGTGGAGATTCCTATTCCTTAGTAGGAGATGCGTATGACTATGTACCAGACATTTGAGGTGATCCTTCGACTGTGGAAGAAGAAAAGTCTCTATTTCTTTTCCAGGTAAAGAAGAAATATATGATGGAGGTTTGGAAAGAAAAAAAAGAGAGAGATTAAAGTGATGAAACATGAACAAGATGTGTTGGGTCACTTGGGTGGGTGTGGCTCAGTGGCCTAGTTGTTGATGCTATTTCATTTCTATACCAAAAATAGGAACTTATTTGGTTTTAAGCTAGTGGGGAACCTAGTTCTTCATGATTTTGACCAATCCTCACTTTTCTGTGTGATTATTTTGAGGGTGGGGGTCTGGGGGGGTCTGGGCTTGCAATGAGTTGAGAATTCACTACTGTGTTTTTGAAAGTGTTTAGTTGCCTCTCGATTCAGCTACACCCACTAAACCATGAGTTCCGTTTCTTTCTGGTATAAGGAGAGTCAAACCCGAATCAACCAGTTGATCTGAACCGGGCTGAATTAGCTGAATGTGTATTAAATTGAACTTGCTATAGCATCGGTTCTTGATATCTTAGTAAAACCTTTCAAAGTTATCATTATCGTCACATCAATTAGAAATGTATGAATGCGATGTATCAAACAACTTGCAACTTTGTTGCCCCTTACCACTAAATCACCATCCCTGATTCTAGAGGCTAAAACATGATGTTTTCACTCAATACGTTTCACATTGAAAAACATAATCGTCTCTAATTAATCATTCGTCACCGACGTCATACACATTCACTTGTTCGTCATCTAATTATCTCTCATATCTTTCCCTCTTTCCCACAACTCCCACAAGCATCAATAACACCTTCAAAACCCCACCCACATCTCTCATATGTGCAGTTTCTCATCGTCGCCTCAGGATTCCCTAGGTCAATTAGGTAAACCAACTCCCTAAACCCTACAAGTACAAAAAATATAATTATCGGGCCTATCCATTGGTGAGGCCCAAAATCTATTGGATGATCACCTTCAGCGAAGCCCAATAATATTCAAAGACGCGGGAACCAACTGACCAAACCGAGTTCACTGTCACGCTTAGACAAAGCTTCGAATTCTAAAGGGACCCACCCACCTCTGCATTTCTTTCTGGGCGAATCTTCATCTCAGAGAGTCAGCCGCAGACGAGAGTTCCAATTTCAGTGCCGCTAAAATACTATTCTGTCCTTTCCCGTATTTCGTATTTACGTATTTAATGTTTCTTTGTTCTCTTCCTTCCTCAGAGAATGAGAAACTTGAAACCACACATTACCTTACCCGTAACATAAGAGATCCTCATGAGATATCATTCGAAGCCCTATTCTATCCTAGTAGCCAAATACACAGATACATAAAATACAAGTATTATACGCGTATATACCGGCCGCATTGTGCGATTATGCTGAACCAAAAATACAATAATTCCAAGTGCATCAGCTGCATGCAGCATTTGCTGGGCACTATGATTTTGAATCAAAACAGAGGTTCAGGGCTCAGCACATGCATGTTTATTATAAGCAAGCATTATGAATTTCATATACATGCTTCTGTGGCTTCTCTACACTGCATGTGTTTATGTATAATGATCCCTAGCCTTTTTCAAGGAAAATTAAGGGAGAAAATCAGAAACCTAGCTTTTCTCTCCTGCAGAAATATCACTATGTTCCTGTCTCATTTGTCAGATCTTAATAATTAAAATAGAAGGGAAAAATCATCTCCAAATTCCAAACTCCTTATTATAATATTCAAGAGTATGGCTAAATTAATCCAGCATTATATCTCAAGCGTTAATCATTTCAGTGGTTCTAACCTGCCCATGTTTGCTTCTATCTGAGCCAAAAGAATGAATGACGTACACCAGCTAGAGTACAGAGGAAAATTATTTAGCCAACACACTTAAGAATACCCAGAATTATGATTAGCTATTATGGTAGTTTCAATTGTATAGTTGTAGGCTTGTAGCTATCATTATGTAAGTTCTATTCCAGAAGTTTGTTTAGGATTTTTAAATCGGGTTTTGGAAACATTCAACTACTCCTTTTGTCTTTTGGGTATATATATTCCACAGCCATCAGCTAAAGAAAGATCAAAGATGCTCGAAATATGCCATTCTGACTTCAAAAATATCAAGCATAATATATATATAGACTATGCACCGTGGCTAGTTATTCCCAACGGGCTGTTGCAGTTGATCGATTCAAATTTCAAATCCATATGTATGAAGCAAAACAAAGAAAAGAGATCGAATAATGGAAGGAGACAGGTGAAGATGGAAGCTAGCTAGGGTTTGATTATTACGATCATCCTTTTACTGTGTGATCGATATAGCACATGGAAAAGAGAAGGAAAGCCAGAAAGTGAAAAACTAAAGCTGTCTGTGTGTGTGTGTGTCCACAATTAGGGTCGGAGGAACGGCATGATGATGATCGGCGGTGGGTCGTGTTTACTCATTTCATGGCCTCCATATGAAAAGTAGGTTATACCGGTAACACCATTGGATCCTTCTTCCCCACAACAAATCAACTTTTTTGGGACCAGTTGCATTGAAGAAGCCCCAACTCGATCAAAACGTTTTACATCATTGACATTCGGTATTCGTTTTTTTTATTTATTCACAGAAACAATGACGCGATTAGAAATTTTCGATTTTCTTCTTATAATTGAATCATATTTATCAGGTAATTCATGAGTTCACATTTATATTGTCAAATCCTACTCAATCTCACGTAACAAGTTAACAACAATGTCGCCTTCTGTGGTAAGCGGATAAATTGGTAAATTTTGGGATTTCTTTCCACCCAAACTATCTAGTAAACCGCATTTTTAGAGCTAACTACTTCGGCTAGTTATATCTAAGCAATTCTATCTGTTGAAAATCATTTATGTAGGAAAAGTGCAGACCAACCATCAAATGCATATTTCCTTTACTACATAGTTTGGATTATCTAGACTCAACATATTTGAACGAAATATATAATTCATTCTATGATGATATTGATTATTGAAGCTACCACCTCTATTCAATTGTACTTAGTGTATTTGAAGTTGGGCCACATTTTGCTTAAGAAGCAAATGACACTAAATGTGATTATTTTTTAATTTTTTTTAAAGAGTCAGCTACGACATGACACTAAATGTGATGAGAATGAATCATCCTTATTTAATTTTGTGGGACTTATAACTAATCATGTCAACAAATCAGAAATCCCTAAACACCTCAATCAAAATCTCTTCATGTCTGTTAAAAAAAAAATCTCCTCATGTGCGGATAAAGGGAATTAAATCTCCTCAAGTGCGGATAAAGAGAATTAGGAAATCCGATCATATTTATTCAAATCTATCATGTTGAACTTTGTTTCATCCACAAACATCTCTACACTCAGAGTTAACCATTTAATGTAAGTTCGTCACCAAATCAGATATCAACCGAATCAATTTATATGTTTATCGTTACTTTCACTATCAGATAATAACCAAATTCGAAATTTGTTCGCGTCAAAAAACTTGCGTAGCTAGTAGCAAGATTTCCTTTCCTTCTCTTTTTCATTGTTTAGTATCTAAAGTACTAAAGCATTGACCATAAAGACAAAAGGAAAGAAAAAAAAGAGTTCATGGAAGATTATTAAGTGAGAAAATGATAAGAAAGTAAATTCTAAATGGTCCCTTGAAACGACCAAATGTGACTTCCCACCGGTTACGGTACAAAAATAGAAAATTCATTTCCACCATTTTCCATTTGTAGGCTCCTCATGACGCCACGTGTACGACCGAAGCGATAGACGGGCCCAGCCAAACCAAAAACCCCAAGAAACCCAAAGCCCTTCACTTTTCAAAGTTGGTGAGAGACACCACAGCACCACCCTTCGGTTCGGATTTACAGAGGAGAACTCTCTCCCTCTCTGTCTCCCTTACAAGCATGCAAACCCGGAACCATGTCTTAGTTTCCACTTCTGTCCCTCCCACTTCCCTTTATTACTTCCTTGCCACTCCTTCCCTGAGTTTCCACGTCCATGGAGGTCGAGGCAGTGCTGGAGTTTCTGAAGAAACACGGCTTTTCAGAGGCGGAGTCGGCTCTGAGAGAGGATATGATTGAAAAGGGCGATCTGGGTTCGTTTGACTATGAGAAATTCTTGTTTCCGATGGCTCCTCCTCTGCCGCCGGTGAGGATTCCGGCGAGTTTTCAGAGATCGAAGGTTTTAGGTGTGGTTGAAGTGTCCAGCCCGCGATCGAGCTCCGGGGATGATGAGTTTGTGAGTTTGGGGTCTTCTACTACTAATAAGTGCTCTTCAGGTAAGTTCAAGTTGTTGACTTTTTCATCAGAATTTAGCATATTTCATCATCAGTGATTAGTGAATAGCGAGTATCACTCTCATCATGTTGAATTGAATTCGTTTACTGCTACATTCTCACTTCTCAGCAATCAAAATTTTTATTTAGTTCTTTTTGAATGTTCAAGATACATAAAAAAAATGGTATCGATCACTTTCTAGTCTTTCTTAAATAAAATTTGGTATAACGAAAAATTGCTCCTTTTGTCACTGATCTTTGGATGGTATACACAGTTGAATGGATGTTTGGAAAATTAACCAAGCACAGAGCACCTGTAATACTCATTGACTTCAGGCTTTTTAGAATTTCAGTATTCCAATTGTGATGATGATCTTGCTGTTGCTTTTTGTGTGTTGGTTGGTAGTGAAGTATCAGCCTTTTCTCTTTTGCAGAATTTACAAATCCATATGGAATTCGATCTACATCTCCAGGCAGTTCCAAGGCTTCATCTGATGGATTCTCACAATTTGGCACCGCACGCAATTACCATGATTTCGATATGCAAAATGACTTGTTCTGGCATGATGAGAAAGACGATGCAGACTACATGACTCCTTGCTTTGACGGGGTAGACTACTTTGGCTGTCCCACTGAGGATAAGTTCATCATGACTTCAGACACTGACAAGAAAAACGAAGACATGCTGGATCTGCATTATAAATCTGAAGTTCCATCCGAAATAAGTGTTGATTACTTGGAGAAGAAATGTCTTACTAATATATCTTCCATGGATGCCAAAGGTGTCTATGTGACAGACTACTATCAATATGAAATGCAACATCAGCTTGAAGGAGGCTCTGAGGAGGAGCCTGCTGGTGAAAAGTTGAACGAAACTAATTTGGATGATTGTCATTTGGATGTTTTCGGCGGTTTTCCTTCCACCAATAGAAGAAGGAAGAGTTCTAGCTACTCTCCTAAAAGGAGTTCAACAAGTGGCTGGTTGGAAAAAGGTTCCTCTGATTTACATGGTAAGGTTGCAGAGAAAGATCATAGGCCGAATGGAATTGACAGCTCTGTAGTTGGAAACAGTGATGTAAATGAAGAGTCCCATGATCCTGAGGCTGCTTCTGATGAAGACAGTAATGACGTTTTTATGCACAACACTGATGAGAATGAGTATGAAGTTTTCGATTTAAGAGTCATACACAGGAAAAACAGGTTTGTTGGGTGTAGTTTGCTTTCTGTAGCTTTGTTTGAATCATAGCTGAATTCGCCGTGTGCATGTCCATTAAACTGGCACTTTTATGTCCTTACAGACCAAGTTAAGAGTAAGTCACCATAATTAAGACATTGACAACTAAATTCACCATCACCAGGAAAAACACTTAGCTTGAGAGGGTGTTCCTGTATCTATGTTTGAATCTTTACATAGGGTTTTGAGCTCGTGCACTTGTTTGTATCTATCAGCTTTAATAGTGTGTTGTGCCATTTTCAGGACCGGATTTGAAGCAAACAAGGATCTGCCTATTGTGCTAAAGACCATAGTTGCAGGCAGATACTATATAACTGAATATTTGGGTTCGGCTGCTTTCAGTAGGGTTGTACAGGCTCATGATCTTCACACAGGAGTCGATGTTTGTCTAAAGATCATAAAAAATGATAAAGATTTTTTTGATCAAAGTTTAGATGAGATCAAACTTCTTAAGTTTGTAAACAAGTATGACCCTGCAGATGAGCGTCACATTCTGCGACTTTATGACTACTTCTATCACCAGGTATACCTTTTTGATAGAACATAAAATGAAATCTGATTACTTCATTTGAATATGACTTATTAATTATTATCTCAGGCAGGGTAAATGGTGATTATTGTCTTTATCTTTCCTGCTATGATTGGTTGGAATTTTACAATAGCATGCTATCACAAAATTATTTATTGTGCTTAAATTTCTGCTTTATAAAACAGGAGCATCTCTTCATTGTTTGTGAACTACTCAAGGCGAATTTGTACGAATTTCAGAAGTTCAGTCGAGAATCTGGTGGAGAAGCGTACTTTACATTAAAGAGGTTGCAGGTTTGTCTGACTATGCTATCTCTCCCTCTCTATCTTCTCATAGTTTCAGTGGCCTTGATTGTTTGAAACTTAGAATGCCTCTGTGTGGCCGTGATATATCTCAGCAGAAGTGACTTATTTTGATTACATCTACCTTCAAGCACATGTTAATTTGATGAACATAGCTTTCTGCTGCTTGTACAATTTTATAAGATGTACTACAGCCAGTATGGAACTTGACCGTGCACTCTTAACAGGCCATAACTCGTCAATGTTTAGAGGCATTGGAATACTTGCATCACCTGGGTGTTATTCACTGCGATCTCAAGCCTGAGAACATTCTCATCAAAAGTTACAGAAGATGTGAGATAAAAGTCATTGATCTCGGAAGCAGTTGCTTTCGAACAGACAACTTATGCCTATATGTACAATCTCGTTCCTACAGAGCTCCTGAAGTCATGCTTGGGCTCTCATATGACGAGAAGATTGACATGTGGTCTCTTGGATGCATCTTGGCTGAGCTATGCTCTGGAGAAGTATGTCCCTTTCTGGCTTGGTTTTCATTATATGTAGATTTTTTTTTCTCCTTCATTTTGCTGAGTTTTACTGTATATTACTGATTCCATGCTAGATGCTTGATTACTGTTAGGACCTTCGGTGTGATGTTTTCTGTAGTTTACCACCACCTAGGGGGAAAAATTGAAAAAAAGTGATCTAGTAGAACATTCACTGATTCACACGCAAATAGAGATGATGTTGATGATGATTGTAATGTCTACATTTTGTTCAGGTGCTCTTTCCAAATGATGGGATTGTGACCATCCTTGCACGTATCATTGGAATGCTTGGTCCTATTGATCTGGATATGTTAGTGAAAGGACAGGAGACAGACAAGTACTTTACAAACGAATTAGATCTCTACCACATAAATGAGGTTCATATTCCAAACCTTATCTAAATATTAGCTGTAGAATTTTTATAGATTGTGGTGTCCTCAAATATTCCTGCATGAATAATACGGAAGGCAAAGTATCTTGCTGTTTGACAATTTAACTTATCATTTTAGACAAAGAAAAGAAGCTATACTTTCTTTGTGTGGGTTGTAAAAGAGGCCATCCATGTGGACTAATGCCTGCAATTCCATTCAGGAGACAAACCAATTGGAATACATAATCCCTGAGGACTCCTCCCTGGAGCAACACCTGCAAGTAACCGATATTGGGTTCATTGACTTTGTCCAAAGCTTGCTCGAGATCAATCCCCAGAGACGCCCAAGTGCAGCGGAGGCACTAGAGCACCCCTGGCTTTCCTATTCATACGAATAGAGTTCATTCTAAAACTTGTGTGGTAATGCATTCCCTTTGTGGCTTTGTTTATATCTCAGTTTTGAAGACCACTTTGTGAGTTGCACTGCATTGTTTGAGTACAGGACTGGGATGCCGCTTCCATATTGCACAGTTTTGGTTTCTGTACATGCTTTGTTAATATATTCATGCTGATTAACATATCCAATTATCCATAAATTTACTGTACAAAATGCTCCACCCACATGGTGGTTGACAATTCCATAAACAGAATATGAGTGACCCAGATCATTACAAATGTTATAAAAACATCAATGGCATTGATCCGGGTTTTAGATGCCAATGAGTACAGAGTTCCAGTAGTAGTATAATGCTGTTTTCTATTTTGATTCCTCTTTCAATCACTACACTAGTCATTTTCCTTCCACATTTCTTGCTCCTGCCATGACTCCGAAATTTTAACCCTTTTATCCATGACGAATGAAGAGTTGAACTTGAGCATTCTATAGTGCTCCAGAGTATTGAAACTCCAAAATCTAGACCTATATGTTAGCTAGATTAGTCACTATTTATAGGTGTTTCACGCAAATTACGGATTAAGGAAGTCGAACTTGGGTTAAAGAGTAGAATTGATCTACCCTATTGCAGAAGTGGAATTCCGGTGAGATCCTGCCAGACATAGAAAGATTGCAGTCAGTTTGATAATGATCCAGTGACACTGTTCCGTCATAAACGCTACAAATTTTGACACACAAACTAGGGATAAGAAGGAATCAATACTTAAACTACATGAATACAACAAGCAAATAAAATTCCATTGATAATATTACAAACAAACATTAACAGAAAAAAAGAAAAAGACAAGTTATGGTACTGCGATGTATATCATACTTTTATTTTACATGTAGTTGAACAAAAATTACAATGTTATGAATCAAATTACAATGTTGAGAACAAATTTACCAAATTTATTTATACTATTTACATGAAATAAAAAAAATTACAATTATAAGAACAATTTGTTCAAAAAGTTGTAAAATGGTTGTACATTTTGTAATTGCAATTATTAGAACAAGATTACAAACAATACGACTCGACATTACTACTTTAACTACAAATATGTTGCCACATTTATAAATGTAAATATTACATACGGGTAGGTAACATATAATTTCCCAAAAAAAGAAAATAACAAAAAAAAAAGAAAAATGTCATCTTCCTGTCCTCCGTATCTGAATATTCAAAGCTCCAAACAACAACCAACGTCGGTGTTAAAGTCGAAAAGATTGTCTCTTCTGATTGGCGCTATCTTCATTTTCACCTTTCTCACTTTCACTCCACCTCCCCACGCTCCCCTCCCGCGCGTGTCCTCCTCTTCCCCCAAACACCCCCACCCCACGCGCCAAACGCGCGTCGGTCCGCGCAAAACCCCCTAGACTTCGTCGACCATCGGCGAGAAAACAAGAACAAGAAACAGAAGACAGCGAGAGCTTCTGATTGGTCTTCTTCTGTAGAGAGCTTATTACTTTTCTAACGAACCCCAATCAATCACTTCTCTCTTGTTGTTGCAAATGGCCGAGTTGACTCAGAGCGAGGTGGCGTACAACTCGCCGCCGAAGACTATGCAACTCTGGAAGGCTCTGCTCAACTGGCTCGGATTCCTGTTCCAGATCTTCGTCCAAGTCGTCAGAGCTCTAGGCCACCACCCTTTACTCTCTTCTTCGTCGTCTTCCGAAGCTTCCTTCAAGTCGTTGCCAGCTGTCGAGTTGCCCGAGCACGACTCCTCCGCCGCTTCCTCCGCCGTGGAAATCGATGCTCCCGATTCTGACTCCGACGATCCTCCGCAGAAGCTGACGGTACTTCTCTCTATCAATCACATGTTACAATTCTGTTGAATTTCGGTGAAGTTAAGTTTAGATTTTGATTGTTGGTTGCAGGTGGTGCTTGACCTGGATGAGACGCTGGTGTGTGCGTACGAGTCGGCGAGCTTGCCGGCGATGGTTCGGACTCAGGCGACCGAAGGTGGGATGAAGTGGTTTGAGCTCGAGTGTATTTCTTCTGACAAGGTTCTTTGCTTGACTAGCACTCATTTTGTCATTGTGTAATTGATTTAGCTAAATTTAGGTTGAGTTTGATATGAGATGTTGATTGTTTGTGGGTTTTGAAGGAATGTGATGGGAAACCGAAGGTGAATTATGTTACGGTTTTTGAGCGGCCGGGGTTGCATGAGTTTTTGAAGCAAGTTCATGGGTTTGCTGATCTTGTATTGTTTACTGCTGGACTTGAAGGTTTGTTTGCTCTTGATTTTTCATATTCCTTTTCGGTTTTGTGTTTCATTTTTGTCTCCTTTTATGGAATGTAAGTGTTTTCGATGGTAACAGGTTATGCTAGACCACTTGTTGACAGAATAGATGTAGAGAACCGGTTCAGTTTTAGGCTTTATCGGCCTTCAACAACCAGCACGTAAGTTCTACTTTCTGTGTTTGATCTTTTTCTGTAAGCACGTCGCCTCTCTTTTAGCAGACTTCGTCCCAAGTTTTATATATACTTAAGTTTCTTCTGTCATTGATTACTTGACATTGCTTCTTTAGATTTTGGTTACTTTAGCACTTACAGGCATTGAAACCTTATGCTCAGTTCATGTAGTTTATTAAGGGAGGAGCAGTTTTAGCATAGATATCATATCTTGTACTTTATAGTAACGCTGTTGAGCATCATGGAAGCTATACAATCGAGTTATAAGCTTACAAATTCAGACATAAGCAAGATATCAAAATGTCACTGCTTGTGCTGGTAATGGCCTCATAGAAGTTCCTATGGATGTTTTGTGGAGTCACTTCAATGACGGTGTAGGATGCTGACAAATCATAAATTTTCATTTCTAGTCTTGCACACTTAGCACACTTTTTGTGTTGCCAAACCTTTCTGCTTCTACTCCTTTTCTCAATTTGTAGAACATAGAGTTCAGGGTGACCCTGGGGTTCCTTATGTACTTATTAGAACATTTTGTTGGAATTTCCCGTGTGCTGTGTTGTTGGTTAAGACTTAAGAATAAGTTTGGTAATTGGTAAAACCTCTGATGCTGGATGAATCAATACAGGGAATATCGTGAGCATGTAAAGGATCTATCTGGCCTATCAAAGGATTTGGGGCGAATTGTTCTTGTTGACAACAACCCTTTCAGTTTCTTGTTGCAACCTTTGAATGGAATTCCATGCATTCCATTTTCTGCTGGGCAATTACATGACACACAGGTAGGAAGATCCAACTGTGTGAACTTTTATACACTCATTACCTCTTTACTTTTTATCACTCATCTTCCACTTCGTCGCCTCTTTATCTCTTTTCATTTCCCCACACCGTTGTTTTTCAGCTTTTGGATGTTCTTCTTCCACTGCTTAAGCACCTGTCGCTGCAGAAAGATGTGAGACCTGTTCTTTATGAGAGGTTTCACATGCCTGAATGGTTTCAAAAGCAGGGAATCCCTTCAACTAGTTGGAAATAGTAGGATTGGCATATCAAGCTTTCAATTCTGAGCAATTAGTCTGTTCAAGGCAGTGTCATCATCGACTCCCACAATTCTTCTGTACAGCATCACTGTGTACACTGCAAATTTGTTGATACAAGGGTGTACTATCAATAGAGGTCTAAGTGTTGCATCTCACTATCGTATACGGAAGCCATACTTTATAATGTAGATTTGTTGAAACCCTGATTCTTGTGCAACTCTGTTTATATGCTTGCTGTTAGTTCTCTCGGATGCCTTACCATTTTGTCAGAATTTTGTGAAATTGTTGACAATAATGATTAGTTTACTGATCCCTCGTCAATTTGTGCTCATTATTTCATGGGTTGTATACTTTCGCTGTCATTTTTGTTATCTGTACTATATATTAAGTGACACGCATTAGATATTCTGATTGTCTGATATTAACATTGTCCAAAACTAGGTAGGTTACCCATCTGCATTTCACACAGGAAGCAAAGATTTTGTGAGTTCCACTTCTGCCAAACCTCACTGCTAGTCTATATTACTTGAGGAAAGGGAGAAGAATATTGGCCAAACTTTCATCTGCTACATAAGAGCAATTACCAAAAGATGTCCAGACCTTTACCTAACAAGATTTCGTATTTTCTTAATCTGAAACTTCCAAGATTAGCTCAGTTGGTTTAACAAAAGCCTTGGAGTCATAAAATAGGGACTGAATTCACGATTATTACACTACATATTCTTAAGCTACAAGCCTACAATATTTGCTAGTCTCCATCTGCTCTCTGGAAAAACCCACAGAACAAGCTAACTCCAAAGTCCAAACATAGAAATCGAATTCGAGCACTTCCACAATTTAGCATCAGGAAGTATATGTTCAGGTCATCATGCTGCCCTTAGATATCTCCAGTACTAGCAAAACTTCCCACAGTTACACAACTCTCGTATCGCTTCCCATGCCACATTAAAATTTATAGAATGAACGTAAGGATTAGGCATTGACACACTAAAATTTGGAAGAAAAAAGATATCAGTTATATTAGAGGAATATTGGAGGTAGGACTGTGGTATGCAAGTATGGTTGTATCCGAAGGATACATGGGTGTTGTGGTCTCCCAGATCCAGAGGATACATGACTGCTGTGGTCTCCTTCGAGGCTTACCTATTACTGTTTATATGTTACTTGTACACTTTACATTACTTGTATATCAAAGTTGTTGTGTAAGAGATTAGTTTAGTTTGAACTAATCTAGTTTAAGTTGACTTTAGATGTGTGAGATTGTGTAAGTGTGTGACAGCTACTTATGGGCTGTATACAACTGCTGGTCTCCTCTTCTGCAGCAGCATGATGTTTTTGGTCTTAGTGCCACGGCTGTGCTGCCTTGTTACTTTAGGTTAGTCTTGTGTGTGTAAGAGATGTATGAGTGATGACGTGTGTTTCTCACCCAACTTCTTCTATATATAGTTTAGGTTTGTAACCTTGTTAATTACCAAGAAGAAATATTAGAAAAGCTTCCGTGTTTCGGTTTTTCCACAAGTTAAATGCACCATCATAACTCATAAGAAGTAAATTTACAACACCTGTTGTTTATCTTCTTGGTCTCTCTCGATGGATCACAACACCAGTGTAAGCCATTTGTATACGGTGCAGGTCCCTGAAGACATCTTTCATACGCATTCTATTCTTTGGTGATTGCTGCGAGCACGCCAGTCCTATCTGAAGGATTAAATGTAAACATTTCCAGTTTTCCACACTGTGTTCATTTTCCTCATCGGCTTCAGTTTCACTGTTTTGATCTCTAAGCATGTAGTTCACTTCATTTCTAGTTGCTGCAGGAGCTGTTTCTTCAACGGTGGCGAGAACAGCAGGGGTCACAATCTGCACAAGCTTCCTTGAATGATGGACCCTCCGACCCGACTGGCCCACGCAACCTTCAACCGCCTAGCCCGATCACTTCTCCACCTGGCCCGCATATTGTCCGGTCCAACTCAACTTTTTATTTATTTTTTTGTTTTAAATGGTGGACCCCTGACCCGTGCTGGCCCACGCCACAATCAACCGCCTAGACGTTACCCTTTTCCACCTAGCCCGCGTGATTCCCATTCCGAATTAATTAATTAAATATTTTTATTTCCCGGCACTATTTTGATGGCGCCACAATCAACCAACCCAGAAGATTAACAACGTCAAGACTTGAATCTGAACGCGCTCAGATGTTTCATAAAACACTCTATAATCTTCAAGAATCTGACTATAATCAGATTCATAGTAATATGGGAGATATATATAGGAGCTAGAGATGAAGAACTATCGTGACGATAAAGCATGCATGGTAGTCCTGCAAGTCTGCAACTCATGTTTGATATTTCATTATTAATGATAGCCCTCTCTGTGATTCATCACTCACTTGTTGCCAAAACCTTGAAGTAACTAGGGACTCAATCCCTGAGCACAAATGTGTTCATCTTGATAGCACATATGTGCTTAGGGACTCAAGGTAGGTGAGGAAATCGTCCGTCGAATTGTTCCGTACCAACAACAAGTATGCATCTGAGCACATACGCATGTATTCCTCTTGCTTATGTTCTCATAGTCCATGTTTTCTTCTTCTGCTTCACTTTCATTGTTGTCAACTCGTAACCACTGGTGTGGTTCACTTTATTTTCTTTCTTTTAATGCAGGAGTAGGTTCCACAATTTGGAGAAGCCTTCCTGGTTTGGACATGCTTAACAAAATTTTGGAGATTGAAGACCATCTTTAAGCATTTTATCAGTGGATCTTTTTCCTGTGAACATTTGCAACACAAGGATATCCCATAACATAATGGAAACTAATGTCACAAAAATTGGCAATAACTTATGATGAAAGTGTGAAATCTTCAATCCTGCATCATCAACAGTCCGATATTCTTCTGAGTTTTACTAAAATGTGGCTTTTACAAAACAAGCAAACAGAAAACTTGTTCATGACACAAATACAAACCGCTGGAGGCCATGAGCTAGGTTACCACTCAGATCATCAAGCATAGAAGAAATGGCAAAAGGGTCTTATTTGGCAGTAAAGAAACCACAACTCTTAATGTAAATCAATGAACCACAGCTCATTTTTGTATAATTGGCCGGTATTCCTCTTCGTAATTTTCACTTCTTGCCAAACTCTCACTGCTACTCTATAATGTCTATATTACTTGAGGCAAGGGGAAAGGGCCTTACTGTAAAGAGGAACCACAGCTCTTAATGGAATTCAGGATAGGAATCCCTTTTACAACTATGCCTGTAGCCCAAGCTTGTCTATAAAATCAGCAACAAAAAGAAAAAGCTAGCCTTATTGTTCCTCTTTCATTCATTCTGGAATTGATTTATTCTCATACTTGGTGATTGACTATTGCCAAAAGATATCAGTCAGATGCACTTATTATAAGAAGTAAATAAACAGCACCTGTTGTTTATCTTCTTGGTCTCTCTGTATGGATCCCAACGCCAGTGTTAGTGTAAGCCATTTGAATACGGTGTAGGTCCCTGACGACATCCTTCATTGACATTCTATTCTTTGGTGATTCTTGCGAGCATGCCAGTCCGATCTGAAGGATTGAATGTATACACTTCCACACATGTGTGTTCACCTTGCTTAGGTTCTCATAGTTGATATTTTCCTCATCGGCTTCAGTTTCACTGCTATGATCTCTAAGCATGTAGTTTACTTCATTTCTAGTTGCAGCAGGAGCTGTTTCTTCAAGGGTGGCGAGAAGCGCAGGGGCCACAATCTGCGCAAGCCTTCCTGGTAATGCCATCTTAACAAAGTCGTGGAGTTTCAGACCGTCTTTGAACATTTCATCGGAGGGTCTTCTTCCTGTGAACATTTCCAATACAAGGATCCCATAACTATATACATCTCCTTGTCTTGATGCCTCAACACCACTTGCGTACTCTGCAAACTCAGGACACAATCAAGTATGTCAGCTCTCTTTGTATTATATACTTTTCAGTTTGTGAACCCTTCTGCAATTGTTTAGTTAGAACTTAGCACCCATGTACTTACTAATATGCATTCCGCAGAAGGAAAAAAAAAATCATCAATATGCAAGAAAAGGAAAACTTCATAGTTAGAGCTTAGAGATATATACAGATTTGTGTAAGAACTGGTAAGCTAAATTTTTTTACTTGAACTAATGCACTATCATAGACTCACATATGGTGGGGAATGTTACCTGGAGCAGCATAACCGATTGTCCCCTTTATTCCAATTGTGCTACTTTGAGTTTGCGAGGACTCTGTGGTGGTTGAGATGAGTCTGGCTAAGCCAAAATCACCTACACGAGCAACCATGTCATCGTCAAGAAGAACATTGCTTGGCTTTATGTCGCAGTGAATGATTGGAGGTTCACAATGGTCATGAAGATAACATAATGAAGAAGCGACATCAACAACAATATTCAATCTTTGAAGAAGGGTCAAACTCATTGATTGGTTTTCTCTGTGCAGCCACTCCTCCAAACTTCCGTTTGACATATATTCAAAAATTAGAGCTTTGAATTCAGTAGCATTGTAATCCATGCTGGAGCAGCATGTTAAGATCTTGACAAGATTCCGGTGCCGGATATTTCTTAGTGCATTGCATTCTGCAGTGAAGCTCTTGGAAGCTCCTCTCTGTTGAAGGTTGATGACCTTTATGGCAACTACATTCTGTTCTTCGTGATCAAGAATCCCTTTGTATACAGAGCCAAAACCGCCTGATCCAATCAGAGTGCTTGGGGAGAATCCACCAGTAGCTTGATGAAGTGTCTGGTAGGTAATCTTTGAGAGGAAGTTGATTGATGAGTCTCCAGCTAATGATTTCTTTCTCATTTTTCTCCTCCAATAAAGAATGAACAAGGCTGCAAACAGAAGAGAGCATCCAATGACCAATAAAATTGTGAACTGCAGTATGAGTTTTCTCTGCTTTTTGATGATGCATGCTGGTAGCTGAAGTTCAGAAACACCACCACCACAAAGTTTGGTATTACCAAACAAGGATATTGCGCTTCTGTTTCGAAAGATTCCTTCTCTTGGTACCTCACCTTCCAGATTATTGAAAGACAGGTTCAAATATAGCAAGAAGGCAAGTCTTTGTATATCTTTCGGAATTTGACCTGACAAGTTGTTTTGTGAAAAATCCAAGTACCGAAGACCTTTCAAAGAAGCCAAAGAAGAAGGTATCATACCTTGAAAGAGATTCCCTTGTAGGTAAAGAAGTTCAAGGCTCATACATTTACCAATTATTTCCGGAATTCCTCTGGTCAATTTATTTCCAGAGATGTCAAGGGCATATATGTTCTTCAGCTTACCCACTTCCATAGGCAGGCTGCCAGTTAGTGAGTTTTGTGACAAGTTGAGAGAGACAAGGGAGAAAAGACCAATCACTTGTGATGGTATATCTCCACTTAGCCTATTATGTGATATATCCAACTTCTGCAAATGTTGGATGTTCCCAATACTAGGAGGAATGTTTCCTTCCAAGCCATTTGCCGACAAGTCGAGTTGATACAATTGAGTGAGGTTTCCTATGGAAGATGGGACTTTTCCTGATAATCTATTATCGTATAAATCCAGGTATTGCAGCTTTTGTAACTTGGAGATAGAGGTAGGAATGGTGCCTCTGAACAGGTTATCACCCAGGACCAAGGCTATTAAATTGTTGAGATTTTCTAATGTTTCAGGGATCACTCCTGATATTTGATTTCCCGAAAAGAAGACTTCAGTCAGTTGAGTTGACAAGTTGGCCACAGAGTTGGATAAAACACCTCCAAAATTGTTGGTACTCATATCAAGCATTTCCAGTTGGCTGCAGTTGGCCAAGGATGTTACGAAATCCAACTCATTAGCCGAAAAACTTCCTAGAAAGTTGTCACTTAAATCGAGTGATGAGAGATCTGAAAGATCTCCAAAACTTTTAGGAACTTGCCCTACCAAATTATTCTCTGAAACATCAAGTTCATAAATCTGAGAAGCATTGGAAAGTGAAGATGGGATTTGCCCGGAAAGTTCATTTCCGCCAAAATACAGTTGTTGGAGATTAGGCATGTTGAAGCCTATGGAGGGTGGAATACTCCCCTTGAACTTGTTACCTGTAAGTGTGAAGGACTCCATAGATGATATGTTAAAAAGGGAAGGAGGTATCATACCAGAGAGTTTATTGACACCAATGCTGAAAAACAATAAGCTTCTCAGTCGGCCTATCTCCTCTGGAATGTGGCCCACCAAATTGTTATATGTCAGACTAAGGAAACTGATTGATGAAAGATTTCCTAAGGAAGGTGGGATGCCTCCCGTCAATTTGTTTTGCTCAAGATTTAAGTACACAAGCTTCACCAATGAGCCAAGGTCTGATGGAATTGTCCCTGTAAGATGGTTTGACCATAAATCTATGCCACTCAGTTCCGGGCAGGATGTCAAGTTGACTGGAATTTGCCCCTCCAACATGTTGAAAAGTAGAGTGAGATGTCGCAGGCGAAACAAACGATCAACTTGTTGCGGAATCTCACCAGAGAAGTTGTTGTTTTCAAGGTTGATGGACCTTAGAAAAGAGAGATTGCCGATGTAAGGTGATATGGTTCCATTCAAATGAGAATGAGAAAGGTTCAAGGCTACTACTCTCTGATGCCTTGAGCTGCAGGAAATCCCATGCCAGTTACAAAGGTGAAGGGAGTTATTCCATGTGTTCAACAACCCTAGTGGGTCAGTGATTATGGATTCTTTGAATTTGAGTAAAGCAAATCGATCTGTTTCATTTCCAGATGATCTTGCTAGGGTGGTGGGTTGGAAGAAGATCATAATGATGAGGAGGGGATAGGTCATGGTTTTAAACCAAAATGCACATAATAACCTGAGTTTATGAAGCTCCATTGAGTTTGCTCATGCAGGAAGCTAGTTGTAGTTGGTCATGAGAAAACTATGCAAGGCGTTTCAAGTTCCCCTTCAAGTTTAGCTCTATTTAATTTAACAGAGCCAAGGAAGAAGGACATCAAATTCCGGGGGTAAGAAACTTGAAAGCAGCCCTGCACTAATTAAGTGGATATCAAGTAAGACTTGTGGTATGCATGGTGGCCAAAATGCCAAATACATTAACTTTTCTTTCCCTTTCTTTCTTTGATGGAACATAGTGACAAGGCTCCATAACATAAAGAGAGAAGAAAAGAGCACAAAGGAGGAGACCAAGCCAAAATCTGACGACCCCCTACTCTATTTTATTACCAAAAGATGTGAGATGAGCGAAAAGTCATTATGAAAGAGCATACAATTCATCCAACGAACTCGAAGTTGCCAAGGAACATGAGAAGCGGAAATAAGATAAGGATAATGAAGCACAACGAATGCATCGACCTCAAGCCAAATGTGTTTCCAGTCAAGAAATGGAAATGATTAAGAATTGGCTAGCACCATAAACAAGTTTAGGGCATCCCAGCGCACCAAAGTTGATTACTTTTAACATGGCTAGATTCACACTGGATTTATATAGGAAGAAAAAGCATAGGTAGTCCTGCAACTCATGTTATTGCCAAACCTTGAAGTAACTAGGGACTCAATCCCTGAGCACAAATGTGTTCATCTTAAGCACAGTGTTGAGGGGCTCAAACCTTGAGGTAGGTGAGGAAATCTTCCGTCGGATTTTTCCGCACCAACAGGTATGCACTTGATCGAGCACATATGCATGTACTCATCTTGCATACAAATTATTCACTACATACCCTACAACTCATAAAACAATCAAGTATATATGTCAGGACTACTTAGCTTGTTTTTAGTTCCCTCAGATCCCTATGTGTTCCGTTACAACTCTCTGAAATTGTTGCCAATAAAATCATAAGCAAAGGTAGTAGTCATGCTTACTCTACTATAATGGGTAACTCTATGTGATTTTCAGTTGCCAGATTTCACTGTTAGTCTAGATTGTTATAATATCCAGACCAAAATAAATAAAATAGTATGAAACGTTTCATGAGTTACACAAACGTTTCATGAGTTACATGAGTTACATGGATGATTTTGGAGTTATGGTCAAGACATGAGTTACAAGAATATTCATGAAGCACCATTTATTGGGAGAGCCTAATGAGGTCTAGATGGTTCCTCCTTAGCTTATAAAAGGAGAGTCATTTGCTCATTCCAAGCATCTCATCCATCTCAAGCATTTCTTCCAAGAGAGAAACATCCATCTTCCAAGTAGAGAAGAGTGTCCACTCCAAGTTGAGAGTGTAGAGTAGTTGATAGCAAAACAAGTGTGAGAGAGGGTTTCTTTCAAGTATTGTTCTTGAAGTTGTGTATCTCGTGTACCCATTATTTCATAGTGGAAGTTCTTGTTATTGCTGCCCCGTGGACGTAGGCATATCGCCGAACCACGTTATATCTAGTGTTCCCTTTCCTCTATCTTTTACATCTTCGCATATTTATCCTTTGTGTGTTTTTGAGTTGTTACTTCCATTATATTATTTTCCCAACAGTGGTATCAGAGCCCTTGGTTCGTAGGGCGTGGGTGTTACAATGGAAGGTTCAAGGAGTACCATGGTGCGACTCAACCACTCAAATTGGATTACATGGAAGCCGCGAATGGAGGACATCCTCTATTGCAAAGATTTGCATGAGCCCATCGAAGGAGTCGAGGCTAAGCCGGAAGGGACTTCGGATGCTAATTGGAAGAAGATGAACCGCAAGGCGATCGGTCATATTCAAGAGTGGGTGGACGATAGTGTGTTCCACCACGTAGCCAACGAAACCGATGCGCACGAGTTATGGAAGAAGTTGGAGTCCTTGTTCGAGAAGAAGACCGCCGCCAATAAAGCCTTTTTAATCAAAGAGCTTGTCAACATGAAGTATAGTGATGGCGTGAGGGTCACCGAGCATCTAAACAACTTCCAAAGTACAATTAATCAATTGACAACCATGGGGATGTCGATCGATGATGAATTACAAGCACTGTTGTTGTTGGGGTCGTTGCCGGATAATTGGGAGACTTTTGTCATCACTGTAAGTAACTCTGCTCCTGATGGTAAAATGACTATGGAAAATGTCAAAAGTAACTTGTTGAATGAAGAGACAAGGAGAAAAGCCTCAAGCTCCGACAGTAGCCAAGTTTTCGTGGCGGAGAACAGAGGAAGGAACAAGAGTAGAGGACCCAAAGGTCATGGAAAGAGTGTAAGCCGATCCAGAACGAGGTTCAACGGAAAGTGCCATCATTGTGGCATTTTTGGGCACATGAAGAAAAATTGTCACAAGTTGAAAAAGGGTCCAAGGGAGGTGCGAGAAGGCAGTTCTCAACCAAAGGATGACACAAGGAACACAACCGTTGCCGTGTGCAATGATGTGTATGAGTTCCTTTGCCTTGAAGGAGAATGCCTACATGTTCATGACGATACTCCCGGTGTTCCATGGGTCGTTGATTCCGGAGCCTCTTTCCATGCCACTCCAAATAAAGAGTTCTTCTCTACATATAGAGGTGGAGAATTTGGGATTGTAAAGATAGGCAATGAAGGCTACTCCAAGATTGCAGGAGTTGGAGATGTTTGCCTTGAGACTGATTTGGGGAACAAGCTTATGTTGAAAGATGTTCCACATGTTCCCGGCTTACGTCTCAATTTGATGTCAACCGGCGTGCTTGATCGGGAAGGATATCATCATCACGGAGGAGACTAAAAGTGGAAGCTTACCAAAGGATCACTAGTGGTGGCTAGAGGGAAGCTGTGTTGTACCCTCTACAAGACATACAACAAGATATGTAAAGGGGAGTTGAACGTTGGAGAAGACTCTTCCCCAAGTCTATGGCATAAGCGGATGGGCCACATGAGCGAGAAGGGATTGCAAGTTCTGGCAAAGAAGTCTCTTATTCCCTTTGCCAAAGGTACCTCTCTTGACTCTTGTGATCACTGTTTGTTTGGTAAGCAGCAGAAAGTCAGCTTTTCTAATACATTCGCTAAGAAGGAGAATCTTTTAGACCTAGTACATACTGATGTATGTGGCCCCATGGAAGTTGACTCACTAGGTCATAACAAGTATTTTGTTACTTTTATTGATGATGCTTCACGAAAGGTTTGGGTGTATTTGTTGAAATCCAAAGACCAGGTGTTCCAAACCTTCAAGGAGTTTCATGCCATGGTTGAGGCAGGGAACATGTCTACTCGAGGCAGGGAACAGGTCTACTCTTTGAGTCTTTGGCCAAAACTTTCATCTTATACATCAAGGAATAATTTAGGTCTTTCCCCAAAATTTCTAATTGACAAGGTTGTCTTCAAGTAATTTTATCTCAAGGAAGTCCTTGAACTAAGTGGAAACTAATGTCACAAAAATTGGCAATAACTTATAAGTGATGAAAGTGTGAAATCTTCAATCCTGCATCATCAACAGTCCGATTCTTCTGAGTTTTACTAAAATGCGGCTTTTACAAAACAAGCAAACAGAAAACTTGTTCACGACACAAATACAAACCGCCGGAGGCCAAGAGGCCAGGTTACCACTCAGATCATCAAGCCTAGAAGGAATGGCAAAAGGGTCTTATTTGGCAGTAAAGAAACCACAACTCTTAAAGTAAATCAATGAACCACAGCTCATTTTTGTATAATTGGCCGGTATTCCTCTTTGTGATTTTCACTTCTTGCCAAACTCTCCCTGCTACTCTATAATGTCTATATTACTTGAGGCAAGGGGAAAGGGCCTTACTGTAAAAAGGAACCACAACTCTTATTGTTAACGAAGCACTGATCATTTTTATCTGGAATTCAGGATAGGAAGCCCTTTTACGCCTGTAGCCCAAGCTTGTCTATAAAATCAGCAACAAAAGGCAAAGGCTACCCTTATTGTTCCTCTTTCATTCATTCTGGAATTGATTTATTCTCATACTTGGTGATTGACTATTGCCCATAATTTTGAATGCATCACTTTGTCATAATTGTCTTCAATAATGTATCATTCCATGTTTCCCTGGACACAAATTCCAGTTCCTTGCAGAGAAAGGCCAACTTTGTATCATTATCTTTGTATGATTAAGATTTGATTGTAAACAATTCTGTATAGTCTATGAGAAGGCTTGTAATATTGTATTCAAAGATGATTATTACCTTGGATATACTATTAGCTATGTTCTAATCTCCCCCAACAGTTATAAGTACTCTAATAAGCAATTGGGCCAGTACTGCTTCTCATTCTCCATCTGTGATGAACAATCCCTAAACTTATTGTTGTGCTGTTTAGACGACTTTAGAACATTCAAACCTCTCTTCTTTCCTGAAGTTGATCAAAAGACAAAAATTTTGCACCATATATATGATCCACATACTCATATGCATTACTACTAGTCTCATCGATTCATGTTTCCTTTCCAATTTGTGAGAGATCATCTAATTTCACACGTCAAAACGTTTAAATGTGAGTAGAAGTGTTTAATGGTAATGGGCATGTCAAAGATTCTAAAGAACAAAGCAATTTTTAATTTTCAGTTGATTTATATGTTTGTTGAACCTTTCTTACATGATTTGAAGCAACACATTATCTAATTTCGTCAGTATGACAACGTTTTATTTGTCTGTTCAACTGGCTACCTCACCATTGTTCTCCTCCATTCATGGTAGACCTTCATATATAATATGCATACTTCTTATGTCACATCAACAATTTCATTCATTTTCGAGGTTAGATTACATCACAAAACTACAGATGATATGGATATGAGTTGGATACATTATGCATGTGTTACATCACAAACCTTTTGAATGATTTGTATATATTTTGTGTGTATTAATAAAAGTTCGAGACAAGATCAGAGTAGTGTTCACATGATCATGATCAGTCAGTCATTGATCAAAAGATTCATGGTCAGTCACTATTAGATTAGCATATAAGGGTTGAAAACAAAACAACTCTACTAAAAAATAATTTTTTGGTCAGTCACTAACTAGATGAACATGATAGAACAAGATCAAGTGCTTATAAAGTTATAATCTAGCTAGCTACTGTGGGCACAAAGTTGAAAGTTCATCTTCAAATCTAAGGAGAGTGAATTGTGAGATTTAAGCATCGGAGAGTCAAAGACTGGGTCATCTCAGTCCCGACTCCTGACGCATTATTGCTTGTGCAGTTACAAGACCCGGAGCCAAAGATTCGACCTCCCGTCCCGTGATCCCGGGAGAGGTAGAAACAAAGGTTTATATAGCTAGTTTCGTTTGTAATATTGTTTATGCTTTTCATAATTGAAAAATACAGAAAATTGTTCCACAGGTTCTCTTTTTTTCTCTCTGAAATTTCTTCATTCTGTGCTACGATTTGTCAGGATTATGATCATGTCTGCCATGTTAGCAATGAACATAATGTTTAATACAAAAATGATGATTTATTTGTGATGAAGAGAGATTCTGCAAATTAGAAATTGAAAAACGACAGGACTATTTGAGATTGAAATTTTGCAGAAAGCTGCTCACTTTTTGGAGGTCTTTATCAAAATTGTTTGACTATATTCAAAACCTAAAGCAAAATACATAATTTCAAGCCACGAAAAAAAAAATACCCAGTTTCCTAAGTCCCTGGCCTTCATCTTGCTTCTATCGAATTAATGTTAATTGACAGATTACTAATAGCTGACTGTTAAAGTTTGAATGTCAAATTTTCTGCTAATTATTTTCCAAAAATTGGAATATTGTTCATAATTATTGAGATTCTAATAGCTATGAAGAACTTCAAAATGAAATCCATGGTTTTGCAGAAATGGATGCTCTCGTGCTTGCACCTCTGGAGGAGCCTAGGCATATTTATTTTGATTCTTCATATACACACGTGTGTTGTGCTTCTTCAAACTACTATTTGGTCATCTTTGGTAGTTTTCTGTTGGCTATACAACACCGTTTGTACTTTATAGTCTTCTTTGTGCAAATGGAGGTTGTCTATGAACTGGTTTTGTAACTTGGCTACAATTTAGCCTAAATAACAATCGACTTTTTCTTAATCATGTTCAAATTCAAATTTAGAGAATCTATACTTGTAGAGTTGTAGTTATCCTCAAACACGCTCTGGTAGTTTGGTTTTATGTTAGTTATCACATGTTTGGTGCCCTTCTTCATGCAAAAGAAGATTATCGAAATATGGTTCCTAACTGATTTTGTAACTTTTACGAACCTTAGTCTAAATGACAATAAACTTTTATTTGCCATCTCAAAATTTAGAATCAAAATTTGTACTTACTCCCAAAGTCACTTTTGTATTATTAAACTTATCACGTTTTTCTCTTTAAACTCTTATCCAAACGACAATTAACTTTTTCTTTTCAAATTTGTGCTTAACCTTGTCACTTGAGATTCAGGCTAAGAATTTAAACTTATATTTAACTTCAGTCATTTTTAAATTGTTAAACGTATTATATATTTCTTTTCAAACGGTTACCGCTAAGACATTTTTTAGGTTTAAACTCATAAATTAAACTTATATGTAACCTCGAAATCACTTCAAATTATTTTTTTTCCATCAAGCGTTAGCCCATATGGAAATCAAAAGTTAACTGCAAGTCCATCTGTATTTTGTCAAAATTGTCTCATCTTCATTTTCCGGTTTTTCCTCATCATGATTCTGATGAAATTGATCTAGATTTTAAATATTCGTATATCCTTGTGATCATCACACGTCCATTCTGATGACCGTCATACGTATGTTCAGATCACACGTCCATTCTGATAACCGTCATATGTATGTTGATTTGACAATATGTCGAGTTTACAATTTCAAGAAAGATTTATACCTTTAAACCATGATCTGCTCCTCGCATCCGTATCAAAGTGGAAACGACATAATAATGTTTGTTGCATCTACATTATCATATTTCCCCATCACATGTGCAATTGCACTTCCAACAAAAGTCAACCGTTTTCTCAAATAGTCGTGTATTCTAACACTCGTCACACGTGTAAACAAATAACTGTTAGTTTGTATATTCGAATAACAGTTCATTTGTTTGTCGTGTTTATTGCTTTAATCAAAATTTACACTCATAAATCCTAAACTCGTTACCATATCTAAGACTTACATCACACTGAAATCTCATCACACTCAAATCTCTATCTCTTCTCTTCTTCAATATGTCTAAGATATCTAGAATTCTGGAATTCTACTTTGCCTTGGTTTTCCTTCCCACCATATAAAGCTTATTGTTTTCTCTATACACACCAAAAAAGGAAAAAAACCAATAAAGAGAGAAAAGAATGAAACGAATTTACATATAAATGCTGACAAATAATCTCACATGAGAAAGCCTATAACTCTATTTACTACTAGCACCAGTTTCTGAAACCTCGACAATTCTCTCTGGCCCCCTTAGACCTTCTTCTTCTTCTTCTTCTTCTTCTTCTTCTTCTTCTGCTTCCCCAATGAATCAAACCAGACGACTTGAACCCACCACTGATGCCTTCAATCCCATTATTTTCACATGACGAAACTACCCTTCTCCGTTTTCATTTCCATCCTCACCGTCTTCTTCACCGTCCCATTTTCCCATGCACTCGGCTCCGGCGCCCCTCTCGCCGTCAGCTACTCCTCCGGCGCCGTCTGCGGCCTGGTCTCCGGCCAACCCACGCAGCGCATAGTCTGCTACCTCCGAGGCCAAACCATCAACGTCGAGCCCAACATCTCCTTCTCGTCAATCTCCGGCGGCCGGACCTCCCTCTGCGGCCTCCGCTCCGGCGGCTACGCCCTCCTCTGTTACGACAATCTCCTCTCTCAAAACTCAACCTTTGCTTCGAAAAGAGTCTACTTTAACGAAACCGGTGAGCTCGAAAACATATCCGTCGGAGAAAACCATATTTGCGCCACCGTGGCCGGCTCCGGCGTCGTGAAATGTTGGCGAGGAGATAACAGAACGTTTCAACTTCCATCTGGGTCGGACCAATTCGGGTCACTCTCATCTGGGTCGGGCTTCTCTTGTGGAATCACCAAGAACAATTCAAGGGTCCGGTGCTGGGGGACTAGTACTTCCATGGCCGCCGAGATTGAAAACGGCTTCGGAGAAACGGCAATGGCGACTATCCAAGCTGGTGGTTCTCACGTGTGTGGAGTCAAGATTACTGGGTCAATAATCTGCAGAGGCAACAACGACTCTGGTCAATTAAATGCACCGCCGGGAATTTATTCCGGCTTGGCTCTCGGAGATAACCACAGCTGTGCTATTAGAATTTCAAACCAGTCTGTGATTTGCTGGGGCGGCGGAGGAGGAGAGTTCAGGTCTAATGTGACTGCAGCGACGTCGTTTCAGGTGATCGTTTCAGGGTCTAATTTCACTTGTGGATTAACCTCGAGTAACTTTTCGATTATATGTTGGGGTTCTGGTTGGCCTAGTTCAGAGGTTGAAGGTGAGCTTGGGTTGCCGGAGATTCTTCCAGGTCGTTGTGTACAGTCGTCTTGTAGTGAATGTGGTATTTATCCTCAGTCTCAGAAGCTCTGTTATGGCTCTGGGAACATTTGTAATCCTTGTTTGCAGTCGATTTTGGCGCCGACGTCACCGCCGCCTGCGGCGGTGAAGGATTCTCCATCCGGGGGTTTGAAGACAGGGTTGTTAGTGTTCTGCATTGTGGGTTCTATTGGAGGGTTTGCGGGGATTTGTACTGTGATTTATTGTTTGTGGAGGGGTGGTTGTTTTGGGCACAAGAAAGTTCATAATTCAGTTCAGCCTACTATTACTAGAGGTGGAGGTGGTAGTTCCAACAATGGGAATGTGTCAAACAACAGCCCTCCTTCAAGATCAGCTACTATTAGGCGGCAGGGCTCGAGGATCATGAGGCGGCAGAGGAGTGGGACTTCGTCGAATAAGCACACTGAGAGGGCTGAGGAGTTTTCACTGGCTGAGCTTGCAGCGGCTACGAATGGTTTTGCATTGGAGAACAAGATTGGCGCAGGGAGCTTTGGGGTGGTGTACAGAGGGAAATTGGATGACGGGCGCGAGGTTGCTATTAAGAGAGGGGAAACTACAACCAAGATGAAGAAGTATCAAGAGAAAGAGAGTGCTTTTGATTCAGAGTTGGCGTTCTTGTCGAGGCTTCATCACAAGCATTTGGTTAGGCTTGTTGGGTATTGTGAGGAGAAGGAGGAGAGGTTGTTGGTTTATGAGTACATGAAGAATGGTGCGCTCTATGATCATTTACATGACAAGAACAATGTCGAGAAGAGTTGTAGTTTGATTAATTTGTGGAAAATGAGGATCAAGGTGGCTTTAGATGCTGCCAGAGGCATTGAGTATCTCCACAACTATGCAGTCCCTCCTATAATTCACCGAGATATAAAGTCCTCCAACATTCTGATCGATGGTAATTGGACTGGAAGAGTATCAGATTTCGGATTATCACTATTGGGCCCGGAACATGACAGTGACTATAGGCCAATGAAGGCAGCTGGAACCGTTGGCTACATTGATCCAGAGTACTATGGTTTAAACTTATTAACAGCAAAGAGTGATGTGTATGGCCTTGGTGTGGTGTTGTTAGAGCTTTTGACAGGAAAAAGAGCAATCTTTAGGAACAGTGAAGACGGAGGAACACCCACCAGTGTTGTGGACTACACCGTGCCGCAGATCATGGCCGGAGAGTTAGAGAAGATTTTGGACCCAAGGGTTGGACCTCCGGAAATCAATGAAGCAGAGGCGGTTGAGTTGGTGGCGTATACTGCAATGCATTGTGTGAACTTGGAAGGTAAAGATAGACCAACCATGACTGACATTGTGGCCAATTTGGAGCGAGCTTTAAGTCTCTGCGAGGAAAGCCCCGGTGGGAGCATATCTAGCGGCTCAATCATCTCTGCCGAGTAGTGAAGAGTGTAATGTCCTTCCCCAAAACCAAAAAGCCAAACACAGGAAATTTTTTTTGTTCAATTATTTTAATTTATTTTTCCTATGAAATAGCACCTTTTGGTTTTGGGGTGTAAAGATTTAGAGTTCCCTGTCTAACATTGAGCTGTAGTGTAGGATTTCCTGTGCAATGACAGCTTCAAACAAACATGAATTGCATTGTTGGTTGTCCATTGGGGGTTCAAATTTCTCTTCTTCTTCATCAACGTGCTTTACTCTTGGCTTACAGAATGACAAACTAGGAGCGAGAATAACATTATTGTTTAATGTTTCAATGCATACATGAACCGATGATAGCATGCTTGTGTACAAAGAAATGTGAAATCTTGACCATGGGGATTGTCCAATTCACACAAAGGTGAAGGACATGGTTGTCTGGCGAATTGGGAGAGCAAATATGAAGTGGGAAAGGGTCAAAGATTGTGAAGATAGGAGTCGCTTTCCAGTTTTCTAAAACATAAATGTGCTTTGTGCTCTGCCTAAAAGGTTTAGCTTTTGTGTACTTGGGAGCTGTTGATGTAGAGCCCGCGATGGTCAGTCTTTGAGAATTTTTCAATCCCCTAAGTAATGAGGTTGGCATGGTCCAGCAAGGAAAAAAAAAGAAGCAACAAGGAAAAGAGTTTGAGTCGCACTCTTTGACTTGGAACTTTCAAGTTCATCAATAGATAATCTAACAATTGAACAATACGTCTCCACCCCAACAAAATCGTTATCAGACAATGAGATGTTTTGGTGAGTTATCGTAAATAAAATCTTTTCACGACTCAACGTGTTAACGTATATTAAACAGTTAATAATATCATAAATTAGAATGACGTTCATCTCGATATGATTTGAAAGTCTAATCAATTGAATTAAAAAAGGGTGTTGTTCCATTAAATAAAACGGTGGCCTTGTTGTTAAAAGTAATGGATTAATTTAAGAAGATAGCAATAGCATGCTGGGGAGCCCCAATAAATATACCTATTTATGAAACTATAAAAGAAGTATGAACTCTGGAGATTTGGGGTTGGCCGGTGACACCCCACCTCCTCCCTCGTTCAAATTTATTAACAATTGTAGAATCTGTTCATATGTGACATGACTGACATCCATGTGAATTTGCAATGAATATGAATTTTGATAAGGAATTCATTATTCATTATTGTAATTTATTATCCTTCTAATACTATATACATTGCAACATATTAAAACAGTGCATGTATTACAAGTTTGGAAGATTATTATATATAAAAGGGTTGTGAAATCACACCCTTTTTTTTTTGTTAACACATTTATAAAAAGATAAAATTTAAGTCACGAAAAAACAGTTACCAAACAAAAAAAATGTGTTTACGTCCTTATGTACAGCGAAAAGGGATGAGAATGTAAGACTTTGACTTTTGAGGTCATAGACTTGTATTTGGAAGATTAAAATAGCAGTTGGAATCATCGACTGGTCTATTAGACTATAGAATATGGAAGGACAAAAGTCCACATTTACTAACTCCCCACGACCCGTGGTAACTCACAGACTTTTCTTGTTGTTCAAGTCTTGTTTTGACAGAGCTGAGATTTCACTTTCCTGTACGTCTTGTTTGGTTCATTTCCTCACCAAAGATCATAAAGCTATCACACAAATACAGATGCGTAGTGGTGTAAAGGGAAGGAATGAACTAAACAAGACGTATATAACTATACTTGAGAGAATAGATTTTCAGATATCGGGAATTGATTTTAGATGCTTCTTGTTATACAAATAATGTGTCAAATGCACAGCGGCCTCTACATATGAATGATTATAAATAACTAATATTACACCGTATACGTACACCGTCATGTATACGAAGTATTATAACCAAGTATTATAACTGATCATATCATATGAACGTCATTGCTGGCTTCAGTGTGAATTGTGGGGAACTAATGTTGCAATCAGGTATGGCGCTAACATTTCACAGTCAAATAAACAATAATAATAATTAAAAGAAAAAAGATTGCAGCGACCAAGTCCAAACTCTGTAACAACCAAGACACACAGCGCCGTCGAACATAATCTAAGAAATTCTGAAATCACAAACCAAGCCAATCTACTAGAACTTGGAAAGTTCCTCCAGACTCAAACCAGTCCATACTTCACCAGACATGACGTTAAAACGTGGAAACTTCATCGCTCAACATCATGATAAAGTAAATGGAAAACAAACTGATGATTGTTAGTGTGTGTTGACTAGGATTAGCTAGTCAAATTTCTGTTCTGAATTCTAAGTGTCACATCAAGTGCAGATGAATAATGTAAAACAGTTGGAGCGGCAATTACTTCCGAAGTACATGGAAACTGTATCAAAATTCTGCCTAGGCAAGACTAGTTCCTCGGCAGCGAGGGAAAAAGACATGCTTAGTACAACTCGAATTCAGTATGGGAGTATAATGTATTACCCTCGTCGATCAGATACGGGGGTGTCCTCTTTGCCTTTTCTCTTCTACTTCATTCATCCAATCTGATAGCCGGAGGAGACCCTTGTAACCATAATATGAAGCTGTGACTAAGAGCACCAGAAGGGTGACAACCAAAAGAAATTGCTTCACGTGGGCCAAAATTTTCTGTTGAGATCAGAAGTCACTGTTAGTAATATGATGAAGAGGCAGTTCAAAGTGCTGAGGGTTTTCATTTTGCAATAAAATACATACTTGCAGTGTCGAGATTTGAGGCACTTCTTGTCCCCGTTCACGCCTTCTCTTCCTTTTCGGTGCAGGCTTATCAGTATCTGGTTCCTTCACCTTCAAGACATATGATGGGATAAGAATGATGCACAAACACATATTGATGTGCACCAGGATGATGTTAATGGTGTTACCTCCACAACTTTAGGTCTGCGTGAATGTAATTCTGAATCAACAATCTTTTGTTTGCTTTTGCAATTAGAGTCGCAAGGTAGGAGTCCAAGTCCAAATTGATTCTTAGTTATATCTTTGGGATCAGTACCAGCATTGCGATAGGCTGCCTGCACATCATAACATAACCACTCCCTTTTCAAGGTCTGGCATCCACAACGAACAGTAACCTTGCAGATGACGTTCGAAATCAAGTCAGACAGATAAAGCACATTAAATAGTAATATTCACTGCTGTTATATTTCCCAGACTGAAAGCTAGCTATGACTAACATTATTGGCCCTCTATTTACAATAGAAAGAAAAATTTAGTATAGTTTTCAATTGATCATTCCTCTCTCGTACCTTTTTTGAGCACTTCTCAGGTGATGGGCATTGACCAGGATGACAAGTCTCTGGGCACAGATGCGTACAGTAAGGCAACTTTCTGCAAAATAAACATCAATTCTGATCTCCCTTCTGAATTTTATTTTGATATGAAAAGAAAAGAAAAGAAAAAAAAAACAGATTTTGAATTACCTATGACAGAGACCCTTACAAGAACGAACAGCTGTTTGCTCCTTTTCAGACAAACTATTATAGTATATGCACTCAAAAACATGGACCATGGAACCACAGTGACATGATCGCTTAACGAGCACTTTGCAAGGAGGGCAATCTCCAGGATGACATGACAAGGGGCAAGGATGTATACATGCAGGCGCTCTCTCCTGAACAGAAACAGTTGAAATATTAATTAGGAAATATGTAGTTCTCATGGAAGGTGTTCCAACAAACGAATATAAAAGGGTCCTACAGGAAATCAATACACGTCTAGACACAAAGGAACTAATAACACCTTTTCGCAAGGAAGATGACACACTTCACAAGGCTCACTTCTTGCTTGCTGCCCTGATGGCAAAGACTGATTCTTGAGCGGGTGGCAAGTTATAGTGCAGAAGTGATTACCACAAGGTAGAGGATTCCCACACAAGTTATCACAGAAAAATAATGATTTATCTGAACAGACCATCTGAAACAAGGAACAAAGAACAGACAATGGAACTTAGAAAGATGAGACCAGGTACTACTCAAAATGGTCTGCAAGCAAAAACTAACCATTCTGTCCGCTGCAAAGTGCTGGCCCACACATGATCTCCAAACAAGCTCTGGGCATGGAGGGCATGGAGAACCAGGAGTACACTCGAGCGGATGAAAAGACTTCTTTTTCTTTGGTTTCAATGTAAATTCTGGATTTGGAGGAGGTTTAGGTCCATGGCACCTTAAGGTTAAGCAAATATATTAGCATTTACAATATATTGATTGAGAACTATATACTTCAGATAAAAAGAATACTCAAAACAATAAAATGTTACTAAAATTCTGCAAACCTTAGCTGGCACTTGTGGCCACATGGGTATTCTTTTTCACAAAGTAGTTTACATGGGTGGCAAGCTCCATAATGGCATTTATGCGGCTGGAAAGGAAACAAAACATAAGTACCATAACATGACTTACATGATACATTGTCGAAAAGGACTAATTTTTCTTAGAACAAAATACTGGCCACTCCTCTTATTTTTGAGGTTTCGGCAGTTTAGTCCTCTTTTTCTCAATTTCGACAGGTCACTCCCATTACTTTTCAATGTCACACAATTAGGTTCAACCATCTACTTTCCATCCAATTTCACCGTTAAGTTGTTGAGCAGTCATTTTCTCTCATACCAAGACATCTGAATGAAGGGTAAAATCACTATAACACCCTTTGGTTTCTCCAGCAAAAGAAAGATGAAAATCCCTCCAAAACTGAAACCATTTCCCTCCAAAATCATTGTGCAAGATAGTCATTAAAATTCAAGCTTCAAGAACGGAAGCATAACTTGTATCAAAAAAAAAAAGAACTGAAGCATATAACTAAAGGAAACTGAATATAAAAAAATTTCACCTACATTCATAAATATGTCCTTCATAATACTGTTATTGTGCATATTCTTCAAAATTAGCAAGCAAATCAATAAAGTGCTAATTTACCGAAAACAAAAATTGCATCATCCAATTTTTGTTTTGGAGGGATTTCCATCCTTCTTTTGCTGGAGAAGCGGGAAAATAAACCAAAGGGTGTTATAGTGATTTTACCTTCATTCAGCTGACTTAGCATGAGAGAAATGACAGCTCAACAACTTAACGGTAAAATTGGATGGAAAGTAGACGGTTGGACCTAATTGTCTGACATTGAAAAGTAATGGGAGTGAGCTGTTGAAATTGAGAAAATGAGGACTAAACTGTCGAAACCTCAAAAATAAGAGGAGTGACCAGTATTTTGTCCTTTCTTTCTTTCTTATCTATAGCTAACAAATATCAGGTCCTAATATCACAGATCCAAACTATAGGAAAGTAAATGCAACTGAAACCAGCTCTTCAGCTAGAGTGAAAGGTCCCACTTAACATTCATAAGACAAGATGCTGGTGATCATTCCATAACTTCCAAACTTTCAAGCACCTCAACATATGTTGGAAGAAACTCAGGACAATGTCATAAAGCTCTAAAGCAAAGAGAACAGAACAATATTAGAGAGAAACTGAGACAAAGAAACTAAATGTACCTTGCTATTTGGCCCATGCCTACATAAAGGAGTAATAGGGCACGGCTTACGACATCGAGGAGGCTTCTGATCCATCTCAGTACCACAAGGAACCTGCATCAACACCATTAAGATGGCAGATACATGTTTAGACCAACTACGTCAAGCAACTTAATGAAGTAAAACTTTATAACTGCACAACTTTTTTGGCAAGTGGTCACCAGGCAACAGAATACCAATTGCCAACCAAGTCTTCTTTTTTAAATGATATCAAACAACAGGAAAAGCTAATTCATAACATAATTATGAAAAGATATATTCTTCCATGAGGAAGAAAGAGTTCAATTCTTTTGTAGCAGTCAGAACCAAGGCCACCATTCATATACGTAGTGTATATAGCCTGACAAGGCAATTGTAATAACCCTCATCTATATAAATGAACAAAAGTGCACAATGACAGAACTCGCACCTCAAAGTGTGTCGCACCACATAAACATGCAATTGTCACCATCACAGGGCAAGGCGCACAAACACCTCTGCACTAACACTTAAACAGTTATACTCCAGAAATTTTAGATAGGGTTAAACAAGTAGCAGTCTGGCATACTTTTCAAAGAAACACTTAATAGGAGCACACACCTATGGCAGGGAGATGGGCATTTGTGGTTTTTACAGCGAAGCTTTCTGCCACAAATCTAACAGTTCAAAATATCAGTACAAAATACAATTTATTTGCAGACTCAGAAAATACTGATAAAGGATTAAAGAAACATACAAACCTCCGAGCATGGTGGGCAATCCCCATCACAGCAGCGGCGTTTACAAGGATGGCGTCCACAGTCTCTTAATCTCTGGCACTTCCTTTCACATGTCAAATCTTGATGACAAGGAACCTATTCTAGATCCAATTACACTAGCAAATCAACAAACACACAAAAAGAATACAAACAATCCATTCATAAACCAAAACATTTTGATCACTCTACCTCCTTTTTCAAGCTCCCGCAGCGACACCACTTAGTGACAACCGTTCTGCACGTCTCAAGGCACTGCCCACGATGACACCTCTCAGGGCACCTATGGTATCCACAACTGAGCATCTTATCGCAAGTTGCGCCACACAGTGGCACTGCATCCTTGCAAGACAATCCTTCATGCACTCTCTTCCCACACGGACAAGTCCTCTTCCCCTGAAACGGGCACGGTCCACACTCCCCCGAATGACACCCTTTACTACACTTATGCTGCCCGCACCCCAGCATTTTCTCACACTCCTCCTCACACCTAAAATCTAACCTCTCACAACACTCCTTCTCCTCCTCCCTCTTCCCACATTGGCACCTGTACTTCCCCCTCACCCGACACGGCGGGCAAGGCCCCTCATGGCAAATCTCCGCGCAGCAATGAACCCCACACATTAGTTTCTTCTCACACGCATTGTTACACGAGAAATTCTTAAACCCGCACCGCCTCACGTCCTCCACATTGTCGCAGAAGCAGCGAGCTTGCACGAGCTTCGGGCAGGACGGGCAGGGCCCCGGGTGGCACAGAAGCAAGCAACGGTGGCCGCAACTGTGCTTCAGCGGCCGATTACAGACCTCACCGCACGAATGAGGAAGAATCCACGGATCATCACCAGGTGGATTCTCGAGTTTTCCACAAAAGCACTTATAAATCTTCGGAATTTGAGACTGAGTATACTCTACTCTACATTTAGGGCAGTTCCAGAGTGCTACCTCCGCCGCTTTGCTCTGCGAGATCGGGAGGCGCGTGGAGGCGCGTAGCGCGGACAAGTCGGAGGCCTGGCGCGCCCAGCTCTGGATGCAGAAGAGGTGGAAGACGGAGAAGCAGACGGAGGTGCAGGACCAGGTCGGGTCGCCGGGTCGGATCCGCTCCAGGCATATCAGACATGACAGAGCGCCGGAGGAGGATGACGTCAGGAACGATTGGATCTTGGAGAGGTCGGCGTTGGTGGCGGAGGCTTTTCCGGTGAATTCTAAGTAGGATCGGAAAATGGAGGCGGATAGATCCGAGTGGCGGAGGGCCGGTCCGGATCCGGATCCGGATTGGCTGTGATCGGAGTCGGTATCGGAGTCCGAATTCATTTTTGGGAAGAAGAAAGAATAAGAGCGTGGGATTTTGTCAGACGGATTTGTAAGAGCGCGGCAGAATCTAGAGTATTTATTGTTGGGCCAGTTAATGGGCCGGTGGGCCTTTAGAATAACAAAGCCCATGAAAGTTTAGGAAGGCCCAAATATGTTCTCACTGAATACAGCTTCAAAAAAATTTATTATGAAACACCAGCTGTTTTCTCAATCTTACAACTTTACACACTGGGAAAGAAATTCTTTTACAATAAAATACACACACTCACAAAAATTTACATAAAAGACTTTGTGCTTATTGTTCTTCTCTGAGACGTTGTTGTAGTATCAAACTAAATCGAAGTGCATAAGAAGCTTTACGGATTTGTACTTCTTTCCCTTACGATCATGTAAGGGAACTGCTCGAATGCCCTTTTTCAGCTCAGACAGTGGGAGGCTTGTTTGCCCTCCAAAGTCATCCTTTTCTGACATGTCGTACTCGTGAACTTCAATGCGAATCACAGCCAGTTCGGGACTAGTTAAAGGGAATTCGAATTCTTCATCCCAAGCAGGAATCCAGTTGTCCTCTAGAGTCTTTGTTTTCTTCATTATAGTATCTGCAGCAACTCCAGCAATACCTACCTGAAATGTGCATCATCCACAACAGTTCCAATCATTAGAAGCGAGTAAAATTAGAAGGAAACACCAGGACCACAAGACACAGGAAAATAGGCCAATGCTGATGTATAAATGCATAAGTATACTTCAGAATAGAGATCAGATAGCCAGAAGAATCAAAATGATGTTCTCAATCAAGGAAGAAAGAATGAAATTAATCTTGTAGTTTGTCTCCACTAACCCTTGCATAAAAATCAGGAGGTGAATATGCATCAAAGTGTGTGTGCTTGAAATCATAATACCACCCTTCTCCCATATAGATTTTCACCTGTCAATGGATAATAAAAACATAACGATGAGCTATATTATAAAGTGGATTGAGTAAACTAATATTACATTACAGCGTGAAAAATTTACTGAAGTCAGAAACCTGGCAATAAAGCCCTCACCTTCAATGTTTTCTTAACTGATGACTTCTGTTTAGGATCAAAGATCTCTTTAGTGTTCAACAGAAAATCTGGTTTTCTCACATATCCGCATCCACCATTAGCTCTAAACATTCCTTGCATCACCCACAGTGATCTTCCATGTCCCTATCACAAGGAAACACATACTGATTTCAAGATGTGAACTCAACACTGAACACGTTCATATTCCCATATGATGGCTAGCTAAACACAAACAATTATTATCCGTCTGTTGTTCAATTCTCATCCTCTTTGTTAAATAAACATAAACTGATATAAAGCATAGATCTGACGCATAAGAAAAGAACAAACTAATGGTGGTCCTCAGGTTAATATCTCCTTTGACTTTTACAAGCTCAAGTTTTACTTAAAAGGGGAAGCAGCAGGTCAAAATTTAAATTACCAATAGGGGGAAGAACTTTTGGCATAAGTATACCCTTACCTGCATATTGAATGCAACCATCTGAGCACCATGTGACCACCCAATCATTGGGTTGTAATTCGATGAGTCCACACGTATACCCTTTGGGTACACCCTCAGAATATTCCTCTGGGTAAATCTGAACAGAACCAATCAGAAAGGAATTTTTTTTTTTTCTATTAATAATCAAGAATACAAATCTGCATTGCCAAAAATGACGGATTCCTAAGTAGAGAAAAAAATGTGACTGTACGGAAGTGAAAGCATAAGAATACAATACAATACTAGGCATATGACATAAAGTGCACATAGGTACATACTTGGCCCTAAATTGAATCTTCCCCTCCATAAGACCCATTCATTAGAATAAGTTAACTCTATCAAAAAAATTGAAGTGTAACTAGCATAGAGCAATTAAACTGAATCCTTCATTGATAAAGCATTAGTACATGCACTAGGATAGATGTATGAATCATGGTTGGTTTAGAGATGACAATTCTAGTCTCTAGTTTCTGGTTCACATATATGTCAAACCAGACACCAGTAAAGAACATGTTGGATTACTGTTATCATCAAAAATGAGTAGTCAAACAAGTCGATTTCAGCAGTACACTCTTATAGCAGTAAACATTAACAGTCTGCAGGGTCATGCCATGGATGGATGAAACGATAAGGAATACAGAACAGTTCATAACATATTTTGATTAAATACCTGACTATATCTTTTCCATGAGTTTCTGATGCCTTTTCAAGTTGTTGCTCACTTAAGCTAAGACGCCGCACTTTATTGGGATCCACTTCGAGACACTCCGCCAATCCACCTTTAGGTTTCCCAGCATGAATGGCAATTAACCGCTTATATTCAGGTGCTACATTTTGTGGTGACTTGGACTCTACATCCTCAACATATTCCTCCTCAGGGCTATCTTCTTCATCCAATCCATTCTGCTAAAAACATAACTTGAGTAAGATTTTGCACATCAAATCAGCAATGTAGCAAGTTACACACACAGCCTCACCACCTTGTCATCTTCTGCAACTGCTCCTTTTTGGTCCGGGACTTCTCTACCCCAAGCTTCCTCATCAGAAGCTAAACTCTTTCCCCTCTTTAAGTCATTTGCAGCCGCAGCAGCTTTTTCAGCAGCAGCTTTAGCCTCAAGATATTCCTGAGGTGGTTTAGTTGATATGATAACCCTTCTCTTCAGTGATTCTGGGGATGGAAACTCTTTAAGACACTCGGATCCCGGAGGAGAAAACAGCACCTCTCCAAATGTTTGAGTGATCATCTAAAAATCGAAGACACAACAGTACGTACTATCAGTATCAGAACACTAGGGTATCAAGTCCCTAATAAATAATAAAATTAAAATTACAGAAACAACCTACCTCAGCAACTTTAGCTTGAAGATTAGGGGTTAAATGATCCTCTAAGGTAATTACAACAGGGTACTCAGACGCAACAAAAGCGTGTTCCTTTATAGACTTGAAGCATTTGATAAGTGCCACCGGAGCAGTCAAGGTCCTATAACAAAACAACAAACAAAGTTTTAGCCTCAATTTCGTACGAAAACCAATTTACCCACACAATTCAGTATCACGTTACTACACATACCCTCCATGAAGCACATCCACGTCATCTTTCGTCGAATTAGGCCAAATGTCAAGCTCAATCACCCTCACACCTCTATGAAGAGCTTCTATAATGGGCACATCACTGCAGTCGCTGCTCAGCTGATTTCCGGTCAGGTATGAATTGTGTCCGGTGTGTATGTAATAATGCGACAGAGGCGCATTCATATCATGGTGTACCTAAACCACACCAACCACCGAAATTCTCACCTCCGAATAATGAAAAACCAGAAGCAAACAAATTCAACGTACCTGGGTGTTGATAGGGGCGTTGTTGTCGCCGAAGAGGAACCTAAAGAAGGCCTCGAGGTTGAGAGCCTTGCGGTGGAAGATACCGAGGTGGCGGAACTCGTGGAGGCTCTGATCCAGAAGGGTCTGGGCCTCCTCCTGGGTCAGGTCCTCCTTCTGGACTTCGTTGAGGAAGCGGTGGAGGTGATCGACGCTCATGAGGCCATTCTCAGAGTACTGGTCGAACAGGGACTTGATCTCGACCGGAGCTTCCGACACGGCGAGGCGGAAGCGCCGGCGGAAGCAGAAGCACACTCTATACGTCTGCTTGGACATCGCCGGAAGAATTTTTCAGGTGAGGACCGGGGGGAGTGTGTGTGGAAACGTTCAAGTGTTGGTTTAGAGAGACAGAGAGAGAAATCCAGAACAAGGATGGGGTGGGGTCCCCAGATTGGTGTTTACTCTTTCATTCTTCACTCTTTGGCTTAAGTTTAACCAACACAATAATGATAGGGGAGATGCAAAAGTGTGCCGTTGTTTACTCCCAGGCCTCGTTTGGTTCGCGGCAGGTAAAGTGATTTTTTTTTAATTTGGATGTTTGGTAACACAGGAAAGTCTATTAAAAAATTGTTAAAGATTTGAGATTTAATATAATAAATAATTATATTGTGAGTAATAAATACAAGGACAGAAGAAAGGAAAGTGATTCCTTAGAATTTTGGAATGAACCATTTTCTCCCATATTTTCTCATCAATCAAGAAAATGTTTCATTTCCTTTTGCTTTCCCAAACACCGGTAAGGAACAACTTTCATTTCATTTCATGATGCTTACTTTCCTTGAAACAAATGAGGCCTTAGATTTGGTCTTTATTCTTTCTTTTTTTTTCTTTTCTAATTTCTATTGTGAGGGAAAAAAAAATTAAACGATCGATGTTGTTCATTTGCTCTAGTGTCGAGCCGTTCTCTTGATTTCATCTACCTATTTGAAAGCTTCACGGACTCAATTGCTTATATTTAGTATTTGACAATACGATAGAAATTTTAAGCGAGCTCATTTTCGATAATATCTTAAGTACCGTTCATTATTTACATTGTACTAATAACTCGTATGATATAAATAGGCGGGTAAGAATATATTTTACAACACACCAAACACGTGTGGCACGGTGTGATACCAGAAGTAGTTTGACCAAGAGACTCCAAGAGGATTAACACAACTTAAGATTAAGTCGGCAAAAGAAAGAGCAACGCTGGCGAATTCGAACAGGTTAATCAACGAATAATTGAACGGCATATGCCATAATATTATTGTGAGGACAACAACACTGGCTGGCTGGGGCTGGATCATATTATTACGTCGACCATAGTGGTGGAGTAGTGGTACCGGTACCGATTTAAATTGCTTACATAAATATTCAGATGATGACTCATCACCCTATAATGCTACCAGACATTGACCTCAACGTCCACTTCGACAAAGTCCAGACAATGACTTGACGGATGACGGATCCATCAACGTCGCCGGACGACGACCCTATACTGTTTACTCTCCTCAGTCTTCATTCTTCATGTCGGTACCCTATCTTCTTACAGAATGATTGCATCTCCGGAACAATCTGGCAATGGATCATATTCGTAAATCCGATCTTAAAAAAATATATTTGTTTACGTGGGACGTCTGTTGTGAAATCTGCACTCTCTAAATTGTAATCCACACACATACTTTCTATTTTTAGTCATTATTTTTACAAGTAAACAAAAGTTAAGTCACTAAAGACAAAATTTAAGTTACCACAAATAAAAATAGGAATGTGGATGTTGTCGTTCAAGCAAGTAGACATATCGGACTTTATACAGCAAGTCACAATCGGTGTTCTCACATTATGGTAGAAGGTGATTCTAACATCCTTACTGGATGCCTTCGTGTATTTTGCTGTGCAGTTTCTCCTTCTATATCAAAACAGAAAAAAGAAAGAAAAAAAAAACACTTAGATCACGGAGATTGTTCTAATGATTGATTGGATAAACTGATCATTGATTTTTGTAAGAGTGGACAACCCCACTATCCACTAGCACCTTCTTCCGAGTCAATGTCATGGCTTCAACACAAAGTAATCCTATAACATGATCAACAGTCTCACTAATTACACATCGAGTACCTGTATGCTATTGAAAACCATGACAACGGCCACAGCCATGATGGAAAAGGATGATTGCTGTGGAGTAGACTAGGCAGGTGCGAGATTCGACTCGAATTGAAACCGCATTAGGAGCCTTACGGATGTGTATTTCTGGCCCTTATGATCGTAAAGTGGGACTGACCGGATCCCAGATTTTAGCTCCGAGACAGGCAAACATGTCTGGCCGCCGAAATCATCTTTGTCAGACCTGTCAGAATCTCGGACTTCAATCCGAAGTATAGCAAGCTCTGGAACGCTCATACGGTATGTAAACTCTTGATTCCAAACGGGTATCCATTCGTCGTAGATTATCTCTGTTTTGTGCTTGACACAATCCGCAGGCACTCCAACAATATAAACCTGCCACAAATTCATCGATTAGTTTCAGTACTAGCCAGACACCAATGGACCATGTACCTTTCATAGTTGGTAGACACAATGTGTTGAGGAATTGGTTGGTTTTGTAAGAGGTTTTATACATAGAAAAGGCTTCTAGATTCATGATCAAAGTCCATAGAACACAACAATGCAGCAGGTGTTTTCAAATCGGAAATGCTTCTGAATCCATGACGAGAGAGTCCACAAACTCTAAGAAGACTCTAAAAGGTGGCTGATCATTGAGGAACTTCACAATAGAAGTTAAAAATGCTAAGAAACTTCATGTGGAAAGGAACGGAAAATGGAAAGAGCTTATCCCACTTAACTGAGGAATACCAACTTGTGGGGGAAAGAAAGAGAAGGGCAACAGCAACAATAATAGGAATCACATTATCGAATTATGAGAAACAGAAGATGGATCTTACTAACTTTTGTATAGAAGTCTGGTGGGGAGAATCTATCGAAGTGTGTTTGACTAAAATCCAAGTGCCATCCATTTCCCATGTATACTTTCACCTGTCAATTCACATCAATGCTCTAAGATCATTGCCAATATGCCGAAAAACTCGACTCAAGATAAACAAATTGTGCTCACCTTCAATGTCTTTGTTACCATCAAGGTCCTTTTAGGATCAAAAACCTCATTATTTGGACCCCTATGCATCAAAAAGGCAGGCTTTTTCAAGTAACCGCACCCTCCATTGGCTCTAAACATCCCATGCATCAGCTCAAGTAATTTGTCTCGTCCCTATTTTATATGCAGAGATCGGGTTATATTTCTTATCGATCGCTGCCATTGACATATTGTTAGGTTCCATTAAGATTATCCACGAAACTTCAAAGCTAACCTGCATATTGAACGCAACCATTTGAGCTCCGTGCATCCACCCAACATGTGGTTTGTAATTCGTGGAAGTAACTCGTGTTCCTTTGGGGTAGATCCTTAAAATGTTCCTCTGTGTGAACCTAGAGATCATAACACAACACCAAGTATCGGAATCATTACACTAATGAGTAACGACCACTGCTAGAGAACACAGATAACAAAAGGCTGATGAGATAACTGCTTGCTGCAGATATTTACCTAACAATATCAGCTCCATGGTCTTCTGCAGCTTTTTCTAGTTTTTGTTCACTCAAACTGAGACGTCTTACTTTCTCACCAACCTCTAAAGCCTCTTTCAAACCACCCCGTGGTTTCCCAGCATGGATTGTTATAAGTGACGCATACTCAGGCGCTTCTGACTGGACCGGTATGATGTCAACTGCAGCTTTGCTCTCAGCTTCTCTATCACTGTCACTCTGTACCAATTAAAAGAAGTAATTTAAACAAGCACACAATGAGAAACCAAATTGGGGAGAACATAAACTGCATTACTCAGCTCACCACTTCTGATTCTTCAGATGAATCCTTGTCACTACCTTCGCCTACTACTGGTGGCTTTGTTGAGATAATAATTCGATGTTTTAAAGCTTCAGGTGACAGAAATTCTGTCATCGGGTCTTCTGGCTTTGGATAATACAATATATCTCCAAATATTTGGGTAACCAACTACACATTAAATCAATTCTAAGTCAGACTAGGCAACATCGGCAAAGCAACAGATTTGAACCTTTAAACATGACTGAACACTAGACCAGTACACCATCTATAAGAGTACTAATGAAAGCCAAGTACCTCTGCAACTTTAACCCGAAGCTTGGTAGTAAGGTGATCTTCGAAAGTAATAACAACAGGGTAGGAAGATTTAACAAAAGCATGTTCTCTAATGGATTTCAAGCATTTGACAAGTGTCACAGGAGCCGTCAAGGTCCTGCATTGTGCAAAATTGGTTCTTATTCTACTTCGCCATCCCTACACTACAAAAAAAAAAACGAAAAACAAACACCAATGCCTGATAAGCGAATTAGTACCTTCCATGATAAACTTGAACATCCTCTTTCGAAGACGTAGGCCATAAATCAAGCTCAATCACTTTGACCCCTTTTTCCAAGGCCCTGATGATTGGGACATCACTACAGTCACTGTTGAGTTGATTTCCAGTCAGGTATGAATTATGTCCTGTATATATGAAATAATGTGACAACGGAGCTGTCATGTCATGGTGTACCTGAAACTCAAACAGGAAAAACACCAAAATTTCCAAACACATTCAACACAATCTCACCCACCAACAACAAAAACAAAACAACTAAACGAGTCCCCTAAATTCGAAAGAGTATAAAAATTTCACATTTCACAGTTTGCACCAACCTCACGTTTGATGGGGCCGTTGAATTCTTCCTCGAACAGAAAGTTGAAGAAGTCGTCGAGAGTGAGGCCGTGTTCGCCGGCGGTTCTGTGCTCTTTCTTCTTGTCTTTGTCTTTCTTGGGCTTCATAGTATCGTGTCGTCGGAGAGAGAACTCATGTAAGATGCGTTTGGCATCGGCCAAGGAAACCTTCTCGTGCTGGTGTTCGATCAAAAAGTTACAGAACTGGTCGGGAGACATTACGTCAGCGCCGGCGGCGAACTTGGAGAAGAGTTCCTTGACATCGGGAGGTGGGCTCAACTCTCTGATCTTGAACTTGCGGTTGAAGAACATGAACATTTTGTAGTTGTTGGTGGTCGCATTCTCGTCGCCCATCTTGTCGTGTTTCTCCGATGATAGTGAGTGGGAAGTGATCTTGGTATGTTTGGTTTTGGATTTTGGGGTTCCCGATGATGATGGGTGAGGATGGGACATCGGTCTTGTGTTTGAGGATCGGTTTGGTCTAGTGTAGCAGAGGAAGAGGGCCTAGGTTTCAGCTGGTTCATTCGAAACTAACCACCAACGTCAAACTGCGAAAACTTCCCTCTCTCTCCTAAATTTTCATTCTTTTTTTCTCGTATCGGAAATTAAATAGGTGAAATGATGAAAAATGATAAAATAGGAAGAGGGTGGCTAAATGTGAAGATGAACCGGCACCGCCTTAAAAAAAGGGAGACTGACCGACTGAGGGAGTTTCTTTTTTCTTTGGTCAATAACTGAGGGAGTTTCAAAGACGTGCTTTTTCTTCTTCTTCTTCTCCTCTTCTAAAGTCTTCCGACGTCGACAAAGTACTCAAATTCCAAAGATCTTAACTTGCTTTAGTTTTCTAACTTTCCTTACAAATGGCGTGATGGGTTGGATCTCATTGTGATAAAGTATGGAAGGATCCATGTTTCCATTACCAAAATGGAAATTAGAAGAGATGGTTAGTGAAAAAGGTGATTGTTCCATCTTATCTTTGGAGTTGAACATCACACCTAATTTTTAAACGAAAGATTTTGTAGTTTGACTGAGTTTATTTTGTATTCGAAAATCAAGACATCATGGCATTTCAATTGTGTATTTATACGTCGCGTATACAAGAAACTTAGAAAAAGATAAGTTTCATTTTCATAGTTTCATTAATTTAAATAGTTACCATTTTTATTATTGGTTATCATCAATTTTTACGGATCTATCAAAAAAAAATAATCTTTATGTAATTCCGATTAAATACTAAAGTGAATGCAATTATTCATTATGGTCACGTATATGTTTTGTCAACTTTGCACCAAATAATCATTACTTCAATACTTCATTTGTCAAAAACCTGTTTGGATCTAAAGGAAGACAAGACAAGACAAGAGAAGGAATATTAAGAAAGAACGAAAAAAAGTATCAAGTGCCCCAAAAAAAAGAAGAAGGCGGGTCTTGTAATATATTCATTTTTTTTTGGGGTCAGTCCTGAAGTCTCTACAATTTTGCTGCGGAAGACTTGGAAGACGAAAGCAGGGAGAGATGCCCAGAAGGTTGGTTTCTGCTGCAGCTCTTTTATGGGGTTTGCTTCTCTTGGCCACGTTAGTTGTCATTCTGGTACCTCCCCATTAGCTCGTTATAATTCTCATTTCAAAGAACTTAGATTTACTTTGTGTTTTGATAATAATCTGTGCTGTGAATTTCATATCAGAATCGATTTAGCAATGATAAAGTACTATCTGAGCCAAACACCCTCAAAAGCAAGAGTGATATCGTTGAGGTGAGATTGATTCTTGTTCCAAGCACCCAATTTTACGTAGAAGCAAGCAGAGCTTATGGTTGTTTGTGTTTCTGGGTTTGGCAGGAAAGTGATGATTTGGAAAAAGTGACTCACCAAGTTTTCTTCGATATTGAAATTGATGGAAAACCCATTGGTATGGATTCTTTAATAGATTGAGCTAAATGTTCAGGGTAGTTGCTAATTTGTTCCAGTATTTGATTGATTGAGTTGTATGAAGATTGAATCTTTGTGTTCCCCCAATTCCCAAAACTTAAAGCTTTAGAAAAAATGAATGGCTCTCTGTAAGTTAATGTTGTTTTCTTGATTTGTTTACATTGTATTGTTTTTCAGGTCGCATAGTCATGGGTCTATTTGGAAATACAGTTCCAAAAACAATAGGTAGGTACCCAGTAATTCATCCAGTGACAGTGTAATGTACTAACATTTTCTGTACGTTGTTAAGAGTTAACCAGAGTTTTGTGTTTCAAATGCAGAGAACTTTCGAGCACTTTGCACTGGTAGCCAAGTAACTTTAGCTCCCTTACTGTGATCTTCTGATTTTTTGCTTCTTTCATTATGTGATTCTAAGATCAGATGGAAGCTATGGCTTTCGTGCTGTTGTTTTGAGTTTAACGAGCCCTTGGGTTGCAGGGGAAAAGGGAATTGGGAAGAGTATGAAGCCTCTGCACTACAAAGGAAGTATATTTCATAGGATCATTCCCAGCTTTATGATTCAGGGAGGAGATTTCACTCTTGGTGATGGAAGAGGTGGAGAATCGATATATGGGGATAAGTTTGCAGATGAAAACTTCAAAGTGAAGCACACTGGACCAGGCAAGCTTTACCCTTCCTTGAATCCGAGTTGTACTCTTCCAAAAGTTCTTCCAAAATGTGAATACTGCAAATATCTGTATTCCCGATTTGTTAGTAATTTTGCGTTCCGGATTCTTTTGTGTGACAAACAGGTTATTTATCAATGGCAAATTCTGGCCAAGACACCAATGGATCACAGTTTTTCATCACAACTGTCAAAACTAGCTGGTACTTTTATCTTCTTTTCAACTTGTGGGGATATCTTCATTGTTAAATTTTCAAGTATAGTGTTCTCAAAAACAGGCAACTAGCTCAAGTAGTAATAAAGAACAAAGTTCTTATTCTGAGTTTGGACATGAAAAATGCACATGTACCGGGAGAATGAGATATTTTCCTGTTGAGATTGAACTCTTTTCATTTCAATAACTTACATTCTTGCAATTTGGTTATCCTTTTCTTCACAGGTTGGATGGTCACCATGTTGTATTTGGCAAGGTGCTTTCTGGAATGGACGTTGTGTACAAGGTTGAACAAGTAGGAGGATTGAATGGGGTACCTAAGAGCAAGGTTGTTATCAAAGACAGCGGTGCACTTCCGATGTGATCACCCTACCCTAATCTTTCACAAAAAAAGTGATAAAATGGTAATACCAGTGACCTTCCGATGTGACACTCCAATGTTTCATACAAATGATACGCAACTATAGCCTTGTTGAGACATTATCGTTCATACTTATGTTGCACGATAGTGGCTTAATATTTAGAAAGAAGTTTGGTTCAATTACTCGCCTAAGTCACATATCGAGTTTCTCACTACAACTCCATAAGGAGTCGCTATTGATTGTAGATCACCAAATTGTCTCACTGAGCTTAATAAGTGGTTGAAAGAAGCTTGCACGAGTCGTAAGCAAAATTGAGGTCATACGAGAGGCTAGATGCAAAGGTAGAACCTTGACTAGTATTATGATAGGATTTGCAGATTGTTCCTAACAGCTAACTAGCCGTTGAAACACAATAAAAACAAAGCTGAAACGAAACCAACAGAATCCAATATCCCCAAAATCGACTACAACAAGTTACAAGCACAAAAGTGTGCTGAAAGATAAAGCTTGTAGCCGGAATTGCCATCGGCCCACACTTAATAGTGTTCTGATCATGTTAGGCTGCAAAGTGAATGAATCATAAAACCTCCTGAACAAGTTCAAGCCTGACACAGAGATACTACAGGAGTCCAGGAACTGCAGATAAGAGGTCAATAAAAGGATGAAGGATGAGAACAGATCCCAAATACAACATAACCAAACAGATTCAGAAGTTGCTAGCACGATGATCGTAAATTCCTTTCGTAAGAATAGGAGAGAGAAGTTGCCCTCTACTATGAGCAGCACATATTCTTCTTCAGCACCCAACTTCAGAGCCTAACTAATAACAAGCTACTCGTCTGAACTCTGAACATTCCATGCTGACCTGCTGAGAAGATTCCTTAATATGAGGTCCACAACTTCCGTATCAACCTTGCAACAAACAAGGCATTCAGCGAAAAGCCATAAGTACCTCGTCTTTAGTTCGGCAGGTTCAACAGGAAACGCAGTTGCATTGTAATCCTTCCTTGTAAAACAAAACACAAACTTTCATAAGCATCACAGGTCACTGCCTAATTGACGAAGCAAGCTATCTACGCAATTTCAAGGCATTCGGCAGAAAACCTAACCATACCTAACCTACTCTCCCCCACAATGATCAAAACAAGCCCTATTAACCACCTAAATTAAGTATCACTAGAGTTAAAGAAACACATTCCAAAATGTATGCATTCGCATCAAACCAAGCACATTGAGCTACAATTTCCAACCACAATTGCGAGAACTTCGCAATCAAAAGCTCAAATTAAATTCAACACATCAATCACAACAAGCATAGCATTATCCGATGCATCAATTTATTCACCAAAAACAGCTAACAACCACACAAATCACACCCATCACTCAGAAACCCTAGAATCAAGCATTTGATGGGGGGCAGATTAGTAATTTTACTTCTTGAACCCCGACGGGGCGGGGCGGAACTAGTTGGGCTTGTCGTCGCCGTCCTTGTTGCGAAAGACGGAGGAGAAATCAGACGACAGGTCGGAGTAGAGGGAAACGACCTTGGAGATGTTGCCGTTGATTTCCTGGATGAGGGCGACGTTCTTGACCATGTTGGCCGGGATCCGAGACTGGTGGTTGTCGTTGACTTGCTGGATGAGGGCGCGGTTGCGGTCGAGGACAGCCTGGACCTGGCGGAAGCTGCGGTTGAAGTTGTCGACCCAGGCCTCGCCACCGGGTCCGGGTTCGGGTTCCGGGTCGAGTGAGACGGTGCGTTTAGTGGAGGGTTGATCGTCCATGCTGGAGGAGTCGAGCCCGGAGGAGGAATCGCGTGTGGTCATGTGAGCTGCTGCGTGGACATCAGGAAACTTTGGTCGGTTTCTTTGTCTGCTTTTGGTTTTTTTATTGCCAATTAAATCATAAAATAAATAAATAAATATTACAATAATTTTATTTATTTAAATAAAAAAAATGACTTGAAAATATCATAAACATGTTTATCCTGAGGCTAATATAATGACTTGAAAATACCTTTTTGTGTCATTTTCCTTTGAATGAAAGGTACTGTCGATTAATATAGAGTAGTAATGGAGAGTTCAAGTTATTTCGTAACAGAATATCAAATTAATGGATCACGAGACATTTTAGTGATTTTACCATTGTGAGTACTTACCGGTCACAACGTCTTGTTCTGTCTGTAGTAACGGCGAATGTGTATTTACTGGTCATTCTGGTTTTAAGCTAGTTTTAATCTCTCATAAGTCATAAGTCGATAACACTCTTTCTGAATATGTATCGATATGTTTGTAACCAAGCTATATTTTGTATACATATCCTCATACGTACCCTGGTTTATTACCTAGTTTGATGTACGTACTAATGGCTCGCGAGCTCGCACTATAAGGCGTAAAAACTAAAAAGAATGAGATCAGATAGATCACGCTGCAGAGAAAGAGGAAATGGAGAAATAAAAACAATATTTATCTCATTATTACATGCAGAAGTTGCATGAAAATCTATCAACTTAACCAACATTCCCAACATTTTGTTGCGACTAGAGTTTATATTCTTGTTTGGATTTGCAATCAGAGTTTAACTTAAGGACTGAAGTACCGCTCTTAAGCTTATGAAGTTATGTTACAGGATACAGGCTTGTAATAATCATACACGAACCAAAAGTATATATAAAATTGCTACAGTGGTTCAGACAAGATGAAGCAGAGTAAATAATGCAACTAGTCAGTTGATTTCCTCTTCCTCCCAAGTACGGAAGCTCTCTGTAATCTCGGGCCACCCATCCGCCACTTCTTAAAGGCTGCCATGGAGGACTGAGCCGCCTCATATACTGCAATTATATCCATAATTATTGTCAACATTCACATAAGAGGTTGAGATACAGTTGTAGAAGATGTGATAAGAACATGTTGTATAAATCTCACAGTTAATTTCTTCTTTTGTTAAGAGCGTCAAGAGTTTTGAAGCTGCTGTATATGCTGCAGAATGCGCCTTGGCCAGGACTTCCTGATACCTGTTCCTAAATGCAGATAATAGGAATGATCCCATGTCTCTGTCGCCAACCCTATCCATAGTTAAAGAGAAAAAAAAAGGATTTCAGGCTACAAAAACATGGACGGCATAAAGTACATAAACCAGGTGATCAACAATAGTATCACCAAAACGGTTGGTGATCTACAATAAACAGCACAGCCGTGAGCTTATTCATGTGTCCAACTTATCACCAAAACAACATAAACGAAATCACCCGGACGCAATGCTTTTAATTTGGTCAAATATTCACCAATAGAGTGAATTTGAGTAGCCTGTGTCAAAAATTTGTCATCAAGCATATATTTAGCAATGCAAAACATTCCAGCTGGTTGCACAAATAGGGCTCACAGTATCTAGAGAGTGAAAGGGGGAAGGTGGATGGAGCATCATGGGAAATATCCTTTTCTAGCATAACAGGAATTTTTTTTTTTTTTTTATTATTTTTTTTATCAAGCTGATTAACTTAAGAAATAAGTTTCCTTTCCCTGAAAGTTTTGAATAGCATCAACATAATATTTGAGGGATTGATTTACTTTGGGAATACTCTTCACTTTCACATTGACAAAGAACCAAATTCACAGTAACAAAATAGTTAATCCATGCTGGGGTTTTACGCATGTACTCTTTCACCTCTATCATCAAAGGGTGCCATACATATTAAATGTCTACCCATTGTAAGATCAACTAAAGGAGAAGAAAGTACTGATAAAATTATTCACACTAGAAGAGAGACTCACAGTGGCGCTATCTTGCATCCAAATTCATAGAAGTATAAACATCGAGATCTCAAGTCCACAGCTTTTCCGTCAGCCCCCAGTTCCAGCCTTGTTCTGATATAAATAAAACCACAGGTGTTAGATATATAATCCAATGAACTGTGAACTTAGAGTCACATAAGTCGTTCATCTTATTTTCACTGCATATCTAATACTTCCCAACGGACTGGCAGAATTTGTATCAGGTCTACCAGTTCATCACATTACATTTTGAGACACGATAAAATAAACTACCAGAGAATTGGATCTTTCAAGTAACCACATTTCTGAGCCTAATAAAAATTCAATTACTGTAGCACAGATAATAGCTGAAAGGGGGAAGTAAGTCAATTCTACAATTCGGCAACTAAAAATGTTAAATTGAAGTATAAGGATCATTACTGTTGATTGAAACACACGGGAAGCTTCATCGTTACTACTTGTCTAACGTGTAACTCGTAAGCTAGCCAGAACGGCAGCTTGACCTTTGAGCCTGGTTCAACCTGAAAACACACACCCAAGAAGATATTAGAAATGGCCATATCCCCAAGATCCCAAATCCACTGTGTTCACTTACACCATAGGCTTCAGCACTAGGATCTATTCCAACCCCATTTGCTCCTTTCTGGAAAATGACTGATACAAGCTGTGATTGAAAACAGCAAACACATTCAGAACACACGTAAATAAATCAGAAAAAATTTGAACATCCGGGGTACTACGAGACGAGAACTAACCTCTTCCTCGGCAAGAATATCATCAATGTCATAGTAATTCCCCATTTTGTGTCCTTACAGTCTTCCCTGTATCTCCAAGACAAACTCCTGAAGCAATGAATTGGTTAAATCAAACATATACAGATATACTGGCAGTCCAGAATAGACCCGATTACACAGGTGAAAATCAGATAGTCCGTCTCTTTAAAGAAAAATAAAACTGTTAAATTAGTTTACACAACACTGCAGACAAACCTTGACCAATGATTCAAGTTAACATGGATCATAAGTTGAACTTATTCTGCTCTTCTGTCACCCTTTCCCAACAGACAAAAAAGTGTATATGTATGCTGATTTAACATCAATTACATTGCTCCCCTCATTCTCCTTTCCTTTATGAATGTATACTACTTTACTCCCTCGGTTCAGATTCCATACTTGATGGATATTCAAAAGAGAAACATAATCCTCACGGTTACTAAGAGAAGTAGAGCACACAAGGACAGTAAGGAAAAAACAAAGACTACAGCTTTCACAATTCACACACCAACTTCTAATTTCCATACCGATCCCAAATTCTTCTACTCTTCCTCACAATTCACAAGCACCAGAACCCAAAACGCAATACAAGTTTTACATAACAGTTTCAACACTCATTCAACAATCCAATCTGAAATTATCAGATTTCCCAGATTTGGGTTCGTCGACTTGTACTCAATATTGCAGAGACAGAGCCACAAATTCAACATATATGAACTCAACGCCAATTACCCAGATTGATGAACACCAATATCAATAAGATATGAATTCTATGAAGCATTTCTTGAAACAAATTACAAAACCCAGAAGCATGTATATATAATCCAGCTGAAACACTCAAACTTCGACTAAAAGAGCTCAAGCCCACAAAAACCCAATTCGTAAAACATAAAAGCCCCAAGTCAAAACAAGAATCAGAATGAAACAGAACCCAATTGGATTCTGAGAAAAAAACACAAACCCAGATCGGAAATGATAATACAAAATGGAACCGAAATAGATTAGAATAAAGTTCAAAGTGATTGAATCGAAGTTGAGACTTACCTGAGTAGTTGTTCAACGAGTTGGGTTTTGTGGGTGGCTGCGAAATCTGAGAGGGAGAGAGAGAAAGATAGAAATAGAGAGGGAGGGAAGAAGAAGGATCCAAATATTCAAAAAGGAGGGAAACTCCAAATTTTAGGAGGGTGAGTCTTCGACTTCTCTCTGTTTCACAATCCAAAATGAAACACATGCCTCGTCACTTTGTCTATTGCTTTTGTTTTGGTTTAATTTGGGCCCTAGTGTCTAATAGGGGACCGTCTAATAGACCGCAAAAGGGTTTCGATCCGGTTCCCATTTTGAAACCCAAGACCGAAACCGATTATGGAGTATCAGAACATCTGGTAACATATTAGTTTCACGAAAGACATAATTGAAAATCATGTGACTAAAAGAATTGACGAGACAGAGGATATCTTGTGAGATGGAATGATGGATGTACCTACCCACATTTTCAAAAAATAAAAATAAAAATATCCCTATCAATTGAGTTTATGAACTTTTTTTTTTTTAGAAACGAGTTTATGAATTGTACTTAGTTGAGTTGAGTAGTCTGATCCCAAATGACACAGCGTTTGCCACCTCATCGTAATAATTTCTCATTTGTAATTATCAATTATTTTTTATTTTATAGTTTCCAACTTGTATGTAATTAATAATTAAAATAAGAAAAATAATGTTTTCCTACAATCCTAAAAAATCTTCTTGTACCCAAAAAAAAAAACGATCTTCCACCAATACCAATCAGTAATTAATAATTAAAATAAGAAAAATAATGTTTTCCTACAATCCTAAAAAATCTTCTTGTAACCAAAAAAAAAAAAACAATCTTCCACCAATACCAATCATCATCATCCTCATCTCATGCGCACCAGGTCTATAACTCAAGAGAATAATACTCGTCTAGGATTTGAAGAAATAAAAGATGTTGCATATGAAAATCAAAAATAAAGGAGATGATTATGAATATAACAACCAAATTGCATAAAATTGGCCTGTAAACAATCATAATTATAAGGGATATCAAGAAAAATTGTGGTCTGGTTGGCTAAGGTGTTTAGTTAACAATTTTGAGGTCATATGTTTAAATCTCACTGACATATGTAAGGTGTGTGAGTTATTTAATAAATTTAAAAACAAAAAACAAAAAAAAAAACTGTGAGTTATGCATTGTGATAAACTTTATTAATTTTGTAACGGCTGGATTTTCATCATCCTAAAGAACATATGTTTAGCCAACTTGTTTTGAATTTATTGGATTGTTTCCAGAAATTATAAGAGTTTTCAACAACAGAACAAAGAATTTACTAAGTGGTACAGTAGATAGGTCACAGGTGGCTACAAATCCCCTACAATATATCAAGGATGAGTTTTGGATATATTAAGGTTTATCAAGGGGTGAGTTTGCCCGCTTGTTGGATTGAATGATTTGATAAATTTCACAGTATAATTTATTCTTCCGTTTTTAATTTTCTTACAAATGAATTACTAATTTAAATACATATTTTTCATGTAACAAAACAAAAATAAATGACATCTTGAATTGTTAGGGCTGATGTGGTCAATGTCATGTCAGTTGGGATGGTTTTTTGGTATAGAATTTTGGTGTCCATAGCATTTTTCAGATGAGTTTTACGAGAAACAAGTTTCGCAAGACTTGATTAAACAAGTAGTGGAAATCACAAATGAAGAACAAAGCACGGCAAGAATACTACAATCATTAATTAAAAATATAGTTTTTGTTCACATATGAAGAACACAACACGACAAGAATACTATGATCATTAATTAGAAATATAGGTATGTTCCACCCAAAATGTAAAAAATACCGAAACTAGAAATTCCTCGGTACCGAAAAACTCTTGCTCTTACTTTTACTCTTCTGTAACAACAAAAGAAAAACTCTTACTCTTTGTATGCAATTATACACTGTTTTTGATTAGAGTCTCGAGGTCATTGATTTGATGCTTAACTACTTTGATCAGACCATCATCAAGTACTCATTTATATGGGTTAAAGTGTGGACGTTGGCTCGAATTAACTCTGGCGGCATCGATCCGCAACTCTTCTTGCTGGTTCCAAACAAGAGGTCCATCTTGAACTTCTTCTCAACGGTGATGAGTTTCGAAGCCGGGATTGAGCTTCTTCAAGTTTCTGCAGTTTTTCCGGTGCTGGACCTTCTTCTTCGATCACCTTGGCATTCAACTTGATGGTAATGGCGTCCAGGATGCCAATGACATTTGAGGATGGAAGAAGAGTTGCCGATCGGTGCCACCGGAGTTGATTTGAGACGGCGTCCGCACTTTAACATAGTTGCGGACGTCCGCTCTAGAACGGTCATGTACATATATATATATATATATATATATATACATATACATGGCCCTTCCACTAAGAGATCCATTTTTTTTACATATATGAGGGATGGAGGATTACATCAACTTTTCGATCACAAAATCACATCTTCATCGTTCAATATGTAGTTCTATATGAGTAGATCACTTCTGCAAATTTTCAAAAATTTTGGTGATCGTTACGGCATTCAAAACTACGATTTATAATTAAAAGCATGAACGGTTCAGGTTTGGCAGATTTGGTTCGTTCATTAATTTAATCTTGTTCGATACCTTAACGATCACCAAATTGGCTGAAAATTTATAGAATTGATCTATATATAAGGACCAACAAACTGAACGGTGGAGATGTGATTTTGTGATCGAAAAGTTGGTGTAATCATTCATCCCTCATATATGTCAAAAAAAAAGGATCCCTTAGTGGAAGGGCCATATATATATACACACACACACACACACACGAAAACGATATGGAACACACGTGCGCACGTCCCTCCGTTCGCCACCGTCCGGCGCCGACGACGGCGCTCCTCCACCCTAGCGGACTCTAGCAGCGTCCCCGATCACTTTCCCTCCCCGGCGAGTCCGCCGAATTCCAGTTTTCCGGCGAGATCACCCAAAACTTCAAACAAGATCGATCTCGCCGGAAAACTGGAATTCGGCGGACTCGCCGGGGAGGGAAAGTGATCGGGGACGTTGCTGGAGTCCGCTCGGGTGGAGGCGCGCCGTCGTCGGCGCCGAACGATGGCGAACGGAGGGACGTGCGCACTTTAAGAACAGTACGCATGTGCGCTCCACATCCAATATATATATATATATATATATATATATATATATATATATTTCATATCGAGATATAACGATGCTTCGCTTTGAAATTAAAATGTGAAGTTTCTTATTTGACTCATTTTGAGGTCATATTTCCATATCTCCACCGTTTAGATTGTAGAACCTAATGTATAGATTAAATCTATAAAATTTCATCTAATTTGATGATCATTTGAGTGTTCGTAATCGTTATTTACACAAACAGTTTTGGTTAGACAGTTTTATGGTCCGTTCATTGATTTATTCTAATTCAGTACTTTAGTGATCATCAATTTTGGAATTCTGGATCCAGATCCGTGGGCTGAGATGCCTTTTCAAACTACTTGTATATTTTTGCGAACCTTTACCGCCAAAAAGAGGATCCGGAGTTCCGGATCCGTCAGCTGAGATGCCATTTCAAACTACTCATGCAACAAATTACAGATTCTAACCTAATCAAACACCAAATTAAATAGACTAAACAAAATGGCAGCATCTGTTGCTTTGGCTAGAGTGGAGTTTGGACGTATTAGGTTGGCGTAGTGTTCTATTGTTGTTTCTTTCTTTGTCTTCATTTCTGTGTTTATCTTGTTTACTGTGTTTGGTTTCTTACTAATCCATTTTCCTTTTCGAATGAGCTTACTAGTAATGTACCAATTTTTCCTCGGACTTCCAATATGTGTAAACAATTCTCAAGCAATTATCCTCGTGCAACTGTATAGACAATTTTTTTTATGACAAACTATACGTATAGACATTTTGGGAAATCTCTTTTAATGAGGTCTCTTAAGTTAAAGATTAGTTGAAGACTTTTTGGCTTATCCCACTTTTCGATCTTATATTCACATCTTGACCGTTCAGTTTATTCTTATATCCACATCTTGACCGTTCAGTTTATAGGTATTTAAGAGTAGATCATTTCTGCAAATTTTCAGCCATATTGAAAATCGTTAAGACATTCATAAGTGTGATTTACCGATTATGAACTCGAACGGTTCATATTTGACAGATTTGGTTCTTCCATTAATTTGATCTAGTTTGTTATCTTAACGATCACCGATTTTGTTGAAAATTTGTAGGGTTGATCTACATATATAGACTTAAAAACTGAACGGATGAGATGCCAAGATGTGATAGAAAAATATGTCTTTTAAACCATAAACCGAAAAGTCCTCAACTTAAGAGTACTCACTAGAAAGGCTCCCGACATTTTAGTACTCTTCATGCGCATTTGTTGTTCCCGTAACCATTTCTATTATTTTCCTTCACGGCTTCACACGTTGTTTCTACTATAAAATGCTATCAACTATCAAGTAGTACCACAAGCCCTCATCTAGACCCGAAACCGGGAATTAGAAGAATGCCTTCCCAACTTTCTTCAGAGTCTGAAGCCCTCAGCCCAAAGGCCACTGCTGATGTTAAGCGACGTTCAACTAACTTCAAGCCTAGCATTTGGGGTGATTATTTTCTGTCATATGCTTCCATGGTAGGATACACGAAAACTTTCTAGTTACTAGCTTCATGAACACTTGCATCCTATATTTAGTGGTGCAAATTTGATATATATGTTCACACATTTTTTCTCTTCTGCAATATGCATGTACGTGTAGGAAGTGGATATTACTCTTGAGCAACAGGTTCAACAGCTGAAGGAAGAGGTGAAGAGAATGCTTGTGGATAATGTTAAAGACGGTTCCCAAAAACTAAGCTTGATTGATGACATTCAACGCTTAGGCGTGTCCTACCATTTTGAAAACGAGATTTGTGAAATCTTGCAACAAATATACGACAACGACCACGTATCCTATGATGATCTTCATCAAAATAATTCCGACCTTCATGCAGTTTCTCTTCGTTTCAGATTACTTAGACAACAAGGGTACAATGCTTCGTGTGGTATGTCGATTATCATGATATTGTTTATTAAGTAATTCTAGCTAGGTTCATTTTCTTCTTGGCCTAATCAATTAAATGGATGGTGAAACAGACAAGTATTTCAGCAACTTGAAGGACAATGATGGGAAGTTCAAGGAATCACTTGTCGATGATACAAAAGGACTACTAGGCTTGTACGAAGCAACACATCTTCGGATACACGGTGATGATATACTTGATGAGGCACTAACCTTCACTACAACTCATCTCGAGTCTGCAACACGCCGCGATTTGAGCTCCCCACTTTCAAAAAAAGTTACTCACGCCTTGAATCAGCCATTCTGGACGGGGATGCCAAGGATAGAAGCGAGGCATTACATATCTACCTACCAAGAAGACAAATATTCTCATAATGAAACTCTCTTGAATTTCGCACGGCTAGATTTCAACCTACTGCAGCAACTCCATCAAAAAGAACTATGTGAACTTACGAGGTTAGTTGCACCAACTAAACATCAAAAAACAACCCAGCAATGCCAATTATTTCCTACACTGCATATGCTAACTAGATTATGTACTTTGGTGATCAGTTGGTGTAAGGATTTGGACTTCGTGAAGAAGTTACCTTTCACAAGAAATAGGCTGGTTGAGTGCTACTTTATCGCTTTGGGAATCTACTTTGAGCCAGCATATTATTTTGGTAGGAGGACATTCTGCAAAGTTATCTACATGTTATCCGCGATTGATGACATCTATGATGTTCATGGCACACTTGAAGAGCTAGAACTCTTCAATGAAGCTTTTCAGAGGTTTGAATCAATTAATCCCTTATTATGTAAAAATTATTTTACATTATGTTGTGGTATATATTTCAGTTGGAACGTACGGTACGCCATACTTACATATTCAACCTCTTTTATATAATTATCAGGTGGGACATCTCTGCCCTGGATCAGTCGCCGGACTATATGAAAGTCTGTTTTCAGGCACAGTTGGATGTCTTCACTGAAATTGAAGAAAAGCTTGCAAGCGAGGGAAACTTGTATGCCATTCACCATGCAAGAGAATCGGTAAGCCTAGACTTCATATGAAACTCATACTAACATAATGCATATAAATGTTTATGATTAGAGCAATTCGTCTATTGTAGAAATTGATTAGAAGCTGTTAATGTCTCAGTTGAAAATGACTGTCGCTGGTTACATGAAAGAAGCTAGATGGTTTTACTCTAAATACACCCCAACTTTTGATGAATACATGCCGCTAGGAACACTTACATCCTCATATTATTTATCAATCACCGCTGTTGTTGGAATGGGACTTGCTGCTACAAAAGACTCCTTGGATTGGTTATTCACTGACCCTAGAATCTTAAATGCTACATCAGTCATTGGCAGACTCTTAAACGACATCAGGACGCATCAGGTAGTATATTCATGTATTTCCTCAATTAATTTCCTTAAATTTGATTGACTACCTGTTTCAGAACACACACACACAAAAACTATTTTTAATAAACATTGTTTTTTTACACTGTTCATAGGCTTATGAACAGTTAACCAACAAATGTATATATAGTAAATGTGAGGCATTCCTAGACACATATTAGACTAAAATCACTCATATTTAAACCATATTGTACAATCTACACCCCTCCCCTGCTATCTTTTCTTCTAAATAAATTTTCTCTCTCGTGCAACGCTAAAGAGAGAGCATGCTGCTTCAGCTGTGGAATTATACATGAAAGAACATGGTGCTACAGAAGGAGAAGCCATAGTGGAACTAACTAATCAAGTGAATGATGCATGGAAGGTTATAATCAAAGCTTGTCTCCACCCTACCCCAGTCTCATTGCCAGTTCTAATGCGACCTCTCAGAGTAGCAAGTACTTGGGAAGTTCTTTACAAGAGTGCAGATTCATATACTAGCCCTGGGGTTGAGTTCAAGGGAATAGTGACTTCTCTGCTAATCGAACCTCTGCCTAATGCATCAGCATAACCATCATCTGGACGAATTTGTTACGTATCTCATAAATTTAGACACTTCCCAATTTGTGGGAAAAACGAGGCCGGAGTGTTTCTATTATTCCTTTCTGATTACGAGTTCACGTTGAAATGTCTTTATGAATAATATTTTTCCAAATTTGTGTAGGGAATTATTGTAAGGTATACCCTGTATACCCTGTATCTTATTAGTACACTCTGATTGTAGCACATAGTCTGGCCGCTTTGACAACTTCGGGGTTCGTACCTAGATTGGGGATCAAAACACACCAAACTAGATAATAACCATTAGGTCATTTGCAGTGATCATCAAGTTTTAATTTAAACTTTAAACTATGTTTACAAGTTAGTGGTTCAAAACGGAAGAAACATAAATTTGAAAGTGAATGGGTTTAGAGCACGAATGTGCACTTGCACTTGCAGTAACACAAATATGAATGACTAGATAACAACAATTATATTTTCGGGTTCTTTTATACAAAAATATTGATTACACATATATGAACTACCGGGATCACTTAAAGTGTTGGGTCAATATTTAAAGTTTCTAAAATTAAATTGATTTATAATTGTTATAAACAAAATTGTAAAACAAAATATCAATCCATCACTACCATGATCAATGCCACACTATTTTATCCTCTCTTTGTGTATAGTATTCAGTGTATTGTGAAGAATATCGGGAAATTTCGAGAAATTTCGTAAAATATTAAAAAATATCGGGAGTTTCGAACGAGAAATGCATGAAAGGGTAAACATATATGGTTGAGTGAGAAAAACGAAAATTTCCGCGATATTTCCCAATTTTTTACTCTTTCATCTGTACCACCATCTCCACCAAAGCTGCCTGTGATTGGAAATCTCCACCAACTGGGGTTGCTCCCTCACCGCTCTCTTCAAACCCTATCACAACGCTATGGCCCTGATCTAATGCTCCTTCGTCTCGGAAGCAGGCCGGTCCTTATCGTCTCGTCGGCCGAGGCTGTCTCCGAGATCTTCAAAACCCATGACCTCACCTTCTCCGACAGACCCAAGTATATCTTAGCGGAGAAGGTTATGTACAATTACAAGGACATCTTGACAGCACCTTATGGGGACTACTGGAGGCAGATGAGGAGTTTATGCGTCGTAAATCTGTTGAGCAACAAAAGGGTTCGTTCTTTTGGTGCTGTGAGGCTAGAGGAAATGAAAGTCATGATGAGCAAGACTGAACAGTCTTGTACTCATCCTAATATTAACCTTCCCATCCTTGTTGGTTTGTCCAAATGGCTTTCAGCTTGACACCAAAGCTCACTATATCTCTTGTGTTGTCCCTTGTGTTCATGTTTGCATTTTCTGCCGAAGCTGCATGTTGTGGACGACAAAAGAGGACTTCTACTACTACAATCACTGGCTACTTCCCAAATAATACCTTCCAAAATGGAATATTTTTCTTCAGTGGTGGGATACTTCCACAACCAAACTTAAACTCTACAAGAAAGACCGTGTGGCGAAGCGCACGAGACACATCCAAAGTAATTGTAGTCTCTAATTTGCCAAAAAGGGGATTCCCTTGTTGAGGCTTCACATTTTGACAAAAGTAATAGTAATAGGAACAAAAGGATTCACCAGAAACTAGGGAGAAACAACCAAGCATCAATGTCAATATGGTGGGTAAGAGGAGAAGGCATAACAGTTGTTACAAAGTAAGTCTTCAATATTATGCGATTGATGTTGAACTATATTATATCATACTTGTGTCCCATGCACCACTGGATACTTTAGTCTTCAATATGCAACTGCAAATCCCCTGAAAGGTATTTTATAGAGAGTTCCAGTGAGAATCTCTATAAAACGTCCATTCAGAGGGATTTAACGTCGTCTTTCCATCAGCAGCTACGAGATCATAAGGAGAATCCTCTGCAAATTCTGTTGCCATGGATTTCCAGTGTAAACTTGGCTTCCAATCTGCTTCTCTCAGTACTTTCAGTATCTCTTCCGCCACTATTTTGCTCCCTTCAGCTGATAAATGAATCCCATCTCTGAAAAACAAAATAAAGAGACTCAATTTATATGTACTGGGATAAACTGATACAAAGAAGAAATTGAGAATCATTTCACCGCCAAGTTATACTATCTGGTGGAGATCAGTCATGAGAAGAGTGCATGTCAAAGAGTGACCATTAGACTAAGCATTATGGCATAGGGGTTGACAACCTTCTATTCGGACAAAGCAGACATTTAGCATCCATGTTTTCAATAGACAAATATCATAGTGTATGAACTATAAACTGAAAGCAATATTTCAGAGGGATAAGAGTCTGGTTAATTTATTTAGAAAGGTCCCTAGATAGGCATAAGGTGTAATAGCAAAAAAATTGTAAAATGTTGCTGAATACCACATTGGTAATCAACACGACAGCACATAAAGTGGAGGTAGCGAGTATGAGAAAACTGAGACATTAAATCGGACAATGGATGATTTAAGAATATACAAGCATGACAATGCAAATGTCAATGGCAGTATCAGAAAGTGAGAGTGCCACAGGGTCAGGCTAACTTACGTAAAACAGTTATCTCCTTTCTGTATTGCCGTAAATAGATCAACCACCTTGATATCCATTTCCTGGCATAGCCTTATACATGCTTCAGAATATTGTTGGCATAGCTCATTCGTTCTTACTAACTCGCTGAGATAGGGACTGTTTTTGTTTTCCAAGAGCAAACACATGGTTTAGGATGTCAGACATTCAGAAAAGGTAAAATACTTGATACAAGAGTTGCATCTAAGCACCTTCTATTTGCACGAATCGTGGCCTCATTAACAGGAGGACAACTAAGAACAATGATACGCGTTGAATCTGAAAGGCTCTGCATTTAAATACATTGTGTTAGCATGCTCAACCATGCTGAAAATTCTCAGTTATATATCTGAGCAGGATACTGTTTCACTAAAGGAGGCTAATAGAAACACATTGCAGACATATGAACCCTAATTACATTAGAATCCAACATGTATGTTCAGATAGGGCCTCTTTCACTCCACTATAATCTATATAACTCATCATAGCTGAAATGATTTGGGTGAATAAAGTACCTGGATATGACTTGCAATCTTCCTCATGTTCTCAATATACTCAGGAAGTGGTACATGAGGTCCTAGCCCAGATGGATGAGCCCCCATAGAATCATTACCGCCAAAATAGACTATCACCAAAGAAGGTTGCACAGCTGCATCCTATATATGCATCATTGAGATCAGCCTATATCCAAGTAGTTTTTCATTTCTTTTTACAAATATATTTATGATGTTTGATATATAGCACACCAAAAAGATAATAACCAATAGAGCGCACAAACAAACAACTAGTTCTAATAGAATATGTGCAGCCTTTTACGTAATTTTATACTCAAAACTCAAAAGCAACTTCAAACACAAACCAGCAGATACAGAAACTCTGTTATTTGTGGATTTAAAGTTTTAAACCTATCAATCCAAATCTCCAAAACCCCTCTCATGTTTCTCTCTTTAACAGTTGATTATTGGTCAAGATGTTAAATTGACCAATAGTTAGTCTTATATATTTTTTTTTTTGGATACAATAGTTAGTCTTATATTCTGAAACTTCCTCCTCTGTGAAAAAGGTGTTCCCCTCACAAGTTGCAACCAATCATATTTCTATAGTAAAACAAACTGGGTAACCTATAAATTAACAAAGCTCAGAAAAATGGTGGTCCGAATTCAGCAAAAGGAAACATGATTTGCATATAAAGGTAGATTCTTTTTCACCTTGGGAAAAACTTGATCAAGCACCTCCAGAGCACGTCGTGAATTCCATCCAAAGTAACCACGCAGCAATATGTCTGCCTACAGCAAAACCATGAAACCCAACAAGATGGGTCTCCAAAGATTAGAGCTTTCAGCACAGAAAATGTTTCCCAGCAAAACCCAAAATGGGAGTGAGAATTCTCAGAGCAGTCATTATAAGCATAATGGTTTTGTCCCCATTTTCATATACAAAAAGGAATTAAAAAGAAGACAGTTGGGGGCATCAAGATTGTTACTTTGCGGGCGTAGAGGTCGGAGAGAATGGCGCCCCAGCCGCCGTGGCTGAAGCTGAGCTGGACTATGGAGGATCCGAACAGAACAAACTGAGGCCTTGCCGGTCCTACCATCTTTCTCGGGCTCTCTGGTTCTGTCTCTATCTCTATGAGCAAATATGGTGGCAATGGGTGAAGAAGTGGAAGAGTGGTGCTCTGTCTGTGTATGTAACGTATGTATCCACCTTTCTCTTGTCATGTGACAGTGTCATGAGTCGAGCGTCGAAACAAAATAACCCTGCTTAAAAATGATGTTTTATTTTATTTTATTTATAAATAAAGTGATTGGGCATAAATTTCTTTAATCAGTTACTAGTTACTGATCTAGTGAACTTGAATATATAAAGCGTTAGTTCAAATTTAAGCTAATATTGTATGAACAACAAATGTTGTATATGTGCATCTCCATGGATTTGAGAACTTTGGCATTCTGATGATTATGGAGATGGATGCACCCACCCACATGTTTGAGACTTTGAGGTATGAAGGTTGAAACTATTGATCTTTTTTAGGCAAGAGAAAGGCTGAGAAACTATTAATCCTTGACCAACTCAAAACCACTTAAAATTTACAACCACAATAAGCATTTACAGAGCAAGCACTTCCTCCCCTTTTCTCTCATATGATTGTAGTGACCAGAACCATACTCTACCTATAACCTACAGAAATCCAAAAGTAAAAGATGCATGAACCATAGCAAAAGAAGCAAGGACAGAACCACTTGTAAACCCCATTCTTCAATTATTAGATGGCATTTACAGTACAAGGAAAACCATCACAGAAACTAAAACTATAGTCAGAAGGTCCGAGAGAGAAGGTGAAGCTGGTAAATGATAGGCCACCCAACTTCACTCTCCCAACCAAACCTTCTCTTTAATGCACCTTATATTGATTCAAAGAGTACCAACTACCAACCAACAAGGCTGCGGCCATGATATGAAATTAGAATCATATGGTGATCAATTTTCTCACTCAATTCCCTAAAATACTCACCGTCCGATGGCAAACAGGTTTGAAACTAGACAAGCAGAACATGACCCCCAGCAGGGTCTCTGTGTCCCATAAGAGAGAAGCAAACAGGTTCAAACCCTTCACATTTTCCTTGGAGACATTTTCATAAGAGAGAAGCAGATATGCAGCGGCTATATTAGCAAAGTTCAGAAAGGGTGATGAACCAATGAGCAAGAACAGAGCAATAGTACATTAGTACAGACCAAACCAAAGCCTTACCAGCGTAGTAGGAAACTAGCAACAGACAACAGACAACACTCACAATAGTGTAGTTGATTGGAGAACGAGAGAAAGGGACAGTGAATCTTGCTGGAATTAATAAACCAACTAACAAAAAATGCAGCATTCATTCCATGTATTTTCACACTCTTTAAGATTCCTAATTAACAAAGGACAACCAATGTGCTTTGAACAGATACACCAACCATAGTTATTATTTCATCCAATGCTTTGTTTAGATAAACATACAATATGCAGCTCCCTATGGTAATTCAACAGGATTCATTTTCCAGATAAGAATACAAAATATAAGTTATCAGTAAAAGAATCAGTTTCAAAAGTTCAATGAATTCTATGTTTCGAAGCACACAATTAAAATCCTGGACGAATAATCAGTCCATGGGTTATCTTTTGATGAGGTATTGATCAGGTCCCAAAGGATATTGTCAACTTTTAAATGCACACAAGAATAGTAACCGAATGCAGTTTATGCATTACTTCATTGCGTCAAAAAATCACCTGTCAATCCATACTCAGAGACCCTGCATGTAGATGGAGAGGCTTGGTTTCTGGAGACAAAAAATGTGTCTACCCATTTTTGGGTGAGAACAGAAATAATTCTAGTGTCACCAATCTTTGGTTTTTTGCCAGAGTTTATGAGCCATATATATTGAGTTTCTGCAACATTATTTCAGTACCAACTGCAAAGACACTTTCCTGACTCGCAGAAGCCACAAGGCTATTCGCATTATGAAAAGCCGAGCTTCTAATCGGAATTCGTCTAACCAGGCACTCAACCAAGACAAAAAGGATCTCTTTTGTAGTTTCGCCTCGATGATGGCTTCAGAAGAAATTCTTCCAACAATCATGAATGTCTCGAGAGAAGGTTCCTGCAACTGTTTCAAAAGCATTTCAATACAACGGTTCAAAATTTATGTTTTGTCCACTAAAATCAATAACTAAAGACTGAAAGCAAGTTATTGTAGATGTGAAATACACAGCAGTCCCAATTATGCTGACAGGAAAGGGAAAAAAAACCTCTTAAAAGATGATTAAGCTAAGTAGCTAACGGTGCTAACTATTCTGTAGTGACACAATTATAACTCACAAGCTGTCACACATTTTGTTACACCTTAGTGAGCCATCTAAAAGAAACTATACAGTTGCATGGACACTTAAAGTTTAAAGGCACCCATGCCAGGTACATGTTTTATAATCCCAGACTTTGTTGGGACTTTGACAAACAGATTAAGGCTCATGTACTCAACAGAAGCTACTTGACAATCATGCAAACTATAAACAGGGTTTCAGTAGTAACAGAAACAGATAGGCAAGAGCTATATCATACCAGAGCATTGCTAACTGATCGTAAACAATCATTAGTCTTCAGCATTAAGATAATTACACGTGGCAGCCTCCTCAGAAGCTCTGTAATTTGGGGGAAGTACTGAGAAGCATACATCTGCCAAATAAGACATTAAAGTAGTTTAAGAAAGCTATCAAGCTCAACCACAACGGATAACAGTATGTTCAAGCTATCCACCTAAACCAGATAGCATAAAAAATAAAAAATAAAAATAAATAAAAATAAAAAACTGATATTGCAAGGATTATAACGCTCCTCAGTGAGTTGAGTTTGGTCCATGAAAACATTCTGAATATATTCATTTGTACTATGAGTTAGAACTAAATACATTAGGGTAATGACGTAACAGCATATAACACAAGCCTGAAAAAAATTACACTGTGAATTGCACTTTTACCCAGTACAAGAGCTCACCTGAAGTTCAGAACGGTCACTATCATTTCCTCGTATAATCAAGTGATCAACGGACGTGTCAATGACCCTATTCCAAGGCCTCATAGTAAGAATTCCTGCAAATAAAGCATACAGATCCTCTCCAGCACCTAATTTCGCACTATGTTTCTTTATCGCATTGCCATCAGAAAATATCAATGCCTGCAATAAATTAGAGGATACAGCAAAGTAAGTGCCTACAATATCAAACAAAGTCATTCGAACAAAAGCAAAAATGTACCTTCCAAAGTGCAGCATAGTTTGTTCTAGTCTCATCGTCAAGTTCTTTATAAAGACCATGGTCTAGAAGAACCAACTGTGGTTTTCTCTTGCCTGCACATGCGAAGTGGAGGGAACATGAGTAGCGCATGGTGTAGGCAATAATACACTCATAGAAGAAAGTTCACCGACACAAATACCACCAAATGTAGATTGTGATATAAATTTTTCAGCCCACAGCATAATCTGATCATGTAAGGCTTCAGAAAATCAATTTCTCAAGGTTTAAACATCTAACTAGTTCTAAACACTCTTCTTGAATTCTAGTACATACTGTAAGTGCTACCAAATTCTACACAAAATACCAAATAAATTGTCAGCAGATTATAGTCATGCACATGATCCAGAAGCTATTGCGTATTAAAGTTTCAGGAGACATGAAAACTTGTTCTTAAGGAAATGGGTTAGATGAAACCCATCAGAGCCATGGTTACAAACTAAAACATAAATGTCAAGAGTACATAAAAGCCCTTACCTAGAATGCTCCTTCTGCTAGATGGAAGAGGACGAACTATTAAGTTTGCAGCATGTGGATCACAATGCACAAACCCATGTTTGAACATCATTTCGGCAAAAGTTTCACTGACCTGCATAAATAACATGGAGACTTACTTTCTTCCAAATGCCATAATAGGCTAAGATTTATTTTCAAAAGGTACTCTGAAGAATCAGATACTTTTTCCTCTTTGTGGTCCTTGGTATCATATCCTTAGATCAAACAAAGGAACAAAAAGGCACGGGAGTTGGAAAACTCAAAGTTGTGCTTTTTAATGTCCCCACCCTTCATTTATAGCACGGTCAGTTCTGTGTGCAGATGGTTTCTGATCTGGATCTTAAAATGGGAAATATATGTAACTCTAGATAGGCTAATCTGTTTCTCATAAAACTGTCTCAACACATATTGTCAGCATATAAGAAGATCTTGAACTTACCAATCTCGCAACTTCTTGGGGTCGTATCCCAAGTTTTTTCATCGTCTTGACATCATTTACTTGTGCTCCATCAATATATTCCATGGTCAACAACTTTGAGGTGCTTAGATTCCAATACACCTTAGGTGCATATACATAAGCTGCAATTCGAGGAGAAAGCTTCAGAAAATTATGCAGGCATTTCTCACTGTTCTTGGCTTCGTTTAAGAAATCTAGTTCCTGATTACCACAATGACACAGTCAATTGACGATAAGGCTACTGAAATCCAGGTAAACACATTTATCGTGATAGAGAAACTGCCAGTTACGTTAACAAGGCCCAAACACCACATGTAAACATTTAAGTGCCTCAGAAGGAAGGTTCTATGAACTTGTGTGGAAAATGAAAGAAATTTCAAAATAAAGACAAGGACATCAGCTTGGATGTCCTTAGGTTCTTCACAATACACAAAAATGACAAATTTGCCGATCACCAAAGAAAACACAAGTGGTTTAAACACATGAAAAAGTGTAACAATAATTCACATAGATTTCTATCAATTTATGAAGAAACTTATCAGTTTAAGATAGCTAGCAACTTGCCTTGGGTAAACTTTCACGCATCTCAACAATCAACCACCTGTAAATGAAAGCAAGAATTAAAACCAGCAACAAATACCACTATTTATATCTGAAAAGATGCTTCACCATTATAAAGATGAGACTGCATCGTAACATTTACAGTTTTCACATGCATGTAAGAAAAAAGTATGGAATTTAGCATGATAAAAATCGGTGTCCACCAAACTGTATTATTAATTAGAAATCAAGGGAGAAGATAAACCAGCAAGATTACTTTGTTCTACATACCTGTAATCAAAAGAAGGGAAAACCCGGTGCAGGGTGTTCACAATCACATCTACAGTAGCACAATCCGCAGCTGCAGTATCTGTCATGTGCGTGTGCTGAACCTGAATATTAAAAAATATGAAAAGAAATAAAATGTTAGTCTCTTGTAAGCATCATGAATGTTTTGAAGTTTTTTTACATCTGAGACACTACTCGACTGGACGTAGCAGTAAAAACGGTTATTCAAAATGAAATCGACTGCTGAACCTTCACAGCAACTTTTTTGCCATCATGTGTGCGAGCAACATGGACTTGTGCAAGAGAAGCACTTGCTATTGGAACAGGATCAAATTCAGAAAATATCTGCATTGAAAAAGCTTAGATCAGTACACCATTACTCTCTCTCCAATAAATACGAGCACTCTCCTGTAAATTAACCACAGTAAAAATAATCAAACACATACTTTTTCCGGCTTATCTCCAAGCTCCTTCTCGATGACTTCACACACTTGTTCATAAGAAGAAACCGGACATTTATTCAACATTGACTCTCTCATTGTAAGGACATACTCCTTGGGTACCAAGTATTCCTGTAAAAAATCGAATGAACATATAAAACAAGTCACTTAATACTTCTTTACTCGAAAATCTACACGCCTCTACAAAGCTCATACGAAACGTAAAATAAACCTTCTCTATACATAGCAAATCGAAAGCATTACCAGTTGTCCAATATGTTGGCCGAGTTTGATGTATATTCCTCCATTTTTAAAACACAATTCCTGTAGCTTACGCGCAGACCTGAGGTGAACTTCATGTGTAGCCTTTAACCTCTCACTGCTTCCTTCGGGCAATCCCCACAGTGAATACTCATAATCTAATCACACGCCAAAGCCGAAAACTCCGTTACAATCTAACACCTCAGCTACTAAAAATGCAATCACATCAAACTAACCAGTACTAGAACTCTAGAACAACACCAAATCTCACATCTATGAATCAAAATTTCACCAAAATTTTACCTATAAGCTAATGAATCCGACGAGACTGACTTCAATTTAGCTAGGCTAGGGCGCTAATGCTGTACTGAAGCACTAAAACTAAAACGGCGACGTATTGTGAAATCTGAAAGCGCTTAGAGAAAACGGAGAGAGTTTAGAGGGTAGTACCGAAGGCGATGGCGGCAGCTGTGAGGGAGTCGCGAAAGAGGCGGACGGGGATGGTGGAGTAGAGCTTCATAGTCATAGCGGGGTCTTCGGAGGTGGTGATTGTCGCCGCGGCGCCGCCGCCGAAGAGGGCGGTTGCGGACAGAGCAAGCTTTGCGCGCCATAAGGATCGCGTGGCCATTTCGTTGCGTACGAGGGAATTGAAAGGCTAACGAGTACTGCCTTCTCTGTCTTTCTCTGAAATTTTTAGTTTTGGCCCTTGGGTGTGATAGGGCGATTATTGGGCCTTCTTGGTTTGTGGGCTTCAAGCCCGGGTTGATTTTCAAATACTCGATTTCCCACAAGCTTAATTATCCTTTAAAACTAAAGAAATGTCGCAGACTCAATTTCGTGGTAGATGTTTTGGCTAATTTGGAACATACTATCCCCCCGATCGTGAGCTAGACTACTAGTTTACCTCCGGAAGTCTCTTCGGCCTTGCAATTTGACCTTCTTAATTTAGGATGTACTATATGTTTATGTCTCTAATTTTTCCTTTCTTAACGAAAAAGAGAAGAAGTTGCATGTTAGCAGGCTGAAATGTTGAATCTCCACCATTTATGCGAGCCTTAACCGACATGTTGCACAAATTGACGAGTTAGTTCATGTGACCGATATATTTGTCTTATTTCCTCTAACGTAGACACATTAAACTTTGAAGTCGCTCGAGCGTATAGATTTAAGAAAAATGAATAATTCTCGATACTCCAAAAACACTTTTGTCCTTGTATCACGAACGTACAACACTGCACCAAGAACAAAAAAAAAGTTTCTCTTGTTTCCCAAGTTTATTTTTTCTTTTGAGCTTGATGCTACGTACGATGCACAAGTTCGTCTCCTTGGTCCCAAACTAACACTTAAGATTGTCAATTCATATTGTAGATACAGGAGCTTAATTTGCATTATCTTCTTAGTTCTTACCAACAACTACAGAATGTTAGTTTCCTCCTTTTCTGAGTTTCTTCAATGAAACTACTTGGCTTTCGTACAACCTTAAGCTTGGTGCAAGTGTCATATTTTTTATGATGCCAATTCAAAAGTTTACGAAAGGAAATCATTTTGGATAACATACAAGTCACACATTTCATGAGTGACATATCTCCTACCTAGTTGTACATAGTCCATGGCTCGATGACCATCATATCTTATGCGTCACCTTCATTATAAAGTCACCTATACTCAAAAAATCAAAATCCTTGTCGATGCCTTTCCACAATATCCAAACCCAAAATCACATATTTAAAACCCAATTAGTTGCTTAAGCAAACACGTACGCCTTGTTATCAATATCCTCTTTGCTTTCTAGAAAGCGTCTACTCGGCTAAGTTAGCTCTCTTTGTCCCCTAATCCGATCACTATTTTCTCCCGCGTGGTGTACGCGTAGCCAAATAAGTACGAGCCCTAGTTCTCTCTCCTAACCCGGATTATTATATACAACGCGAAAGCGAAAGGGACACACGGCTTTTCCAAGAGCGGAACAAAGTTTCATTCACTTTTATTTTTCTCACTTTCACGTCCATTCCCTTTCTGTGTTTACACTCACATTTCCGAGGCCGGTGTCGCCGATAAGGGGAATCGTAATCTGAAAACAGCACCACTGAATCTACCAAAGGCAAATGGCCATTCTTACAATCTTACTATTGCTGGTTCTGTTTCAGATTCCTGAAATCTACAGGAACAAAAGGGGGACGCTAACTAGGGTTGCATATTTTGCATGCGATCGACTTTGTTTCCCGGATCGAATAATGTGGCCTGTCTCTATTTGGTCGTATACTGCTTTGAGATATCGAAATCTCGAGGTGGAAGATCCCCGTTTTGTTTCATAGTGCATGAGTAAGGTTTCGGGGTGAATCAGATTCCGAAACCTGTCACAGGTCATTGACAAGAGATAATCAAAACTGGCCGTATGTGTAGGTTATGTAAGTAGCTAGTGACTGGAGAGTGGAGAGTAACAGCTAAAAAATCTTATGCAAACAACAATAATTCAGCGGTAGCTGGGAGGAATTGACCTCAATACGGGATCGTAGGTTTGCAGCAATGACGAGAGCAGATATGCTCGTATATATTGGGAGATTTATGAAGTTTAATTAGGGTTTAGCGTAAAACTATATCTCATTCGAACTTATATATCGATATCGATATGTGGAACAAAGATGCATTTGTCCCGCATAATCCCTTAAAACTATCTGCATGCATAACACAATGATGTGTTTGACATTGTGATGTAGGTTTTGCTTCTTACTTATAAACATTTATAACGTATTCAATAAAACTAGGGCAGGAGCATGCGACTTGTCACAAACAACGTAACATGAAAGCATTCCGATTTTCACGTAACTTTCCTTAAAAATAACAAGTAATGTGTCATCTAGCTACTCTTGAAATCCTGTTTATAAAAGAAATCATCCTACGAATGATGGTTACCAACTGCAAGAATAGTGGGATGATTGATGCAAGAATTATAAATGGTGGTTAGTTACAATTGAAAACGACATTATCATAGTGCACTATATTTGAGTAGCTAGGTAAACTCAACTATAGCATTCAACATTATGATACTACAAAATGGAGTATATAATATCATCGAAATCCTTGAATCAATTAGCACAAACTTTCTATATTAGTACCAAATGGCACGCTGCATGTTGTTATCGCAGACCTCTCACATGATGCAGTTCTAGAATTCTCGGCCATTAGGTTTCTCACATTTGACTCGTCAATTATATTTAACCCGTGCAAAGGCGGCTCCAGATACAAATGAAAATCACAGAACAAACATGTAAGCCAAAACCGAGATTACTTCCACTTGGACAATTAAGCAATATATTCTCCATAAGGGAAGGAATACCCAGATCGATTGCTTTGGATTATTCATCAAAAATGTGAGAACAGCCTTTAGGGTTTTTGACAAATGCACTAAAACTAGGGGGCTGCTGAGCAAGTCCACCAAGCAAAAGGGATTTGTTTAACTTGAAGTTTTCTTATTACGTAAAAGGGTTTTGCTCTTATCCAGGTTATTAGTGATTGATATATATATATAAATTTCTCAGATTCATATATCAAAAGCAGTGACGTGATATAGAAATATTTAGTTTGACTAGTGGGATCAAAGCAAGACTGCAGAAGAGAACGATCTGATTAACGTGATTCCACGCATTCAAAACGTCAGTTAATTCAAAGGTGCTGCGGATCATGGCATGCAAAGAGGAATCAGGAATGTGTTCTTTTCGATTTACACTTTCTGCGCTGAATACTATTTTGTAATCCTATTCTGATCTTATTGTAAACTTTTATATATGAAAGTACATTTTTGTTCTATTTTTCTCTGATAACATTTGTGATACGTATCACAAATTTAGAGCTAGATTATTTGCTAGACTGCATTCAAACGAATTTACAGTGTGATCATGAGCGGAATGTAAAAACAAATGATTATAAATATTATCGAGTTGAGTTTTCTGTTTATATAAATATCTTATAATGCTTGAGTACATGAATGTAGCCATGCAACCGGTAACGGATCTACGAATTTTCTTAAAACACATCATGCAGGTTCTAGGTGGTTCCCTAAAATATAGTTCACTTAACATTATTCAAACTCGTAAACAACTAGGTATATTCTTTAAACTCGAGATTTGATAAAATGCTTAGAACGAGTAACAAATATGCCTCCTTTTGTGTTTCCATCGTGTTGCTCTTGTCCATATTGAATTTGGAACTCGTCTCCGGGTTGGTTTGAGGTATAAAGGTTGTAGTTACCACTTGCTTTGTGTGTGTTATGTTGGGATTGATTCCAGTACAATTTCAGATGGAGAATATTTAGTTGCAACTTGAAACGTTTGTGGTTTCCATCTGCTGGTTAAAATTGACTAAAACTTCAAAAATGTCAACAGTCAATGGACAAAAAGAAAACAAAATCCTGCATCTGCTGAAAACAAGTCAGCAAAGGCGCCAATTGTCAGTGTTCACTCACCTCACGTACTACTGTAGTATACTCACTTCAAAGCCATCGGAATATTCAAGCTGCTGGTGCAGCTACCCTTGCAGGGTTGCCATCTTCCACATTTTAAACACCAATTTGTAAAACAGCAAAGCTTCAAAGCTGTATCTGATTCAAAGTGTCGAAGCAGCAGCCAAAGCACTAAGCAATAAGTTGGCTTTGTTTATGTAAACCTAGCTGGAAGTTGATCGAGGACAAATATTCGATATAATCATGTTGGTAGCTTCTCCAATATATATATTGCATGCAGGCCAGAAAATGCCTAATTATCTGTACAGAAGAGAAAGAGCAGGGAGATAATACAGTATAGATTTCACTAGCCGTTGTCTGAGGAATCTCATCATCAAACTCTTCACCCACCAAAGCAACTGCCAGGACAGCATAGGGTCACCCCGGGCACAACATCTATAGAGATTAGGTGCTTCATAGTTGGCAAGGGATACTTGGATAGTGTACACTTGGGTCAATCGGTCCCCAGTGTCTAATGAGTTTTTGATTTTGTTGATTTCTAATGATAGTGTGACCAATTCAAGTCAAAAATATATATATATATTGCATTCAAATGCCATCGTGTATAAACATTTAAATGAAAGAAAAGTAGTAGCTACCAGAATTAGGGTTTAACATTACATTCGATATGCATTTTTAAGAACGTACATTATTTTTAGTATTCAACGTTCAGTACGAGAATTATGTAACTATCGCTACATTCGGGCAAACATTTCCATTTATATCAATGCGTCGACAAGATCGCTTATATTTTAGGGTTTAGGATCGCCACTAGTTATGAATTTAACGAAATACAAAGGTACATTGTTATTACGTTTAAACCTTTATGCGTTTTTAAATAAAATTTCTATTGTATATTATATGCATTAGAAACAAAACCAACATTTGGAATTTATATTATTGGTTAATAACAACAAATTGAGGAAGTAACATTATTCAAGAGTTGTATCAACAACACTAATGATTTAGTTGCCAAAAAAAAAAAAAATAACAGCACTCATGATTCATTTTTGAATTTTCTTTACCAAACTTTTCAATGCCAACGTGACATTTTATACTTTATTGCTCAATGGCCTTGATCGCAGCAGAGATTCGATTGGATTATTGCTCTTTTCTGGTTGCAGATTAGAGTGGATTATAATTAGTATGTGGTGCTTACTGTAACGGTTAATGGATTCAACCACCAATTATATTAAAAACATAGCTTGCAGTCTTGCACAAAAGAACTTAGCCTCCAAATTACACAAACCAAAATTGAATTAAAGAAACCCCCCAAAATGATTCGAAAAGACAAACTGGTAGCATGTGATCACATGCTCTCGAATCGGTCGGTACCACCATCCCCGGTTCATTGATTGGAAGAATTTGAGATGGTGAACCAGTTTATGAAGAAAATGGCTAAACAAAGTTCTGGGTAGGCTTCGGGAAAATATTCACGTACACCTCGAATCCCTCTGGAAAGTCCCCCGTAAATGGGACACACGTCACCATCCAACAAGAAGCAAAATGCTCTGGCTTTTGCCACGTAATTAGAAAGAAAAAAAACCTCAAGAGATCGTATTACGCATAACTTCAGTTTGGCGGACATAGCCCCTTCAAATATGTCTGCCCTTCAAATACGTTATCGAATAGCTTACACCCACATCAATATGACATAACTCGAGTGTGAGCTAGGAAAGATCGATCTAATAAACTATGCAAATCACGATATACGACAATCGGGGGTTGAAATTTACATATTTCTTTTTACAATTCATACACTCCTGTCCTGTTTTTATATAAGAAAATGTCTAAAATGTCTCTATCTTAGACAACTTGAAGAATTAAAACATGAAAAATTTAGACATTTCCTTATAAAATGTGAGGCAGAGATGTGTGGATTGTAAAAAGGGGTGTGTAAATTTCACTCTCCTAAAAGATATGTGTTTCTACTTGGCATAGGAATGTTGTAAAATATCTACTTTATGGGGTTAAATCGCAACACAATCCATCATCGCTCTCTATTTCTATCCGATCACATCGTCATTGTCCCCCATACTACAGAAAAGAGTGTTCAATTCGCGTCCATTGCCCTAGGGTGTCCCCATGCCCACGCAAGCACAGATGATAATCTTCCCAACAATACAAAGAACCAAAACAAAAAAAAATACCACTCAAATTAAACAAATCGAAGTTGATTGTCGTTTCAAGGGATTTAGGTATTGCCGTTAGCTTCGTGACGAGAGAAAGAGAGAGAAATAGAAGAAGAAGAAAGAAAGACTCCTCTATTTGACCGGTAACCCCTGCGCGAAGGCGAAAGCTCCCAAGTCTCTTTCACCACTCTGCCTCTGATTTAGCCCAGGTCCAGTCAAAACATTGCACCTTGATGCCTGCACCTTCCCCACCTCGTCTCTTTCCCCTCTTCCCATTCTACCCCTCCCCCCTTAGTATTCCCCTCCTTTTATTTAGCTCCCTTCAACTTCCCCATTTGCGCACTACTTCCCTTTCATGTATAAACCCCCCCCTTTGACTCCCTCCCACTCTCTCAAACATACCTCATCGTGTTCTATATCACCCAGAAGTTGTTTAGTCTTGAAAATCAAACATGGGTTTTATATTGAAGGAGGAGAAGTCTAAGAAGGTTCTCAGGGGCGTGAAGACTGTGTTCTTCTTGATCACCATGTTGATCTCTCTGCTTCTGTTCTCCGCGCCGATTCTTCTCGTCATCGCCGACACGCTTCTCCCCTCGGCGCTTCTCTCGGCTTCTTCCTCCGCCTCCTTCTCCCTCCAGACTCTCTCTTCCCATTTTAGCAACTACGATTTCCGGTACTCGCTCGTTGATATTCCTCTCATCTCCATTATAAGATCCGCCGTCATATTCTGTAAGTCTCAAAACTTTAATCGTCACTTGCATAATTTCGTGTCCGATATTTGTACTGATCGAGTTTTCGGTTTGAAGGTGTGTATAGCTTCTGCGACGGGCCGGGACTTTCACACGGGCCCTATTTAGGGATCACGACGATGTGCTCTGTTCTGTCACTTGTGTTTGTTTCGTTCAAGGCTTCGTTTGTGTTTGGTGCTCCGGCTGAGCAAGGAGGCGAGTATTTGAGAGCCTCCGAGGTAGCTCTGTTCGTCTGCTCGTTTGGTTTGGCCGTCGGGCATATTGTGGTGGCGTATAGGACGAGTTGCAGAGAAAGAAGGAAGCTTTGGGTTTACAAAATTGACATCGAAGCTGTAAGTTTTCTTGTTTTCTCGGCAACTCCATTTGTGGGGCATGAATGTCATTTTAAAACATGTTGTGATAGGAAATATCCAGGCAAAATCAAGCCAACCCAGTTTTTTGTTTTCATTTTTGGTACACAACCCACTTTTTAATTTTTAGTAACAAAATTTAGAAAGATTCGATAGAGATACAAGCGAAATAGTGACATCCAAATGCTCGTAACTATCAAAACGTCTAAGCTATAAACACTTTTTATAGCGGTTTCTTGAATGAGAAATAAAAACGACCGAAAGTAAATTGTGCTGTTACCTCTGTTATTTAGGTAACTGTTGGACTTCTGAAATGAAAAACGTATCTCAATTGCTCAATTGCTGATTGTGAAAGGAGTTGAATTCAAAGTTTATTTCTGGAAGGTCAACATTTTCATTTTTCTTCATGACCCAGCCAACCTTGGAGACCTCCATTCTTTTTCTTTCTTTTTCTTTTTTGAGGTTGTTGTGAACATGTTCTTTGTCGAAAATCCCCTGCAGATTTCATGCCTAGCTTTGTTTATGTTTTCTGGGCGGCATTGTCAAAACAGTATGTCATAGACTGCCATATTCGAGTAAATCCGTGATGGGTGGCCGCTTTCAGTGATGGGCAAGCAATTAGCAACTTGTCCAACTTGGTTCTTAGATTTTTATATTTTTGGCCTATTATTCACCACATGCCTTGTGCAGCAAAAACCCCTGCCCATATTTTTTGTCTCATGACTCGTATCAGAATAAACTACTCCGCTCCAAACAATGAGAATCTCCCCAGATTCATATGCACTCCCTATCTTCCTCTGCTCCTGAACCCCAAAAAACCCCTAAATCCATAATTTTAAATTAACACAGTAACACATGGTAATTAGCTTTAACAAAATTTATGATCTATCAAAGTCTGATCCGAAAATGCCATGTATCTGCAGATTTCAGCTTGCAAAAATGGGTTTCCGAGGTACCAGAAGAAACTTCAAGAAGCCGAAAAGGTGAAGTCATTAGTATAGTAGCCGACGACTAATCGCCCATGAAGCTATTCTTGCTGCGTGAATATTCCTTCATTGTACAGGTACTTTTCGACTGTTTCTTTTTCCTTCTTCATCAATTATGCAGTGATTACTTTTCATTATAGCTAATCAATTGTGTTCTTGTTTTGGTGCAGATATTTATCAAGAGGAATCAAAGTACTAGTGGAGGCAACATATATAACCGTAATAGAAGAAAGCTATAGGGCAACCACTCGCCGTTAGACGTTGTCAACCGGTGGTTGCGTATCATTCATCACATGTTAGAGATTATAGAGCTAGGTTACCATTTGCGGCGGATATCATCATTTTTTGTTTCTATTCATCAAATGTACAGATACAGTTTGTATATAACGATAGGATACCAAGGAAGTAGCCGAAGGCTGTTGTGAACTTCTGCGTGAAATTAATGGAATCAGTGTATCATACCGATTCTCATTTTATGAATTACTGGCGTTTGGTGCGATTTTCTTACGAAATTCTCGGTTAACATGGCTTGTGTGAAGACTGTGGAGCATGCCAAATTGATGAAAAATTCTTGGTTGAGTATAGTATTCAGAAACTTATGAACGCTTTTTTGCACAGAAGGTTTAAGATTCCAGAAAACCTATTGCACAATCTTACTAAGCAAAGACAGTAAACCTATTTCCTAATTTTAACTGTTTATATGCCTCGATGATGGGCTGTGTTGGGGTTCTCTTGGGCTCCTAGGCGGCTCATGGGTTGGCCTTGTTGGTTTCACTTATGGGTAAGAATGTAAGATAATCCTTGTTGCCTTGAGGCACGTTACTCTCGACTAGGCGTTTTTATTTTGCTTATGAGTTGGCCTTGTGAACCTCTTCATCGGTTCAATGTGTTTTTCTATGTAAGAGTACCGCATTTGTGTGCCCGATGTTGAAGTCGTGTTAATCATCGAAAGATATAATTAGAGGTTCAGATAGTTTTGTGACGTTCTCTTCTCTTGCAATTTTTAATTTTATAACAAGGCGATTAATTAGTATGTAGAAAAATAGTGTACAATAGCTCGACACACATGAGAGATTGGAAGTAAATAGTCCCCTAAGTGAAATACAGTTATGGATTACCCTATGAAAGACCTCAAGTACCATAGTTGCATGGCAAGTTCCTGCATCCATAGACGGCGGACAATTTCTAACAAAAGTATATTTTCATTAGATATAACATAATTTACATCTAATAGTAGTTGAACATGAAATCTCTTGATCATATAATTACAGAACGAACATGGCTGATAGAAATAAAGAATGAACTATTATCAACGGTATTTGCATAATCTTGCACATTTTCAAATTTTCATGTGATTATTATTTACTATTTAGATTTACCATACAATAGAAAGAAAAGGAAGGTAACTAATTCAAAGATAAATCCCAAATTACCTGGTCGCGTTAATAAAACGCAAAGGCGCGATTCAGCAAAAGCTAAATAAAACCCCAAAACGACGCCGTCCCCTCTTAACTTTCCTCTCTAAACAAAAACCCAGGGTTTCAAAGAAGAGGCGCCAGAGCTTCAAAGAAACCGACTGTTCTAGAATGAGGTTCAACTTCGACTTGGAGGAAACCAAACCGGGGCCGAGCCGGTCCGCAACGCCCAAAGACGAAGTGGAATGGGTCCCACTGCAGCACCACCCCGTCTTCTCCTCCACCTCCTCCGCCGACTCTCCGCCGCTCCGAAACCTCTTAGCCTGGGACGGAGCCTCTCGCCTTTACTTCTGGGACTCCGACGAGCTCTGCCTTCACCGGATCTCCCTTCGCCTCGGCGAGCCTGAGCCGACCTCCGTCTCCGCTGGCTCGCCCTCCAAGGTTTTCACCCCTCAGTAATTTTTCAAGTTTCGCTTCTGAAATTGTAGTAAATTTTAGCAATGCCTGTGCTTAGGTTAGTAAATTTACCTGGATTAGGTTAAAATGATCAGAGAAAGTGTTCGAATCATGTGTTTTGTGCTCATAAGTAAAGTGAATGTGTAGAAATGGCTACTTATCTAATTCGAAACCGAAGAGATAGAGACGATTGTAGGATTAGAGATAGTTAGTGTGTGGTTTTAACTTGTGATATGGTTGGAATTCGATAGGTACTGAAACCAGATGTGAAGCTGAACTTTGATGTGAACAAAATCTCCATCAATAGCAATGGGACGGCGATGCTTCTTTACAGTTCCGATGGTCTCTGCATTATGTATCTTTACGGGCATACTTCCTCCAAAGATGGCACCACAACTTGCAGGTATGCACAGAAATGGCGATATGCTTTTTAGTTTCCGTGATTCATTTTGAACATGTTGTGTCTCGAAATGCACTTATTTATATGGCAATATGGCATTGTGTTGCAACTGCTTTACTTGTTTTCCAATATATAGAACTTGGTGTATCCCCTATCTAATATGGAATGAAAAACTGCAGGACTGTTACTGTTGGTCCAGAAATATACGTGAGTGGAACGAATGTCATACGGATATTGCAAGTTTCATGGCACCCTTGCAGTGATACTCATGTGGGAATTCTTTCTTCTGATTCAGTTTTCAGGTATCAAATTCTTTTCTATTCATACGTTGTCAGGATAGTTTTATTTGTAGTTTTTGTTTTTCGTTTAACTCTTCTTTGTTGACATTGAAGTGAAAATTATGTTACTATGACCTGCATGATAACTTGATTAGTGAATGTGTTGTGATTAAAACAAAAAACACCAAAATGATCATTGTGTCAAAGCCTTGTACTATAATGACTTATGAGTAGTATTTTCATATACTCAATGCTAACTACAAAAGCTTGACATGATTTTCTTGGAAACTGAAAGACCTGATGTCTTTCATGTTTGTACTTTCAAAGCGGGTTAGTTGTTAAAATCTTAACCAATCAGGTTTATCTTATAGATGCATTCTGTAGAATGTGATTTGTAATAAATTATGGAGATGTGGCTTGATAATGCCGACTTATTAGCTTGTAAATAGGGGTACATAAGTGGAATAAAGAACTGTGTTGTAGAAGAAAGGGATCGAGTCATGTATCTTGTATTTATGGCTTTTACAAGTGTAAACTTTGTGTTCGAATTCTGTAGGGATTTTACTTTTACTTTTGTGTTTGAAGTTGGTTCCCTTCTGTTTGATTTATATTTACCTTTGCGTTTTTGTAGATTATTTCATTTGTCTTCAGATCTTATTCAACCAGAGCAAGCGTATTATCTGCAGCCTGTGCAACCAGGTAGATCCAGGAATGCCACATCAATTTGCCCGATGGACTTTTCATTTGGTGGTGATCACTTGTGGGACTGTTTCAGTGTAAGTTCAAATCTTTTGATATGTTCTTGTATGCATTATATTTCCCCAACCACTTGGTGAAACTTCTCGTGATCGGTCTATGCTGAATTGAATTATATTGTTTGGTTGTCTGTCCATTTGTAATATAATTTACCCTTAAAAGAGATGTTGCAATGCTTCGTGCTTTCAATGTTTTATTGTTTTATCACTTGCTCAATGCTCATTTATATGCTGCTACAGGTTTTCATTATGTTCAGCGATGGTTCAATTTACATCCTATGTCCAATTGTTCCATTTGGAAGGTAATTTATTCGTCATGTCCTGCCCTTTTGCATTTATTCTTATTTCTGTACTTCTTTTTTCAAATGTTTAAGGTGTTTTCTCGATAGGAAAAACTGCTGTACAAAGTATGGTTTTTATAGGTTTAAAAGCACAAGGCTCTAGATAATGACGCCATGAGGGCAATACGGTTTTTACTATTGATGTGTGACAGATGCCATATATTATAAAGCTGGATGCATCAATTTGGATCCATCTCTGTGTGTGTGGATCAATTTGGCCAATTCTCTCTTGGCCTTTTTCTCGTATATGTCAATGTGTGTAATATGTCTTTATGCTTTGTTGGAATGTATGAGGTTCCCAATTACATGTTAACTGATATTTATATTGGGGTTTTTATTTTGCAACAGTGTCTATAAATGGGAATCTATAGTAGATATATATAATGATGCTCAGACATTTGGCCTGAAGTCGCCCAACTCAACTGCTGTTAGTAATTCAAATCTGGCTATTTCTTGGTTGGAAGCAACATTTCCAGAAATTGCAGGGCAAACAGATGGAGCAGATCTATCTGTTATAAAAGCTCGCCCTTATGCTTTATTTGATGCATCACTCTTATTGCAGGTAATTATATTTTCTTACCTATAGCATGATCTACATATGTTTTTGAATTAGCAATGTCAAATTGTCATGGTTAGTATCATTTTTTTTGGACATCCACCTGTTCATCATCATCATCTATCAGTCTGATAATATGAGTTTCATGAAACTATATTATTACAATCACGGGAATTTCAAAGCTGAATAAGTGGTACTTTAAGCGTAATATACTGCTTTGTATATTGAAAAACAACATATATTTTCTTATGAAAGTCGCCTGGATTGTGAAATAGTAGTCTAAGCTGGCAATAGATCTTGATCAGAGTCAGGAATATAGGGCGGGAATCGTGGGACTAGCTATAATTTTTTGAGAATTTTGTGTTATCTGGTACATTCTTGATATAAAGAATGTAATTCATTCATTATATCAAGTCGCCAAATGTTAAAATTGTGTCGCCTCAATGTCTCTCATTGAACCTCCCCATGGATTTTTGTGATTTGATTTATGTCCTACCTGATTTAAGTTGCCAATTTGTTTTTCAAAAACTTGACTGTGTGCATAATAATGTCCTAGGGGCCCTTGAGGAAAGTATCTCGTGGTGAGGATGAAACAAACTTAGCATTTCGAGGCGCAGAATGTGAAGGTCGAGCGGTCAGTTTTCTTTATAATCTAGTCAGCAAAGATTCAATTCTTGTGACCGCTTGGAGTGGTGGGCAACTGCAAATAGATGCCCTGGCTGATGAAATCCAACCGGTCTGGAATGTCGGTTGTCCTCCTCGCCTTCGTGTTGATTCCCATGACAATATTCATGGTCTTGCAATGATCTGTGAGTCAACCCCAGATAAGCTTTCAATTGTGAAGCTTGATCAACCACTTGATAGTACTCTTTGGTTGGGCCATCCTCCCCCTCTGTTGAGACTGGCCATTGTGGATCTGGCTCTGCCTAAGAAAACAGGAAGTGATTCTCTTATTATGATGTTTATTGATCCCCTAATGCTGGAAAGAATATACACCCTTCATGATGGAGGGATAGATTCAATTGTGTTGCACTATCTCCCGTTTACAAGTCAGACCAGTGGCAAGAATGAGACCATGAAAACTCCTTCTGTGCATCCTGTTTTAAGTACTTGCCAGGGAGAATTCTCTTCGCAGTCTCCACTTTCTGGTTTTGTGTCACTGTCAGATTCATTTGGGTATTCATGGGTAGTGGCAGTCACTAGTTATCAAGAATGTATTGTGTTAGAGATGAAGACCTTAAACCTGTTGCTTCCCCTTCATGTTGATACGGAGAAGAAATCCATTCTTCTGGAAGAGCCAAAAGAGAAAGACACATCAGATATTATCATTAGCAAAGAACTCCTAGGTGGACCTAAGGTGGTTTTTGTTCCTCAGACATCACCAAATTTGCGTTCTGTTTCTGCCGATTCAATTGAAGGTCGATCAATGCTTCATGAATACTTCAAGCTTTTCCATGAAAATTATGTGGAATATGCACACAAGGTAAGATTATGCCCAGCAGTTTCCATAGAAACCACTTTAGCTAATTTACTTGATGGTGTATTCCTTTGATAACGCACAAGGGAAGATGGTTCATCTTTTAGTACTTCTTTAACGACCATTCTGTGCATTTAGCTATGTATTGTCCAGAGTTCATAATTTTATTTTCCAATTTTATAGGTTTACTTTGAACTCAAGCATCACGGGCCACACTTGAAGAGGATAATCGACGACCAACATGGTCGTTTAGTTGGGGCAAAGCAGAGGCTTTTGCAATTTGAGGAAAAGTACTCGGACTTGGAAGACCGCATTACTAACGCAGTACAGATGCAGAATCATCTGGAAGAGCGCCTAAAACGCTTGCGGAACTTACCAGGGGTTCATAAGAAACCACTTTCCACAGCTGAGCGGGACTTCAAATCTCAGCTTGGTAATGATTCTTTTTTCACCAATAGTTTTATTAATCTAGTTTTGTTTTTTTTTTCCCTTTTTTACCCGAGGAAAAATGGATGGTTTCATTGCATAGCTGCAAGCCTGCAACTACATTCTCACTTATGAATTGCATTTTTGTATAAACAGACCAGTTTTCCGGAGTTGAGTTGGACGCATTACGTTCAACTGTTAATGCATTAAGTGCAAGGATGAGAAGACACACACAAACACCCAAGGACAATCTATCAAACAAAAAGAAGCTGGTATCTAGGAGGAAAGATCCTGTGCAAGAGTCTCAAATCTCCCAGCTGAAATCGTGCCTTGAGAAACTATCACTGGTCAATAGTGAGAATACAAAAAAGGTTAAGCTTGTTGAATCTGCACTGAGAAGTGAGGAAAGAAGCATATGATGAGATCGATTCTGTTTCCTAATCTGGGGTTAAACTATAGACTCCCAAATTCCAAACCTATGCCGGTCAGAGTACAAGTTGAATGAAAGCTCTGCAGATTGAAGCTTGGAGCCACCAGGGCGCTGTGATTCTGGAAGTTGAATGTTATTCTGGAATCTAGCACAGTAAAGGGGGTGGATGCTCTGATGATATAGGACTCATCCTGTACGAAAGCATTGTAGATTTTTTTGTACTACCGAATACTGATTACTTCAGTTATTTATATGAGAAATGTGGTAGCATCTCAAAACAACTTTGAAAATATTGATATGGGTCCTTGAAGCATTCGGCTTCTCTCTTCTTTTTTCAGCAACTTGCAGAGTAACATGCATTGGCTTGATCTGATGCTGAAAATTCTCAACCCCGGTAGGCCCTGCCGCAGACGGCCGGCAGCCGCCCTAATGATGATAGTGGGGGTGCGGCTGGATACCCTATCGGCTGCAGCGAGTTGTTTTGCAGCAGGCCACATGCTAAAAGTTGTGCCTCACTGACCCGACGAAGAAAGAAAGGTAGAAACTAGGAAGGAGATGGGGCTTTGTTGTCTTGGTGGGGATGCATTAGGCAAACCAGAGGTTCGCATTTAAAATACTCCCCAACCTACATATTGATCATGTTCTGGTCTTTAGGTGATGGGGAATATTGCTCGGTCCACTGAACTGAACTACTCATGAATCTCGATCCCCTTTTTCATATCTTTCATTCAAGATCATCTGGTACAAAATCTCATCTCATAATGAATCCTGAATACGAGAATCAATTGGTTCATCATACTGTTATGGCTTGCGCAGCAACTCGTAATCAACATTACACACTTTTAGTGAGAGTAGAGGCTGTAGAGATATCATAGAATCGGCCTAGAATCTAACGGTTCGCTATGTGCTCTACGCATGGCTCCATGCCTAGAATTAACATTTTCAATCATTGGATTACATATAAATCAGCCTAAAATTTCATCCCGAGTGTCATGATCTGGCCTTTTGTGTTGTTGATTTGTCGGTGAAACTTCGGTTTCACGTTTCATAAGTTTTGTGTTTGGTGGGGGAGAATGAAACTCTCGACTTTCTATCATAGCAGGATAGGCTGAAGAACAACAAAGTTTTCAGGAGCATTTTCCTAAATGAACCAAAAAGATGCCAACATAGACTTGCTATTGATGCTGTCTAAAGTCTAAACAGACTAATTTGATGATTTACATGCTACTAATCTACTGATTACATATCTTATTGGATTCGATCTGTGAAATGATCGAGGTTATTACATCTCTGCTCTACATCCCCTGCCTGATCAACATGCTCTCCTCTTGTACTTGTCGTCGTCTGTTTGCTCTTACTCTTGGGCCTTCATACTTTACATGCTCTCATCATCGACATTCCGGGGATACACATTGATAGGGTACTTTTTCTGTGTTCTAGTAGTTGGAAAGAACACCAACTTATCGTCCTCAGCAGGAACCCAACTGTGTCATCAATCACAAGGTTAACTACAGAATACAGACCTTTGTAGATAAACCTAACATAGATGAAATGTGATCATATACATACCTGAAACGGGTGATTAGGTGATGAAGAAAAACTGAGAGTTCTACTCTAGCTAGTTCGTAACCAGGACACAGCCTCGGCCCTCCTCCAAATGGTGTGAACACATTTACCGGGCTTGGGGGAGCTACGGCGTTGTTCTGTTAATTCATTTCCGGTCACTCAATTAGATAGACAATTGCAGTATGTTCATCTGTATTTGAAATGCATAAACTGTATCCGAGTGCAGTACCAAATGAGATTTAAAGAGTACCTGCTGCCACCTCCAAGGATTAAAAGTTCGAGCAGCCTTGAAATGATCATGGTCTAAATGCACAGCGCGAAATGAAGCAAATACCTTCCACCCTTTTGGTATCGTATAGCCTGCAATTCAGTAGACATTTCAAGTTGAGTTTGAAATGTCACTAGCTTAACAGAAGTAAACACTATGATGAGAAGCAGAAGTTGTTACCTTTAATATTAACGTCTGTCATTGCCCGCCTAAATACTCCACTAATAATGTTTGCAACTCGCAATGTCTCGTTCACAACCTAAACAGATAAACAAAAACGAATGCACATATAAGCGTTACATTATCCTCAATTCAGCCTAATTATAACTGTCTCGACTATTATAACTTTCTTGGTACACAAAAGTTAACAAGTGATACTTACACATTGGGTAAAAGGCATTGATTTGTAATCACTCCATTCCAGAGCCTCCGATGACCCCCTCTTTTTCATCCGAACCTGGTCATGTTCTTCCTGCATTGTGGTGAAAAGTAAAAACCTCATTTCATCACAGTTAATAGTAAATAGAACAGTCTCACATGAGTGCACAAACACCAAAACAAATCCTAGGAAACCAAAAGCGTGTCCTCCCCATTTCACCGTCGGATTAGTTGCGGTCCTAGAAATCAGAACCACACGATTCCCAATGAGGACCCTAATAAGGCCTACGGGTCCAAAACCATAAAGACGGTGTTAACCGGGGACCGTATAAACCCACAGGTTAAAAAGACAAAACTAACCCCACCAGCTGCACGTGAAGCTAGGGCAGCATAGAAGCGAGGTGGTGGTCAAAAAGGACCAGAAAATCTGAAACAGAATCCGACGGTTTTTTACTGCGTGGAAAGAAATGTTCGAGCGTGCAGTCCGAACGGGACAAAGGCTATCATTTTGTCCGTTGGTTTTTTCTACATGTACTTTCACCGTCCATATTTGACTAACACTTGATGTTGTAACACATGTAGGAAAATTTCGTCTTCTGCTAGTAAGTAGGGCATGAAGGAGACTAGGAGTTGATACGAGTACAAGTTTTAAGTAGGATGGTTGTGTCACGAAAGTGAGTCTATAGCTTGTAGTCACGGTAAATGTGAGTGAAGTTTGTCGGTAATGGTGAGTATCGCATCTAAATGTGACAATGAGCTATACAAAGATTGAATCATGTGGTAAGAATTGAGACCGACTATCTAATAAAAAATTTATCGTATTTGCCACGGTCGTAACAAGTTTTATTGATAATTTAACAACTTAACATGATTAATGTTAACGGAGATTTTCATAATGATTAAGATAAGAAAAGTGAGGTTGATATGGAGCCAATTGGTAGGTGCAAGACTAAGGGCCCTAGTGAAAAGCAGAGAACAAAGAAAAGGGTGAGTATGGTACCTTGAGTTGCGCATGGGCCAGAGGTGTCTCCGTTAAGAACTTGACGGCAAGAGTCATGATTGTCGACGTCGTTTCATATCCGGCAACCAGCAAAGCAAGCAGGAAATCCACAATCTCCTCGTCGGAGAATCCATTGACATTGTCTCCGGCCAACAAAGCACCCAACATGTCCTCCTTCCTCTTCCCTTCCTCGAACTCCCTCCTCCTCTGCCTCACTATCAACCCCAATGCCTCCGCCACCTTTGTCCTCGCCTTCGCAAAAACACATCATTAACACCGTAACCACTTTGATTAGTCTAATTAAACTAAGATTAATTAAGGATGAAGTTACTTTAATCGCCCGCCGGTAAGTGGTGGAGAAGAGAGGTAACGGGACGCTGAAGAAGCCTTCGATGAGTAGGACGTACTCTTTCCTCAAATTTTCCGTCCATTCGCCGGGATCGAAGCTCATTAGCTGCTTCACTGCTAGCTCAAAGGTAATCTGCCAAGTTTAATAAATAATCAAAAGCTGATAAACCTTGATTGATTTAAGGTCTAAAGTGAAAGAGTGACATTATATCTATGAACATATTCATGTGCAGAATGAAGATGATGACTCGAAGAATGATTTCCCAAATAACTATTATGTTGCTAACGTGCACCTTGCATGTAATGTCACCCACCTATTCATGCGATCTGAGTCACCACCTATTCCTATTCATGAAGATTTCTAACCAATTAGTTCTCCACACACATTCTATTATTTTTTTTATTTTATTTTTTTGAAAATAGTTTGAAACTCAACCTAACTGGAAATTTAGCCCAACTGTCCGGTTTTATTTATTAAATTAAAATCTTGCTCGCCACACACATTCTATTTTAATCCAAATGATTTGTTTCCTTTCCTTGTAAGGAATGTTATAAATAAAAAACAATCCAATTTTTAATAATGTTTCTAGTTTAAGAAACATAAATAATTAAGTAAATATACTTAACTAGTAATTATAATTATATTTCGGTAATTAAAAAATAAATATGATTTGAATTCTTCCTTATTAACACGAACTAACTAGGATTGTGTTTCCATACACGCTAAGAGTATATTAAGCAAAAACATAGAATCCTATTTTCTAAGAAAAGCTTGTTTTTCCTTTTGTATTATAGATAAAATTTAAATGAGTTTTTGTTTACCTTCTTGGCCTCTTCCATGAGAAGGACCCGACCGGTCCAGGAGTCCATGTTGAGCCGGATCAACCGGTCTATATCGACCAAAAGATGATCTCTTATGATCGACGAGTTAGCAAAGCTCATAGTGAGAGAGTGCATTTTCTTATGAAGATTTCCCTTCATCAACAGCAACGAGTGCTTTCCCAACAAGTTGGATATGGAGCTCGGGTAGCTACACTCGAACAGCTTCCCTTCGTTTTGTAGAATGAACCGGTTCGTCTCCGGGTCCGAGGAAAACACCGTCGGCTCGCCGAACACGTGCGTCGTGAAGATGGGACCGAACCGGTTGACCCTCTCGTCGATGAAAGGTTCTGGGTTTTCTGTCTTGTAGGCCGAGATGAGCTGCCATGTCTCGCCTATGAAGGGCAGGCCGAGGTTTCCCGGCGGGAGTTTGAGACTCCGGCAACGAGAGTTGCGGAGAAGGAAGAAGATGGTAGAGGCGGAAAGGAGAGAAAGAGAGAGTAGAAATGAGAGAAGGAAATCCATGGAGGGGGTTGGTTGGTCTGTGAAGGTAAGTGTATATAATTGTTTATATGTGTATGTAGTTGTGTGTGTATATATAGGGAAAGAAGGGAGGTGGGTGTGTGATGAGGGTTGTGTTTCAGAAGGTCATTAATGGAGATGGTGGGGAAGCACACGGGGGGGTATCTGGTAAGGAAGAGAATCTAACAGAGAGAGTGAGAGAAGGAGATGAGGGGGAGGTGTTGGGGGAAAGAAAATAAATGTCGGATATTTTCGTATCTGACAAAGAAGCTCTCGGAGAGAGGGCTTTTCTTTCTTTCTTAATTTCTTCTTAAAAAGCTTTCTATCTCTCTTTTATGTGTCTTCTAGGGATAAGACTTTGTGGGGGAGAAACATGGAGTGGAGAGAGAGAGAGAGAGAGAGAGAGAGAGAGAGAGAGAGAGAGAGTCATGGTTATGTATAACTGGTCTTCTTTCTGCATAACTGGTCTTCTTTGGTTCATAGAAAGAAAATTAGTTCATTTCTATAAAAAGAAAAGTAAACGAAATTGAAATTAATAAGAGATCATCTTTTAGTCTATGTAGATCAAAAGATGAAAGTTGTTCCAGTTATCAAACAGTGTTTCATTTTTTTTTTTAAAGTAAAATTTTGGTATCTCAACTTCATAAAATAATTTTAAAATAGTATTTCACGTTTTTAACTTGACCGAAATTTTATATCTATAATCGTTAACTTCATTAAAAAACTTGACAACAACAATTTTTATTTATAAAATAACTAATTCACCCTTAAGTATTTATTTTAGTATTCTTTTTATATATTACAAATAAAAATTCGTCCAAACGGTACCATTTTGATTTTAATATTTGATGGATCCATCCCGACAATGGGGAAACGTATCGCTAGTACGTACACTAATTAGTTATATATTAGTTTCGCTCCTTCATGTGACTTGCAATGAAGTTGAATCTAACTTTCTATGGATGTAGTGGTTGATTAGGAGTATAAATTATAGTTGAAGTTCATCAGTATCCACCATATATGGAAAGAATAAAAGCAGATTTGTGTTATAGATATTCTCCACAAAACTAATGTCATCATGCTTGTTAATTAGTCCTCCCACCCGATTCCACATGTTCTATACATATGTTAAGCAAAGTGGAAACTAAAGACTACTCCTTCAATATTCCCTTTCATTGTCTTCACTAAACAAAACTAAACCCTCCATTAAACTAAGTCCAAATATATGAAGTCTTTGATCATGAGCAACCAAAGGTGGGTAACATGAACCCCACAAGTGAAGCTTCTCAAACGATAATATAACCTTAGCAAAACCTCATGTGTATAGAAAAAGTAGAGGAAATTTTTCAAATGGTGTCTCAAGTTAAACTCATTCATCATTTTGACATCTCAATTTTGAAAACTATGATAATGGTACCTCAACACTTAAACTCAATCTAACATTAGTTCCCTCCGTGATTGACACGGTTAAGTTGGACTTTATCCATGGGCAAAATTGTCTTTTCATGTTTTCCCTCCCAAATATTTTCTCTCCATAAACATTTCATCCAGAATAATGTCTCTTTTTTCCATCAGTATTAGAATTTGTGGTGAGCCATGTGTTGGCTGCATACAAAAATTAGAGACATCTATAAATTATAATACACCATTGGCCATTAATATCCATCATTAAAAGTAGCTTTTGCAACCCACCGGTGAGAGAAAGAATCAACATTAATTAAAATACATTTTTTATCAAGTACAGAAGTTCATGAAACATATATACTTAATAGAACAATCAAATATAACTAGGTAATATGACTCACATTCGTAGTTGATATCTTCAGGTCGATAAACTCCAATTTAACTGATAAGGTTTGTGAAGGGAAACATGAAGAGACAATTTTGCCCATGTATAAAGTCTAACTTAACGGTGTCAATCACGGAAGGAACTAATGTTGGGTTGAGTACGTTAGGTTTAAATGTTGAGGTACCATTATCATAGTTTTAAGATTGAGATGTCAAAATCATGAATGGACTTAACTTGAGTCAGCATTTAAAAAAAAAATAATGAAAAGGAGCAGTCGTATGATCACAATGATCAATGATGGATGCAATTATACATTTAGGGTTTGGACTAAAAAATAAAAATTGAGGTGAGGAATGATAGATAGCACACTGCTTCACTTCAACACATCCACAGTTCCACATTATATGGTCCCCATGAGGAACATGCATGACAAGTCACAACCCCAGAAAAAATAATGATCAATACCTAAGAATCAAGGTCTCCTAGTGTTATGATTTATATATATTAAGGTATAGAGATATAGCAAGCTTTTCACGACAGAATCCATGTGTCTGTGTTGTGCCTCTCCAACTTTAATTTTTTTAGGGTTTTGATCGATCACTAGCTTCAATCGTACTGAATCCGATAATGATCCGTGCAACACACATTCCTCAAATCTCAATCCCATTCGTCATCCCAAAGTGTTGAGACCATGTTGTGAATCATTCTTAAACATATCTTTGTGATTCTCTATGGAACAAGTATCTCTTTGTTAATTTGTTAAGAATAAAAGTTATACGTTGGACGAGCTTCTCTGTTAAACTTGGGTTGATGGACTTTCTTCTTTAAACTTGATTTGTTAAGAATAAAAGTTAAACATTGGATGAGCTTCTCTGTTGAAAACTTGGGTATATGGACTTTCTTCTTTAAGAAATGAATGTAATATATTAACTTTAGTCACGATCGAGTATAATAATCGAAAGAGCTTTGGCATCCAGATTCTTAAATATCAAAAACAGATGAGAGTAATCAACTATGATTAGCATGAAAAACTAAAACAAAAAACTATACTGCACAAATCAGTTGTTTAGTCTTCGCTATGTATTGTGATTTATGTGGGTGATTACTAATCTAAAATGAACAATGTCTTTCACTCAATCTCCCAGTACCCAGTTCATATATTTCATTGCATGATTGGCTTAACATAATAATCACACAAACTAAACATGTCAGTTGTTTCCGGACACGTTAGATCAAGTCTAATCCTCATCATTCTCGAACAATAATTATGTAAACAATACTCTAAAGCAAAAACTATAGCATAAAATGTTAATTATCTAATACAAATTAAGTCAAATCCTACCCCTTTGCTTAAGCAAAGTTGCAAAACTAATAACAAACCCTAATGGTGAGAGTGAGACACAGCTCATGCAAAGTCATGATCAAAGGGCGTCCTATCCTGTAGTAGTAGACGAGCAAGAAGCGTCCCACAACCATCTCAATCTCACGTGTGAAGAGACACTCTCCCTGCCCTCCCTAAGGTCCCATTGCTTTATACAAAGCCTCCAACTATATCCATGCATGGTGCTATTAGGTTACGATCGGTCGCTGTTATATCACAAATAAGTGAAGCTCGATCAACCACAACGATAAAGATTTCGATCGCAAATATATACGCTGTTGTTAGATCCAACTTCCCAGTTGGTACGGGTCCGTGCTATCAATTTTCGATTATTAGATATACATGACCTACGTTCACTTAATTCCAATCAACTTACAGTTATATATCTTCTTACATGACAAATTCTCTTTGATTTATGATTGTGATATCTAATTTGTTATGTCATCAGGTTTTAACTTGAAATTTTATAGTAACACAGACGTATGGTTTAATTTATAGAACTTCATATTGAGTGAGACTCATCGACGTTTTTACATCGAGATTGTCACCCTTCATGAAATCAAGAGTAGTACGATCTCAACGTTTCTCATATATAGATCAGCTATATATATATGAACGTACTAGACTAATGAATTACGAGACAAAATTCTTGACCTTGTGGGACAAATGAAAATTAAGTGATGCACTCGGATAACCAGATGCTGCCGACACAATTCTCAATTCTCTAGACAATCTAGCTCTATATCCTCGCATTCTAGCTACAACTTCGATTACCATTTGGTTCAATTAGTTTCTAGCTAGTACAAGATTAACGTGACGAAGGTAAATGTTAATTTTGTTATAGGTGCTTAAACGTCACTGTACCACAACTATAAAAGCTACAAAGGACCACGATATCTTATCAAATCTTAGAGTCATTTATGCAACACTGTGTACAAGGGGACCGAAAAATTGATTTCATTTTGATAATTAGGAGTTCAAGATCGATCACAATTCAACCAAGTTGTTTCTCTCTTTTCCATTTTTTCTTTTGATTGAAAACATTTCAGATCTTATCTACAATTCATCCATGTAATGTAGCTATCCCGAGCTCGCTTATTGCTTCTTTCATCTGCGTTGTCAACTATACTCCAATTACTAATATGCCGTATTCTAGATATAATTGTTTCCCTACACCATCATTTTCAAGCTGAAAACGATATTCATACCATTATATGTGTATGTATTAGTTATTTCATAAGAGTATTAGCTAGACTAGAGCATAATCATTCAATTAGGGTGGCCTTATATTGTTTTTGGACATGTGGGTTTAATTTATAGGGAGAAGTTTATACTGTATATAACTATCTATGAAGCAGGTGTGTTTTTGTGTAATCATTTACAAATTCTCACCCTTTTTTTGTTTGTTTGTTGCGTGTCAGATATAGTGTTGGATATGAATTGGAGCGATTTGCTACTAGTCAAGCAATGCAATAATGCAAGATTGATATGACGTCGAGCAATAATTTTCTAACTTTGAATAATCGCAATCAGATCGATACAATATATAGTTTGTTCCCTCAATCATTTTTGAATTCTAATGCACTATATATTATCGTATAATTTTCTATACTTGTATATTCTATACGATTATGATATATCATGTATATTACACGCACATGATATATCATGTACATTACAAACCCTAATTAATTAGATTGGATTTTACGCACTAAGGTGTACTTTGCATCATTAATGCGCAAGTTCTCAAGTCGTCGTGTGCGTAGATCGAATGAAGACTAAAGATCATAAATTCAAACTTTTTCATTTTTATTTTTGATCCGATCAAAATTAAAAGTCTAAAATAAGAGTACTGTTGTAAAGAGTTTATTTAATGGGCATTCTTGTAATTAGCTTACTAGGGATATTCATGTAATTTACATACTGATTACATCTCTATATAAGAGATGGTTCCATACTCAATAATACACACACATTCCCTCGTTCTCTTGATTGTTTCTCTCCTTTCTCAATCTTTCCATTTTTATTTTACAACACGTTATCAGCACGAATAGTTCTAACATTATCTTGTTTTCTGTTGCATGTGAAGCTCTAAAAGCAAAGGATGATCTTTCAATTTGATTCATCGAATTCGCTCTACGTTGACATGGAAAGCTCTGAAATCGGTGATCAACCATATGAGGATCATTATTTAACCAAGTTCTTGGATTGGCTGAATAGCTCCACAAATGGTCTTCACAGTTCTACACATAAAAGATGAAGATTATCCGTTTTGCAATGAGTAACGTTTTCTTATCTTAATTCTAAGTCATATTTGCTAGCCTTGATTATATGATGAACAAATCACCATGAAGCATGAACCCATTGCCTTTGGTTGCATATTAAAAAATCTGCCTACGAGGCATGAACACCAAATTTATTTTATTAGTTTATTTGGTTGATACATATAGATCTCTAATATAAACTTGTTCATATTTTATGAGTGATAACGGAGACATCGTAAATCACTAGAGCGGCCAGTAGCCATTAGAATTAGTCATCGCCACCTGCCTAGTAGTGCAGACAAGAAGACAAAATGGATCAGCGTAAAAGTTTTGTTGCTCATGAGTCATGATATCTAAACTCTAATCCTTATGCATTCCGAAAGTAATGCTCGTAACCATCATGCTAATACCATTAATTTGGTAATTGGTAAGAAATGTTACAAGTATGGAATATCCATTATGCTCGAAGCATTTAATGTCATTTAATAATACAAATGAATTAATATTGCTCTTAATGGAGTTTGAATAAAATCCGTTTAGAAATGTAACGTCATTTGAATAATGATGCATAACACTGATGATGTTATTTACGTATAAATTAACATCTACGTTTTGTCAGTTACTGATTTGAATTGTGTCAAATTCAATGTCATTTAAGGGTATGTAATTAATGCCAAAAGCATTTACCAAGTTATAACCCATACATTATGGTACAAGCATTATGGGTTAAATTATTGTGTAAATTATGATAGAGACGTTATGAGTTTAATATTTGGTTACACCAATTTGAATAATAATCCATTATGCTAGAAGCATGAATTTTGGGTTTTAATTACGCGATTATTATATAAACGTTATGCCAGAAACATTTATCCAATTTAATACCTATGTGTAATGCTAGAAACTTTAATGAGATTTGTACTCATTGCCTTTGGTACGTACTTAACCGCTGCATAAATGATATTTATTTAGTAATTTATGCCATATATTAAATGTCGGTTACCAAATTCAAATTGCGTCAGTTTTATTTAATCAATTCTCAATTATGTTATCATTTATATGAATTGTTAAGGGTATGTAATGACGCATTTTGCCGGAAACAATTAATGATGCAAATGAATTTATTTTGCACGTAACTGCTACGTTGTTTACATTTATTGGTTCAGTAATTACCAATGTTAAGACATATACTTTATGTCAATTAAATTGTTTCCGTTATGTTTAGTTTATCATGATTTAATTGAAAATTACTTTCACTTTAAGTTGTGTAAGTAATCAATTAATAGCTGTTGATTTTTTTATTAATGATGAATATTAAATAAGGCTGAGTCAGAAGCTCAAATCAAGCGTATGTGACAACAATAAGCCCGAGCCAGGAACACAACTTAAGCTGCAAGGCTAGCACAGAAGCTCACCACATGTCACCTTGAGTCCATAACAATGATTATAACTCTTCTCAAATTAGGCTCACCCAGTTGGATGCGATGTCTAGGCAAGTTATTTTGAATATGTGTACTTAAGTGAGCCTCACTCCACCACCTCATCATGTCTTACCTGATCGTATACAATTGGAGTTACCGAAAGGGTTGACTAATAACATTGTATTTCATGGCAGACCATTTTGAGCCCAGTAGGCCCACTCTCCCTCTACGGGACCTAGCCGCCCATCATACCTCTCAGATTGTGCCATGTAGGTTTGTAAAGTATGTAGAGGTTTATTTCTTTTACTTTAATTAAAGTCAATTCCTTTCGTCCAGCAGAATCAAACAAAATAAAAATAATCTAATGACACTGGTTTTTTCGTACCTAATCACTATGTATGACTATAAGACACTCCAAATACTTTCTCATAATGGTTGTTGTTTAAGCCTAAATTAATATTTTACTGGACAGTAAATGCCTATGTAAATATTAATTATTTCTTAGTCCATGTTATACCGGCGAGCTCAAGTTTCTCTAAGTTTACAAGTGATGGCCCGGCAGTAAGACCACGCGAGCTGAGTTAGACTTCGCGCGGAACGAACTGCATGCGAGCTGGACTTCACTTAGCTCGCGCGTGGAATGACTTCGCGCGGAATTACTATTAAACACTCCGCGAAGGCGAGGCGAGGCGAGCTGGCGAACTGGCTCGCGTAGGAGATTTCGCGAGGAAGCAACATGCGGAGTCCGCACGCACCACGACAAATGTTGAAGACTTTTACAAGTCTTTGATATGCTTCGGGCCAATCCCTGTGGCCCATTTAATATAAAAAGCTCTTTTAAGGCTCGCGAGCTGCAATAGCCCGCGAAATGGAAGCGAGCTTCAAGAGCACGCGAGATAGCACCCTGTGACAGCCCGTGGGATGAGGATATTGCTAATAACGTCTCGCTAGGAGTCTACAGTGGGCAGCGCAGAAGCAATGGCCTATGCGGAATGAAGAGTGCGAACTGGGCAGGTGTCACCAATTGGTTGGTTCGTATGGGGTAAACCGTGTCTTTGTCAATTAGGGTTTCAGACTCCCACTTGGATTCTAATCACTTTTCTTCTACCGCAAGTCGAATTACTATATAAGGGGCTCGAATCCTAGAAGAAGCGTCCCTAAAAACAAATACAAAAACACAAACACAAACACAAACTGCAAACCAGTTACCCTTCGAGCTCCTCGAAACCCTAACCCTAAGCGCCGTCGCCTAGGTTTCTTCTTCAGAGCCCTCCGGACTCTACCCCCACTTCTCTCTGAACTCCCTATAGTTGCTCTGCTCGCGCCGCCGTGAGTATCGATCTCTTGTGCTCGTAAATCCTCGTCTGAGGTGGCACCTGAAACCCCCGTCGCCTGATCAGAAGTCAAGATCTCGTACACCATCAACCTTTTCCTCGTCCGCGAGGTGGCACGCCCGCAACTTCCCCTTCTCTTTGTTCGCTAGAAACCTCTGCTCCACGCGCTGAGGATCGTGGCCAAAACAGTTGTTGTTAATATATTCACCATACTTAACGTGTAGTTAATTGCCAGAAGCATTTACACATAATTACGTGACATATTCACTATGCTAAATTAGTAGCGTGAAATTAATATCATCAATTGTTACATGATTATAATTTGAAAATACATGTACCTAATGAACCGGTAGTTCAGAAATGAACCAGTAGTTCATGTATAAATTGAACTTGTAGTTTCGATAATAATCCCCTTAAGAAACTTGAAGTTTCATTCCAATATTCACCAGACATGATAAAATCGGTAGCTTTTATCATGTTAATTGGTAGTCTCCAGAAGAAACTATTTGAAGTAGACATCTTCCTTGCTTGAAGCAAATCATAATTAGAGAATATTGAAATGAAAAGGCTTGATCCCCTAGAATCTAAATCAAAATTGATATATGTCATCAATATTAAGGAACGGAGCATTCTCGTCTGGCTGACGAGGCAAAATACCTCTACGTTTCAGAAGAACGTTATCGGAAGCTAAGTTCATTGAAACCAATGCTTAAAACGTTGAAACCACCAGAAAAATAGTGTAATATCTTTGCATAACCTTCGAATGTGTGGCCAAAACGTACATTGAAGATATTAAAATTTATTAGCTAGAAGCTAAATGATTCGAGCAAATACTAGCTATAGTATTGGTGTTTGATGCACCCGGGAAAAATATATGATGCACCATATCCTCAACTCAATTATCATACGGGCATCCCCTTCAGAATAAAGGTCTTGTCTTTAATGACATATTATGTCAAATTGCTCGTTAAAGATGTTGAATACTAGACCATCATATGCAAAGACTAGAATGTACACTATCTCTTTATGCACAGAATGCAAGGAAAAATTCCACCATACGGACCAGTTAAATTTTAATGGTTTTGGTTGATGCATCGACAAAAGTGATCAGATGTCACATCACTGTCCATAAGAAAATGCTGCGTTTGCTAAACTCTCACCCATGAAATTTAGGGTATACCACTCGGATTATCTTATAAATTAAGTCTATAAGGCTTGATAATGCCGGAGAGTTTACATCGATGACTTCTGATGATTATTGCATATCCCTTGGGATTTGTTGAACATATAGTTTCCTATGTTCACACCCAAGATGGTCTCGCAAGTAGAACCTTGGTAATGTGCACCAAGCTTCTAGTATTTGCGTCGGGCTATGCAATCTTGCATGCAGCCATGTCGGTCCGGTTGAGGCCCACTGCTACCCACCTTACTTTATGTTACAGTTGGTGACTAGCTGGGAACCTGGTGTTTTGCACTTACACAGATTTGGGTGTGCAGTTGCCGTGCCAATTGTGCCGCCACAACGTACAAAATCTGGTCCTCAACAAAAGATGGGCATATATGGCAATTATGAACCTTATCCATTATGTGCTCCTTAAAGCCCTTGACAAGAGATCTCTATACCGCTAGATTTGCGGTCGTCACTTTGATGAGACAGTTTTCCCGCCTTTAGGGGGAGATAAGAACGTCACTGTTCCTGATGAACGACGTGTAGAATATCTCATCTTGATCCCCAAATCACACATGTGATATTGCAGTGCGAAGAATTCTACTTCCAGTTGAAGTGCAAAGAATTCTAGATCTATGTAGTGTATCCCATAATATGTCAGACACTTCATTAGATCTAGTTAAAGTGACGAGATCATATATACCTGCTGCAAACCTGCAAGGATAAACATCCTCGTAGGACGTATCGTCCTAGTTGAACGAGGTACGGCCATGGTGGCTAACCAATCATATGTCCCTGCCCAGAAGCGAGGTAGACCATTAGGTTCGAACGATTCTTATCCCTAAAAGAGGGTAAACTTGGCACAAATGAATCTTCTTGCCATTGCAATCTCAAACTAATTCAACTCACGAGATTAATCTGGATTATGGGTTCGTCCTAAAAGAGATGAAGTTGGGGGACGCTCCAACATGTAAACCCACTCCCAAGAATAGAAAATCTCGGTAAATTTAGTGAGATATTGAATCGAAATGAGATTTCATCGATGATATATTTATATTTGCGATGGCCACCGAAATTATAATAAGCGATGATGTCGAACCTTGTTTCGTTGATAGATCTTAACGAAGAGACGACTGGCTAAAAAGGAAAGAAACAATCCAGGTCAAATCATATTCCTTAACTAAGAGAAAGGTGTTATGGGCCTGTTGTTCCCACACCTACCCAAGTTAAACCTATATTATTTAGATAAGTATTTGTTAGGAAGCGTAATGAGAAAAACGAGATTGTGTATACGTCTTGTTTAGTGGCGCAAAGATTTTCTCAACGCCCCGTGATTGATTACGAGGAAACGTACTTTCCGGTAATGGACATCATATGGTTCAACTACCTTATCAGTTTGGTAGTTTCCGAATAACTGAATAAGCAGCCTATGAATGTGGTAACAACTTATCTCTATGGGGATCTGAATATAGAGATATACATGAAGTTTCTTGAAGGACTTCTGTTACCCAATGCAAATAGTTCTAGACCACAGAACATGCTCTCCAGTTGCTAGAGTAGTTCACTTTAGGGGTTCAAACAATCCAGACGGAGTTGATATAATCGTCTAAGTGAATATTTGCTTGGGATGAGATATATGAACAATGGACTATGCTCATGCGTGTTTATTAGGAAAACAAACTTCGTGTTTGCAATTTGTGGTGATCTACGTCAATAGCATGAATTTGATTGATACTCTTGAAGAGATCAAGAAAACCACAAAACACCTAAAGTCGGAGTGTGAGATGAAAGACTTTCGGAGACCAAATCTGTCAAGACCGACCCCGAATTTCACCTTGAAACCCGAGGTAAGTCCTGCGGGGACCACCTCCAAGGAAAATTTACCGAAGGACTCGGCAAACCTCCCTTGAAAAGGGACAACCCTAACCCGGAAAAATATAGAACACCCTCTTAACCAAAAATATTAATCTTCACTTTAATCCAATTAACTGAATAAAATAATACACAATTATTTTTCCGAAAGTTTTCAGAGCTACTACAAGAAAGACAACGGAAGCTGAAAAAAATCCTAGTGGGTTAAACAGATAACCTACTGGCGAACAGTAGTGGAAATGTGGGTGACTATGCCTCGGTGCCTCCTTCTAGACCCCACCCAAACTCTGCAGACTGGGCAATTAAGAGCGAAGGAAAAGCCCAGGGGAAAATATTTAATCACGTCAGGGTGAGTGGACAAAATAATCTCGACAACAATAATATTTCCCCAAGAAAAACTTTCAAGGACACAACTAGTTCTGGCTAGTCTCCAGATCTTAAACAATACAGCCTCTCAGGCTAAAATTATATAATTATATCAGTATGTATTCACACCCGTCTACTCCATGTATGCTATCTATGAATAAGCTTGAAAGTAGATAGTCATACCAGGCTACTACGCTTGCGTCTAACGCGCACGTCACCCCATAGTGGCATTTTTCCTCAGTATGGGGGAAACGACCGAGTGGTATTTATACGTGCTTACTCCCTGTACGAATTCTATTAATGAATCTAAAAACATAGAATGAACTCGGAAAGTAGAAAGTCGTACAGGGCTACGACGCTGGCGTCTAACGCTCACGTCACCTCATAATGGCATTTTTCCTCATTATGAGGGGAATCACGTATTGCTAGCTAGCGTTCTCTCATATACATACTATACTCATAAGCGTTAATAAATGAGTAAAAACACTGAAATTCTCAATTCAGCAACAACGGAAATTATTCAATAATAAAACATTATTTAAAAAACAAAGGTCCACTCACAACTTAGGCCTAAGCCTGACGTCGGTCGGAGGTTTCCTCTGCTCGAGCCTCCTCGTGTTCTGTTCCAAAACATAAATAATTCCTCAAATAAAATCCCAACATTTAAAGAAAATAGGCATAATTAAATATGAGCTTTCCGCGCTCAACCATGCCTATCGTCCTAAATCTTAACTTCACTGCCAACCACAAATCTCCATAAATACCGACATCCTTAAAATCACCTTCCAACGTCCTAATCATAAAAATAATCCAATGGCCGGATTTTAACTTATTAATCCGCCAAAAATACCAAACTTAACAAATTCCAAAACCTATCCAAAACTCCTCCAAAAATTCTAAAACTCATTCCATTAAACTCCTCATAAAAATCTCCACCAAAAACAATTTTTCAGCGGCGGCCGGCGACCAGCTCCGACGGCCTCCGATACTCACCAAAATTTGACAGCACATTCCTCTCAACCTCCTCTACAACAATCCTAACTACCACAAACTCCAATTCTAAGCCTAACCAAGTCAATCGAACACAAACACACAATAAAGCCCTAGAATTTCAAATACCGATTTCTCCTTATCTAGCTCAAGATGGAGGGAGCCCTTTGGAGGGATTGAAGCACGGGAGGAGGGCTTCCTTTTTAGCCAAGGCTCGCCGGATATGGCGGCCGGAGGAAGGAGTTCCGGCGAAAAATAGCTTTCGGCAGTCGGGGCTTTCGGCGTTGATTCCTCCTTCACGGCGGCGCTAGGGAGGCTGCCACCGGTCTAGAACTGTAGCTGGGTTGGAGACCAATCGTTTGGGACCGGTGCGGCGGTCTGGGGCGGCCGGATGGCAGCGGACCGGCGGTCGAAAGTTTTCCGGGCGGAGGGAGAGGGAGAGAGAATCGGGAGGGAGGAGAGAGAAAGGAGAGGGGGAAACTGATTTGGGCCAAAGCCCACCTGGTCCAACAACACATATACCCAATCCAAATTTCAACACCCCCAAAATAATACCCCAATAAAAATTACCTTTTACTAGCTAAAATTTACCATTTTTACCGTCTGTCACATTTTCTTCCTTCAAATAATTCTTTCGAAATATTCGTCCCTCAACACACCTCTAGGGACTTTTGGACTATATATTCAATGACAAAGACGGTAAAATTCTTATTACCACAATGCTAGTAATTAAGGTAAAATTTAAGAGTCGGGGCGTGACAATTCTCCCCTCCTTATAAAAATTTCGTCCTCGAAATTTACAAACACACTACTCAAAGAGATAGGGATATTGTTGTCTCATTTGCTCTTCTGATTCCCAAGTAGCTTCCTCTACTTGATGGCTTCTCCAAAGCACTTTGACGAGCGGGATTGTCTTGTTCCTAAGCACTTGCTCCTTTCGATCAAGAATCTGAACTGGCTCCTCTTCATAGGACAAATCCTTCTGCAAACTAATCGGCTGCTCTTCAAGCACATGAGAAGGATCGGCAATATACTTGCGAAACATGGATACATGAAACACATTATGTATCTTGGACAACTCCGGAGGCAACGCCAACCGATAGGCCAGAGAGCCAACTCGCTCTATTATCTCATAAGGCCCGATATACCTCGGAATAAGCTTCCCACGCTTACCGAAACGTACTACCCATTTCCAAGGAGATAGTTTCAGGAACACCCAATCACCCACTTGAAACTCAAGGTCCTTTCTTCGGACATCTGCATAACTCTTTTGCCTACTCTGAGCGGCCTTGAGTCTATCTCTAACCACCTTGATCTTCTCATTTGTGTTATGGATAATCTCAGGACCACAAAGCTCTCTTTCTCCGACTTCATTCCAACATAAAGGTGTACGACACTGTTTCCCATACAGTGCCTCAAAAGGTGCCATACCAATACTCGAATGAAAACTGTTGTTGTAAGCAAATTCCATCAAAGATTGGTTCTTATCCCAACTCCCCCTGAACTGCAAAGCACATGATCTCAACATATCCTCCAAAGTCCGGATAGTCCTCTCTGATTGTCCATCAGTCTGAGGATGAAAAGCAGTGCTGAAGTGTAGTCGAGTACCTAATGCTGCCTGAAGAGCTCCCCAGAATTTCGAAGCAAATCTAGGATCCCGATCTGACACTATGGATTCAGGTACGCCATGAAGTCTCACAATCTCATTCACATAAAGCTCGGCCAATTTATCCAGTGTATACTTCTTTCCTACCGGTAAGAAATGTGCAGATTTAGTGAGTCTATCCACAATCACCCAAACTCCGTCATGCCCTTCACGGGTACGAGGTAAACTGAAAACAAAATCCATGGTGATGTGGTCCCACTTCCACACTGGAATCGGCAACGGCTCAAGCAATCCTGAAGGAGGGCCGGTGGGCCCAAAGCGGACAATATCGTGTTACGGCGGAGCGAGTCCTGGGATGTGACAAATGGTATCAGAGCCACTCTGCCGTGTGGTGCGAGTGTGCCGACGAGGGCGTCGGGCTCCCAAAGGGGGTGGATTGTAATATCCCACATCGGCCAAACGGAGAGAGGTTATATGCTGTATATGTACATGCCCACCTCCAATCTAACACGAGGCCTTTTGGTGGCTCAGCGGCTTCGGAGGGGATGGGTACTCCGAGGTTAAGCATTTTGATGCTAGAGCAATCGCAGGATGGGTGACCTACTGGGAACCTGCTCCTGAGCTGCCGGAAACAAAACTGTGAGGGCCGGTGGGCCCAAAGCGGACAATATCGTGTTACGGCGGAGCGAGTCCTGGGATGTGACAGTTTCTGCCTTTCAGCCTTCACCTGCTGACAAATCAGACATCTACTCACAAAAGCTGCAATTTCCCTCTTCATGTTTGGCCACCAATAATAATCCTTCAAGGTTCGATACATTTTTGTACTACCCGGATGAGCGGCATATGCAGAACTATGACCTTCCTCCAAAATCTCTTTCTTTAACTCTTCATTCCTCTTTGGAACACAAAGCCTATTTTTGAACAACAAGGTTCCATCGTCCTATCTTACCCGATGTGAATTTGTTAGCTAGATATAGCTCTGCGCCTACACGCCGCCTCTGGAAATGACATAAAAGACAATTTTCCGTTACTTTAAATGTATGACGGAAAATGGCTCATTCTATCCCTAAAAATCACAGAATGGATCAACTGCCTACAATCATCATAATGATGTTTGCCTTGTTAGATATGCTGATACGAGTTATGTAAACTCACACAGGGCTTATTCCCAACTAGTTATGTCTTTACTATAGGGAATACAATAATCTTAGAGTTTTTTTAGGGAGTCAATATCAGGGGGAGTATTCTAAAGCATATTCTTGACTATTGTGTACTCTTTTGTCCTTCGTCCAGGGTTATTTTGTCCCACTGGGTTTTGTTACCTGTTAAGGTTTTAATGTGGCACACATGTAATTGGTCACCTTGCTCATGCGGCATCTTGAATATATCTTTATTTGAAATATATGCATTTTCTCGTCTTTTCCCTTCGACCACGGGTTTGTCCCATTGGGTTTACCGGGCAAGGTTTTGGTGTAGCAACTATTATGCATCTATCTCCCACGAACTCACATCTTATGATCCAGACTAAACCGCTTCACCGAAATCAATGGTTCTAACTAACACCGCTATGTGTGCGTTGTACTCTTTTCTCCTTCGACCAAGATTGTTTTTGTCCCATAGAGTTTTTATTATCCGATAAGGTTTTGACGAGGCAACACTAGAGCACATATCAGAGGAAGCTAATAACATAGAATACCCAAAGGAGAGTGTTGTAAATAGTTTATTTAATAAGCATTCTTGTAATTAGCTTACTAGAAATATTCATGTAATTTACATGCTGATTACATCTCTATATAAAAGATGGTTTCTTACTCAATAATACATACACATTCCCTCATTCTCTTGATTGTTTCTCTCCTTTCTCAATCTTTCTACTTTCATTTTACAACAAGTAACTCTTATTCGACCTCATCTTCTCACCTTCTATATTGGAAACACTTATACTATTTTTTTAGGTTTCAATTTTGTTAACGGTATTAGAATACATGCATGATAATGCAACGCGGATAACCTGATGAAAATATTGCATATTAGTTCCTCGGTCGGTGCGTAGAAGAATTTTCGTAATTAGATACAGATTTTAAAGCTCCTCCTAGCCTTCACGTCGAGATTAGAGCGCGCCGATCGTTGTTCTTCATCTCACCGGAAGAAGCAAAGAATGGTATTCTGGAGCAGAGTATCGAGTTACTCAACAGTGATGAAAGAGTGGAGTGAGACCAGTCAAAGTGGTCAGCTACTGAACACGAGGTCTGAAGATTCACACGTGTGGATAAAAAGCATGAGTGTGAGTGATAGAGTACAGTTTTCAACGTTGTCTGCCCTAATTTCTGACGTCTTCGCACGAATGGGTTTGTACGTGTGTGTCAGAACTGCACGTGCGGTTGCGAGACCTCTTTATTATTTCTGGAAAATTGGGACGGCCAACCAGTACCATTTGACAGACACTGACTCCCTTAACCCTAACCCTAGCCTTTTGCATTGGATTGTATTTCAGTGAGAGAGCAGCGATCCTGTACGTTCTTCCCGACCAGGCTCACATGCACTCTCACTATCACTCTCTCCCTTCGATTTGCAAACCCTAATTATTTCTCTCTGCCTCTTTCTGGCATCTACCTTTCAATCAGTTTCTCCCAACTCCATGCTTCTAGTTTGTTCCAACAGCTCAGTTCGTATCGAACTAGGTCGACCTAGGGTTTCAGTTTGAATTCTAACTTGTTTAATGATTGATAGTAGGAGTCCTTGATCGTAATCGAAAATTTTGATCGATGTTATTATAGAACAATGCTACGTGAAACATATTTTAGCTAGAATTTGTTTAATTTGGTTCGGAGGCTTCCTTGCTCAAGCTGAAGACATCGTTCAAGACTCGAAGCTAAACTCTTGCTCAAGTTCCAACAGCTTTTTATCTCTAAGATATATAGTTGTGCTCAATTGGCAACTAGATGTATCCGATTGACCTGGGATATATAACAGATCGCATGCAGCTTAATTTGCTAGCTGTGTTGAATCTATTCTGGCCCTTGAGGAGTGATTGGGATGGTGTCCGGTGTGTCCCTATCTTTCACATGCAGAGAACATGTTACATACCGATCCATGATTGCAAAATGTTCGTAGTTAGCTACTATGTCTTGTCTATTTGGCTACTTGCGCAAAATGGTATGGAATCATATTATGCGATCGAGGAACTCTAGGACTCTTTGGATGCCTCTTTTATGTTTTTTCTTTTAAATTAGGTGAAAAGATATGGATGATATATATGAGGATCTTCTGAAGTGTTATTTAAAATGAATGAAAATGTGACATATGTGTACTACATATATACTTTTCATAGTTAAATACCGTATACTTGTGAATGTGTCAATTTTTTTTAGGTGTACCTAAACCCTAAAGCGCAAGATGCATGAGTTTTCCTGAAAAGAGGTTCGTAAAAATAGTGTTCTATAGTAATATGAAACTTAAGAGGTTGTGACCATGCATTATGTTGTACAGTAATACAACAAATTTATCTATCAGTTTTGCACGATCGGTATTGTTTTCCACCTTCATGCTACCAAGCGGATGAGAGGCATTCTCATTGGAGATGGACTTTAAACGCATCATGAGTAGTAGGTATTGAAAAGCATTGATAGACATGCTTGCCAAATCGTTTGAATCTTTGAGGCTAATTTGGTTGCTTTGTCTCTAATCAAGTAGTATTATGAACACAAAATCCCACTTAACCTTCCTTCCGTTTTGTCCTTTAATGCATTAACATGAATTGTCGTAATTCCAGCAATCATATTCGTGATCGACTAAGCTAATCCTGGAAATGACAAATCAAGCACACATCATCTTTTTCACTTGTCGATCAAAAGAGAGGTTGAAAACAGCAAAAGTGAATTCACTTTTGAATTAGAGATTACGTTTTACCTTCTTGGTTATTGCCTGAAAAATGGGGGACAAAGCTGTCTTGCTTCAATTGAAATATAGGGGTAGCTAAGTTCTAGTTCAGGTTCCCTTTAACTTGTTTAAAAGTTGAATGGCATTCACATCCGTTGAACATTTACGAGGGTCGATAGAAATGACAAGACACTTGCTTGATCGAGTAGAACTGATAAAAGTGTCAGCTTCCAAAGAGTTAACAAGATGAAAAATCTTGGACTAGCGAATGTCTGTTGGCTTATAAGGTGAAAAATCATGGACTAGCGAGTCAAGTGGTAATCGACGTTGGACGTTGGATCCTGATGTTAATAGGGTGCTTGCAGGCCACAAACGTCTGTTCATAATGTTTATGGGTTGGTGATCTATCCTCCCCCATCCAATTCCATAATCCCAATAACAAAACAAAAGGTTGAACATGCAGTACGTTTGAATTCTTACTCAGGTTGGAAATCATATCCCACACTCCCAAGCGCCTGTACGTGTGTCGATAGTTTGATATCTTGGCTAGAGATGTGTATAGAACTGTATACCTTGCAAAAGGGAAAGGGGTAACAAATTACCATAGCTTTAGTAATCTCTCTTTCCCTTGATCTTTCACTCCAACAACAATTTACATTGCTTATATGTGCCTATGTGAATGGTATGCAATGAGTAGTTAACAAGAAAAGGCGTGTCACTGTGTCTTATTTGTGCAAAACAATTATAGAAGTGAAAGAAAATTATCATCGGGTGAGCACACACGAGTGGAACCGTAAATCACTATGACAAAATTCCGACAAGAATGAGTGCAAAATAAGAAAGTAAAACTAAAACCCTAGCAAGCAGTAAGCTGGTAAAGAGTAAAAAGGGTTTGGATGTTGGTGGGAACTGAAGTGACATTAGGAATGATTAGTGTTGAGGATTAATGCATGGAGTACAATCATAGTGCATGGAAACTATAGTATATAACTATAATGATGAACATGAAAACACAAAGCAAAGCATATGGGTTTTTGTAGGCACAATGGGAGAAGAAGGTTCTCTTTAGTCTCTGGCTCTGCTTTTTATCGATAATGATAGTACTTTGTGGTAGTAGTAGTAGTCCACTTGCGACCATGTGACCATCGCATTTTCACTTTCAGGCGACATGCTCCGACAACCAAACGTGTGAGAGCCATCATGGCTTCGATCTCAGTTTCTCCTCCTCCTCCTCCACCACCACCACCGTTTGAGGATGCAGAAGCAAACCCTAACGTTCTTTTATACATGAATAAGATCGTGATCGAATCCAGTACTTTTTTTACGGCCTGTATGTTTTTTATCAAACTTATCTAAGTTTTAAATATCTTAGATATTGATACGGTAAAACCATAAAAAAGAGATATATCTTTTGTTACATGAAGAACGATTGAACTTAAGATCTATAGTTCTAACTCCTACCACACTCAATTACCCCCTTCACAAGTTTGACTAGATCTTATAGACGAATATGGAGATTTTGAGGGTTCTTGTATGCCTAGGTTTGCCACGAAGATCCAACCTTGATTGGGTTGGGCCAATCTTTCCAAAGTCTTCCCTGCAAAATTTTATCATCGTTCCAAGGCCCAGCTCATCCTGAACAAAATGTTTGTTGCTCAGGAAGTCAAAGTTCAATATTTTAAGCTCATCTAGATTGTGCTTGATGGGCATGTTCAACATTATCTTTTATATCATAGTCTTTATTCACTTACCGTAGAGGGCATTTGGTCTAGTGGTATGATTCTCGCTTTGGGTGCGAGAGGTCCCGAGTTCGATTCTCGGAATGCCCCTCTTCTTTTTTAGCTCTCTGTCTAGCAAAGACGAGAAAAATGTAACCAGACAGAGCAAATGAACACACAATAAACAGGATATATACAAAATCATAGATGTAACCTAACAACAAGGCTACTTAGAAGCTTCAAGGCTTCATAGATGGAATTAATGCTTTGCTCTCAAATAAAATACCATATTTTAACATCAGTGAAAGATGTGAAAAGGTGTGACAATAGAACAGAAAGTCCCAACTTTTGGGCTTGATATTAATGGGACACAGCAGCTAGCTTCAATCTTCATCATCCTCATCATCATCGTCTTCATCATCTTCCTACAATTGGAAAACTCATTCTATGGTAAGGACGAACATAGCAAGCACTTAGACAAGGAATATAGAGAACTGCATTCCATTTGGAATATGATTGAACTATCTCAGCAAATTAAGTCTACCATAAGTCGAACAGTTTACAGATTCATGGCAGTCAAAAAGTATACATTCAATTTCTATATTTAGACCACCAGCAATCCAACCCTTCTCTCTAATATTAGATTTCTTGATACTGCAAGGAATCATGAGAGTTTAACTTTTTCCTAGATGAAAAAGAAAAGAAAGAAAACCCCAAAATGTATTCTTTAATCCAGCACCACTAACTAAAAATGGTAACAGTGAAACACTCATTTCCAAGTTCTTGAATTGTTACTTTGTTGGAGCACTTGCAATGAAATCATAAATATTGTGAAAGTACTTGATCTGGACATTATACAAGCATAAAGTTTCTTATACGAGAACTACAATAAATGTAGAATTGGATTGCCTAACATGTTGGTAAGAATAATATCAGTTCATACATTTGACTAAACCAAGAGTTGAATTGACAGAAACTCTCGAGGAACATGAAATGATAAACAAATATTTTAAAATACCATAATGCATACAAGATAAGAAAAATATTAAAAATCAATCTAGCATGCGGACTTGCAGTAGTAAAACAATAAGTCATAGCATTGAGGATTACCTCCCCACTCTCCTCATCTTCATGAGTCACACTGGCTTTTGGTTTCTCAGGTTCTTCATCATCATCACCATCCGTATCCTCCTGATAGAGAAGTGAGTGAGTCAGGAAAGCAAAGATAGAGAAACCATGAAGGGCCTTTTCCAGTACTGGTACAGATCAATTTACCTGTTTATTGTTGTAGGCATTCATAAGCTTTTCATACTCTGTTTTCCTTTTAGCTGCTTTAGCTTCATATGGAGCTTTTTCCTATCAATAACAAGTACAGAGATCAATTAGAAAAGAGATGCAAGACACCACGCATCTAATAAGAGCAAGGAGGAATCGACAGAAAGATAACTGAACTTGAGATACTAAGATATAATATATATATATATATATATATATATATATATATATATATCCTTTGCACTACACAGTACACACTCTTCAGTCTCTTGAGTTTTAAGTACTTAATAGTCTTCTAGGTTTCAAACTTGGTAATAATCCAAGATGACAACTTCAAATTCCCACTTCAAGCCTTGAGGGCACTCCTCATGTAACGCCAAATGGAAAGTACGAACTTTGAATGGCTCATTACGCGATGATAATGACAAGTACACACATCAAACTTTGTAAGTCATGAAAATTTTTCAGGTTACTCCTATATGATATTATATAGTACTTACCGCGGCAGACATAGATTTCCACTTTGCTCCTCCAGCTTTCCCCACCTTCAGTCAAAGCAACCACCAGTAATCACATCAATATCCAACTCCAGAAACCAAATGACAACACTTTCTGCTAAATGGTAAACAAAGTAAGATAGCTGCTTACAGCTGACACAGCTTTCACATTCGGGTGCTCTTGCTTGTAAGTTATTCTGAACTCTTCACTGCATTAACATTTAAAAGAGCTAGCATCTTATTAATGGCTCTATAGATGACGTGTTATCTAACAAATAAATATGGAAGTACTTACAGAAAAACAAAAAAAGCACTAGCAGGCTTTTTTGGTTTGTTAGGGTCCTTTTTGGCCGATTTTGAGTTCTTGGCCAATTTCCCACTGCTCTTGTTAACCTCGGCCACTGACTTTCGCTTTCCCACCTTTCTGAATTGAAGAAAAAAAATAGAATGACACCACCAACTTCCACTCCTAAAAGTTATGAACATAAAGTCAAATTTGGGTTCCAAGAATTGCCTGTCGTCAACGGGCTTCAATACTTCTTTCTTATCCTTCTTCACAGTTCCTTTGCCTTTGGCAGCCTTCATTGTTTTTTCTTAATTACTAGCTGAACACAAAACAATTCAATTTAACATCACTGCCAAGTCCAACAAGAGCTATATTTAGTAACAATTGACAAAATCCTAATCATTGGCTTTATCAGATTATATGAGTGATCCAAGCTGTAGAAACATCCTATATCAACATCAAATTCTAACACTCAACTCTAACAATTGGTGATAATTAGTCCAGCAAGTTATACTAGTACTATTGATCAAAGACTAAAACTTTCTGTACTTTTGTCAAACAGAGTTCAGACCCAGATAAAACAAAACAAAACAAAACAACTTGATCATGCACCCAGATGGTCAATATTGCCAAAAAGGAAATGAATTGTACAGGCAAGTCATCCACATAATCAAAGCTCAAGAAATAGTAAATTCTAGAGAACAAATATTCAAAATTGAAGACCTAGAAAAAGAATCACATACCTCTTGTTTTGCAGAGAAAGGAAAGCAGAAGGGAAGAGAAGCGTAGAGAAGAGAAGAGAGTAGAGGAAAGCAAGTTAAAGCAAAGTAAAGACAAAGCAGAAAGGTAAAGACATTTGTGTGGGAGGTGATCAGGTCCAGTAGAAGGGATAGATGCAAAGGAGATATTTGTGGAGGGTATAGTAGATGACACCTGGAGACTTTTTGGAACTATTGAGGTGGTTGACCATGTAGGGGATCAAAGCCATTCATACATACACCCACTTCAGACAGTGCCTTCTGATTGGTCCTCAGCAAAACCACAGTCCAAAATGTTTTTTTGGGTGACAAAATAGACACATTCAAAGTGTTGAGACTTTCTATTTATTTTTCGTTAGGGTTTGCTCACTCGATTACAGTAGCCAGTTAGTAATACACTCATCTAGTTAGCGTTCGGATTGAGCTTTATAAGAGTATCTCAATATGGGTAGACTAATCTAATCATCTTCACATAGACACTTTCGCCACAATTTGGTGGAAATTGAGACTTTAATGTTAAGTACTAGGTCGTTCGACCAACCTTACAGAGAAACAAATCGGTCTGGTTATGAAGAATTGAAGATATCTCTTCTTCTCAAACTAACAGATGAATGCGGCTAAGCCCATTTAATTGAATTTGGGCCAATCGCAGTTGTTGACGAACTCGGTGTTGGGCCAATCTTTTCGAACTGTTGACCAGCATTGTACTCGAGTGAAACTAGTCTAGCTAGCTCTTGTTTTTCTCATCTTCTTTTGCTTATTTATAACAGCAAGTGTGTGTATACCTATTTTTCGGTTCGATTCTAACTTCTAAGTTTGGAGTTTGATTGTGTATTGTACATTAAGAGTTCGTAGTAACTTAGCTAACTCTTTTGAGCTCATACATGAAGTTTTTATGTTACAAAGATTTACATGAAATGTCTATGTCGAATGTCAAAGCATATGAAACAAAGCACATTCATATTTCATACGTGGTTATGATCGTCGCCACAATCACACAAGACCTAAGAAGGAACCACATTGCAAATTACCATACAGGGTACCCTTCCAGAATCACACACCACCATTTCATATCCCTTCAAGCAATGTGAGGAGAAAAAAAATTTCAAGCATGCATCCAACAGATAAGGCAAGCCAAACATTATAAGGTCCACAATATTCACCTCTCACATCCTTTTCTTAGAATCTATTCCTCACCCTCTTCCCTCTTTTTACATATATAATTAACCATCTCAGTACTCTCCCTCTACTTAACAGTCCCACACCACACCACACCTCACTGCTCAGCCATGGCCACCACCACAGCTGCCGTCACCTCACATTTCTTTGGAGCTCAACTCCAAAACCCTAGCCCTAGCTATGGAAAGTTCCAGGCTCTCTTTAGCTTCGGCAAGAAGTCACCGCCACCACCGCCAAAGAAGGCTCCCAAGAAGCCTGATACCGACAGGCTCGTGTGGTTCCCCGGCGCGCAACCGCCCGAATGGCTCGACGGTTCGTACGTCGGGGATCGCGGGTTTGATCCATTGGGGCTAGGGAAGCCGGTGGAGTACTTGCAGTTTGACTACGACGGGTTGGACCAGAACCTGGCCAAGAACTTGGCTGGTGATGTGATCGGGACCAGGATCGAAGCTTCTGATCTCAACCCGACTCCGTTGCAGCCGTACACGGAGGTTTTTGGGCTGCAGAGGTTCAGAGAGTGCGAGCTGATTCATGGGAGGTGGGCAATGCTGGGAGCTCTTGGGGCTCTTGCTGTTGAGGGTCTCACCGGTGTTGCATGGCAAGACGCCGGAAAGGTAACGTAAAAGTTAATTGCTTCATGGTAAAAAGTTTCTAATTTTTTGGTTTGATTGTAGGATTATAACGCAATGTTTAATTTGTTAAGATGTAACTAGGAACTTAGGTTTGAAGAATTGGAAATCATCGTTTCTTATTTAGCAATAGTACTCCAAAGCACCTTAATTTTGTTTGATAAAATTAGGTTAATTCAAAGATGCAATTGTAAATGTGAGCTTCACTATCCATCCAATGTTGCTAAGGTATTTTTTTTTTCTTACATCAAAGTTTATTTGCTCTAGATATAAACTGATAAACATTCCTTCTCATGATATTATTAATTTATACACATGCATGTAAGTCATATACACTAATTACTAGTTTGTAGATATTACTCATCAATTGTAGGATAAATCTAAAGTATACGTTCAAATTTCTGATATCTTCCAAGATTGAAAATGAAAGCATTTTACATATATATCTGGAAGAATAGCCTTCGGTAGCAAATAGGATAACAAAATTGCGATGATCGAAGAAGCAGTGTGCAGGAATAATCAACCTTAATTTGTCCATCATTGGTTTATGTGACATGAATCGTATCTTGTATCTTGTACGTATATGGGATGAAATACCTATCACAGCTTTTAAATCATCGTGTCTTCTTGTCATCCATACAAGAAAACATCAACTCCATGATGGTCCTCACCCCTCTTGAGCTTATAAGGGCGTCCCTACGATCATGAATGTGACGAAAATGATAGGCAGACCATGACAAATTCAATTTAATCTAATTTGTTCTCACTTCATATGGTAGAAATTTTGTGTGTAAGATGTTAAGTTGTTTCATTTTGTTTCAAACATGGTAGGTTGAATTGGTTGAAGGATCATCCTACCTCGGCCTTCCGCTTCCCTTTTCCATTTCGACCTTGATATGGATCGAGGTGCTGGTTCTAGGGTACATCGAGTTCCAAAGGAATGCAGAACTCGACCCCGAGATGAGGCTATACCCCGGCGGCAAGTTCTTTGATCCGTTGGGTTTGGCCGCCGATCCGGAAGAGAAGGAACGACTTCAACTGGCTGAGATCAAGCATGCTCGTTTGGCTATGGTGGTTTTCCTGATTTTTGGTATTCAAGCTGCTGTGACAGGAAAAGGACCCATCGCTTTTATATCTACCTTTAACAAATAACCATTTTACATTACCAATCTAGCTTATGAGTTCATTCATTTATCCCCCTTTATCTAAGTCCTTCACTTATATATATATCTCATTTTGTATATGCACATTCTTAATCAGTTGCTATGTGTATGTTTCTCCGTGTAATATACTGCTACATTTACTCATCAGTCTTGCCAACTTATGTTCTTGGCTTTCTTGCCATGTATATGTATCACTTATGGCCTTAATCTATACTATTCACCTTAATTAGTTCATAATCTATGCACAGTGAGAAAAAGAAGCAGGACAATAATGCACATTATGTAATTAGATAGTGACACTACCAAATGGATGAGCATTTGACTAATAGCTAGCTAGGTTGAAGAACTTGAGGACTTATAGGTTGAGGAATTTGCAGAGAGAGACGAGACACTTCCCTCTATCACCTCCAAGTCCAATAATGCTCATTCCAGTCATAGACATGTAAAACGATTTGTTAAGATTTGGTCATTTCTCAATTTAACATTGCTTTGCAAATTCAGTGGGTGCTGGCTTGCCTAAAACATCTTTAGAATTCATCTCACCCACTCCTCCTTCCCAATCATAGCAGATAGTTTAATGGACAAGGTGTCCAAATTTGCTTCCACTAGCCTTGGAATTTTGCTAGAAAACTCAACTATGTACAATTGAGAAAGTCTGTATGTACAGGTCAAATCTTGGGTAGGTATCGTATTGTAATTTGTCATGTCCAGAAAGACTTTGAGAGGTCTATACAAGCTTCTTTTAAAAGAGCTGGACGTTACATTACCAAAACAAATTAAAAACTTCAAAAATATTCATGAGCAATTGAGCATATCAATTTCCAAAGGAACCCATCAAGATCAGTGACGTCTTTGGAAACATGGCAACATGCATCTCATTCAGTTGGTCTGTGAGCATATACCACAAGCATCACCTAACCAAAATGCACATAATTCCATTTGTAATAAGCAAATGGTAGGAATTGTTTCAGAAAACACTTATAAAGATCAAGTTTTACGTCTAATTAAGCTTTATGAATCTTGTTGTCCAAAACCTCAACTCATAATCACCATTAATAAAAATATGACTTTTAGATGGTGCTCTAGTTGACAAACATCAAACAGTTCAAATCGATAAAATTTGGGGTGTGAAATTCACGCTTCTTATTTTACAATCCATATTATAAGTTTTGGTAACATAAATTTTACTTTTACTGGCTTAAATTTTGTATTTTTATGAGAGCTAAAAAAAAAGAATGTGGGTTACAAATTAAGGAATATGATTTCACTTTTCTTACATTTTAATCTAGTATTATACGCTGAAACAAAGATTTACGACATGATAAGAGGTGATATAATTTTTCCAATCCAACACCAAAATCTGGAAATCAGAAGTGAACATTGCATGTATGCATACAAGTATAAACTAGGAACTAGGAAGACAAACTTGATCGAAAGATTTTAAAACGCGAGTAAAATTGGCAAAAAATACCGTAGGATACACGTCTTGTCAGGTTCCACCTTTTAACATAGAGAAAGTGATATACTTGCCAAATGCGATTGCTTCTCGGTCCACATTTCTTGCAACTGCAGACTCCGATACCAGAACTAACAGAAAAACCAAAGGTAATAATAAAGACACTGATTCTCTATTCTCTTTGTTTTTCTCCATTTCTTGTTCCCCACCAGATTCATCTTCTTCATGATATTGCTCCCTTCTCTTTATTTACAAGTACATAAATAATATCTATCTGTTTTGGGTTTTCTTGGATTTTAACGACGACCCTTTGTCTGAATCTTCATCTTGGCTCCAAAGTATTTAGATTTTTTGGGTTGAGAGTGAAGGTATGGGAAGGCTGTTTGTGCTGAGTCTTGAGGGGAAGATCTATAGCTGCAAGCACTGCCGGACCCATCTTGCTCTGAGTGAAGACATAGTTTCCAAGGTTGTTTTGATCAATCAAAGACTCAATCTTTTTTGTTCATCTTTCTGTGATAGTCTCTTGAAATTTGAGTTGGGTATTGATGATCTGTGTTTGGTTTTGGTTTTCTAGTTGGATTATATACTTGCTGTTAGTTTTCTGGAATTATGGATCAAATGGATCAGTTAATCTGCTTTTGTGATTGCAGATCAATGTTCTTTTGCATGCTTTTGTATTTTTGGTTTTCCAACTTGAAAAGTAAAGGAAGGTTAATCTTTATTAGAGTGGTAGTTAATTCCCATGTGGTCTCTGATGGTGCTTAGATGGTTGGTAGGAGCTTAAATGCTTTTATAAGTTTGCTTATTCTCTTCAAGTTTGTGTGGAATGACTAGAATCTAGGTGTTAGATGAGTGATTTGGTTTGCATATTAGTTCATGGTCGAGTTGTGTTTTGGTCAAATCTAGATGTCTAAAATGTATTGGGATCCTATATCGTCCATGGAGTTTAAATTCACTGCCACCATAATGCTGCATTTACTTTTCTTTCTTTGGGGTTGGATTTCGCAAAGAACTTGAATATGGTTTTACTGAAGAGGATAGCAGGGAAAAATTAGAGAATCCTCAACCATTCTCAACTGAGAAAGGGCTTGATGGCTTATTAGATAGCGTTGTTAAAAACTTGGGATATTTCACAGCACTATGTAATATGTCATATGTCATATGTGAAATGGTGTTTGCAGTTGTGTATTAGCATATTTAAAGGCTGTGATCAAGTAGCATGAAACTACCATATTTTGATGATTTGTTTCTTTCGAGTGTGTTATCACTTCTACAGGTCTAGTTGGCTTCTCAAGCTTCCTAGCAAGAAGCTCATAGTGTTTGGTTCTGGCATGTTGTTAGTTTGAAAGTAGTTCTGTCCAATCAACACGTCTAGATTCAGACGGAATAAAAAATGAACGCAACTAGTTATTGGACCATTTTTTTCATGAATGGGTGTACTTCTGTAGTCTGGTATGGCTCTTAAGTACATTCAAATCAGAAGTGGTGCAACTCTGCCATATTTAATATTTAGTTAACTAATGGTGATTATTAGCTTATACTTTGATATTATTTCAGAACTAGTAAGGCCTGCTTAGATTCTTCTTTGATGCAGTTGTCACATTGATAGTGAACTTTTCTCTTAAAGTGTCCAAGAAATGTTGCTTGGTAGTTTAGTTTCAGTAGAAACACATGTTCTGACTACATGTTTTGCTTGTGTTTCATTCAGTCTTTCCAGAGCAGGCATGGGAAGGCTTATCTCTTCGGTAAAGTGTAAGTTTGTCCTGATCTTTTGGGAGCCTTTTCCGTGTGTGATGGTGACACCAAATAGCCTCAAGCATTGGTCTCATTGTCTTATTTGTCATTTTAGTCTGTTAAGTTATGTAAACACAGCAGAGATGTGAATTAATATATGGGGTAGCTGGAGTTTCAGTTCTTATAAGAATCAGATATAGGATAATCAACTATAATCAGTGGGAGCAAAAACAGCATCACTCACTCAAAAACTATTAGTCAGTTATCTGCTTGCACTTGGTTGCTTTTAGATATGTGATTATCATCTCCATTCATGTTTACAGAGTGAATGTAACTTGTGGGGAGACTGAAGAGAGAGCGATGATGACAGGGTTGCACACAGTCGCTGACATATTCTGTGTTGGGTGTGGATCAATAGTGGGGTGGAAATATGTAAGACTAGAAAGCATGAATCATGACTTGTGTACATTTCTTCTCCTCTGTTATTTATTTTGAACTTTTGATGGGTTCTTTTAGGAGACTGCTCATGACAAGAGCCAGAAGTACAAGGAAGGAAAATCCGTCCTTGAGCGGTCAGTAATAAGTAGACTAATGGAGGATGAAACTTTTGATTTCTAATCTAATTTGATTTCGTAGAATAGGTTATGAGTTTCGTGCTTGAGCAGGGTGAAGATATCTGGTCCTGAAGGAAACAATTATTGGGTCAGTCACGGAGGGCATATCGGCAGCAGCGATGCAGATGACGCTTGATTAACACTCAAGACTTCCATATTCAACTGTACATTCTCCAAATCTCATTGTTCTTCGTCAATCATGTAAAATATCAAACAGTCGAATCTGTCATTTTCGGCTAGTTCTCTGCATTTGCCTTCGATAACATCATTGTTCAACATTTGATTGTTAATTGTGATTCAGTTTGTGTTCAACTTTGATCATCACTGTTCTTAATGTTTGTCTTCTGAATTTTATGAGTGTTGCTGCCTTCCTAAGGGCCTTTTGTTTTTGGCCTGTCTCAGTCCCTGGGGTTTCATACATGAAATGTTAAAAACCAAGGGAAAAAAAAATAAAACAAGCCCTAATTCTGAAAATTATTCCATAAAATCTGGCGGGAAATACAATTTGATGACATCAAAATGTCGAAACCCAAAGGGACCCACCTTGAAAATCAATTTACCACTTTTTGTGTTAAAAACAAAAAAGAACAGAAAAAAGGAAAACCACCCACCCTTTTCTCCTGTATATTATTCTTTTCTTCATTTTTCTTTTTGGTTTGTCAATTACACTCTAATTTAGTACAATGATCAATTATGAGTTTATGACCCAGTTGCTATAAAATTTCTGAAAGAGACCAAATTAGGTGGAAGTTCCAATTCTTTCAACAGATAAATGGTGTCTGTAGTCAGCCGACTTGAATTGTTATGAAAGAGATAGACACATGAGAAAAATTTGAAACGTATGAACCTATTCTACGATGGATAATTTGTCGCAACAACAAAGCAACTCTATTTTAACAACTCTGACAAAATTTACAAAAACTATCATGTACCTAGCAAATATGTAATTTTCAACCAGATACCGAATCAGTCGGAACAGAAACTTGAACATCAAGAAACAATCAAACTGCAAGATGAATCTGGGTGTCAGGAATGTGTATGCTAGCCCTTACTTCTATCCCCGGCTAAAATGATTGGATAGTGACTTGATGTTAGGCCACAGTATTCACTTCCAATTGCAATTCATAAATCTTTCATTTTCTGATGAATGCTGTCAAAGGCAAATCACTCGATTGAATAAACCATTCGTCCAGCGAGCTCTTCACCTACAACTTCTGTGTATCTACTCAACTGGGATTCCAAGTAACTTCGTTCTGTGGGACCAAAAGCTTGCTTTATATCCTCCAGCAGAAAAAACCCAATGTCAGTAAATGAAACCACAAAGTCAAGAAACTGAAAGGGGTTGATTTTGAGGGGAGATTTAAGTAGATTGAAATGAAGGATCTGAAGCTTTGACACATAGTATGATACTGAATAGGATAGTTTGAGGATACATACCTTGAATCTCACCCGAGATCCCTTCAACCCGATTAAAACATTACCAGCATCTTTATTTTCATATGCCAGATGTGGTTCATTGCCAGAGCTTTCAAATTCAGGCTCAATCATCCCTTCATCGTACATAAACTCACTGTCTTGGTCATTGTCATCGTATAATATTTCCATGACATCTTCAGAAGCATGAAGTGATGAGGAGTCCCTATCTTGTGAGACGGTACAATCCGATAAAACAGCATACTTGTTTCTATCAAGCAAATGCTTGGATATATCAAAAGGAACCCACCTGGATAAAAATTCCAGCTTGTCAGCCACAAAAACTTTTAATGTCAGAGTACTAGCAAAACTGAAGCTGATCAGATCAACCTATATATTTATCAGAACTGACAAAAATTGAAATGGAATGGCTTCTGATAAAGCCACCTCAAACCAAGGTAATAAGAGGCTTTCAAAATCAAACTTAGATGCATAAGTACACTGACACGGTTAACAGCTCCCCATAGTGTGGCCAATTGATGCAGGCAAAGAGACACTTACCGGTAACGAAGAGGACACAGTAGCTCAGACGGGCGATACGCTGCCTTATATCTCATCTTACTGCAGGAGTGGATGTAGTAACCAAGATAATAATATTGAAGAGTAGGGCAATGGAGTTGATTCTCTTTCACCCAATTTATTTCTTGCAGTGCTGAATACTTCCCTAGTGATAGGAACGCAAAGTCTGGGTCCCAGAATAAATATTTACTGGACAAACATTTAGGAAGAATGTCTATAACACCAACTGCAACAAGTTTGCCATCAATCACATATTGCTGGTGGAAAGAGCCAAAGCCGCATGGGGGAACTGTACCATCATTAGTTGGGGGAACATATATTAAGGGAGTATCAACTAAGAACCTCTTATATGAGGCTTCTGTAACATGGTCAGGGGTATCATTGTGCACCATCATTTGATATCTTTTATACAAGGCATACTCTTCTGAATCAAAGTTGGCCCTTTTAAGACGAATCTCAAGCCTCCGCTTCTTCACCTGAGTATATTCAGAGTTATTTTTCAAACTGTTGCCTTGACTTTCTGACCTGGCAGCACCTTTGAAGTTGCTAACAACATGAGCACTTCCATCTGATGAAGCAGGTTTTGTGACAGAATAAAAGTTTAAGTGTCCGTTGCAAGCCCTTACTGATAGACCAGAAGTGTTCCCCAGCTGATTTAATGAACTTTCTAGCTTTTCAGCAATGAGTTTTGGAGACGACCCATATTCTTCTGCAATGTGTCCCGATTCTCTCCCCTGGTGGGCTTCCTTCCTATCCGTTACACACCGTCTTATAGCAGCCGCTAGTTGAAATGCAATATTGCTGGAGTATAAGAGATCTTCAGACCCAGTAGCTAATAGCTTTCTTTTGGCTTGTAAAACCTTTTTAACAGAAGCTTTTGGGCATTGAATGGCAGGAAACTCCCCACTGTCTAAGCATGAACAAACTGCTTTATCAACTTGATCTGATAAGTAATTCATAATTTTTTCTTCCCCATCTTTCTCTCCACTGTTTTTGGGAGCTGAGCTTGAAACTCCAAGGTGGCTCTGGCCACGTGTATCCTTGGAAGCATTTGGACCCTGTATAGACTCCACTGGCCATTTACATTCCAAGGCACCATCTAAAAACCTAGGGATAGAAAAAAAAAGTTTATTTTAGAAGATATACATGTCTTCCTGTAACTTAATATTGATATGGAATTCATCGACATGGAAAAATTGATCTCACTGAAACTTGAAAGTAGTTGTAATAACTATAAGATAAACACTCAAAAGCTAGTAAGATTGCATCTCTTTATACAAGGTACACAATTATAAGATTCTAACCTTGGAATCAGTTAAGCAACTAATGCATCACATTAAACTCACCGAAAACAGGCTCAACATACCTCTGCATTCTTCTAGACACCCGAAGCTGCTCCTTCGAATGAACAAAATCACCAGCTTTCAAACGAATAGTATACGCAGGGCAGCACGTTCTTTCCATCTCCGGCTTGTAAAGAAAACAACCAGATCTTCTCCATCCCCGGTCAAGAAGATCTAGCAAACATCAAAACAAGAGCCAAAAAATAAATAAAAATAAAGATTAAACTTGTATCATAACACTCTTTCCTAATCTACACCGCTACACTAACACAAAAACATGCCGACCAAACCAACCTTGGTAGTCATTAATCGTAACGCTATGTGCCCACAAACCTGCCAAAACCAAAAATTCAACGATTTAAACACCGAATCAGCAATCAAACTGCACAATTCTGTAACTAATTGCACAATTTTATAATTAATTTCGATCCATAATTCTTTCGCAACTATTGAAAACGGTTATAATCAGCAATCGACCAAATTGCGAAGCGAAAACGAACTGGAAACTTAGATGAGTGGAGAGACGAACCGTGAGAGATACTGGTGCGAGCTTTGGATCTGCAATAGCCGCAGGTGCTTTTGTTCTTGCCGTAATTGACGACCACGCTTTCGGCTCTGTGGTGGTTACTGTTGCTGCTCCGGCTGCTACTGCTGGCCTCGCTCCTCTTCATCTTCCCTGCCATGTCAGAAGAATTTCCGAATCTCAGCTCGAGGTGTGGTTCTTCTGCATCGGCGATGAGGTTTTAGCTATATGGAACGACGTCGTGCCGTAGCACGATGATCTGACCGGCTTCGGGTTTCAGTTTGTTTTGATTATTTTGGGCTAATAGGAAAAAAGAAATAAAAATGCCAATTGTTTTATTTTGCTGAAACGTTTATGTCGCCCATTGTTTTAGTTAAAACTGTGGGCTATATGTCTTAAATAAAGAAAATTGAACAAAACTGAACCATTACGTGAAATTCATACATTTTAAATTGAAATTCTCGTACCATTTTTTCTTTTTTTAGTTAACACAATCACAAAAATACAAAGTTTAAGTCACTAAAATATAAAATTTAAGTTGTCAAAAAAGGAAAAAGGGTATGAATTTCAATTTCGGGTATGTTAATTTCATAACTTTTACTTAAATGGAGCAAGAGACAACAAGAAAACTAACACACTTTTACAATGAGTTTCACACATACGAAAAGAAATGATGTTTTCTATGAATGTGTTTTGGCATGACAAAGCTTCAAATGTGAAAACTTTCGTTGAACCCTTTCGGTTTTTGATTTCTTGTCATCTGTAATCGTTTGTTTATAATAGTTTTTTTTTTAAAAAGATTTTCTTGGTAAAAAAGGGAAAAAAAACATATGGTTGAAGAAAATCTTTGAAGCCCTCTACAGAAAAATACACAAGAATACAGGGGCTGAAATGCAAATACACTCTTTTCAAAATTCAAAAAACAAAAAGGAAATAAATTAAAAAAGAGGGCATTATCGTGATTATCCACCCACCAAAACCCCCAACCTGAAAACGTAGGCTTTAAGTGAGAGAAACGACCCGACCTCTACCCTGCACCTTCATTCCACTTTCCCAATTTCACACCCCAAATCCCCACTTATTTACCACTCACTGCCACTCCTCTTCCCCCCTCACTCTCCACTCTCTGAAATCTCCGATCTTCCGACCTCCGCTTCTTCTTCTCTCTCCACACCTCACCTCAACTTGAAGCTCAGCTTCGCACCAATGACGTCACATCCTCCGAGCTCAGCCTCCATCGTCTTCGACCTCCAGCAAAACTGAGCTTCGTTCGTCAACAATGGCGGTCCGTTACAGCTGAGCACTCTCCAAACCCTAGCCTCTCTCAGCTTAAGCCATTGGAAGATAGTGAAGCGAGCTCGCCAATTCGTCGCCGGCGAGATTGTTTGGCTCCGGTTTCAGATCTAACGCCGGTGAGATTCGGTGCTTAGGGTTTTCGGTAACGGCGAGAGGACGTTTTGGTTTGAGAGTGATTTTTATTGGTGGAGCGGGGGTTGGAGATTAGGTGTTAGGGTTTAGAATTTGTCTAAGTTTTTATCTGAGTTATTTATTGTTGGATTTGGTGGAGTTTGGTCGTCGGAGATATGAATCGGAGTTTTAGGGCTCAGGAGTCGCAAATGCAGGCGGTGATGAAGCAGAGGCAGCAGCTGAGAGCCTCAATGAGGAAGGAGAAGGAAGAAGAGCTGGCGTTGTTTCTAGAGATGAAGAAGAGGGAGAAGGAGAGGAACGATCTTCTTCTCAACACTTCTGAAGAGTTCGATGCGCCTTTAGGTACTTCTCAGTTCCCAAAGTCTTAGTTTTTTTTTTTTTTTTTTTTTTTCCGGATTTCGGAGTGTAATGTAGGATTTCAAATTTAGTTCTTGAACTGGTGCTGTGTTAGTGTAATAGTTGGCTTGAATTGTTTGGAAATGTGGGTTGAATAGTGTGGTTGTTTCGACATTTGCAGGGGCTAAACCCGGAACTTCTCCCATTTTTAATATATCCTCATCGACGCCAGCGCCCCCCGCGTGCAAGAGTGGAACTGATGAGTTTCTCAATTCGGAGAATGATAAGAATGACTATGATTGGTAATGTGATAGTATAGCTTACATTTCTATATAGACGTTGTGTTTTAGCTGACAGTGTTTTGATAGATAATAAGGGAGGTAGAATGAGTAATTTTTGTTTCAGAGTGAGAACACACCAAATTGGCAGGCTATTTAAGTTTCATATATGAGGTTGTTTATGTGATTATGATTCTGATATGTCTATGCATAGTATGTAATTTTTACCGGAGGCTTACGATATCAATTATTGGAGTTGTGCCCTAAATCCCAATTATGTCTGCCGTTTGAATTAGTTTGGATTCTAAAGTTTTAGACAAGGTCCAACTTTTTATATATGTTACATGCTTAAAGTGGGTGTCGGTGATTTTCAAGGTGTCTAAAACGTGCTGGCCTTTCCTTTTGTTTTGCCTCTCAGACCATATATCTTCACCGCTGCTTAAATTTCCATAAGCATGCTAGTGTTGGGGATATGAACTCCTGAGAAAGGAATGCTGTCCACAGTTCATGAAAACATGTGTTCTTTTGTTCTTAAGAGCATATTAGGATCAGACTTTAGCAGAGGTGGCAATTGGTTTTTGAAGTTGGGTCTTATTTATTATTATGTTCTGCTTTACCTGAGATCATCATATGATTATTTCCCTGGCTTCAGGCTTTTAACTCCGCCTGGGACTCCTCTTTTCCCTTCATTGGAAATGGAATCACATAAGACCATGATGAGTCAGCTTGGAACCCCAAAGGCTCGTCCAACTGCACTCAAATCTAGAGTAAGCACTTCCTTATTATGAGCTGGGTAGTAATTCTTAATCTGGAGTGGTTGGAGTATATGCATAAGTAGTCAGTAGACTTGGAAAGTTAGCATCTCTATGTGATAGGAGTAGCCGTTTCATATGGATTTGATTATGACTCTCCTTTTGTACTTTCAAGTAATTAATATGCTCGGCATTTATTAATCCTAAAAAATATGCAATAGGAAGCAGAAAAGGTCAAAACTTGTTCATTGCAAAGCCTGATTGGCAGTTACATGAGTGTCTGAACTATTGAACTCTTTCGCATCTGCCAAAGCTGCAATCACATTGCTCAGCTTATAAATTGCGTTTGAAAAATTTACTTGAGTTGAGAAGATTTTGCTACTGTTTAGCTTAGAATGTTGAAATCTCTTGAAATAACAATATATTGTCTCTGAAGTAATTGTGGATTTCACGGTAATTTTCAGTTGAGGTTTTTGTAGTTATAGTTGTGCTCAAGATTCATCTATTGTTGCTAAGTCATTTCTTACTTGTGGTCATAGCTAGCAAACCCCCAGCCAGATCCTGCTGCTAGGAGCAACTTAGTGTCTAAACAATCCGCTTCTTCCCCCGGGTTGAATTCTTCAAGTTCTGGTATCCGGAGGCCCTCATCATCGGGGGGTCCAGGATCAAGACCTGCAACACCAACTGGACGCCCCACAGTGACTTCAGCTCCTAAACCTTCAAGATCTTCAACACCTACTTCTCGAGCATCATTAACCAAGTCCACGGTTTCCGCAGCTAAGCCCACAGTTTCTACAACTAAATCCACAATCCCTGGAACCAAATCCACAGTTCCTGCAACTAAATCTACAATTCCCTCAAGATCCTCTACACCGTCAAGGTCTACGGCAAGATCGTCAACACCAACTGGCAGGCCCACCGTGCCCCCACCAAAATCTGTATCTAGAGCATCAACACCAACTCGTCGACCGTCCATGCCATCCAATTCACCTAGTATGTCAGCTCCTACATCAAAGCCCTCTCCTTCAGTTTCAAAGCCAGTTCCCTCAGCAACAAGAAATCCGGTGCCATCACGTGGCGCATCCCCGACAGTGAAATCTAGACCATGGAAGCCCTCGGAAATGCCTGGATTCTCAATGGACGCTCCACCAAATCTAAGGACAACACTTCCTGATAGACCACTTTCAGCTTCAAGAGGTAGACCTGGAGCACCCAGCTCTAGATCTTCTTCCATTGAGCCCGGTCCTCCTGGAAGACCAAGACGGCAATCATGCTCTCCTTCAAGAGGAAGGGCTCCCAATGGCAGTACTCATATTAGCGGGAGCTCTGTTCCTGCATTCAGTCGTGGGCGTTCTAAAGTTAATGACAATGTGAGCCCTGTTTTAATGGGAACAAAAATGGTTGAGAGGGTAATAAATATGCGGAAACTGGCTCCCCCCAAGCATGATGACAAACAATCACCTCATGGTAACTCTGGGAAGTCATCTTCATCCCCGGACAGTTCAGGCTTTGGTAGAACACTCTCAAAGAAATCCCTTGATATGGCTATACGTCACATGGTAAGCATTCTTTTCCTGTTTATGATTTAATTGGTCTATATCCCAGAATCAGTTGAAACTAGAATACCCAGTAATATTAATGTATGATTTAAATTTTGGTTGCAGGATATAAGGCGAACCATTCCTGGTAATTTGCGGCCGTTGATGACAAATATTCCTGCATCTTCTATGTACAGTGTGAGATCAGGGCCTGCACGAAGCAGAACGGTTAGTGTTTCAGATTCTCCTCTTGCCACCAGCAGTAATGCTAGCTCTGAAGTCAGTGTAAACAACAATAGCCTTTGTTTAGACGTGAGTGGAGTAGAAGATGATATTGGCAGTGAGAGAGGTGGTCGATCTCCTGCCAGTGTGCAAGGTAGGTGATGGCGTCGAGGCTTACAATCTCACAAAACGTGCATCCCTAATCTATCATTCTTAATTTGGGTTCTAATCATCATCTAGATAATCAAAAGAAAGCGAATTTCCCGACCTGACCAGAATTGTGCCTCTATGCTTAATGTAAATTTTACTGGAAATGTTGGCAGCGATGTAATTCATGACATTTGTAATATTTAGGGAATCTAGTTCATGTGCCTAACAGTCTTTCTCAGTTCATTTTCTGCGGATAGATGTATTGAAAAGTTCAACCGTGTTATTGAAAACCAGAGATTATACCGCTGTCTGTTACTGTTCTGTTGTTTCTCCAGTATTTGTTACTTATTTTTTTTTTTCATGTGCAGTATTTGTTACTTCTGACTACTTTCTTCAGAGAATTAAAACAGACTCTGGAAGCTTCTTCAATATTTAGTTTCATTGCATAGATGAACAACCCGCTATGAATTAATCGATTTCCAAACTTTTGACAATAAATTATCTAGCATTTTTGTGCTGCAGCTCTTTCTTCCATGATCTGAGCTGTGCTCGAATGCGTATCAACAACAATTGATCTGTGCAATTGTTGTTACATGATAGAAGCGACTGATCCTGACACAATCGCAAAGGTAGAGGAACTTCATAAGGTAGAAAACTGGTAACCTGCAGTTTACAGCATCAAGGTACCCAAATGTTCCATTGGCATCAGTTGATATATGAGTGCCACTTCCAGTTGCAAGAACTTAATTTAAAATAAAACATACTTCTGGATTCACCAGAGGTAATGTCTTGCAATCCAGAAACCCACAATGTTCTCTTACTAGGGCTGTAGGAGGGACTATTAGTTTCCGCCTTCGTGTAACTCCAATCTTGTTTTAACTTTGCAAAAATAACCAACACGTATGCCTTTCAGTTTCTCACTCAATGGGTGACTTCATGTGAACCGAGAAGATTTCAGACTCGGTGTAGGACGTCTTGTGAACATAGACACTTGAACTAGTACTGCAATCATCACTCTCATCAACCTCTGGAACCTTTGCTATTTCAGGTGGAACCTCAATTTCCAAACATTCCTTTAATTCCTTATACACAACATTGATATCTGGTCTTTCGGTAGCTGTTGAGGACACACATTCCATGGCGATTTCTACCGCCTTCCAAGCAGAGGAAACGTTGTAAGTCCCTGCTTGTATCCTTGAATCCAATATGCTTTCAATAACTCTTCTCTGAAACATAGGCCTCACCCATCGACATATGTGAATAGGCTCCGGTTCTACATCTGTTATTATTGCTGTTCTGCCGGTGATTAGCTCTAGCAACACAATCCCAAAGCTGTATATATCACTCTTTTTGTTCAGCTTTCCTGTAGTGTAGTATCTGAACATAATGAAATGAAAAGAAGAAAATCGAAGAATGTAAGTTATGCTTAACTGGCAGCAATTTAGAGTAACTTATATGTCTTATATATGTGTCTTTACTTACTCAGGATCAAAGTATCCGCGAGTTCCTCTGACGTGATCTGTCATGGTATGAGTGGCAGTTTCAGTTGAAAGAAGTTTGGAAACACCAAAATCACATATCTTAGCTTGCATCTTTTCAGTTAACAATATATTGGAGGTCTTAATATCTCTGTGGATTATGGGTGGCTTGCAATCATTATGTAGATAATCCAGTCCTGCAAAATATCATCTGCCATTTAAAAGCCTAATCGATGTCGGGTACTGATGTAAATCATATTGCAACTCGATCATGATTTAGAACTAAATGATGAAAGTTTATAGGAAGAGGAAAGGAACAAACTCTTTTAACATGTAAATTTATCTTATATCTTAGCTATTCTATACCATGTGCTGCATCCACTGCGATTTGAAGTCTCTCCTTCCAAGTCAAAATGTTTCCTGTATCTACATCTGAACCCCAACAGTGCACAAATCATTGCATTTTAGCATATAAGTGATCATCAAGTAATGCAAGCACATCATATATATAGATGAAATACTATAACTGCATACCTGAAGCTGTTAAATGTTGTTGTAAATTTCCATTGGCAACATATTCAAATACAAGTGCCATAGTCTTTCCATCATAGCAGTAGCCAGTGAAGGAAACCACATTTCTATGATGAGCTCTCATCAATAGCTTAACCTGCATACACAGATTGGTTTATATATGATTGTGGTTTTGGGACAGTCCGAGTCGCTTTAGAGATTGCTAACTTATCTACCTCATTTTGAAATTCACTGGAGCCTGATGCGGAGATAAGTAACTTGACAGCAACTTGAATATCATTTTCCAGAATACCATGATAGACTTTTCCAAATCCACCTGCTCCAATTGGCGATGCAAAATTATTGGTAATCTTTACAAGCTCCGAGTACATAAAGCGTCGACCATCCTCCAACTCCAATGAACTATTTTGGATCTCTACACCAAAAGCCAGAGTGATCATCAGTTCATAAAAAAAATGACTAGCTAAAAAACTGAAAATATCCTGCATTCAAAGTCGGCCAAGTGTTCATTTTGCTAACCTTGTTGTCTCTTCCTTTTACTGCTCCATAGGCCTGCTACCACCGCTAATATGAAGATGATAATCCCAGCACTTGACGCTATAGAGGCAATCATGATTGTGTGGTTTTTACTTTTCGAAGGAACCTGTTCGGATACAGTTGGTTCTTTGGCTGGTGTTTCAGCTGGTAATCTGACATAAAGAAGCTTGATGGTTAGTCTTTCTTACTAACCTGCATTTGTATCATGGAAGATTTCTACGTGTAAGTTGTACTGTTCTACATAATATAGACCCACACAGTAACCAGAGAACTCCCAGAAAACTACGTGTAAGTTGTACTGTTCTACACAATAACCCCTTGCACTTTCACATTGTTGTCTCATCACTACCACATTCGTCAAAAACATCATATTGGCTCTCGACTTCTTGCCCAACGTTTCGACATGTTATAATACGAAGAATCGACTAATCTCTCAGCGCTCCAACTATACATTTCAGCATAATTTCTAACCACTTTAACAACATTGTGAAATCGAACTCGGGTTAAGACTTGAGAGTACGTTCCCTTCCTAATGCTCGAGCGCTAAGTCACTTGCCGTTGTTCAACAACGACAAACTTGAATGGAACATCATAAAACATGACAATATATTATGAACTAGGTACCTGATCGGGCAGAAAACAATGCTGTAGTTAGCTGAGACACAGGTGAACGTAGTCTGGTTGTCATCAAACGCATACGTGTACGCTTGTGGGCATCTTTGTTTGAAATAATCGGTATATATGGTCCCACCACACGTCTGAGGTGAAGAATACTCACCGGTACAACAAAACCGCGGATTATTGAACACCGCGCACGGCGTCTTGCACGCCACGGTCTCTTGGCTCCCCTCACGCGCCACCCTCAGCTCACTGGGACACGCGCCGTTCAAGTCGGCCGAGCATCCTGAAGAGTTGCAGTTGCTGCTGGCTGCTCCGCGAGGCTCCACCACCATCGGGAGGTTGAACCCGTCGACGAGGGTGATGTCATATAAGGTCAGGTCATTGGTGGAGTTGAAAGCGAACTCGGCTTGAGTAGCCGGTGGGATGGCGCCATTTCCGTCGCACTCGACTTTTCCGGTGCCGCAGTCGGCGGTGAAGCAGGAGAAGTTTCCGGCGGAGAATTCGTTGCAGAGTGTCCGGCCCCACACGCGACCCTGCCAGGAATTGGGGACGGAGAGGTTCAAGAACGCGCCGCTCTCGAGCTTGAAACCGCTGGTCGACAGGTTTACTCTGTTGGTGGAGATAATTCCAGGCCAGATTGTGTAGTTGCAGTTGTTGACTATCTCGAACGATGCCGACTCTGTTTCTGAAAAACCAAAAGGCTAGTAAACACCGGCATGTTCGATCAACAATAAGAAACAGAGATGGATTGCTTACCTGACAAGAAGAAAGAGAGGGTGATGAGGATCGTGAGTAAAAGAGGGCTCACACCCATTATCGAAATGAAGGTGAAGAATAATCCAAGTCATTCGAGTTAGAACTGATAAGAAGAAGAAGACGAGTTGGAGGTCAGGTCGTGCCTCACCAAATTGTCTTATTGTTCATACTCGGTTGGTTTGCCGCCCTAATTTACACCATCCAATCATAATGTTTTATTAAATGACCTGATTATGTTAAATTACTAGGAAGAAGACGCGGTGTATACATTAGATTTTTCTATTTCTTCGTCCAAAAGAAAGGCACGGAGTCCAATTGGAGATCATTTTTTTTTTTGGATGAACTCTCTCACAATCTCTCTAGATTTTTCTATTTTCCGTCCAAGAAAAGGGCGCGGAGTCTGCTGGGAGATCACTATTTTTTTTTTTGGACGAACTCTCTCTCAGTCTCTATTTTCCGCCCAAGAGAAGGGCGCGGAGTCCGCTTGGAGATCACTCTCTCTTAATTTTTGTTTTTTTTTTGTTTTGGACGAACTCTCTCTTAATCTATCTAGATTTTTCTATCTCTTGGGCGAGATAACTCTTTTTTTTTTTTACGAACTCTCTAGATTTTTCTATTTCCCCGCCCAAGAGATAACGGTTTTGTCCTCTTCATTCCCAGAGATGGGCGCGGAGTCCGCTGGGAGATCACTGTTTTTTTTTTTTGGACGAACTCTCTCTGGGCGCGAAGTCTGCTCGGAGATCACCCTTTTTTTTTTAGACGAACTCTCTATCACTCTTTCTAGACTTTTCTATTTCTCCACCCAAGAGATAACGGTTTTGTCCTCTTCATTCCCTGAGATGGGCGCGGAGTCCGCTGGGAGATCACTGTTTTTTTTTTTTGGATGAACTCTTTTTGGGCGGGGAGTCCGCTGGGAGATCACTATTTTTTTTTCTAATTCACCGCTCAAGAGAAGGGCGCGGAGTCCGCTGGGAGATCACTCTTTTTTTTTTTGGACGAACTCTCTCTCAATCTCTCTAGATTTTTCTATCTCTTGGGCGAGATCACTATTTTTTTTTTGACGAACTCTCTATCTTTGCCCAAGAGAAAGGCGCGGAGTCCGCTGGGAGATCACTGTTTTTTTTTTGGACAAACTCTCTTTCAGTCTCTCTAGATTTCTCTATTTCTCCGCCCAAGAGAAGGGCGTGAAGTCCGCTGGGAGATGACTGTTTTTTTTTTTTGGACGAACTCTCTCTGGGCGCGGAGTCCGCTGGGAGATCACTATTTTTTTCTTTTTGGACGAACTTTCTATCTTCGCCCAAGAAAAGGGCGCAGAGTCCGCTGGGAGATCATTTTTTTTTGGACGAACTCTCTCTCAATCTCTCTAGATTTTTCTCGTTTTCTCTACCGCTTAAGATTTGTCCGCCCAAGAGAAGGGCACGGAGTCCGCTGGGAGAGCACTATTTTTTTTATACTGTTCATAAGCTCTTTGGAAGAACTCTCTCTCAATCTCTCTAGATTTTTCTATCTCTTAAACAAAAGTAAAAGAACTCTCTCAATCTCTTTAGATTTTTCTATTTCTCCGCCCAAGGGAAGGGCGCGGAGTCCACTTGGAGATCACTCTCTTAATTTTTTTTTTTTGGACGAACTCTTTCTCAGTCTCTCTAGATTTTTCTATTTCTCCGCCCAACAGAATGGCGCGGAGTGTTTTTTTTTTTTTTTTTGGACGAACTCATGCGTGGGAGTCTCTCTAAATTGCATTTTGTATATAAACTGTAAATTCACACCCGCAGCAAAGCGCGGGCTTAATTTCTAGTATGTACATAAGGAACAACACTACACAAAAAAATTTAGTGTTATACATAAGGAACAACACTACACATTGTATGTTATACATAAGGAACAACATGACATATCAACCGTAAACAGTATGATGAAAAATATAGCCCCATCTGTTTGTTAACTGCTTTTCACCAAAAATGCAGCAGTGATCAAAAATATAGCTCCATCTATTTGTTAACTGCTTTTCACCAAAAATGCAGTCCAAGTCTACTAAGAGTTGGGTATATACATTGTAGTGATTGATATTTAGTCGCTTTTCAGCTCCTTGCTTGGTGAGGACGATGTACCTTCGTTGTTTTGCCTGTGAGTTGAAGTCATATTAAATAAGAGGCATAGAACTGACAAAAGAGAAACTACTTGAAATTTTGTAATGGTGAACCATAAGTAATTTAAATATATTAAATTTAAATGTTATAACTTATAAGAAATAAGATCACTGCATATTTTCATTTTTTGTAGTGTTTTTATGTTTCATTAATCAGTTCCAATAGTAATCCCATATTACAGAATGAAATGAAATGTAATAATTTTATAATGAATAATGTTTTTACCTTTTTGATTTCTTATGTGGTTCTACTGTGAATAATGGCCTTGCAGTTCCATCTATTTCTCTTTTTCTTTCAGACATTTTCTTTGGTGTTTCTATGGTTGGATGCAGTTCTGTAGCTGGTTTTGGAATTATTTGATCTGAGATAATGCCTTTTACTAATAGCTGACCATAATTGTTGAATCCCAACTCAAACACATGGGTCGTCTGACCAATTGTGTTTTGAATCTCTTGAGGTAGTGCTTCGTCGGGTGTTTTGTTCAGTAAATTTTCACAGGTGGAACCAAAGAGCCGCTCCGCTTGCACCCCCATAAGTGTAACAGTTGCTTCATTTTCATCATCTTGAATGACCATAGATGCACGGTACCTAGATGATAAATGATAATAGTAAATGAGTAAAAGAGTAAAGTTTTTATTGAATCAATATATAAATTAGGATAAATGAGAAGGATGTTTATTAAATTAAAAATACAGTATAATCTTACCATGGTAGGGGTGTTTGGACATCATGTTCTTTGCATATTAAGCCAGTGCTATCTTTATTCTCTTTTAGTTCTTTGAAGCAATTTGGCGATGAACAACGGTTGTACCACCAGCCTTTCTGTATCAAATATCTTGCAATTGATGCTTTGCAGGGAAATGTCACATTCTGTGATTAGCGTATGTTAGTTTGAATCAGAATTTTCTCACACTATCATTTAATTTAATGTAAAGATGCAAATAGACAGTCAAAGAAGAGACCTTATGATGAAACTATTACAGAAAAAGATAATCACATATTAAGTTATTGGAAAAGTATTATATATTTTACCTTCTGAGATTCTTTGTAAGTTTTTGGATCTAGTTCATATAACTGAGTCACTGTTTTCATTTCCCGTCCTTGTGACATTTCCTGTTTTGATACCCTTACTTTATCTCCTGGCTTTGAAAACCTGCAATATTTTTTAAATTGTATTGAATGTTTTGAAACATAAGAACTTATTATAGTTTGTGGTGAGATAGCTTACCCTGCTTTGTATTCTTCTTCATTATCAACATGTGGGTTGATGAAAATGCATGTATGATTTATGCTTCTTGCTATGATTTCTCCTGTGAATTGTAGTTAGTTATAGAACTTGTGGTTTTGATAGTGTAAATTATTATTGTTCATTGTTGTTTACCTTTGAGATTTGTTGCCTTTAAGCTGGTGATCACAGCAAATGTTGATGATGGTAACTCATCAACTGCTTTCACATCAATTTTGTTTCTGATATCACCCCAAAGGGAGACTTGCAGTTCTTCTCTCCTGCATATGATATTGGAAAAGTTTAGTTTTTTGTTTTTCCTTGAAATTGTAATTAGTGTGAATGCGCATTAGATATATATTGAGATTTGTAGATACTATACCTCAGGTTTGCAAGCACAATATTGCGTACAGGCACTATCTTTTTTTTCTCAGCCACAAAAACTTTATATTCATGTGATATGTGTTTGATGCAACCATAAATATCTTGTGTATATATAAGGGAAAAAAAACAATGTTAGTCTAATGCATATAGGAGAAAGGAAAAAAAAAAAAAAAAAAAGGTAGGCTTGCCTGCATAGACATCTTGTTTGTCAAGTTGGGCAATGAATTCATGAAATTGTAGAAGGTGAAATCCATATCTTGGAGGTGAAGGCACAATTTTACCGGCTGGCTCAAATATGGTGTATCTGTTGAAGAGAAGTTGGATGGGGTGATTGGTTACTTTAACATTAGAAGGATCTCTTCTATTGTGAAACTTATAAATGTTATAGATTTCTCATTCTTGCATCTTTTCAGTTACGTATTCGTAGTATTCTTCTTCAATGATAGCCTCAATTGTATCTCCCTGTATGTGATAAAAGACGCAAGTTAAGGAGTTGTATATGAGAGTTCAGAAATTACTGAAATTTTGTTTGCATAAGTTATATTAAGGAATTTATTTTGACTATATAAGTTTTCTATCTTATATAAAACATATAGTAATCAAAACTGAGATAAAAGCATGTAAATAATCTAAAGTAAGTACCTTTTCATCAATCAAAATATAATGAAGGCCATCATAATCTTCACTGTCAAATTATTTTGGTCTCCATATCCTTCCAACACGAACAGTAATCTTGTAATTGAGCTGGTGGGCTTTTATACTGCGAATTGGTGTCGCCTTTGTGTTTTCTGGTGCCTGAGAGTGGTTACGGGAATATATTAACCGAACCAAAATCATTAGAATATATTATTAGTTATTACTTTCTGTTATAAGTATCTTAAAAAGTAATGTAAAAACCATTCAAAACTACCATGAGTATATGTTCTGAATCTTCCCAGGTCCAAACCTGAAAACACCGATATAAATCATTAGTTGTTGTAAAAGTGTACTTTAAATCATGGATGAAGTAATTAATACTTAGGTAATAAAACGAACTGGTGGCAAAATGAAAGAATATTTGACAGAGGACAATTTGAGTAAGAGTTATGTTGTTAGCAAGTCCAAAGAGTTTAAACAGAGAAATAAATTCCTAGCAGTGTTAACTCAAACCTGCAAGTTAAGAAAAAAGGAAAAGAATTCATAAGATTGAATTCAAAATCGAAGTAACCAAAAACACAGTACATCCTGCTTTTACACAGAAACTAATCAACTTTACCAAAACGCATTAAAACTAAATAAGTAATTAGCAAATAAATCAAGGAAAGGCGAAACATAGTTGGAAAGGTAAAAAGAAAAGGAGTAAAAAGGCGTACCTTTGAATGAAGTGGAAGGAGAAGAACAGAGAACTGTAAAGTAGAGATCAACTTCCAAAACCTTTGATTGAAACCTACGGATACGAAAGACTTGAGGTGATTGGTTGGGGAAATCCAACTAATGAACCTACAACAACATCTAGGTGTTCTAGCATTGATTGATAATAATAATCTAGATATTGTGTAGATTGAGAAATTGATGTATGTGTTCTGGAATCTTACCCAAGTTTTTATGAGGGCGACGACGGCTTTTTTCGAAGGCAAATGGATGATAAAGTGTAGGGAAAGTGATTATAAAGTACTGAATAGAGACTTTGAAGTTTGTAAACACTGTTTAAGATAAGGACTGTAAATTTTTTTTTTTGGTCAAAATAAGACTGTATCTTCAGTTGTTCTGAAAGTCTCTTGGTTTTTTTTAAATGGATATTTGTTTTATTTGTTAAACTGTGTTTTTTTTTTTTTTTAAAGAATGATCATATGTTTGATGCTTTAATTTTTTGTTGTGTAACGTAAAAAGCTATTATAAATTTTGTAAAACATCTTTATAGACTATATTCTTTGTATATTTATTTGATATTTCATCACTGTTATTTATTAAGATTTTCAGACTATGTTTCAAAGTAACTCTAGCTAATGCGACATATAATTGTCTGTGTGTGAAAACTGGTTCATTAAGATATACGCCAACTTGATTGAGTGACTCACCTTGACTTTTATTGATAATCATTGTGTAACATGATACTACTGGTAATTGACGTCGTTTAAACTTAAATGGCCATTTATGTTCAGAAAATCACTTTTCAAAATCACTGTTCACAAAATCTCAGAAACCCTCCTCAGCAAAGAAAGGTCTTGTGTCCAGTGATACACAAAAGAAAGCAAAGTCAATGGCAGATAAACTTAAACAAAAGGTAGATTAACTTAAAACAAACCAAATATTAGGAAAAAATTAACCATGTTCCTCTTTAATAATCAAACACAGTCCCTCTATCTTTATTTGTCTGCCTAAACGTTTCAAATCCAACAAACCCCACACCAACCGCACCTTCTTTTACTCAGATAAGGAGAAAGTACAGTGATTCGATTCTCACACAGTTTTGAGTTTCTTTACCTGTGTCTCTCTGTTTTCTGAGATTGTTGAAGTTGTTGCTTGGAGACCTGAAATGGGGGATGGACAACTGATCAGATTTGATTCAAAATTCAACACACAAACTCTCTGCTACAAACTGCAATAATGCCCAATCCAATAAATTAAGTACACTTACTTTCGTTTTTGATCAAACCCAATCCTCTAACATGATCCACAGATTCTTTATAGCGATGCACAGAAAGTGAAAGGTTGAATGAGAATAGAAAGTGAAAGGCTGAATGGGAGACACAGGGAGAGAGTGTATTGATATAGTAGAGAAGAAGGTCGGTGGTCAATCGGCGTACAGATCGTTCTCGATCATCATTCACAGAGACACAACGAGATAGTAGATTGATATAGAGAAGAATGTTGGTGCTTAAAAGACGTGCAGATTGTTCTCGATCATTCACGGTCTATTTGGATTTTGTCAACATCTGCTACATTCATGATCATTCACAGTCTCTCTAGATTTTTCTATTTCTCCGCTCAAGAGAAGGACGTGGAGTCCGCTGGGGAGAAGGGAACAGTCACTTACAACACACAAAATCACTGTTCACTTGATTGTGAACAGTTAACCATCCTTTCTTGTGAACAGTTAACAAACAAATAGTATTTCTCCGCCCAATAAAAGGGCGCGGAGTCCGCTGGGATATCACTATTTTTTTTTCTATTTCTCCGCCCAAGAGAAGGAAGCGGAGTTCGTTTGGAGATCACTTTCTCTTAATTTTTTTTTGTTTGGGCGAGATCACTTTCTCTTGGGCGAGATCATTTTTTTTTTGGACGAACTCTCTCTTAATCTCTCTAGATTTTTCTATCTCTTGGGCGAGATTACTTTTTTTTTTTGGACGAAAGGAAGGGCGCGGAGTCCGCTTGGAAATTACTTCTTCTTTTTTTTGGATGAACTCTCTCTGGGCGTGGAGTCCGCTGGCAGGTCACAGAAGGGCGCGGACTCTCTCTTAATTTTTTTTTTGGACGAACTCTCTCTCAATCTCTCTAGATTTTTCTCGCTTTTTCTACCGCCTAAGATTTCTCCGCCTAAGAGAAGCGCGCGGAGTCCGCTGGCAGTTCACTTTTTTTTTTTTTTTTCGACGAACTCTCTCTCTTCGACCAAAAGAAGGGCGCGGAGTCCGCCCGCGAGATTACTGTCTCATAATTTTTTTTTTGGACGAACTCTTTCTCAGTCTCTCTAGATTTTTCTATTTCTCCGCCAAGAGATGGGCGCGGAGTCCGCTGGGAGATCATTCGCTCTTATATTTTTTTTTGGACGAACTCTCTCTAGATTTTCTATCTCTTGGGCGAGATCACTATTTTTTTTTTTGACGAACACTCTCTCCGTCTCTCTAGATTTTTCTATCTCTTGGGCGAGATACCTATTTTTTTTTGGACGAACTCTCTCTCAGTCTCTTTAGATTTTTCTATTTCTTCGCCCAAGAGAAGGGCGCGGAGTCCGCTGTGGAGATCACTCTCTCTTAATTACTACAACCTCTGCTATCCCTCTTTTTCTGATCTGGCACCCAAACTCTCTCTTTCAGTCTGGTCTCCCTCTCTCTTTCAGTCTTACCAAAACAGAGGAAATAGGGAGAGGAGAAGGATAAGAGAGAGATGAGGAGTCCAGGTTCTTCCAGATGTGCCGAGCAAGAGATGAAGGAAACGACGAAAGAGAGGGAAGAAGAGTTTGAGATCTGGCTGAATCTCTTGATAGAGATGATTCGGCGGTGTCGAGAAAGGAAGAAAAATGAAAGTGGCTGAATGACATCGAGAGAGATATACAAAGCGGCGAGAGGGATCGAGAGAGAAGAATCTAGAGAGATAAAGACGCTGTTCATAGGCTTATGAACAGTCGACCATCACTTGGAGATCACCATTTTTTTTTTGGATGAACTCTCTATTTCTCCGCCCAAGAGAAGGGCGCGGAGTCTGCTTGGAGATCACTATTTTATTTTATTTTTATTTTACGAACTCTCTATCACTCTCTAGATTTTTCTATTTCTCCGCCCAAGAGAAGGGCTCGGAGTCTGCTTGGAGATCACTGTCTCTTATTTTTTTTTATTGGACGAACTCTCTCTCAATCTCTCTAGATTTTTCTATTTCTCCTCCCCAGAGAAGGGCGCGGAGTCCGGTGGCAGATCACAGAAGGGCGCGGACTCTCTCTTATTTTTTTTTTTGGACGAACTCTCTCTCTCAATCTCCCGCAGCAAAGCGCGGACCTAAAGAACACACAAAATCACTGTTCACCCGCTTGTGAACAGTGAACCACATCCTTTCTTGTGAAGAGTTAACCAACAAATAGTATAGTGAACAATTAACCAACAAATAGTATAGTGAACAGTCGCTTAAAACACACAAAATCAATGTTCACTTGCTTGTGAACAGTCCCTTGCAACACACAAAATCACTGTTCAGGCGCGGAGTCCGCTGGGGAAAAGGAAGATAATTTACGCGGAGTTTGCTGGGGAAAAGGGCACGGAGTCCGCTGGCAGATCACAGAAGGGCGCGGACTCTCTCTTATTTTTTATTTTTTGGACGAACTCTCTCTCTCAATCTCCCGCAGCAAAGCGCGGGCCTAAACAACATACAAAATCACTGTTCACCCGCTTGTGAACAGTGAACCACATCATTTCTTGTGAACAGTTAACCAACAAATAGTATATAGTAAATTTGAAACAAAATATGAACTCTATATTGTTTCTCAAAATGTGGTTTACCTATCATTATTCGACAAATATGCATAGAAATCAGACGATGCATCACAACAGACGTGAAGCTTGAATGGAACATCATAAAACGTGACAATTGTACTAGTATCTAACCTTTGCAAGTCGCCTAGTTGTTATTCTCTAGTTCGGTGTGCTCCAACATAGTCTGAACCGTAAAGCAGTTAAAGTGACAGATATTGTGTTACAATGCATAATTAAAACATTTCACATGTATCGAGTGATTAACTTCAAGCCCTAAGAAATTCTAAGAATCATTTGGATGATCTTTAAAAGATTAAATTCAGTTTAACCCCCTGAATTTTAGGGCTAAAATCAGTTTGGTTCTTGACTTTTTGTTTTAATCACGTTAGTTCTTGTACTCTCAAACATCATCAACTAAATCCAAAATTTTAATATGGCTCCAAAAATAATATCATTTAGTGACTTAAAACTAACATGGGGATCCACATTTGAGCTTTTTAACCTACAAATAAGACAAATAAACATTCTAACGATGGAAAAACGTCATTTTTGAATGACCAAACTCACCATTTTTTGCACTAAAATTCAAATTTTGGATTTAGATGATGTCATTTAGGCCACGGTCCCTTGGCTCCCCTCACGCGCCACCCTCAGCTCCCTGGGACACGAGCCGTTCAAGTCGACCGAGCATCCCGAAGAGCTGCAGTTGCTGCTGCCTGCTCCGTGCGGCTCCACCACCATCGGGAGGTTGAACCCGGTGACGAGGCTGACGTTATAGTAGTCCATGCCGCCGGTGAGGTTGAGAGAGAACTCGGCTAGAGTAGCCGGCAGACTGCCACCGTTTCTGTCGCACTCGATTTTTCCGGTGCCGCAGTCGGCGGTGAAGCATGAGAAGTTTCCGGTGGAGGATTGGTTGCAGAGTGTCCGGCCCCACACCTGACCTGTCCAGGATTTGGGGCGCCGCTGTTGAGCGTGAAGCCGGTGGTCGACAGGTTTAGTGATGAGCCGGTGGAGCGAAGTCCGGGCCAGATTGTGTAGTTGCAGTTGTTGACTATCTCGAACGATGTCGACTCTGTTTCTGCACTCGAAGAAACCAACAAGTAAACACCAGTTTGTTCGATCAGTAATAAGAAACAGAGGTGGAGGAGTTGAGGATGGATTGATTACGTACATGCGAAGAATGAGAGGGTGATGAGGATCGTGAGTAGAAGAGGGCTCACACCCATTTATAGAAATGAAGGTGAAGAACCCAATTAGTCATTCGAGTCTGAACTTAGAACTGAGAAGAAGAAGACAAAGGGATTTTGTTCCGCTGGAGACATCCACGAACATTCGGTGATTGAAGACCAGTTTCCTACTGCAAACTGAGAAGTCCCAACATGATGCTCTTTTGTGCGACTTGTATTTACCAATTAGTCCATGTCATGGTTATAGATAAGTAAGATAACACTACCTGATATTTTTCTTTTCTATTTTCTTTCTCTCTGTGTGTGTGTTTTTTTTACTGTGTTTTGTGTCTTGAAGAGGTTTAGTGTTACTCGTAGCTAGGCCTGGTCGTGCCCCAGAATTTTTGAGCCCTTGAGGTGAATTAGCACCCTCTTATAATTGGTTGGGCAAAGGTCAACACAGAAGGCGTTTGGGAGGTGAGGGTTGTCGGTGCCTTTTCTTCATCCCTTGATATTTCTAGTTCTATTGTTGCTGAGGCTACCGTAGTGATCAAAGCAATCGAGTTTGCTTGGATTCATGATTGGAACTATGGAAGCATATTTGGTTTGAAGTCCGCTTGTCTTTAATTCTAAATTTTCTTCTCTCCCAAATGGTGCATTAATCCCAACTAGATGTGGCATGGAAGAATTGTGTGCATTGGATTCCAATGATGCGATTTCGTTTTGCACATATTTTTCGTGATCAGAACTCAGAAGTCATTGGTCCTTAAACAATAAGGTAGAAAACATAACCTGCAGTTTACAGCATCAAGGTACCCAAATGTTCCATTGGCATCATGTATACGAGTGTCTCTTCCAGTTGCAAGAACTTAATTTTAAACATGCTTCTGGATTTACCGGAGGTAATATCCTCTTGCAATCCAGAAACCCAAAATTGGAGCAATCTTCTCCTACTAGATTTGTGGGAATAGTCCAATTAGTTTCCGCATTCGTATAATTCCAATCTTATTTGAACAGTGCAAGAATAACTAACACGTATGCCTTTCAGTTTCAGACTCTGTGTGTGACTTCATCATGAGAAGTAAGAAGCTTTCAGATTGAGTGTGGGACGTCATGTCAACAGAGACACTTGAACTAGTACTGCAACCATCACTCTCATCAACCTCTGGAACCTTTGCTATTTCAGGTGGAACCTCAATTTCCAAACATTCCTTCAATTCCTTATACACGACAGTGATATCTGGTCTTTCGGTAGCTGTTGAGGACACACATTCCATGGCGATTTCTACCGCCTTCCAAGCAGAGGAAACGTTATAAGTCCCTGCTTGTATACTTGAATCCAGTATGCTTTCAACATCTCTTCTCTCAAACATAGGCTTCACCCATTGACATATGTGAACAGGTTCAGGTTCTACATCTGTTATTATTGCTGTTCTGCCGGTGATCAGCTCTAGCAACACAACCCCAAAGCTGTATATATCACTCTTTTTGTTCAGCTTTCCTGTGGTGTAGTATCTGAACATAATGAAATGAAAAGAAGAAAATCGAAGAATGTAAGTTATGCTTATCTATCAGCAATTTATCTTTCAGCAATTTTAAGTAACTTATATATGTCTTTACTAACTTACTCAGGATCAAAGTATCCTCGAGTTCCTCTGACGTGATCTGTCATGGTATGAGTGGCGGTTTCAGTTGAAAGAAGTTTGGAAACACCAAAATCACATATCTTGGCTTGCATCTTTTCAGTTAACAATATATTGGAGGTCTTTATATCTCTGTGGATTATGGGAGGCTTGCAATCATTATGTAGATAATCCAGTCCTGCAAAATATCATCTGCCATTTAAAAGCCTAATCGATGTCGGGTACTGATGTACATCATATTGCAACTCGATCATGATTTAGAACTAAATGATGAAAGTTTATTGGAAGACGAAAGGAACAAACTCTTTTAACATGTAAATTTATCTTATATCTTAGCTATTCTATACCATGTGCTGCATCCACTGCGATTTGAAGTCTCTCCTTCCAAGTTAAAATGTTTCCAGTAGCTACATCTGAACCCCAACAGTGCACAAATCATTGCATTTAAGCCATACAAGTGATCATCAAGTAATGCAAGCACATCATATATATAGATGAAGTATGGTAAGTGCATACCTGAAAATGTTAAATGTTGCTGCAGATTCCCATTGGCAACATATTCAAATACAAGTGCCATAGTCTTTCCATCATAGCAGTAGCCAGTGAAGGAAACCACATTTCTATGATGAGCTCTCATCAATAGCTTAACCTGCATACAGAGTTTGATACATATGGCTCAATATTACAACACAATCTTTGATTACAGTTTTGGGACAGTCCGAGTCGCTTCAGAGACTAACTTATCTACCTCATTTTGAAATTCACGGGAGCCTGATGCGGAAGCAAGTAACTTGACAGCGACTTGAATATCATTTTCCAGAATACCAAGATAGACTGTTCCAAATCCACCTGCTCCAATTGGCGATGCAAAATTATTGGTAATCTTTACAAGCTCCGAGTACATAAAGCGTCGACCATCCACTAACTCTAGTGCACTATTTTGGATCCCTACACCAATGGCCAGAGTGATCATCACAAAAATAACTAGCTATAAAACTGAAAATCCTGCATTCAAAGTCGGCCTAAGTTTCATTTTGCTGACCTTGTTGTCTCTTCCTTTTACACCTCCATAGGCCTGCTAAACACCATTAATACGAAGATGATAATCCCAGCACTTGACGCTATTAAGGCAATGATGATTTTGTGGTTTTTACTTTTCGAAGGTGTTTGGTCCAAACTGACATAAAGAAGCTTGATGGTTAACAGTTATTAACATGCTTTAATTGTAGTAAATCTTTTGTAATAACCTGCATTTGTATCATGGAAGATTTCTACTTGTAAGTTGCAAGTACTAGTAAGTACTAATTCTACGGTTCTACACACACACACACACACACACACACACACAGATATATATATATATATATATATATATATATATATATATATATATATATATTATCAGGTTCAAATATCTGTATTTATTCAAAAGGTACAGATTTTCTTAATTGACCTACTTTTAGATCATATTTTCTCATCTTAACTATTCACATTGTAGGTATATATGAGTAGATCATCACTACAAATTTTCAGCCAAATTGATATTCGTTAAGGTGTCGAAACTATATGATTACAATGAACGAACAAAATCTGTTCAACATGAACCGTTCGTGTAATTCACAATTTTGAATGTCTTAATGATTATCAATTTGGCTAAAATTTTGTAGAGATGATCTCTACTTATATATACCTAAAAGATGAGTGGTTGAGATGAGAAAATATGATCGAAAAGTATGTCAATCAAGAAAATCCGTACATTTTGAATAAATACGGAAGTTCGTATCTGAAAATGCGTGATATATATATAGACCCACACTGTAACCAGAAAACTTCGAACCTATTAATAACCCCTTTGCACTTCTACATTGTTGTCTCATCACTACCACATTCCTCAAAAACATCTGATTCTCAACTTCTTGCCGAACATCTGACATGTTATAACACGAAGAATCATGTGAAATGCTCCAATTATGCATTTCAGCGGTGTCTGACTACTTTAACAGCTTACAGCTTCGTGAAATCAAACTCGGTTCGGCAATTTCCTTACCTGAGACTGGACCTCTAGATCATTTTGCAGTTGTTCAACCAAAGTAGAATTTTCCTAATGGAATATCATAAAATATAACAATATATTATGGAGTAGCAGACTGCTAGCAGGTACCTGATATGGCTGATAGGGCAGAAAACAATGGCGTAGTTATCTGACGCACAGGTGTACTTAGTTTGGTCATTCGCGGTATATGCTTGTGGGCATATCCGTTTGAAATGATCGGTATATACGGTCCCAGCACAACAATACAACGGACTATTGAACCGCATGCACGGCGTCATGCAGGCCACGGTCTCTTGGCTCCCCTCACGCGCCACCCTCAGCTCCTCCGGACATGCTCCGTTCAAGTCGGCCGAGCATCCCGAAAAGCTGCAGTTGCTGCCTCCAAGGGGCTGCACCACCATCGGGAGGTTGAACCCGTCGACGACGGTGACGTCATAGAAGTCCAGGCCGCGGGAATCCACCACCATCGGGACGTTGAGAGCGAACTCGGCTAAAGTAGCCGGCGGGATGGCGCCATTTCCGTCGCACTCAACTTTTCCAGTGCCACAGTCGGCGGTGAAGCAGAAGAAGTTTCCGGTGGATGATTGGTTGCAGAAGGTCCGGCCCCACACCTGACCTGTCCAGAGTTTTGGGACGGCGAGGTTGACGGACGCACCGCTCTTGAGCGTGAAGCCGGTGGTCGACAGGTTTAGTGATGAGCCGGTGGAGCGAACTCCGGGCCAGATTGTGTAGCTGCAGTTGTTGACTATCACGAGCGATACGGACTCTGTTTCTGCACTCGATCACCAAAAAGTAAACACCAGTTTGTTCGATGAATCAATAAGAAACAGAGATGGAGGAGTTGAGGATGGATTGATTACCTGATAAGAAGAAAGAGAGGGTGAGGATGGTGAGTAAAAGAGGACTCGAACCCATCATAGAAATGAAGGTGAAGAATCCAGTTAGTCATTCGAGTTAGAAGTTAGAACTGAGAAGAAAAACACAGAGGGGTTTTGTTCCGTTGGAAACTTCCACGAACATTAGATGATCGAAGACCAGTTTGCTACGGAAACGTGAAAACTGAGTAGTCCCAACTGCTGCTCTTGTGCGACTTGTATTCACCAATTAGTTTATGTCAGGTTATAGTTTTCAAAGAAGGGTTGTCCGTGCTTTTTCTTCATCCCTTGATATTTCTAGTTCTACTATTGATGAGGTTACGGCAGTGAATTTGCTTGGATTCATGTTTGATTGGAAGCATATTTGGCTTGAAGTCGACTCGTCTCTAATTATAAATTTTCTCTACTCACCCAAATGGTGCATTGGCAACTAGATGTGGCATGGAAGAATTGTGTGCATCGAATTTCAATAATGCAATTTCGTTCTTGACATAGTTTTCAAGAAGGGAACCAAGTGGTTGATGCATTGGTCAATTTTGGTGCTTCAAGTACAAGTTTTACTTGGTTTGATTCATCTCCAAGTTTCTTTAAGCCATTTTTGGCGAGAAACAAATCGGGTCTTCCAAAGTTTTTGTTTCAGATAATTTCTTTCGATGTGCCCAACAGTCTTTCTCGGTTCATTTTCTGAGGATAGATGTATTGAAAAGTTCAATCGTGTTATTGGTAACCAGATAGAGGTTACACTGCTCTGCCTGTTATTGTTCTGTTGTTTCTCCAGTATCTGTTACTTCCGAACGACTACTTTCTTCAGACTATGGAAGTTTTTCAATATCTAGTTTCATTGCATAGATGGACGACCTTCTATGAATTAAATGATTTCAAAACTTTTGACAATGAATTATGTTGCATTTTTGTGTTGCAGCACTTTCTTCCATGAGCAGAGCTTCTCCAATTCGTATCAATGACGCACTCATTGATCTGTGCAACTGTTGTTACTTGATCAGAAGTCATTGATCCTGAAACAATCGTTAAGGTTGAAAAACTTCATAAGGTAGAAAACTGATAACCTGAGTTTACAAATTACAGCATAAAGGTACCCAAATGTTCCTTTGGCATCAGTTGATATATGAGTGCAGAGTGCCACTTCAGTTAAAATTCTCTTGCACTTAAATCCAGGAACCCACAGTTTAAATCAGAGCAATGTTCTCGTACTAGATTTGTAGAAATAGTCCAATTAGTTTCCTCCCTCGTATAATTCCAATCCTGTTTTAACAGGGCAAGAATAACTAACATGTTGACTTCAAAACAAAAGAATAACTAACACGTATGCCTTTCAGTTTCAGACTCAGTGTGTGACTTCATGTGAATTAAGAAGCTTTCAGACTCGGTGTGGGACGCCATGTGAAAAGAAACACTTGAACTAGTACTGCAATTATCACTCTCATCAACCTCTGGAACCTCTGCTATTTCAGGTGGAACCTCAATTTCCAAACATTCCTTCAGTTCCTTATACACAACATTGATATCTGGTCTTTCGATAGATGTTGAAGACACGCATTCCATGGCGATTCCTACCGCTTTCCAAGCAGAGGAAACCTTGTAAGTCCCTGCTTGTATCCTTGAATCCATTATGCTTTCAATATCTCTTCTCTGAAACATAGGCCTCACCCATTGACATATGTGAACAGGTTCGGGTTCTACATCTTCTATTATTGCTGTTCTGCCGGTGATTAGCTCTAGCAACACAATACCAAAGCTGTATATATCACTCTTTTTGTTCAGCTTTCCTGTGGTGTAGTATCTGAACATAATGAAATGAAAAGAAGAAAATTGAAGAATGTAAGTTATGCTTATCTATCAGCAATTTATCTTTCAGCTATTTTAAGTAACTTATATATGTCTTTACTAACTTACTCAGGATCAAAGTATCCTCGAGTTCCTCTGACGTGATCTGTCATGGTATGAGTGGCGGTTTCAGTTGAAAGAAGTTTGGAAACACCAAAATCACATATCTTGGCTTGCATCTTTTCAGTTAACAATATATTGGAGGTCTTTATATCTCTGTGGATTATGGGAGGCTTGCAACCATTATGTAGATAATCCAGTCCTGCAAAATATTATCTGCCTTTTAAAAGCCTAATCGATGTCAGGGACTAATGTACATCATATTGCAACTCGATCATGATTTAGGAAATATATAGGAAGACCAAAGGAACAATCTATTTCACATATATATTGTTCTTATATCTCAGCTAGTGTATACCTTGTGCTGCATCCACTGCGATTTGAAGTCTCTCCTTCCAAGTCAAAATGTTTCCTGTATCTACATCTGAACCCCAACAGTGCACAAATCATTGCATTTTAGCATATAAGTGATCATCAAGTAATGCAAGCACATCATATATATATATATATAGATGAAATACTATAAGTGCATACCTGAAGCTGTTAAATATTGTTGTAAATTTCCATTGGCAACATATTCAAATACAAGTGCCATAGTCTTTCCATCATAGCAGTAGCCAGTGAAGGAAACCACATTTCTATGATGAGCTCTCATCAATAGCTTAACCTGCATACACAGATTGGTTTATATATGAATGTGGTTTTGGGACAGTCCAAGTCGCTTTAGAGATCGCTAACTTATCTACCTCATTTTGAAATTCACTGGAGCCTGATGCGGAGATAAGTAACTTGACAGCAACTTGAATATCATTTTCCAGAATACCATGATAGACTTTTCCAAATCCACCTGCTCCAATTGGCGATGAAAAATTATTGGTAATCTTTACAAGCTCCGAGTACATAAAGCGTCGACCATCCTCCAACTCCAATGAACTATTTTGGATCTCTACACCAAAAGCCAGAGTGATCATCACAGAAATGACTAGCTAAAAAACTGAAAATCCTGCATTCAAAGTCCGCCTAAGTATTCATTTTGCTAACCTTGTTGTCTCTTCCTTTTACTGCTCCATAGGCCTCCTACCACCGCTAATATGAAGATGATAATCCCAGCACTTGACGCTATAGAGGCAATCATGATTGTGTGGTTTTTACTTTTCGAAGGAACCTGTTCGGATACAGTTGGTTCTTTGGCTGGTGTTTCTGCTGGTGTTTCAGCTGGTAAACTGACATAAAGAAGCTTGATGGTTAGTCTTTCTTACTAACCTGCATTTGTATCATGGAAGATTTCTACGTGTAAGTTGTAAGTACTACTAATTCTACATAATATAGACCCACACTGTAACCAGAGAACTCCCAGAAAACTACTAATAACCCCTTGCACTTTCACATTGTTGTCTCATCACTACCACATTCGTCAAAAACATCATATTGGCTCTCGACTTCTTGCCCAACGTTTCGACTAATCTCTCAGCGCTCCAACTATACATTTCAGCATAATTTCTAACCACTTTAACAACATTGTGGTTAAGACTTGAGAGTTCCCTTCCTAATGCTCGACCGCTAAGTCACTTGCCGTGGTTCAACAACGACAAACTTGAATGGAACATCATAAAACATGACAATATATTATGAACTAGGTACCTGATCGGGCAGAAAACAATGCCGTAGTTAGCTGACACACAGGTGAACGTAGTCTCCTTGTCATCAAACGCATACGTGTACGCTTGTGGGCATCTTTGTTTGAAATAATCGGTATATATGGTCCCACCACACGTCTGAGGTGTAGAATACTCACCGGTACAACAAAACCGCGAATTACTGAACACCGCGCACGGCGTCTTGCACGCCACGGTCTCTTGGCTCCCCTCACGCGCCACCCTCAGCTCATTGGGACACGCGCGGTTCAAGTCGGCCGAGCAGCCTGAAGAGCTGCAGTTGCTGCTGGCTGCTCCGCGAGGCTCCACCACCATCGGGAGGTTGAACCCGTCGACGAGGGTGATGTCATATAAGGTCAGGTCATTGATGGAGTTGAAAGTGAACTCGGCTTGAGTAGCCGGTGGGATGGCGCCATTTCCGTCGCACTCGACTTTTCCGGTGCCGCAGTCGGCGGTGAAGCAGGAGAAGTTTCCGGCGGAGGATTCGTTGCAGAGTGTCCGGGCCCACACGCGACCCCGCCAGGAATTGGGGACGGAGAGGTTCAAGGACGCGCCGCTCTCGAGCTTGAAGCCGCTGGTCGACAGGTTTACTCTCTCGGAGGAGATAATTCCAGGCCAGATTGTGTGGTTGCAGTTGTTGACTATCTCGAACGATGCCGACTCTGTTTCTGAAAAACCAAAAGGCTACTAAACACCGGCATGTTCGATCAATAATAAGAAACAGAGATGGAGGAGTTGAGGATGGATTGCTTACCTGATATAAAGAAAGAGAGGGTGATGAGGATCGTGAGTAAAAGAGGGCTCACACCCATTATAGAAATGAAGGTGAAGAATAATCCAAGTCATTCGAGTCAGAACTGATAAGAAGAAGAAGACGATCGAAGCCTCAAAGGGACTTTGTCCCGCTGGAAACTTCCACGAACAATCGATGATTGAAGACCAGTAAATCGCAGTAATGGGAAAAAAATAGATGATCGAAGACCCGTTTGCTACCGAAGACTGAAAAGTCCCAACATGCAGCTCTTGCGTGTGACTTGTATTCACCAAATTGTCTTTGTCATGGCTACAGATAATATGGAGCGAAGAGTTCTGGTGTTAATTGGAGGCCAGGTCGTGCCTCACCAAATTGTCTTATTGTTGGTTAGGTCAAGATCAACATAGATGGTGTTTGGACGCGTGGGGATTTTCAAAATGAGTTTGTCGGTGCCTCTTCTTCATCCCTTGATATTCCTAGTTCCATTACTCGTGAGGTGTTATGGAAGTGATTAAAGTAATAGAGCTTGATTGAGTTCATTATGAGAAAGATATCTGGCTCAAAACATATTCGGGATGGCTTTTCTCCCAATTGCAAACTCGAAAATTGTTACTTCTTTAATTCTAAATTTGATCAATCTTCCCAGATAGTGGCTTGACAATCCCAGCCATTGATGCTATAGAAGAAACGTTTGAATACAATTGGTTCTTCGACTGGTGTATCAACTGATTTAGGCTTTATGTCCCTATTTTGAGAAATCAATTCGAATCAATTTTAGATCCCAGCTTAAGTGGCCTATTCACTATCCAATCAGAATATTTAATTAAATAATGTGGTTATACCACATCCTAATATGAAAAGTGAGCTCTGGACGGTTTCTTAAAATGTGGTTTACTTAGCATTATTCGACAAATATGCGTAGAAGTTAGACGATGCATTACAACAGACATGAAACTTGCATGAAACATCATAAAACGTGACAATTGTACCAGTATCTAACCTCTGCAAGTCGCTTAGTGGTTATTATCTAGATAGGTGTGTTTCAATCTAGGTCAGAACCTTGTAGTAGTCAAAACGATAAATATTGTACTACAATTCATAGTTGGAACGTTTCACATGTACAAATGTTTAACTTCAAGACCTAACAACAAGATGTGAGAATCATCATAATGAGTTTTAATATAGTTTTAACATTAAAGTTAGTTTTTGGTGATGTGGTGGTAGGTCATGTTCTGAATTGATGTGGTGGGATGAACCTCTACCTTTTATATTATTGTTTTATAATAACGATGTTAGAAGTATGTCTCAATTTCCTTTCGGCTAGTTTATAATTTGTTTCCGGAGGTTTTGGTTTTGATCTTCCTCTTTTGCTTTATTTTTATTTTATTAATAAAATAGCCTCGATCGGCGAAAAAAAATAAAAACATTAAAGTTGGTTTTTTTATATTTTTGTGTGTAAATCGTCTTATCTAAAATGAAAATGCCAGGTACGTACCTGATAGGGCAGAACACAATGTTGTAGTTAGCTGACGCACAGGTGTACGAAGAAGTCTGGATCGGATCATACACATAGGCATGCGCTTGTGGGCATTCCCGTCTGAAAAAATCGGTATATACGGTACCGGCACACTTTTCCGGCAAAACATACTCCCCAGTACAACAAAACAACGAATTATTGAACGCCGTGCACGGCGTCATGCACGCCACGGTCCCTTGGCTCCCCTCACGCGCCACCCTCAGCTCCCTGGGACACGAGCCGTTCAAGTCGACCGAGCATCCCGAAGAGCTGCAGTTGCTGCTGCCTGCTCCGTGGGGCTCCACCACCATCGGAAGGTTGAACCCGGTGACGAGGCTGACGTCATAGTAGTCCATGCCGCCGGTGAGGTTGAGAGAGAACTCGGCTAGAGTAGCCGGCAGACTGCCACCGTTTCTGTCGCACTCGATTTTTCCGGTGCCGCAGTCGGCGGTGAAGCATGAGAAGTTTCCGGTGGAGGATTGGTTGCAGAGTGTCCGGCCCCACACCTGACCTGTCCAGGATTTGGGGACGGAGAGGTTGAAGGACGCGCCGCTCTTGAGCGTGAAGCCGGTGGTGGACAGGTTTAGTGATGAGCCGGTGGAGCGAAGTCCGGGCCAGATTGTGTAGTTGCAGTTGTTGACTATCTCGAACGATGTCGACTCTGTTTCTGCACTCGAAGAAACCAACAAGTAAACACTAGTTTGTTCTATCAGTAATAAGAAACAGAGGTGGAGGAGTTGAGGATGGATTGATTACGTACCTGCGAAGAATGAGAGGGTGATGAGGATCGTGAGTAGAAGAGGGCTCACACCCATTTATAGAAATGAAGGTGAAGAACCCAATTAGTCATTCGAGTCTGAACTTAGAACTGAGAACAAGAAGAAGACAAAGGGATTTTGTTCCAACATGATGCTCTTTTGTGCGACTTGTATTCACCAATTAGTCCATGTCATGGTTATAGATAACACTACCTGATATTTTTCATTTCTATTTTCTTTCTCTCTCTGTGTGTGTTTTTTTTTTTTTACTGTGTTTTGTGTCTTGAAGAGGTTTAGTGTTACTTGTAGGGAAAATTATACAGCGCACACGGGTGTGCCGCGCATCCGGTCAATCTCACCGTCCACTTATTGTGCCCGGTTCCACCCGGCCATCTCACCGTTAAATTTTCGGGTGCGCTGAATAGGTTCTCTGCTTGTAGCCAGGCCGCGTTGTGCCCCTGAATTTTTGAGCCCTTGAGGTGAATTAGCACCCTCTTATAATTGGTTGGGCAAAGGTCAACACAGATGGCGTTTGGGAGCGTGAGGAGGTTCAGTCAGGTTATGGTGGAATTTTTTGTGATTTTCAAGGTGAGGGTTGTCGGTGCTTTTTCTTCATCCCTTGATATTTCTAGTTCTGTTGTTGCTGAGGTTACCTGATCAAAGCAATTGAGTTTGCTTGGATTCATGATTGGAACTATGGAAGCATATTTGGTTTGAAGTCCGCTTGTCTTTAATTCTAAATTTTCTTCTCTCCCAAATGGTGCGTTAATCCCAACTAGATGTGGCATGGAAGATTGTGGGCATGGAAGATTGTGGCATCAGAACTCAGAAGTCATTGGTCCTTAAACAATAAGGTAGAAAACATAACCTGCGGTTTACAGCATCAAGGTACCCAAATGTTCCATTGGCATCATGTATATGATCGAGTGTCTCTTCCAGTTGCAAGAACTTAATTTTAAACATGCTTCTGGATTTACCGGAGGTGATATCCTCTTGCAATCCAGAAACCCAAAATTGGAGCAATGTTCTCCTACTAGATTTGTAGGAATAGTCCAATTAGTTTCCGCATTCGTATATTTCCAATCTTATTTTAACAGTGCAAGAATAACTAACACGTAGGCCTTTCAGTTTCAGACTCTGTGTGTGACTTCATCATGAGCACTAAGAAGCTTTCAGATTGAGTGCGGGACGTCATGTCAACAGAGACACTTGAACTAGTACTGCAACCATCACTCTCATCAACCTCTGGAACCTTTGCTATTTCAGGTGGAACCTCAATTTCCAAACATTCCTTCAATTCCTTATACACGACAGTGATATCTGGTCTTTCGGTAGCTGTTGAGGACACACATTCCATGGCGATTTCTACCGCCTTCCAAGCAGAGGAAACGTTATAAGTCCCTGCTTGTATACTTGAATCCAGTATGCTTTCAATATCTCTTCTCTCAAACATAGGCCTCACCCATTGACATATGTGAACAGGTTCGGGTTCTACATCCGTTATTATTGCTGTTCTGCCGGTGATCAGCTCTAGCAACACAACCCCAAAGCTGTATATATCACTCTTTTTGTTCAGCTTTCCTGTGGTGTAGTATCTGAACATAATTAAATGAAAAGAAGAAAATCGAAGAATGTAAGTTATGCTTATCTATCAGCAATTTAGAGCAACTTATATGTCTTATATATGTCTTTACTAACTTACGCAGGATCAAAGTATCCGCGAGTTCCTCTGACGTGATCTGTCATGGTATGAGTGGCAGTTTCAGTTGAAAGAAGTTTGGAAACACCAAAATCACATATCTTGGCTTGCATCTTTTCAGTTAACAATATATTGGAGGTCTTTATATCTCTGTGGATTATGGGAGGCTTGCAATCATTATGTAGATAATCCAGTCCTGCAAAATATCATCTGCCTTTTAAAAGCCTAATCGATGTCAGGTACTAATGTACATCATATTGCAACTCGATCATGATTTAGAACTAAATGATGAATATATATAGGGGAACCAAAGAAACAAACTCTTTAACTTATATATTCATCTTATATCTCAGCTATTCTATACCATGTGCTGCATCCACTGCGATTTGAAGTCTCTCCTTCCAAGTCAAAATGTTTCCTGTATCTACATCTGAACCCCAACAGTGCACATATGATTGCATTTAGGCCATATAAGTGATCATCAAGTAATGCAAGCACATCATATATATAGATGAAGAATGATAAGTGCATACCTGAAAATGTTAAATGTTGCTGCAGATTTCCATTGGCCACATATTCAAATACAAGTGCCATAGTCTTTCCATCATAGCTGTAGCCAATGAAGGAAACCACATTTCTATGATGAGCTCTCATCAATAGCTTAACCTGCATACAGTTTGTTATATATGGCTCAAAGTTAATGTTGATTGTGGTTTTGGAACAGTCCGAGTCGCTTTAGAGCTAGATTGTTAACTTATCTACCTCATTTTGAAATTCACTGGAGCCTGATGCGGAAATAAGTAACTTGACAGCAACTTGAATATCATTTTCCAGAAGACCATGATAGACTTTTCCAAATCCACCTGCTCCAATTGGCGATGCAAAATTATTGGTAATCTTTACAAGCTCCGAGTACATGAAGCGTCGACCATCCTCCAACTCCAATGAACTATTTTGGATCTCTACACCAAAAACCAGAGTGATCATCACATAAATGAGGAGCTAAAAAACTGAAAATCCTGCATTCCAAGTCGGCCTATGTATTCATTTTGCTAACCTTGTTGTCTGTTCCTTGTAATGCTCCATAGGTTTGCAAACACCGTTATGTAGATGATAATCTGAGCACTTGCCACTATAGAGGCAATCATGATTTTGTGGTTTTTACTTTTCGAAGGTGTTTGGTCCAAACTGACATAAAGAAGCTTGATGGTTAACAGTTATTAACGTGCTTTAATTGGAGTAAATCTTTTGTAATAACCTGCATTTGAATCATGGATGATTTCTGAATTCTAGTTGTATACTACTAATTCTAGTGTTCTACATAATTAGAAAACTTCGAACCTACTATTAACCCCTTGCACTTGCACATGGTTGTCTTATCACTACCACATTCCTCAAGAACTTCATATGCAACATAGGCTTTGTTTGATATTGTGGTTTAAAAACTCAGTTTTAAATAAGTAATCCTCAACCTGCCTTTTAAAATCGTGGTTATTTAAACTAAAAAGTTATAGATAAACACGTTTTATAATTTTACCAAACAGAAAATCTATTTAAAATAATAATTATAAGTGATTTTAATCTTCAAAACTTAATACCAAACTCCACATACTTAACATTTGACACGTTATAATAACAAGAATTGATTAATCAGGACTCTCAAATGGAACATCGTAAAACGTGACAATATATAATGGACTAGGTACCTGATAGGACAGAAAACAATGCTGTAGTCATTAGCTGACGCACAGGTGTACGTACTCTGGTTGTCATCATACGAGTAGGTATACGCTTGTGGGCATCTTTGTTTGAAATAATCGCTATATACGGTCCCATCACACGTGTCGGATGCACAATACGTACAACAAAACCGCGAATTATTGAACGCCATGCACGGCGTCATGCACGCCACGGTCCCTTGGCTCCCCTCACGCGCCACCCTCAGCTCCTTGGGACAATCGCCGTTCAAGTCGGCCGAGCATCCAGAATACCTGCAGTTGTTGCTGCCTGCTCCGCGAGGCTCCACCACTATCGGGAGGTTGAACCCGGTGACGAGGCTGACGAAATAGAAGTCCATGCCGCCGGTCCTGTTGAGACCGAACTCGGCTGCAGTAGCCGGCAGACTGCCAAAGTTTCCATCGCACTCGATTTTTCCGGTGCCGCAGTCGGCGGTGAAACATGAGAAGTTTCCGCTCGAATATTCGTTGCAGAGTGTCCGGGCCCAGACACGACCTGTCCAGGAGTTGGGGACGGAGAGGTTCAAGGACGCGCCGCTTTCGAGCGTGAAGCCGGTGGTCGACAGGTTTACTCTGCCGGTGGAGAGAATTCCGGGCCAGATTGTGTAGTTGCACTTGTTGACTATCTGGAGCGATACGGACTCTGTTTCTGCACTCGATCACTAAAAAGTAAACACCAGTTTGTTCGATCAATCAATAAGAAACAGATATGGAGGAGTTGATGATGGATTGCTTACCTGAGAAGAAGAAAGAGAGGGTGAGGATCGTGACTAAAAGAGGACTCGCACCCATTATAGAAATGAAGGTGAAGAATAATCCAATTAGTCATTCGAGTTTGAAAGTTAGAACTGAGATGAAGAACACGAAAGGTTTTTGTCCCGCTGGAAACTTCCACGAACAATAGATGATTGAAGACACTCCGGTTTGCTCCACAAGACACTCCGATCAAATAGTGGTCGGATAGAAATTTTGAAAAACCGGAGTGTCTTGTGGAGCAAACTGGTGAAAAAGTCCACACGCAAGACTTTTCAATCTTCAAGAAAACCCCTTCAGCGACAAACTTGTTTTGTCTCTAATTATATTATTTTTGTCGCCCATTACTACGGGTGACAAAATGCTTTTGTCGCTAAGTTTGTCTCTAGTAGTACGTGACAGATTGTTTTTAGTGACGAATGTTAAATTTTGTCACTCAAAACTAAAGGGGACAAAATATTATTTTTCGCCTATACACTTATATTTTGTCACCAATAACATTCCAACAATTGCCATAATTCCATGAATGACGAGAATTTTAAAGAAATTGGCAGAAATTTTAAATAAAATGGTGGGACTGTTGTAAGTTGATGACAAACAGTTAAGAATGAGTGACAAAACAGGTTTGTCACCAATACTTAGAAATAATATTTTTTATTTAATAATATTTTTTATTTTCCTATTTAATGTTATTTTCCTATTTTGATAGTTTTTTTTTTTAAATTCATATAATTAGATTACCAACATTATGGAATGAAATTAAATAACAAATATATTGAAATAATTACTTGTACTAAATAAATGAAAAGATTGCAAACCCAAGAAAGTCATTGTAATTAACATTCATAGTTTTACACAAACAGTAACTAGCGAAAACAAATTTCTTGGTTTAAGATAGAAAATGGAAAACCAAAGTTCCTACCATCTAATCTGCACCCTCATCTTACTCCCCTTCTCCATCCCCATACATATTCACATCATCATCCTCATTATCATAAACGTCATCATCATCATCTTCATTATCATAAACATCATAACCTTCAACAGTAGCAAGTTGCGCTTCGATGTGCCTGAGGTGCCTCAATAGCCTTTGCACTGTAGTTGTTAGCTTAACAACATTTTGTTCTGTCATGGAGGCACTAGATTTACCACTCTCGGAAGAAGAGTTGCATTCTTTTCGTGGACCATAACCCAGACTGCGAATGCCTCTATCCTTTGCTTTTCCAACACCTTTTTCCAAGATATTTAGCTGCATTGAAACTGGAACTTCTATCTCGTCAAGTGAGGCTGCCCCAAGAACTTTAGCTAGCTTCTCCTTGGTTTGATTCAATTCTGCTAACATTTTGTTCTACATAATTGAACAATGACAAAGTTATTGACCGAAAGGTGAAAAGAATAACTTATAAATTGAAAATATTTTTAACAAAAGCTAACCCCTCTTTGTTCAGGTGCTTCGTTGATCCATTGACCATCCTGATGTTGATGTTCAGCGGTCCAATTCTCGACAAAAGTCACTTTTTTACCTTTCTGTTTGTGCTCAAAATAAACAGTCAAATTAATCACAACTCGCTTACTCCAAACACACAAATGTATGTCAATAAATAACTAGAAACATGAGTAGATTTACTGATACAAACTTTAACTAAAAACACATAGCATCAAATAAAAATTAAACTCTAAATGACATGTTAGTGCAGCAAGAAGCAGAGTGCAGTATTACACTCACCCTACATATCTAAAGGCATGTATGCAGACCTTTAATACTTCTCATGAATGACATATGCTGCTAGAAAAAACGGTTGAATCTGCTCTTTCAATTGCAATCAATCAGTTCAGAATTTAGAGTTGCCTACATCTGTGTGCTTATCCTAGTTTCAATGATTCTCAAAGAATAAACCAACATCCACACACATGAGATGAACAAGTAGGACACCGAACACTATGTTTAGTACCAATTTATTCCAATAAAGACTAACGCATGAGAAAATTACCAATGAAGCCTTAATTACCTGAACTGCAGCTTCCATATGTTTTTGGTAAGGCCGTGAACCTCCACAATGATTATATTCTTTTTTATTTCGATTTTCAGCATTTTTTTGACTTCGTTTCTGCAATAACAAGACATTAAATATATAGTATATGATAAAATAACTTTGAGTAATATCAAGATACACAAGGCACTATACCACATAGGATTCATCCATGAACACCTCGTCACATAGCCACTCCCATTCATCTAGTGATCTTTCACCAAAAAGTTTTTCTTCGGGCGGGTGTGCTCGAGCATATTCTACATTATGAGCATACTTTTTAAAATGACCATGCAATTTGTTTCTCCAAGATCCATACGCCTTTCCCATTTTCTTCTCAACAAATCTCCTCAGCTCCAAGTCACTCCAGTTGAAGTCAAAGTTAGTCTACAATCAAAGAAACAAATAGATTAGCAAATTAGACGAACACTATACGAAAAAAGACATTTTATAACTCACCGTCAGTGCTTGTTTGATATCGTTCTTCTCTTCCTCAGTTACGTCCTTCCACCATTTGACCTTTAGTGGAGCCAATTTGCGTGTGAAGGACCCAATTTCATTAACAAACATAGCATTAGCTTGAACCGTCTCAGGGAGCTTTTGATCCTTGTCCATCTTGATTGGAATTCTCTGTTTGGTCGCACTGAAAATATTAGACGCTTTCAATCCTATTGTAATGCCACGGGTCTTCTTCAGAGGTTGATCTGGAACTAAAGGAGGGTCAGAATTCCCATTTGGAGTATAATGCTCAAAGTCCATTTGGATTTCAACTCTCTTCTTTTTTGGATTGATCACAGCAGAAGTTCCCGGCTTCTTTGTAATGCCACGCCCTTTCTTCACAGGCTCGCGACAATTTCCAGTTGGATTAATTTGCTCATCATCCATCTCAATTTGATTGATATATAAAAATTTAAATGTGCATATCATCCAACCATTCATTTGAAAGTCTTCACTTAGTTCTTAATAGGAAAGTCGTCTTTAGAATCTCTCTCAGAGAAGCTTAACGTAACAAGGATTAACCGCTTGAAGATTGATACCCAAACATTATCAAAAATTGATGAATTTCTACTATATATAATCATATTTAATTATACTAGTCACATTTTAAGGTCGATTCTTCCAAATTTCAATTCCTTGATATTTTTTTATTGGAGTGAAATTTTATTAACGGCCAAAAAATCACATCAGTTGAGGATTACTCAGCAAACTCACTATCAGAAATAAGACTATAAAACCACAGGCCCCTGCTAGCTACAATACCAAGCTTATGGAAAGTTGAGTGCCAATCTAGCCACTGTGGGCTACTATATTGAATCTCATCTTAACATGTTTCCTGAAGATTAACTCAAGTTCAGTCATAATTGGTGTAGAAAAATTTATATTTTCATAAAACCAGAAACTAACTTGGTCTTGTTCAGTGTTGCTTTAGACATCCTGTGCATGAACATTTTGGGGTTGTCATGGTTGTGGTTGTGTGTGTCGTCCCTCCTCTTTGAGCGAGAGTTTTGAGATTTGGTAGAGTGTTGTTGTTGGTCGTATCGTTAGATGTCATATGGTTATGGCGTCGTGTATATGGATTATTTTAATTTATGTTATTTTTTGTTGTCAATTTGATAGGGAGGTTGCTTGCCTGTACATGTATGTGACAATTTTAACATATAATGTATGAAATAGTTGGTTTTTCTTGAAGTTGATTGTGAGGACGTATCAAAACTTAAGAATTAGATTTGGCTACGGTGAAACTCTCTTCAGTTATTGCCCACTATAATGACTGTTTTTTTTAGTTCACTACCGAAATCCCGTGGTTTTTGATTATCAACATATTATTTTTCCAAAAAAGAAAAGAAAAAAGGTTTCTAATAAATTAAAACCGGGACTCTATCAGTCCGGTTATAGCACAGAGGGGAGAGAGACCTCTCTTACGTGTCACTCACACACCATGTCCTCCTTCACTCTCCCCGATGACGACTCCGTCCCCAACGCCGGGTCAACCCGCCCCTTCGACGACAACGACTACCTCCGCTACGAGCACGACGCCGTCGTAGTAGACGACGTCTTCGCGGCTGCTCAGCCACTCACTGATCCTCCATCTCCGCCGTCGATCTTCGCTGCCGGATCGAACGATCCGATTCTGCCGGAGATGCCGCCGGAGGAGGGCGCCGCTCTCAGGGAATGGAGGAGGTAATGTTTCGGATTCCTCTTAGTTTTGCAATTGAGCGATTGAATCTGTAGAGCAATATGTTGAATTTGGATTTTTGTGCAATTCAGTTGAAGTTATTGGCTTTTGAATAGGTTTGATCTGTAATTTAGGTGAGAGAGTGAGTGAAAGTTGTTTTTAGTCTCAGTAGTTTTGAAGAATTGCATGTATAGTGATTGATCATTAGGTTTTTATATGAGATTCAGTTGGAAGTATAGCTTGTGAATTGGTTTGATCTGTTCTTTCGGTGCGAAAGTGACCAAAAATTTGTTTTAGTTTCATAATTTGGAAGAATTACATGCCTAGTGAGTTGTGATCACGTTATATTCACTTCATATAGTTGTGGAGCAAAATTGGGATTGCTAGGTACTTGTTGATACTATCCGAAAGTGGTCGATTTACTTTTGTTGAAATATTTTGTATTAATTATGTTTTTATGGAAGATGGTGGAGAGGGAATGGTGAAATCATGTGAGGTTGTGAGGTAGAGATCTTATATACCAAACTTTGTGATATTCAGGCAGAATGCAATTCAGCTGGCGGAGAAGGAGAAGAGAGAGAAGGAGTTGTTGAGCCAAATCATCGAGGAAGCTGAAGAGTTCAAGGTTGAATTCTACCAGAAGAGGAAGATCACTTCTGAGAATAACAAAGCTGCTAACAGGGAAAAAGAGAAGGTAGCGCAAGTTAACTTTTCTATATATTATGGTTTTCTCTATTCTTTGTTTGAATGCGTTATTTGTGATGTAATGTCAACTTTTATCTTGGCTGTATCTGTTTTGACTTTTGAGTATGGTTGTCACATATGTTAAGATCCTTTTGTGCCGATACTGAATTTAATTACTCACATAGTGTTTACGATTTATATGCTGATCCATTTGCCTTGTTGAAGGAGATTTCTAAGAAGAAATACATCTAGTTGAGAATTCATGTCAACTGATCTTGAATTTATCCTCTGAAACAGAAACAATCTTGGGTTTTCATAAAGTAATTTTCTCCCTATTAGAACTTGGACTTGTTCTCAACTTAATGTGTTAGCAATCAGAACTATAGGATTCACTGCATGAATATCTGCTACAACATTTCCCTGGTAGCTGTCATTGACAAATATATGGTGTTAGTGCTGTATAAAGGATAAATAAACAAGTCCTTTTTCACTTAGCTTGGTAAGCCTACCTCATTGGTTTTGGATAGGAGTTAGAATGTATCAGCTTAAAATTAAGCTTGTATATTCGGTAATCCACTACTATAGTATGAGAGTGTTTCTCAAGTGTCTGTTGCGTTGTCAGTTAGGGATCTTCTTTGGATTCTTTATCTTTGAGAATTAGTCTCATGGGTATCTCTGTTCTTGCAAGTTTCTACTCATTCACCAGAAAACAATGGCGGACCTAGGATTTTAGAGTGGGGTGGGCTAGAATGTTTTTTGTAGATCAATGTATGTGACACCCAGATTTGTTATTAATATTGTAAAATGAGTTCTTTTTAGGTAATTTTTTTCATGTAGTTAATTGATATCCCTTAAAAAAGCCACATTTAGTTCGATAACCAAAATTCTATGACAAAATTGCACCCCACTCTTGAATAAAAGCAAAACTTTCAATTACTAAAAAGAGAAACGACAAGTCAACAAGAGAAAAAAGAGAAACAGAGAAAAAAAAAGTAAGAAAAAATAAAAACGTTAAACTAATTTATTTTTTATTTTTTAAAAACATGAATGCGTTTTAGACGACCGTGCCTAATGCCTTTAAGCAAAATGAAAAATAAATTCAAAAAAAATGTATCAAGAAAAGGAAAATATATATCTAACGAAAAAAAAAGATAACATGTGGACTAAAATTTAACAACATAAGGGCTAAGTATATAAATTTGAGGTGTTCTAGTTTTAAAAAATTAATATTTTGAACTAAAATTAAGCCACGAAGTAAGGTTTATTCAAAATCTGGGGTGGGCTGTATCCCACCGTAGCCCATGTGTAGGTACGCCTTTGCCAGAAAGCACATTCTTGCAGTTATTGAAGGGTTGGATAGCTCTCTTCTAAATTTAACAATGCACAAACAAGAATAGATGTGCAACAGCTTGATTATGGGAGAGTAATATCACCGTTTCTGCTTTGCAGAATTCTGGGTAACATGGATAAACCTAGATTCTCCCACCTCTGTGCTAATATTGAATGTCCTAACTAGGTTGTTTTGTGGGTTTAATGATTTTTGGAGCTCTGGTCTCTTTAACTAAACATTCTGGAATTTCATATCTCTGGTCTCTTGTACTTAGATTCTCTGTTATCTGGATTGTAAGATTTGGTAAGTTAGAATTGAGAAGCGATTGATGTTCCTGGCGTTTATTTGTTTTGAATATCTCTGTCTTTTCACAGATGTTTGTTGCCAGTCAAGAGAAGTTTCATGCTGAGGTAGACAAAAATTACTGGAAGGCAGTTGCAGATCTCATTCCAAATGAGGTGCCAGCTATAGTGAAGAGAGGGAAGAAGGATCAGGAAAAGAAGCCTTCCGTAGTTGTTGTTCAAGGTCCAAAACCTGGTAAGCCAACTGAGCTCTCGCGGATGAGGCAGATACTTCTGAAATTGAAGCATAATACGCCTCCTCACCTAAAGCCTTCGCCACCAGCACCAGTCGCTGCCCCTGAGGCGGCTGTTGCTGCTGCTGTGGCAGTTGCACCTGAGGCTATATCTGCTGCCTGATAATTTTGATTGGTGTTCTCTGTTAACTTTCAAGTCTATATTTTCATAGTAACAAAGCACTTTGATCAATATTGTGAAGTTTTTCTTGTTTTAGTTAACCTGGAACATTTTTTAATGGACACATTCAGGAAACCTGTGTTTCAAGTTGTGTTTCATATGTACAAAATCTGAAAGAACCCAAAGGGGCTGGACTTGGTTCGATCGGTTAAGTTTTTTGGGTAGTAATTCTTGACCATAATGATGAATTTTCGTCCTCATTTTATTTTATGGTAGACATTAATAATCGCCTAGTCCCCGACTAGTTCTTAGGGTTCTAGTCCCTGGGTTTCCACCGGACTTGGGCCTATCGTTTTTTAGAATCTTCATATTCTTCAAAGCTTCAAGATTGCATGGGCCGTCCGATTGGGACCGGATGACGTCCAAAAATCCGCCGGAAACAATGCATACTCTTGACCAGCTGAGCGTCTTTGAAATGCATAAATTGAAACGCTAGCTGAAACATGAATCTTGCACATAGGTTGGGTTGGTCTGAGTTTCAAAGAAAGAATTCAACTTTGATTCGTTTCAATCATGGTCTTGTCTTATGTCTGTCTGATCAACTTCGAATAATTCTGCTTAGTAATTTTAGTTCAATAAATGTTAATTGAAACCTCAGAACTATCCAGGTCATGTACTACTGATTTCACAGTTCTTTCCAGAAGAAGATCAACCTCAATACTATCCTCGTCATCAATTCCGAGTTCGATTGACGAGAAAGTCTCAAAGAAGAATTCAACTTGGATTTTTTTTTTTTTTTTCAGAATAATTATTTTAATTTACCTATATAATATTATGGTAAATTATTATGGTAAAAGACATGCAGCGAATTAATATACCTATATAATATCATGCGTTTTTAAAAATAACTCCCGCTTAAAACTGGTGCTGTGAATCACGAATGTTATATATATCACATTTTCAGAGATCAATTGTCCCATCAAACCATTATCTTCCTGCTGCTAAATGCTAATGGAGAGCTGCAGATTCCTTCATGTCCTGACCCTTCTCCTTTTCATCAACCTTCTCCAACCTACCACTGTTGTAAGTTCACTTGGCAATGAAACCGATCACTTGGCTTTGCTCAAATTCAAAGAATCCATAGTCGCCGATCCACACCGGTTCTTGAACTCATGGAATGACTCTGTTCACTTCTGCAAATGGGGAGGAATTACTTGCGGCAGGCGGCATCAGAGAGTAAGAGCCTTGAAACTACAACATGTTGAGTTGCATGGCACCATATCACCCTACATCGGCAACCTCTCCTTTCTCAGGACCTTCAGCCTTCTCAACAACAGCTTCTCTGGCAAGATTCCGCAACAAGTTGATCATCTGTTCCGACTGCGAGATCTCACTCTAAGTTACAATATGTTGGAGGGGGGAATTCCTGCCAACCTGACCTTGTGCCGGGAACTAAGGATCATAAACAGTGCATCAAACCGCCTTACGGGTAAAATTCCTTCAGAGATTGGCTCGTTGAGGAAGCTTGTTTTTCTCAATCTTCAGGTTAACAATCTGTCAGGAGGCATCCCACCTTCATTGGGAAATCTTTCATCACTCACAACTCTTTCTTTGTCTGGTAATAACTTGGTGGGCAATGTTCCAGAGGAACTAGGCGTATTGAAAAGTTTGTCTTTCTTTGGAATTAGTCTCAATAATCTTCATGGTATGATCCCTCCCTCCCTTTTTAACATATCATCTATGAACGTCTTCGTACTTACATCGAATAAGTTTGAGGGCAGTATACCACCTAGTATAGGCCTAAACATGCCTAATCTCCAAAAACTGTATCTCAGCGATAATGAATTCTCTGGACAAATCCCAGCTTCAATTTCCAATGCTTTTCAGCTTCAGGAGCTTGATCTCGGGGAAAATAATTTTGTTGGCCAAGTTCCGGCAAGTTTGGGAGTTCTTCCTAATCTCCAGTTCCTTAGCTTAGAGTTCAATAAGTTATGAAGTAATTCATCTAATGATTTGGAATTTATAACCTCCTTGACCAATTGCAGCATTATGGAAGTGCTTGCTCTGACTAGTAACAATTTCGGTGGTGTTTTACCCAACTCCGTAGCGAATTTCTCAACCCAACTGACTGGACTCTACCTTGGGAGCAATCAAATAGTAGGAGCGATTCCTGAAACAATAGGAAACCTCAACAATTTAATAGTATTGGGCCTAGATCATAACTTGTTCACAGGTATTATTCCAGCTTCTTTGGGAAAGTTACACAAGCTGCAAAGATTATCTTTATCTACCAATAGATTATCAGGTGGGATCCCATCTTCCCTAGGAAATCTCATCCAGTTGTTTCAACTGTACTTATACGCAAATGAATTAGAAGGAATCATTCCTCCAGATATTGGTAGTTGTCAAAGTCTGCAGTTAATAGATGTATCACACAATAAGCTTAGTGGAGATATACCATCCCAGGTCATTGGTATGTCCTCCTTATCTGACTTACTCAACTTATCGCAAAACTCGCTAACTGGCAGCCTGCCTGTGGAAGTGGGCAAGTTGAAGAATATCAGGACATTAGACATCTCTGGAAACAATCTGACAGGAGAAATTCCAGAAAGCATTGGAGGCTGTCAAAGCCTTGAATCTCTTTCACTACAAGGGAACCTCTTTCAAGGAATCATACCTTCTTTGGATTCCTTGAGAGGTCTTCAGTATCTAGATCTTTCACAAAACCACTTGTCAGGACATATTCCAGAAGACCTACAACGACTTCCGTTCTTAATCTATTTGAACCTTTCGCTCAATAATCTGGAGGGTGAGGTCCCGAAAGAAGGAGTTTTTCGAAACATCAGTGCAATATCATTGGCTGGAAATACCAAACTTTGTGGTGGTGTTTCAGAAATGCAGCTACCAGCATGCACCATAAATGTCCCAAAGTTGAGACAATTTCGTGGTTTCAAACTGAAGTTCACAATTTCTTTAGTCGTTGGATGCTCTCTTCTATTTGCATTCCTCTTAGTTTTTTATTGGAGGAGGAACACTCTAAAGAAGGAACTATTATCTGAAGCGGAATCAATCAACTTCCTCTCAAAGGTTTCATACCAGACACTTCATCAAGTTACTGGCGGATTCTCTCCGAGCAACCAAATTGGATCAGGCGGTTTTGGCTCTGTATACAAAGGGATTCTTGATCAAGAAGAAAACATCGTTGTTGCCATAAAGGTCCTCAACCTTCAACAGAAAGGAGCTTCGAAGAGTTTCATGGCTGAATGCAATGCATTGAGAAATATCAGGCACAGGAATCTTGTGAAGATCATTACATGTTGCTCCAGCACTGATTACAATGGTAATGACTTCAAAGCTCTAGTATTTGAGTATATGTCAAATGCGAGCTTAGAAGACTGGTTGTACAGAGAAAACCAACCAAGGAGTGGTTTGAACCTTCTTCAAAGACTCAATATTGTTGTTGATGTGGCTTCTGCACTGTGGTATCTTCATGATCACTGTGAACCACAAATTATTCACCGGGACTTGAAGCCAAGCAATGTTCTTCTGGACGATGACATGGTTGCTCGTGTTGGTGATTTTGGGTTAGCAAGACTCATCCCACCGTCTACAGACTCTTCTGAAAATCAAAGTAGTACAGTTGGGATAAAGGGAACCATTGGCTATGCTGCTCCAGGTAATTACCAATCTTACCAATCTTCCCCTATATATAGTTACTAAATTACTGTACTTAGGTTCCTAATTTTACACACATGCAGAACTGATATAGTTGATTGTTTTATGAATTGTAGAGTATGCAGTTGGTGTTGAGCCGTCAACACAAGGGGATGTATACAGTTATGGGATACTTGTGCTGCAATTGTTCACGGGAAGAAGACCCACTGATGAAATGTTTGTAGACGGTTGCAATATCCATACTTTTGTTAAGACATGCATACGAGGAAGGCTTATGGAAATTGTAGATCCTACTCTTATTGCCACTCTAGAAGAAGAGACTACAATTTCCACAACAAACAATGAAGTGACTAGTATCCGTGCTTTCAGCTATGATATCGAAACTGGTGGAGACAACATTGACAATCAGAATTCAAGCAGGATGGACAGTTACGTGGGAAAGTGCATACTTCCAACCCTTAAGATTGGGCTTGCATGCTCGGAAGAATCACCAAGGAATAGGATGTCTATGGAGGAAGTCCACAGAGACCTACACCGAATCAAAGATGCTTACAATGGTATCAACATCCGTCGTGAGAGGCCAAGAAGAAGCTAAACAAGAGGCTAGGTGCTTTTATTTTCTTCTCTATGATTATTGATTAGTGAAACAAAATGGTTTATTTTTTTCTTTATTCTTTGTTGATTCTTTCATTTCCTCTTTATGACTGCACAATCCCCATGTTTTTGTGCAAACTTACACTGTTACACAGTATGGCATGGGAAGCGAGGAGTCACTATTCTCTGATGGAGTTGTGCTACTGGCCGTAGACGTCTAAAGACTAGGAAGTGTGAAGAAATAAGTTGTAGGCTTGTAGCTACTGATAAGCGAGTGCTTGATTTCAACATCTAGGATATGAGTTGTTTGCTGTGTAGCTCTCCCCCAAGATCTGTTGGAGACTAGTAATGTTGTAGTTCGTGAATGTGTAATAAGTGAGGCATATATGCATGTAATCCACTTTGTTTTATGGCAATTATCAGAAAAGTCAAATCTGTCCAATGCAACCCAGCAGTACCCAGCACCTCTGCACCTCTATATCTAAGAAACATTTCTTGAAACACGTACCTTACTTGCATATAATTAAGTTACCAAGTAGTGAGATCCCGGGCCAAGAGTGGGAGCTTCACTTACACTGCGTATGTCCATTTCGGTTCATATGCTTTCACGTCATCGATCACCTTCTCTTTCTTATGAACTCTTTCTTTCTTAATTGCCATTGTCCAAAATGAACCAAATAAGAGGTGCCCAGACTTTGATATTACCTTGAGCTGAAATTTCTTAAGGAAACCCTCAGTGCAATCAGGACTCCAAATCAGACCAATGTCTCTCTCTTTATTCGGAGCTAGCCTCTAGACACTAATTGTCTAATGGTTGATTTATGTTTATATATTGATTTGCTCTCCTGGCATGGTTGCACTTTCTGTTTCTTACTGTTATCCTTGTGTTTCTTACTGTTTAATTTCGTTATTCGGTCTTAAGGATTAATCCCTCTTAACCTCAAGGCTAGGCTTTAGTTAACTAAAGTTAGCTAGCAATGTTCATGATGCTACTAAGGGAGATATGACATTTTTGGTCATGACTTGAAGCTAGGGGCATTCCCACTGAAGAAACTTAAAACTCACTAATTTCCTTCAAGAACGCTAGAAACTAGTTCAATGTTGATACAAATGAATCTATATTGTTGTCAAGTATCGACATCAGCCTGAAGTAGTCTTTGCCTCAACTTGTAATTTGGGTCACAAGCGCTTGAAGTCGACTTGATAGAGGATGGTTAGATCGATCTCAATCTTCTCATAATTGCATGACATCGATCTAAGTGTTAATCTCTATATGCTCTAGAAGGCTCAGAATTAAGATCCATTTCATGCATTCTTCCCTTCTGTAACTCATGCTCATGATCCTCGTCCATATGGGTTATCAACCAGAAAAGAATTAAATGGCACTAACTAAAATAAGTCCAGCAAGTGACATGAAATATTGGTCTAATATATGCAAACTTGATAAGGTGATCATTATTAGTTACTGTGTGCATTTTTATTCTCTTGTAACCAGATAGAACTTGTTTTGTATTTTGCGCAATCGAGAGCGAAACAGAAACAAGTAAACAACCAAATTAGCAAAAAATATTTTTGGTAAGCAGGGTTTAAACTTTCAAGTGATGCCTTGCCCTGCCTTGAACCTCAACGTACCATACTCCAGCTAAAACAAAGACATATATAGCATGAACTTAATTAAATGAATAAAACAGTCTATCAGTCCGTCTCAATTACGAGAGCATCTTCAGTACACGGCGTGTATCTTCATATACATACATGGATGATCAGGATTAAAGGAAATAATATAGAAACATGGTGGTCAAACATATAAATTGTTATGAATGGTTAAGATTGTGTCGTGTAAATACACGTCGTGCATACAAGAATTTCCGCTCAATTAATAGACATGACTGACCGCCAGCACTAAGTCCATATCTTTAGTCTTCTCCATGCTCCCTGCATCAAAAACCACTGATAGTAACTGATGAACCACGGCCTAAAGACTTTCTAGCAACATGAAAAGGATGTTAAATACCAAGCACATTTTGACAGTGATTTGCCTTAATTTTCCCATCACCGGCGTACTAGCTTCCTGCTGCATACACAAACTGAATGGAGAGCTTCACATACCTACATGTCCTGACCCTTCTCCTTTACATCAACCTTCTCCAACCTACCACTGTTGTGAGTTCATTTGGCAATGAAACCGATCGCTTGGCTTTGCTCAAATTCAAAGAATCCATAGTCTCCGATCCACACGGGTTCCTGAACTCATGGAATGACTCCGTTCACTTTTGCAAATGGGGAGGAATCACTTGTGGCAGACGGCATCAGAGAGTAACAGGATTGAACCTATCAGACGCTGATCTGAATGGAACCATATCACCCTACATAGGCAACCTATCCTTTCTTAGGCTCATCAGCCTTCCAAGGAACAAGTTCTCTGGCATGATTCCGCAACAAGTTGGTCAATTGTTCCGACTACGACATCTCAATCTCAATACCAACATGTTAGAGGGGGGAATTCCAGTCAACCTGACCTTCTGTCCAGAACTGAGTGTCATAAGTATCCGAGAAAACCGCCTTAAGGGCGATATTCCATCAGAGATTGGCTCGTTGACGAAGCTTGTGCTTCTTAGCCTAGTGAGAAACAATCTGACAGGACGCGTCCCACCTTCCTTGGGAAATCTTTCATCACTCGAACAACTTGCCTTGGGAGAGAACAATCTGGTTGGCACAGTTCCAGAGGAGATGGGACAACTGAGAAACCTATGGTTATTTAGTATTAATTATGGTAATCTCTCTGGTATGTTGCCTCCCTCCCTTTTTAACATGTCATCTATGCAAGCCTTTTCATTTGCGGGTAATAAGTTTGAGGGTATTCTTCCACTTCCACCCAGTATAGACCTAAACATGCCTCATCTCCACACAATGTTCCTCGGCGAAAATGAATTCTCTGGACAATTCCCGGCTTCTTTTGCCAATGTTTCTCAGCTTCTAGTGCTTGATGTTTCGATAAATAATTTCATTGGGCAAGTTCCCACAAGTTTTGGAGTTTTACCTAATCTCCAGCGGCTCAATTTAGAGGGGAATAATCTAGGAAGTAATTCTTCTAATGATTTGGAATGTATAACATTCCTCACAAATTGCAGTAATTTGAAAATCCTTGCTCTGGATGATAATAATTTTGGAGGTGTTTTACCTAACTCTGTAGCCAATTTTTCAACCAATCTTACTCAACTCTACCTTGGGCGCAATCAAATAGTGGGAACGATTCCTGAAACATTAGGAAATCTCAACAGTTTAATATTCTTGGGCCTTGATGTAAACTTGTTCACGGGTATTATTCCATCTTCTTTTGGGAATTTACAAAAGCTGCAGTATTTAACTTTAAATACCAATAGATTATCAGGTTGGATCCCATCTTCCTTAGGAAACCTCACTCAATTGTTTCGACTCCTTATATTTGAAAATGAATTAGAAGGAAGCATTCCACCAACTATTGGATATTGCAAGAATTTACAGATTATGAACATTTCACAGAACAGTCTTAGTGGAGATGTACCACCAGAGATTTGTGGCCTTTCCTCACTCTTAGTTCTCGACTTGTCTGAGAACTCACTAACGGGTAGCTTGCCTGTTGAAGTCAGTAAGTTGAAGAATATTTATCACTTGGACATCTCCGGAAACAATCTGACTGGAGAAATTGCAGAAACCATTGGGGAATGTCAGAGCCTTGAATATCTTTACCTACAAAGGAATCTCATTCAAGGCACAATACCTTCTTCTTTGGCTTCTCTTAGAGGTCTTCAGTATCTAGATCTTTCACAAAACAACTTGTCAGGAGAGATTCCAAAAGAACTGCAGAGCCTTCAGTTCTTGATCTATTTGGACCTTTCGTTCAATAATTTGGAGGGCGAGGTACCGAAAGGAGTTTTCCGAAACATCAGTGCAATATCATTGGATGGAAATACCAAACTATGTGGTGGTGTTTCCGCATTGCGGCTACCAGCTTGCCCCATCAATGTACTAAAGAAGAAGAAGTTCAATGGTTTAAAACTATATTTCACCATTTCTTTAGTCGTTGGATGCTCTCTTCTGTTTGCAATCATCTCTGCACTTTATTGGAGGAAGAAAACTCAAAAGACGAAACAACTATCTGCAGTACCATCAATCAATTTCCTTTCCAGGGTTTCATATCAGACACTTCATCAAGCTACTGGCGGATTCTCTCTGAGCAATCAAATTGGATCAGGCAGTGTTGGCTCTGTATACAAAGGGATTCTCGATGAACAAGAAAACAGTGTAGTTGCCATAAAGGTCCTCAACCTTCAACAGAAAGGAGCTTTCAAGAGCTTTGTGGCTGAATGCAATGCATTGAGAAATATCAGGCACAAGAATCTTGTGAAGATCTTAACATGTTGCTCCAGCACGGATCACGATGGCAATGACTTCAAAGCTCTCGTATTTGAGTATATGTCTAATGGAAGTTTAGAGGAGTGGCTGCACAGTGAAAACCAATCAAGGAGTTTGAACCTTCTTCAAAGACTGAATATTGCTGTTGATGTGGCTTCTGCATTGTGTTACCTTCATGACCATTGCGAACCGCAAATTATTCACCGTGACATGAAGCCAAGCAATGTTCTTCTGGATGATGACATGGTTGCTTGTGTAAGTGATTTTGGGTTAGCTAGACTCATCCCAGAAACCGCAGACTCCTCTGAGAATCTAAGCAGCACAGTTGGGATCAATGGAACCATCGGCTATGCTGCTCCAGGTAACAATTTTGCATAATATAATTATTTCATGAATATCAATCTACAAGTTTTATTTGAGATTAAGATATGAATACCTAAGTAAAACAAATACCTGCATATATTGTAGCTTGAATTTAAAATCATACTAGTATGATCATAAATGAAACTTTGCGAGCTAGTTAGGTTCCAAATTGTACACAGTCAACTGATACACTTGATTGTTTTATGAATTGCAGAGTATGCTGTTGGTGTAGAGCCATCAACACAAGGGGATGTGTACAGTTATGGGATACTTGTGCTGCAATTGTTCACCGGAAGAAGACCCACTGATCAAATATTTGTAGACGGTGACAATATCCATACTTTTGTTAAGACCGCCATACAAGGGAGAATTATGCAAATTGTGGATCCTGCTCTTATTGCCACTCTAAAAGAAGAGACTGCAACTTCAACAACAAACAAAGAAGTGACCAGCATCCATGGTTACAATAATTTCGAAGCAGATGAAGAAAACGTTGACAGTGAGAGCTTAAGCAAGATGAACACTTATTTGTGGAAGTGCATTCTTCCAACCCTTAAGATTGGACTTGCATGCTCGGAAGAATCACCAAGGAATAGAATGTTGATGGAGGAGGTCCTCAGGGAGCTACACCGTATCAAGAATGCTTACAATGCTATCGACATCCGTCAAGAGGCCAAGAAGAAGCTAAACTAAGGTGCTTCTATTTTCTTCTTCATGATTAGTGCAACAAAATAATCCTCATATCATTCACTCATTTCCTCTTTATGACTGTATAATCCTCATGTTTTTGTGCAGAAACAGTATGGTATCACTGGTATATATGAGAAGCGAGGCGGCAACATTCTCTGAGTTGTACACTTGTACTACAGAAGACTTCTAAAGCGAGGATACTAGTGTAGAAGAAATAAGTACTTGCTTGATTTCAATTCCTAGGTTATGAGTTGTTTGTTGTGTACATTTCCTCTAATATCATATGGAGACTACTATTGTTGTAAGCTTAAGTATATGTAATAAGTGATTCATATAATCCAATAGGTTTGTAAGAATAGTTCTGTTTTGTGCAAAGGGAAACCAACCTAGTCCATCAGTGTACCTTTATTTACAAAACGAAGCAGTCAACGGACCCAATTCTAAATACCAAAACTTCACATGGCACAATTCTAATTACTAAAACTCTCACAATTTTTTTCCGGGAATAAAATTAATATAAAAAGAAAGAAAATACAATAATAAAGTCTAGCTCACACAGATATTTCGATCTTCTTCTTCTTCTTCTACCTTCGTTTCTTAACAGCTTCGATTCCACGCGCTCCTCCACCAAAATCTCCGATGGCGAGTCTATGGCGGGCCGCGACGGGCCTGACCTACAAGCCCGATGACCACGACGGCGTGGAGTTCTGGTCAAACCCGGAGCGGACGGGGTGGTTGACCAAGCAAGGCGAGTACATCAAGACGTGGCGTCGCCGCTGGTTCGTGCTCAAGCAAGGCAAGCTCTTCTGGTTCAAGGACTCGTCCGTCACGCGCGCTTCGAGGTCACGCGGCGTGATCCCGGTGGCCACGTGCCTGACGGTGAAGGGCGCGGAGGACGTGCTGAACAAGCAGTACGCGTTCGAGCTCTCCACGCGCTCCGAGACCATGTACTTCATCGCCGATTCTGAGAAGGAGAAGGAGGACTGGATCAACTCGATCGGACGGTCCATCGTGCAGCACTCCAGGTCCGTCACGGATTCCGAGGTCGTCGATTACGATAGCTACAAGAACTAGAAGAAGAAGAAGAAGAAAGGCTTTTAGGTTGGTTGTAATTTCGGCACGTGCATAAAAATCTCTCATTGTTGTTTCTTTTCTGGCTATATATTGGATTTTATTGGGTTTTCTCGTGTTGAATTTGGCTGCTTTGATTTTTAGGGTTTAATCCCAATTTGGGATTTGTTATGAAGTTTGATCTGATTAGTATGGAAAGTATGAATTTTTTAAGGTTAAAGATTACTGCTTTGATATATATTGATTCAATTGAGTCTGGTGTGATTAATTTTGGGTTATCAAAATTGGATATGAATCTTGTATCATTAGTCAAAATTGGATTTTTATGCTTCTTTGGTAATTGTTCAGAATGAGAATGTTCTACCCAGAATTAATTTTGATTTCCAGGGGAATCCAGAAATTGAAACCTTAGTTTTACACAAGGTGATTTTTTTTTAAACGAAAAAATATATTAGATAAAAAAGATTGCACTTAACATGAAGCCAATGTTCTTAATCTAAAGTTGGGATTACAACATCCACGAATGCAGCCTCGGCCAAGTCAATAGCGCGAGCAAGACCTGCAGCTTTGGTTTGGCACTCTTGATTCTCATCATCTGGGTCACTGTCCGCTACTATTCCTGCACCAGCTTGGAGATATGCAACCCACTCGCGGCGGGTGCTGCCATTGTTGTAGAAGTACATTGTTTCAAACCGGGGTGCTGTTGGGATTACCATGGTCCTCAGAGCTAGTGCAATGTCCATATCACCGGAGAATGAAACTGTTCCAAATCCGCCACTGTACGGGCCGCGCCTGTTCACTTCCAACTTATCTATAAGCTCTATGGCCTTCACCTGCATTACATCATGAAAACGGTGATACATATCGATGAGAATCTAAATATCTAAAAACTCAGATGGGCTACATAAAGGAAACAACATAAAAGTATAGTGATTTACCTTTGGAGCACCACTGACAGTACCTACAGGCAGTGCAGCTCGGAGCGCGTCCCAGCAAGTAAGACCGTCACGAAGCTCTCCGGTGACCTGCATGATATCCCATTACCTTAGCATCTATTTGCACTGGGGTTTATGTTAACGAACACATTGTGATCACAGAAAGAATACAAGTAATCTGAGGTGAACACATTGTGATCACAGAAGGAATACAAGTAAACTCAATCAACTCATCGAAATAGAAAGTTGATGGCCAGGTTTCACTTAGCTAATCTGAGGAGCTACAGAAAATCTTTACAGCAGCAAGTCATGTCTTTACTATCACATAATTAGTTACTAAAGTCATAGGTGCTCACCGTAGAGCTGATATGCATGACGTGCGAGTAGCGTTCTATGTCCATTAACCTGTCCACCTTAACAGAGCCAAACTTTGAGACCTGCATCAAACCGCATCACCAGAACCAGTTTATCAACTCACATTATCACTCCAGTTATAGTATCCTACAGTGAAAAAATAATTTCCACACTATTAGGTGATGGTTCAAAGACAAACCTTCCCAATATCATTGCGTCCTAAGTCCACCAGCATTATGTGTTCGGCGCACTGCTTCCCGTCCTGCAGAAGCTTAACCTCCAACTGCTGGTCCTCTTCCAATGTCTTGCCTCGTCTCGCAGTTCCGGCTAATGGCCGGTTGACAATCTTCTTCTGTTTACAACATCATACCAAAGAAACATTCTCATTAGTATATACTTACAGATTTCACCCAAAAAAAGGGGTGTACTCATCTGCACAAATCAAAAGTAATGTAGAAGAATGATTTGTCAAATTTACCTTTTTGGCACTCATTAAAATCTCTGGACTGGAAGCTACCAGTATGCATCCTCTAGCCTGTTCAAACAGAAATATAAGAAAGGAACTGTCAATTTTAGTTTACATTATCCACCAAACCAACAACAGAAGTAAATCACAATAACATACACCCTAACCTGCAGGTAAGTCAGATAGGGACTAGGATTTACTGTCCTCAGGGATCTATAGATTTCAAACGGATCAGCAAATGTACGCCGTTCGAATCGCTGACTTAGCACAATTTGGAATATATCCCCGGACAGAATATGCTCCTTTGCCTGCTTCACAATGTTCCTGTATGCCTCGCCCGTCATGTTGGAGTTAGTCAGAGCTGGACCAAATTTCTGAGTTTCCAGACTGAAAGCACCTGGAGAAATCTTTGGCCTGACAATTGACATTCAAATCAATTAGCTCTGAATCAAAGTACAACTGATGAATGTAACTATAAATAACAAGTACAATAGTCACTCACGACTCTATGTCATGGACTCGAGCCACTAAATTTTCCAACCGTCTTGCTCCATCTTTATAAGCTTTCTCAACCGAGGAGTATCGGTCTAACCTCACCCAATGAATAGCATAGATTTTCTGAAATTAAGGAAGCAACAAAATCTCATAAGTACCTCAGGAATCGATAAGTCGGTACTGAATCCTCAATGAGCAAAAAGAGTGTAATAGCTTCCAAGGAGGCGAAAATTATTTTAGTTCAAACCTTTTACATTAAAGATGAATGAAAATTTCACACAGAAAGACTGAAAATTCGAATATGTACCTTCTCTGCATGATCAAAGACAATAACATCGTCATACAGTCCTAAATTCATGTCCGGTAGATTCCTGTCATCCTCCGGAGCCTTGGAGAACGGCAGTCTCTTCTTCTCCACGTACCGGACTGTGTCGTATGAGAAGAATCCAACCCATCCACCTGTCCATAAACACTTGATTAGAGGTTGTCTTAGGAACTACAAAGGTAATTACAACTCTTACAAACCTGAACTGAAATTGAATTCCACTTGTGGAATTATAGTAAAACGATGAAATTATCATGAATAGTACATTGTAAGCTGATCCATACCACAAAAAGCGTCAGGAAGTTCATCGATGAGCTGAGGCCTCCAGTTATCCGAGATTCGTTTCGGAACCGCCATGGGATCCTCGACAAACTGCTCAATAGAACTGCCTGCTTCATGGTCAAGAACAGTCACCTTATTTTCTTTTGCAACAATTTCCATTGCTGGTTGAGCACCAACAATGCTGTACCTCCCCTGGCATAATCAAAGGAACAATGAGTCATAATGAATATCACTCAAAACAACCTGCTTCTCAAAAACCATAGATATCAAAGCATGTCTATCAGAGTCAAAAACCTGAGTGCTCTGTTCGACTGACTCAAACAGAAAACTTGGGGCCTCTCGATCATCCTCCTTCACCAAACACCGATATGCAAGAACCGGCGTGAGTTGATCAGAGAAGAGGCACTGGTAAAGAGGAACAAGATTCCCATGCTTTGATGCCTCTTCGAACTTCTTTGCATCAGTTGCTGAAAAATGAAACAAAAAACAAACAGAAACATCAGTTTCCCAAAAACATACCAAAATAAAAATTAAAAAATCTCCACAACATCATGAGATTGATACAACCAAATTTCTCAAATTTTCTTCCTTTAATATTCATATAAAAGAAAGAAAAAAACCAACGTTAAAGTTGGTATCTTTCTTACATTTTCTGCTAACCAAACATTTATGAGAAAATAAAGAAAGCCAGGAGTTTTGAATCCAAAACAGAATATTTTTCAATGAATGAGGTAAATTCAACTGGCTTTGCTTAATACATGAACACAAAAACAAGAACCAAGAACAAATTCAAGTCTTTTTAGTCACCCTTAACTTCTGAACAACCAAACAATGAAAAACAGGGCAGGGCACGTTGGATTTTGGATTTACTTAAAGACTGTTTCTTCTGAGAGCAGCATCTGATTCTCGGGACGCAGTTCAGTTTTGGGACACATGACAGTGTCGAGCTTGAGGTTCTGGTTGAAATGCCGATGACCGGAACAGGACACAACCGGTGAGTGGCCGGGGTAACCAAGCGGTGAGAGAAGCAGAGGCCTTGCATGATGTCGGAGAAGTGAAAAGGAAACGGTAGGTAACTGAAGCTGAGGAAGGGCAAGGAAACGAGGGTGCTGTCTTGTTTCTGTGAAAGACAGGAAGCTCTGGAGAGTGGTGTGAAATGTGCGCATGCCAAGGGGGTCTATTTATAGTAGTTCTGTATGAACTTTTTTCCATTTTTGATTTTGTGACATTTTTGACAAGAAATTTGGGCTTCTCAAATAAAAAAGACTAGAAATTGGGGGAATGGTGAGAATTTTACCTTGGGTTTTTCACCTAATACTAGTTACCATATATTTGGTTCTTCATTCCTTTAGCTGCAGAATTGCTAGTCTGAATTCTCCACAGAAATGGGGATATACCATAATAGAGATTTTTCCAAATTAGATGGTCTTATCATGAAAGAGTAATTTGAAACCAGACCCCGATCATTCATGTTCTACTGAGACAATTTCATTTTTCAAACGTATGTAGTTTGTGTTGCACGCTATTTACGTCACACAATGATCCAATAGTGTCTTTAGTTTAAAGTTTAAACCGCACTTTATGTTTAGTAGTGTCTAACAATGACTGACACACGATGTAAACAATATGATCCAATAGTGTCTTTGGTTTAAAGTTTAAACCGCACTTTATGTTTAGTAGTGTCTAACAATGACTGACACACGATGTAAACAATGTGTCGTGTTGAATCTTCTCAAATTAACTTTGAATAGGCAATCATTCAATAGAATCTATAGTTTAAAACACACGCTATGTAACTCATTTCGTAATATCTAAAAATGACCGAACACGTTGTAAATTAATCAAAGTAACATGTAATAGGCAATCATCCAATATAGTACAACATAAACTTGTAATTACAGGTGTTTGCACACAAAATCTGGAGGCCAAAAATAAAGTGAACAAACAACAAACTATGTGAATTCAAGATACATTCTATCATTTGGTTACATCCAATATTCTAGATACTATCTATAATCCAAAATTCTACAACAGAACTAGTTAATCACCATTGTTTCCACACGAAATCTAAAGGCGAACAACAGACTATAAATTTTAGATACAATCTATTATTGTTTTAACAAAATGTACATAATTTAGTATTGCAACCGAGAAATTTCTATTAAGGAGACTGTATAGTAAATTTAGTACTATAGTAAATATTTTGCAGTTACAGTTTATGACATATTTTGCTTTATGGTGGTATTTTTTCTTTTGGAATTGGTTCTATTATATATGTGATTCACCCAAACAAACACAATCAATAAAGGTGTATAGTAAATACTTACTGCTCAGAGTAATTATTTTACAGTTACTGTTAATGACATATTTTGCTTTGTGGTCAGTGGCGTAGCTAGCTAGGGACAAGAGGGTTCAATTGAACCCTCTCAAATTTTAAAAAATCTTAATTAGCCTTAATGAAGATTGAATGTTAATATAATGAATCATAAATTGACTCTTCTCTTTTGAGAAATCTTTAATTAATCATAAATATTCTTCAACACCAATGGAATGAAATAAAAATCATTAATTAATCATAAATACTCTTCAACACCAATGGATTAAATTCATTTTACCCTCCTGAGCTTTGGGGTTAACATCATTTCAGTCCCCGTTATCTCAATTTTGAAAATTTACCTCCTAAAGTTTCCAATTTTCATAAATCATGCCAAATTGCTAAAATTCCGTCTAATTTGGACGTTGATTTTGACTTTATAACTCACTTTAAGAGCTAAAACAGTCATATAACAACAAAAATCGCTTTTTAAGACCTATTTTCTAAGATTTCATGCTAGTATTTAAGGTCCAAATTGGGCGGAATTTCAGCAATTATGCATGATTTATGAAAATTAGAAACTTTAGGGGTAAATTTTCAAAATTAAACCTGACCCTCCGCCGACCTATTGACCCGACTCGATTTTTACGGCCAATTCCGGCGAACCTAGTCGACGACGCCGATCGGATTCTTTTCCTCTCTTTGATGTGACCCTCCCTCTGTCAATGGATCGTGCCAATTCGAGCCGGGTAGTGAATTGGAGCTTCGGCAGTGGGACGACGACATCGTCGAGGCAGAGCCATCGTCGAGCCTTGGGTTGAGAGAGAGAGAGAGATTTGAGGGGTGTATCAGACAATGCCTCGGTGTCATCACTGTGGCCGTCGAGGTTTCATCTTTGTCGCCGTCGAGGCTTCGACTTTGTCCCCGTCGAGGCTTCGGCTTCGTCGCCGCTGAGGCTTCTGTTTCGTCGCCGTCGAGGCTTTGGAGTTGTTGTCGAGGTTTCGGCGTCGTCGTCATCTTCAAGGCTTCAAGGATGGCGTCTTCGTGATTCTCGTAGGGGAAAGAGACATACAGATCTCGAAGGAGAGAGATAGAGAAGAAGATTGGTGTCATATTCGTAATTCCATTGTGAAAATAGATATTTTGGTCTTTTTGAAGTCGAAAAATGAGTTGGGCTTGGTTTTATGGATTGTGATCACTAGGCTCATGTAGTAATTTGTATAAGAAATTATGAAAGTGGGTTTTTTGTGTTTGCAAATTTGGTGAGGTGTTACTATGTAATTTTCTTATGATGTTAACCTCAAATCTTAGAGGGTAAACTGAAATTAATCATTAAAATTTATACTATTGAAATACGAATTTTTCAGTGCTACGGGATGACCACGTGACAGTCTGACGTGGTCCTACATTCCGATCAAATTTAGACATCTGGATTTTCTTCATCAAAAATTATTTAAGTTATTTTGTCAAAGATCACTTTGGGTTTTTTGTTGTTTTTTAAGTACTAAACCCTAAGCCCTAAACCTCAAACCCTACACCCTATACCCTATACCCTAACCCTAAACTCTAAACCCTAGAACCTAGTTTGAACTTGCTAAATACCCATGAATGTCATTTCACAAAAAATAGAAAATATTAGTTTATATTTTAGTTGTAAAAAATCCACATGTCTAAATTTGATAAAAATTTAGAACCACGTCATACTACCACGTGGTTCTCCGGTAGTATTTAAAAATTTCTCACTGAAATACTTAATACAACTCGTGTCAAGGGTTTCTTATCATACTAATATGTACTTTAATGCTTTAATTTCCATTTACGATTTTTTTTTCTTTACAAATAAGCTTAATGGAAGCAACACATTAATGTTTGTCATGCATTGACACTAAAGAAAAAACAACACATTTTTTTCGATATTAATCGTGCATAATATGAAATTCCAAAGTTTATTTTAAATAATTATTTACTGGTCTTTTCAGGAACAATGTTTGTTACGAATTTGTATATAACAAACAGTTGAAATTAAGTTTGTGTTGCTTATCCAAACAAAATTATGACGTTGCTAGAGAGTGACTGAAAATGAATTTATTTCTTAATCAATAAAGCTTAACCCTTCTAAGTGGGATTTTTGGCTACGCCACCATTTGTGATGGTATTTTTGCAAAGGAAATTGAGAATTGGAGAGTGACTGAAAATGAATTTATTTCTTAATCAATAAAGCTTAACCCTTCTAAGTGGGATTTCTGGCTACGCCACCATTTGTGATGGTATTTTTGCAAAGGAAATTGAGAATTGGAGAGTGACTGAAAATGAATTTATTTCTTAATCAATAAAGCTTAACCCTTCTAAGTGGGATTTCTGGCTACGCCACCATTTGTGATGGTATTTTTGCAAAGGAAATTGAGAATTGGTTCTATTCTATCTGTGGTCCACCAAAATAGACACAATCAATAGAGCTGTATAATAAATACTTACTCCTCGAGTATTTATTTTACAGCAAGTCATATAAGGATGTATTTTACTTTGTGGTGGTATTTCATCTTTGGAAATTGGTTTTATTCTATCATTGGCCCACCAAAACGAACACAATCAATGAGAAACTGTTCAACTTGGACACCTGAAAATATGTAAGTGTTTCCCCGTTCAAATAATCTGAAATGTGTGAAAATATGGAAATGATTACTACGTTTAATAAACTGAAATGCCTTTGCCAAAAAGTCTTCAACACAGTTTGACTCGGATCCAATTTCACATGAAAATTACCAAGAAGATGAAGCTTTTTTTGTAACAAATGAATATTACGCACAATCAAAGTCTCATGTAACATAAACCAAAGCTTGTGAAACACTTCACAGTCAATGGTATGCACAAGACACTCATCTCCACAAACTGTAACACATGCATAAATTTGGTGATTGAAATGGAAAGTTACCAAGACATTGCAAACACAATGTGATCTATGCAAGTGATGATTTTGAGGTTCTAGAAGAAATGTCGATGATCGAAACCGAAGACAGCTGGTGAGTCGCCGGTGGAACCAAGCGGTGAGAGATGCAATGAGGTTCGCATGTTAGAGGAGTGAAACGGCCGGTAACAGAAACTAAGAGGGTGCAAAAAAATGTGATCCAGTTTTGTCTGTCTATGTTTACAATTTTAAAATTTGAACTGTGTTGATAAATATGTGGATGTGAGAGAGTCTATATTCAAAGTCGCCATTATAAGTTGTTATTTTGATTTCATTTACTCTTTTTTACTATTTTCAATAAGAAATTTGGGGTGAATATGGTTTGACTACTTTCCTTTATCTACATGATTGCTTATCCGATTTCAAAAATGATATGGCATTACCATAGAAGAGTGACCCTAAAAGAAGCTGCAATTACTCGTGTATTTTTATAGATTTTTTTTTTGAATAAATAAAAAATTTATTTTTGTTGTGTGTGTAATTTAAATTGAACTGTAATATCTAAGTAAGTTTATCCCAGACGTTCCGAACATATGATCCTATTGTGTCTAGTATCAAATTAAGTAGCGGTCAGATACTAAAAGGTCTTTGCTATTCAACTCTGACCATGCAACATAGGTTTAAGAATGCACTAAAATGTCTTTGTTATTCAACTCGACCATGCAACATGGGTTTAAGAATGCACATGTAAAATGTTTACGTTTAATGGTGCACATGTAGCATACCAAAGTAATGTTTAGTCAGTACAATGTTTTATATGTATAAAGGATGCACACCACAAATAATCGTATTGCATAAGGGAGACTTCATAGTTGATAGCACCAGGCCACCAAACCCCCAATTGTATTGTGTAGATTTATTTCCATACATTGATAAAGACAATCATGAGCACAAGGATACAAACCATGCCAGGAAGTGTTGCTACTTATAGGAAGTTTGTTTGTTGATGAAAAACAAAGGCAATATTTACAATGGAAAGTACAGAGAGTTCTGAGATGTCAAATTCCAGGCCAGATTGTTTATCAATCAATTTGTCACAGGCAACCAAACTAAGGCTGGTAAGATTCTGGGACTATCATCCGACTTGTCGAAGAAGGAACATGATCGAGAGATAACTTATCAGAAGAGAAACCTTTACAAGAACTTGATGCCATGAGCCCAGATCTTGTAACCAACGGAACACATATCTCAATTTATTGAAAATTCATATTACCCATAAATTGAATTCATAATACCAAATAAAAGAGAAAAAACTCCATCAAAATTTGAATCTTATACAGAACATCAGCTACAGATCGAAAAGACACAAACAAGAGTTAGACCTGAAGGAAACTTTACCTGAAAATAGTTGGAAACAAGATCAGCAACGGTTAAAATTGCATAGGAAGAGAAGCTGTGGGTAGTTTCGGTGTTTGTCGAAATGAAGCCGGATAATTTTAATAACACATTTTTAGATGGATTTCTAATTCTGACAGGAATAAAATTTTCTGACCCAACCATATCTAAGTCACTATATCTGGGCCTTATCCGGGTAATCAAACACGGCCGATGGTTTTGAATTACAATGCCGTAATAATAAATTGTGTAACCAAAATTCAAGCATTAATTCTATCACTAATGAGTGATGACGCTTATACCAAAAGAAAACCGTCACTCATAACGCAGTAAAACAAGTTTGAAATGTTTGTGTTTATTAGATCAATTGTTTCCAGAGCAATTGCTCTAAGTTGATTCCCTTTAAATCTGGAGTGAGCAATATCCAAACCATTGCTTCCACTTTCTTGAGCTGCAAGCGGCCTTATATAATGACAGTTAAGGTAAAAAGAACTAAAAAAGATTGCTGCTATATCAACAAAGGTAATAAACTCAAGTATCCATTTGGACATGATTGATGGTGTATGTGTAAACTAGTATCTGAGCCAATATGTATGTATTTATCATTTTCTCAGATAAACCTAAACGATGCTTCAGAGCATATCTGTTAACCCTGAGAAGCTTGAAAAAGTTGTCATGTCATCTGTGAAAGGAAACGGGTATGGTAAGCATACCAGCAACCCCAAGAACAGAACTAACACGCCCACAGCAACATACTTGTCATCAGGATCTGTAATCTCCTCAGCAAGAGGAGCAATTGGCCCCCGCTGTAAGAAGAATATCAGAGCTACCCAATAGAATGCCACATCATTGATTAGTGAAGATAATCCGAGCAGCACGATTGAGAAACCAGTGAAGCGAGCTGAAGCCTGCGATAGGATAACGATCAAGTGGTATTTTATATCAGATTTTAGCCTTCAAGCTTCCAGTTTAACTTGTAATGAACTCTGGATGGCACATACCTTTCTTCCCCAAATGGCAAAAGAAATTCTTCCCCCATCAAGTTCTCCGGCAGGAATACTGTTAATGGCATTTATAAGGAGTCCAGCCCATGCCCATAACAACAGAGGATTAACAGATATGGGTGTGCCTTCCTTGAGCGCATCACCAAGAAGAAGCTTAGCTACAAGAGAAATGAATGTCACAGTCAATGTCTCATCTAACTTAAAGCAAAACTTGAGGTGAAGAAGTCCAAATACTTGGTTGGTAAAGTATGTTATGCAGTAGACACGGTTGTTCACAAACTGTAATGCAGAAATTTGGTGGTCCAAATGGAAAGTTACCAATATTTGAACATGTAAACGCATCACTACATTAAATCACTGCAAGCAGTTTATCTCAGAAGTAAAGTGCTTACCAATACCCCCAGTAAGAAAGGACTCGTGAAACACAGAAGCATCAACAATGACACCAACACCATCACTAGGCGGTAAAATGAACCCTAAAAGCAAAAGAACAATGCCCAAGGCAAATCCAGCCAATGGTCCTGCTGCTGCAACTTTGAGAAGATCTTCACGCTTGGGTACAATATTTACAATTCTTGTAATTGTACCAAAAGAGCCTATCTGCCAGCAAATTCATTAGAATTTGTATCTGTTTTGAATACGAGAAAATTATAATGGACTCTTATTTTATGCACCAACAAGCACGATAACAGACTCATGATAAGCAGCCATTTTGTAGGTTAGAGTATCCTTTGTATATTACTCCTAGCCTCGTTTTGAACTTGTGAAGTAGACAAATGACAGTTTTTAAGACTATTGCACTTGGTGTAGCCAGGAGTTTCTCTTCACTGAGAATTCCTTGCATATACAGCATCTTAGGATATGAAATGATAAAATTTAACTGTATCAACAACAATCAGCCTTTATGGAAAAGCAAAGTAAAGGCACTAATTTGCGGGTGCACACTACACAGAGAGATTTATTTATTATATGCAAAAGGAGATTACCCCTTTAAAGGAGGAGCGTTCTGATTATGAAAATTACCTGCCAACTGGGGACAAAGTATGGCACTCCGAGCTTGATTCCAGTGCTGTTCGCAGCTAAAATGTGGCCAAGCTCATGCACCCCCAAAACTAGTGCAGTTACAAGGGCTCCAGGTAAGCCTTTTTTTAACAGCTCAACATTATCAAAAGCCGACCTGGGACATTAAAGCAAACTTTCATCAATCAAATTACAGAAAACCAGTCAATGATTCCTAGGTAATCTTCAAAATTTAACTTGAATGCCTAAAATCCAAAGCCTAAAAATCAAAAATTCAATTTTAACAAGGAAAGAAGTTATCAACAAATGAAAAAATAAGACTACTGCGCTATATTCAAAAACATATATAATGATGTACAACAAGAGAAATTGCATACAATATATTGGCCTGCAATTCAGGAACATTCCGAAGTAGTAAGGTAAACAATGTGACCAGTCCAAAAGCACCAGCTGCGACCCACTCCGGGACGGCTGCAACAATTGACACCAATCCATCATTAACAAACCATAAGTTCCAGAAATTGCATACTGCCAACAATTTCTATGAGAATTCCTGTAACAAAGCAGGAGCTAGATAATCACCGGTTGTCTCTGGCTGCAATGTCCTTCGTGGAACTACAACAGCCACAGGTTGATCATCCTCGGGATTGACTAGAAGGAAAAGCTTGTACTCATCCCCAAACTTATCCTGCAAACAGACTCTGCAGATGTTAAAAGAATGAATCATACATTTAGAGATATAGGAAAGTGAAGGAAGTATGAGAGAGTGACACCTTCATTCTCTTTGTTATCTTTTCATAACTTTTTGCAGCCTTCCCTCGCAGATTTCCTTTGAACAATACTCCAGCCTTGAGGAAGTAACACAATAATAAGATATGTGAAACCACAGAGGCTACAATAAATATACCAATTCCATAATTGTCATTTTCTCAAATCCTTTCTGAATGAGGAGTTTGAGTCCACAAATATGTATGTAAAACCTCCAAAACTCTCTTCAAAATCAACAGGTAAAGAAAATCAACCAATCAACTCACCTCATAGGGATCCTGGCCTGTTACGAAAAAAGTATCAAAGCCAAAAACTTGATTCTTGAGAATTTCAAGTGTTTCTTTTGGGATCCGGATTGATTCACCCTGCTGTGGCTGTTCACGGAATTATTAAGATGAAGATGTTAAAAAGATGACATGAAGAAGAGGATGCATCTTCTAGTAAAGGAACAGTAAAAGAACTTCATAAATAATCACCTTCACACCTGGCAGAGGTGATCCACTAGCAACTTCTACGTTATCAGCATTCTGTTTCAAAGACAAACTTAGCCCAATAAGAGTCAACAAATCTCATATTCAATATACTGCTCATCAAAATAAACATTGTGTATTCTCACTCTGTGGTAAATAAAAATTGAAAACAGAAAAACCAACTTCCACACTGATAAGCACTCCTTTAAGGTTCTGATATCTAATATACAACTTGCCAACAGATAAATGTTTGTGAAAGGGAATTTCATGCTGAACCACTCTTAAAACTTAAATCTAACAACAGACACATATAAAAGTAACTTCCTAAGTCTAGAACCAATGTATAACCAGTGAATGTGGAAAACTAAGCGACACACTTACTAGTTCCATAATGCAAAAAAGGAATCAATGAATATGTCCAAATTCTAAAACTTCGAAAAACTCCAACATGAAATGTGAAAGGCAGAATCTTCAACTAACAGGGAATACCTGAACACCCTCTTGAGGCTTAGTTTCAGCCTCATTGTTTATTTGGTTTGCAACAATCGGCTGAGCATCGAGCTGGGCCTCATCGGAATCTCCACTTTCATGTTCATGACCTTCTTTCTCCTACAACACCAACACAAATCAGAAAACCCACCAAATCAAAGTTGAAAACTTTCACAGTAAAAAATTGCTTCCATAAAAAAATTTCACCTCATCATTATTGTCATCTGATTCCTTCTCCGTCTCACTAACTCTACACCCCACTTCTCGCTTCCTCAAAAACCTCAATTCACCTCTATACACCAAAAACACAAACCATTATTATCATATTAACAAAAAATGAAAACTTGGGTCTTAAATCTTAGTAAGAATGAAACTTACCTGGAAATGCGGTGGAGCTTGACACTGGTCGTACGACGCCGTTTTGGCCAAGAACCAGAAGAAGCTAGATAAGGCTGAAACCGAAGATCGCAGCAGGAGCTGCACTGAGAAATGGGGACGAAATTCCCGCGGAAATTTGCGGATAAGTTCATAATGGAGTAATGGGTAGCCAAAAGGTTTAGTCTTGATGAGACCCAGTTGCCATTGAAGCTGGGATTTAAGGAGGGTTTAATGGGTTTGTAAGGTTTTGGAAAAAGTTTGAAGCATTCAGAGCGTCTCTCTCTTATCTCAAACGAAATATCTGTTTTCTGGTTCGTTGGGTTAAATAGGCGCGTAAATCATATCCTTTCTCTTATTTTTGTCTTTTTTTAATTTATTGAAATATGAACCTTGGAATATTACTGGTATCAGAATCACTCCGAGAATTGTACCTCCGACGACCACGTCGTTGGTAAAAGTGATGATTTTGCCAAAAACATAGTCTATATTCAAAAAACTTCAACGATATTCTGTGGCTTATAGCACTACTCATCAGAATTCTCTTCACTAAAGTTATGCATCCTGTGGCTTATAGACCCAGTATCTGCCACCAAAAGATCTGAATATCTAATCGACTGTTTATCCAAAGGCTTAGTTACTGTTTCACCAAATTCTAAGGTTTTTACATACAAAAGTTACATTTCATACAAAATGGTTAAAAGCTCGCTAGGATGAAAAGCAAATGAGTGAGCTTCACATATCCTGAGGCTGCACATCCCACCTGTTCTTGCGCTTTCTCTTACCAGAATCAACATTCGGAATAAACATTTTCCGCAACACTTCTGGCAATGGAGCCTCTGTTAGTACCACAAAATCATCATCTTCACATCCAACCCAACCATAGTATGGTCTGCGCCTTCTGGTTGGAAGAGTATCGACTTGTTGTGCAGAGTGGGTAACTGGAGTTCCTTCCTGGCCTTGTGTTTCTACTTCAGTAGGTAGGAAGTTATTAGCATCTGCAATAGAAGTGAACGTTATAATCTAATGGAACTTAAGTCATAGGAGCATTGAAATTCTTCGAAAAACTGCCTGTGAATAAGCAATTGCTAAAACAAGGGAATATGTAGAATAAGCATACAAGGGAGACTTCAAATTCTTCTCTGCTAACTGCAAACTGATAATCTTCCTATGACTAAAATATGACAAGAGTTAACTGGCTCAGCATATTGATTCTCTCTGGGAATATGTAGGTTCATTCTATGTGTATAATCTATGGGATTAGGATAAAACTAGGGAGTCCTAAAACTGGCTTCACCTGCGCAGCATGCTGCGAATGTGAAGTCTAGTGCACCTTATCCCCATAGTTAATAGTTTTCGGTGAAGAAAAAGTTGGACACTATTTCAGTGTTATCATTTATCAATAAATCCCATGCTCATAGCAAGATGAACGGCTATACTAATGGACTTTATGAGGGCAATGAAACTAGATCTGGCTATTCTGAAAATTGAAGCCAAACAGGAATAACTACTATGATACTACAGCTAATCACATATTACCAGGCAATTCAGTGGGGGGTGAATTGTTCAGAGCTTCATTGTGTGATGCAGGATCCAGGTCATCCTTGCTCTGTAATGTTATGTTCACAACCTCAAGATTTGAACAAGGCAATAAAACCTTGTTCGAGGAGGGTCCAGCCCCGGCAGTTTCAGCATGTTTTCCGTCTTTTGACAGAGAAGCATTCTTGTAGAGTGAAAATAAGATATAAAGTAAGCAACATGTGTATTGTTAACATTGAAGGGTTCAAAGCAGCATTATGGCTACAAAGAGTTACGTATGAACAATACAACAAACTAGTACATCTACTGAAGAATTGCTTTTAGCAGGATTAAAAGTTTAAAACCAAAATGATAACCAGGGAACGGTGACCAAAAGAGAAAGAACATTATGAAAAAGATAGCAGCACCTAGGAGAAGTGTTGTTGCTTTCAACAGACTGAAGTTTGATTCTCAATATAGTAACATGATATCTGTGTAAAACCACATACAACAGCATATGCAACATGAGTATACACTTGTGGAAAGTTCTTTGAAAACCAACTACCATAGTGTAAAACTGCAAAGACAATATTAAGAAACACGGAGAGTATACACAACCATGGCACAGATGAAAAGGAGTCTTGAGTACATGTTCATAGCTTTTGCTGAGAGTAATTCATGGGCAAGGCAGACTAATATACTGATTGCCGCTTTAAACACCTGGTCGTGATTTTTTTTCCTATAATTGGATAACATACAATCTATTTACAGGGGGGAAATGTCGCATTTTCCTACCAAACAAAAGAAACTGCTGCTTTGTACTCTAAAAATCAATAGGGTAAACAAAAGCATCCACACTCCATGTTAGACGACTAAGGAAAACAAAGTGATTTAGACAATCACGGAACTATATGCTCTGATGGCTTGATATGTCCACTCACAGAAGCTACTCAAGCTGGTGAAAGTACAATAGAGGCATTTGAAGACACAAGATCCTTATCGAACTTCCAATTCACAAACAGATACAATCCCTCGAGAATCTTGCTTGAGATGAAAAAATCAGTACTTTACCAGAAGAACAAACTTTCAAAACCAAAGTGAACACATACAAATGGGCCTTCTTTTCTATCTCAATGAGAATCCACCAAACAACACAATTAGGCAAGCACACAACACAGAAACACATCAATTCAATTCCATCAAATTATAAAACAAAGATCCCATCTTTTCAGTAAAATTCACTTCGGACAAGCACTAAACCAACATACCCCATTATCATCACCACTTGTTTCATCCTCCAGAAGTGCATCAAGTAGTACACTGTAAGAAGATTCTTCAATAAAACGCCAGCCCTCATCTCCATAAAGGTCGTCCTGAAACCAAAACCCTTCTCACATGTCAAACAAAACCCCAAAGCAATAATCTTTCACAAAACAAAATGGAGGGGATCAAAATTCTCAAACACAGAAAATAAAAAGTACCCACTTTCAGTAACCGGTTCACTTTCTGACGAATCAGTTTGGGCTCAAAACCCATTTCCGCCATGGCCTCAACGGCAGCCGCCATACGACAAACCTTCTAAACAAGAAGAAGCAATCAACAAAAGACTGAGAAGAAAATGCAGAAACGTTTTGGGAAAATTGGAAAGGAAAAAAAGGCAAACCTGGGTTGGTCGACCCCGTGGACCTCTTCTTCTTGGAGCCATTGTGAAGCTCAAGCTCAAGAGTCAGTCTGAAACGTGAAGAAACTGTGAGAGACCAGAAAGCAGTCACCAGAGCTTTGAAATTTTATCTCTTAGGGTTTTGAGCCGTTTCAGTTAAACGTGTAGGTTGTGATCGGTGGATTCAAGGCTCAGGCCATGAATTATAAATTATAGGAAGTGGGTGATGGACTTATAAATTATAGGAAGTGGTTTCACAATTTCATTTTAATGTTTTTTTATTTTTTTTATATTCTTGTTTTCATTGTATGAATATGTATTTATATTTTAAGAATGACCACCACAACATTAAATCTGTTGTAGAGTATATAAATACGAGAATAAATGTCTACTTATTTATTGATAGATTAACTTTTAAATAAGCATTACATAGAGAACCCCTATGAATCAGAGTTTAATATCTAACAGATATTCTAATCTAATAAGGAGAAAATTCGGTCAAGACACATCATCAAGGATATGAATGTAAATTCCTTTAACACTCCCCCTTGTTTCGCGTACCAGAATCACATGGCGCATGAACGTTGCCTTGGTAAAAACCTTGTCAAGTAAAACAAAAACCTCTTGGGTAAAAACAAAAGACTTGGTCGAAGGAAAAAATAGTACAACGAGCCAACTACAACTTGAAATGTAAAACATGTGACGTAGACTCCCCCTGATGTCTACACAATTAACTCCCCCTGAAAATCAATCAATCATGGAGTTCAGATAAGCGACGCATACCAATACTTCGCACATGTTTCTCAAGAGTAGATTTGGGTAGAGACTTGATAAACAAATCTTCTACATTATCCTCTGAACTCACTTGGTTCACCTGGATATTCAAAAGATGTTGATGTTGCTGATTATAGAAGAACTTAGGCGAGATATGTTTAGTATTATCACCCTTGATGAATCCCAACTTCATTTGTTCAATGCATGCCGCATTGTCTTCATAGATACAAGTTGGTGCATCAGTGGTAGATGTCAACCCACTTGACTCTCGAATATGAGCTATTACAGAGCGAAGCCAAACACATTTTTTGACTGCTTCATGTAGTGCAATAATCTCTGAATGATTCGAAGAAGTAGCAACAAGGGTTTGCTTGGTAGATCTCTAATAAATCGCCGTAGTTCCCATGGTGAACACATAACCAGTTTAGGAACGTCTTTTGTGTGGGTCTAACAAATACCCAGCATCAGCAAAACCGACTAACACATTATTCGGTATCTTAGTATAGGGGACAATGCCACATTGCGTCAATTTTGAGCTAGAAGGAGTTTTGGAAGCTTGATTTTGGTTGGGAGCCAAAATATGCTCAATTGCGGCATTAGAAGCCCTCGAGGACGCATAGGGACCCTGTAGGGGCTCAGCCGTACGCGGCAGGGGCTCGGCTACAGCGCTGCACTCGCATGGGCGTGGCAGGGCGAGGCTGCTGCACCGTCAGCAGATGCGCGCAGGGGCGCGGCAGACGCACTCAGGGGCACGATAGGGGCGTGCTGCAAGACGCGGCATGGGCGCGCTAGGGGCGCGATGCACGTTGCCCGCATAGGCAGGGTCTCGGCAGGGGCGCGCTAGGCGCTGCCTTACGCTGCCAAGCTGCTGCCCAACATGGCAGGGGCCCTTAAGGGCTCGGCCAAACTGCCTGCAATGCAATCTTCAATTGAAACATCAACATTCATGTTCTCAACTTCGATTTTGTAAGGGAAAAACAAACCCAAATCAATTGAACCCTTCAATTACCTAAAGATGTGCTTAACACTAGTCCAATGACGTTGCGTTGGCGCAGAGCTAAACCTAGCTAACAAGTTTACTGAGAATGCAATGTCTGGTCTTGTGCATTGTGCCAAGTATAGGAGAGCTCCGATAGCGCTTAGGTACGGAATTTCTGCTCCAAGGACTTCCTCATCCTCCTCTTTAGCACAGAATGGGTCTTTTTTCATATCCAGACTTCGCGTGACCATGAGAGTCCCAAGTGGGTGAGCTTTGTCCATATTAAAGCGCCTGAGCATCTTTTGGACATAAGTTGACTGGTGAATCAATATTCCAGTCTCTCGATGCTCTAGTTCTAAGCTTAGGCAAAATCAAGTTTTCCCAAGATCCTTCATCTCAAACTCGGATTTCAAGTAAGTCGCAGTCTCATCAATTTCCTTGAGATTACCGATGATATTCATGTCATCAACATAGACAGCTACTATAGCAAATTCGGTACTTGTTCTTTTAATGGACACACATGGGCAAAGATTGTCATTCTTATATCCCTTCCCAATCAAGTAGTCACTTAGACGATTATACCACATTCGTCCGGATTGTTTCAATCCATATAGTGAACGCCGCAACTTTATTGCATAGGCACTACGTGGTTTAGAGTCACTTGATTTGGGTAGTGAAAGTCCATCAGGCACTTTCATATATATATATATGTGTGTGTGTGTGTGTCTATATATATCTCTCTCTCTCTGAATCAAGATCCTCATAGAGATATGCTGACACGACCCACCCCGAATTTCACCCTGAAATCCGGAGTAAGTCGTGCGGGGACCACCTCCAAGGAAAATTTACTGAAAAGATTGAGAAAATCTCCCTTGCAGATGGACAACCCTAACTCGAAAATTCGAAATTTCACTCTTAAATCAACACTTCCAAACATCACATAATTATCTTTCAGAAATTCTACACATAATATACAATAATCCCAAAGTATTCAGAGCTACTAAACACTAGCGGAAGCAAGAAAACACGAGTAGGTTAAACATGTAACCTACTGATGAAAACTGGCGGAAATGCGGGTGACTATGCCTCGTCTCCTACTAGATCCAACCCGAACTCTGCAGACTGGGCAATTTAAAACGAAGGGCCCAGGGGAAAACATTTAATAACGTTAGAGTGAGTGGACAAAAATAAAATAAAATATTTATGTTTCCCCAAATTAATTTCTAAGGAAAATCGAATGCATGCCGCAAGCGATAAAACTTTTATCTCATCAAAAATCGAGTCTCTCAGACTCTATAATATATGTATGTATTTACACTCGTCCATACTCCCTATATAAATTCATGGGTCTATATAGGGCTACTACGCTCGCGTCCAACGCTCACGTCACGCCTTAATGCGGTGCTACACTACGCCATCAAGGTGGACAGACGGGTGTATAAATATGTGTCCATACCCCCTATATGAATTAAACACTCAAATAGGGCTACTACGCTTACGTCCAACGCTCACGTCACACCATAATGCGGCTATATGCTGCGCCATTAAGGTGGACAGACACATATGGCTAGGTAGCATTTTCTATACATACTCTCTCATAAATACATATTTATATCCACCGAAAATCCCATTTTCGGTATCTCTCCAAGAGAAATAAAAATCGTCAAAAATTAAAATGACGTCAAAATGCTCCACGATATTAATTGTTCATTCATGAACCATAGCATGCATATTATTTAAAACAAAAGTCCACTCACAAATTAGGCCTAAGCCTGATGTCGATCTGGGGCCTCGTCTGCTCGAGCCTCCTCACGTCCTGTTCCAAATATAATATTAATTTCCCAACCAATAATCCAATATTTAATCAAAATAGGCAAAATTACCCGAGAGCCATAAATACGCTCATCATTGCCTAACTTCGATATTCTTAAATCGGAACGATCCGAACTTAAATATCATACTCATCAGTCGTAAATACAACCTCCCCAAAATACGACTTAAATCCTACGGCCGGATTCTACATTAATTAACCGCCAAAAATACCAAACTTCAGAAATTCACAAACCTATCCAAATCTCATCCAAAAATTCCATAAATCACACCAATATACTCCTCTTAATATTCCACATTTAAAACCCTAAAAATCTCCTAACCGGCGGCGGCTCCGCCGGCAGCGGCGGCCTGAGGCCAAATCCGGCGACCTCCAAAACCTATGAAATTTTGACAGAATAATCTCCTCATCATGCTCTACAACTTTCATGACCAACACATCACTCAATTCCAAGCCTAGCTAGGCTAATCGAACGAAAACAACTTAAAAGCCCTAGAAATTTCAACTCAACATTTCTCTTTACCTAGCTCAAGAGGGAGTGAGCTGATTGGAGGGGTTGCTGCACGGGAGGAGGGCTACAAAACCTTACCAAGCTTGTCCGGATTGGTGGCCGGAGGAGGGAGTTCCGGCGACCGGAAGTTCGGGGCAGCCTAACCTTTCGGGCGACACCGCTCTCTCACGGCGGCGCTAGGGGGGCTGTCACCGATCCTGGAAGATAGCTGGGTCGGAGACCGATCGATTGGGACCAGTGCGGCGGTCTGGGGTGGCCGGACGGCGGCGGTCGGGCGGCGAGAAGTTTCCGGCGGGGGAGAGGCTCGGGAGGAAACCGGGAAGAAGAGAGGAAGAAAAAGAAAGAAGGAAAAAAAAGAAAACTGGGTTTGGGCCTCACACCCCAAACCGGTCCATCCTTTTAAACAACCCAAACCCAAAAATAAAACACCCCGAAAAAATAATACCCGAATAAAAATTACCTTTTACTAGCTAAAATTTACCATTTTTACCGTCGTCATATTTTCTCCCACAAACAATCCCCGAAACTAATTATCTCTTAAAAAATACCTCTAGGGACCAATTAAGCTATTAACTCAATGATCGAGACGGTAAAATTCTTATTATAATCACGCTAGTAAATAAGGTAATTTTATAAGGGTCGGGATGTGACATATGCAGTAACCATATCCATAAGCTGCATGCTCAGTTTTTCGGACACTACCAAACTGACTAAGTAGCGAAATGTAATAACGTCCATTACGGGAGAATATGTCTCCTCGTAGTCAACTCCAGGGCGTTGAGAAAATCCTTGCGTCACGAGTCGCACTTTATAGCGCATGACTTCATGTTTCTCATTCCGCTTTCGAACAAAGACCCATTTATGTCCAACAGGCTTCACATTCGGTGCGCATACCACTATCGGACCGAAAACTTGCATTTTCGCTAGAGAGTCTAGTTCAGCCTGGATTGCTTCCTTCCATTTTGGCCAATCTACTCGACGTTGACATTCTGCAACGGAGCGTGGTTCAATCTCATCGTTGTCGATAATCACTTAAGCGACGGAATAAACAAAAACATCATCAATAGTCATGGAATTTCTTTCCATCATACCGTGCGCATCGGTAAACATTACTGAGATTTCTTTGTTCTCCAACATCAACATTGGATCTAAGGCGTCCCCCATATACGCTAACATTGATTCTTGGACATAACTATAGTCAGAGACAATCTCATGTGAAGGATGCACAGTGTTGATGATGAGTGGATCATTTTGTGCCTTATTGTCACGCATTTTGCGTGGCACAGTATCTACTGAACCAACATGTCACCCCCTCTTCCTGGTGAGAGCCGAGGCCGCGGCCACAGCGCCACCATGAGCGTCAGGCGCGTCCAAGACGCCATTGCCGAGCCCGGGTGTGGCCGGTAAAGTCACTCTTGTGGGGACTTCTAACCTTGCAAGAACATTTGTAGTAGGTATAATTGATCTTGTCACTTTAGCGATATCGGTAAATGAGTCAGGCATCGAATCTGCAACTCTACCAAGATCGAGAATACGCTGAACTTCTAAATCACTGTCAGAAGTGCGGGGATCATAAGGAGACATAGTGGGGTCAGACCACGTTAATTCTCGACGTTCAATTGGAACGGAAAAGATCATGTCTCCCCCGAACGGCTGGAAGAATGTATCTTCAAAGCGACAATCTGCAAATCTCGCAGTAAATAGATCTCTTGTCAAAGGTTCTAAATAGCGGACAATCATAGGATGTTGATAGCCAACATAAATATCTAATAGTCTTTGAGGACCCATCTTAGTACGCAGTGGAGGCGTAATAGGCACATAAACCGCACAACCAAATATACATAAGTGTGAAATGTCAAGCTCATATCCAGTTACCAACTGGTACGCACTAAATGGTTGGGTTGCAGTTGGTCTAAAACGAATAAGTGCAGCTGCATGCAAAATTGCATAACCCCAGGCAGAAACAGGCAAGTTGGTACGCATCACCAAGGCCCGTGCAATCAATTGTAAGCGCTTAGTTGTAGCTTCTGCAAGACCGTTTTGTGAATGCACATGGGTACAAGATGTTCTACTTCAATCCCGATAGACATGTAATAGCCGTCAAAAGATTTAGACGTAAACTCTCCAGCATTGTCCAATCGAATAGACTTGATTGGATGATCAGGGTGGTGAGCCCGGAGCTTAATAATTTGAGCTAGGAGTTTAGCAAATGTAGCGTTTCTTTTCGATAACAAAACAACGTATGACCAACGCGTTGATGCATCAACCAGAACCATGAAATATCTAAATGGCCCGCACTTTGGTTTGATAGGTTCACAAATATCACCTTGGATTCTTTGTATGAATGAAATGTTTTGTTTAGAATCACTAGCAAAAGATGGTCTTGCAGTCAATTTGGCTAGTGAACAAGCTTTGCAAAACGAGCGGTGAGCATTAGAGATTGCCATTGAGCCATTTGGAGTTTCGGCTAGGGCCTTGGAGGCCGAGCCATTGGCCGGTGCATCATGCACGGCCTCATCACCCAATTCGGTGGCAGTAAGAGCTCCAACACGCTTCAGTGCTCGGAAAAATGGATGTCCATATGAATTCTTGAGAATTCGAATCATCATGTTGCGTCCGGTATGTCCCAAACGGTCATGTCAAAGCTTGTAAGAGTCAGAGTCGTAAAAACTATGAGAAACAGCAAAGGATTCAATAATCCTAATGGTTGTCAGATACAACCCACTTGATTGACTCTTGTAGTCGGTAGTCAGTAAACTACCTTCTCCGCCCATAGACCAGTCATGAAACTTGTAGTAGCACGGAGCGGACTTAATATAGTAGCACCTTCCTAGGCAATGCGGACTCAGCTCGCCTGACAATTTCAGTCATGGAGCGAGGCGGACTCCTCAGCTCGCCCGAGTGTCGGCTCTTCTGTGCGAGGCGGACTTCTCCAAGCTCCACAAGAAGGCACCATGATAAGATGAATGCATAATTGTCCCACATCGGAAATGTATAACAAAAGGGAATCTTCCTTATCTATAAAAGGAAGGCTCCCCCTATGTAGAAAGGACTTTTAGTCTCTCTGACTTCCCCATCTCCCTCTCTCGGGCGGGATGGATAGATACTCTTGTAACACCAAAGGCCTATTGGCCATGATAGTGAATTCGTAAGTGGACGTAGCCATGTCCTCCGAGGCATGGTGAACCACTATATGCCCATGTGTTGTCTACTGACTATGTTCTACAGTGCTTCTACATAGCCTACGGGTTCCTGTAGAAACAAAGTGGACGTAGCCATGTCCTCCGAGGCATGGTGAACCACTATATGCCCCTGTGTTGTCTACTGATTATGTTCTACAGTGCTTTTACATAGCCTACGGGTTCCTGTAGAAACAATTGGCGCCGTCTGTGGGAAACATTACTAAAAGTCATGTTACTCTACCGCCTGAGAGGCATTTCATTCAAATCCATGAGCAGTAGGAAGAGGCGAGACACCACGCGTGGAAGCGAGGCGAGATAGCTCGCGTGGAAGCAAAGTGAGATGACCTCGCGTGGAAGCGAAGTGAAATTGGCATTCAGAGGCATTCCACCGAGAGGTTAGCATTGACCTCGTAGGGGAGCAAAGCGAGAAGAATTCGCACGGAGGCGAAGCGAGATTACCCGCCCTGGGTTCCACTTATAACCGGGTCATCACCAAGAGGCCAACTGGCCTGCGACCGACGCCTCCAGCCTCCTGGAGATGATTCAACAAGGCCCAAGGGTTGCTCTCTCTGCCGGCACTGTAAGGCCCATCCCGGACCCTTGTTCACTCAGTCCAAGGAGTGACCCACCCGGGTTCCCGATTGGCAGCTAGCGCCCGGGATCCACCGGCAGCGTCGGTCAGTTGCCCGGCCGGGATGGGAACCGCACGAGCAACTCGGTCAAGGCTCGTCTGGTTTCACCTGCAAATCAACATAGCACATGGGTTCAACCCGGTCATAGTTGGGATCAGACCCGATCGGCCTCGATCGACTTGGAACTTGGGTCACTCGATCTGTTAGCATCATTCAAATGCAGAAGAAACTTGCTATGGACACCCGGCTCGGCAGTAGCATCATCTCTCCGGGTTTCAATCAACTTACCCCAATGACCCAGGTTTAAAGAGTTAGCCATCCGGGAGCAGAAAAGAAATTGAACAAGTTAGCCCGACCATACTGGCAACAAGGATTCATCGTCTGGGAGTAGTACGGGCCTGAATCTGCACCTCCTGTGTGCACCCATTCGGCAGCTATTCTCACAGATAAGTCTCGTCCAACTTATGATTGTTATAACCTCATTGGTTTGTGAAAAATGCATAATATTCTACTTGCAAGTCAACCTGCATGTTTTGGCATTCCACCGAGAGAGAGGTATTCCACCGAGAGATAGGCATTCGACCAAGATTAACATTCCACCGAGAGAGTATTACGCAATTGCATGAACCATTTTGCTTTTCGATAATTATTATGCCATAACCATACTTGGCTAGCCCCATAATTATGTCGATCATTTGCAATGAAGGTACAACAATCCTCACCCCGCCGAGAACTCACCTCGCGCTTAGTTTATGCAAGCGGAGCGAACTCTTCAGTCCGCGTGATAGTACTGCGCGTGGAGCGACCACAGCTCGCGTGTAAAACTATGTACGCGGAGCGGACTCTTCAGTTTGCGTGGTCACTGGCACGCGGAGCGAACCCAGCTCGCGTGGAAGTATTGCACGCGAAGCGAACCCCACAGCTCGCGTGCTAGTCATGGCACACGGAGTGAAGTCAACAGCTCGCGGGGAAGTCCTGGCACGCGGAGCGAACTTGCGTGTAAGTATTGAACGCGGAGCGACGTACTCAGCTCGCGTGACTTGTTCAGTCGTTTTGCGCGAGGCGAACTCCTCACCTCGCGCGGATGGGACCCCTCAGTTCGTGTGAACACTGTGCGCGGAGAGAACTCCACAGCTCGCGTGTCTGCAATGTATGCGGAGCGGACTCCACCGTCGCGCGGTAGTCATGGCACACGACGCAAGATCCTCAGCTCGCGCGGTAGTGTAAAAGTTAGGAGTTCCAAGTCTTGAAGATTGGACTCGGTAAGTTTGCAATTGAGTATTGAGGGCACCGGGTTGCCGTATATTCCAACTAAATGGCCAATAATTGGAAAGGCAAACATGATGGTAGCAAGTCCCGGATAAGTGTCACCTGGAGGAAGCATACAACAACTGCTTAAGAAATCTCGATTCCTGGATAAGAACTAACGGGAAGAAACATACAACAACTGTTTCATTAGATTCTTATACCCGAGCAAGAACCAACGGGAAGCATGCGCACGAACTAGAAGGCATGCATACAACCCCGGAAACATATCACCGGACAGCATGGACGAAACAACTAGAGCCATGAGAACTGTACGTCCCTTGTACAGCTCCCGTAGAGTGGGAGTTGGGCAGTTCATATCATTCCCTTCACACGGAGAATAATGGCCTGATAACCCACGCTGAGATAGTACCCCGCGCTCGAGCAGTAACACCAGATGTGTAAAGGGTTTGCTACCCTTGTCCATGAAAGTATAACACCAAGACCCACCTCGCTTGTGTCACCGAGACCAATCTCGTGTGGAACAAGATACGGCTCGCGTATGTCACGAAGAAAGTCATTGTACGCGGAGCGGACTCCACAGCTCGCGTGTAAGCATTGTGCCGCGGGGCGGACTAATTAGCTCGCGTGCTGGCATTGGCCGCGGAGCGAACACCTCAGCTCGCCTGGTTGTGTCAGCCTTTCCGTGCGAGGCAGACTCGTTCTAACATGTCCCAAGTACGAACATGGGGGGACTATAATGCATCGCGGACCATTTCTACAAGTCCCCACTCAAGACGTGTCTTGAGCGGGAACTTGGGGGGACTTGTAGTCGGTAGTCAGTAAACTACCTTCTCCGCCCATAGACCAGTCATGAAACTTGTAGTAGCACGGAGCGGACTTAATATAGTAGCACCTTCCTAGGCAATGCGGACTCAGCTCGCCTGACAATTTCAGTCATGGAGCGAGGCGGACTCCTCAGCTCGCCCGAGTGTCGGCTCTTCTGTGCGAGGCGGACTTCTCCAAGCTCCACAAGAAGGCACCATGATAAGATGAATGCATAATTGTCCCACATCGGAAATGTATAACAAAAGGGAATCTTCCTTATCTATAAAAGGAAGGCTCCCCCTATGTAGAAAGGACCTTTAGTCTCTCTGACTTCCCCATCTCCCTCTCCCTGGCTGGATGGATAGATACTCTTGTAACACCAAAGGCCTATTGGCCATGATAGTGAATTCATAAGTGGACGTAGCCATGTCCTCCGAGGCATGGTGAACCACTATATACCCATGTGTTGTCTACTGATTATGTTCTACAGTGCTTCTACATAGCCTACGGGTTCCTGTAGAAACAAAGTGGACGTAGCCATGTCCTCCGAGGCATGGTGAACCACTATATGCCCCTGTGTTGTCTACTGATTATGTTCTACAGTGCTTCTACATAGCCTACGGGTTCCTGTAGAAACAACTCTTGAGCTTCTCTAAGATGCGTTTACGGCCGTAATCATTATAGGTAATAAACAAAAACTCTTGTCCATTCTCTTTGAACGTTTCCAGGTGAAATCTGTTGGCACAAATATCCCTAAATGATAGCAAGGTTCGATTAGCCTTAGGCGCATAAAGCGCGTCAGTGACATGTATCATTGTGTCATTTGGCAACAAGAACTGCACATTGCCTCTGCCTTGAATCAAAGGCGAGGAACCAATCATGGTTGTCACTGAGGATACGTGAGGCACAAAGTCCGTAAATAACAGTCTATTCCTCAAAATAGTGTGGGTAGTCCCACTGTCAGCCAGATACTCAATTTCGCCACAAGACATCTACACAAATATGTGAAATTAATTAGTTTTGGATCAAGACAAGGCGAACACTCTAATTAAACATAGAGGGGTTAACCGGAAATTTAAACCAAGTTGGAACCCGAATGAGTGCAATTACACGGTATGAAAATCACTTTCATGAAGTCATAGCGTGTGGCCGGCCTAGAGGCTCGACAACAGCACCAAAAGTGCGCTAGCAGTGTGCTCGCAGCGCTAGCAGATGACAAGGTCCCTCTAGGGGCTCACAGGGGCTCGGCAACACGCTTAGGGCGCGTGCAGAGGCGCGACCGAGGGCATGTCAGCGCACGGGACACGCTGGGGCGCGGTCAAGGGCGCGATATTGTGGCGCGGCATGGCAGGGGCGTGCAGGGGCTTGTCCAGGGCTCGGTCGGCCCGCAGCAGCGCACAGGGGTGCGGCCGGGGCTCAGTGAAGCTCAGTGGCACCCAGCGACACGCATGGGCGCGACAGGGGCTCGCTAGGGGCGCGCTGCCGACACAGACGTGTGGCAGGTCTTGGCAGCTTACGATAGGGGTCCCTTAGGGACTCATAGCCGGCACTAGGGCTCGGCATGCTGCGACAAGGTGCGGCAGGGGCCCTCTAGGGGCTCAGGCAGCTGCCCAGCGTGCAGCAGGAACACTCAGGGCGCCTTAGGGGCGCTGCAACACTGCCAATACACGACATCTTGCTGCCTTGGTGTATTTTCGCCGATCATTAGCAATTGTTCTCATGTTTTGCCATTCTTTATGCCATAACCAATTCAAGTACCACAAACATATATGGATTTAGCATGTTTGCCATGTAATGAAGCTTTTAGCTTTGTGCAATTCAAACCAATCATAAGGGAATAAAATTCTCAATCCATTCAACACATTTGAACATAAATGAGAGATTTTATTAATGTCAACTGAAAAATACATCAAAGGATGTCTAATTCCATAAAAACTGACTGAAAAGTCGAAAATAACTGTGGCTAAACAAGTGCCAAACAGAAAATAACAGAGAAAAAACATCTAATCAAAAGAGTTTAATCAAAATCCGCAGCATCCATGTGCGCATGACTAGCTTGCTTCTTAGCTATGAAATCTGCTATGGTGAGATTGGTGGAAGACTCAGCACCAATGTCATCTCCCCCAGTAAAATTAGCTTCTTGAGCCAAGTACTGCTTGTGTCTTCTGTAGGTATCTAGCATGACAATCTTCGTGCATATGGACATTAGAGTCGCAATTAGAGTCGCAATGAAAGCAAGGAAGACCATTGAGCTGAGTTGAATGCAATAGAAGTTGGCGGATGGTTTGTCATCCTGCCGGCAACGTTGGAAACTGTACATCATGTACGTAATCAAAGCGGAGTTTCAAGTCGTCCCACAGTTCTTTGGGATCCATTATCATCAGATATTACATCTTCAATTCCTTATGGATATGGCGCCTCAGAAACATGAGTCTTTGGGCTTTGATCATCTCACTAGGAACCGCATCTGGGCCATCAGGAGGAAAAATAGTGAAAGTAAATCCTTTTCCGACGAATAATCGTGTAACATCGGATGCCTATCAAAAGTAATTATTGCCTCGTACATCGAGGATCTCAAACTCAGGCCTTGGAGGCGCAGTCATCTACAAAAGACAAGGGGATTGGAATTAGTGAACCAATGATGTGGTCATAAAATCGATGCAAATAAAAGCAGGAGATGTGTAATCGCAGTCACAATCGATTCTTCCCTTATAAGTGACGCTCACAGCTGTCGCAGCGATGCGTGATCACAATCGCAAATATATGGTGACGCGTATGTTGTAGTCACAAAGTTTAATAGAGGATGGGAGCCCCAACAAAACTCTCAAACCCTATTCCCCCCGCCCCCCAAAACCTAATCTCGTCATAGAGAGGGGATAGATGGAAAGACTACTAAGCCCGAACTATGAATTGAAATTCGGAAAGCAGTAACCTTAATTAAAAATTTACCTCTGATGAGTTTGATTGCAGGCTTCGACCGAGGGTTGGGAACTTTTCTGGCTTTCCTTAGAAGACGAGCAATCTTGAAATCTTTGGTTTCTAGAGGCTACCGAGAGGAGAAACAACTTTTCACCTACTTCTGCTTCGAGTTTGAAGCTGAAATTTTGACAAGAGGAGCACCACTGGAAGAGGAAGCTGTTGTCCAAAAATCAGGTCGATCGAAGCACGGGAAGGTGGTGAACCGGTGGTTGGAGGCGGCGGAGGTCTGGAAACTTCCGGCGGCCGGTTCAGGAACCTTCCGGCCGGGACCGGTGGGGTTGGAACCGGGACGTTGAGGGTTTTATGTGGATATGAAATTCCGGCCGTGGACAGAGGAAAATCCGGCCGGAAATCGGGAAAAACGAAACGGGCAGATTAGGGTTTTCGAAGGTTTTTAGGATGGTTGGCCTATTATCTCTTGGTTAGGGCACCAAGTCTGATAACGTGTTGTAGAGTATGTGAATGCGAGAATAAAAGTCTACTCATTCATTGATAGATTGGCCTTTATATAGGCATCACATAGAGAACCCATGTATATCAGGGTTTGATATCTAACAAATATTTTAGTCTAATAAGAAGAAGATTCGGTCAAGACACATCATCAATGATAGACATGTAAATTCCTTTAACAAAATCTCAATTCATCACATGAATGGTAGTAATGAAAAGATATTTTCTTGTCAAATGAAAATGAGTTTATCTGATTAAGGAAAAAAAATTAAATAAATATTGGTCAAACAATCATAAACAAACGTACTCTGAGTTATAGAATGTAAGAAAAATGGTAGGTACCTTAGGCGAAATGCGGTTTTTTCAACTATGATTGACAGGTGGTTGACGAGTATTCCAATATCTTTTGCTTGTATTTTGACTCGTGATAAATTTTGATAGTTTTCAACATTTTATAACGTTAGAAACATAGGACGTACACTTTCAAGATAGTTTTTGGCAAGTCGTGGCGTTGTGCAAGACTGAATAGGCGATGGCAAATCCAGCAGGGAGGTACACTCTTATCTACATCACATGAGGTCATAAGGCCATCATAATCCACATTCCTGTTTGACGTAGTCAAACCTATAAAAGGACAAGCATGAAGATTTGACGAGAGCATGGACTGTTACTGTCATCACTCATCATAATTCATAACCAAGCCTATTTTTCATCATTTGGATCATTAACATGGTGTTTTGATGGTAAAAGTGTGAATCATAGAGAGCACAGAACTTGCAACCAAGAGTAGTAAACACAGAAGCTTTCAAATTTGTAGCCTAGGGCACCATCCATCTTTATATTTAAACCCAATAACCACAATAACCATTGATACTTCAGCATGATTACTTGAAAGAGAACACAAACAAGAACAGCTTGCCTGAACTCTAAAACAAACTTAACATTCACATTCACAAAAGAGAACTACTTTTTATAATTAAAGGCTACACAAAAGCTGAGACAAATGCATCACACCATGTACTAATTGACGACGAGAGCTTAGCTGAGCTTAGTGATGCAATGGATGTGGCGGTGGAGCAGCTGCGACTCGCGGTGGACACTGGTAACACTTGGCAAACAACCCGAAAGTGTCAACTTGCCTGATGAAGTTGGTCATGCTAGCCCATCCTCCAAATCCAAACCCGACTATTAACACCCACACCACTATAAATGCATTCACCACGTACATTCCAGTCCAGCTAGGGAGGAAGAAGGGAAGCTTCTCTGCCGCATTCTGCATACACAAATCAAAGTTACACGGTTAAGCTTTTTTTGATACAATTCAATGGAGTGGACTGGACTGTACTAATTTACCTTTCGAGCAGACGCAGATCGGAAAGTGAGCATATGAGCTGAAGCAGGTATGATGTAGACGGTGAAGCTGACCAAAAGAGCTCCAACAGCGGAGTTAATGGGACCGAAGAAAGGAAATATGATGGCCAAGAACCATATGGGAATCACCACCGGCAACCTAGCAAACGCCCTTAGAAAAATGCTCCTTGTGTCATGCATTCCTATCACTTTCTCCCATACGAAATACAACGGCGTACAGGCAAATCCAAAAGTGATGAACTGCACACATACACCAACCGCATTAGGTTCTACACCAAAGACATCAACATATATCTGAATAGAGATATGACTTCTAGTGCTACACAATGTGACATATTAGTTCCGAAAAGTGCATTTGTTTGAAATTGCTGGGGAAGCAACAATTGATCTCACCTGATGAATGAGCATCAGCACGACGCCTGCATCACGCCAAGCATTCCGGGGAAGGAGCGAGAAGGCATTTGAATGAGTGAGGAGTTGGTCACCAAAGGCCCAGTAGACAGCAGTAGCAGATGGAAGGGTTAGGGTGAACACATAGAGGGTTGCATACAGATAAACGTACTTAAACTTCTGAGGCTTCCACATTGCATGCATGATCTCCCTGGAAAAAGTATACCATAAGTAATCATATGATGACAAACTGTATCCTCTGTATTTCTTCAAAAGCTAATGAAAAGATTCAACTTTGGAACTTTAGGATTAAACATTAAGGTGTGTTAGTGACTCAAAGTCAATATGACAAATGCAGAATATTTTTAAAATGTGTACCACAAGGTCCACAATCACCATATTATTCCAGCTATTATATTCCTTCATTCACATTATATATGATATATCATTTTCATTTTCCCCCTCATCATATTATTCTCTTCTGCACAGTTGCACCAACAACCCATTAATGGCAAGCAAAAGCTGTGCATCTTAAAAGCAACTGTGTAAAAAATAAAAATAAAAAACCATCATCTTGAAAAGAGACCAGAAAACACAGAGGGAACATCATGATTATAATCTCAACTACGAAATTAAAACCAGCACAAAGTTGAGCTAAAGACTCACACAGTGACGGCGTGTCCGCCGAAAGTGTATAGTATATTGGTGGCGCCAGTGAAGTACAAAACCATCTTATCTGGTCCTGAGTGTTTGACACCCTCAACCTGTGAAGCACATTGAACTTGAATCAATGGAGGAAACATAACAGTAAAAACTCATCGGAAATGATTAGGATCGTCTGGTTAAATCACCTGGCCATGAATGATAGCTGCAATGGTCATATACCAAGCAGTGTAGGTAGTCATTCCGAGACCAAGAAATGACCAAATTCTGTAGTTGTGGAATGAGGGTATGAACACAGTGGTGGCACAACAAGCTCCAAATATGTATGTCCATGTCCTCTTGTCCAGGTGATCGTTTATATAGTAGATATTACTGTGTAATCACACGAACACAAATTAGTGCATAAAAAAAGGGTTAAATCCTTTGTGGTCCTTTGTGTTTTGGCCATGCATGTGTTACCAACTTCGTCTTTTTTATCATTGTGTTTTCCAACTTTTTCAATCTTAGGCACCGCCAAATTCCGTCAATTTGCTACTAGAATTACTAAACCAAAAACCATGTTCAGCTTCAGAAACCTCCGGGGAATTTGACGGAATTTGGCACCGGTGACCAAGATCGATGACAAACGACCAAAAAGAATCAAATCAAAAATAGACCAAAACCCCAAAACTAACCGATCTTCCTTTTTACCTCTAGATTAAAACGAACATAAGAATTGTGTTAAATTTACAGACCTTGCACAGCCTATGAGCTGAATGACAGATCCACAGAGGAGAAAAGTACAGTTGAAGGCCAACCCAACTGCTTTCCAGGATGGACCCAACAAACCATCTAGCACTTCAAACCACTGAAACAATTTTCAAAAGAAAGCAAGGATTGAATCAAAAATGGTTCTTTAGCATTTGGCATTGTAAGACATTTCATTTAGGCTGACATTGGAAGAAGAATACTAACCTGGATGACATGGTTCTTGAAGCTAACATTTTCTTTCTCCTTTCGGCTTCGGTACTCAACATAGAGAATACTAATGATATAAGCAGTCCAGCTTCCCAGAATGCCATAAAACACTTGAAATATGATGCCTGAGAGCAAACCAAGTTGAGAGAAGGAGTATGGCAATGTCAGCAGAACTTGAGCAACCTGCAAAAACAATCAAAACCCAATTCTCAGAATCAAAAATGGTACTCAAAAACCAGAAATTCTGAGTTGGGTTTTCTGCTAAAGTTTCTTACTTGATTTGATGCACAGCTGAACCATGCATCATAAACAGAGCCACCATGCCAGAGAAAGTTGCTGAGGCTGAAACCAGTTTGCTTCTCATGATCTGGGATTTCTTCGTCTCTGTCTTCATGATCAATGATGCTCTGGTTCACTATGGCCTCCTCTGCTTGCTTCTGAGGTAACATTGCTACAGAGAAAATCTACCAGAAAAAAGATTCACACTCTCTGTTTAGTTAAACACCCCAAATAACCAAACCAAATCTTTAATTAACGAAGCCATAGTCTTTTGCATACCAAGAAGAGAATGAAGGTTTGTTTTACCTTGTACAGAAACTTTGGTCTGGGATTTATAATGTAGAAAGCCTGAGAGCTTTTCAAGGCTGCTTTCTGTAACCCTCAAAATACCGTTTGCCAGTGAAAAACAGAGTGATGTATCTCGTTTTACCTTTGAAACAAACAAAGAAAAACCAGAGCAGTCAGTTACTTGCTTTTGTTTTCCAGCTGATAGTATTATTGAACTTTCAAGTTCCAAGAATTTACGTTACAGAGAGAGTGAGACTTAAATATAAACCTGTAAGCTGAACGACTTGTCTGAGTGTATCAGACGCAGCCAAACACACTATTGAATGCTGGCTTTTTCCTGTGAGGAATGAATTGGCAACAAAATCTGGGGGGAGTTGCAAAGAAGATACTCACTGTAACTCACAGGTAAAAAGGTGTGTCTGCCTTCTTAAAGACTTTGAGGAGAAAAGGAGGGAGGAAATAAAAGCTGGTTTTTCTTGGGAGATTGATTCATGGGGTTTGAGAGAAATTAATCTGACAGAAAAGGAGGAGAAGGAGAGCACTATTGGTTGAAATATAAAAGACTATCTTCCTTCTCTGTCTGTGTTTCTGTTAAATTGTTGCAGAGATTTTACTTGGCTTCTGTCAGTGTACTTGGTTCTCTCTCTACTGTCTGTGTGGGACGAATGATGGAGCACTTTTATATTGGCTGAATGAGTGAATGGGATTGAAGAGATGAAGGCAGCTAGGAAGCCTTGGCAAAAAAGCTCTCAAGGAATTCAATGTCACCAACCAAGCCAGTGTAATCTTTCTGTGTTTTCTTTTTTTGGTCAAAAATTAATTTTGCTGTGTTAAATGCATTTAAAAATGGAAGAAAGTAAAGGATGACAATTTTTATATATGCAGGGGAGTGGTAAATTAAATGTATAATTCAATATTGTGTCTTAGTGCATGGCTTCTGTTAATTGACAAAAATAGAAAATTATAATTTTTATCAAATAGAAACATAGAGTATGTAGTGGATTTTTCTTATTAATTACCTGCCATTTTAGTATAAAAGCTTTATTTTCCGGTTGTCTATAAATTGATTTCCTCTTTGCCCCCTTAAAATTAATTTCAATTCCAGTCGCCCTTTCAAAATAAAACATCAATAATATTAATAAAAAATAACAAATCATTAACATTTGTCATTAACTTATGTTGTCTACAAATTACCGGTAGCAAACATAGTGTGGTAAGGTCGAGCGACTGACATGAGATACCTATGTCTAAAGTTCAAGACCTTGAGTCTCAACTCTTACCGATAAGGACTCACCAGCAACTTTAAAAGGTCATCAAGTTTGTGCATATGTAACGAGATATTAGTCATGTTTTACTAGGATATCCTCATGGATCCTAATATTTATTGGGATGATATGTTAATAGATCACTGACATAATTGAAGTGACTTGCTAGCTCATTTCTGATTAAAAAATTACCCTTTGCAATTCTTCCTTGTATACAAAATCAAATGAAATTTCATGTATGAGTTTTATCTTTAGTGAAGTCAGTGAGAATCATAAGGTGACAATGATAATTGATCATACGTACTAGCTAGGTTGAAATTATATTCCAAGCAAACAACACTATTAGTAGATCTCTCATTAACCTCAACTGCAAGGTGATTATGATAACTGATCTTAACTCCTAAGAAAACTCTAACCATTGCTTATTAAGTTCTATGATTAACATATGGATATCTCTATTAAAGCCTCTCTCAGTGTTTGTCAATTCTAAAGCCCTTTGATGCCTAAGAGTGAAGATGCCAAGTATTACCGTATTTAGAGCGTACCAATAGTTTCACTAATACTCGATTAATGTTTCAATTCAATTCGATAAGATTTGCCTGTCTCAGTCATTTACTAAGTATTACCGTATACACAGTACCTGTCTTCTTCTTCTTCTTTCGTTTTTTTTTTTTTTTAAATAAAAAAAAACTGACTTGGAAGAGATCGTTGATTCAAATTTTGTGGAGAAAACTTTGAAGAGTTTGGTGAACTACTCCTCTACCTCTTTTGACATGCAGTCAAAAAGCTTGACAGATAGAGAATCAAATTACCTTTTAATGGGGACTTTAATCTCTATGAATATCAACATTAACGTCTATATTTCAAGCATTATCACGAGATTAATGAACATAACACAAGCACTTACAACATGCTTAGTGGATGGAGGGTCCTCTTCCTTCTCACTGCTCTTGGTTCCTCTCCATCTTTATCAAGCTTTTCTCTTCATAATATGCTCTCTGTCTCCCTTTTTCTCGTATGACTCGCGCTAATAATTCATCTTAATCAAACTTAGTTTGCATGCTAGTTGGTCATTATCCTAAACCTAACAGGGGTAGGAAAGTAACCATATGTTAGTTTACCCAAGTGAAATACTAAACTATATATTACATGTCACGCATGCCTAACGGTATAAAGACAGCTTTAGTTCTGGGATTTGATGAGATAAGAAATGATTAAGAACAGTTAGTAGTAGAACTGTACAAGTAGATTTATCCAACGCAATGCTAGAGGTTCATACTTAGTGGGTATTCCATTCATAAATCAGCAACCTCATTCTCTAACCACACATAGAGAATATATGCAACTTATCAGTTATCCCAATACATAAGCCAATTGAGTCTAAACTCTTCCAATGACGGATTCCTTTCCTTTTTTTTCATTTGAGAAGATGATAGATGTTGAAATAACTAGTTTTCGTGACTTCTTCTCGCCGAACATTTCTTCATTTAAGTCTATGAAGATGCAATCTTGTAACAAATAGATTGTTAATTAGACCACAAATCATATATGGATGAAGGGCAGGAAACGAATCAATTGAATACATGAGACTTCCATATTCATTCATATCAACTTCAAAATTTCGTTGAAGACACATAGATTCAATATTGTTGATAATTCGACTTATATGGCGTACATCATTAAAGTAGTGTATAATGTATGCTGTCCTTTTAATTTCTGCTATTTTGATATGTATAATGCTAATTAAACGTATTTCTTGTTGAAAGTCGATGTCAATTTTATATTACGTTGGAGATTACGTACTGCTAATCGGATAGATATAAAATGAAAAAGAAAAGTTAGGTCCAAGATGATTATACAAGTGATCACTCCACCATCACTGCATTCTTAGCAAATTGTACCCACCACTTCATCTCTAATCATACAAGCATGAAAATTTTGGATGGTGAACAAGTGATGGATTTTCCAAATACCAAACTCATAAGTAAGAAAAGGGTCCAACCATGCCATGATTGATTAGAAGGAATTCATACCAATATCTCATATATGGAAAACCCCACAAGGACAGAAGAATATTTCTTCAAAATACTGACTGAAAAGGAATAGATTGGAATTATTTGGCTTTTGGCATGGTTTTTCCATATCTACAAAAGCATCTCTTAGGATTTATCTCCAGAATAGAAAACAGTATGCTTCAATCTTTCCTCTTTATATTTCACTCACTTTTTTCTTCCACTCGGAATATTCCTTCGTGTTGATTAAACATCCTAGGACACGAAATGGACTTAGTAAAGGGTGTTATCTTTGATTAAATTTTCTAAAACATTGTTTTAAAATTAATGGAATTTGATTATTAGAGTAGGACCAAAATCTATTAATGCTGACTAGTGCTTTCTATCATCGTTTCCATCCCAGTCCAAAGTGCTTCACAGGGCCACACCAAGAACTTAATCTGTGATTAAGAGTGCAAGAAGAGGCAACATTTTGATGCATATAATCAATCATTGGAATAATTGTGAAGGGTTTATTCAATTGCTTATGTGCCTTTGATTCTTGAAGCTGCTGACACATCGTTATGAGTACTCGATCTATGCTATAGAAAGTGTCTGTAATAATATAGCATATTCTCAAGGAATTGTATGTGGCATATAGCAATGATCATTGTATATGATGAAGCAGCATGAAAATCTAGTATTCACGCTCTTCAATTTATATGATTTGTATTGTGTTTTTTTTTTTTTTTGGCTTGGATATTGAGAGAGTTGTGTATTATATAAATGAATAAAGAGAAATGCATCTATAAGATTTGTCAATTGATACTTGATATGCAAGTTAATTAAACTGCTAAAGCTAGCTAGCAAGCGATAGAAGTTCATGAGAGTACGCGAGAGAAAATTTGAACACACCAACCACAAAAGATCACAAGCACAAAACGAAATTAAGGAGATCCGCGCAGCCAACAACAGTCTCTAGTTTGTGTAAGTTGCTACACAATCAAGGAAAGGTTACATCAAACTGGGTAAATCCGCACTCCCCATTTCAAATCGAGGCAGGCAGATGAGAGATCGACCATCGTCTTCTTCGATCTCGATGTACCCTTTCTCCACTACAAACTGATCCATCCTTTTCACCTCTACACTATATTCTTCTTCTTTCTTGCGCCACATTATCACTACCACATTTGCACAAGACTCTTTTTCCTTTGATTGGCCATGTGTTCGCTTGCATGAGTCTTTTCAAAGGGCACCTTCAGCTTCAACCACATAGCTATACCATGAATACTGAACTATCTATCATGGAGTTTGCAGACATTGAATTTTTTGGACTTGTGTCTGCCATTACTGGTTTCCCGTCGGTTTTGCGTCTAGCTCATATATATAGTCCACACACAAAAAGCAGCAAACACTCGTATTTTCATTGTCGGTTTGTATAGTTTCTGTTCTGAGTGATGACCTTGCTAGCATCCTCGATCGTTTTGTTGAACACTGTGCTTCCCACTTCAGCAAAAACGCAAGCCCTTGTAGTTAGGGTTCGGTTTCTGTCATTTAGCTAGCTTGTTCAATTCCTCATATAAAGACAATAGCATAATTTCTGAGAGAAGTTTTGTGTTGATCAAGATATTAGACAGTAACATACTAACATAAGTATGACCTAGGTAGTTTATTGTCATCCACTTCATGATCAAAACAAAACTTCTCTCAGAAATTTTGTTACTGTCTGTAATTATTTGACATACATATCACAAAGTTCTCATGGAAGCTAGTGATCAATGTTGATTATAAGTTGATTTGCAACAAGCTGGTTCATCATTTTCTTTTGCTAATACTTCTCTTCATTCGAAATTGCTTATGAGAGTAACGGGAAATAAAATTGTTTATGAGTGTAATGGGAAAATAATGCAACAGTATGTGATAAGAGACCCTAAAATTATAATGAAGGATTCAAATAGAAAGATGTATTATAGCCTCAAAACATGCAGTTTTGAAACTAATCATCTTAGCAGTTTATGGAGCTTGTGTACAAAATCATCAATGTACGAGCTCTCGAGCCCTTTGCTGGAGAAGAACTCCCTCCACTTAGCATGGTTGGCCCTCACCTCCTTCTCAACCTCACTGTCCTCATCAATCACAGCTTTCACAGCTTTGCAAACGCCTTCCTTGCTAAACAAGCCATCTTCATCCCCTTTCTCAACCTCGACTCCCACTTTCAGATCACCACTCATCATCCTCGCATTGATGATCTGATCTCCCACATTTGGCAGGAGCACCAATTGGCACTCATTCACTAATGCCTCGGATAAAGACCCTGAACCGCAATGTGTCACAAAGCAACCCACAGATGGGTGCTTAAGTATCAAAGGCTGCTGAACCCAACCCCCATAAACAATCCCTTTTCCTTCAACCCTCTCCAAGAACCCTTGTGGCAACGCTGATTCAATTGATTCAACTCCGGTTGGCGGCTTCAGCGCAGCGAAGAAAGGCAAACCAGTAAGCTCAAAACCCAACAAAAGTTCTTGCAATTGTTCTTTCCTCAAAATGCATTCACTTCCAAAAGCACAGAAAATCACAGTTTTTGAGTCGAAGCCTCCAAGCCAGTTTGCCCATTTCTCTTCCAAATGTGAACTTGGGGGCTCTGGCACAACTGGACCAGCAAGAATCACCGGCTTCCTCAGTTGCGTTTCGAGATAATCACAAAATGGACCCTCCAATTCTCTACAAGTTTTAAACGCAATGGCATCACAATCACCAAAGTTAATTTGTTGGCGTTTGAGAAATGTTATCCCACGGCCGTATTCCTTGTTTGCACCATAGGCAAGTCCTCGAGCTTCATGAGCTCGTAGCTTGATCGAAGACGAAGGAAATGAAGTTGGAGCCTCCCTATATTCAAATTCTGTCAGTGTTTTCTCACTCAGTTTTCTCTCGGGACTTATCAAGTAGCCCACAGTTGCAGGACTAATTGTACAGTAATGCACCGACTTAATAGTCTTTCCTAGTTGACGTAGGAATGCAGGCAACCAGTAACTGAAATCATAGAACACGAAATTCGGGTTGAGTTCTCTAAGGGATTGTTCAATTTGGGGTCGAGTTAGGTCCATAGCGGTTACAAGATGGGGGTGCAAGTGGAAAGGAATATCGGCTGTGGTTTCGGTGCCAAGAGGGAGTCCATCAACATGAGGAACATTGATGGGGATGAACGAAATGAGATCTGGATGACGATTGAATTGCACCATCTTGGGTTGTGTTTTGATGGGAATGAAGAAGGAGATTTTGTGGCCTCTCTCTGCAAGTTTGTTGGAGATGTGGAGATAAGAGGTCAAATGTCCCATAGCAAACCAGGGATACATAGCAATATGCATAGTTTGGTCACTCATATTTGCAAACTAAACTATTTTTGGCCTGAAACGAAGCAGATGATGAAATTTGCTGAGAACTTCATGCTTTTCAAGCTTGCCAGCCGTTGCAATTGATAACGACTGCGTCCTTGTAGTTTGCTAGATTGATAAATAATCATAATTCTTGTGTTCTAAATATTGCTGAAAGCAAGATCTCAGATTTTCTTTCCTTCGATTTTCATGGTCACATATAGAGCATGTTATTATTGTATCAGTGTCACTCAAAGAATGTGTGTGCCGGCCGCTATGACAAATATATAGCAGAGGTGATGGCTGTGATTAAGGCAGTTGAGCTGCCATGAGTTTGTGATTGGCATTAGAAGTTGATTCTTCTCTTGTTCTGGACTTTATCAAGTCTTCTATGTTGGTCCTATGACACTTCGTATTAGCCTGCTCAATTGCTTATGCTGGATTTCTCATTGGGTATTCCTCATTTTTGTTTACGCCAACTTTTGTAGGGAGGTTTGGTTTTGGTTCCCCTCCTATATTGTGCCTAAACCCTTATTTGCTTCAGCCAAAGAAAAGAGCATATAATGAATGGCTAAAAGTAGACCATGTACTTGCACCGCCGTGCATATCAATTTCTCAACAACTCAAAAACTATAAGCTGTTTCAGTTGATTCAAAAACATACAATACCTAACAGTTGTTCTATGGTCTGTGTGTATGTGTGATATTAAGAATGATACTACTACTTCTAGTCTTCTACTAATACTACCACCAGCTATGCGTAAGTATTGAAAAAGGGGCATGCCCATTAATATACAGAACAAAGAATCATTTTGTGCTTTCAACAATCCACTTCGCATCGGATGAGGCAGACATGGAGAAGGAGAAACTTGAGTACACCATGCAGCAAGAGTTCTATTTGCTGGTGTTTTTGGTTCTAAGACTTAGGCCACGAAGAAGATGAAGACAATCAGGAAAAATATCAAAATGGCAAAAATTTTGATGATCAGCCACCTATTTGATGATATTCGGTTGAGATTCCTTAGTAAAGCACTGTGTGCACCCTCGACATTGGTCAATGACTCGTCCATGTTGTCATCGATCCTGCTCATATAAATAACGCAGATTTAGATTTACATGATCCAGCCTAGTCAAAGTGCATCATCCAATGATAGCTTGAAACACAACGAAACTTGGAAGCCAAAACTTGTCGGATTATAAGCAAGAAGATCAAACCTGATAGCCAGTTCCCCTTGATGTGCAACCATAGTAGCCAAATGTGTAAATACCCCACTGAGTTCGGAAATTGTAGATTCTACATTTTGAAGAGCTGTTGCCCGGTTTTCAGTATAATTTTCTTGCCGTGGAACTACCTGCTGTAACATAGACATTTCCATCTGCTGTGATGGAGGATTATCTCCAGCTAACCTTCGTCTGATTTGGCAAATTTTAAAGCAAGCAGTTACTTTTCATAAGAATCCCTACGAATTGGATTTAGTAAACAAAATCATTGAGACCTAATCTCTGGTAACTAGGGAAAACATTCAGCCTTAAGGAAAATTCAGAAGATGGAAAATTGACAGGTACATCTGAGGCATGACACAATGAAGTCAAAATACTTAGTTTGCTAAGTGAGAAATCACAAAATTGATGAAGGCCCTCTATATAATTCTGAGTTGGTATAAGAAAAAAGTCCTGCATTATAAGCAGAAACATAGCTCTAGATGATGGGATATGAAGCTGACATGGCAGCCAACATACTCTGGAACTAGGACCAGCTCTGACTCATATACATATGTCACAAACAATGTATTCTTCAGTTTCGTTTTGATTTTCTTTTCTACTTCACTTATTCTCGTTTTCTTTTCTTCTAGGGGTAATATATTCCTGTTCTATTACTCAACCTACAGCATCTCCAGAAAGCAATATAGTAAATGCACACTAATGCAACAATACAAGATAAAAATAAAATTATAATAAAGGAGGGTAATGATCAGACATCTGTGTTTATCATATGTATGATTGAAAGTAGAGCTTGTACAGGAATGATGATAAAAGAAAAACATAGAAAAACCACAATCTCTTTTGCCAGCATACCTGAGTTGGTTTCCAACTTGAACATCTGTTGATGATCTGGAGAGAAAAAGAAATAAGGCAATTAAAATCCTATCAATAACTATAAAGTGGGAAGGTCTACTGTTCTTTGGTACAGTAATGACTTTAATCTTTGTTGATCTTTAATGGAAATACTCACTGTGATGGCTGTACACTTCCAGATGCACTTGATGAAGTTGACCAGGGAGGAGGTTCGGTCACAGTTTTTGCAGGACTCTTGAAAGGGTTCTCTCTTGCAGTATTGGTGGAAAATATCTGTTTCCTGTTCTCATGGGCCTTAATATTCTGCAGGGCAAACAAGCATTAGAAACTTAAGGAACACCACAATACTTATGAAGAAAAGAAATGCTCTATGCCAAACCAGTGTACAATCTACAAAATCTAGCGCGCACCAACCTCTGTTCTAGTGGTTAACACATCTTGAAGCTTTTTCGTAGCCCCCATAAGTCTGCTTTTCAAATCATTACAAACTGCCGTCGAGTGAACAACATTATCCTGAGAATAATTCCCATCAGCTATCTCCATGTTTTGAATGGTATGCAAATCCGTAAGAGCCACATCCAGAGTCGTAATATCATTCTTCACTAACGCAGTCAACTCCTGAATCTCCATAGTCGGATCATTGAACATCGACGACCTCTTCGCCACTGCAGATCAACACACACAAAGCACAAGCCTTAGATCGGCACAGCATCAAGCAGCCAATAAAACCACAAGCTAACTTAAAATTGCTTTAACAAACATTACAACACTAGGCAAAATTTTCCTTCACAGGCAGTACAACTCGAAAAGTCGCAACAAATCGTATCGTAAAAAGTTAAAAAACAGTTTTGAGAAAAAGCAAAACAAATGTGATACTAAAACTATGCATACCGCATCAAAATAATAATCTCAAGCTCTAGAACAGCTCCCTAGCTAAATTCAAGAGCCTAGATTTTCACATGGCTCTCGAATTGAACTACCTGAGCTAAACCTAAGCTGAAATTTAACTTCTTTATCGCGGTAAAAGTAAATCAACACGCTAAATATGAACTTCGATTCTTTAACTTTCTTACAATTTTCTCAGCTGGAAATGAAATCATAAATCCAAGCACAAATGAAAGCAATGGAAAAGAAGATAGGGATGAAATTGAATTACACAGAGCGAGGCGTGAGATCTTCTGAGTGGTTTCCTGGATCCCCGACCCGATCCGCGAGGCCTTCTTGTTGAATTCGGATCCGGAAGAGAGTGGGACGGGGGATCTGGACGGTGAAGAACGAGCATTCTGAGATTGATGAACGGGTGTGATTCCTCCGATTTTCTGGAGGGTGTCGGAGAGTGATCGGAACTCGGAGGTCCGATCACGGTAAGCGGAGGCCATTGGGTTACGACGGAAAGCCTGAGATGCAAAATGGCCGAGGGAAATTTATACGTATGGTCGTTTTGGTGGCGGTTGCACCATTACTTCCAATAAGATTCTGCCACGTCACTAAAGTATAAATAGAGGCACCTAGAGCTTTTTTACCAGTTCTGTTTTGGATCCTTTTACCAAATTACCATAGAGATTATACGTCTATGGAACTATTATTTATTTACTACAGAAGATTATTGATGGTTTTAGGGAGACCCCTCTCTAATTATTATCAATTTTGTTAAGGATTCAATCCATAAACCGTGGAAGCTCAGGTCTTGATGACAGTTGACAGTTTTTTGATGAGATATCATTCTTCCATAGACGAATTTCCTCGCAGTTAGTCACTCTTTCAGTTCTTACTTCTTCACTCGTCTCTAGCAAAACATTGTCTTAGGCCCCCCTACATGATCCCATGTTCCATCTTCCCTGTAAAGGACAACAGAGGACAACTACCGCGCTAGTTTGTATTCGTTAGTGTGTCAACCTCCTCTTCGAAAGTTTTCGACACCAACACTCTCAAGTCTTATAGTGTGTCATTATAGCTTACCTGCTCATGCTAATAAGGCCCTCATTTTTTGTTGTTACAAAAATGGTGGCATGGTGAGCTACCACTCCGGAGTCTTGAGTAATTTTAGATATGACCCCTCCTCAAGGGATGTTTTTCACAAGCAGGGGTTCGAAAAAAGGACCTCTTATTACCAGAAGAATCATTGTAACTTCCGTCTCACTTATAGTGTAGCATGTTTTTACTAGACCAACCTCATTAGATAATAAGGCCCTTATTTTAGACACTATGCTAACAAGGCCTTCATCAATAAGAACCCCACCCAAGACTGAAAGCCCAATAATTAACCCAATGTCTCTCACCAAACCCCGCAAACCCTAATCACTATATAAGCCTCCCCTCTCCCCCACTCGTTCTCCTTCTTCACCGCGCCTCCAAGCTTTCAGCTCCCCCAAAAACCCTAACCTCCTTCCCTGAAAAGTGAGAGGTTAAAGAGACAGCGCCGTAGCTGTCCGCCTTGACCGAGCCTCAAGCTTCGTTCTTGGCCCTCGTTTTTCCTCCTCTTATCTTTTCACTACTAACTAACCCCCTTAGGTTTAATCAGAAATGGGCAAGCTATCCAAGGCCGAGAAGAAGATCAACTACGACGCCAAGCTCTGCAAGCTCTTGGAGGACTATGGCCAGGTCCTCATCGTCGCCGCCGATAACGTGGGCTCCACTCAGCTGCAGAATATCCGGAAGGGTCTACGTGGCGACTCGACTGTTCTCATGGGAAAGAACACCATGATGAAGAGGTCCATCAAAATCCATGCCGCCAAGACCGGTAACGATGCTTACCTCAACCTCGTCCCCCTCCTTGTGGTGAGTTTCAACTTTTTTTTTTTTTACTGGACTGGCTTTTCACTTTTGACTGTGTCGAGTTCAATTGAGTTTGTTATTGTTGATTTGGTGTTAGGGTAATGTTGGATTGATCTTCACCAAGGGAGATTTGAAGGAAGTCAGTGAGGAAGTTGCTAAATACAAGGTGAGCTACTCAGATTTTTTCTGAGTTTTTTTAGCAATGGTCGTATTGATTGATGGCTTATGTGATATGATATTAATATATAACTATTATCATAGTGTCTTGCTGAATAACATATTGTAATTGTCAGTTGTAAAGTACTTATACTTTCTTATGAATAAGGTTATGTTAGTTGACATCTACATGAACTACGGAAACGAGTAGCTGCACTGACAATAGTAGTAAAAAGGATTTGTTGGCCGGTAATTTTTGTATCGATGGTTACCCTTCATCATCTAGGGTAATGGTATCGACTCTTGAGTCACTCTATTAGTGGAATCCTAGATGTGCTGCTCTAGGAAACATGTACAGATGTTTCTATTAAAAACATGAACCAATTTCCAGCTTCTTTCAATACTTCTTTTATCTGTTACTAGATCTCCTTCGATTGTGACAGGTTTCTGTTATTCCGTCTTTTTTCCATCAGTCATTTTCTGCAGCTAATCCTAGTTCTAACCGAACTGTGATAAATTTATCATGAACTGTAGTTTATTGTCCCATACTTATTCATCAAAATGTTGGGTTTTGTGTTTAGGCTAGTGATATACCTGTCTGATATGCTTCGTTTGCCTTTTGATGTCTGTGACACTTTGTTTGTGATCTAGTTTTTTTGTTTATATGGTGTATCAAAATTGTATTATAACATTGCTAATTTCTATGATTGGATAGGTTGGAGCTCCTGCTCGTGTTGGTTTGGTTGCTCCCATTGATGTCGTTGTTCCTCCTGGCAACACCGGTCTCGACCCGTCCCAGACCTCTTTCTTCCAGGTCTGTAACATTCTTTTAGGATCCTTCTATAGTTTTATTTAATGTTGGAAGAGTGCTAGTATTGACACAATTCCTACTGCAGGTCTTGAACATTCCGACCAAGATTAACAAGGGTACTGTGGAAATCATGACCCCTGTTGAACTTATCAAGAAGGGTGACAAGGTTGGGTCTTCTGAGGCTGCCCTTCTTGCCAAGCTCGGGATCAGGCCATTTTCTTATGGTCTTGTTGTCCAGATGGTGTATGACAATGGATCTGTCTTCAGCCCAGAGGTGCTTGATCTTACTGAGGATGACCTCATGATTAAGTTTGCTTCAGGTGTCTCCAATGTCACAGCATTGGCATTGGCCATTTCATACCCGACAATTGCGGCTGCACCACACATGTTCCTCAATGCCTACAAGAATGTGCTGGCAATTGCTGTTGCTACCGAGTATAGCTTCCCCCAAGCTGACAAGGTCAAGGAGTATCTGGAGGTAAAATAACACTTATAGTATACTATGTATCCGTAGCTTCAGCTTGTTGGTTACAAAATATGTCCTTTTCTGTTCTGTGTAACTGATTATGCTGAATGGATTTAGGATCCCTCCAAGTTTGCTGTTGCCGTGGCTGCTCCTGCTGCAGCTGCTGGTGGTGCTGCTGCCCCTGCTGCAGCCGCTAAAGAGGAAGCGAAGAAGGAAGAGCCAGCTGAGGAGAGTGACGACGACATGGGCTTTAGCCTGTTCGACTAGGTTATGGTTTAGTACCTTGACAGTGAATTTTGTATTTTTATTTTTCTGCAGAATTATCGTTTGCTGATTTATGTTATAAATTTGAGATATCTTTGGTGTTTTGAGGTTTTATTTTTATCGTTCATTATCTTTATATGTTGTTCTTGTTGTCTACTTGGGGTTGGAGCCAATGCAAGCGAGTTTTATTTGAGCTAAACTTCAGAGGGCATAGGTTAGACTCAAAACTGATATTAGTAATGGATGGAGTTGACCCAATACTGATCTTTGTTCAATAGGATGCGAGTAGTTTAGGTTTACCTTTCCTAATAAATCCTACCAACGGAATTAGATTACAATCATCTCTTATTACAGTATAATTATACAATGAACTCCGAACCCAATGAAAAAATAAAATAAAATAAACCAAAAAAACAAAATACGTCTTTTAGCTTCTTCTTGGCCTCGACGCACGTCGACACTGAGTGTAAGTATTCTTGACATGCTGAAGCTCCTTGAGGACCTCTTTCATAGAAATTCTATTCCTTGGTGATTCTTCGGAGCATGCAAGTCCTATCTTAAGGGTTGGTAGTATGTACTTCCACACGCAACTCTTCATCCTGTTTAAGTTCTCACTGTCTATGTTTTCTTCATCAGCTTCGATTTCACTGTCGTAACCAGAGAGGTTGGTCACTTCATCGTTGGTTGCTGAAGTCTCAATTTCTTCTTCTAGTATGGCAATAAGAGTAGGATCCACGATTTGCATAAGCATTCCTTGTATGCCCGTCTCCACAAAAGTACGGATATTGTATCTGTCTACAAACATTTCATCAGTTGGTCTTCTTCCCGTGAACAATTGCAGCACAAGTATCCCATAACTATATACATCCCCTTGCGTTGATGGCTCAACGCCAACTGCATACTCTGCATTTCATAAAACAATCAAGTATATCAGTTCTGTGTGTATACTTGGATCATAATTACGTACTGTAGGTTATATAAGGGGTGAGATTGTTACCTGGAGCAGTATAGCCAATGGTTCCCTTTATCCCAACTGTGCTACTTTGATGTTCAGAGGAGCATGTAGTCGATTGGATGAGTCTTGCTAACCCAAAATCACCGACACGAGCAACCATGTCATCATCCAGAAGAACGTTGCCTGGTTTAATGTCACGGTGAATAATTTGTGGTTCACTATGGTCATGAAGATAACACAGTGCAGAAGCCACATCGACAACTATATTCAGTCTTTGAAGAAGGTTCAAACTCCTTGATCGGTTTCCTCTATGCAGCCACTCCTCTAAACTTCCATTTGATATATACTCAAAAACTAGAGCTTTGAAGTCATTACCATTGTAATCTGTGCTAGAGCAACATGTTAAGATCTTCACAAGATTCCGGTGCCTGATATTTCTCAGTGCATTGCATTCAGCCACAAAACTCTTGGAAGCTCCACTCTGTTGAAGGTTGAGGACCTTTATGGCAACTACCCTGTTTTCTTCTTCATCAAGAATACCTTTGTATACAAAGCTGGAACCGCCTGAGCCAATTTGATTGTTTGAAGAGAATCCTCCAGTAGCTTGATGAAGTGTCTGGTATGAAACCTTTGAAAGGAAGTTACTTGATGACACTGCAGATAATGGTTTCTTCTTTTGTGTTTTCCTCCGATAAGAAACAAAGAGGAATGCAAACAGAAGAGAGCATCCAACGACTAAACAAATTGTGAGCTTCAGTGTGAAACCTTGCAACTTTCTCTTTGATACATTGATGGGGCATGCCGGTAGCTGCAATTCCGAAATACCACCACAAAGTTTGGTATTTCCGTTCAATGATATTGCACTTGTGTTTCGATAAACACCTTCTTTCGGTACCTCACCCTCCAGATTGTTGGATGAAAGGTTCAAATAAATCAAGAATGGAAGCCTCTGTAGGTCCGTTGGAATCTGTCCTGACAAGTTGTTGTGTGAAAGATCAAGATACTGAAGACCTCTCAGAGAAGCCAAAGAAGATGGTATTGTACCTTGAATGAGATTCTCTTGTAAGTAAAGGAATTCAAGGCTTAGACAGCTTCCAATGGTTTCTGGAATTCCTCCAGTCAAATTATTATAAGAGATGTCCAGTGTATTGATATTTTCCAGCTTACCCACTTCCATAGGCAGACTGCCAGTTAATGAGTTTCGCGACAAGTTGAGATAGTTAAGTGAGGACAGACCAATGACCTGTGGTGGTATATCTCCACTAAGCTTATTGTGTGATATATCTATCCGCTGCAGATTTTGGCAGTTACCAATATTTGGGGGAATGCTTCCTTCTAACTCATTTTCTGATATTTGGAGTAGAAACAATTGGGTGAGGTTTCCTAGGGAAGATGGGATTCCACCTGATAATCTATTGGAATCTAAATATAATGATTGCAGCTTCTGTAACCTCCCAAAAGAAGTTGGAATGATACCTGTGAACAAGTTATAATCTAGGGCCAACACGATTAAATTGTTGAGATTTCCTAATGTTTCAGGAATCGTTCCAACTATTTGATTGCTGTGAAGGTAGAGTTGAGACAGTTTGGTTGAGAAATTGGCTATAGAGTTCGGTAGAACACCTCCATAATTGTTATAAGCCAGTGAAAAGACCTCCAGACTGCTGCAATTTGTCAAGGATGTTATAAATCTCAAATCATTAGATGAATTACTTCCTAGATCATTCATCTCAAAGCTGAGCCGTTGGAGATTAGGAAGATTTCCAAAACTTGCCGGAACTTGGCCAACAAAATAATTTTCCGCAAAATCAAGTTTCTGAAGCTGAGAAGCATTGGAAATTGAAGCTGGGATTTGTCCGGAGAATTCATTTACGTCGAGGTACATTATTTGGAGATTAGGCATGTTTAAGCCTATACTAGGTGGAATACTGCCCCTAAACTCATTACCCATAATTGAGAATCTTGTCATGGATGATATGTTGAAAATGGAGGGAGGGATCATACCAGAGAGTTTATTCGGACCAATGAAGAAAATAGATAAGCTTCTTAGTCGTCCTATTTCCTCTGGTACGTTGCCCACCAAGTTGTTAAATGGCAAGGAAAGCGTTGTGAGGGATGAAAGATTTCCCAAGGAAGGTGGGATGCCTCCTGACAGCTTGTTCTTCTGAAGATTAAGAAACACAAGCTTCATCAACGAGCCAATCTCTGATGGAATTTCCCCAGTAAGGCGGTTCTCTCCAATACTTATGATGCTCAGTTCCTAACAGAAGGTCAGGTTCACGGGAATTCCTCCCTCCAACTGATTGTAACTGAGATTGAGATGTTGCAGTCGGAACAAATGATCAACTTGTTGTGGAATCTTGCCAGAGAAGTTGTTGCTTTGTAGGTTAATGAACCTAAGAAATGAGAGGTTGCCAATGTATGCTGATATGGTTCCCTGCAACTCACCATCTGGTAGGTTCAAGGCTGTTACTCTTTGATCCCTTGTGTTGCAAGTAATTCCTTGCCACTGGCAGAAGTGGATGGATTCATTCCATGAGTTCAACCACCCTTGTGGGTCACTGACTATGGATTCTTTGAGCTTGAGCAGAGCGAATCGATCAGTTTCATTGCTCGAGGCATTTACGACAATGGTAGATTGGAAAAGATATGTGAGAAGAAAAAGGGTGGTCATGACATGAAGGCAGGCAGACCAAAATGCACAGAAGTTGAGTATATGAAACTCCATTCAGCTTCCTAGCTATAGTTTAAGCAGCAGGAAGCTAGGTGGTGCAAAGTTGAACTTGCAAAATGTAGTATTTAACATTGCTTACATGATGCAGAGTCTTTGGCTGTGGCTCATCAATTATTATCAGTTTTGTTGACCTGCCGGTGGCCGGAAGAGACTTTTCTTGTAGAGAAAGGTACCTATAGAGTGCGCTTTGCATGTTCGATATTATTAGATAAAAGTCATAGAACATCTTATCACTTGCAGATTAGCTGGTCAGCAATGTCTTTGAAGATTGTAAAGTCAACCGTAGGAGATCTATCTATGGTATTATTGTAAGCTATCTAAATCAATGTATGAAAACTAAATAGAATAGGTCAAGTAATACAGCTCTATTAAATAACTAATGGTCCATAGTTCGGGGGGTAATTATGGATTAGGTGAAGGGTAGGACGAGGGTCTTATAATTATAGTTTTTTTTATTTGTTTAATCTAATTAAGTTGTATTGCCACATCATTAGATAATGGCCAACTCAGCAATTAACTGTCAGATGACCGACTAACAGATTTTTTTGACGGAGTATTTAACTCCGGGTATGAAAACGTCTAACGGAGCTAGTTCGGGTATCCAAACGTTAGAATTGGAAATAACTTGGGTGACCAGTTATGGTCACTTATGGGTGACAAACACCAATGAGAAATGGACAAGTGTCAACAATAATTATAATCAAACATGTCAAATACCTAAAACTCCCTTGTTATGTCCTTAAATTGCAACCAAGCCTTTTAAAATGGACATGTGTCACATGTTTATTGGATGTGGTCACCTTAAGGAGACAAGACCTTGTCACCGAAGTCAGGTTCGTTAGAATTTCATATGATAATGAAAACGCATCCATAGTTCGAGGTAATATGTAATTAATCCTACATTATATGTGTGTTGAATAGAGTATATTGATTTGAAATGGACTAGCTCACTGTTTTAATCCCTTTTTAATTCATGCTATGGCTTTGTTTTAGATCAATGAATCAATCTATCAAGGCAGGGCGGCTGCGGGTCAGGGCCTCACATCTGTTATGGCATATTGATTCAGTTTGCTTCTGGTGTCTCCAATGTCATTTCCTGCACCACATATATCTGAAGGTAATTGTTGATAAGGTCAATTCATGTAATAACGACTAGTGATGGATAGAATTGAACTTGGTTCAATTGGGTATGGTGACAGTCTGACAGATGAGTTCCCTCCAACTCTTGGGACTCGTTGGTTTCCATTTTACACAAGACAACTATAGCTCAAAGGTGGACTGGTTTGCCTTGCACAGACGCAATTGGATTACAATCATCACTTACTACACGTAATCATACAACAGTGCTACTCTCCGGTGGAACTCAAGGAAATCTATACAACAAATTAACAATTTGTGACTTAGAAATCGAAATCAAGCACTCAAATTTATAGTAAGTACAACTTATTTCTTTCACAGGTTATTATCCTGCCGTAGCAGTACAACTTGGAATATTGACAACTTGCTTTCCACGCCACAGTGCAAGTTATTAGCACAAAATATGAGGATTATAAAGTCATAATGAAGGAATGAAAAAACCAAAAAGAAAAGGTTCCTCTTTTAGCTTCTTCTTGGCCTCTCTCGACGGATGTCAACACCAATGGCAGCGTAAGCATTTTTGACATGGTGTAGCTCCCTCAGGACCTCCTCCATAGACATTCTATTCCTTGGTGATTCTTCTGAGCATGCAAGTCCAATCTTAAGGGTTGGAAGTATGCACTTCCATACATAAGTGTTCATCTTGCTTAAACTCTCATTCTCAATGTTTTCTTCATATTCTTCGATTTCATCATAGTTGTAACCACTGGTGTAGCTCACTTCATTTTGTGTTGTTGCAGGTGTAAACACTTCTAAACCGGCAAGAAGAGTAGGATCCACAATCTGCATGAGTCTTCCTGGGATGGCCTTCTTGACAAAGTTACGAAGGTTCAAATCCTCTTTAAACATTTCGTCAATAGGTCTTCTTCCTGTAAACATTTGCAACAGCAGGACCCCATAACTATATACATCCCCTTCTCTTGATGGCTCCACACCACTAGCACACTGTGACCCATAAAACAATCAAGTAGATATATATCATTTCTCTCTAGACAGTTTGGAACTTAATTATTTTAACTTCTATAGCAGTATGCAAAGTTTCTTGGTGTTTTTTTTTTAAATCGGACTCGTATAGCTGCCCTCAAACCTTGATCATTACTGAAACTTTTATTTACATTGGGGGTGGGACGGCACATTATGCCTAAACCCCTTAGTGCAATAAGCAGACAGAGAACATCCCTAGATACACATGGCTCTCAACTAAACTTATGTATTCTAACAAACGTCATTTAGCAATGTTTCTTTGTTGATCAGACTAGTATGAAATATTTTTCATCATCAATGGTTATTGATCATGTATGAATATATTATACAAATGAAGTTCATTTTTGGGTTGAGAGAGAGAGAGAGAGATAAAATTTCATCATCAATATGTTTTCTCTATGTACAAAAGAGATTCTTGCATTATAACAATCTTTGAGATGTCATATCTTATATTGCTACTTGGTCATTTGTTAAGGCTTAAAGCGTAAGTTACTTGTCATTCCCACTATGTCACATTGATCATAAACTATTATGCTTCTATATGTCTATTCATCTATCCATATTCATATATCTTCAATAAAAATGTTGGAATATAAGAAATTGTAAAGTAGTGGAAGATTGTTACCTGGAGCAGCATAGCCAATGGTCCCCCTTATCCCAATTGTGCTACTTTGATTTTTAGAGGAGTCCGTGGTCATCGAGATGAGTCTTGCTAACCCAAAATCACCTACACGAGCAACCATTTCATCATCAAGCAGAATGTTGCTCGGCTTCATGTCGCAGTGGACGATTTGTGGTTCACAATGGTCATGAAGATAACACAATGCAGATGCCACTCCTCAGTCTTTGAAGAAGGTTCAAACTTCCGGCATATTGGTTTTTTCTGTGCAGCCACTCCTCTAAACTTCCATTTGACATATACTCAAAAACGAGAGCTTTAAAGTCATTACCATTATAATCTGTGCTGGAGCAACATGATATGATCTTCACAAGATTCCTATGTTGGATATTTCTCAGTGCATTGCATTCAGCCATGAAACTTTTCGAAGCTCCTTTCTGTTGAAGGTTGAGAACCTTTATGGCAACAATGCTGTCTTGATCAAGAATCCCTTTGTAGATAGAGCCAAAACCGCCTGATCCAATTTGATTGCTTGGAGAGAATCCGCCAGTAGCTTGATGAAGTGTCTGGTACGTAACGTTTGGAAGGAATATGACTGATGACACTGCAGCATACACCGGTTTCTTCTTTTGATTTTTTATCGTCCAATAAAGAGCTATGAGCACTGCAAACAGAAGAGAGCATCCAACGACTAAAGAAATTGTGAACTTCAGTTTGAAACCATGCAACTTTCTATGCTTTGTTTCTTCAACGCGGCATGCTGTTAGCTGCAATTCCGAAACACCACCGCAGAGTTTGGCATTTCCATCTAATGATATTGCACTTGTGTTTCGAAAAACTCCTTCTTTCAGTACCTCACCCTCTAGGTGATTGGACGAAAGGTTTAAATAAATCAAGAATGGAAGTCCCTGTAGGTCTTTTGGAATATGTCCTGACAAGTTGTTTTGTGAAAGATCTAGATACTGAAGACCTCTCAAAGAAGACAAAGAAGAAGGTATGGTTCCTCGAAAGTGGTTTCCTTGTAGGTAAAGAAATTCAAGGCTCTCACATTCTCCAATGGGTTCTGCAATTTCTCCCGTTAGATTGTTTCCAGAGATGTCTCGTGTCCTGATATTATTCAGCTTACCCACTTCCACAGACAGATTCCCAGTTAGCAAGTTTTGCGATAAGTTGAGCAACATAGATAAGGAGGAAAGACCCATAATATGTGGTGGTATTTCTCCACTAAGCTTATTGTTTGATATATCCATCTCATGGAGCTGTTTGCAGTTACCAATATTTGGAGGAATTTTTCCTTCTAATTCATTTTCTGGTAAGTAGAGTTGAAACAATTGGGTGAGATTTCCTAGAGAAGATGGGATCTGTCCTGATAGTCTATTGGAATTTATATGTAATATTTGCAGGTGTTGTAACTTCCCAAAAGAAGCTGGAATGGCTCCAGTGAACAAGTTATAATCCAATCCCAATACTATTAAAGATTTGAGATTTCCTAATGTCTCAGGAATCGTTCCCGCTATTTGATTGCCCCCAAGATAGACTTCAGTCAGTTGGGTTGAGAAATTGGCTACAGAGTTGGGTAAAGCACCTCCAAAGTTGTTATCACTCAGACAAAGCATTTCCAGATTGCTGCAATTTGTCAAGGAGTTACAAATATCAAATCATTTGATGAATTGCTTCCTAGATTATTTAACCCGAAGTTAAGCCACCGGAGAATAGGAAAATTCCCAAAACTTAAGGGAACTTGCCCTACAAAATGATTTCCCCAAACATCAAGCTCTTGAAGCTGAGAAGCATTGGAAAATGAAGCTGGGATTTGCCTTGAGAATTCATTCGTGCCGAGGAACATTTTTTGGAGATTAGGAATGTTTTGGCCTATACCAGGCGGATTACTACCCTTAAGTTTATTGCCCATAATTGAAACGGATTTCATAGATGATATGTTGAAAAGGGAGGGAGGGAACATACCAGAGAGATCATTTGCACCAATTGCAAAAATTGATAAGCCTCTCAATCGGCCTAGCACCTCTGGAACTGTGCCCACCAAATTGTTCATTTGCAAGATAAGTACAGCGAGTGATGAAAGATTCCCTAAGGAAGGTGGGATGCCTCCTGTCAGATTGTTTTTCTCTAGATTGAGATGCACAAGCTTCATCAACAAACCTATCTCTGAAGGAATTTTGCCGGTAAGGTGGTTTGATCCAATGCTTATGCTGATTAATTCCCGGCAAAAGCTCAGGTTGTCTGGAATTCCCCCCTCCAACATGTTGAGACTTATATTGAGATGTCGCAGTCGGAACAAGCGATCAACTTGTTGTGGAAAAGGTCCTGAGAAAGGAGAGGTTGCCAATGTAAGGTGATATGGTGCCATGCAAATTAGAGTCTGGAAGGTTCAAGGCTGTTACTCTCTGATGCCTTATGCCACAAGTAACTCCTTGGCATTTGCAGAAGTGAACGGAGCCGTTCCATGAGTTCAAGAACCCGTGTGGATCGGCGACTATGGATTCTTTGAATTTGAGCAAAGCCAAGTGATCGGTTTCATTGACAAATGAACTTACGACAGTGGTAGGTTGGAGAAGATTGGTGAAAAGGAGAAGGGCGAGGACATGCAGGTATCTAAAGTTCTCCATTCAGTTTGTTATATAAGCAGTAGGAAGCTAGTCGCCTGGTGATGGGAAAATCAGGCAAGGAAAATCAGGTTGATCTTTTTAAAACCAAGTTGATCTTTGAACCTCGTATACATGTAGCAGAGTTCGGCTATGACTCATCAGTCATTATCAGTGTGTTGTTAACTCTGGGAGCAGAGAGAGACTAATTACATGTAGCAAAGACTTGGTGCGCGCTCCTCAGGTATTATATGTTTTGCTGACGCAGGGAGGGAGATCAATTCAAACACTAGGACTGGCTCTCGACTTAAACGCCATTAATTTATGGTGGACGTCAAATTTGGTTACTGGAAGTCTGGAAGAGACTTGGAAATTGGAATCAGCCTCGATCTAATATATATTCATATCGTCATATGGTGGAAGTTGAGGAACAAGGCAAGGGCAGGGGAAATAACAATGTGGTATTTTCGAATAGAAGTGGATATAGACAGAAGAATTATATTGGAAATTAAGAAGTGATTCTGCTATGTCGATGGTCCATTCACATATATATAGAGAATAATATTACAGCATATTGAAGAGAGTGATGGTCAAATATAACAAGATTTGAGAGAATGAATTGTCTAGCGAATTAGATTAAATCAATGAACGAACCATAAATATGTCCAAGTAGAACTGTTCGTGTAAATAGCGATTATGAAAACTCAAACGATCATCAAATTGGATGAAACTTTGCAGAAGTCATCTATGCATTAGTATCTATATATTGAACGGTGGAGATATGGATTTATGACCAAAAAGTTGGTCAAATAAACACCTTCGCACGTTAATTTCAAAGCAAAGGTTCGCTCTGCATAGGAAATACACACACACACACACAATTCCCTTCTAGAGTGGGACATGCTCTAAAATTAAAGTGTGGTGCTCCTCATTTCACTCACTTTTAGGTCATATTTTCTCAATTTTTCAGTGTCTAGAACATAGTGTGTAGATTAATCTTTGTAAAATTTCATCCAATTTGGAGATCATTTGAGGTTCCATAATTGTGATTGACACAAACGGTTACGTTTGGACAAATTTTGTTTAGTTGATTCATTTAATCTAATTCGGTATCCAAATAATCTTCAAATTAGATGAAACTTTGCAGGAATAATCTACACACTATGTTCTAGACACTGAACGGTAGAGATGTGAACATGCGACCTAAAAGTGAGTGAAATTAGGAGCACTACACTTTAATTTCAAAGTTGTATCGCGCTCTGGAAGGGAACTGATATATATATATATATATATATATATATATATATATAGCAATCTATTGCTATAAATACAATATATTACATTCCTAATATTATTCTATGACTCGTGCTGACACTTCCCCTCAAGTTGGTGCATACACATCAACCATGTCTTACTTGCTTAGTGAGTCATCAAATGCCTTCCTGAAAACTCCTTTCGTAAGTACATCCGCAAGCTGCTCTTCATTAGGAACAAAAAGAAAGCTAATGATTTTTGCATCTAGCTAGCTTTTCTTTTATGAAGTGACTATCAACCTCCACATGCTTGGTACGATCATGTTGTACTGGATTCTGTGATATATTGATAATTACTCACTTGTCACAATATAACTGCATAGTATTCTTGAGTTTGACACCTAAATCACGTAACAAATTTCTCAACCATAATAATTCACACACTCCATGGGTCATACCTCTATACTCTGCTTCAGCACTAGATCGTGCCACAACTTTCTGCTTCCTGCTCTTCCACGTAACTAAATTACCTCCCACAAATGTAACGTAACCAGATGTCGACCTCCTGTCTGTGATATTCCCAACCCAATCTGCATATGTTAAACCATAAATCTCAAGAATGCTGTTTTGTTTAGAGAACATCACTCCCCTTCCTGGAGCAAGAAGTCATAGAACAGCTAATCATTTGTAGATTAGCTGGTCAGCAATGTCTTTGAAGATTGTATAAGTCAACTAGCTATAGGAGATCTATGGTATAATTGTTTCATTGCTCGAGGCATTTACACCGATGGTAGATTGGAACAGAAGGAAAAGGGTGATATAAATCTCACATCGGGAATATGAGATCTTGCTTGTGGGTTTTAAGGGTTTGAGTCACTCCGTCCATTGCTAATTGGTTTTAAATGTGAACCACATACTACTTTATCAGAAGGTAGGCAGACCAAAATGCGTAGAAGTTGAGTATATGAAACTCCATTCAGCTTGATAGCTATAGTTTAAGCAGCAGGAAGCTAGGTGGTGCAAAGTTGAACTTGCAAAATGTAGTATTTAACATTGCTTACATGCTGCAGACAGAGTCTTTGGCTGTGGCTCATCAATAATTATCTGTTTAGTTGACAGTTGACAAAACTGGTGCGGGAGAAACTTTGATATAAGTTATCTGTTGCAGATTAACTGGTCAGATTTGTCTTTGAAGATTGTATAAGCCAACTGTAGGAGATCTATGGCATTATTGTATTGCTTTTTTTCTCCAAACATGGAGGATATATATAGCAATAACAATGCAAGCTATCTACATCAATGTATGAAAACTAAATACAATAGGTCAAGGAATACAGCTCTATTAAAACATTATCTGTGTTGAATAGAGCAGCTTATATTGATTCAAATGGACTAGCTGACTGTTTTTTTCAATTTTAGTTCTTGCTAGGGCTTTGTTTTATAGATCAATCTATCAAGGCAGGGCAGGTGTGGCTCAGGGCCTCACATCTCTTATGGCATATTGATTAATTAAGTTTGCTTCTGCTGTCTCCAATTAATGTCATTTCCTACGAACAAAACGATTGCAGCCGCACCACATATATCTGAAGGTAATTGTTGATAACGTCAAGGAGTATCTGGAGGTAAAATTACACTTTGCTTTAAATTTTAATAGCTTTAGTCTAGAGTGTTCTCTGACAATAAAAAATTTGGATCAGTTTTATAGTACAACCGTGCTACTCTCCAATGAAATCTACACAACAAATTGTAACTTAGAAATTGAAATCAAACACTAAAGTTTATAGTAAGTACAGCTTATTTCTTCCACACTTCCAGAGTTCCAGACTATTATCCTGCCGCAGTAGTACAACTTGGAATATTATTGACAACTTGCTTTCCATGCCACACTGCAAGTTATTTGCACAAAATATGAGGATCACAAAGTCATAATGAAGCAATGAAAAAACCAAAAAGGAAAGGTATTGTAAGAAAAGGAGTTAGATATTGTAAATATATATTCACATAAATCTAATTTATAATTAAAATAAATAATTATAATTGTAAAATCAAGAACACAAGATGAACACGAAGAACACCAATGTTACTAACTCGGGTGTAGGAGGAGAGGAAAAAGTTGAAGTCGAGTCGTGTGTCTCACACACTTTCCTTAAGACAAATTATGTCTTCTTTATCGGTGCAAAATGTTTGATGACACTTGTCTCCCAAGATACAATGTCTCCTAAGATACAACGACTGCTTAAACTTTTGGAGTTGCACTGCTACCAAGAACACCCGACGAACTTGTTGTACATTCTTTCTATCACCAAAAAGCTAAAACTAGAGAGGGAGAGAGAGAACTCAAGAGAGGAGATGATTTGAGTTGGTGTATTTAGAATGAGGGAAAGAGTCACCTATTTATACATGGAGGAATGTGATCACACTTGTCATGAATCCATATTCATGAATTACAACCATTGTTTACATCCAAATTAATATTTTACTGGACAATAAATGTCTAAGTGAATATTAATTAAATTCATAGTCCACGTCACACCGGCGAGCCCAAAATAATTGGATTCACAAGTAATGGCCCGCCAGCGAGATCATGCGAGCTGGATAGCAGAGTTCGCATGCGAAAAGGCTTTCACATATAAGGACTGAAATTATCAGGCGAGCTGAGGAGTTTGCACATATCAAAACAGTGACATGAGTTGCATGCGAGCTGGATGCATGAGTAGATGTGCTACGCAAGGTGATATTTTGGTCAAAGACTCGCAATAAGTTTTGGATAGCGTTTGGGTCATTCCCTGTGGCCTGTTTTAATGTAAAAGCCCATTCAAAGTCGCGAGCTTCAGAGGCGCGCGGGGCGGTGTGTGACAAGGACTGTAGCACCTCGTGAGATAAGGATGTCCATGGTTGAGTTCACGTATGAGTCTACAGTTGGATAGCGCGAAAGCAGTAGCCCAGGCGGAGTCAATCACGCGGTTGGACACATGTCATGCAGATGATTGGTTCGCGCAGGTGAAGCAGTGTCCTTGTGGTATTCTGTTTCAGAGTCTGAATTGCACTTTGATTATCTTTCTTCTGGCAAAAGGCAAGCTACTATATAAAGGGGCTCGAAAGCTTACAGAGAAAGACTATCTAAAAAAAAACAACTCAATACAAACAAACTTTCAACCCAGTTGATACCTTCGAGCCTCTCGAAACCCTAGTTCTAAGCGCACATTGCCTTAGTTCTCAGAGTCATTTCGGACTCATCTCCGATCACTCTTGATCCCTCTTTGGTTGCTCTGCTCGTGACACACCGTGAGTATCGAATCGCTTAGTGCTTGTAATTCCTCATCCGCGAGGTGGCACCGGAGCCCTACTTTTGTTTGATTAGAAGTATAGGTCAGCGCACTACAGCAACAACTCTACTACATTCCACGTCCGCACGGTGGCACACCCCGCATCCCTAGAAGCATTGACTGCTACCATCTCTTTGCCCCCTGCTGAGGATCGTGGCCAAAACATTGGCACGCCCAGTGGGACACGATCCTCAGGGATGACTCTCTCACATTGTTATTTGGAAAGCCCTGGATGTGTATTTTCCAAAGGATTTTACGGTTCATCATTCCGACATTCCTGAAGAGAGTTATGGCAGTTCAAATGCAGACAGGTCAGGATACGCGCGAATTTGCAATGTGCTTTTTCAATGTGTTTTCATGACCTTGCAGCATGTTTTGGCGTGCCTGAGGATCCCTGAGGATCATGTCCCACTGGGCGTGCCAATGTTTTGGCCACGATCCTCAGCAGGGGGCAGATAGATGGTAGCAGTCAATTCTTCTAGGGATGCGAGGCGTGCCACCGCGCGGACGCGGAATGTAGTAAAGTTGTTGCTGTAATGCGCTGACCAGTACTTCTAATCAAATGAAAGTAGGGCTCCGGTGCCACCTCGCGGACGAGGAATTACAAGCACTAAGCGATTCGATACTCACGGTGTGTGGCGAGCAGAGCAACCAAAGAGGGATCAAGAGTGATCGGAGATGAGTCCGAAAGGACTCTGAGAACTAAGGCAATGTGCGCTTAGAACTAGGGTTTCGAGAGGCTCGAAGGTATCAACTGGATTGAAAGTTTGTTTGTATTGAGTTGTTGTTTTTTTTTAAGAGAGAGTCTTTCTCTGTAAGCCTTCGAGCCCCTTTATATAGTAGCTTGCCTTTTGCCAGAAGAAAGGTAATCAAAATCCAATTCGGACTCTGAAACAGAATACCACAAGGACACTGCTTCACCCGCGTGAACCAATCATTTGCATGACACGTGTCCAGCCGTGTGATTGACTCTGCCTGGGCTACTGCTTTTGCGTTATCCAACTATAGACTCATACGCGAACTCAACCACGAACATCCATATCTCGCGAGGTGCTACAGTCCTTATCACACACCGCCCCCCGCGCCTCCGAAGCTCGCGACTTTGAACGGGCTTTACATTAAAACGGGCCACAGGGAATGACCCAAACGCTATCCAAAACTTATTGCGAGTCTTGGACCAAAATATCACCTCGCGTAGCACATCTACTCATGCATCCAGCTCGCATGCAACTCATGTCACTGTTTTGATATGTGCGAACTCCTCAGCTCGCCTGATAATTTCGGTCCTTATATGTGAAGGCCTTTTCGCATGCGAACTCTGCTATCCAGCTCGCATGATCTCGCTGGCGGGCCATTACTTGTGAATCCAATTATTTTGGGCTCGTCAGTATGACGTGGACTATGAATTTAATTAATATTCACTTAGACATTTACTGTCCAGTAAAATATTAATTTGGGTGTAAACAACCATTTCACCCCACCTTTGGTGTATGTGGTTAACATCTTGTAATATTGCAACCTTTCATAACACCACTACCATTCCATTTAACATCTTGTGATGTTATAGAATCCAAACAACCATAGAAGGTGAAAAGTATAAAATCGTTTCAAGTATTCAACTTTGGGTGACTATTTTCATTCACCCTATAACCCACTTAAATTATCCAATTTTAAATGGTTAAATAAAATAGTGATTTTCACCATTTTTTCCAACAGGTACCTCTTTTAGCTTCTTCTTGGCCTCTCTCGACGGATGTCAACACCAATCGCAGCGTAAGCATTTTTCACATGGTGTAGCTCCTTGAGGACGTCCTCCATAGACATCCTATTTCTTGGCGATTCTTCCGAGCATGCAAGTCCAATGTTAAGGGTTGGAAGTATGCACTTCCCCACGTAACTGTCCATCCTACTTAAATTCTGATTGTCAATGCTGTCTCCATCAGTTTTGATATCATTGTTGGATCCACTAATTCCAGTCACTTCATTGTTTGTTGTTGAAATTGCAGTCTCTTCTTCTAGAGTGACAATAAGAGTAGGATCTAAAATTTCCATAATCCTTTCTTGTATGCTCGTCTTCACAAAAGTAAGGATGTTGCAACCGTCTACAAACATTTCATCAGTTGGTCTTCTTCCCGTGAACAATTGCAGCACAAGTATCCCACAACTATATGCATCCCCTTGTGTTGATGGCTCAACACCAATTGCATATTCTGTAATTCATAAATCAATCAAGTAAATCAGTTCTGTGTATATACTTGGAACCTAATTACTATAGCTAGGAGTTATATAACGGGGATGATTGTTACCTGGAGCTGCATAGACAATTGTTCCCTTTATCCCTACTGTGCAACTTTGGTTCCCATAGGAGTCTGCAGTCGTTGGGATTAGTCTTGCTAGCCCAAAATCACTAACACGAGCAACCATGTCATCGTCTAGAAGAACGTTGCTTGGCTTCATGTCACGGTGAATAATTTGTGGTTCACAATGGTCATGAAGATAACACAGTGCAGATGCCACATCAATAGCAATATTCAGTCTTTGACGAAGGTTCAAACTCCTTGATTGGTTTTCTCTGTGCAGCCACTCATCTAAACTTCCATTTGACATATACTCAAAAACTAGAGCTTTGAAGTCATTACCATTGTGATCTGTGCTAGAGCAACATGTTAAGATCTTCACAAGATTCCTGTGCCTGATATTTCTCAATGCATTGCATTCAGCCACAAAACTCTTGGAAGCTCCTTTCTGTTGAAGGTTGAGGACCTTTATGGCAACTACACTGTTTTCTTGTTCATCAAGAATCCCTTTATAGACAGAGCTAAAACCACCTAAGCCAATTTGATTGCTCGGAGAGAATCCGCCAGTAGCCTGATGAAGTGTCTGGTAAGAAACCATTGAAAGAGAGTTGATTGATTCCACTTCAGACAATGGTTTCTTCTTTTGAGTTTTCCATCTCCAATAAAGTGCAAAGATGATTGCAAACAGAAGAGAGCATCCAACGACTACAGAAATTGTGACCTTTAATTTGAAACCATGCAACTTTCTCTTCTTTGGTACAATAACCCGGCATACTGGTAGCCGCAATTCTGAAACACCACCACAAAGTTTGGTATTTCCATCCAATGATATTGCACTTGTGTTTTGATAAACTCCTTCTTTCGGTACCTCACCCTCCAGATTGTTGGATGAAAGGTTCAAATAAATCAAGAATGAAAGCCTCTGTGGGTCCTTTGGAATCTGTCCTGACAAGTTGTTTTGTGAAAGATCTAGATACTGAAGACCTCTCACAGAAGCCAAAGAAGAAGGTATTGTACCTTGAATGAGATTCGCTCGTAAGGAAAGAAATTCAAGGCTCTCACATTCACCAATGCTTTCTGTAATTTCTCCAGCCAGATTGTTTCCAGAGATGTCCAAGTGATAGATCTTCTCCAACTTACTGACTTCAACAGGCAGGCTACCAGTTAGTGAGTTTTGTGATAAGTCGAGAAATAAGAGTGAGGAAAGGCCAATAATCTCTGGTGGTATATCTCCACTAAGTCTGTTCTGTGAAATGTTCATAATCTGTAAACTCTTGCAATATCCAATAGTTGGTTGAATGCTTCCTTCTAATTCATTTTCAAATAAATGGAGTTGAGACAATCGGGCGAGGTTTCCTAAGGAAGATGGGATACCACCTGATAATCTATTGTTATTTAAAACTAAAATTTGCAGATTTTGTAACTTCCCAAGAGAAGATGGAATGATACCAGTGAACATTTTATTCTCTATGGTCAAGAGTATTAAACTGTTTAGATTTCCTAATGTTTCAGGAATTGTTCCTGCTATTTGATTGCTCCCAACGTAGAGTTGATTCAGTCGGGCTGAGAAATTGCCTACAGAGTTGGGTAAAACACCTCCAAAATTGTTTTCACTCAGAGCAAGAATTTCCAGATTGCTGCAATTTGTCAAGGATGTTATAATCCCCAAATCATCAGTTGAATTACTTCCTAGTTTATTGGCAGTTTATTAGAATCTTGAGATGGAGGAGATTTCCAAAACTCGCTGGAACTTGGCCAACAAAATTATTATCCCCAAGATCAAGCCTCTCAAGCTGAGAAGCATTGGAATATATTTAGTAAAAAGACATGAAACACGAATCAAATTCGCTCCACAATAGGAGGAGCTGAGTATCCCAAAACCTAAAACCTAGGTTTTGGTTGAAGGGCGGCGGGGAGACCCGGCTGCTAAGTTCCATACGGCGTTCATTCGCTCGTGGTGATCGTCGTCTAGTCTTAGGGTGATTCTGTCAAGGCTTGGGGGTGCTTTGTTCTTGGGTTTGCTTGGGATCAGATTAGTTGTGAGCAGTGGTAGCGGAGAGGAGGCTGGTGTCTACGTCGGTGGTTTTACTGGTCGTCGGGGAAAGTTCTTGAAGAGGTAGGTCGGCATCTAGGTGCGGCGAGCATAGGTCGGCGGTGCGAGCGTAGGTCGGTGGTGCGAGCTTCGTCAGCGGCGGCGGATATTTGCAGAGGCTTGAAGACAAGAAGGTTGTGTTTGGCTTGATTGTGATTGGCTGCTAGTCAGGGGAGGTACCAGCGGCTGGTTGTCATGGCCTCTCGACGGGGAAGGCCGCCGGACTAAGTCGCGATGACGGCGGCTCTGCAACCCTAGCTTGGGCACTGATGCAGTTGAGCTTGCTACGGTGGGAGGAGGTTGTGGGCTGGGTTTCCATTCGGCCCATCGGTCCTCCTTTTTTAGTTGTAGATCTGATTTGGATTGGGCTCCTGTTAGGAAAAGATCCTTTCTAATACTGTTACTCTTTAATGCTGTCTGCTGCACGTAATTCCTTGCCATTTGCAAAAGTGAATAGATTCATTCCACGAGTTCAACAACCCTTGTGGGTCACTGACTATGGATTCTTTGAGCTTGAGCAGGGCGAATCGATCAGTTTCATTGCTCGAGGCATTTGCAACGATGTTAGATTGAAAAATATGTGTGAGAAGGAAAACGCTGGTTAGGACATGAAGGTAGGCAGACCAAAATGAACAGAAGTTGAGTATATGAAACTCCATTAGCTTGCTAGCTTAAGCAGCAGGATTGGAGGAAGGTAGGTGGTGCAAAGTTGAACTTTCAAAATGTAGTATTTAACATTCTTTGCATGATCCATTAGTTTTTACCATGCAGTTTGGCTATGGTCCATTAGTTATTATCAGTGTTGTTGACAGTTCACAGAGAGGGCTTAAATGACCAGTTACGGTGGACGTAAAATTCTTCCAGTCACCGGAATAGACTTCTGACCAGTTAACAGTACGTGGCTTGCATTGTTCGATATTATTGATGACAATGATGGCTTCGAATTAGCATGCAGGCTTGCTGGGGAGTAATCTCTATGAAGATTGTATAAGTCAACTGTAGGAGATCCTTGTGGGTCACTGACCATGGATTCTTTGAACTTGAGCAGGGCGAATCTATCAGTTTCATTGCCTGAGGCATTTACACCGATGGTAGATTGGAGAAGATGTGTGCGAAGGAAAAGGATGGTCATGACATGAATGTAAGTAGACCAAAATGCACAGTAGTTGAGTACATGAAACTTCAGTCAGCATTTCAGCTTGCTAGCTATGGTTTAAGTGGAGCAGCAAGCTAGGTGGTGCAAAGTTGAACTTGCAAAGTGTGGTATTTAACATCGTTTACATGTTGCGGAGTCTTTGGCTGTGTCCCATCAATTATTACCAGTGTTTTTGACAGTTGAGTGAATTGACACAGGGCTTAAATGGCCATATTCTGCCAGTGCCGGAAGAAACTTGGAAGCAGACTGGCACTAGTTATTATTTATTAGTACAATCTTCCCTGCAGAAAACGGTACCAATAGTGCCTTGCATTATTCGAAATTATTAGATATAACAGATGACAAGGAGGGCTTTGAATTAGTCTATGATTTCGGAAGAACTGTAAAACAGATTGCGGACTAGCTGATCAGTAATGTGTACGTATGAAGATTGTATATGTTAATTATAGAGATCTCTATGTATAATTGTATTGATCTTCTTCTCCAAAGAACAATGCAAACTACCTAAAACTAAATACAATAGGTCAAGTATTTCAGCTACATTATCAAGTTCGATGTTGTTCAGTAGTTCAGATTTGCTGCTTCTACTGCTGTGTTGAATGGAGCGGCTTACATATAACCATTTGATATATAGAAATGGACTAGCTGATCAGTAGCTGACTTTCTATCAATTCATTTAAGTTCAAACTATACTTTGTTTTGGATTAGGCTAGGATAGGGTAGGTGCGGCTCAGGCCCTCACATCAATGGACCAATCGCATATAACAAGATATTTGATATATATAAATGGGCAAAATATTAGTCACTCCTCTTATTTTTTAGATTTTGACAATTTAGTCCTCATTTTCTCAATTTCAACAGCTCACTCTTATTACTTTTCAATGTTAGACAATTAGGTTCAATCGTCTACTTTCGATCTAATATTTTACCTTCAAGTTGTTGAGCTGTCATTTCTCTCATGTCAAGTCAGCTGAATGAAGGGTAAAATCATTGTAACACCCTTTGGTTTATTTTCCCGCTTCTCCAGCAAAAGAAGGATGGAAATCCCTCCAAAACAAAAATTGGATGATGCAATTTTTATTTTTGGTAAATTAGCACTTTATTGATTGGCTTGTTAATTTTGCAGAATATGCAATGTATTTTTTGTGACAATAACAATATAATGAATGACTTATTTATGAATGTAGGTGAAATTTGTTTTTATTCAGTTTCTTTTAGTTATACTTCAGTTCTTTTTGCTGGAGAAGCCAAAATGTGTTATAGTGATTTTACTTTTCATTCAGCTAACTTGACATGAGAGAAAATGACAGCTCAACAACTTAACGGTGAAATTAGATAGAAAGTAGACGGTCGGACCTAATTGTGTGACATTTAAAAGTAATAGGAGTGACATGTTGAAATTGAGAACAAAAGGACTAAACTGTCGAAACTTAAAAAATAAGAGAAGTCACCAATATATTGTTCTATAGAAATTAAGAAACTAACTTAGTATGTTTTACTGTGTTGAATAGGATATATAGAAAAATACTACAGCAGTTTTGAACATGTGTATCTATTTTTGGCATTGAGAAAGTTGTAAATGGATAGCAAGTACAACTTATTTCATCCACACTTCCAGAGTTCCAGGCTATTATCCTGCCTCAGTGGTACAACTTGGAATATTGACAACTTGCTTTCCATGCCACACTGCAAGTTATTTGCACAAAGTATAAGGATTATAGAGTCATAAGGAAGGATTTAGAACAACAAAACAAAAACAGAAAAGTACCTCTTTTAGCTTCTTCTTGGCCTCTCTCGACGGATGTCAGCACCAATGGCAGTGTAAGCAATTTTCACATGGTGTAGCTCCTTGAGGACCTCCTCCATTGACATCCTATTCCTTGGTGATTCTTCGGAGCATGCAAGTCCTATCTTAAGGGTTGGAAGTATGCACTTCCCCACGTAACTGTCCATCCTGCTTAAATTCTGATTGTCAATATTGTTGTCTCCATCAGTTTCAATATCATTGTTTGTTGTTGAGATTGCAGTCTCTTCTTCTAGAGTGGAAACAAGAGTAGGATCTACAATTTCCATAAGCCTTCCTTGTATGCCCGTCTTAACAAAAGTATGGATATTGAAACCGTCTACAAACATTTCATCAGTGGGTCTTCTTCCCGTGAACAATTGCAGCACAAGTATCCCGAAACTATATACATCCCCTTGTGCTGATGGCTCAACACCAACTGCATACTCTTCATTACATAAAACAATCACTTGTATCAGTTCTATGTATATATGCTTGGAACCTATGTACTATAGCCAGGAATTATATAAGGGGGAAGATTGTTACCTGGAGCTGCATAGCCAATTGTTCCCTTTATCCCAACTGTGCTACTTCGATTTTCAGAGGAGTCTGCGGTCTTTGGGATTAGTCTTGCCAACCCAAAATCACTAACACGAGCAACCATTTCATCGTCCAGAAGAACGTTCCTTGGCTTCAAGTCACGGTGGATAATTTGCGGTTCACAATGGTCATGAAGATAACACACAGCAGAAGCCACATCAAAAGCAATATTAAGACTTTGAAGAAGGTTCAAACTCCTTGATTGATTTTCTCTATGCATCCACTCCTCTAAACTTCCATTTGACATATACTCAAAAACTAGAGCTTTGAAGTCATTACCATTGTAATCTGTGCTGGAGCAACATGTTAAAATCTTCACAAGATTCCTGTGTCTGATACTTCTTAGTGCATTGCATTCTGCCACAAAGCTCTTGGAAGCACCTTTCTGTTGAAGTTTCAGGACCTTTATGGCAACTGCATTGTTTTCTAGCTCATCAATAATCCCTTTGTAGACAGAGCTAAAACCGCCTGATCCAATTTGATTGCTCGAAGAGAATCCGCCAGTAGCTTGATGAAGTGTCTGGTATGAAACCTTTGAAAGAGAGTTGATTGATGCCACTTCAGATACTGGTTTAGTCTTCTGAGTTTTCCTCCTCCAGTAAAGAGCTAACATGAGAGCAAACAAAACGGAGCATCCAGCGACAATAGAAATAGTGAGCTTCAGTTTGAAACCTTGCAACTTTCTTTGCGTTGGTACTTTGATGGTGCATGGTGGTAGTTGCAGTTCCGGAACACCACCACAGAGTTTTGTATTTCCATCCAATGATATTGCACTGATGTTTTGAAATACTCCCTCTTGGGGTACCACACCCTCCAGATTATTGAATGAAAGATTCAAATATATCATAAATCGAAGTCTCTGTATATCTTTTGGAATTTGGCTTGACAATTTGTTTCCCGAAAGATCTAGGATCTGAAGACCCTTCAAAGAAGCCAAAGAAGAAGGTATCATACCTTGTAAGAGATTCCCTTGTAAGTAGAGAAATTCAAGGCTCAGACAGCTTCCAATGTTTTCCGGAATTCCTCCAGTCAAATTATTATAAGAGAGGTCTAGTGTACTGGCACTTTTCAGCTTACCCACTTCCACAGGCAGACTGCCGGTTAGTGAGTTCTGTGACCAGTTGAGATAGTTAAGTGTGGACAGACCAATGACCTGTGATGGTATATCTCCACTAAGCTTATTGTCTGATAAATCCATCTCCTGCAGAAGTTGGCAGTTACCAATATTAGGAGGAATGCTTCCTTCTAACTCATTTTCTGATATTATGAGTTCAAACAATTGGGTGAGGTTTCCTAGGGAAGATGGGATTCGTCCTGATAATCTATTTGCAGATAAAGATAATAACTGCAGCTGCTTTTGTAACTTCCCAAAAGAAGCTGGAATGATACCTGTGAACAGATTAACATCCAGGGCAAAGGCTATTAAATTGTTGAGATTCCCTGATGTCTCAGGAATTGTTCCCCCTATTTGATTGCTCTCAAGGTAAAGTTGCGAAAGATTGGTTGAGAAATTGGCTATGGAGTTGGGTAAAACTCCTCCAAAGTTGTTGTCACTCAAAGAAAGCATCATCAGACTGCTGCAATTGGTCAGGGATGTTATGAAGTCCAAATCATTATATGAATTACTTCCTAGATTATTGGAACCGAGGTTGAGCCAATAGAGATTAGGAAGATTTCCAAAACTTGTGGGAACATCCCCTACAAATTTATTGTCCCAAATATCAAACTTGTCAAGTTGAGAAGCATTGGAAAATGAAGCTGGGATTTCTCCAGAGAATTCATTTCCGGCGAGGAACACTCTTTGGAGATTAGGCATGTTTAGGCCTATATCAGGCGGAATACTGCCCTTAAACTCATTAAACGTATATGAAATGACTTCCATGGATGACATGTTAAAAAGGGAGGGAGGGATCATACCAGTGAGATTACCGGAATTAATACTAAAAAACCAGAGGTTTCTCAGTCGTCCTATTTCCTCCGGAACTGTGCCCCCCAAATGGTTCCCTCCCAATGAAAGTCTTCCGATTGATGAAAGATTTCCCAAGAAAGGTGGGATGCCTCCTGTCAAATTGTTTCTGTCAACGTTAAGATGCACAAGCTTCATCAACGAGCCAATCTCTGAAGGAATCTTGCCGGTAAGGCGGTTTTCTCCAATACTTAGTACTCTCAGTTCCGGACAAAAGGTCAGGTTTAATGGAATTCCCCCCTCCAACATGTTGGCACTGAGATTTAGATATTGCAGTCGGAACAAATGATCAACTTGTTGCGGAATCTTGCCAGAGAAGTTGTTACTTCCAAGGTTGATGAACCTGAGGAAGGAGAGGTTGCCAATTATGGCGATATAGTTCCATGCAACTCAGCAGCTGGTAGGTTCAAGGCTGTTACTCTTTGATGTCGTCTGCTGCAATTAATTCCTTGCCATTTGCAGAAGTGAATGGATTCGTTCCATGAGTTCAACAACCCTTGTGGGTCACTGACTATGGATTCCTTGAGGTTGAGCAGCGCGAATCGATCAGTTTCATTGCTCGAGGCATTTGCAATGACGGTGGATTGGAAAAGATTGGTGAGAAGGAAAAGGGTGGTCATGACATGAAGGTAGCTAGACCAAAATTCACAGAAGTTGAGTATATGAAACTCCATTCACCTTGCTAGCTATAGTTTAAGCAGCAGGAAGCTAGGTGGTGCATAGTTGAACTTCCAAAATGTGGTATTTAACATTGTAGCAGTTTTCGGCTGTGGCTCATCAATTATTATCATTGTTGTTGACGTGCGCAGTGTAGAGAATATTGTGTAATTACTGTAGACAGAAATCTATAGATATTGCTTCTGTATCTTTAGAAGATATTCTGTGTCTTTCTTGGCTCCCTATTTTATTGGGGATTGCTTGCTGTACACACATATGCTTTGTATATAACTCTTCCATATCAATAAGACTATTCATTCAGTCTCAAACACCTTTTCTATACGCAGAGCTCTAAAAGGCCGATTATGTGTACATCGAATTGTCAAATTTTGGTAGTGGATCGAAGAGACTTGAAAGCAGCTTCGCTTTCGTTATTATGATTTGCATTATTCTTGTAGAGAAAGGTACCCGCAGTGATGATTTGCATTATTCGACATTATTAGATAGAAGTCATAATACAGAGATGACAATGATGGCTTTGGATTAATCTATGATTTTGGAAGAACTGTAAAACAGATTGCAGAGTAGCTGGTCTGTAATGCCTATGAAGATTGTATATGTTAATTATAGAGATCTATATATAATTGTAATGATCTTCTTCTCCAAATAACGATGCAAACTACCTAAATCTATGTATGAAAACTAAATACAATAGGTCAAGTAATTCAGCTACATTAAAGATCATGTTTGTTGTTGTTACAGTAGTTCAGATTTGCTGCTTCTACAACTGTGTTGAATGGAGCAGCTTATATATAACAGTATATTGATAAATAGAAATGGACTAGCTGTGGCTGACTTTTTAATTCATTAAAGATCAAACTATGACTTTGTTTTGGATCAGGACAGGGCAGGTGCGGCTCAGGGCCTCACATCAATGGAGGGAATTTTTCTTTTCAATTGCATCAGAGAAATTAAGAAACCAATTTAGTATGTTTTTCTGTGTGAACTACCTAAATCTATGCAGCAGTTTTGAACATATGTCATCTTTTTTTGCCATATTAGTTACAGATTATATATGAGGAAAGGCAGGGGATGTATAAATCAAACTGAGTTCTAACTACTAAAATACAACACATGCCTACATTACAAAGAAGTCCTAGTAAATACCAGAAAGATGTTAAATGGATCACCAATGCTTCATGTTTCTTGGTGATATTCCGTCAGATTGTTGGTGGACAGATTATATGTCATTAGCTTCAACAATTACTCAAGCTCTAGCTTGATGGTTTTGATAGTTAAGGATGCTCAACTGAGAGCAGTAGGTCAAGTTAACTGGACTCCAAAGTCCAAACATGCTCTCAATGACACTGAGATGTCGAAGTCGGGACAAGTGCTGAACTTGGTGTGGAACTGGGACTGTTGCGATAGAGGCTGCTGCTTTGAGAGAAGAGGCTTTGATGCCATTTGCCGCAAGTAATTCCATGCCAAGTGAAGAGCTTCATTCATGAGTTCAAGAACCCATTTGGATTATTGGGATGGGCTCTCACAACTTGGTTACTATAATGGGTTGCTCAAAGAAACCAGGTTGGGCACTTCGGACGTGCACCTTAATTAGCCCTCTGTAGCTCCTGAGTACCGAGTAGAAACAACTAATTTGTGATGCATGCATCATCTATCAAATCTCGTTGCCTCCACTCGTCTCATCTTGCGATTGCAATTACAGATTTTGATGGCTTGATGCCATCCCATTTCTCGATCGATCCCACTGGCCACTGATATCTTTTCCGAGCTTCCTTTGCTTCTTTTCTTCTTTTATTTTTTATTTTTTATTTTATACGAAACAAACAAACACTAAAGAGAAAACCCTCTTAGAAAACCCGAGTTTACATCATCAAATAAAAGAGCTCTAGTAGCAGCCAATAGGCAGCTACCCATCCAAGTACGTCAATTTGGTAGAAGATGACATTCATGAGCAATTGCATCCGCCACGAAGTTCGCCTCCCTAAATATATGTTTGAAGCTAATGGAAGTAAAAGACATTGCTATCATCCTGATGTCTTGAATGATCTTGAGAAGCCTCCAAGGTGTGCTAATCCTTCCATTAATAGCATCAATCATAAGTTTTGAATCGCCTTCGACCTGAATGTTTGAAAAACCCTGGTCTTTGGCTTTCACCAAACTGTCTCTAAGAGCTGTAGCTTCAGCTGTTGGAACTGTAGCATTTCCAAAGCTTTTAGCTGCAGCCAAAAGAACCTTGCCTTCACTGTCCCGGAACAAAAATCCTCCCACAGCAGCTCTTCCTTGTACGGATCCATCAAAATTGATTTTAATGTGGTTGCTATGAGGAGGTGACCACCGTATGGTTGTAGGTGTCATTTGAGAAGTACCTCCCTCAACAACAACATTTTTTAGCATAGCTTCATTGAAATGAACAGCATCAGTTGCTACAACCTTATTAGTTGTAGCAATGAGGTCCCTAAAAATAGTATCATTTCTCGCTTTCCAAATCTGCCAACAAATAATGAGAATCTTTGCAAAAAGATTCTTGTCATAGGGTTGTTCAATGAACATTTTCAGAAAGACATTTAAATATCCTTCATGACAATCAATGGGGCTAATAATTCTTGCAAGTCTCCAAATATCAGTAGTAAAATCACAATATCCAAATAGATGATCAGCAGTTTCATTATCATTATCACATAAAGGATAGCTATTATCATCAATAAGGCCAAACCTTGATAATCTGTCTCTAGTTTTAAGTCTTCCTCTAAGCAATAACCATCCAAATAGTTTCACTTTAGGTGGGACATCAAGTTTCCATACCTTATTTATCAAGTCAATTTGCTGGTGTTTTTCCAGCTCATCCATCTACAGCCAAGTTGCAGATTTTATTGAGAACCTTTCATTAGCTGAAGGCCCCCAAATATATTCATCTGGTTGATGAGATACCGGAATAGGGATTCCTATAATCTGTTTGACAACTTCCTGATCAAGAACTTGCAAAAGCTTAGGAACATTCCAACAACCATCAAGAATATAGTCAGAAACTGACTTGTCTAAATTTTGGGTATTCATGTTGCTTTCAGGAATCAAATATAATAAAGCAAACTCATAGGCCTAATTGAAAGTCCAGAACTTAATGTTCCTGCAATCCCCTACTACCCATCTCATTCCCTTAAGAATGAGGCTCCTTGCATCAAGAATGCCTTTCCAAGCTAGAGAACTTGATTGCTTTTTATTTGCATTAAAAAAAGAAACTTTCCTCATATACTTTTTCTCCATGATTTGAGATCACCAATTATCTTGGTCATTTAACACTTTCCATGCAAGTTTAGCAATTGCTGCATTATTAAAGAATGCGAAAGGTCTAATTCCTAAACCTCCCACACTCTTCGGAGTGCAGACTTTGTTCCAACTGACCGAGAGGCATTTTGCATCTCATGTAACTAGAGAAAGCGCTCTGGTTAATTAGTACTCTACAATAGAGAGTTGCAATTGCAAACGAGAAGAGTTTGCATTAATTCTACAACTTATATTGCAAAAATGCAAGATGCATGTCAGCTCCTAATCCTCTAAACTAACAATTCTATGTCCATAAAAATGGTCGGGCTTGTGCCTCAGCGTTTCCCTTATTTTGGTCCCCATTGGTTCCCTCTTCCTCCGGCCAAATACCCTATTCTAATCTCCCTTTGACTCTCAAAAGCTAGGCAAAACCATGGCAACTCTAAAACCCTCCCAGCACGTAATGTCTAGCATTCCCACTAAAACATGCATCATCGAGCTGTTAGAGACTTCGACATCATCAACATCCATGGTGTTCTGGTCTTTATCTTGCTTCATTTTTCTCTTTGTTTAAACCAAAGAGAGCCGTTCAAATCATGCAGCCACAACATACCATTAGTTAATTAGGGGTGGTGGGGTTTTTGGATATATAAACTTAGGAAGTTATCTCACACAACAACTAATGTGCATGCCATGATTTCTGAATCTTAATTAAGCATAAATAGTTGGTTATTTTATGAGGTTTATTACAAGTCTCTCATGGGTCATGACGCAAGAATGGGGGACGTCGAACTGAGCTAGATATAGACAAGAAATCTTAACTAAACCGGCCAACGTTGTTTATCTCTATTCTATTAATTCTTGTTTGTTAATTAGATATGAAGAACTAATTGATTTTGATGTTAGAGAGTTGGAAATAGACACTTGTGGAAAGGATCTCAAGGATTTATGTTGTGCAAGAGAGGATCAAGTTTGAGTTCTACACGGAGTCGATAATTATGTATAGTGTACGTATTGTTTTTCTTTCTCCTTTTTTCTGGGATATTCTTTAGGGTTGCTTCTTGTACTACTGCACAAAAGGAGATGATTGATGGGGAAATTAACCATTATATAAGGTAAGAGAAGTTTAATGGGTATTAGTGAGTACTGAGTAGAAATTTGGAAGTTATAAATTTCGAGAAAATCTCTTTTATTATAAGTGGTTCAAAACGATGGCAATGTCTTTCATGAATCTTGCTTCTTCTTTTTTAGAGTATTAACAACGGTACACTTAAAAACTTTATGAGTGCATAAACTAATCCGCGCCAAGAGGTCATATCAGAATCCTCATTCTCTCTGGCCATCAAAAATAGATTGAGATTTAATCCCAGGGGATTCGAACCTGTATGAGGGTTCTACACCAAGGTTTTTACCAACTCGACCATATGTGATGATTTCTCATTGATCTTGTTTGTAAGACTATAATGGTTTGAGTTTAAGATTTAATCTTGTTATTATTAGGTTAATTAATCTGAATTATTAAGTTAAATTGTATGATGCCGTCACGAGAAAAGATAATCATAACGAAGAATTGTGGATTGAAACGATAGGGTTATCCAAACGAGAACAAATACTTGTGTTTCCCAGCATGACATTCGTTGCGTGAATGTTTTATACATTTGATGCAAAAAGAATGTCTGTATTCATATTCATATGGTGATTTCCTCTTCCTCTATCTCCGATCCCCGAATCTCTCTCACTTTCAGATAGATCAAACTAGATCTAGCTTCAATAATATATATATAGGCATATAGCACAAGTTCATTTCACTCAACGAATGGCAGTCAATTTATTTCTTTTAAGCTGATCTCTAACAGTTGTTTACTGGTGCTGGTATAGCGATCAAGTCACAAATCGTGGACCTGGGCAAAGCAACTGATAGAAAATTCGTCGACCTAGTTTAGCTTAATCTCCATCTCTGACTTTTCTAATATACTAATCTCCAGCTGACTACGATATCAAGCACACAAAGAATCGCGCGCCATCTGTACAAGTTTCTCATCCTCAGACATCATTTTCATTACATTTTTGGTTCTGGGTCAAGAAGCTGGAATTAATATAAACTATTATTGCTAAGGTAGATGCTTCTGAAACAGAAGCTCTAAAAATACATCGAAGCAGATTGAGATTCCGATTCCTTCCTATCAGCAAGAGATAGAATTCGAAAGCAACTGGATAGAATTGCGGAAGGGAAGGATTTAATAATCGAAGCCCCGATCTCTGCCTCAAAACATGCTTCCATGCTAGGAAACCACTCCAAGCCCACAATTGACTTCCCTTCTAAAAGTCAAATAATGCAGCACACGTTCTTCTCATACATTTTCAAGAATAAAACATTTAAGAAAAGAAAAAACTATAGTTGTTGAAAGCCAGTAGAAAATCCCTCTCTGCTAATTGAAAATTATTTTCTCCCATTTGGAAGATATCCATTGACATGTTCTTGTAAGCTGGAACATGTTTTCTAGCAGCTAATGGCAGCTGCGTTATCCATATTCCATAAGAAAGAAGTTTCAAAGGGACAATATTAATCAATTGGAGGTTCAAAACCCTTTGGGTTACCGAAGTGATAAGTAAATGCGTGAGGATTAAAAAATGGGCGAGGCAAGATTAGATTAAAACCGAATATACATTAAGATTATGAGATTTATATTTAGTCAACGATACGGGTAATCTTATTAAAACTAATTTCAACATAAATTCTTTTCACTAAACTACATACGCTTCATCTGAGATCGAAACGCTTCATCGACCACTAAAATGATCGATATTATCAAGCAATATATAGATTGCTTGCGGGAGAGGCAATGCATAACAAAAAAAGTATACTATGAGTCATCCATCAACTAAGAGAATGAAATGTTGAGTGCAAATGAACCATACTACTAGATCATAGATGCCCAAAATCAAAATCTAATGAAAACTAGGAGCACTACCAAACATCTGGCATTCTCACTGTGTTTGTGCTTTGCTTTGAATCTTTGATGCGTCGGCAACTCGGCATCCAAATCCATATAACCAAACACACCATACCACGAGTATTAATTTACGTCTAAGCCAACTAACATGACACGTCGGTCACCATCTTCCCAACCGTACATGAAAGCCTAACCCTAACCCCACGCGGCGGCATCAGAATGGGCTCGGTAGGCACCGCCGGTGAACAGTGCTCTACCCACGTGTGCTTTTCCGACATGTGAAGTGGATCAGAGTCGGTGGCGCACGTGACCGCCACGCCACGTGTCGGCTCTCACATGGCGACCCCTCCGTGATTAGTTGGCCAGAAAAGAGTCGCCGAGTTGGAGGCCACTAACAAAGATCGAGCCCGCTGACCAATGAGGAGTCGACACGCGTGGCCGGAGAAAAATCGGTGGGAGATTTGAAGCGGTAAACGCGGGAAGGGATTGGAGGGAAGAAGAAGAAGAAGAAGAAGGAGTCCAATGGAGCCGGAGTTCGAACCGTGAGGAGCCAACGTTTGAAAAAAGGTGGGTGGTGGGAATGGGACAAGGACTAAGGGGGAGGTGATGGGTTATCCAAAGCCTAACGGAAAGAAATGGCTAGCTGTGCCTTCGTTGTTTGAATTGAATTTTTCCCACTAGGGTTTTTTTTTTTATATTTTGATCTTATAGTCCACCCATTGTGCATCTTTTTCATTATTTACTTCTTTAGTCTATGCTCTTTCCATCAAGTTTTACACTTTTTGGTTTAGGGCATTCCGGCCGCCGTTGTTACTTCTTACATTAAATTAGCGGACGGATTTCGTTACAATCGGTGCGAGCAAATGATTTATGGCGTTGACAATAACCGTTTATTGTATTATGATGACTGTCATTTGTTGTTGTATATTTTGACAACTGACCGTTGATATGTAAATGTTTCATGATTAAATTGTGTGTATGACTCGTATTAATATTTTTTGTGAACCACGTGTTTTGACCTTTATAATATCAACAATTGAGAATAGACACTGCATAATTGTACAGCAATGAAGAAATAGTGGACTGAACAAGACTACAGAACACTATGATTGACATTTCATACATGCAATGGAAAACATAACCTACTGCTTAATTATGATTCTAAAATTCTAGTAAGAATAATCTCACTACATATAGACTAGGAGAAAGAACCTACATTTTGGACTCTGCAACCAAGTAATTCTAAAACAAAAATCAAAGCCCTAATCAGCTTGATGTATGTATAAAATCATTTTACACCCAAATGACACTAGCTATATAGAATCGAATAGACGATAAGAACGTAAAAAATTAACAAACTGCTGAAGCCTAATCCAAATTGCTCCTCCACTTGTGTAAAAACACACCCAGTTGGCAGTTTTGTCTTGAAAACAAATTCCCAAGAGCCAGCACCCCCATTTTAGAGTTTTGTGGATAACCCTAGAAAGCTGGTTTACATGCACCTTCAAAGCTGGCTTACATGCACCTTCAAACCTAACTGAAAGGCCATCATCTCAGATTTTCAATTCAATTTGAGTAGCAACATATTGCTTGGTGCCTAATTAAAAACACATACTACTCATGTCACATTCTTAAGATTTTGACCAGGAATTATATAATAGACCATACACTTTTTTCTCTGGAGAAAAAAAGAGAGGAAGAACCAAACCCCAATTTCGGAATGGACAAAAACGTGCAGAAAAACCAGGAAGCATCCCAGGAACGAAGGAAGGTTCAGCTAGAATCTGGAAACTGACCAGAAAATTTCAGTTACAGCTATTGACGTGCTCAAGATATATACATTACAAAATTGCTGTAAATAATATTTGTCGACACAATATATGTAAACTCTTACCAACAATGGTTGGCAAATCGATCACAAAGCCTATTATAAAATTGTTTCTCCTCTATATTGGGAACCTATGCGTCTCCAGCTTTATTGTAGTTAATCTTTCGTAAAATCTGTCATCCTTATCTAACCTCAAATTCAATTTACTTGGTTTAATCGGACGAAGAAAGATAAATTTTTTTCGACCTTTTAATCCTTATCCTTTTTATCCTTATAGATAAGAATCCATATATCAAATCACTATGTAATAACATACCCTTGAGATATCAAGGGATTCGATCCCCCTTATTTAAACAAATTGAAATGTCGGTAATTTGACTTGTACCGTAGATATTTATTATTTAATTATTCTTTTTTGTTTTTGTGTTTCGTCCATCATAAATAGTTTAGAAATTTGAAAACAAACTCCGATAAACACTTTGTTTGAACATATCCTTAAAGTAGAAACATTTTATTATGGACACGAAAAGACTACAACACGGAGTATTTATCTGTTTCATTAAACCTTCTTTAAACCGAAAAAGAAAAGTACCGCACTCCAAGCAATATCAGGAAATTTTCTATCGATTCCTCCTTATATATATATCATGTATCACACTATTTTAAATGAACTAAAATATATTTACTGCACAGCCAACCTAAAACTTTGATTCAAAATTATGGATAAGATTACAAAGAGGATTTTGTTAGCTCAAAGATTACAGTTGACGACAACTAAACCAGTCCAAAGCAAAGGCGGTGTATGGTGGGTGTGTTTCATCGAACCAAACCCAAACAATGACCAAGGTCCTCGTCCATCTTTTCCCTTTAAAAAAAACGGTTCGTCGTATTTTCCTCCCAAAACATTCAAACAAAGCTAACGTTTACACCGTATAGGTCAGTGAGTCGTTTGGTGATATGGATAAGCCTCATTCCCCCCCCCCTATCTAAAATACTAATATTTAATTGTTTTCCTTTTTTTAAACGGAAACCGCGACTTTCCAAAATAACGCTGCCCATATTCCACACGCCTTTAGGAATTAGGATTTTGCGTTGCCCTATAAATACCCGTCCCTCATCCATTCCTCCTCAATTTAACCTAATCACACTCGAATCAATTTCTTCTTCTCTGCTAAATATGGTTGATTTGGATTGGAAAGCAAAGATGGTCTCCTCAGATATACCCAGCAAATCACCCAGGCTCTCCAACAAGCTCCACCACCTCTCCATCCCCACCTCCTTCCGCGCCGCCCCGCTCCAGTCCGACATCTCCGCCGCCTCCGACCAAGCCTGCTCCACCTACGAGCACTACCTCCGCCTCCCTGAGCTCCGCCGCCTCTGGTCCACCACCGAGTTTCCCGCCTGGAAATCCGAGCCTGTTCTCAAGCCCGCTCTCCAAGCCTTGGAGATCTCCTTCCGCTTCGTCTCCACCGTCGTCTCCGACCCGCGGCCGTACGCCAACCGGAGAGAGTGGGGGCGCCGCCTTGAGTCGTTGATCACAAGTCAGGTCCAGCTCGTCGCTTTGTTGATCGAGGACGACGAGGAGGACAGCGAGTCACGCGGCGCGGCGCCGATCGTGGATTTCACGACGTCCGGCGGCGCGTTGGCTCGCGACGGGAGCTTTGCCGAAGTGTGGAGAGGCTCCGGCGAGAGCACGGTGGTGAGCCGCACCAGCGAGGCCAGCCTGCTGCCGCGGCTCGCCGCGTGGCAAAAATCCGAGTCGGTGGCGCAGAAGATCCTCTACTCGATCGAGTGCGAGATGCGGAGCTGTCCCTACACTCTCGGCCTCGGAGAACCAAACCTCGCCGGAAAACCGAACCTCGAATACGACGCCGTTTGCAAACCGTCGGAGCTACACGCACTAAAGAAAAGCCCCTACGATAGCCACATCGACAACCACGAGAACCAGGCGGTGTACACCACGCACCAGATCCTCGAGTCGTGGGTGTTCGTCTGCCACGAGCTCCTCAAGCGCGTGAACCGCCGCGTGGAGAGCAACGCCGCCGAAAAAGCCGCCACCGACTGTTACCTTATCGAGCGCGTCTGGAAGCTTCTAGCAGAAATCGAGGACCTCCACCTCTTGATGGACCCGGAGGACTTCCTCCGCCTCAAGAATCAGCTCAAAATCAAAACCGTCGACGATACGGAGTCGTTTTGCTTCCGATCCAAAGGGCTGGTTCAGATCACACGGCTTTGTAAAGACTTGAAGCACAAGGTTCCGAAGGTGCTGGGAGTCGAGGTGGACCCCATGGGCGGGCCGAGGATCCAGGAGGCGGCGATGAGGCTCTACTCGGAGAAAACCGGGTCGGATAAGATCCATTTACTTCAGGCGATGCAGAGTATCGAGTCGGCGGTGAAGCGGTTCTTCTTTTCGTATAAGCAGGTGTTGGTGGTGTTGATGGGGAGCTTGGAGGCGAAGGGGAACAGGGTCGTGGTGGGACCCGAGTGCGGCGACGCGCTGAGTCAGATTTATCTGGAGCCGACGTATTTTCCGAGCTTGGATGCGGCGAAGACGTTTCTTGGGGACGGTTTGAGTCATGAGAACGTGGCGGAGAGACGGACGAGGAGGAGGTAGTGGGCTGGTTGTGGAGGAATCGGGTTTGACCCGGACATGTAGGATTATATATGGTTAAAAAAGGAAACGAAAAAGGAATTCTTTTTACTGTTTTGGTTCTTACTCTCCTCTGGGACTTTTGTTGATGTATGATGGAAGCTTGTAAAATATTACAATTCTTATGAAATATATTTGATTTTTTCTGATCTAAAGGTTTTACTGTTGTCTTACCCTAAGAAGAAAGAAAATTACATGGTAGATTCTTTGATGTCGGCTAAGCAATACTACAACTACAATTCTTTCAGCAGACACTACAGTACTAGGCCTTGAAGTTTCTTCATTTTTCAAGTTTTCACACGTCGGGTTACTGATCATGGTCAGTTAACATCCAAGATTGAAAACAAAATAACTCTATTAAAAAATAATTCTCCACACCTTTAGATTTAAATCCAATAATGATTGACCACCACGAATCTTTTGACCAGTCACTGACTAGGTGAACATGACCATGAGGACTGTATAGGGTTTGTTGGTAAAAATGTTTGGGCCTAACATTGTTGGTTTAAACTTAGGCCAGGATTCAGACATAGATCTATACTAGAATTAATGGGCCAGGCGCGGTTTATTGGATTAGCGATGGTGGATTGGGGACAGTGATGGTGATGATAGTGTATATGGTAAGAATGAAAAGTAGAGGGAGTGTTTAGTTACAAGAGGGAGTGTTATATTCACGTTGCTACAGTAAACTTTTCTTATAGGGAACATGAGAGATTAGAGTACTACACATTACATTTGAACTGTTTAGTTACAAAAGGTAGAACAAAAAATCCTCTATACAACAGTTTTAGATAGCAGTTGTACATCCTTCTAAAAAGAGATGGTAGTTGTACATTGATAAAAAAAAATAAAAAAACTGCTCTTAGTGTTCCAAAAATTGTTGTTTCAGTAACAGCTGCAGCAGTAGAGCTTAATCTGCTGTTCGTTAAAAAAAAAACAGATTACTCTAGTAGTCCAGTTGTTCTTGTACTAAGTGCTCCACACTTTGAGGAACACCAGCAAAATATTGAGTTGAAGAACGCTTCTCATGCACCAGCCAAAAAAAATGAAGTCATCAGTAAATCTGTAGAGACTAAGAAACCAAAAGTAACAAAAATGGAATCAACAGAAGAACATGATCAAGTTTTGTACGTAGCCTAAACAATCTGAGAATCATTATTGATGACATGAGTTTATGAACATCTTCTATAACTATAAATTGATGAGAGATAACCTGAACAGAAGCATATGTTGATGTTGCAGAAACTTAGTGAACACGTTATTGTTTGGGGTGGCGGAAGGAAGATATGTGAAGAGGAGTGGTAGGGTATACAGAAAGAAAGGCAAGGAAAGCCAAGAACCCCATGTTGTTAACTGACCTAAGGGCATGTGGAGAGGCAGAATCACCCAACCTTTTTGTTGAACTTCTCAAGGAACTTAAAATTGACCACTTTCTGCTTCTTTTAGCTGAATCTATTATCACATTATGATGACCCAAAGAGTACTGCAAGTGGTTATTAAGCTAGCCTGCAAGGGGAATATGTCTTGGTTTAGACTAAAGACTTGATTGGTTTGATGAGAGCGAATTCAAAAGATGGCATGGTAGCTAAATTCGAACAAAATCGATTCTACACAAAAACAAAAAGGAAACCAAACGTAATTGCAACTCTAAGCCTAACCTTTTTCTAGCATTTTTAGATCAATAAACTGGTGTTTTTGAAAGGCCATGTCGTCAGGATTAGAAAGCAATTAAAATGGTATTATACCATGTATGTACACCATAGGAGAACTACTTTATTTTTACCTCATTAAACAAAAACTCAATTGCTCAGCTCGACAATATACTGTAAAATTCCAGAAGTCGGTACAATATACTGTAAAATTTCATATTCCCAGTTTCCTATATCAACCGAAGATGAAAAAAAATGAGGGCTGAAGGTTTAGAAATTTGACATTTGAAGATGGAAATGAGGTCTCAAAAAGGTAAACCTGAGAGCAGTCATAGCTGATTCATTTGATTTCCACAGTCGATTGAATTTCTCGTCGCCTATAGCTTTTCTGTAACAACCTTCAGTGCTTCAAGTTAATTAGCCCTCCCAACTCTACTTTCTTGAGCCTAACGCACTCAACTAGACGCAAGGTTTGCAGATTGCGTAAGTCACCCATGTTGTCGGGTAATTCCTCCAGCCACCGGTCCTCCGATAAATCAATATACCTCAAATGAATCAATCCAATTATCTCCTTTGGAATTGCCTTAATCCCAGTTCTAATCCAGGTTAGTGTCCTAACGTATTTCAAATGCACAATCTCCCTTTGGCTAATGCAAAGATCGAAACCAGGATAATTCCAAACTACTAGGGTGCGCAAATTTTCACACCTGTGAAAATTATCCAAAATGCTGTAAGGTTTGAAATTAGTCAAATGACAAACCTTTTCATTCACTCTCTGGAAAGGTTGCCCATCATTCACAATCAGAAAATAATTCTTCGTCATATACAACAAAAAGTCATGTATAATATCATGTATTTTGCAATTTGTTTTCCCGGATTCATCCACCTCAACTTCAAGGACGAAAGATCGCTTTACTAATATGTCAAAATACTTTAGACCAGGACTTTTTGTTTCTTCGTTTCTTTCCCCATTCAAATAATTTTGCGACATCCACCACTCTTGTCATACGCATAATCTTTTAGGAAGATAGCATAGTACAAAAGACAAATTCTGATTTCATGGGCCAAATCATTATAACTCAGTAACAGTGGTCGAAAAATTTGTTGTTCAATATCTTCTATCTCCCACAACTTGCTATTTAGAACATTTTCCCACTCTTTCAATGTTTTTTTCTCACGCACCATGCTACCTAATGTCTTAGCAGCAAGAGGCAAGCCATGACACTTTTCTACTATCTTTTCACCAACATCTAGAAACATTCTAGACTCACTACATTTCTCTGCGCCTGCATTGTAGTAAAACAATGACAGACAAAATTCATCACTCAACTGCTTCAAATGGATCACATGAGCAGTTGCTTTCATCAGAGTAGCAACTTCCTCATTTCGAGTAGTCACTATTATTCTACTGCCCATGGCACCATAACGAAAAGGTTTAATTAGTTCTTCCCCCAATGAGAATGTTTTGGGTTCCAGACATCATCTAAGACAAGGAGAAACTTTTTTCTCCTAATCAAAGAATGTATACATTCCATCAAAACTTGCAGGCTATTTGAAGTTTTTGAGGTGTTAAACTTGTCTAGACATTCGATAACATTTCTAGCAATCTTGTCCTCATTAAAAGTGTCCGTCACACAAACCCATATTCTCTTATCAAAATGGGTTTTCACTTTTTCGTCATTATATGCGAGTTGGGAAAGAGTTGTTTTTCCCGTTCCCCCCATTCCTACAATAGGGATGATGAGAGGGACCTCACAATCTTGACTACTCTCCTCGTTTAGCAACTTGCTTAGTATAATGTTCTTTTACTTTTCTCGACCAAATATCCAACCACTGGGAAAACATGTAGTTTCTTGTCGAGGTATTTCAGCCCCTCTTGTTGTGTGGTTTTCAAACTGAAATCTTTGTTTTCCCTTATCAATCAAAGCCAATTTTTCATTTAGCTTTTTTATCCTCACAGCAATATCACGACGAATACTCAATCTACTGACTTGGCCAAAACTAAAGCAAGATGGAAAAGAGCGGCAACATACCTTCTTCTCAATTTCCCCCTCCATACGTTGCTTTAGGACATGAGTGCTCCATTCATCCAACAGATTATCCATCTCGTCGGAAACTTCATTCAGTTCTTGCAGCCAATGTCTCTCGCCTGCCTCCCCTGCTTGTCTCGACTCTGCATCCTTGAGGACAGCTTGAATTGTTTTGAGATTACGGGTGAGACTTTTGACTTCTTCCTCAACTTCGGTGACCAAGTTTAACTCTCCTCGGACCTTGTCCACGGTGATAGTAGCCGCACGCTCTAGGAGAGAGCCAACTAGTGCTTCAGCAGCCATGTTCTTACTTCTAGACCGATCGAAATGTAAGTGGAAAGGATATGAAATATGGAGTGGCCTGAGTGTGAAACATGTTTCTCACGTAACTTTCACTTTTGATCATTTGCTATCTTGCAAGTGTGTCTATCGAGAGGATGATGCTAGCAAACACTAAAGACCATGTTCCTTTCGGGTTAAAGGTAGTGCTGGGAGAGTATGTTGTCTGCTGGCTGCAGACTGTAGTTGGTTCTTATAGTGCTGGATTAGAATGATGTTGATTTTGCTTGGGAGTGTGACGGACCAAAATGAATTATTGAAGACTTGAAAAAGTAAAAAAGTCTTCAATAATTCATTTTGGTGGGGAAAGATTCCTAGCCTGCATTGGTTTTGGCACTTTGGTCATCTCAATATGCATAATTGAGAGTATGTATGATTGATATGAGGAGAATCCGATAATGTCAACTATGTATATGTGAATGTAATCAATGTATATATGGAGATATATAAATACATAGCATATGATTTGGGTGGAATGATGATGAATTTTAGCGCAAGTAAAATGTCCCCTGTTTTTCTGCTGCAAAATTCAACCCTTTCTTGGATCCGGAAAGGTTGTCATGATATTTGATAATTTCATCTGTTTAGGGTTGACAAAAATGGATGAGGAACTTGACGAAAATGAATAACCGATGAGGAAACAAAAAGAGCTTAGCAGTTGCATGACTTGCATCCCTCAAGCAGAGGAAATTGTCTTGAAACTTCTAAATGAATCTAGAGACGTAGAATTGCAAAGATATTTCCCAGTTGTGCACACTCCCCATCCTCTCCAAAAAGGAGTCTCCTAGTGAACGAAGGAAACAAGAGTGTGCTGAAGTCGTCTGATTGGTACCTCAGCTACTTGACTCGATCAGCCCTCACCTGGGTACATCTGAATGCTCAACTTAGACTCGTGCATAGATTAGCCGAAATAGGTTGAACAGAGCTGAAAGTCAATAGTACAAAACTAAAAATACAAGACAAACTAAACTATGGACATTTCTTCAGATAATGTCTCACGAGTTACACTTACAGGAGTTTCACTACCTGCAAGTAAGCCTCATCATTTGGCCCTTCGGCCCTAACCCGCCCTACCCTATCCCGTCCTAAAACCCACCCTATCCTATAGGGCCAAAGACCTACCCGGCCCTAACCATTTTCAATTAAGGTAGGGCAAGGGTCAAACAAATGAAACTCAGCCCTACTTTATGGCCCTACCATATTGAGCCCTTTAGGGCCAAGCCCGGCTCGGCCTTAAAAGCCCGTCTTTTAGGCCCTAATAATTACTTATTTTTTATTGTTTTTAATATGTTTTTTATTTTTTATATAATACAACTAATTTTGTAAGTTTTATTTCTTTAATTTGTATTTTGCTTTCTTAAATAACGATTAATTTTTAGTGATTTAGAAAGATAATTAATGAAATATATGAATATAACTACTTAGATTAATAATTCTAGATGTCTTAAGTTAAATATAATGTATATAAATATGAGTAAAAATAGGGTCTTGTATCACATATATCCCTTGAGGTAATATTTGAAAAATAAAATAAAATAAAACTCATGAATTTATTTTGTTAAACAAAATAGCGTCATATTTAGTTCATCCATCCCATATTTAGTCTTATTCAAAGGGTTGGTTCTACCCGGCCCTATTAGCTCTAGCGACATGGGCTTTAAAGACGGGTAAAAGCTTGCAAAATTGAGCCCCCGGCCTGACCCTACCCAGCCCTAAATTTTGTTGACAAAGTCAAAGCCCTACCCGACCATACCCTAAGCCCTAAAATTTAAGGTAAGGCCGGCCCTAGCCCAGCCCATGATGAGGCCTACCTGCAAGGCACAAGTTATAACTGACACAGAGTTGTGTTAATAACCAGAGAAGCATCCCATCAGTTGTGCTTGTGCAACTACGAAGTGATTCTGAATTCTTCGAGCTTCAATATGAGCTCAGAGCTCTGCCCTCTATCTTCTATAATTTGTACAAAAATTAGTGGAACTAGACGCCTAGTAACCTGAATTGAATGAAAATTAATTTGTACCAGTTGCAACCCATAGGTGCAGATGATCTGCATTACTGCATATTACGCCAAAGCGCATCAGCCATAGTATATAGTTTCATAGTTGCATGCCTAAACTAACTCAATCACGGTTATTGGATGCAAACAAAAAATGATAATGTACCGTACCCTCATCTCTTCATACTCATTCCATTTCCTTATACAACGAATGAAAGCTCGAAAACGGAAACTACATTCCTTGGTAGCATGTAGTCGCCTGCCACTGCTCTTTTTAACAACTGCAAACATATTTGAATCTGATACACACAAAAAAATACAGGACGAAATTTAAAGAAACTCAATACAAAATGGAAAACGGAACACATAAGCCATTTGTGTGCTGACACGTCACAGCTTCAGATCACGGCAAGTGTCATCTCTTCAATCGAGCACGTGTAAGAGTGACCCAGAAGCACCTCACATAATACGAGCTGCTGCAAGTTTCAAGAGAAAAAGACGCTTCTTTAGCTGTAGGTGACTCGGACATAGTCCAAGCGATCCTCAAATTCAGCTACATTTGTATAGTCACTGATATCGCAAACAAATATATAATATAATTTCTCCCCTGGATTTGCATAAAAAGCAATCATCAAAATAAGCTGGTTCAAATTTAACAAGAGCAATAAAAAGCTCATTAGCTCTCATTCACTGAACTCCGACAATTTCGACCATTCTGTGGCCATTAAGCTCTTAACTTTCTTAGCAGAAAGGAAGGCTCTAAATAGTTTCTTATTTATTTTTCCTCATTAGACTTTCTCAATTCACACAGAGATTAACAAGCTCCTATCTGCAACTGAAGTCTCCTCCATGTTAGAGGAATTTGTGAACAAAAATGGTGGTGGGAAGCCATTCCAGCCAAGCTGAAGATCATCTGGGTTGCCATGCAATCATCTATTATGTAAGTATGTATGTATTCTCCAATTTCACCTTTATTTATTTTCAGTTTTAGGACGTGGGTTTGTGGAAAAGAGTTCCTCATTTCCGTAGATAGTCATGAAGATTGTGAATTGTTGACTAAAAGGGTGTTTCATTGCCTTTTATCCAATTCAGGTTGGATTGAATAAAAGCAAAAGCGATCTCAACTTGTTTATCAAGAAGAGAAAACGACTTCTGGAGCCAAGTTAGAGACTTTTTGGTGGTGGATCCATATCTTGTTTCCAAATCGAAGAAGTCTTCCTCATTATAAGGCTTTTTGTTTCGGCACGGGCTTCATGGAAGTGTAACCCACTTTCTCTCTATTGCAAGTAATGGAGTTTGGTCAATAAATCAGAAGTAACTTGCAATCTTTTCTTCAATTTTCAGTCTTGTTGTGAATCTGGGGTAGTATTTATTGGTGGTAATTCTCGAGTTCTCTGTGTTCAACAATCATGGGTTCGGGGATTGTTGCTTCTGGGACTTGGCAAAGGTTACAGATTCCAGCTTCTCGTTCAGTTTATTGTGCTTCTTGTAGTTCAAAGTCATCGTTTTCGATTTCTTTAGCGAAGCCTAGTGGAAATGGAGGTTTGAGGCATGGATTAGTTCATAGTTTGGTGTTTTCAGGGTCGAGTAAGTTAAAAGGTTGTAGCTTGAAGCAAACTTGTAGAGCTAGTTTTGAGGATTTCTCCTATGATGAAATGTCAGATGAGATTGAGGAATTGTCTCGGAAGTTGGAAAGTTGTAGCGATAATGACGAATATGAAGAGGATGATACATCTTGGGTTATGTCCAAAGTTTCGATGTCTAGGCTCAGGCATAGAGAAAAGAGAAGAGACAGTGGTTTTTCAATGCAATTTTCGAGGTGCAAGCTTAACGCTTTAGAGCCATCTCTGCTTGGGATTAATCCTGAGCCATCATTCTGGCCAGAGAGAAGTGATTTTGTTCTAGCAGACATTGCACGAAAGGCAAACAGCCTCGAGTTTCCTATGTCCCTTAGGTTGTTGAAGAAGAAGCATCAACAATGGGGAGAGAGTTCCAGAGAAGTAGGGCAGTACACTGCTTTTAGCTCTGTGAACAAGGCCTTCTCGTCCATGGTGTTTATCATCCATGAGCTTCATAGCTATGCTTTAAGTATAGGGGGTTGTCTATACTGTGAAGACTTTAAGGATATTATATCAAAGGTGCAGAGAGAAATGAACTCTTCATTTGTATGGTTGTTTCAGCAGGTCTTTTCAAAGTCACCAACTCTCGTTGTGTATGTGATGATATTGTTGGCAAATTTCACGGTTTATTCAATGAATGGTAAGAATGCTGTTATTCCAGATACTACTCCTATGCCTGATGTGGCCGGGACTTTGGGTCGGTTTGTGTATGAACCGCTAGAACTACCGCCCCTTTGGTTCCATGGGGATGATGACCCCTGTGAGCAAGGCGAATTGAGCCCCAGTGAAAATGAGAATAAAGATGGGGCTGGCCTTAAGTTGTTCAAGTTTCCGACTGAAAAGATATTTGATGTTTCGTCGTTGAATAATGAGGAGCTGAATTTGTGGAAATCAGTCCTGGAAGAAGCTTCTAACATGCAGGCAGAATTGAGGGCTGAGGATCTTGATCATGAGATTGTGCAACAATTTGTGTCACCTGTATCTGTGAATCTGGAAGCAGATGATTATGACTGCTACTTTAAAACAGATATTTTGTACCAGATGAGCTTAGCTCAGGAGCCAGATAATACACTTCTACTGTCAAACTATGCACAATTTCTCTACCTCGTGGCTCATGATCATGACAGGTGAATTACCATATTATTTGTTTCAACGTACTAGTTGCTTTTATGTATAACTGTCGTTGCTTGCTTGTCTGAACTAAACTCGATTATGAGGAACACACCATTAAGGTGAAATTTAACTAATAGATGCATACCATATGTGTTATTGTCTATGCATACAAGTCCTTAATTTGTTAGGTTGGACCAAGAAGGAACTGATACATACATAAATTTGGTTCTATTTTATTCTTTTTTAAGGCCTGCATTGCACTGGAATAAAGGCATTTTAGGATTGGATGTTTTATATTTGCTGCATGTTGTCTTCTTTGATGATATTTATACTGCGGTGGGGTTGGGTGAGAGATCCTTATGGATTTTGCTGCTCTGATTTACATGGGTCCAAGAAGTTCAAGCGCCCAACAAACTTTACTTTGTATTATCTATCATACATATGGTTTTCAAATTGCGACCGACGTGGTGTTACTATCTAGTTTATGCCCGAGTAATGACTGATGTAATTTGTATGATCTATGTTGGTGTATGCAGGGCAGAGGAGTGCTTTAGGCGAGCAGCTCAAGCTGAGAAACCTGATGCCGAGGCTCTAAGCCTATATGCAGACTTCTTATGGTATGTAAGGAACGACATTTGGGGTGCGGAAGAGAGATACCTGCAAGCAATATCAGCTGAGCCCTCGAGCCCCTATTACGCCTCCAGGTATGCCCGTTTCCTTTGGCGTACCGGGGGCACAGACACTTGCTACCCTCTCGAATCCTATGATAAAGTGATGTAATTGGTTAAATAAAGATAGAGGGCTGTATATGTTCCTCGATGCTTTATTTTTGCTACATAACCTACTAATGAGTCACTGCACTAATTAGATTAGTTATCAATACCAGCGTAATTCCACTAAGGAAATAAAAATGTCTGTCCTCATTTGAGATCAGATTGATTGCAAAATTAGATGACCCAGTTTTGTAACCTCAGTCATTGCAGAATTATCTTATCCAATTTTGTACTCCAGTTTGATCATAATATGAAATGAGCTTGACATTGAGCTTTTCCACTGGAGTTTGTACTCCACTACCCTTTTTGCATCAACATTTGGTTTTATTTTGTCATTTCACACCTATCCTAGATTCCTAATTCATTGGATAATGAAGAACATGTGATTATCATCCATAAAACTCTAGCCATAAAGTTGCAATATTGATGAATGTAAGCGAGTAATGCTACAAAAGTCGTTTGTGCTTATCAGAGACTTGTTCAGAGGTCTCTAGTTGATCTGCTGGACTTGTATTGAAGAAGTAAACCAAGGCAAGGTCCCTTCTTCTTGCTAAACTATGCAGTCCCTTCATGTTAACCTTCCTCCGCGGTCCCGTGTATGAGCAACTGAACAAGAGTTGGATAGCAAACTGTCGATCTAACTTGCTAGTAAGGTCATTGCTGCACAATCAAGTATTTTAAGAGTAGGTTTTAGTTGGGTTTATCTCATCGCAACCTAATAATATGGCTCTAAAAGCTGTAGAAGAATATGTAGTTGTCATCTATAACCACCTTCCACTATTAATATGGTTGTTGATCATAGGGGGGTGGTAGGAAAATGAGTCCTAGGAGAAAGACCTTGTATAAGGGTTTTAACAAACAAGCTAACACAAAATATGACTAGCTAGATGACTATTGCTGGTGCATTTGATGCTTCTTGAAGAGTGCAAGCAAAGACTTCCAAAGGAAAACCACTCACATTTTGAGGCACATAACAATTTCCCTGACTATGTTTCTGTAACAGAATAGTAAATGGGGAAATGGATCACATAATCTGATCATTTCTTCCCCAGTCCAATCTGGGTACTTCAGTGAGGGATGCAAATTAGACGCAATGCTCGGCATCAAAATGTATGATCATGATCAAGCACAAAACTTGCATTGCATGCCTTCAGAAACCGCAATCACAATATCGAAAACACAAACTATTTCCCCTAGTTCATCATCGGATGTACATGTCAAGGTTTGCAGTCTTCTCATGAGCCAAAATGAATTAGTAGTTTATAGGGCCTGCTAGCAGTATTCTGTTGGAATCTAATTAACAAAATCACTATATTAGTTACAGCATTATTCGTTCGTTCATGACTTCAAATGACTATAATGTATAATCAAATGCTCAGTTGACATCAATTGTCAATGAGAGATATTGGGACAAACTTGGTGTGTTTGTATTTTCTGGGACGTTAAAAGATGGGTGGTTTTGCAAGAGGCTGACATACATAGGGTAATGCGTTGGCGTCTCAGCTGTTTCATAATAGTTGTGCTAGTATTGCATTAGAGATTATTGTATAGCTTATGCTTATGAAAATATGAAATTGTTGACTTCACTGTTAGTCTATTATACTCGAAACAGGCAAGAAAAAATGTAAGGACTATGAATTTAGCTATTAAAGACATTTTATGTTTTACGATTGTCTATAGGCATGTATGTATTGACCTTGAACAGTTCTTCTTTGATGCACATACAGTCAAGTTATATCAACGATTATGTAAATGTTCCTCTAATCTTTGAAACAAAAAAGTGACATGTAAGAAGTGATTCTATTTTGAATCTCTACTATAATCTCTGGACACAAAAATTACTCCAGGGTACTTAAGCAAGATATGTTCTACAATCTGGTGCAAGTTAGACTTGGAAAAATCCTATCTAACTGCCTCGTGTTACATGGTAATGATACAAGAAATCAACCTAATATGGGCGTGCAAAATTACCTACTGTCACTAACATTGTGGGATGCAATATTATACAACTCAGGAACCAACAAGCATAGAGAGTTATAGCCTAAAGGAATGCCAGAACTCAAAGACTGGAAAATCTTCCAGCGATTTGATCAAACAGAATGTAAAGCTATGAAATCACCAAAACCAGATATTGCGACTGTCAACAGCTTTCACAGAAGTAGGTACCAATGGCATCCGCCCAAACTCAGCAGCAAATCTATCAACACAGTGGGTTCTTTTTTCAGTATGGCCTCCAACGCTACTGATTCCGGTTGATCCAATCTCAAATATCTTACCTGAATGAAAATAGAACATACAGAGAGACATAATTAGCACATAATAAAAATTAGAATCAAATCATAGATACTAAGATTGTAACACATTGCTCTGCTGCATCAGCTTGTCATCCAATTCCAGCAAACAAATGCATATTTTTCTTCAAGGAAAACAAAAAAAGTGTACATAAAACCCACTTACTAAGCACCTAATCATGGAGGACCTGGGACATGTCTGAAAAGCGATAACCCTAGGAAACATATATATTCCCTCAATAGTGTAGCAGTTCAAATCTAACAAAACAAGAAAATGTCATTCAGGCCTATGGTGTCAACTAATACTGGACATTTGCTCCTGCCACAATCTAAAATTTGAAAGATGAAGTATAGACCAAGATGGCTTCCAAACACGTAAAAAGTAACATGGTTACACACAGAAGACAGTCGGCTCAAGTAGAAGCTATGAATGTTCCACAATGACCAGACAAACGCCATCAGTTTTAAACAATCCAAATTGTAAAAATGAATCATGGACAGAGGTAAATGACCAAATTTGTAATTCATGCACAGCATATAATACAATTATACAAAGGCGTGTAAGTCATGCACAGCATATAATACAAAGGCAAACAAGGAGATGCAAGGAATCAAACTAGGATATAGAATTACCTTTAACCCATATAGGAGGAGCGCCAGTCACATTTGCTACAAGAAAAGACATCGCAATGTCTTCACAGTTCCTGGCGAAATTCAATCCAAGATTTAGTAATTGTGTACAATGAAACAAACACACATACATTTGCAAGCACAACTGAAAATATATGACCCATGAGAAAACTTAAGCAGCGAATGAGAAACCTGTTCTTGGTTATAAAGTCTTTGATTGACGCTGGCATTTTATTTGTATAGAGTTTTAGGTACTTTTTGTGGAAGAAGGCTGCCTTAGACAGTACCATACTGTATGTACCAGTCCACCAAACCGACCACCATCCACCATATATGTAATGATCCATATGAACATTCTGCACAGAGAGCATAAATCGGTCAGACAGTTGACCAAGTTTTCCATTTGAAAAGAAATGGCTTTCTTAAGTGATTGCTAATGGTCATTATATAAAGGTTGCCTAGTCTCTACAAGTAGGAAGCAATTAACAGGAACCACAATAGTTCATAACAGTCTCTACTAGGGGTAGAAAATCTCAGAAATAAAAATTGCAGCAAAAGGAAATATATAACAGACTGAGGCATACCATGGGATCAACCCAGTGCATACGAGGCACAAAGCCAACCATAGTATCTGATGCACTTTGCCAAACATCAAAAGCAAATTCAACAGAAGAGCATGGGAATATGACATCATCGTCAATAGAAAAAACAGCATCCGTTTCCAAGTCTGGAATTTCTTTAAACCTGTTGTTCAAACTATCTTCCTTATTGATGTCGAACTTTAACTTAACTTGTCTCCCATCTCTAGTGTTCAACTCTATAATGTGGTACAGAAACTTTTTCAGAGAATCTGATGGAGGACTCGGCTCACTCCACACAATATGTATCGAATCAAGCCGAGGACATCTGGAATAGTGAGAAATAGACTGCTTCAAAAGATCGTATCTCTTCCATGTGTTCATTACAATAGCATATCCCTTCCTGTGTAAAATTGCACATCACAGAATGAATTTCATAAGAACCAGAATCAGTAATGATTTATGCATCATACGACATTCTTATATAAACATCTCGGCAGTGTACACTTCCTTTTCGGTGAAGCCTACCTCTGATATATTGAATTTTTTGCTTTATTTCTATATATGTACCATCCTACGTAGTCCTTCAGTTATCTAATATGGAAAATTTTCACCAAATTCTTTTTCTTCTTTATTGCATCTAACTGGAAAGTGTCAGCTCCAAACTAAGGACATTCAAACTTTTATTTCCAAAACATTTGACCAATGTAAGAATTTAGAGAAAGTTCCAGAGCTAAGTCATGAACAATTAAGCGCTCATTTGCTAAATATAGAAATTCAATTAACACTAATCAAAATTCACATACAAGTACCAAAATTAGAATCTAATTAACATTAATCTGAATTTAATGGCTGCTAATCAAGTTAAGCAAACTACTCGACTAGCTTAACTAACCTCGAACCGGAGTACCGTTCCAGAGAGGCACTGTGACTCGTCCACCCCATAAACTCCGTCGCCCGGCCGGCGAGCGCGATGAGAGTAACGCCGATGCAGAATCCGAGCACGAGCTTAATCTTGACCGATCCGACGGTCGAGATCAGCGCCTGCCGGAACCTCTGAACTCCTCGCCGGTTCATCAAGCTCCCCCTCAACGCGCCACGTGGCTTTGCGAACTCCGTCTTGACGAGCTGAGTCGGAACCGTGTTGCTTCACGCTTATTGAGCCGTTCTAGAACCTTCTATCCAGCTCTGAGCTCGCCGGCTGTGGCGGAGAAGTACAGATGTGGACGGCTGAGATGAGATTGAGATGGAGCTAATGAGCTTTGATCTCGCCGTCCAGGCTTGGGTTCTCAGATCGGAGGAGGCTGAAGAACCAGAGCGCGGGGTTAAAACGACGACGGTTTTGGTTAGAGTTGTTTAGATGGTGGAAGGAAAGATTGGTGTTAATTGCGTAACTGTTTAGGAATGAAAGTGAAAAGCTGCCATTTTTGACGGGGGAAAACGTGGATTTTGTTTTACCTGGTGGTTGATATTTTTGACCTTTCTGGAATCTGGATGGACAGGAAGAAAGGAGGTAGGACACTTTTGTTTCCCCTGAAATACTCTTCACGACGTCGTTAACATACGAGTCTGTGCGGAATCTAGTAGGGGCTTGCATTTATCCTACGAATAATGTAGAAAGAACTGAAATCTATTTCGATATTTGATAACATAACGAAAGTTATTCGAAGAGTTATTAAAGAGTATGTGATAATTGTAAAATATATATTTTTTGAAAAAAAAAAAATAAGGATTCTATTTAATCCAACAAGGATGACTACACAAATTAGTGATGAATACTTACTCGTACCTCTCATGAATCGGGAGCGGAATCTACGCATCAAAGTGCATTTGTACCATTTAATGTGTAAGTCCTCATATCGTCGCATGCGAAGATTGAATGAAGATTAGAGACCATAAATCTTTCTTTCCATTTTTATTTCTGATCCAATCAAATTAAGCGCTCATAATAAGAGTGTGTCTTCTTCGATCTTGAGTTCTCACCTCTTGAGTTGGAAACACTTAAGACTATTTTTTTTTTTCAATTTTATTAACGGTATTGGAATATATACATGATAGTGTGACGTAGATGGCCAGATCAAAATATTGCATATTAGTTTCTCGGTTTACTTGCATCTTGATGCGTATAAGAATTTTCACATTATTACAACCAACCTCAGAAGGATACAATCTCCTTGCAAATTGTATATCAAATCCGCCAATAATACACGTGTAGAAGCATCTCGTCTTTACTTTTAATTATATTAGCATACATGAGATTACAAATTTAACAATAAAATCATAATTTAATTTAGCAAGAAAGACAAAAAATCATAAATAATTTAAATTTGGGTCAATGATAAAAATGTACTTTTAGAAGTAACAAATGATAAAACTGTTCATAAATATTCATCGATGATAAAACAGTACACCTATTTAAATCCCTTAAAGCGTTGCCCATAAAAAAAATAAAAAATTACGATCTATGCCACTAACAAAAACCGTCGAATCCTTATCCCTCTCAAGGCGAATCCATCTCTCTTCCATCTCTCTTCCAAATCCCAAATCCATTTCAGATCACCACCTCTTTCTCTCTCTCTCTCTCTCTCTCAAATCCACTGGCGATGAACCCTTCATCGTTCCAACACTACTCCTCGACCTTGCCAACTACGCCGACTAGGGCTGGGTTCCCGTTGACTACGCCATACTGCTGCCGGCAACAAGAAATCAAAGGACGACGTCGACGTGCTGCTTTCGATGCGGGCGGAGGTTCAGGAGTACAATGAGCCTCAAGGTTTGGCTCTCTTTGATTGCTTTGAAATGTGAAAGTTTGAATCGTATAGGAATATCAAATTTGTTGCAAGATTGTGGCGCACTTCAAGTTTGATATGTTTCAGTTTAAAGTTTCATGAATAGGCACTGATTTGTGATGCTTATGAATTGGTTTTATGAGAAGGACCGCATTGAATTTGGTTATGCACACCAGGTCGTTGATGAAATGTCTGTGAATGAATTTTGGTGTTTTTGCTTGATGAGACCACAGTGGACCAAGCAAGTGTTCATGTAACTGGCAATGTAGCCGTTACATGTGTATGTAACTATCCAAGTAACTATTGAAAGCCATGTAGCAATGTAGCCGTTAAATGTTTATATAACTATCTAAGTAACTATTGAAAGCCATGTAATTAGTCATGTAACTAGCTATGTAACCACCAATGTAACTACCATTTATGTAGTCAATGTAGTTACATGAGTAGTTTTGTATGTAGCTTCTTGTGTATGATGTATGTAACTACCTAGGTAACTATAAATCTGTAGTTACATGAATAGTTACATAGCCTAATGTAGTTACATGAGTAGTAATATGTATGTATCTACTTATGTAGCTTATTATGTAGGATGTATGTGTTTTGGCCACGATCCTCAGCGCGCGGAGCAGAGGTTTCTAGCAGACAAAGAGAGGGGAGTGTTGCGGGCGTGCCACCTCACGGACAAGGAAAAGGTTGATGGGGGGTGCGCTTGACTTCTTGATCAGGCAAAGGGGGTCACAGGTGCCACCTCAGAGGAGGATTTACGAGCACAAGCGAGTCGAAACTCACGGCGGCGCGAGCAGAGCAATCACAGGGAGTTCGGAGAGAAGCGGGGATGCAGAGTCCGGAGAGCTCTGGAGAAAGACCTAGGCGGCGGCGCGTAGGTTTAGGGTTTCGAGGAAGGCTCGAAGGGTAACTGGGTTTCAGTTGTATTGATTTGAGAGAGTTGTCTCTGAGTTGTTGTTGTAAAGTTGTGTGTCCATTGAGAGAGCTTTCGAACCCTTTATATAGTGGAGCTTGACTTGCGGCAGAAGAGAGAGATCCTACTTCAAGTTGGATTCGGAAAACCTAATAGCACAAAGGCACTGTTTCGTCCATGCGAACCAACCATCTCGTGACACATGTCCAGTTCGCACACTTCATTCCGCGCTACCAACTGTAGACTCCTATGCGAACTGGAATTAGGAGCATCCTCATCTCGCGGGCTGCTACAGGGTTCTATCTCACGTGCTTCTGTAGCTCGCGTCCATTTCGCGGGCTATTGCAGCTCGCGAGCCTTAAAAGGGCTTATTATATTTAATGGCCCACAGGGGTTGGCCCGAAGCATGTCAAAGACTTGTAAAAGTCTCCAACGTTTGTCGTGGTGCGCGCGGACTCCGCATGTTTGCTGCCTCGCGAAGTCTCCTACGCGAGCTAGTTCGCCAGCTCGCCTCGCTTTGCCTACGCGGAGAGTCCATCTCGCCTCGCCTGAGCGGACTGGTAATCTCGCTTCGCCTATGCGGACTGACAATCTCGCTTCGCCTCGCGGAGCGTTGAACAGTAATTCTGCGCGAAGTCATTCCGCGCGCGGGCTAAGTAAAGTCAAATTCTCATTCAGTTCGTTCCGCGCGAAGTCTAACTTGGCTCGCGTGGACTTACTGGCGAGCTATCACTTATAAACTTAGAGAAACTCCATCTCGCCGGTATGACATAGTCCAAGAAATAATTAATATTTACATTGACATTTACTGTCCAGTAAAATATTAATTCAGACTTAAACAGTATGTAACTATCAATCTGTACTATCCATGTAACTACATAATGATAGTTATCTGGGTAGTTACATACATGTTACACTTGTGTAACTACATTATCCTGCCACGGACGTAAGAAGGTAACTATCAATATAACTACTTAAGTAACTGGCCATGTGATTTGCTATGTAACCACTTAAGTAACTGACAATGTAACTATCTATGTAACTGGTAACTGGTAACTGGTAACGTAACTAGCAATTTAACTAAGCGATCATTAATTACTCAAGTAACTGACAATGTAACTACCATGTAGCTATCCAAGTTACATGTAACTGGCAATGTAATTACCATGTAGCTATCCAAGTTCATGACATAGACATGTAACTATTAAAATACATATGTGGCTATCCATGTAGCTATCTATGTAACTATTGAAAGTTATGTAACTGACAATGTAATTAAAAATGTAACTACCTTTTATATGACATGGACATGTTGTTGCAACTGTTAAAACGCATATGTAGTTGTAAACAAAAATGATGTCCTTGTACTTATACCTAATATGAAAAGATTACAAGTTACAACAAAATTCATAGTGAACACATATTTTTCTTCCTTACAACGAACACAATATCTCTTCAATTTCTTCCTTATTTTTTGTTTAGTCTCGCTCCGGTACTATTCTTCACAACCTTTTTCTTCCTCTTTGGCATTTCTTCTCCTTATGTCCTTACTTAGAGATGGGAACACATGCATCAGCATGGCCGGGAGGATACAAAAAACAAAACATATGATGAGAAGAGCATCTATGCAAGGAACAAAAAATGAGTTAGCTAGGGTACTCTACTGATATATGACACTGAGTCAATTACTTAATAGTTCATATCAACAAGGACATTAAATTTATGAACATCAAGTACATGAACTACAAACATAATATCATCATTCCATAAACTTCCTGATCCCAATTCACAAAGAGAAAATGGAACTAACAGAAACACCATCATTAATCGAGACAAAATTCTCTCAGACATTTAATCAAACAGTTGCCATGCAACAAAATACACTACTATCAGTCTGTACTTATATGGATAGTTACATGGGTAGCTTAATGTAGTCACATGAGTAGTTTTGTATGTAGCTTCTTATGTAGGTCAATGTAACTGGCTAAGTAACATGTAACTATTTATATAACTATGTAATTGATAATGTAACTATCTATGTAACTGGTTAAGTAACACGTAACTATCTATGTAACTATGTAACTAACAATGTAACTATCTATGTAACTAACAATGTTACTATCTATGTAATTATGTAATTGACAATGTAATTATCTATGTAACTATGCGGTCATGTAACTGTCAATGTAACTCGCTATGTAACTGGCAATGTAACTAAGCGGTCCATGTAGCTGGTAATTTAACTATTTATGTAACTGATAATGTAACAATCTATGTAACTATATGGTCATGTAACTGGTTAAGTAACATGTAACTGCCAATGTAACTATTTATGTAACTGACAATGTAACTAAGCGGTCCATGCATTTTAACAATTACATCAAGAGTTACTTGAAGATGTCAATTAAAGGGTAGAAACCCCCACCCCCCCCCCCCCCCCATCTATCACTTACAGTAGCAAAATTGCTAAATTGAATTGGATCATGAACAACATCTCTGAACATACCAATTTCATGTATAACAACAAAACTGAGATGTAAATGTGACTTCATATTGAACACTACCAAGTGATCAACTCAACAACTCTCAAGAATACCAAAATTCACACTATCACCGTTGATGAACAAAAATACAGAATTATGTCTAATACCACATAGAAACCCAACGAAAGTGAGAAAGAATTAAGAGAAGTTTGACACTGCCAACCATAGATGCCTTGGGATAATCATGTTTGTGTTGTCTCAAGCTGCAATTATGGCCAACCCACAATTATACCATAGACCCGTCAAAAAATTTGGGGAAAATCTAAAAAAACCCAAAAAATTCAAGACTAGAGCGCGCCTTCACCGAATCTATCGTTAACCTCCAGTCCATTTTTATTGGATCCATCGAATTCCAGCGTCAGAACGTTACCGATTTCGACAAATTCTTCAACAACAACCAGATTTGATTCTTCGACAACTCTGAGCTTGATCTCGTCCTTCTTCTTCGCTGCTAACAACTTGGCTAGGATGAAGACTATGGTCCTCACGTCCTCACGTCTGGTCTGGATGCAGGAGATAGAGAGAGAGAGAGAGAGACGACTAAACTCAGACTGATAAAAAAACATGTGATATTAGAGAGAAGGGTATAATGGTCATGTAAAAAATATGAAAATAGACCTTTTTATCATTTAAGATGATATGAGGTGATCATTTTATCATGTAACATGTTTTAATGGTGACCTTTTTATCAAGTGGAACATTTGAAGACTATTTTATCATTTGTGTCTTCAAATGGTAGTTTAGTGTTATATTGTCATGGACCGAGTTTGAGTGAAGTAAGTCCATGACACAAGTCCATCATGCAAGGTCCAGGCCCAAGGAGAAGTGCCTTGACATTCATGAAAATGGTGGACATGCCTAGAGAATTCTAGAACCCTTTAGAATTCTCTAGCTTAAATAGTTTCTTGTACATAATTGGAGTACATTCAAGAACTTGTAATTATAGCCATTGGATTAAGTGAATCCTAGCCATCCATTGAGGAGGTGCTAGGCTATAAATAGGTGGTGAAGGCTCTTAGCCAAACCATCCTAGAAAGTCTTGTAAAGTGTTCTCATACTTAATACAAAGTTCATTTCTCCCACATTGTCTAAGTGTTTGTTTTGCTTAGCTTTGCTTTGCTTTGCATACTTAGCATACTTCTAACATTTTTGCTCTCTTGTGTTGCTCTTATTTTCGCTACGTGGAGGAGAGGCTGACTTGGAGAAGTTCGAGGAGGTGAACAACTCTAAAGCCGCACGGTTGGAAGAGAAGCGAAGTTCTCATCCCGTGACAATATGCCCTTTAAATTTGGACACGTAACGTAAGCTAGATAACTACTTCAGACTAAACATCATTAGACTTTAACTTCGGCAAAGTCGTCATTGGATAGTTATCGTCCAAAGTCCACATAGTGATTGTCAGACTGAAAGAAAATCCCAAATTCTAATAGACCTTGGTCCAAAGCATTAATTGGGTCTTGTATTAACTAGCCCACAAGGAATCCCAGTATATGATTATAGCTAAATAGCTTACTTTTATCTAACTGTAAATATTTATAATTATAATCTAGTGGCGTTGCTAAAAGTTAAATTTGTCAATTTTTAAGATACATTACTAAATTTGATAATTATTAAATAAAATTCACAAATTTATCGATTTTATCTGCTAAAAGGTTGCTCCGTGAAAACATGAAAGGGTTTGGAAAAAGAGTGCTCTTTGTGGCTTGTCCAGCAGCGCCCCCGTGTCGGCGTGGTCTTCTTGCCTCGGCAGCGTAGGGTTGGTGTGGCAGGACGGGCTGTTTTGGTGAGTTGGTGGTGGCAGGCTTCCTTGGCCAGTCGCTTGACGAAGGACACAAACCTTGGTTTCGCTCGGCTTAAAGAGGTGGTTGCATCTCTGGGAAGATCACGGCCAAGATCTGGCATCGAAGTGGTGTTGGTTCCTTAAAGGTTGGAAGCGGTGACATGCGGCGAGGTTGCGAATGACGATGGTTGTGTGTTTTCACAAACTAACGGTGGATCTGTGCTATCACAGAACGATGGCGGCTTTGGCTATCGGTATGATCGTTGGCTTTGCGGCGGGACACAGCGGAGGTCAACAGGGATAGTGAGGTTCCGACGCCGACGGTGGTTCAGATTTTGCGGCGGGGATGGTGGTGAAACGGTGGTGAGGGTGCAAGGCTTCTTTTGGGCCCGGTGGTGTAGTTTTGGGCCCTCTCTAGGGTTTGCTTGGACTTGGGCATGTGGTATGGTGTTGGGTCTTTTTTGGTCCTGTTTGTTTTTGGGTTTTCTGTTAAGGGTTTTTTAGGGTTTTGGTTAGGTTGTTGGTTAATATGTCTATCCTCTATTGAGCGAGGGTTTAGGTGTCGTGTCTTGGTCGGTGTGCTACTTCGGTGACGTTATTTCTGGGGATTATCGGTTTTAACATCGGTATTGTCTGGTTGTCAACATGAGGGTGGATTGTCTTTGCACGTGGTCTGATGATATTTGAACACGGTGTTGAAGAAGGGGAATTTGTTCGTTTTAGTGTTGGTGATAAGGTTGTATCGTTACTCTCAAGACAATGTAGCTCTTTTTTAGCGTGCAATTGGGTTAGGAGTTGGGCTCATTTAGCTCATGGATGTTGCTATTGGCGACGGACTCGTAACTACAAATTTTGATGAGAATGTGTGTCATGACGTATCTACCACAACCGGTCATTCTATTGTGCTGTAATTTTTTTTCCGTTATCAATAAAGTTATTTCTTCTCAAAAAAAAAAAATTGGCAAATTTGTCAGTGACATATGCATAACTAAAACATAACTAAATCTTTTTTATCTTCTATTGCCCACGTGTCACTTTACAATTTGTTAAAACATAATTAATAACAATGACTCATGAGGCAATATTGTAAAATCAATACGTAAATTTAAAAATTCTTGCCCATTTGCAAGAACCTAACAAGTTCTTCAATTCTATATAAGGTAATCACTTGCTTTATATTCCCGAACACATCACAAGTTCACATCAAAAAACTTGCCTCCACGGCTCGAATTATTCTTGATATTCATCAATGTGGGGGAAGAAGCAAAATGATTTACGCAGTACGTAGTACAAACTGAGTGTCCTTTTCCTCCTAGCATGCCCGAGCATTTCCCATCATACACTGAGAACAGTATCACCCACTCACCCATCATTTGAATTTTAAAACATCAAAACCATGCGCGTCACAAAGAGCAGAAGAAGTAGATCGAAGAAGAGGAGGAAGACATAGGGCGGTGACAGTCGGTGTTACTTTATTCGCATTATTGCTGCGTCTGGAAAATTTAATCAGTTAATTCGTTCTCTCATATGAATGTTGATACGGACATCACAAAATACAAAGAGCCAAAAAAACAAAAAATAACACCAATAACAAAACTATTAATCTTCAGAACAAGTCGGCCGGTAACTATTTCAGACTTTTCTGTACCTATATACAGAAATCTATGAGAATATTCTACGTGCACGAACAATCACAGTCTCTGTTCTTGTTTGGTCGACCTTCGCGTGAACAGTCTCCACCACCTGTGCTCTTAGTCACTCGCGCGATCAAAATAGATTGAGGTGAAATCTATGGAGATTTTTTTTTTTTTTTGCTTGATCTTGTCAATTAGTAGTTCGTCGCTAGCAACGAGGGAGTTAATCTCAGCTAATTATATTACTAGTTTCCTTAATTATACTGTTTGAGTGTTGGAGCATTTTCCATAATGATGTCTTCCACATTGGATAGTTTAATCACTTTGTTGCTTTCACTCTACGTTTTGGTTAATTCTATGATCGTTATTTGAAACATAAATCTCTTGAAACACTTTTTCTTCCTCTTGTTTTTCCATTAGATTTTGCTTGCTTTGTCTTTAGTCTTGTTTCTTTGAAACCCTAGAGGTAAAGATAATTTAAATGTCGACGTTTATATGTTAAGAACGAAACGAAACGTTTATATGCTGATCATTTCCTCATCATCGTCTTTTAAAAACGCAAATGGGAGAGGCTAGGGGATCCAAGCCATAATTGGTTATGATCGGAATTAGGATTATTATTTGCAACATTCCGACTAGAACAGGGTAATATACTAAATTATCTTTTGCCCTAGCTAGCCTTCTCAATCCTTATCATCATTTATATTTTATATAATGTAGGATGATGGAATCAAATTACCTAATCACCTACTCCTTCGTCTTAATTTCTGTGAATATGACAGAACATCTCACTTTTTGGTTGCAGTTCTATAATTATATTTGTCCCCATGGTTTAATCCATATAGATAGATTAAGCTTAATTAAAGTTTAATTATAAGCAGTGAAACGGTAACCCTGGCTAGCTGGTCAAGGCTTACTCCAGAAACGTTTGCATGTGCTGCCAAATCAGCAAAAGAAGCATTGGCCCTAATCAAATGGGCGGCGCGGGTAGCTACCAAATTATTAGAATCAAATATTTCGACGAGATTTTTGTCACCATTTATTGAGCATTATAAAAAAAACTAGAACATTATGGTTTTGGCTTGGAATAGTTGTCTGTTCCGTTGGCGATTATCCACATAGTATATGTTCATATTTATGATTGAAACATAAATGGCCAGATCATCAATTAGAATGATCGAGGAGGCTCAAAAATGGTTGAGACAAGATATTTGATTTAGGGTTGAGCATCTGGCATGTCAAACTAAACATTATGACGTAGTAAGTTAGAAACCGTCTTAAACCGTATTGTCAGTGTAGCAATTTGAGTCGGTTTGTGTTTATGAGAACCGATAATACATTAAAGAATCAGACATGCGTTCGAAGACATCGCTCAACTCAATCATACATAAACAAGTTTAATTGTGAAAATGGTTGAAGTTTGGCCAAATCATGAACATGTGGATAGATCTACCTCGATCATGGTTTACAATGTGACATTTTGAAGTCTACCCTCGATCATGCGCGCCAATATAAACTATCAAGTTGGTTGAAAGCATCCGTATTTGTGAAATGTTGAAATCAAGACTAGCTTGATGATTTATCTCCGCCAAAACACCTACATATGAGGACCGACCCTAATTCGATCGATCGTCTTGCCTAACCTATTCATCCTTATAACCATAGAATAGAAGTCCATGGAATCGGGTTAACTAATCGTAACCCTAAACTAGTGAAACAGTAGCAAATCTAGGGCAAAATCAAGCTTTGAAAAAAAGGTGTTCACTGTGGTGCACATGTGGTCCAGATGGACGAGACCCCCGACCCCATATTAGGTCGATGATGAAAGGTCCCTGATATCTGGCTCACTTCAATTCCAGCAGTGTTTAACTTTGAAACGCAATACTTTACATGAAGGGACAGATAGGACATTCAAATTCCACCCATGAGATAGCTTCTAATTTTCTTAAAAAAAATATATTGGCTTATAATTTTGCGCCACAACAAAGTTGTGAACTATATTAAATCGCAAAAAAGTCATATAGAATTGGGAGATGATTGCAAATGCAACAACGACGGGTACCATTATTTTTCCTTATCTGCAAATGTCACTGCATGAATTAAACTATATAGGCTACTACATAATTAACTAGCTAGTCTGTATATAATCATATTATAAAGTTTGATTAGTAGAATAAACTAAATTCCATGATGATTCCCAACCTTGTTTAATTGCTAATTTGATCAGTTGTTGATTGTTGTCTAAGCAAAGCAGCTCAGCAGATAACATTATTAGGTATATTTGACATGATTAATTTGCTAAAATCATAAAAGTTTCATCTAACATGAGTGTTTTCTCCTTTTGATATATATGTGCTTGGAGACTTGGAGGAAGCACTCTAGTGCATCTTGTTCTTTAACTACAAAGGTCTACAATAAGATCCCATACTTTTAGAAATTAGAAACTATATGTGTGTTCTTATTTGTATTTTTAGAGTATCAACCACGGTATCCTTAAATGCTTTATAGACCTAGAGACTAATATGCGCCGAGTGATCTTGTCAGAATGTTTTCCCCCTTGCCACCAAGAATAAATTGAGATTTAACTCTTATTAACGTCGGCTAGGATTCGAACCTGAGTATGGATGTTCGACATCTAGCCTCTTATCAACTTGACAACCTGTGGTAGTTTGTGTGTTCTTATGTGTATATGTGTTCTTCAAAATGACATATGCGAGTTAATGTCGAAAAAAAAAATCAACCAAAGATATCTTACAACTTTAAATTCATCTGTTTTATTTCGTCGACAACAACTCGTAGTCCGTAGACATAGAGTATTCTATTTCACGCCCTATCGGCCTATATCCTGTATAGTGCATCAATTAGAGCGATAATGTCTTCCTTGACAAAGCTCGACCAAGAACAAAGTAGAATAAAAATCAAAACTAAAAATCAAACCTATATCAAAATGGCGTATATGCAATAACACATAATCCATGTGTAAGAACAAAAACAAAAGAAAGTATTTTTTTCGATCATCATCTATTTCCTTCTAATCTGTGTTTCATTTGCCACCTCGTAATCAGCATATATAAACTTTGTTTATCGATCTACAGCACGAGCTTAATATAATTGCATGCAGGAGAGACCGTGACCGATCACAGTCCACACACGATCATAGCTCACTCTCACCAAAACTGTTGTACACTTCTGTCTCATCCTCATCATTCTCGAACTGCTGAACATGGATTGGCCGGTGCCCTGTTCATCTCCTCCTGCGGCAAAACACCCACTCGTGGTTACAATTCCACCACGTGTCCACCCTCCCCCCGTTTTCTTCCCGTTAAAATCATAAAAAGACATTTACGTCCCTATCCAAAAACACTTATGAATAACCCGGAAAATGATTGGTCGGCCACATGATAATAATAATAAGAAAAATAAATAAATAAAACCAAAACACTTATTCACCCCCCGTGGGCCCCGCCACTTCCCTCCCCTCCCTTCCCCTTCAAAACCACACTGCTATATATGACCCAACACCACAGCACCACTCTCCACTCAAACCCACTACGACTCTCTCTCACAGTCTTCAATAACATCAAACGCAGTCGTTTTACCTTTCTTAAAGCTTTTTTCTTCTTCTTCTACTACGATCATGGAGGCCAAGGAGGAAGATGTGAGCTTGGGAGCCAACAAGTACCCGGAGAGGCAGCCCATCGGAACCGCGGCTCAGAGCCAGGACGACGGCAAGGACTACAAGGAGCCTCCCCCGGCACCGCTCTTCGAGCCCGGCGAGCTGACGTCATGGTCGTTTTACAGGGCCGGGATCGCCGAGTTCGTCGCCACCTTTCTGTTTCTCTACATCACCGTCTTGACTGTGATGGGAGTCTTGAAGGGTCCGACTAAGTGCCAAACCGTAGGCATTCAAGGGATCGCTTGGGCTTTTGGTGGTATGATCTTCGCCTTGGTTTACTGTACCGCCGGAATCTCAGGTAACATTTGCCCTAAAGAATTAACATTTGCCCTGAAAAGACTTTCTAGGTCGAGAGACTAATACATCATTTTTGTATGCAGGGGGTCACATAAACCCGGCTGTGACTTTCGGCCTTTTCTTAGCCAGGAAGCTGTCCTTGACTAGGGCGGTGTTCTACATCATCATGCAGACCCTTGGCGCCATAGCCGGAGCTGCCGTGGTGAAAGCTTTTGAGAACAAGAACCATTTCTTCGAGATGAACGGTGGTGGCGCCAACAGTGTAGCCCATGGCTACACCAAGGGTAGTGGTCTTGGTGCTGAAATTATTGGCACCTTTGTCCTTGTCTACACCGTCTTCTCCGCCACTGACGCCAAGCGTAGCGCCAGAGACTCCCATGTTCCGGTATGTTATGTTACCGCTTCATATAAGTTAACGTATTTGATCGGAATTTACTAATTCTGAGATTATTAATTTTAGCACTAACTTTTCCGGTGATCGATCAACAGATTTTGGCCCCGTTGCCAATTGGGTTCGCCGTGTTCTTGGTGCACTTAGCTACCATCCCCATTACCGGAACAGGTATTAACCCAGCTAGGAGTCTTGGTGCAGCCATCATCTACAACAAGAAGCATGCCTGGGATGACCACGTAAGCCTAGCTTCCATTTATTTCTGAATAATTGGTTCAGTTATCAATTCCAATTAATATTTTCAGGAAAATTAGGCACTGATGTTAATTAACTGAGTTTACGTAATTGTTGCAGTGGATCTTCTGGGTTGGACCATTCATTGGTGCAGCACTTGCAGCTCTGTACCACGTCGTCGTGATCAGGGCCATTCCTTTCAAGAATAAGTGAATGCTTAAGCAGTGAGTGAGGGTTTCAACAATCAACAGCTTTGTACTTGTGGCCTTTAGAACATGTCAAGCTCATCAAATGAAGCTCCGGCCGATCGAGCTTGTTTGTTTTTCTATCTGTATGGGTTTTAATTTAAGTTTCTTAAGCAAGAATTGTAATATCTCTGGTTCTTCTTTTAGATCAAGGCCCTCTTTTCACTTTCTTTTTTAGGCAAAGGGGGCCTGGCTTTTATGTGAGTGTATCATTGTATGTATTGGCTGTGAATTTGTGTATTGTCAATTCAGAAAAATAACACCCACCATTTTCCAGAATATATACCATCATCATGTGCAAAACACTATCACAGCTAAGAGTTGTTGAAGTTAGGTGGCAACCTAGCCAATGAGGGCCATATGGGATATGTGGCTTGGTTTTTTGGTCGTCCTCTACTGCAAGTGTGTGCATAATTGAGGATAAGCATGAGCAATTCGAGTTTGCATAATTGAGGATGAGCATGAGCAATTCGAGTTTAATTAACTAGATGGTTTGGTTAGGAGTTGAACTTTTACAGTTAAAGGACCATCTTAACCATAGACCTTGCATCACGTTTGAATTGAAAATGGAAATTTTAACTAACCACCTGTCATCAAGTTGTTTAATGTGTTACGAGTGTGGTTCTATTCATTTGACTTTAATTTGATGCAGTAGATGATAATTTTATGTAGTAATGAGTTACACGCTAGTTTTGTTCATGACAACATACATGATACCATGCGATGTTTATTTTTGTTGTTTGTTTAACGTGTCACAAATGTGGTTCTATTTATTTGACTTTCGTTTGATGCGGTAGATGATAATTTTATATAACAGCGAGTTACATATTAGTCTTGCATATGAAAGAGTATATGATCATCTATGTGATGTTTCTTTTTGTTTTTGGTGAAGTAGTTCGATTTTTAAATCAATAAAGATTACCATTTTACCCATAAAAATAAAGATTAAGTAGTTTCTTATATAATCATCAAGTGGAAAAAATGGTAATAGTAATGAAGACAAGCTCATAAGAAATGTGATGCAATCGATATTATTAGAGGCATGTTGCACGCTTTTAATAGCATGCATCAAGATCTTTGGCATTAAGGGGAACATATATTGGTGAATTGGCCAAGTTCTTAGTACGTGCTATATATTGAGGTGATCGCTTCCGTACGTGTTTGTGCAACTTGAGGCAACTTCTTCCCGGGGATGATGAATAAGAAGAACTGAGGAAGGATGGATCCTCGACTCAAACAACATATCCATATAGCAGCTGGCTACCGGTGCTGGGTTTGCTGAATGAACAAGACTATGGCGACGTTGCAACTCGATCACAATTCAAGTTTGTAGTAACGTACGTAGCAACTAGCAAGACGAAAAACCAAGTAACATTGGCGACTTGTCGGTTGTTGAGGGTGAGATTACTGATGGGAGCACTTGCTCTGTTTTAGCTGCCGACTTCCCAGATCAACATGGGCGTGCGCTAGCTAGCTACGTAGAGAAGTGTTTGAGAGAACATTGATGTATGGGTGTAGTTGCCCATACTATATTTAGAATGATACTGTTTGGAGTGTTGGCAAATACTATTCTTGAACCTGGCAATAGATTTTTGGTGCTCGAGATATGTACAATTCTTGTTATAGTCTTATAGTCTTAGAAACCTCATTTTCCAATAAAAATGAGTTTCTAGATCTTGAATTTTTCTACATTTCTGTCAAATTGCTTTGCTATAGCACTTGCAATCCCTTTCTTTTATTTTTTATTTTTTATTTTATTTTTTATGATATCAATTTGTAAGTATGGGTGGTAACGAAGAGTTCTAAGATCATAGTAATAACCGATCTCATTACAAGTATTACTAGCACCAATTTTATTTTAGCCAGAACGCTATAACGTCATCAACGAAGAGCAAAGTACGTGGTTTCTAAACAGTAATGCCCAAATGTTCCAACAATATTTTGTTGGCGCTTAATTAGGACATCTCCTAAAGTCTAGATCTCCAATCTTAAAAACTTTATTTTTCAACTGAATTAATGTCAAGAACCCTTATGTGTTTGGACTATAGACTAAGAGCAACTTCCACAACTCATATATTTTGGTCTTTCTCAATTTTAAAGATAGTTGTTTTGCTCCAACAGATTGGCTAAACGTACTATCCGTAATACATGATACGAGATAAGAGAGAAAACAACATTCCCTATTAGAAATTTTGCTTTTTAACCAGTAACCAGTTATTATTTTTTAATTTCCTACAAATTTAATACCTTAGCCCGACCCGATTTGGATACGATATGTTGATGGGCTGTAGTCCCTAAAACTAAGTCCGATGACTTTGATCGGCCCAATACAGAGAAAAAAAATCCCCAAATACAATCAGAACCAGCTCTCCACTACCCTCCACCAAAACCCTAGTTGCTCGCGCCATCCTCTACCTCTGTTAGCTTCACACTCTCTCTCAGCTTCACCGAGCCAGATCCAATCGAAGCTCAGAGAGAAAATAAATGGCGGTGACGGTGGCCGAGCGCACGGTGCTACAGTTCTCGCCGACCTTGACGGCCAAGGTCCATCCTCTCGTCATCTTCAACATCTGCGACTGCTACGTCCGCCGTCCTGACCAGACCAAGCGCGTCATCGGAACGCTTCTCGGCTCCGTCCTCCCCGACGGCACCGTCGACATTCGAAACTCCTACGCTGTTCCTCACAACGAGAACTCCGAGGAGGTACTCTCATCAACCTCGCGTATTTGTCTGAATTTGTTTCTGTGATGATTTAGGTTTTCGAATTTGGATTCATATTGGATATGATTTCAATTTGATTTTGTTCGTTTCGGTTCTTTGATTTGGTTACTGAGACCCCGATTCTCAGTTCTTAGTCAAAATAGTTGAAAATGTGGTGAATTTGCTGCTGAAAATGTGTTTATGAGTTGACTTGAAGAGTGATTATGAGAAAGTTAGAATTGGTTATGCTTGCAATTTTGTTATTTCCTTCATGAAAAAGTAATAATTGGTTATAAGATGAAGAAATTTGGAATAGTATGTAAGATCATTGTTATGATTTTTGATACAGTAGATGTAATCAGTTTGTTATAGGTCCTTTGTTATAATTATTGTTAATTCTTCATATTGAGATTCTCGGGAAGGTGTTTAGATTGTTTTTTGTTTTGCCTGTTTTGCAGGTTGCTTTAGACATTGAATACCATCACAATATGCTGATATCTCAGCAAAAGGTGAATCCTAAGGAAGTCATTGTTGGATGGTAAGTTTCGTGATACTTTTCTCTGGCTATAGGAACCTTTTATTTGGCTAGTTATCGCCCTGACAATTTTCGGATAGTTTTCTTGTTACAATGATATTCAATTTGTTGTCAGTTACACAATAAAATAAGAATTGATAAACAAAGAAATGGGAGATGGTAGATCAGTTGTTTGGCAGGTGTATGATGGGAGTCTGAAACATTCATTCTCTTGCATTTTTTATTTTTGACCATTTGATTAAATTTTTATTGTTGTGTTTCATCAATTTTTGTAGGTACTCAACTGGTCTTGGAGTTACTGGTTGTAGTGTATTAATCCATGAGTTCTATTCTCGTGAGGTTCCTAGCCCAGTTCATTTGATAGTTGATACGGGATTCAGTAATGGAGAGGGTGCAATAAAAGCATATGTTTCATCAAATTTGTCTCTGTCTCTTGGAGAACTAAAGCAAGCAGTACGACCAGCAGGAGATCATCAACTTCCACTTGCAGCACAGTTTCAAGAAATTCCTCTGGATCTTCGCATGGTTGAAGCCGAGCGAGTTGGATGTATGTTTTCACATTTAACCATCTCGTTTTCATTTTTTCACTATCGTTGTTAATCAATGTTTTTGCTTATATGAACACAACACATGAGTCTCAGCATGGGGTATATAACTTATTTCACTTGATTTTCAGTAGGTCAAATGACACATTAAATATTTTAGTATAGCTTTATTTGTCTTTTCAGTGTTCTGTTGAAATTGCTATTGATGCACATAACATTGCATTTTGTAAGGCATATAGTTGTGCATCGCATAACTAACACTTATGATAGGTGAATGACATGCATATGTCTACACATGCACAGAGAACGAAATGGGGTCAGATATCTCCACTGGATAAGACATAGATTTCTCAGATGTATTGAGACCAGGTGTATCTAAGTTATCTTTATTTAATCTAGCAGGTGGTATAGTTGCCCTAATCTAAGGACTTTTATAGAGAAGACATTGTATTTTTATATGCATATATATGCACACATAGTAGATCATGTTATTGATTTAAAAGAGAAGTAGGAGGGTTAAAGAGGGGGCTTCTCTCACCGAGTTATTTTCTCATCAATCAGAAATAAGGTCATGCATCTAGTCAGGAATCAGTCTACGGGTTGAACTTAAGTAATTTTGCATCTGATGGTGGATTAAAATGTGGCCTATATTTTTTCCCATGGCAGTTGATATTCTTAAGAAAACAATGACGGACAAGCTTCCAACTGATTTGGAAGGAATGGAAGCCTCAATGGAGCGGCTACTAGCTTTAATTGATGATGTCTACAAATATGTTGACGATGTTGACGTAAGAATCTTCAAATTTGTCAATCAGTCTTGGCATACTTGTTCTGGAATGTGACCTTGTATAATGTTGACGTAAGGATCTTGTTTTCAGGAAGGACGTGTTGCACCAGATAACAATGTAGGGAGGTTTCTATGGGATGCTGTAGAATCTCTTCCAAAATTGTCTCCTGCAGTTTTTGATAAGCTAGTGAATGACAGCTTGCAGGTATGATGAAGTCTCTTTTTGCTAATTTTGTCAATAATGAGTAGTTTTCAGTATATATGTTCAATCTCTTTATCCTTGACCAGCTAAGTTGATAACAACAGCTACCTATGTTGCTGATCTTAAAATACAATTTTAATTTATGTAATTTAAATATTTGCATGAAAGTTTCGATATATTAAACTGTGTGATTTCACACTCCTTGCAGGACAATATGCTCTTGCTATATTTGTCGAGTATCACCAGGACACAGCTTACCCTTGCTGAAAAGTTGAACACAGCTGCTCAGGTTCTGTAAGGTCTATCCACTTAGAAGATCTATGTGCCAAGACAACAAAGTCATATTAGTGATATATGGCCTGTGGCCATTGTTTTCTGAGAAGGCTGTAATACTTTTGCTTCATTTTGAATATAGTTAGGGATTTCAATGTTATTTAGATTGTTTCATCCGGTTTAAATTTTGACTAGGAAAATGACCTCTTACTGTTTGACTTCCAATCGTACTGCTTGATTGCCTGAATTGTGTTGAGATGATTTGAGAATGCATATTCAAATCAGGAGTTAGATCGCGTATGTTCTCTGATATTCAGATCCTTGATCAACCTCTTAACAAGACTGGCATAGAATACGATTCCAATTATGTAATTTCTCCGGTTTGTTGAGAAACTTGGAAGCATTGTTTGCCTTCCCGGCGTCTCTCACTAGGAAGCCGCCAGAGGTGTAATATTGGTTTGTTGTCATATAGGTCGTCAGTAAACGTTGTGGTATATACCAAATGCCAAATGGTATGAAAGGTTAAACTAAATCCCCGGTTAACATTCTGTCAATACAGATTGGTACTTGGACACCGTGAGCCTTAGTAGACACCAGTACAAACCATAGTGAAAAACTGATAGAAAGAAAGGAAGCACCTCACAAAGTACAACTAATATGTTCCCTCAAGAACACCTACAACAATCCCATTTGATTTTTAGTTGCATGAAGATGCTCCGCAAGAGGATACTGTTAAGCACTTTGGCCTTTGCCAGTAATGACATACAAGCAGGCACTGGCTTTCCCCTGAAACCATATTCTCTTTGTTAAACTATAAAAATCTAAGGAATGATTGGTGGCTTTTGGCCTTTTTGTCTGGATGATGGCAGTGAAGCTTCCACTAATCCTCTTCTGCTAAGTGCATAAACTATAAGCAGCAATGGCAATGGAGACAAGAAAATCGAAAAGAAGGGGAAGATTTTTTAGTGGGCGGCCTGGATTTCACGCGTGCCCTAATTCTAGCAAACGAAGACTACTGCTTCTCGAATCTCTCACATCTTTCTCATGTCTCAAAGACTCTTAACTCATCTATATTATTAACACCCTTCACTCTCTTTGATTACTATCTTTATAGAAATGATCGAGTTCAAAAAGTTTGGGTAGCTACGACGGATGGACAATTACAAAGGACACACAAACAGGACACCATGGCTCTTTTACCAATCTTACTTGCGCCCTTCAACTAATTACTCTCTCTTATCAGGTAATTACCAACAGACGCAACTGTTAATTTCAATTTGAGTTTGGCTTCAGTCAATGTTCTTATATACTAAGATGCATTGATCGAGAAGATGGAACGAGGTGATCTATGTTCCTCAAGTCTCCCATATTCGACAGTAAATGATGCATGTAAAACCTGCCTTACATAATCAATATTCAATCTGAAAAAGAAGAGCAGTACAGCTGATTCAACAATGATCGACTTGAAAGCTCAGAATGGTCTTTTTGTTTTATGCTCTTCCATTAAGAGACATGTTCAAGGTTTTCATACAATGATGATGGGTTGGCATAGGCACTTACCCAGCAAACCCTAGTGCGCAAGTACCATAAATTTAGTGTCCTGGTGATCATGTTGTCATAGTCATCGATCACCTGCATATATACTATGTTGGCTCTAGGTTTGTTTATTCTAGTTCAAAAATGGGACTCCTAGGAGTTAGATCAGATTCATTCACAGACAGCAGTCAGCAAACTATTGTGTTCCAAGAGCAAACAGACAAAATTTTTGCTCATCGTGAACACAAGATACTCGGGAATTGTACAAAAGTGCCCAAAACAGCACAAGTTGCCACTACTGCTATTTGATCTTGACTGGCAATTATATACATTATTCCACATCTTCAGACCAAACCATGCATGCTCGAAGACTTTCTTAGGATTTTGTCACTTCAAAATAGGTGATCATAACCTTTATCTTCACAATCTTGAAGATACGCATTATATATTTCGGTGTTTATTTGATATACATGCATTATTTCAGTATTTGTTTAACAGTTTTCAAGTTCTTGAGGTTCTACAGACTTATTTACCGATTATCATGAATTACCTCAAGAACAAAATTATAGACAACTGAACAAAGCTAGCTCAACAAGGGGATAGAGATTGTTCATTGTTCTTTCACGTACAGTTGTAACGATACAGATGTTTTTAAGGTCTGGAGTTATATAATATGCTATCGAATCATCATTTCCAGAGGGTGCTACATCCAAATTGTCAATCGACAATTCATCCCCGTTGGATTTAGGACTAAATGAATGGTGTTTATGCATGCGCTAGCTAGTATCTAAGGCATTCAAAACTACACTGGTACAGTGGTACACCAAGCTAACTAGCATGAGAATTTCAAACATTTAAGGAAACCTGGCATTATCAAGCAGTACTTTATAAGTAGGGCTAAATATTGTCTAGTCCTTCTCTATAAAATGTTGCTTTCGAATTCCAGATCTCAGACTCGAGTTTCAAACTCCATGATATTCATTACCTGTGTAGGACAAGCCCCAAAATACAAAGTTTTCACCTATTACTTTTGATCACTCCCAGAATTTGTCACCTTCAATCAAATGAGAAGCTTCTGTCCAAAACTTCTATACGTTTGAAACCAAAATTAGGAACCGAACCAGGTGACTGGAAAAGGGGCACTGTGATTTGCTTACGACAAGGAGCCCCATGACATAACAAAATCCAATCTGTCTCCCCCTTTTGGCCAGTTCTGAGTTGTCTGCCTTTCTCTCCCTCATTTCAACTTGGTGGCTTCACTGGCATTTTCTTTATGTTCCCACTCCCTTCAAACCCTTAAAAGGAGGTTAATCTTCATCCCCACACTACTTGACTGAGAGAACTGTTCATATATAGAGTCAACCAACCTAACTAAACCTAACTCAGTATCTTTGTCAGTCTGCTGCGATCATAACCCTCCAATCTGGATCAGACAATGTGTAATTTTGACTTTCACTTGCATCGATCTTCAATTTTTTTTTTCTTTTTTGGCTAAATTACCCAATTAAGATAATACTGTGGGTTTGTCACTGTTCTATATGGTCTTTAGCAGACACCATCTGAATTAAAAATGGTCATGCTTGGCTTACTCCCATGTCCTTGTGATGTTGGCCTTATTACTAGATTAGTCCTACTAAAGCATATACATATGCATGAGAATTGTAAAACTAAACCCAAGATCAACAACATTAATAATAGAAGAACATCCATGGTTTACTGAAAAGCACAAAACCCTAGCAATGAAGAAATGAACAAATTTATATGTGCTCTGAGCATTACGATCTATTTCTGCTTCCTAGAGGTCGAGATGCATAACTTGCTTGCTTTCATTATGCGGTTTGCGAGTTGCTATTGTCTACACATCTTTGAGGGAAGTTGTCGAACATCTTATAGATCTTCAGGAACTGAAATAACAAAGGTGGAGGCAATTTGCTAATTTCATTGAGACTTCTGTGTCTCTGCATATATGAAGTTATGAACAATGAACTCAAGGAGAGTAATACACTTTGTGAAATTTTCATATTGCTCTTCTCGCCGACCAATGTTGAATTATGGCAGCTTTGGCGCATGTTCCTTAATATCTATCTCTAGTGCACAAAAACCAGGGAATAGATAATATAAGAACGAATACAAATCCATATAATTCAATCTCAAATTCCCTAAAAACAAAGCAGACTGCAATAAACTAACCAAGGTAAGCTGATTTCAATAAAACATCAAGACCAAAACCTACTCCATAAACAATACAAGGAATAACGATTATAAAATCGAACTAGTCTCTAGCTTTAGGGTATTATATATGCACACGGGTTCACACAGTTTTGAGTTCAGAAGCTCAGAGAGAAAGTTTCAGAAGCAGTAGAGACTTAGAGACTTCTTCTTTCTAGGCATTTGAAGCTGAAAAATGGATGAAAGCATGTCAGGGTTTTGTATCAAAAGTATTCGCGGTGGCGGTGGCGGTGGTGGTGGTGGTAATGGTGGTAATAACAAGTGCGGGCGTTGGAATCCTACTACTGAACAGGTCAAAGTTTTGACAGACCTGTTCAGGTCTGGACTTCGAACGCCCAGCACTGATCAGATTCAGAAAATCTCTACTCAGCTCAGCTTTTATGGAAAGATTGAGAGCAAGAATGTATTCTACTGGTTCCAGAATCACAAAGCCAGGGAGAGGCAGAAGCGCCGCAAAGTCTCCATTGATATCGACAAGGAGTTCATTCGTCCAGATCATGAGAAGAATATTACTTCTCCAAAAGGTAAGAAGTTAACATGAACATAGATATAGAATCAGAGCTCTCTATGTTAATGTTTTTCTTTTGTATGATATATATTGTACTCATGTTCCATTTTCTTTACAGAAGTGATAAATCAAGTGAGTTCGGAGCCTGCAAGAGTGATTGAGACGCTTCAACTCTTTCCTATAAACCCGTTCGATGAATCAGGGGCAGAGAAGCTGAGATTTTATGCAAATGAGTTTGGTTGCAAAGAGAGTACTAGAGGTTTTACTTACACTACTGTTGGGGGAGAAATGGATCATCATCCACCTTTGGATCTACGCTTAAGCTTCTTTTGAACTTCATGAGTAGTCTCTAAGCCAGTAACCGTGGCTGTCGATCGTTTTCGTAGGACTTAGGGTTAACTGGCATGAATGGTGAACAGACAAAGGGAAGGGGGAGAGAAAGGAAACTTGTAGCTGATCAATATTTTACGCAATGAAATTAATTTCTCATGAAAGTTTTGTTGTTTTGAGTTAAATATTGGATGTTAGTCTTGAACATTCTCCTCCTGCATGCTCAGAAAACTTTGTGGTCAATTAATTTCTCTGTGATTTACTCTGTTGGATTCTTGTTTCTGTGAATGCTTGGAAATTGGATTTCGCTTCCTCACATGAGAAATGTCTCCTTGGAATGCATAAATGTACTGGTGGTAATGTGATTGACTTACAATTGGCTTGGTCATACTCATACCTACCTAGGGTTTGCTTCCAGCAGCTTTGAATTTCATGTGCTAATCTCTTGCTGATTTCCACACCCCTTGCCAGTTGCCACAACCCTTTGATTCAACTTTTCAGAATCAGTCAAGCGTGCGAACACAAGATCGCAGCCATAGTGCAACAAGTTATCGAGTATCGACTTAGCGAATCCGAACATGAACTTAATTCCTAGTGCATTACCCATTTTGTTTTGCAATATCCAATCATAATGCACATATTGATAAACAGTTTTCGTCATGATGCATGATTAAACACGATTCATAAAATTAGGACATGACGAATACACAAAATTAACTCTCGCATTTACCCTCAACACAAAGCTTAGGTGAAGAGGTAGGGTTGAAAAACTACTCAAAATATTCACTAAACGCGATTATACTGTCTTCATTATATAATTAATTATAAGCGGTTCTAAGTTCGAATCTTATTTTTTATTAAAGAAAAAAAAAAACCACTAACCGACACCCTAGTCTTATGCAGTGCCCAGGCCCAGGTGCAAAACATCCGGTTTAATCGCAGCCCAATATCTATTGGAGCCATAAGGTCCAACTCATGCTTCGATACACATTATTTTTCACACATAAAATAATAATCGAGGCTCGGGTGGGAGGTAAGAGAAAGAAAAAGAACTGAGAAAGCAAAGAGAGAGAGAGACTCTGAAGCTCTGAAAAAACTGTAGAGGTTTCCTGGAGAAGAAGCCACTGAAAATCCAGAATGGATGTGATTAAAACGCAGCAAATCTCATTGACGCCGATCGAGAAGGTGATAGTTCACCCTCTCGTTCTCCTCAGCACCGTCGACAATTACAACCGTGTCGCCAAGGACACTCGCAAGCGCGTCGTCGGGGTTCTCCTCGGTTCCTCCTACCGCGGCACCGTTGACGTCACCAACAGCTACGCCGGTGAGTTTGTTCTCTCGCTCTTTGACTATTCGCTTCTGCTTTTGCTGTTCGGTTCTGTTTGGATCTCGCTGTTCTCTTTTTGAAGTTTGATTTCCCTATTTGGATCTAATTAGGTCATTTTTGATTAGTATAAACAGGAATTAGTCTTTTTTCTTTTGGAAATTTGTGTTTAGGTTATGAAATTCAGTGTGCTTTGGAAAATTGCTATGAGCTTCAGCTGAAAATTGCTCTATTTTGGTGCATATGTACGAGTTGTATTGTTAGTTTAGTCTAGACATGCAATTGAACTCGAGCGGAACCGAAGAATTGTAGCATAGACATGGAATTTGTGCTGTTGATTGTTTTCGTAATGCCTAAGAGTTTTGAATGTAGACAAAATTCACGAGCTTTTTTGTGGCATTAAGAACCTTTGTGGATGTTGTGTTGTAGATTGATCAGATTGTCTTTACCTATTTCGAGTTTCTTTTTTCTATAATGTATTACTGTTGTACTATTTAAGGGATGGTGTCGTTGTTATGTTATAGCTATGGTAGAAGGTTAACTTAGTTTTATGTTTCCCATCTTGATTTGGAGATATTGTGTGTTTCCACATCAAACACGTTACTTGTGAGTTGTGACTGATGTATACTCTGAACCTCTTTTAACAGTGCCCTTTGAAGAAGATGACAAGGACCCTAGCATCTGGTTTCTTGATCACAACTACCATGAAGCCATGTATTCCATGTCAAAGAGAATTAATGGTACTAGTTATCATATATGTCTTCCTTTTTACCAGAATTATGTTATCTATGATGGAAAATTGACAAAATAACCTTTTCTTTTTTTTTCAGCAAAGGAGCATGTTGTGGGATGGTACAGCACAGGCCCAAAGTTGCGAGAAAATGACTTGGATGTTCATAATTTGTTTACTGAGTAAGATTGCCAACCCTATGCAATGCTGTTCTACTTGGTCTAGAATATTCAAGAAGTGTGAGATTGACATTGTTAAAGTTGAAGCTAGATATACTTAACTAGATTTCAACAACTAGGTGTAAATTTGTACTTCTTCTACACTGTCATGTAACAAAACAAAAAGGTTTACCTCCCTCCTGTTTCTTTCTTTCCACTGTCCAGTGATAGACAAAAGAAATAGTTTAATGTGGCACCAGGAGTGACCGTCTCCTTTCTCCCTCTTAACTCTTTTCTCTAATCTATTTCCCTTATTCATTTGTAGCTATGTTCCGAATCCTGTCTTGGTTATAATTGATGTCCAACCTAAGGAGCTGGGAATACCCACAAAAGCTTACTGTGCTGTTGAAGAGGTTAAAGAGGTAGAGTCACAGTCTTTATACCTCCAGTTTGTATTTGCTTGTATTGCCAGGCTGTTAGAAATTGTACTCTTGGGGTTACACCTGCTATCGTTGGATATGATATTGTCTTTTGTGCTACGAGTGTAATTTATTTCAATGTATCTACAGAATGCTACCCAGAAAAGCCAGAAGGTGTTCGTTCATGTGCCCTCTGAAATTGCTGCCCATGAAGTTGAGGAAATAGGTATGTCCATTGGAAAAAAAAGATTTTCTATCATATTTCATGCACACATATCCTTTGTGGGTGGGCGGGACGTGACTACGTGCTTATGGATCTAATAATTTGTTTACCCTCTGTAGGAGTGGAACACTTGCTTAGGGATGTGAAGGATACAACCATCAGCACTCTTGCAACAGAGGTTTGTTTGAACTATCAGTTACCTTTTTCAGTTTTTTACTTGTATGGGGTCAAAATTATTAGATCTGCTTATCCTAAGGAGAGGGAATACGAGAACTTAAATTTCATGTCTTGTACAGGTAACTGGCAAACTGACTGCTCTGAAGGGATTGGATGCAAGACTCCGAGAGATCCGGAGTTATCTTGACCTCGTTATTGAAGAGAAGCTCCCATTGAACCACGAGATTTTGTACCACCTACAGGTAGACTTTTGGCTTATCAGTTAGACTTGATATTCTCTTTACGTATGAGTTTTAATTGTTATATCCATATTTCATTTTGCATTAATGAATCAGACTTCTCCTAAATCATTGTAGGACGTGTTCAACCTTCTTCCAAATCTTAATGTTTCAGAGTTAATCAAGGGCTTTGCAGGTAAAGAATCCTACTGACCTAATTACCTCTGTCTAGATACACTTGAATTGTTTTGGATTGTTTGATTCCTTCCCACGTGCCTGTGTCGTTAGAGTTAATTCATGCTGTTGTCGTCGTTGCAGTGAAAACAAATGATATGATGTTGGTCATATATCTGTCCTCCCTCATCCGAAGTGTTATTGCTCTACACAACCTGATTAACAACAAGGTAAGATGTGTTTCCATTGAATCCCCAATCTTCATATTGAATTCCTCTGGTTAGAGTAGTTGTTGATTCTAACAGAGCATCTGATGGAAAAATTTTGGAATATTTCAGATGCAAAACAAGGAGCACGAAAAGGCAGAAGACTCTAAACAAGTTACTGTACCAGCTGCAGCCAGCTAGAACAGTTTAAGACTTTAATCTTCAAGGGATGCAAACATCCAATGCGTACTTTCAGTTCATTCCATCAATCGACGTATTTCAAGTTTGAAATGGAGGAATGCATATAGAACTTGCCTGATGGTGCTTACTTTTTTCTGAACAATGATGTCCGGGTTATCTATTGATATTGGATAAACCATCTTGTACTTTAAAATTTAAATTTGAGTTTCTTTATCCAACGCAAACTCATTTCATTATACAATTGAAACTGCAATTCATGCCATGTTTACACTCTGGGTTTCTGTATCATCCTCATAAATTACAAACAAAATGTTAGTTTCTTCGCTCAATCTTCTTCCCCGTCATACTGAACTGATTGCCGGAACTCGGCGTCCATCAGAACCCCATCCATAACATGCACAACACTCCCCTTCCTCCTTAGATCAACTCTCTCCGATCGAACCCCATTCACAACCAGCCTTCCATCTTCATCTTTCGAAATGTGCAGCACAAACCCCGATATTGAATCATACGACATCTCCTTCCCAAACGCCACCGTTTCAGAAACAATACTCCTCGGCACGGCGGAGAAGCCCAGCACTCTAGAAACCACTGCATACGTATCATTCATCTTCTCCCCCACAAAACTATCACCCGGGTCCAGCCTCAGGTCCCGCTTGAAAGCCTTCTCCGATGGGAGAAAGACCGTGAAAGCTAGATCTTCCGGCAACATTTCCATCATCATCTCCCCGAAGTTTCCGACGAGTAACTTGTTATGATTGTTGGAATGATGAGTGGTAGCTCTTGTGGTTGGATCTGGAAGACGAAGCATTGTAGTGAGTGTGAGTATTACAAAGCAGCCAAAGACAAGCCCCGATACAAAAGCGATTGGATTCCTCAAAACCCGGGTTCTTCCCATCGTGCTCGACGATCCCAGTATGGTCAATTAGCTGAGGCTGTGGAGTAAAGTAATACTGGTAAAAGTGGAAAAAGTGCTTGAGATGGAGTTTAGGTTGAAATGGAGTTGATGAGGTTAAGTCTAGGAGCTTCTGACTGTCGTCCAAGCTCAGGCTCTGAGTTCAGAACTTCAGATGACACAGACCAATGGGGATGAATGATGACTGAATGAGGTTCTTAGTTCAACGCTTGAAAAAAGGACGTCGTTCGTATTAATGGACTGGAGTACTAGAGTGAGTCAGCCCAGATTCAACAAAAAGCCCATTGCTTTAGTTTGAACTTTGAAATAAAAATCCAAACAGTCTCCCGTTTTGGACATCTCTTTTAGAGCATTTCCGGCAGTAAGAATCAAAAATTGATATATTTAGCAATAATTTTAAAATTTAGGTATCGATTTAACAATGTTGCTCTATCAGTAATTGTTATTTTTTATGTTTTAACAATTTGTAAACTGACACGTGAGCAAGAGAGGTGAGAGAAAAAAATTTAGCCATTGCTTTAGTTATACATTGATCATTGACAAATTTGTCAATTTCATTTAACAATAATCAAATTTAACAATGGTTTATGTATTCTGTTAGAGCATCAATTCACCTCAAAAATTGATAAATTTTCAGTTTAGCAATACTACTGGAGATGCTTTTAATCTCATGTCCTAACGTTTTCTTCCTCGCGGCCATCAACAATAGTAACAATACTATAACATATTCAGATTTAACTCCAAGTGGTATTGACAGAATTTAAATTTGAGTAAAAAAATTCGACACCTAAACTCTTACAAACTCGACCACTTGTGATTGTTTAGTATCGACCAACTTTGTAACAAGATGACTGATAACTCCATATACAACAATCAGGATAAAGATTGTTTAGTATTGTGTCGAGTTGATCTACAATACACAAGACTAATTTTTGGTTTGTTTTTGCCATGTCGATACATCAATGTATTACAATATATTTCATATCAAGGTGACTCGCAAGATGACACAGCCGAATTACATTAAGAATTTATACCAAGATCGGTAATGTCATTCACCGTAAGTCCACTCAATTCTTAATCACACTAATTAATAAAAACATTGAGAATCGATTCTTAATTTTTAACATAATCATGCTTTAGATAAGTACTAGACTACTAGAGTACTTGATGACTTATCACTTCCCAAATCATCATATAGAAACAAAATGGCACTTGGCAAAGATAATGTTAATCAAAATAGTTAACAAGCTTAATACATTATATCTAATGGACCCAAATAAGGCCAAACCAAGAAAAATCTAATACCCACAAGAAAATACCCAAAGACCAGAAATTGAGAAAAAAAGAAACTAAAAGTAGTCACAAATAGACAAGTCCTACACAACGCAAAGTCAACATCCCACTCTGCACACAGAAATCCCATGCTGAACTGCACAAGATTATTCCCACCTCTTAGTTTGACACGTATTGCATGAACTCCAAATCAGACTCCAACCCGGCCATCGTTTCCGGCGACAAAACCACCTCCAGATCAACGGTCCCTGCTCCGTCCCTCCCTGGAAACGCCGAGATCTTACCGTCGAATTTATTCGCCCTTCCGCTCCTAACCGCCAACGGCCTGCCCCACCCGAAATCATTATCGTACATGGGAAACCTCGGCGAGCTACCCATCGTCATTGATGCACCGTCGAAGTTCCCTAGCGGAAACACCCGCGGGTTCTTCTCCCAATCCTCTACGCACTCCCTTACCCTATCGTTACCGTGCGCCTTCACGTTCTCGTTCAGCTGCTCCGCGCACCACCTCAGGTCCCGTGACGCCACGTCACCGGCTGACGCGTACGTCGGGATGCTTTGGATTGCGTTCCCGAAATAGTACGCGTCCAGCTTCGGCTCCAGTCTGTGACGGCAGTTCACCGCCATTCTGAAAGTCGTCGTTTTCGCCTCAGGCAGTTTCCTAGCACGCGTCACTGCCTTCCATAGAAGCGCGCAGAGGGACTGAAACGACGAGATATCGGCTGTCGTTTTGTCATCAGTGATTTGCGGCTTGGAGTTGTTAAACCAGTTTTCGATGATTGCGGTCACTCTTGCGCCGTTGTTGTTGGTGTTGTAAGGGTTGTTGCTTTGTTTCCCGAGAATCTCGACGGCGGCGGCGACGTCGTCGTCGTCGTTTTGGGTCCATTTCTTGTTGTTAGTTCTGGCTTTCAGTTTCAGAATGGCTTCTCTGCTGAAGCTGAAGATTCTCTCGGCCAACGGCTCGTTAACGTTGAATGTGACCTTTGGGCCGCCTTCCGGCAACTGAAGGACGGCCTGGGAAATCAGAATTGATTCCCGGGTGAAGTCCGGCTTTCTGGAGAAGCTCTTGCCACCACGGCAGACCTCGGCGAAGGTGTTGAAGAAGTTCCATAAGGATGTACCATCAGTGACGGCGTGGTTGACGGCGCAACCAATAAACACTCCATCTTTGAGCTCGGTAACCTGGACGGCCAGAATTGGGTTATGGTGGCCGGTGTAGCTCACAGTCCCGTCTAATGCGAAAAACTCCTTCACCGATTCCGGGACGTGAGTCGGAGACAGAATGTCACGCACGGAGACTTCAGTTGCAGTTGCGTGGATAAAACCAACACCGGCGTCGTTGCAGGTGATGTATAAGTAGCCGTCTTTGTCAGTAATCAACCTTCCGGCTAAGGGCGGGAAGCGAGTGAGGGTCTGAGAAAGGCCGGTTTTAAGTAGCGAGATTAAAGATTGAATCGGAAAGGAAGGCTTAGTGAAGAGGCCGCCTTTCTGGATGTAGTGGCAGGACAACATGGGGAGGTCTGAAACCGAAAGCTTGAGGTCTCCAAGAGTGGAGGTCTGGTCAGGAAACACCATGGATTCCGAGACCACAGAGATAGAGATCGGCGAAGAAGAAGGCATTTTGAAATCTAAGGTAGTTCCAAAACCGATCGCCGAATTCTGGGATGGGGGAGTAGTGAAGAGTGGAGTTGATGATTTGGGAGTGAGGAGTGATGGGAGGTTCAGGAGGTATTTATAGGGAGGGAGGATGCAGATGGGTGCATGAACGAGCTGACATAAGCCGGTGCTGATTAGCTTATTTTCGCTTAATTTAGTAATTTTGGTTGTCATGGATATTTTTTGTTTTTAATTGCTACAATTTGCTCTGAGATTCCATGCATGGCTCTGGTGATACATTGACTCTCATTTCATTCTTTTTTTGCAGTGTTAACTAATCAAGCTAAGGTTGATGATGATGACCGGGTTAACCACGTGTTAATTTAGCACTGTTTCAGCTTCTTCATGAAATAGCGGCCATTTTTATTGACCTCAATTTCTGTTGGGAGGTTTTCACTGAAGGCCAAAACCTGAGCTCATCTTCCTGCAGAGATGGTTGGGATCGATGATGATGACGACGACGAAGATGAGTCAGATCGTTGTTTATGAACTACATTACAAGCGCTTGTGATTTCCCAGCGTCGTGGCAACTTCATTAGCAAGAAGGGTGGCAACTGTAGCTTACAGCATTATGTTGACTGTTGACCTCAAAATCTCAGGTATATATAACAATTAGCTAATTAAGACATAATTAACCAGCTGGTGATTAATATATAATTAGATCAGTACTAACTAGATATGTGATATCATAAACCAATTTATGTGGAATGCCAGTGAGATTTTGTATGATCCCAAACAGATATCCAGAGTGGATTTTGCTGATTAATTACTATAATTAAGAATCTGTATGAGATATTTAGCTGCTTTGAGAATATCTGTGAGATTTTTTCTACATAAAATCCCAGCTAGGGCTCCAGCAATATCCATTGGAGTCCGCCTAGAATTACACAATTGCTATACATAGGAGATACTCATGCCTCCTGAACCATCCAACAACACTCCTTCCTAATAAGATTGTTCACATTCGGCAGTCAAACATTGATATCATGATAGACCAAAAACTCAAAGATTTGTGTTTATTTGGAAAACGGAAAAATCAACTTCGGATTTCATGTGTATATAGGATCGCTTTTTTGTGTATTCTCGCTTGAACATAAGAGTGAGACAAGCTATGGTATTGAGATGTATATCCTACTTTTATTTTACATGTAGTTGAACAAAAATTACAATGTTATGAATCAAATTACAACATTGAGTTCAAATTTACCAAATTTATTTACACTACTTACATGAAGTTAAACAAAATTACAACTATGACAATAATTTGTTCAAAAATTTGTAAAATGGTTGTACATTTTGTAATTACAATTATTAGAACAAAATTACAAATAATATGACTCAACATTACCACTTTGACTACAAATATGTTGTCACATTTGTAAATGTATGTATCACATACATGTAGGCACCATAGAATTTTCTTCAACCATAAAGTAATTTTTTTTTCTCTAAACGAAAACCTTGCAGGTTATTTGTGGGATCTAGATAGTATTAGACGCGCGTTTGTTTTCTACGGTTTTATAAAATAAAATTTAATTTTATCATCCAAATTGTTCATCATATATAGAAGAAGCTAGGTAGAACAACACATTAATAAGTCTTTAAAAAAAAACACATTAATAACTAAACATTTTGTAAATATCAAATAATTTCTTCACTGCAAGTTGTCAACTAGTATAATCATTGTGTTAATATAAGAGTTAAAATCTTTTTCTTTATCTTCTATGCTAGCTAAGAACTCCTCCTACATGGCATTATTAAAACTAATACTACCACCATGTTGCTTAAATCCTACTCACTTGCCAGTTAGCCAGTGTACCAGTGTGAGTTAAACTGTGTATTAATCAATCTAATGCAAAATTAAGTATTAATCGAGCGCCGACTATTAACATTCTGGGTGTTTGCTGTCATTCTCCCAATCCCTATAAAAGTCGGCTCCAAAGAATCTCAACTGTTTAATTAGCCTTAAACCTTGTTTCAACTACTGTCTTCTCAGCATAATCAGATTTATTAATCAGGGTTTTGCTAGCTTGCGAATCCTGCATTTGATTATTAAGAGCTAGCATGCATATGTTGTATTATTGAGATTGTTCATGTTTGAGATTACCTGATGAAAATGGTCGGTTTATGAAAGAATCGTCTGACTCTCAAACCGTCATTTCTGATTTGTCGGCGTCTGGCAGGTTTTATTTGTTATTAAAACTATAGAATACATTAGATTAAAAATTAAGCACATTCAGCTTAAGAAGTAGCTGAAAATGTATGTGGCTTTTTAAATTGTTTGACTTGTAAGTTCCATTTGCTCTGAAAAATAATACTATTTTTGCAGTACCAAAGCAAAGTTTATAGTATAAATGCCAGTTCCAAACCAGCCGTGGTGTCCAAATACTAGGGTTCTGCCTCCCTTTGCATATTTGGCATTAGGGTTTTATGGCTTCAGAGTGAACCTGGGTGTGTGCCACGTGTGTGCCAGTTCGAAACCAGCCCCCACGCGCCACTCGGCAAGGTACGTTCTCTGATTCTGCATTTGGTTGCCTCTGCCCCGGAACCACCATCATCGGGTGTTGCAGTCCTCTGAATCTGAAACATTATTGATCCTCCATGAGGCTAAGATGCAAAGGATTTATACCGAGAACACAAGAGGTGCAAAGGATTAATGACAATGTATAAAGGTGGTGTGATTCAATTCATTAGTAGTTAACTATTTCGGTAAGGATTTGAAGTCGTTTGTTTACGCTCGTGTAAAGAAAAAGATTCAAATGTTATGATATAATGTCGGACCAATACTACCTTTTATAGTATGAAATTTCATATTCTTTACTTCATTTTTGTGTCTATGTTCTTTCACTTGCAGCTAACAATATATATTGTTATTGTTAACCATCGATCAGCTAGCAATATATAGCTTCCACTTAGCATAAAATAAAAAGGGAAATTTTTAAGATCCTAAGTTTTCCCCTAAAACGAGAAATCTTGAGAGCTTATAATGGTATACACAGCTACAAATTAACAAATACTTCCACCTGACCGGCCTCCGGTATTAGGCGACCTCTATAAAGACTATAATCAACAGCACTGATCATGATTGAGTAAAATAATGTATGATTATGCGCATGCATGTAATGTTAATTAAATTGCAGTCTAATAGCATAAACACAAATTATCATTACTACTAGTGTACTATATCATATTCATACTCACACCCACTAATTTAATTACCTTTTTTTCTTTCCTTCTGAAAATATCAAGAACTTAACAGAAAACGTTTTGTACATGCATTATTTGCAATATATGAATGCGTCAATGTAGACATATTGCGCGCAAGTGTTAGATTGTAATTGATCGATGATGACAAAGAGTCCATCAGTCTCTAAATTTTCTTGGCGGTTCCATCATATTCATATAGATTACGCTTTTCGCTTTTTGGTTCAAACCTACAATACAAAGAACCCTCACGATCAGCCAATTGATTAAGGTCAAGAAAGTATTGGAATTCACTTATATATAGAGCAAAAAAATGAAGCTATATATAGCTTAGCTTGATAAAGTAATATTGGCCATGAAAAGAAGAAATCGATCTCCACTCGATCTGCTAGACTGTCAATACAAAAATGAAGCAATTGCTTAATGAGCTTGATATATGTATTTAACACATGTACTTTGTTCTCTTCTAATGTACAAACATTTGTTGATATCAACTGGAGAACTTATTAGAGGGTCGTAATTCAGTTCATTTTATCCTCACTTTGTCTTCGTTTTGGCGAAGCTCGTAAGATTTGGATTTTGATATACGCATTGGTAAGTACCGTGAACATCTCGTTTATATATGCCTTCAAAAATTTGCGTGACTAGCTCGGCTTCTTGAGCTCAAACTGCAAATAGAAAAAAACCTAATGTGTAGACACAATATTGATGAAGTAAAACACGATGGAACTTCATTGCCATGATCTAGTTACTATATCGATCTCCTCGGATCCGTAAGTGTCTTTGTATGATTCTTAATTTGACCAATGTAAAATGGAGGAGCCAATTCAACTATTGCCATAGACCGATATAGACGTCATTCCACCGACCTATCTATATACATTTCATATCTTCATGAATACTGCTACTGTTACGGCTACGGCTATACCAAGAAATGGAGTCACCTAGCTACATTCATACATTCATGAACTGCAATGAAGGTACATCTCGATCGATCGTGAAAGAATCTAATAATGGCAAATGCAGGGAGTTGTTACATATACAGACGACGCAGTTTTTAGGGTTTATACTTATTTGCATGAGCATCATCACGCAGAGATCAAAATGTTAGGCAATATTCCAAAGTCTATAGGTTTATATTATACGTACGTAGTTTGGTTTAATCGATCGTCATGTAGTGGCTAAGTTAGCGAGCAGCGTTCATGTACCTGCTGCCTGCTGCTGGGTTTGGAAACAAGCTTGATATTTAAATATGGGTGAGTATTCGCGCATAAATATTCTCTTTGACGTTTGATTCTTTGAATTAGGGCTAGGGCTTCTAGTTAATTTGTATAGGCCGGCCGAGAGATTAAGAGACGGCCATTCTGAAAGGTTCACCCTACCAAACTGTATGTATCGTTTTGAAGATAGAACACTGATAATAATGTTGTTGTTTCTCATAGGAGCTAGAACATTTTCATGTTGGGATACATAAAGCAGTATAGAATAGGGTCCAACATATTTATTTTTGATAATAAATAAAAAGGGTTAGTTCATGAGCACGCACGGTATACGTAGTAGTGCATCGAATCATATATCGGAAACAACAAATGAATAAATCTAATAGTTTGAATAGTATCGTTTGAGGTAGATTATCGAACACTTTGTTTTAACTTTTTATGAATTCAAGTCTTAATACTTGTTTTCACATATTGCCATCTAAGTGTTAGGATTATATCAAGCTAATTGTTGTAATTAGTAGTAAGTTGGTCATTAGCTGATAATTAATCATCAAGGTTAGTTCATAATGGTCAATGGATAAGGGTCACGTGGCTTCATTATGTACAGTCCCTCAATCCTATTTAGTCTGTACCTCACACACTAAATGTGATTGTTTCAAGGAGCAGTTTAAGTGCTATATATGTGATTGTTTCAAAGACTCTAAAAAGGTAGTTAGCTAGCTTAGGTAGTTTGGATTACGATTGGATAAGTTGAATAATTGAGACCAATACTTGAGATTCCAAAGCATAAATATGTTCCACGCTTTGCAGATCATGTTCCATGACTAAGACACAAAAACTTAGAGGTTCCCTTCTTCCATTCGAACATGAGATTATGGAAATTTGTTGGATGAAATGGTGCTCGGGACATGGTCGTTTTCTGTCACCCAACTACTACGTCCAACTGCATAATGCAGACAATTACGCCCCTCAGCAATACTTTGACGTCTATGCATGTATTTTCTTATTCCTTAATTATTTTAATACATAGATAAGAAAATAATTGAACGTTTACCATCTAAATTAAAATACAATATCTGTTGACATGTCTCTTAAGTCTCTAACCAGCACCAACTACAGAAAATAACTGTTTCTACGACTTAATCTGGGCTAACTTGAGCTTAAAAAGAGAGACCCTCTAATTAAACTAAGTATGAGCATGATTTACATCCATCCCTGCATGAAATTGATTATTTTAGACCATGATTGATTCAATATTTGGAGTAATTTCATTACCCAAAGACTCGAAATATTCATATGACCAGAAAGCTACTTTTCAAATGCAATTTTTTCTAGAATTCAGTGGTTTGCATTTGAGCTTTAAAATCTCTATCTATCTAGGTCGACTCTCGATAAATCTAAGCTTGCTGCCACATATTATTATATTTTGTAAAATCTTCCCCATTATCAACAAATTAACCCCTGTCTTGGCTGTTTAGAGAAACCAGCTGCATAAAAAAGACTTCCAATATATATATTTTGTTTCCTTTGTAGTACATCATATTCCTTCAACTAAGTTAACACTAGGAAAGTCAGAAACCAAGGGCAAACCCTGATCAGTGCATGCATATGCATATACATCGATCACCAGCTAGCTGCTAGTACATACGTAATAGTTTTGCATTCTGAATCAAACCTGAACCTGGACTTGGAGCTAGCTAGCTGTTGAAGATATATATGTTAAAAGCTTTAGGAAAGGTTATTCTCTATAAATGCATATATATATATATATATATATATATATATATTTGCAACCACTTGCATCATGGAAAACATTTTCGATGGCCGGTTTGCAACTTGGTTGCAGAAGTAGTACTGAGAAAACAAATTTATCCTTCAATCACTAAGGGAATCTTCGAAGCAGACAAGGACCTATGTACAAACATTACGTTTTAAAATCTTTCTAGCTAACAGGTTCACGCATTAAGCCAGTTTTGGAGTTGGATCTCAAATATATAGGTCATTGCTAGCTAGCTGCTTTCAGTATTAACGAGCAGCCAGTCCTGGCCATATCCCAGACACTACAGTGTACTTCGTTTTCTGGTTTTTCTTTGAGCAACTACGTACAAGTGGAAGGGAAGAAGAGTGGGCGTTTTCGGCGCTATATATTTCGATCATGTTCTTGCTCATGGGCCATGAATATTGTCGATCATAATTAAGCTTGTTTGATCAATTTGTACTAACCAGGGGATAAGATAATTTGTATGCATGATTAGGGTTTGACAGGGACAACGCCTAATTAAGACTACTCAGCATCAATGTAATCTTCCAAACGCATGCATGCTCTGAATCAAGAACTTGTGTCTGTTGTGGTCCAGATTCACATGCATGCAGGTTCGATTTTATTAGTTTGATTTGCATTATTATTGTGAGTTCTGAATCAGTAATAATTTTAACAGAAAGACAGATAAGGATCAAGCAGAAAAGAGTTTTCTACAGTATCCAAAGCTAAATCCAATTCATGTACGTAAGACTACTATTCGGAACCATTTCGATTTTACAAAGTAATAATGGCGTTAACCACATTAAGGGATATATTGAATACATACATATAATCTGCAAATCATATACAGATGATGATCGAGAAACGAAAAAAACTGAAGCTAGGTGAAAAGAGAGATCAAGTATATTAAGGAGAATGCAATGCATGATTCCAACACATTTTGTTGGTGGGGAGGAGTAGAAGATGCATGAATATGGTAATTGATCATTGTTCTCGGACTTCTCTCAGGATCAATCAATTGCAGGAAAGAATGTGATCTTAACCATTAGCTAATTCAACGTAGCTGGATATATAGCATAGGATATGATATGAATCATATCCCCCTAGCTTGTACACTTCACTGGAACTCATTCGGTCATGATCACTAGAAACCTCCACTGAGAATCAACGAAATCTGGAGATAGTGACCTAGCTTGTTGATTTGTTTGGTGCGTGCTCGCTTAGTGGTCATTTCAAATAGCTAATCACTTCAACTATGTCGGGATTCTCATCTCATCAGGAGTAATTTTTTCAGCATATTTACTAGCTAGCCTTTTCTTAATTTTCTGATTTTCCACTACTCTAGTTTCTTCGGTCCATCTCCTTCTATATTATCAATAGCTCTCATCCTGAATTTTCTCTTTTCCAACTCAAACATGTAGAAGAAAAGTGGGGCAAATCAAAGAAATGAATAACCCTAAATATTCGATCTTTAAAATATTGTTAATAATTCGACAGAAATGGCATTTATACATATAAGACTATGATGCTAAACATTGATTGGCAATTTTGCAACTGAGAATAATATATCATGCAGCTGAGATTGAAAGATAGAAAGTTGGGGAAAATGTAGCTAGCATATATGCATTACCTCATTAGTTATTAACACTTGTATTCTTACATAGTTATATTGCTATCTTATTTGAGTACTGAGTTTGTTTCTTGTAGCCAGCTCGATCTGCATTATCACCGGATTCTAATTTGTCCCTTTGGCTTCTAAAGTTATCTTAATCTAATATTGTCACAATCAATCTAAGTCAAGGAAAGAAACTAGCAGTTAAAGATAGGAGTAAATTAGATAAAAACCTAAAATACTAGACATCTTTTAAGATAAACTCATACTTATTTTTCTTTCATTTTACACCCACTCCACATAAACAAACTTACTATATAGAGCATATGTTTATAATTAATAGTTTTCTTCATTTTTTAGTTTCTCTGCTTTGCCCTTCAGGCGATATAAAACTAAATTTGATATCTTTCTCAATTTTAGCATCAATTTGAAACTCAAATACTGAGCTAAAATTTAGCTTGATTTAACTTTATCATAATCAATTACATTCTTTAATTTCTCTGATATGATAATATACCTACAAAGAAGAAACTCAAAATTGGGTTTAGGGTATAGGGTTAAGGGCTTAGGGTTTAGGGCTTAGGGCTTACGGTAACACTATACAATTTCTTCCTTTTACTTTAATAATCAGATATCTTATTTATATTATATTTTACCTGATGTATAGATCATATAATGTATTTATTTCACCTAGATTTTTTCATAAAAATAAAGAAAACTACATGATTCTTACAAATTGATTGAAAAATAGTAATGTTAGAAGAAAAACTCATAATCAAGGTATTTAAGACAACATCAATTAAGCTTATTTATTATGTTTATATGTTATAGTTGAATGGTGACAATTGTGTAAAATTTAGAAAAAATAAAACATAATATGTATCATAATAGATACATTTTAGATGTCTATGAGAAAGAAATATTAGAAACCACTCTTCAAAATTGGGTGTATATGAAAATCTCCCTAAAAATAGTGTGCAATATTTACATACATTGAAAGGGGGCTAGAATTTGTGCTTCTACGTACCCGGGAGGCAAGAGTGGACAATGAAACTTTTAAATATTTCCCATAATTCAGTTAATCTATTGGGACTTTGTCCCATCTAATGGTGTCTAACTGTCTACTCAAGCATCAACCCAAACAAGATAGGGTTCTTCACATCAAAGGTGATTGAAATCCAATTCCAACTCCAGTTGAGCATTCTTTCTAAAATAAATCAATGTCTTTTGGGGTACATTGAACCCCAAGATTGTGCTTCCAAAATATCTACCAGGAGATTGTATAACTATGGTTTTGGTTCTGGAACAAAAAACACAAAAGAAAACTGGGGACCCTCTTCCAATATGTGCTCCACTTCTCTGGAATAGATTATCTCGCAGATTGCAATGGTCAAAATGAGTTGATTGAGGGCACCTATGTTTCATTCATTTCAATATTTTATCAAATTTATTTATTTTCAAGTATGCAAGTTTATGAATCTAGCTCGTATTTGTGTTTGTGATGTTTTAGATCGATCTTTTCTCTTTGTGGGTTTGCCTTTTGGAAGAGATATTTATGCGATGTGGATTACCTAGTTGTTAACCAGTTTAATCAGGTGTATCTTCCGAGTGGTGATCAAAGAAATGAAAACTACCTCACACAGGATAAAAAGACAAAAGAAAGATCAGACAAAGGTGAAAAAGACTTCAAAATTTGGTGAAATATTACCACATTCTATCTCGTGTCTTGGCCCATTTTGTATGAGAGAGTCTTTGGATGAGAAATTTGAGACATAGGAATCCCCTAGCTTGGACGGAATTCTGGGAGTAAATTCTTTTCATAAGTTGTTTTCGAAACTCAAATACCAGTTATTTTGCAGGTTGAAAAAACCAATCTAGCCTGGCACGGCTTGATTTATAATGCCCCTGACTAGGCTGGAGCCCATGTGAGATTTTGAAGCCTGAAAAAATTACCGGTGCTTGTTGTTGTAAGAGTTGGTGCTGTATTATTTATTACTAATCCTGTAAATTACTAGCCCAGACGAATAATATGGTATAACCAATGCCAACACAAGAAGATTAACACCATGAGTGATTGCTCTTGTGTTATCTATTACTAGTCATGTAAATTAAAAAAGGAAAACTAAATGGTTGTTGGTGTTGTTACTAAACTAATTGTATCATCTTCTGTTTTCCTTCATTTGTAAGAGTTGTAATAGATTTTGTCTTTGCTATGTTATGCAATTTGACGTTTGGTTCTTGAGTAACAGCTACTTCTTGGGTTTAGTTACGATTCTTTGCTCTCTGTTGGCAATCTATATATCATCTCTTGTTTTTTGTTGTTGAAAGTTATGTATTTCTTGCATTGCCTGTAGCTTTGTTTGTTCTAACTCTAATAAACTCGTACTTCACAACATGCTATTTTATACAACTGGATCGTTACTCTTCAGAGTTCAGACTTAAGCTTGTTGTTTGATTTTGAAGCAAAGGAATTCATCACACCAACCGGCGGCATTTAGTTATGATCCCTTTGATTCTAAATTTTAACCAGATTGAAAGACTTCTTTGCAAAGTCCAAGGAAAGGAAAATATCCGCAGTGTCAGTGTTCTAACTCTAGAACAGCTGTATCATCCTAAAGCTTCAGCATATATGTTGTCATCTTCCTATAATGTAACTTTTTTCATGCGTTACAATTAGCCCAATTAGCCCAGGTAACAAATTCATCCTGGCTCTGCCACACGGTGTGTTCTGGAATGTACGCAGTACGTTGAGTACTGCGGGTGTCTGCTCCACGTGTTAAGCACTGATTGGAGAAGTTTTGGCGCGTGGAGAAGATGACTCTCGCTAATTCTCCCTCCGCGAACGAGGGAAGCTTTGCCGGGCGGGGCCAGGCGAGGCGGGGCGGGGCGAGGCGAGACGGGGCCGGGCGAGGCGAGGCGGGGCGGGGCGGGGCGAGGCGAGGCGAGGCGGGGTGAGGCGAGGCGAGGCCAGGCGAGGCGAGGCCAGGCAAGGCGAGGCGAGGTGAGGCGAGGCGAGGCCCACGCGATTGGGAGATCGATCCGAGCGAAGTCGACAACCCCGTTTCCAGATTATCGAGGGAAGCTTCTGCGAATTCGATAGTGCCCACGCGAGACGCGCGTTTGGCGCGTGACCGCTTGACAAAGTCAAGCGACAGCCGCAGTACCGGGAGTACTGTGTACACAGCAGCCGTTCCCTCTGCCACACTGCCTGTAGGAGTAAGGATTGGAAGACCAACAATCCTAGATTCATTAACCAGTTCAAGTTTCTTATTTCTTACAATACCGATCCACGTTTTATAGGAAGAAAACGTTATTAGTATAAAGCTATAAACTACAGTTGTTTATATATACTTTCTCAAGGCCTCAGTGTCTCGCACACTGCGGGCATAATATGGGACTCTTCCTGTAAGGCCAACTCTCACACCCACCAACACAAAAGGAAAAAACCAAACGGTCTGCTGACTTACACCAGGATGAAAGGAAGAAGTACGCATCAAGAAATAGAACTTACAAAATTATAACACAATGTTTATAAGCTGAAGAGTATGCATACTTGATGAGTGCTGTCAATATATAAAACGGTCACTTCTCGTTGTCCCCGAGAGAGGACTCAGAATGCATCTAAAATGTCCTGATTCTAATATCACCTTAGCAAATCAACAAGTTTCAAGAGATATGTGACGGTGGTTCCTAAATTACTAGAATACATGTCATCAACCATTAAAAAAAATGTGACACAACTAGTTTCAGTCCAAGTTGTCCAACACAACTAGTTTCAGTCCTAGTTTCTATAAACGCATTTCAAAACACCAACAAGGTAATAAGAAAGTACACAAACCATTTTTCCCCTTTCACATAAGATTGACTTAAAAATCCATCCTCAACCCTGTCTTGCTTCAGTCAGCAACCAACCACTCAAAAGCACCAAACGTTGCCACAAATCCAACCTATATATACTTATACATGCTATGCTCCAAACTACAATATGCATTTTGACTTGCAAGCAGAAATATAAATAAAAAATGTTTGCTTTCTATTTAAGGATATTACCAGGATCAAATTCAACTTTTCCATAACAATCCAGTACTGTGTATCTGCAATGCCCATACTGTTTAGACAGAGAAACATAGAAGCAAACATAGAAGCCTTAGAAAGTGCACCATACAAATGCCAAATGGCAGAGAAAAGATAGCTTCCAAAGTCCAAACAATTGAAAACCATTGAAAGTACACCAGCTTAATATCAAAATCAAATCAGAACTAGAATCACACTCTACTCCTACATTTTAACATACTCTTTTGTGAATCCATCAGCTGAACAAATCAATCAAAGCCTGTAGCAAAGACAGGAAGACCTATTTACCGGTGGCTCAAGTACTACCAGAATACAGATAAATTTTTTTTTGGGATCACTACAGATAGTCAACTTTCCTATCTGATATAATAACTTGTTTGTGATGACCAATGACTCCAGAATTTAAACAATCACCCACCTCTTCTTCTCCTCCTATATACTAAGAGACAAAACCCTCTCCGCATTTGGAATCATTTTGATTTTTACGATATTAACCACAAATGATTTGATCCCCGTAGTCCATGGCAGAAGGGGTAGATGTTCTTAAATGCCTACATGTCAATTAAATCGAAAGCTGGGATCTGAAGTTGGAGGATAGCAGGATACATGATCATCCCTTTCTGGCATCACACCAAGTTATGTCAAAGGTTAACACTAGGCCCTATCATACATTCAGTGTAATACTCCACTCAACTGGATTCTTTCATCTTATGTTAACAATCCCAATAACAGTCTCGTTGTTACAAAACAATGCAGACAAGAAGGATTTGAAATAGATCCTAGAGACATGCATTTATTCAATTCGATAAACAAATTATACCAAGTAACAAGATAAGTAATAGTAAACACCAAGCATTTATTGTTTAAATAGAACATTTCCTCCATAAACACTTAGTCTCACTTCAAACACTCAAAGCAACACACTACATATCAAATTCCACATAAATATATACACACACAAACACTGCGAAACCATAACGGGCTTTAGTACTTAAAGCGTACCTAAACTCCATCCAATTATCAATAATCACCCCGATAGTTGCTGTAATCGTCACGAATCTGCTCCCGCTCCAACTCATTCTCCACCCTGTCAGCAATCTTATCTTCTTCATACCTGATTCCTTCCTCCAATGCCAGTCCACCTAGAGCTCCGGCCACTGCGCCCACAGCCAATCCGGTCCCCAACCCCATCTTCCCACTCTTGGCCTTCTGATCATACTGCGAGTACTCCAGAGGCGCCGAAGGCCCACAGGAAGGCCCACCGGACGGTCCACCGGACGGCCCACCATGCCAGAACGGCCTCGGTGGCATCGGCGGCGGCGCGCTGGAGTAGTACCCTGGATAGTAGCTTGAATACGGATCTGAGTATGAGCTGTAGTGGTACGGCGGCGGTGGCGGCGTAGGCGATTGAGTCGGAGCTGAAGCTGTGACAGATGAGCTGTACGGCGACGGCGAGTAAGCACGGTAGTCGCGAGCGGAAGGCTGTAGAGGCATAGGAGCACTGGAGTAGAAGTAGCTCGGAGGAGGAGGGGTATTATGGTAATCTGGCGGGGGAGGCCGTTCACGGAACGCGAGCTTCACGCGGATCTTACCGTGGGGACGGCCCGAGGGGCGGATGAGCTCGAAGGTGCGGATTCGGGTCGGGTCGTCCGGGTCGGGTAGGTCACGGAGAGGGAGGCGGAGGGAGCCGACTAAGGGTTTGGGAGTGTCGGAGGGTTTGGAGTGGAAGATTTCGAGGGTGAGGAGGGAGTCGTGGAGGGAGAGGGAGAGGGGGAGAGTGAAGCGCTCGTTCCAGACGGGTCGGGTCGAGCCGGAATCGTCGGATTTGGTGGCGAGGCGGCGGTCCGGGTCGACCCAGAAGACGGCGTAGGGCTTGAGGTCGCCGTTTTTCCAGTTGACGTTCTTGAGGTGCTTGGCCGAGACGATCGTGAGGTCGAGATCGAGAGGTTTCGGCGGCGGAGGGCGGGAGGAGGCCATGGCGGTTTGTGGTGGCTAACGTGCGCGGGGAAAGCGTGTGGGAAAAGGTGCGCAGGATAAAAGGGAAGGGAAGAAACAAAGAGTGGTGTGGGGAGAGGGTATATATTGCGAGGCCCAAGAGAAGGAAACGTGTTGCGGTGGAGTGGTTGAATGTCAGATGACGAAAGTGCCCCTGGATAAGAAAAAAAAAATATCAGATAAACAATTATGTTACAACGATTCTACTCTGAGTAGAACTTACGACCTCTCACTTATACGAAGAGACTTATGTCAAGATACACGCACGCACGATATTAATGTTATATAATCTTAATCATCGGAGCCCTTCTAGTGAGGACTCTTAAGTTGATGACTAGTTGAGGACTTTTCGGTTTATGGTTTAAAAAACCTATTTTTCGATCACATTTTCACATCTCATCCGTTCAGTTTTTATGTTTATATAAGTAGATCATTTATACAAATTTTTAGCCAAATTGGTGTTCGTTAAGATAACAAACTAGATCAAATTAATGGACGAACCAAATCTGTCAAATATGAACCATTCAAGTTCATAATTGATAAATTACACTTATGAATGCCTTAACAATTTTCAATATAGCTGAAAATTTGGAGAAATGATCTGCTCATAAATACCTATAAACTGAACGGTCAAGATGTTGATATAAGATCGAAATGTGGGATAAGCCGAAAAGTCCTTAACTTAAGGGTCATCATTAGAAAGGCTTCCTCTTAATCATATATATATATATATATATATATATATATATATATATATACGGGCCACCACACCAAGAAATATGTTCGCTCCGAGATGCTCCGACTCAAAGTGTCAATTCCTTTTGGATGCGTCTATTATCATCCCACAAATCTTTTTGCTCACCCCACATGTTGATTTATTCAAATACCAAAATACCCTGATGTAAAATTACAGCACGAGACAATAAGTTGTTACAAATTACAATTTTTTTTCTTTTTCTTTTTTATCTTTTTGTTTTAGATGAACACAAATTTCATAACTCTAACCCAAATTTATCATATTCAGTCGTAAGTCTGAAGACACTAACATTTAACCTGAAGATGAGGTAAACTGTTTGTATATTTTTTTTGCTTTGTTTATGATTCGTCTATCATTTTACTCATTATTTCTCATGTCGACTTTGTATGTAAATTCTCATGGACAACTATTGTACCGTATTTATGAACAATAGATAGATCAGTTCAAGAAACTTAGATGCATGGAATACGTTGCTATTAGAGATACATTTACAGACATTGTGCATCTTGATATCGACTGATACTATTGAGTTGTTAAATTTGAGAGTTTTTTTCTTGTTTTTTAACTTGGATTTATACTTTCATGTGAATTTTTGTTCACTTCGTGATTTTACTTACCTTGAGCAAATTTGAATTTGACAAAATATATGAAGAGAATATAGGGTGAACAAAGTAGATTTGAGAATGTTTACACTCAAATTAATATTTTACTGGACAATAAATGTCTAAGTGAATATTAATTAAATTCTTGATCCACGTCACACCGGCGAGCCCAAATAATTGGGTTTACAAGTGGTGGCTCGCCGACAAAGTCATGCGAGCTAGGTGTATAGTTCGCATAGAAGACTAGAAGGCGAGGCGAGATGGCTCCGCGTAGGAGACTTCGCGAAGAAGCAAGAGGCGGAGTCCGCATGCACGTGATCGCCTACGCCACATTTATCGTTGAAGACTCTTACAAGTCTTTGACATGCTTTGGGCCAACTCCTGTGGCCCTTTTAATAAAAAAGCCTTTTGTAAAACTCGCGAGCTTCAAGAGCCCGCTAGACGGAAGCGCGAGATAGGTTTTCACAAGGACTGTGACACCTCACGGGATAAAGACGTTCCTAATTTGAGTCCGAATTGGACTATGATTATCATTTTTCTGGCAGAAGGCAAGCTACTATATAAAGGGGCTCGAAGGCTTACATAACACTCTCTCAAAAAACACATCAAAAATACAACAACTCAATACAAAACAAACTTTCAACCTAGTTGAACTTTTTCGAGCTTCTCGAAAACCCTAACCCTAAGCGCGCCGCCACCTAGGTTTCCCAGAGCCCTTTTGGACTCTATTCCGATCACCTCTGATCTCTCCTTGGTTGCTCTGCTCGTGACACCGTGAGTATCGAATTGCCTTGTGCTTGTAAATTCCTCGTCCGCGAGGTGGCAACGGTAACCCCCCATTTGTTCAAGAAGTCAAGACCAGACGCACCCCACTTCCTTTCCTCGTCCGCGAGGTGGCACGCCCCGCATTCCCAAGAAGCATTGACTGCTACCGTCTCTCAAAGCCCCTGCTGAGGATCGTGGCCAAAACAGAGAAAAGAATTTTTTAAGTATTGTCAATGGGTGAACAAAGTAGACTTACAATTAAAATTATAGGAATAGGGTGTGAAGAGAATGTGAGATGAGCAAAGTGGTTTGTACGGTAGCAATAGACACACCCTTCCTTTTTCTTTTGTTCTTCCGGTCTTTCATCCCATAAGGAATTGAACTTCTACTGTTGTAACGTCCATGATTCCTCCTAATATCCATGAGCATCTATTCATCTTCGTTCTCCTCTCCATGGTTGATAACTAGATTTATGTGAATTTAGAGGAAAATAACAAAGCGTATGTAGATGAAGGTTATATACGATAGAAACTCTGAATTTCTAGGACAATTAACTTTTAATGGCATGGTACAAGATATGCTCAACCAGAGTACCGAGAATGTCCGCATTTATGTGTAGGGATGATTTTTATCGTCATTTTTAGCATTGGATCAAATTGCATGTATGATAAAGTTCACTACACAGTTTTAGCGCATTTAAGTATTTTTCTTTTGTATGGTTTACTTTTGTACGTATTGATGTAGTTTATTTTTTATTTTTTAGAATAAAAGGAAAATTACAACGAAAAACCCCTAAGGACGTATTGATGTTGTTATGCATCTTATCTTTGTCATCTTTTTATTTCAATAAAAGTTCTCCTTATTTCTCTAAAAAAAATAAAATTTGAAAAACTGGCCAGCCAGCTCATGAGTGATGACATTCATAATTAGAATTCAAACGCCGGAAAAGAGGCTTTGTCGTATGAGGAATTCTTCCGTGCGACAACCTTACCACGTGACTCATGCGACCACCAAATCACAGAGTGACACGTATGACCTTTTTCCACCTCAACATTTTTTTTCTTCTCTCTTGAGAATTTATTCACTGCTCTTTTCATTATCAGCTTCTTCCTCTTCGAGTCTTTGTTTCCACTTTCTAGAACTAGCTCCTCTTCAATAAGGCAATAATCGATCTGCAACTCTACAACACAAGGAATCAAGAAGTTGAATATAACCCTCATCACATCATAAGTGAAAACAGACAGACCGCAACACAGGCCGAAAACTCGACCCAACCCCCAGTTGCGGAGGCAGGAAAATATATCAACGGAGACAGAAAAATATATCAAAGGAGGCACAAAAATTTCTTACGGCTTGCACCTAACTTGCTCTAATCGAATGGGTGTACAAAAATTTAAGTTTGCAAACCCATAATTTGTCTTCATCTCTACACAACTCCCAAACCAAATTCCATAATTTCATACTTACCAAACGTTCTATCCATGATTGTGTGTTCATTCTTCAAGTTAATTATATCCCATCAATTTAAAATGACTTTTGTCAATTCAAGCTAGTTATATACAATCATTCTTCAAGTCTATAGTTTTTCTTGTGGAAAAGTTAAAGGTCACAGTCCAAAAAACCCAGCTAAAGTGACTAAAGCCCAAATAGAAGCAAGAAAAAGAGAAGGCTAGTTCCGATCAGAGGTAGAAGAAGATGAATAGCCTCATGATAGTGGGGGCACAAAGAAGTCAACTAACTTCAATATTCTTCTAGGGCACGGCCCCCCACTGGTCCTTCATTGGCTCTGTCAATGCCAACCCCTGTCACCCTCCACCTTGATCTCAACCAAAACCACATGCACCTGCTTCTCCGCGGGCATCGCCGTTTGTCAAGATGATAATGAAAACAACGAGAAAGAAGTAATAATGAAAAAAGGAAGGAAATGAGTTTCCCTTTGTTGCGGATCCATTTTTTGGAGAGAGTTTTTCATAATCTGGGATTAAAGATGATAACTTAGAGAGAGACTTCTCTTTATTCTAGGAGTATTAAGAGGATGAAGATAATTTTCCAAGAGAAAGAGGCTTAAAAAGGACGGAAGGAAAAAAAAAAAGTAAAGAAGAGGATAATGTTGAGTTGGACAAAAGGTCATACGTGTCACTCTGTAATTTGGTGATCGCATGAGCCACGTGGTAAGGTTGTCGCAAGGAAAAATTCTGAATTGAGTGCTCTGATGTCTCTCATCAAACACATGCATAGTCGATAATAAATTCATACTGCGTACGGGAAGAGAAAAAAAAAACTGAGAAATATATTAACATCAATGAATGTGCTAGCTAGGTATCGAACACAAGAACAAACAATTCAAATCACTTCTTCCTCTTTTCTAATTTACGAGTGTTAAGCTTCATTGACAAAAACATATCCCTAGCAATCTTGTTCCCAGCCCCAACACTCTTCACAAGTTCATATCGCTCTCTTACTTCATCATCGAGCCTCTTCAGAAACGGAATCCTTGCCCGGAGCACCTCCCTTATGCCATAGGAGGTTCCAGGGTCACTGCGGTTTTCTATGTTGTTATATGTTAAGACCTCCACGTTCAAAAAAAGCCCTCATTCACAGGGTTGACCTTGAAGTCAATGGTGTACTTTTCGTTCCATTTAGGTTTTGGGTAGCCTTTAACCCAATCAGATGCGTGCTCTCTGCCGCCGGGATCAATCCACCATACGATTTGGTATAGCTGTTTAGAGGTGGACAAAGTGCAGAGACATGGGGGGTTATGTAGGAGGACTCTTTCGAGAACAAGACTCAAATAAAAACCGTCAAATCTTATTGGTTGTAAAATCTGTTTCATCTTCTTATAGCATCTCCAACAGCTTTCCTAAAATTTTTCTAAAATGAGAAAGCAAAAGCTAAAATCTCTAAAAAAAATTATGCTCAAAAGCTAACAGCTTTTCCATTTTGGAGATTTCGGCGTTTAATACAACAATAAAATATACTATATCATCATTAAATGTAGCAAAAAAAATTATATATTTTATTATTGTTGTAGAGTATGAGAATACGAGAGAAAAATGTATACTCATTCATTGATATATGGGCATTACATAGAGAATCCCTGTAAATCAGGGATAGATATCTAAGAGATATTCTAGTCTAATAAGAAGAAGATTCGGTCAAGACACATCATCAATGATATGAATGTAAATTCCTTCAACACTCCCCCTTGTGTCGCGTACCAGAATCACATGGCGCATGAACGTTGCCTCGGTAAAAACCTTGCCAAGTAAAACAAAAACCTCTTAGGTAAAAACAAAAGACTTGGTCGAAGGGAAAAAGAGCACAACGCGCCAACTACAACTTAAATGTAAAACATGTGACGTAGACTCCCCCTGATGTCTACACAATCAACTTCCTCTGATAATTAAATCAATTATGGAGTTCAGATAAGCGACGCATACCAATACTTTGCACATGCTTCTTAAGATTTGGGTAGAGACTTGGTGAACAAATCTGCTACATTATCCTCGGAGCTCACTTGGTTCTCTTGGATATTCAAAAGCTGTTGCTGTTGCTGATTGTAGAAGAACTTAGGCGAGATATGCTTAATATTATCACCCTTGATGAATCCCAACTTCATTTGTTCAATGCATGCCGCATTGTCTTCATAGATACAAGTTGGTGTATCAGTGGTAGATGTCAACGCACTTGACTCTCGAATATGAGCTACCACAGAGTGAAGCCAAACACTTTCTTCGACTGCTTCATGTAGTGCAATAATCTCTGAATGATTCGAGGAAGTAGCACCAAGGGTTTGTTTGGTAGATCTACAAGAAATCGTCGTAGTCTCAATGGTAAACACATAACCAGTTTGGGAACGTCCTTTGTGTGGATCAGAAAGATACCTAGCATCAGCAAATCCGACTAACACATTATTCGGTGTTTCGGAATAGGGGACAATACCGCATTGCGTCAATTTTGAGCTAGAAGGAGCTTCGGAAAATTTGCTCGTTTGCGGCATTGGAAGCTCTCGAGGACGCGCAGGGGCGCGCTGTACGCTGCCGGCCGAGGCAGATTACGACAGGGGCGCGCTGGGGGCACGTTGTGCGCTGCCTAGTGCTGTCGAGGCACTTCTGGGCACGGCAGGGGCCTTTAGGGGCTCAGCTAATGTGTCGGCAGTGTTGCCATCAACAGGGACATCGACATTCATGTCTTCCACTTCAGTTTTGTAAGGGAAAAACAAGTCCAAATCAATTGAACCTTTCAAGTACCTGAAGATGTGTTTAACACCGGTCCAATGACGTTGTGTAAGGGCAGAGCTAAACCTAGCTAACTAGTTTACTAAGAATGCAATGTCTGGTCTTGTGCATTGAGCAAGTATAATAGAGCTCCAATAGCGCTTAGGTACTGAATTTCTGCTCCAAGGACTTCATCATCGTCCTCTTTAGGACAAAATGGGTCATTTTTGATATCCAGACTTCGCGTGACCATGGGAGTACCAAGAGGGTGAGCTTTGTCTATATTAAATCCCTTGAGCATCTTTTGGACATAAGCTGACTGATGAATTAATATTCCAGTCTCTCGATTCTCTAGCTCTAGGCCTAGGCAGAATCGAGTTGTCCCAAGATTTTTCATCTCAAACTCGGATTTCAAGTAGGTCACGGTCTCATCAATTTCTTTGAGATTACCGATGATGTTCAGGTCATCAACATAGACGGCTACTATAGCAAATCCGGTACTTGTTCTTTTAATGAACACGCATGGGCAAAGATTGTCATTCTTATATCCCTTCCCAATCAAGTAGTCACTTAGACGATTATACCACATTCGTCTGGATTGTTTCAATCCATATAGTGAACGCCGCAATTTAATTGCAAAGGCACTCCGTGGCTTAGAGTCACTTAACTTGGGTAGTGAAAGTCCATCAGGCACTTTCATATATATATATATATATATATATATATATATATATAATCAAAATCCCCATAGAGATATGCAATAACCACATCCATAAGCTGCATGCTCAGTTTTTCGGACACTACTAAACTGACTAAATAGCGAAAGGTAATGACGTCCATAACATGAGAATATGTTTCCTCGTAGTCAATTTCAAGACGTTGAGAAAATTCTTGCTCCATGAGTCGCGCTTTATAAGGCATGACTTCATGTTTCTCGTTTCGCTTTCGAACAAAGACCCATTTATGTCCAACAGGCTTAACATTCGGTGGGCATGACACTACCGGACTGAAAACTTGCCTTTTTGCTAGAGAGTCTAGTTCAGCCTGGATTGCATCCTTCCATTTCGGCCAATCTGCAACGGAGTGCGGTTCAATCTCATCGTCGTCGATAATATCTTGAGCGACGAAATAAGCAAAAACATCATCAATAGTTGTGGAAGTTCTTTCCATCATATCGTGCGCATCGGTATACTTTAGTGAGATTTGTTTATTCTCCAACATCAACATTGGATCCGAGGCGTCCCCCAGATACGCTAACATTGATTCTTGGACATAACTATAGTCAGAGACAATCTCATGTGAATGATTCACAGTGTTGATGATGAGTGGATCATTTAGTGTGTTATTGTCACGCTTTTTTCTAGGCACAATATCTGTTGAACCAACAGGTCTCCCCTTCTTCCTGGTGGGAGCAGAGGCCGCGGCCACACCTCCACCGTGGGCATTTGGCGCGTCAATGACGGCATTGCCGAGCCTGGGTATGGCCGGAAATGTCCCTTTACTTGGGACATCTAAACTTACAGAACATTTGCAGCAGGTATAATTGATCTCGTCACTTTCGTGATATCGGTAAAAGAGTCAGACATCGAATCTGCAACTCTTCCAAGATCGAGAATACGTTGAACTTCTAAATCACTGTTAGAAGTTCGAGGATCATAATGAAACATAATGGGGTCAGACCACGTTAATTCTCGACGTTCAATTGGAAGGGAAACGGTCATATCTCCCCCTAACGGCGGGAAGAATATCTCATCAAAGCGACAATCTGCGAATCTCGCAGTAAAGAGATCTTCTGTCAAAGGTTCTAAATAGCGGACAATCGTAGGATGTTGATAGACAACATAAATACCTAATCATCTTTGAGGACCCATCTTAGTACGCAGTGGAGGCGTCATAGGCACATAAACCGCACAACCAAATATGCGTAACTGTGAAATATCAGTCTCATATCCAGTTACCAACTGGTACGCACTAAATGGTTGGGCTGCAGTGGTCTAAAATGAATAAGTGCAGCTGCATGCAAAATTGCATAACCCCAAGAAGAAACATGCAAGTTAGTGTGCATCACCAAGGCCCGTGCAATCAATTGTAAGCGCTTAATTGTAGCTTTTGCAAGACCATTTTGTGAATGCACATGGGGTACGAGATGTTCTACTTAAATCCCGATAGACATGCAATAGTCGTCAAAAGACTTAGACGTAAACTCTCCAGCATTGTCCAATCGAATAGACTTGATTGGATGATCAAGGTGGTTAGCCCGAATCTTAATAATTTGAGCTAGGAGTTTAGAAAATGCAACTTTTCTTGTGGATAGCAAAACAACGTGTTGAAGCATCAACCAGAACCATAAAATATCGAAATGATCTGCACTCTGGTTTGATAGGTCCACAAATATCACCTTGGATTCTTTGTATGAATGAAATGTTTTGTTTAGAATCACTAGCAAAAGATGGTCTTGCATTCAATTTGTCTAGTGAACAAGCTTTGCAAAAGGAGCGGTGAGCATTAGAGATAGCCATAGAGGTGTTTGGAGTCTCGACAATGGTCTTGGAGGCCGAGCCTTTGGCAGGTGCATCATGCACGGCCGCATCACCTATTTCGGTGGAAGGAGGAGCTCCAACACGTTTCAGTGCTCGGAAAAATGGATGTCCATGTGAATTCTTGAGAATTTGGATCATCATGTCACGTCCGGGATATCCCAAACTTTCATGCCAAAGCTTGTATGAGTCAGAGTCATAGAAGTTACGAGAAACTGCATAGGATTCGATGATCCTGATGGTTGTAAGATACAAACCGCTAGTTTGACTCATGAGCTTTTCTAAGATGCGTTTACGACCGCAATCATTAGAGGTGATAAACAAAAACTCTTGTCCATTCTCATTGAACGTTTCCAGGTGAAATCCGTTGGCACGAATGTCAAGACCCACCCCGAATTTCACCCTGAAACCCGAGGTAAGTCCTGCGGGGACCACCTCCAAGGAAAATTTACCGAATGACTCGGCAAACCTCCCTTGAAAATGGACAACCCTAACCCTGAAAAATATAGAACACCCTCTTAACCCAAAATATTAATTTTCAACTCAATCCAAATAACTGAATAAAATATTACACAGTTATTTTTCCGAAAGTATTCAGAGCTACTACAAGAAAGACAACGGAAGCTGATGAAAAACCTAGTGGTTTAAACAAATGACCTACTGGCGAACAGTAGTGGAAATGTGGGTGACTATGCCTCGGCGCCTCCTTCTAGACCCCACCCGAACTCTGCAGACTGGGCAATTAAAAACGAAAGAAAAGCCCAGGGAAAAATATTTAATTACGTCAGGGTGAGTGGACAAAATAATCTCGACAAGCAATAATATTTCCCCAAGAAAACTTCAAGGACACGACTAGTTCTGGTTAGTCTCCAAATCTTAAACAATACAACCTCTCAGGCTAAAATTATATATTTATATCAGTATGTATTAACACCCGTCTACTCCATGTATGCTATCTATGAATAAGCTTGAAAGTAGATAGTCATACCAGGCTACTACGCTCGCGTCTAACGCGCACGTCACCCCATAATGGCATTTTTCCTCAGTATGGGGGAAACGACCGAGTGGTATAAATACGTGCTTACTCCATGTACGAATTCTATGAATGAAACTAAAAACATAGAATGAACTCGAAAAGTAGAAAATCGTACAGGGCTACGACGCTTGCGTCTAACGCTCACGTCACCCCATAATGGCATTTTTCCTCATTATGGGGGGAAATCACGTATTGCTAGCTAGCATTCTCTCATATACATATTATTCTCATAAACGTCAATAAATGGGTATAAACACCGAAATTCAAGATAAATTCCAACAATAAAACATTTAAAGCACATTATTTAAAACAAAGGTCCACTCACAACTTAGGCCTAAGCCTGATGTCGGTCGGAGGTCTCCTCTGCTCGAGCCTCCTCGCGTCCTGTTCCAATACATAAATAATTCCTTAAATAAAATCCCAACGTTTAAAGAAAATAGGCATAATTAAATATGAGCTTCTCGCGCTCAACCATGCCTATCGTCCTGAATCTTAACTTCACTGCCAACCATAAATCTCCATAAATACCGACATCCTCAAAATCACCTTCCAACGTCCTAATCATAAAAATAATCCAATGGCCGGATTTTAACTTATTAATCCGCCAAAAATACCAAACTTAACAAATTCCAAAACCTATCCAAAACTCCTCCAAAAATTCTAAAACTCATTCCATTAAATTCCTTATAAAAATCTCCACCAAAAACAATTTTTCAGAGGCGGCACCGGCAGCCGGCGATCAGCTCCGGCGACCTCCAATGCCCACCACAATTTGACAGCACCTTCCTCTCAACCTCCTCTACAACATTCCTAACTACCACAAACTCCAATTCTAAGCCTAACCATGTCAATCGAACACAAACACACAATAAAGCCCTAGAATTTCAAATACCGATTTCTCCTTACCTAGCTCAAGATGGAGGGAGCCCTTTGGAGGGATTGAAGCACGGGAGGAGGGCTTCCTTTTGAGCCAAGGCTCGCCAGCTATGGCGGCCGGAGGAAGGAGTTCCAGCGAGAAAACCGATTCGGCAGTCGGACCTTTCGGGCGGCGTTTCTCCCTCACGGTGGCGCTAGAGAGGCTGCCACCGGTCTAGAACGGTAGCTGGGTTGGAGACCGATCGACACCGGTCTGGGGCGGTCGGACGGCGCGGTCGGGCGGTCGGAAAATCCGGCAGGGAGGAGCTCGGGTGCGGGAGCGGGAGAGAAGAGAGAGAAAAGAAAGAGGGAAAAGAAAAATGTTGGGCTTGGCCCAACCGGTCCAACATCCCATATAAATCCAATCCAAATTTCAACATCCCCAAAAATAATACTCCAATAAAAATTACCTTTTACTAGCTAAATTTACCATTTTTACCGTCGTCACATTTTCTTCCTTCGAATAATTCTTTCGAAATATTCGTCTCTCCACACACCTCTAGGGACTTTAGGACTATAAACTCAATGACGAAGACGGTAAAATTCTTATTACCTCAATGCTAGTAATTAAGGTAAAATTTAAGAGTCGTGGCGTGACAACGAATGTCCCTAAATGATAGCAAGGTTTGATTAGCCTTAGGCGCGTAAAGCGCGTCAATGACATGTATCATTGTGTCATCTAACAATAAGGACACTAAGCACACTAAGCCTTTCTACGATAGTCTCCAAAAATCTCTTACTTTCATGTATAAAAGAATAGCATGTAACCAAGACTTAGTCACAAATCATTCGAGAGTTAAATAGAACATATGTAACATATCACATGTAGGACTTGGGGGCAACAATGGTGATTTGGTGGAGCTTAGCATGTTTCGAACAAGTAATGAATCAACCTCACAAGGGATACACTCTATTTTTTTTTTCTCTTAGAATCTTGGCTCATGCTTAAAAGCTTATTCACTCATATGCATGTGTGAGAGAGAATATATAAAGGCAAACAAATAGCTCACATATTAGGAAAGTAAAGCATTTTGTGGAAAATAAAGATCTCATGAAGAATATCAATTACTCGCACAAATGGACCTAAATCATATGCTCACTGTTGTAACACATCTCCACAGATCAAAGGCTGCGTATCTTAAGGATCATAAAAGGACTTTACAAGGTTATAATTGGGCCATGACTAAGGTTTGAAGAACAAAAAGATATGGAAGATAACAAAGCATCCTAAAACCTAGTAGAGTCATAAGATCACCGTAGAACACTCATGAAAAAGGACAAAGACCATATAACATTATTGGGTCTTCAATTTAAAACAAACTCCTCAATCACAATGGGGGAATTAATCCAACACTTTTTTTTTTTCCTTGCCATCACATTTGTATAAATTTTTTCTCTTCTTTTTTTTTCTTCTTCTCACGGCAACAACACTTCCTCTTTTTTTTTTTTCATGGACAAGTCTATCCCACCCCCACACTTGCTTTTCATCATCTCCTTCTTTTTGAACAAGTACAAATCACCAAACTATAGCTCTACTAGATCTTAAAACAAAGGGTAAGGATTCAACTATACTAAAGCTCAAGGGAAATGATAATATGGGTGATGAAAGAAAAAGGCTAAACTTGTAAGCTCAAAGGCGTTATCTAAGGGGTGTATAATTAGGGACACATGGCAATTTGGCAATGGTGGAAATCCTAAGTCCTTTTAATCCCTTCCGAAATCAAAGCATGTATTGACTAAAAGTTTCGAATAGCACAAAAGTAAGTTCTAGTATAACTCTCTAGTCCATTAGAATCTATGGCAAGTAATCAATCGAATGAAAAATGAAATATATGAGATCAAAAATTCAAGCCAAGAAAATAAGAATATATTTTTTTCATTTAACACTCAGAAAGAAATGCACATAGAAGGCTCAAATTCTCACAAGGGTTATTTTTTTGAAACAAAACTCATCCTAGCATGCTCATATTCTATACCATGTTAGCAAGGCCATATCCACTACATATTATATGCCACATATATATCATATTTAACCAAAGAATAATATCGAATAAGTCTCAATAGCATGATTATCTTTAAACACGATTTCAGAGATATAAAACACTCTTAGACATAGTTGTTGAAAGGCATCCTAAGACTCAAGAAAACAAAGAAAATTAACATAATTTTTTTTTATATAATAAACACAAAAACTAACAACCTAATAGAAAGAAAAAATCAAAGTCCCTTCCCCCACACTTCAAATCTAACATTGCCCTCAATGTTGAAAGAACTAAAGCATGCAATGCACATAAAAACATGGAAGAGAGATGCGAAAAATTAAAGCACAAAAGTAAAGAGAAGAGTTTAGAGCTCCCTGTAATTGATTGAAGAATTGCATCAAGCCGATGTTGTCGAATAGATCGCCAAGATGTCGGAAAAATTTTGATCCTCGAATCGGACAGTGCAGACGACTGAATTCGGTCGAATTTTGTCAGGACGAGTCTTGTAGATCTCGTTGTTCCACTCAAAATTGACATATTACACGTAAGAAACGGGCACTTCTGCTCAAAGTTATTGCCACATGAATTTCACAATCAAAACTGAATTTCCATGCGAGAACTGTTCGGTATTTTGCAAATATCTCTTAGCTCAGAACTCCGAATGATGATCCGCTTGGTGCGTTGGAAACTAGACTCGTTTAGCTTTCCTGCAAAAATATGAAATTATGAGTTTGTAATGAGCGTTGCAAAACAGTTACAGAACACACAAGAAACAGAAAAACTAAACTGATTTCTTAAACACACTTTTGACACAAAAACAACACAAAATTCTAAAACTAAATCACACTGAATAAACTAGAATTAGAATAGGAATCCAGAATTTAAATGAAACTAAATAATCCCCGATAACGGCGCCAAAAACTTGATGAAATTCCTGCAAGTATACAGGGTGGATGTAGTATAGTAAATGGAAGAAAAGGGGTTGTCGTTCCCATGAGGATTATTAGTTCTATTCAAATTATGAAATACCTAAACTAACTACACAAAATCAACCACTAACAATCATATTCATGCTTTGATGCAACTAACAGACTCTTTCGTTTCTCTAGATGACAATTCCCGTATCTAAGTCCAGTTACGGCACTTAGACCATAGTTTTCCGTAAGTGTATGATTCTCTCCAGGCATGCAGTCTATCCAGTTACGATATAAATTTAACATGTAAGACTCATTACGTTCTAGAAAACAAGAGAATCATGCAAACCATTACTTCAGTTACGACAATAATGTAATTCACAAATCTTAATCACAAGAAGCTAATTTGAATTATATTGCAGTTACGCCTCAAATTCAACTTCTAATTTACTAGATGCAAAGCCCTAAGGTGATCAATCAAAGAACTCAAACATATAGCATCAATTAAAATAGTGACTAAAAATTCATCATAAAGAAACTATAAATCTATTAATCAATCATCAAAAGCATAAACAATCATACTAGGGCATCATCCTAACCTTAGAAAAGGTTTAACTAAACATGACTAAAGAAAACATAACAAAAACATAAAAGAATGGAAAGGGAATGAAGGTGAAGATGGATGGATGGATGGATGGATGGATGGATGGTTGGATGGTCTCTGCTCCTTTAGGCGTCTACAATGTGCTTCTGAGACCTCCCCTCTTCATGTGAAATTCGTGCTCCTTTATATAGAGAAGTTTTCTGCTCATCTTTGACTTCATATTTCCTTGTAGAACTTGGATTCAGACTCCTTTCTTGATATGAAATGGGAAAACCTTGAGATATCTCTTGTAGAACTAGGAATACATGTACTCCTTGAATCCTCATCTGCATTATTGTCCTTGAAGTTTTAGGGTTGACGGTCTTGTGACACAAAACTTGAGTTCTCCACAAAAGCTTGTAAATCCGAGCAGATTTGCTGATCTGACCTTTCTTCATTCAAACAATCATAACTCAGTCTAGAAGTATCGAAATCGAGATCCATAAATTTCTACAGAAGGTAAACTTCCACAGCTTTCCAATGATGTAAGGCTCATAGTCTGATTCGATCCGAGTAATTCCCAATAATTTGGCAAAGTTGGATGTTCTGCACAGGCAGATTCTGGGACTTGGGATTACAGTAGCCTTTCAATCTTTTTTTGCGCATTTTAGCTCATTTTATTCTCTCTATGACACAAACCTACAAAAACACTAAAATAACATAAATCAATCATAAATAAGGAAACTTAATGCAAAAACAAAGATTATGAGACATATAAATATAGGATAGTATGAGCACATCAGCCTCTGCCTTGAATTACAGGCGAGGAACCGATCATGGTTGTCACTGAGGATTTGTAAGGCACAAAGTCCGTAAATAATAGCTTATTCCGTAGGATAGTGTGGGTAGTCCCACTGTCAGCTAGACACTTAATTTCGCCACAAGACATCTACATAAAGGTGTGAAAATAATTAGTCTTGGATCAAGACAAGGCGAACACTCTAATGAAACATAGAGGGGTTAATCGAGAATTGAACCAAGTTGGAATCCCGAATGAGTGCAATTACACAACATGAAAATTAATTTCAGGAAGTTACAGCAATTTGACCGGCCAAGAGGCTCGGCAGTAGCATAAAAAAAAGGCGCTGGAAGTGCGCTTACAGTGCTGGCAGAAGGCAGAAGCTCGCTAGGGGCTCACAGGGGCTCGGCAGTGCGCGGGGCACGCGCAAGGGCGCGGTCAAGGGCGCGGCAGGGGCTCAGCGACACGTAGCAGCACCAACAGTACGCAGGGGCGCAGCAGGGGCCTGCCGCCGGCATGGGCTCGGTAGGTTGTGGCAGGGGCCCTTTAGGGGAGCAGGCAGGGGTCCTCTAGGGCGCAGGCAGCCGCTCAGGGTGAACAACGCGCGACAGAGACGCTCAGGTGGGTTGTGACAGTCCCAAAACACAGCAGTTTGCTGCCTTAGTGTTTTTTCGCAATTTTTGCATATGTTTTGCCATTCTTTATGCCATAACCAATTGTAAGACCACGAAAACATGTGGATTTAGTATATTTGTCATGTAATGAAACTTATAGCTTTGTGCAATTTGAACCATTCATAAGGAAATAAATTCTCAATCAACTGAACATTGGGAAACGTAAAAGAGAGATTTTATTAATGCCAACTCAAAAATACATCAAAGTATGTCTAATTCCATACAAAATGACTGAGAAGTCAAAAATAACTGTGGTTAAACAAATGCCAAACAGCAAACAGCAGAGAAAAAACATCTAATCAAAATCAAAATCCGCAGCATTCATGTGCACAGGACCAGCTTGCTTCTTAGCTTCGAAATCTGCTATGGTGAGATTGGTGGAAGGCTCAGGACCAATGTCATCTCCCCCGGTAAAGTTAGCCTCTTGAGCCAAGTACTGTTTGTGTCTTCTGTAGGTATCAATAACTTCTTTGCTAGCATGGCAATCATGATGCAAGTGAGCAATAAATCCGCAAATATAGCATGGAGATCGCCTCTTCTAGTTTGAGTTAGAGGGAGGATTTCGGCCTTGGCCGGATTTTTCACCTTGGCGACCATGGTCGCGGTTATTGTTCCTAGGAGGGGCGGAATTTCTGTCATCACGCCTCCAAGTGTTGTTGCTGTTGTTTCCATGCCGATTATTGCTATTACCGTGACCACGTGGCTAATTCTGCTCACGTTCATATGGTGCAGGTTTTCTGTTTCCTCTTTTCCTTGGAGCTTTACCTCCACTAGTTTGGTTGGACTCAGGAATCTTGTTAGTCCCAACCGGCCTTGTATTGTTATTGAAGATAATCTCCTGGTGCCGCTCTTTTTTTGCTAGCACGCATATGAGGTCACTGAACGACGTAACGCGGTTCTGCTCATACTCAAGGCGATATTGATGGCTAAGTAAGCTTATCGATGTTGGAAAAGTGTACAAAGTCTTCTAAATCATATATTTGTTAGTCTAATGGATTCCCAACGAGCAGTCAACTCTGGAATGAGTACATAATGTACGTTGTTGAAGTGTTGCTTCAAGACATTCCATAGATCTTTGGGGTCTTCCCTTTTCAGGTATTGTTTCTTCAGAGTTGGATGAATGTGGTGCCTCAGAAACATGAGGGTTTGTGCCTTGGCCTCGTCACTTGCTAGAGGGCCATTCGGCGGCGGAAAGATGGTGGTTGTCAACCACTTACCGATGAACGTACTCATCACATCGGACACCCATCGGTGATATTCCTTACCTCGGTTATCGAGGATCTCGAACTCGGGCCTGTATGACTCAGTCATCTACAAAAGACAAAGGGACTGGTATTTGTCAATAAACCAAGGATGTGGTCATAAAATCGATGTAAATAAAAGTAGGTGACGCATTAGAGCAGTCATAATCGATTCTTCCCTTATAGGCGACGCATAATCGCAGTCGCAAATATATGGTGGCAAGTATGTCGCAATCACAAAGTTTAATAGAGGATGGGAGCCCCAACAAAACTCCCAAACCCTATCCCCCCCCCCCCAAACCCAATCCCGTTATAGAGAGGGGATAGAAAAAAAAATAACAATAAAATATTCTATTGTTGCCTTTTTCTCGTTAGAGCGCGTGAAAAATTTAATTTTGGGGAATGAAGACTTTGCTGCAAATTTGGGAAATGAAGTCTTTTCTTTTTTCTCCATCCATGTTTTAGGTAATGAGATAGGAAAGCTGTTGAACCTAAAAAATGATCCGAGGTAATTAGGACAGGAATGACGTCTGTCATGTTTTGTCTTCATAGCTAATAAAGGTGTGTGAGGAAGATTATCTGAGATCTGGAGAAAAAAACAATGATGGTGAGTTGGAGAAAAAATCTGAGATTTATAATACTCGTATATAAGGAGTGCTGAAGCTTTATTTGTGTTGGGGTAGGAAAGTATGTAGGTGATAGGGTTTCAGTAGGAAAGGGACTCCTTTTGATATCAGAAAAAGAAGCAGATAAATCCTCAACGAAAACAAAATGAAAATAGACTTTGGAAACCAATCAATCATGAGTACTTGCATAATTGGAAGTTCAATAGGCGTTACACAATACTTGCATGAGCAATGCAAACCATTTCCTTTAAACTAATTCTTTTTACAAATTCAACTACTAGACTCGATCGAAATTCACTAATGCTCTGTTTTCATAGAACTAACTTCCGAGAAACATACAATCCGGCCTTTTCTTCACGAAAACGTCCATCTGTAATAGTCTTTGGTCCATGTCTCCAGTGACATCGTCAAGTCTATATCCCCAGCGATCCTCATGTTCCCGGCTCCATCAAGCTTCACAAGTTCATACCTCCCTTGTATTGTATCTTCGAGCCTCTTCGGAAACGGAACCCTAGCCCGAATTACTTCCCCTATGCTGGGATCGTCGGAGGTTCCGGGGTCGCAGTAGTTTTTCTTGCTGTTATATCTCAAAACCTCCAAGTTTACAAAGAGGTCCTCACCCACAGGGTTTCCCTTTAATCCAACGTACCACTTTTTGTCCCATTTAGGGTTTGGTGACCCTGTAACCTTGTCAGATATGTGCTTTTCTCCGTCGGGCTCAATCCACCACACCACTTGGTACCACTGATCAGAAGTTGGGGGGTCAAGTAGGACGACTCCGTCGAGCTCAAGAAACAAATCGACACCGTGAAATCTTTTCTGTCGTATGATCCTTTTCCTCTTCATCTCAGCCGTTGCTCTGCACTTTTTACGGCTGGTGTTGTTCGAGGTTTTTGGAGAGCGATGGTTGTCGTCATAGCTTCTCTTCATAGTTGCGTGGCTATATGAGTATGACGAATTTTATGTGAGATTTGGAGAAGAATCGATATCGATTTGCCGAGAAAGTAAGCTAAAAATCTGTGAGAGTCGATCTAGGTGAAGAGTATTTTTTTTTTTTGGAAGAGTGAAGAGCATTTATAACCACACGAAGGTTATATACTCATATATGGAGTAGGATTGCTAGTTGGATCAAGTATCTATAGGAAAGGGATTCCTATTGACATTAGGAAAAGAATGCTCAATGAAAAGTACGTTGTACATCGGTACAAACCTTATACAAGGGAAATTGGCATTATCTATTAGGAAAATTCTCACTAGCCCTAAATTTAGACTTTTTTTTCCCACTAATAAAAATATATTCTAAAATTCCCATCAACCCAATAGACTCTTAGAGACTATTCTCACTAACAAAATTTTTGACTTTTTTTGTTTTTTTCATGACCAAATTACCCTTGTAGATCTCTCTCTCTCTCTCTCTCTCTCTCTCTCTCTCTCTCTCTCTCTCTCTCTCTCTCTCTCTCTCTCTCTCTCTCTCTCTCTCTCTCTCTCTCTCTCCGTACCAGAAAAACGAACTAGAAGCTCACCATCGCCTTCTTCCACCACCGCTCTGCTCCGTCAAACCCTCGCCGGGAGGACTTCCAGTCCAACCTTAAAACCCTCGCCGTCATCATAATCTGGATCTCGGATCCGTCTGCATTGCCTAACCCGCCGTCGCTTCATGCTCCGCCACAGAGTTCGGCTTCAAAACCACCACGGTTCCAGAAGCCTCCCTGGTCGTCGCCGGAGCCAGGGAACAAGAGCCGCTTCCCCACCATGCCGGTGGCAACGACAACGGTGTAGGCCTCAACGACGTCGGAGGTGGTGGTGAGCTAGCCGTCGGGGGCGATGTCGTTGGCCATCCAACCTTCGAAGAGAATCGGCTTCATCTCGGCGCGGGCGGCGTATTTCGGAGTTGTCAACGGTGATCTTCTGCCTTGGGTGCAAAGAGTAATTTGGAAGACTTTGCCTGAAACTTTTGGTTGTAAGGTAAGTACTAATGTGTTGGTTTTTGGTCATGGTATTTGATTCCGAAATGGAGTTATGGTTCATATTAGATTTTGAATTGGTGAAGGGTAGAGAACCCATTAATTCATGTCATTAATTCATGATACTCAACAAAGTAACAAGTACTCCTGGAGATAAAGTACGGTCTTATAATATTCAATGCTAATGTTGATGGAGTTTTTTGTTTGCAGAGCATATATTGGTTGTTTTGTGTTGAATGTGGCAGAGCAAAATATATTGGTTTGGTTGTTGTTGTTGGTGAGGGGTTTGGCGGTGGAGAAAACGCAGGTCGTCTGCTTCTACTGCCCCTAGTAGACCCCCCTACTGCCCCCATTAGATCCCATAACAGATTCCTTACTGCCCCTAATAGACCCCTACTACCCCCAATAGATCCCCTAGCTTTCGTCGTAGCTTTCGTCGGAGTCTGGTCAACGGTCGTCGGAACTCGGTCAACGGTCAACGGTCGCCGGAGCCCAGTAAACTAGGGATGGACTTTGTGAGACTGAAAAACCGGAAACCGGCCATGACCGCACCGCACCGCACCGCACCGACCCGAGAAAACCGGAACCGAACAAAACTGGCTGATCGGTGCCGGAAACCGCACCGAACCGGCCACTACGGTATCAGTTTGCAGTTTAGTGTCCCCGGAAAACCGGCCTAACTGAACCGAACCAAACCGAACCGACTTTATTTAATTAATATAAATAGTTAATTAATATATATGTGTGTGTGTCATGTTTTGAATGGTTGTAAATATGCCTACCATAAGCCTGCACATACACGATTCTCTTCTCTAACCTAAATCTTAAAACCTAGCCTTTTTATCCTTTCTCTTCTCAGACTCTCAATTCTCTGTTCTTCCGCCTCTCTTCTCTTCTCAAACCCAAAACTAAAACCCATTGTCAGTCTCATAACTCAAGCATAACTCAAGGTAATATCTTATTCTCTAGTCTCATAGATTAATATTTGCATATTAGATTAAATGAAGAAATAGTTTCTTGTTTTATTCAATGGATTAAACTAAGTGTACCCTGCAACTTAGACAAAATATGTAGAATAGAAATATAGAATCACATAAAGCATTAGGGTTATTTAAAGCACAAGTTGATTTCTTTAATCCTTGATAATCTCATCCTTTTTGTTTAATCCTGGATAGTTTAATCTTTGGAATCTGTCTCATTTCCTTTACTCTGTGTCTTTCTTAAAGGTAATGGAGCCGGTTGATAATCTCAATCCAAGCTCTATTCCACATGTTACAGTTCCAGTCTCAAATCCTTCAACACAACATCCAGTTCCAATCCCAGAAGATAAAGGCGCCTCAAATAAGAAGCAAAAAAAAATGCGAAGCTTGGGCACATTAGAAAATGATCTTGTTATTTAAAGTAGGTTATCATCTTGTTACTATCATATTTTATTGTAGTAATGGAAAAGTAACATGATCATATGGTAATTTAACATTCTACATGAATCTATTTGATATGTGTATGTGTATAATGCAGATTTGTGTATATGTATTTTGAACATGGAGGGATTTGCTGAGGGCAAGGATCTCGTGGTGACTGTTATGTCTGCAATGGGAAACCTGTGCAAGACCTGTGTTATTTTGTTAAACTTGATGCTATATCAGTAGTTGTCTCTTATGGCAAGATTATTATTTTTGTTAAACTTGATGTTATATCAGTAGCTGCTTCTGATGGCAATGAACCGTTGTTCAAATGGTATTTTAGTTATGCTAACAGGATGATATTTCTATGTTTCCATAACTCCTTGAAGTATTGAACTCTCTTTTTTTTCTTTTCATTTGCCAAGTGAAAGTTATTACGGAAAATAGGTTATGTAACCAAAACCGCACCGAATTTCGGTTAACCAACATGTGCGGTTTCTTGTATGTATTTTGCAGTTTCGGTCTTGAGAAATAGGTAACCGAGGGGTGCGGTTCGGTTTGCTGTTCTTGCTCTAAAACCGCACCAATTGGACCGAGTCCACCCCTACGGTCAACAGTCATCGGAGTCCGGTCAACGGCCCCCGAAGCCCGGTCAACGTCATTGGTCGTGAGAATCCGGTCATAGAAACTTTATTTTATAATAGACTCTTATATGGTCTATTGTAGTTTATTTAATTCATTAAGGGTATACTTGTCTTTCTGTTGTTTAAGTTGACTCTTGAGAATTTTAAAATATGATTTTGTTAGTGAGAATAAAATTCTTAAAATTAGGGCTAGTGGGCATTGTCCCTTATCTATTTAACGATTGTAGCCCATGCACCCTATTTTCGGATATTAGATACGCCATTTGAGCACACCTAATTACATCCCTTTATGTTAATTTTCAGAGCTCTAAGGTCTAGTTTGGTACAGCTTCACTTTTAAAAAAAAATCAGCTTATATCCGAACTTTTAGATTTTATAGTGTTTGGTAAATAAAAGAAAAACAATTTTTTTTTAAAATTACAGGTCACTGGCAGCAGCTTTAGAAGCAACCTAAATGTTACTTTTAAAAGCAGTTGTCATTAAAAACATTAGAAATTAATAAATTTTATCTTGTCAACACTTTTAAAACTAATATTTACCAAACACAAAACTGTTTTAATTCATAACTGATTATTTTCACAGTACAACAGCAGCAGTTTATTTTTTTAAAGTCACAACAATACCAAACTAGCCCTAAGTATGGTCTTTTTTTTCTATCTAATTAAATTGTGTCATATTGAAAACTTAAGCCTAGCCTGTATATCCATGGTGCTGATGAAAAGGGAAGCTCTTTGATTTGATTATTACTGCCAAGGAAAAACTACTCGTGATCAATTAAGACTCGAAAAGAACCACCAACAAATTTAAGGTAACAGAACTAAAGAAACATACGAATTAAAAAAATTAGGGCTACATATATAATCGCTTAATAATAGGTAAGCCCTTCCAGACACATTGCCAAAACTATAAACCCCTCAATCTTGAGGTTGCCAGACCCATCAACCTTCACAAGTTCACACTGCCGTGGTATTTTTTGATTGATCCTTGCCGGCAAAGGAATCCTGACCCGACTGATAGCCCCTATGCTAGGACAGCCGGAGGTTCCGGGGTCGGTGAGGTTTTCGTTACTATTAAACCTCAAGATCTCCACGTTCAGAAACCCCTCCCCTAAGGGGTGGCCATCCAAAGGAACAGTCGTATATCTTAACCATGAAGGGTTTGGTCCTTTTACCTTATCATTAAAGCCTTCGACTTCTACTTCTTCTGGTCCATCGACCCGGCACACGATTTGATAGACCCGTTCGGAGTCGGGTAGGGTGCTGTGACTTGGGGGGTCAATTCCCACGACCTCTTTGATCCAAATCTTCAAGGACTTAACATGAACTTTCTTCTCTATAACTTTCTCTTTCATCTTCTTCTGCTTCATCATCAGGGCCGAGGATTCCCGAAAACCGCCGGTGTAAGCAAAATAGTGTGGCTGCTTACAGGGTTTAGGGAGCTGTAAGTACGGGTTTTTAGGATTTAGAGAATGAAGTTTTGATAGCAACTTTATTATGAAACCCATAAATTGTGATAATAAGGTCATTGGAGTTCTTAGAATTATAAGGACTGGTGAAGAGTGAACAAGAACATGAGTTTAGTTTTAAGCGGAATACAATCGAAATTTGAGTTTTATGAAATTGAGTTTCTATAGGAAATGGATTGTATTCCTAGCTATGAAGGTATATATCAATCCCTGGATCAGTTAATTAATTACCTCAAAAGCTCCGGTGAACAAGAACATGATCGATTAGGGTTTAGACATGATGGCACTCGGTTTCTTTCAAATGCCTTTGGATCCGTAACACAAGTCCTAGCTATTTGATCAAGATGGTCTTCTGGTCTTATATATGGTTTTGTTACAACTAATTACAAGAATAATATATGTAAGTTAAGGAGTCCCAATGTCTCTAACCTTTCAATAGCTGACCATAGCTAGCTTCAATCACAGCCAAACCAACACAGACTGAAACTCAAATGCTATCCCAAGAAGACCTCACGGATATCAACCTCCTGCTCCCGTGCCTCTGTCTCTCAGACCACCACTTCACCATCTCAGGCCACCTCTGATTTTGGCGCCCAAGGTAGAAGACCAGTACGTAGTCCTTCTCTTGAATTTGATTAACATTGAGCTTGTTCTTAGATCCATGACTTTTGGTTCGAAAGTTCTTGTACCATTAGTTACTGACCAATCACAATCATTTTTTTAATCAAGGTGCAACGTATCGTAGTCAATGACCGTCAGAAAGAACTGGGGTCTTCCTTTCTTGCGGCGGTTGTCGGAGATAACCGGTGACTGCCATGGTTCGATTTGGATATAATTGAGCAATAGAAGCAATGGAAAATCCCAAGGCATATCCCAGAACAAGCTTGGTATATGAACCCAGTCTCAATTCTAACTGGATGAATCCTCCCATTCGGAGCAGTTTGTAACTTTGTATTGAACTGTTCTTTAGAAAACAGAAGGTGGAAGAGGCAAATCTGGATTTCTAGATTTCTATGACACAACTATGGCAAATCTGAAATCTGGAATTCCAAATATGGAATTCTAAATCTGTTTAGTTCAATTTTCTCAATTATGGTTATTATAACACAATTTATAATTATTGTTGATCCGAGTTCTTCAACAACCTCTTAAAACGGGATAGTAACCATAAAAATTCATATTGCTAAATCCTCCTCATAATTTAACACCCCGAAAAATTCATGTTATTAACCAACACACCTCTGTCCATGTACATCCACCAAACCCAAAACTCCTCAACAACAAATTTGGTGTTCCATGATCTTAGCAATCTCGATGGCGTGATTGACGATATTTCTTTTACCAATCTCTTGGGGGAGAGACCGACGGCGCCGACCTCGCTCTGGTGACGCGGACATAGACCTCACGCCGTTACTATTAATAAAACCGCAGAATACAAGGGGGGGGGACATAAAGCCTAAACCCCATAGTGTAAAAACACCTAAAAACAGTATCAGGAGACCCTACACAACCTATGTATTCAAACAAGAACCAATTAGCAAAGAGTGCATTAATGACTACTCCATTTGTTTTGCATAAAACATGACCACATAACGAAAAACTAAATCTCATATAAAGCCATAAAAGACTGTTTACATTCGCTTCCCCATTATGCGAAAATTTTATTTTGCCGTAGAGAGGTTGCGACCTTTTGACCAAACAAAGAACTCATTGCCTCAGTAAAGCAGTCATGACACGTTACGTGCACTTTCTAGGACATAGCCCACATCGCCCTATAGATAGAGTTATTTCTGGCATGCATCCACAAAGAGTTAACTAGCTCCATTTTATTTTACTAAAAACACAAAAAACAATAAAATAAACAGTCGATGTCGGGCCAAGGAAAAGAGCCCGAACCCAACCAACAAACCCTAAGGACCAAAGATCACACGCAGCCAACCTCCCTCGTAGCAATCCTCCTGCCACTGCCGACGACCTTACCATGAAGCCACAACCATCGCACCACCTCAGCTAGACTGTCGCCCTCCCAAGCCTAGCAGCCACATCGCTCCTCAAGGAGGCCACGACAGAAGCTGTACCATTGCCCATATCTGACGCAAAGAACACAAGCCGGATTGAGGTGATCTTCTTAGATCTACTCCAAGCCGACCCGATCTCGTCTCCATCAGCCCGCTTCGGATCTGCTGCCGCCGACCACACCGCCTACTGCGCCGCCGACCAGACTTGCAAGGAAGAAACGAAGAACGGCCACCCACCGTAATCCCCATCTCTTTCACCTCTCTCAAAAACCACCAGCACCGCAACCGGCACAAGGCCGACGATGGCCCATCCGACGATGACGGGAGCTCGCCGTCGGACGGGAAACTCACACTCTCTTTTTCTCTCTTTCTCTCAGTCTTCTGATTTTTTTATGTCCCTATGCTTGTATTGCTTCTCTTGGTTTTCGCTGCTGGTATACAAATTTCGCCTTCCTTTGAGAATATTGCCCGAATGTTCTTTAATGAGGAAAATTTTTATTAAGAATCTGGGTTTTTTCTACGGTTCTTGTTGTTTTTGTCAGTAACCGACGTTTGCTTAATCTGTTATGGTTCAAAGTGCACCACCGTGCACTAATCTCAAATCAAAGAATTACAAGAGCAAGAAAGAGGAACCTGTGGGTCGAGATTGCCGAGGCGTTTACTAAAATGTGAGCTCCAGCAATACCGGGTGGGTATGACCCGGCCCATCTCCACCTGGCTGAAACACAGAGAAAGTGGGCCAATGCGGGCTAGGCGGACCCGAGAAAGGGCTAGGCAGTACCGAGTGTGGTGGGGCCTAGGCAGAGACTGCACGGTCAACCTTTAAAAAAGAAAAAAGAAAAGGGCAAATTCGTAAATTCAGCACAATCGCCTACCAACTTTCTTGAACGGAACAACAACAAAGATAATGAACCTTGCTGATAGCGAGTGCCATCAATATGATTGCATCAGTTGGTTAGGTTCGATAAGGCCAAGACTTTCTTCTCCCTGAAAAGGTTCAGATCTCTCTTGATCCCTTGATGGCCAGAAAATAACAAAACTTCCGTTCGAGAAAATATGTCGGACGCCGTGATCAATGGCCTCGCTGGCGCCGGCGGAGGGATCATCGCTCAGCTCATCACATATCCACTCCAGACTGTAAGAGCTACTCCATCAATCACTTTCCATATTCAATTTTGTTTTTCCGAGCTTCTATTTGAGCTTTGGAGTTTGGCCGTGATCTTGTAGGTGAACACTCGTCAGCAAACGGAACGTGATCTGAAGAAGAGGAGGAGGAAGCTCGGAACTGTTGACCAAATGTGCCAGGTTTCAATTTCGTTCGATTTCCGGCTTTTCTTTTTACTGCTTTGTTGACTTGTATATAGACTTTTACTGCGTTTGGTTGCTGAGAAAATGGACTGTGTATGATGATTTTGGTTGATGTTGCAGCTAATAAGGAATGAAGGATGGGAGCGATTGTACGGAGGTTTGGCGCCGTCGTTGGTGGGAACAGCAGCGTCTCAGGTGAGCAGAGCTTAGTTATTTGCTGGATTGTTTTACTTTTACTGATATAATTGTTAATATTAGGAGTGAAGGAGGGAAATCTATGTGTTTGAGTATAGTTGAAGTTCGAAACTATGAAAAATGCTTAGAAGTTAAATGCTACAACTTTCAGTGCACTTCCATTGTACTGATGTTTGTTATACGACAATGTGACTTGTATTCCCTATAGACCAAAGTCTGAAAGAAAATTTTTGAGGACGCAGTGATTACTGTCTTCTCTGTTCTGATTCTTTGATAGGGACAGTTTTACTAGTTGTGGAGGGAGTTTTTATAGAGTATGAAAAGACACTGGCGAAAGTATTATAGAAAAGACAGGATCTAATAACCATGGTATGCACTTTGGAAATCATTGGAGGGAGTTTTTATAGAGTATGAGTGAATTCTATGAACCATAAGTCCATAACCTTAGTTGATTCCTTCCAAACACATCCAATTCCTGTGACTATTCCAGTTGGTTTTCAAATACCATGAAAATATAGGTTTTTTTGTATTGCTATGCAACTCTTAAAGAGGTATTGTATACGTTTGGATTTCAACTTTGTATAAGCCTACCCATATCCCGGAGGTTAGTCATCGACTTATCATGCCCTTGTAGTTGTTCCATGAGTGGAACTCTGCCTGCTCTGTTGGCTACCTTATCTATGCCTAGAAGTTCTGTTGTTGGCCCTATATAAAAAGGTTTAGCTACCAAAAAATTTTGGGGTTGATTTGGATACCTCACCATTTTGAGTACATGCTAGGTTGTTAGTTAAACAGTAAAATTTTGAATACCATATTCCCCTTCATTTGGTAGGCTAATCTAAATATGCTCATACATTGCTTGGTAAAAAAAAAGGCTCTTAATAGCCGTACACTTCTTTAAACATCGAAGTCTCTTTGCACAGAGGAGATAACCCAAGGTATTTTGTTAGTGTGCTGAACCCCCTGAATCACGAAAAGAAACTTGACTGTGTAACATACTTGATAAAAACTAGCTACAAAAATAGCGGATGCTCTTTCTGAGAATCTGAGCCTTTGTTTCAGACAGAACCTCCCCTAGGGTTACATGAAAGCTCAAAAGTGGGTTATGTAAAAACCTGCATTGCATATAACTATATATATATATGGTTGATTTGGTTCATCTGGTTTCTTATATATTTGCGATTCTTATTGTTACAGGGTGTTTACTATTATTTCTATCAAATATTCAGGAACAAGGCTGAAGTTGCTGCCCTTGAACGTAGTAAGATGGGCATTGGTGATGGATCAGTTGGCATGCTCTCTTCGCTAGTGGTGGCTGCCTTATCTGGGTATTTTCTTTGGTCATATTGACTATGGGCCTCATGACATTTATTCTTCCTTGATGTACTCAAGACCATGAAGGGATTATTTCCTCAAGTAGCTCTCTGGCTTCATAGAAAAACTCTTATAGAAAAGAAAAAAGAAAATCTTTCATAGAGCAGATAAAAGTGTTAGCAGTGAATTTGGGCCTTGGGGCTCTATATTTCATTTGTAGTTTTGTATTAATGTTATAAGTTCCTATTTTTTTTATTCATGTAGTTTTCTGCTGAAAATTTGATCACAATTTCATTTCTGTAGGTGTGTGAATGTACTTTTGACAAATCCTATTTGGGTAGTTGTTACCCGCATGCAGGTAAAGATTAAAGAGCTAAATGATTTGCCTCAACTTTCAGTTTAACTGTAGTTTTTTTAATCTTCCATGAAAGAGAAACAGACTGAAGCTTAAGCATCTCTCCCTGTCTTGTATTTAAATGTGGTGTACTTAATTTATTGCTTTGTCTCATTGCACACTGCAGACGCATCGAAAAATCTCAAAGAAGTCCCACCCTGATCAGATGCTATCAACTGATCCAGAGGAAGCAATTGTTTCTACAGCTGAGCCTCCTCCCTTCGGGACTACTCATGCGGTTGGTAAATTAATTTTTTTATTCTGTTTTCCATAGTGACGTTTTCATTTACTGATGAGTCTAGACGAAACACGTACAGGTACAGGAAGTTTATGGCGAAGGTGGATTTTTCAGTTTCTGGAGAGGGGTATTTCCCACATTGATCATGGTATGTATATATGTTAAGGGACTAAGGGACTTGCTAAGGCTGTATGACTAATAGTTCCTGCTTTTAATCACAGGTGAGTAATCCTTCCATGCAGTTTATGCTGTATGAAACTATGTTGAAGAAGCTGAAGAAAAGACGTGCCTTGAGTAAGAAAACTAACAATGGAGTTACTGCTGTAGAGGTCAGGTTTCATCTACATCTTAAACTTTTGTGCGTTACTGTCCTTATGTAATATCACCCTCAACCGGTTTTCAAATTTTCCTTTGGAGCTAATAGACTGGCTAATTTCCATAGATATTCCTGCTTGGTGCTTTGGCAAAACTAGGTGCTACTGTTGTGACATATCCTCTATTAGTCGTGAAGGTAAATTTCATGAGCTTATATGCATTTATGTTTGTGAAGCAATGCATAGTAAATTATACTATCAATTGCAGAAAGTGGGCCCTTTCATGTTGACTTGGTAGTCTGGACTGTAACGTCTTCAACTCTTGAGCTCTTTTCAATAGAAACCCCTTTGGCTTGTTTCATTCAAAGTACCGTCCATTGCATCGGTTTTAGAATATGTAAATGAGTAGACAAATGGTGAAAAAATAAAGGGTTCTGCAAACACAGGAAAGGTTAATCGGAGTTTGAAGAATAGGAGAAGAGTCAAAGTACCATCCATTCGTTAGTTTTAGAATATGTAATTGAGTAGATTAATGTGAAAAAATAAAGGGTTCTGCAAACACAGGAATGGCTAATCGGAGTTTGAAGAATAGGATTGGAGTGATGAGGAGTGGGTCTAGGAAGAGATGAGACAACCTTGCTATTAGCTTGGATATGGTTGCCATAACTATACATGTATATTCAGAAGCTTTATAGTACGTTGTGATTTACTTCATGCATTGTTTCAGTTTCTTATTGTGTTCCTTGCTGTTGCAGTCGAGACTTCAAGCGAAACAGGTTACAACTGGTGACAAAAGGCATCATTATAAAGGTTTAAGCTTTCATCTATCTTATACCTTGAATCATAAAATTATCACTCGCAACATTTGTATCTTGTCCTCTGAGCATTGCTCTCAATTTGTGACCACCTAAGAGGGTATGTAGCGGTATCTGCCAAAATCATAATGATCAGTCACGGGTGGGTGACGAAAAGATGATCTGAAATAGGATAATTCATTGAGATACTAAAACCTCAGAACATGTATTGTTTCATTCTCAAAGTTCTATATTTGTAGATAAAGATGCATATTTGTGCTTACTTTCAGGAACTTTGGATGCCATTTTGAAGATGATTCGCTACGAAGGGTTTCATGGTTTCTACAAAGGGATGAGCACAAAAATAGTACAAAGTGTACTTGCTGCCGCTGTTTTGTTCATGGTCAAGGAAGAACTCGTCAAGGGTGTCCGGTTCATGCTCACTAACAAAGTGAAATCAAAGCCTCCATAATTGGAACTTGGAATCCTCACTCAGGGGTGTGCTCATTCTCTGTTACACACTTACAGCCTTACCCCCCAATACCCAAATTGTTTGGTTATCATAATCTTTTCATGACACATACTCAAATGTGTGTTGGAAATGTATTGCCATTATCGGCAAACTCAGATACTTTACATGCTAGGAATTCGTAGGGGGCGGGGATCAATTTGATAGTGAATAATTAACCTTCCTTCAACATTTCCAATGTTCTAGACACTAGATAGTAATGTGAATGTGAATAACTAGTTATTTCTCTTCACAATGTCGAATGACTCCCAAGTTTAAGAGTATATTGTACCATAATTTGATTCATCTGGTGTTTTCTCATCTCTTTCTATTTTGTTCGAGGTAGAGATTCATGTTTTTTTGTTGTTTTTCGCCTTGCATTTGCAGGTTTTGTCCTGAAGTCTTTTTTTATTTTTTTTTAAAAGTAGATCGAAAAAAATAAAAAAATAACGCGGTAGAAGTGTGAGCTTCGAACACGTAAAACGGTGATTGTGTAACCAATCATATTCCTACACGTCGGACTAAAATTATAACTCCTTTTTTCTTTACCAAATCAGGGATGTTAAAAGTAACGGTGGGAACAGTTAAAATAGTGAGAGAGATAGAAAAAACCCAGTCTAATTCGAACCAGTAGTATCAGACACAAAAGCGTCAAATCCCAGTCGTCCCCCAAACCATGGAAGAGAAGAAAAACCCTAAGAAGGCCAATCTCAAAGACCACCACTCCATCAAGCACGTCCTCGACGAGTCCGTCTCTGAGGTCATCACACTCTCTCCCCCGATCTTTTTTCGTTTCGAATTTCTCTCTTTTTTCTTGTTGTTAATTTTTGCTCCGCAATTCGAATCAGATCGTGACGAGCCGTGGATATGTGGAAGACGTGAGGATGAGCAATCTGAGGCTGGTTATGGGAACCATTATCATCGTGGTTGCTCTCTTCGCTCAGTTTTACAAGAAGAAGTTTCCGGAGAACCGAGATTTTCTTCTCGTCTGCATCGCCTTATATCCTTTTTGACCTAATTTGTGCTTGTTTCTGTTTGATTGATGAGAAAAACTATTGAATTCTATGGAAAATTGATTTCGATTGGTTTTCGCGCTTCGATTGTGTTTGATCCTTGACTGTGGCAAGTATGTGGTGTTGAATGGGATGTTGCAGCTTATTATATACATCAAGGAGAAGAACGCCATCCTCTTCACTTATCCTCCAAAGGTGCGTTTCTCTTTCGGATTGAAAATGTAGCTAAAGTGCTCAACTGAAGCTTGAGGTTGTAATGTATCTGCAGGTTAGGGTCTGGTTTGATCAACTATGAAATAGTCGATATGCTAGGATAGTTTTTATTTGGGATTCCTCGGGTGTAGCTTCATTTGTTAGACTGATTACTTAGTCCATTGGTTCCTGGTTTTTAATTTTTTTAGATGCCAGGGCATGTCGGCACTGCCTGAACATTGTCCGTGACAGTGTCACCTTTTTATCCTTGCCTGACAATTCATCCCGTTCGAGGCCTTTCCTTGAAATTTAAAATGTAGCTTCTGTTACAGAAAGAGTGGCTCTAGCACCTAAGTTTATGATATAGTGTTTGCTTGGGATTGCTGTGTGAAAGTTGAGTGATGACTGAATTCAGGGTGCTCTGTCTATTATAGCTGTATATATGCCTTAAGCTCAGAAAGTTAGCTGTATATATGCTCTTTGGGATTGCCTCGATGAAAGCTAATTCTAACTAGTTAAATGCTCAGGATAGAGATGTGGCTAGTTGAGTATAAATGCCTTTAGCTCAGATATTGTGGTTCTGAGTAGAATTTTCTTGCACAAGTACTGTTTGCCAAGGTGCCTATTAATATGGATTACTTAGTATGTATTTAGGTGTTTTTTCACGTGCTGACTCCAAGTGAGGTGACTGCTTTAATGATGGGGGGATTTTGGCTCTTGTTTCTGGTTGACTGAACATGCATATCCCTGTCAGGAGCATGAATTTGATACAACAATTTGCAGATTTAGAAGGCAAAGACATTGGAATTTTTGTACTAGTCTTCTTTGGTGTAGTAAATAGAGTAATAGCCTGTACAAAGTTTCTCGTGTGAATGAATAGCCCCCAAACTCTGTTCTCTAGATTTTATGAGCATACGGTTTCTTTGTCTTGATGTCTTGTCAGTGTTGACTATTTAGTTACTAAACCTGGACATGAGCACTGTTGAACTGCGCACACCCTACAATCAAATTCACATGTATGTAAAGTTTGTAAACCATGATTCTTCCTGAAGTTTTAAAAGTTCAGAATACAATACTGTGCCATTCACATGATGATGCTCTACAAAGTTTTAGAACTGGTGAAATGTTAGTAAACTGTATTCACTTGTGAGTTGTTCATGCAGGATTCCTTCACAAGCACTGGATTGGCGGTCTCTTCCAAACTTCCAAGATTCTCTGATCTGTACACCCTTGAGATAGCAAGTGCAGACCCCAAATCTATTTCCGCAAATCAACCAGTACAGTTTACGAAAAGTGTTACCAAGTGGTCTCTTTCTCTCTATCTCTCACACAAATTTTCTTTATGCACCCACGTACAGCATAGGTCGCACATGAGAGTAAGGAATATATGTACATGCCTGCTTAAACCGTTATTTGTAACATTTCAGGTTCACCAAGGATGGAATTTTGGTAGAGGGCCTCTTCTGGAAAGACATTGAAGCACTTATCGATGAATACGAGAAAGAACCAAAGAAGAGCAAGTGAGAGGAAACAGGAATAGGTCGACTTATACAGTCACTTCGTTAATAGATGTTGTTCACTGATGATGTGGCCTTTTGCACCGGTAATTTTAGAGCAACGCTGTATGAGTCTGAAAATTTTGAACAGTTACTATATTGTGTTTCCCAGCTTATCAATTCGAGTATGAAATGCTTTAGAACGTTTAGAAGTTTAGCTTCTGTTATACATTTCCTCCTGTAGATCTCTCTTCGTGCAAAAGGTAACCTTCATTCGTTTTCCTTCTTGTGAAACTCTTTTGTTTAATTGCATCGGAATGTTCCTGCCTCGTCCCTTGATTCCTCAACTCAAGAAAAAGGTTAAACTAGAAACCAAGATGCTTTGGCTTCAATATAGAAATGTTAATGGATAGTCGATATGATTAGCCAACTGAAGTCCTACGCATCAAGAAAAACATCAATGTTTGGCCAAAAACAAAGGTAAGGTCAAGGAGTAAAATATCCAAAATAATCTTGATATTTTCTCGAAATTTCTGTTTTTTACAATTACTGATATTAATTTTTATATATTTTTTTATATTTTATATTTAATCTATTTTTGGTCGAATATACAACTTTTAAATAAAATTTGGTAAAATTTCCATCTATATTCGATATTATCTTGATATATCCATCAAGATTTTCTTTTTTCGAACCATCAAAATTTCCATGATCGTCGATATTTTACTCCTTGGGTAAGGTATAGACCCTCAATCTCATGCCTTAGGTATTTCACCATTGAGTTAAAGGCAACAAGTGATGGTTAAACTTGAGTATGTGAATACAGTAGAAACTCGAACTTTCAGGTTACAACGATGGCAGTTTTGGAAGAAAATTATTTTTATGTTAATAGTTAACTGGCTGCTATTACTATATGAATGAGTAGAGAGATTGTTTTCTCAAGGTTTTAACTAGGTGGCCATTGTAAAATCCTTACGATTTCGCCTAGCATTGCCCATTTGGGAAATTATTATTTATCTTTATTTTTGATTAGTGTATTTTACTTTTTTTTTTTTTTTCACCCCTTATTGGTTACATGAATTTGAGTTATATGATTGGCTGGTACACCATATACGGCAGTGTCACATATTCCGGGGTACAGAGAATAATTACCTGCACAATTTAACAGTGCAACAGAATAACAGAATCTTTAACCTCGTCGCCAATCGCTTTCATCCGAAACTTATGGTCGGTTAAGCCACTGACGTGGCTGCTCTCCTGATTATCGTTGGATCTAAATCAACCGGGTCCCACAAAAGTTGCTGAAGTGGTGCATATGCAATCCCGCCCCGGATCTGATAGCGACATTAGGGTCGAATTTTACAGATGGCCTTCACGTCCGCTTTAGTCCCAGCGCTCCTATATAAATACCAAACTCCCAATTTCCCATTCGTGTCCTTCATTTTTTGCAAACACAGAAGAAAAGACTGGGTACAATTTTCTGTGGGAGATATTTCTTCTCTCTCTAAAAGCCTCCTATCCTTCTCTCTCATCATCCTCACTCGATTCAATCATCTCCGTTTCCGATTGAGATTTTGAAATTTGAAACGATAATAATTCACGTCTAATTAGGGTTTGGAATCTTTTTCACGGCGATTTAAGACAACTTTTTTCAGACGATGACCGGCGGTCCTAGAAACGAAGACTTTCACAACGACGAGATCGACGGCGCCGATCGCATTTCCGATCGGTCAAACGCCGAGGGATTCGAGGACTCGTCGTCGGCCGCTAACGAGTTCGGGAGCTCCGGCGAGGGAGCGACGTCGTCGAGGAGTGAGATTGGGCTGGAAGAGCGGTTGACGGGGATACTTGTTGACGGAGGGGATGGAGATCTGTTGCTGCAGCAGAGCAATAGAGAGGACCGGGTTTTGCAGTGGCTTCAAGCGCTTGATATGCAGGTTATGGGCGCGTGTCGCGCAGACGAGAGGTTGAAGCCTTTGTTGAAGATGAATGCCTCTAACGACGCCGCCGAGGGTCGGTTGCTGGCTCAATTAACCCAGGTAACGCTAGGTTTGCTGATAATTGATGGAAATAGGAGAATAGTTTTTGAGATTCTACTTATGATATTGATTTGTGCTTTGGTGAACTGATGGTTTTGATCTTTGATGAACAGCATTTTGAGCCAGCGGAAGTAGGAATGCTAGCGAGGTGCTTCTGCATACCGCTTGTTTCTGTTCGTGTTGGAAAGATCAGCAAGCAGGGGATTCTCTTGTGCCCTACTAATTCAAAGTAAGTATCTTGACTATCGATTTCCCTTGATGCTCCTGTTTGGTGTGTTTGTTTGTTTAGAGTGCCGTTGGTAATTAGTATTAGATGTGAAATGATCCATATTTCAATTCTTGTGCACATTTAGTCGAATCAGAAATGAACTTGGTCTGATAGTCGAATCATAAAGTATTAGATTGTGCTTCTTTTACTCCCCCGCTTGTCCCCCCTTTCCTTTGTGATGACAACTTTATGTAGTGTATATAGGACATGAAACATAATGTTATCCACTTTATGCTGCTATTTGGTTGGAGTGGGATTTGGTCACAGTTATGGTTGTCATGCTTCTGACATTCCATGCGGGCAGCTTGTTTAAAATATAAATCTGATGTTTCGCCGTTAATCAAACATGTTAATATGTGCCTGCAAGTTCAGATTTGTACCTTATTGAGTTCCTGGTCCTTTTTTTGTAGTTTTATGTGTGTTTGTGGTGTTTATAATTAATTTTCTCATTCCTCTAGAATTTGGAACAATGCTGTGTATTTATAGTTGATTATAAACTTGTGAGTTTGTACCATGGATGCAATTTGAAAAATTGTAGTTAGCTAAACCATCTAAAAAGACAGAACTGTTATGTTTTGTTGTGCAGAATTCATTCTGAATAGACCATCTTCACATCAAATGTCTTTTGTAGTCTTGGTCTTGTTGAATAGAATACATCAATATCAGAAGTTTTAGATTTCTTTGATTAACACAGTAGCAAATTTGGAATGCATAATCCCTGATTGCGGATTGTAGGGTAGTAACTGGAAGATAAATTAACCATGTGTGATTTGTAGATTCTATCGTTTGTTGTGATCCTTAAAGTATCTTGATGTCACCTTGCACTGCATGGTGGTTTCTGCAGTCGGACATGGCAACACGTTTTGGAGGTTAGTCTGATGATGTATTGTCATATTAGTTATGAAAGATTGGACATTCACGTTAGAATATTTAGGCAGAACGACTTTTCCTGAAGCATACTTTTTCTTGAATCTTCTGTGATCTACCTTTCTTTCAATTTATCTTGTAGTTATCAACATTTTGCAAATGAATCATGTTCTGGCCATCCTGACATTGTTTTTCATACAGGATTAGTTAACTAGCAGTAGTATCAACTGGTGCTGCTGAATTTAACTTTTGGGTGAAACATGATTTTAGTGGTATACCAATTTATAGAGTTTAGGGTATAGTATTGAGTAGGTGTACAGATGTAACTTATAGGGGGTGTATTTAAGTCATAATGTTTTAGTGCTTATTACTGGTAACCATGTTCATTCTTCCAAGTAAATATATCTTTTGACTTGTAGGTATTGTGGGCGTATACTATTATGATCTCTGAATTAAGAGGAACTAAAGGTAGTTTCAAGCTCCTATGTTAATAGCCTGCTGCTGCTTTTTCAATATATGATTGGCGTTTTGATGAAAATCAAAATTGACATTGACAAGTTCATTGTCTCCCTTCTGTAATCCAGAATCTGTTTCTGATTTACATATAGTTATTCTAATTAGACATTGTAGTACTACTTTCTTCCCGTAACGTGGTTTTTTGTCACTTTTATTTTACCTTTGTTTCATGTCCGTTTCTTTATCCACAGAAAGAAACATATGTCTGAAATGGTGTTGTTTGATACAACTATAAATGTTCACTGTATATCATCAGTGAAACTATGAAAGACCTTTTTTCATTGATTTTACATTTCTTTTTGCTGTTTACTGGAAGGAGCTCAACCATTGTTGATGATACTGTGTAGTTTTCGTTTTGTGATTTTTGGATTTGAGATTCAAAATTTCGGCTGACACAACTCTAAATATCGATTTGTAATCAAGACAATTCAAAGAATGGATAGTTAGAAGTTTGTGAGGATTTGTCATGATGTTTTTTCATAAGACCTTTAACTTCACCTTATCAAACTAGTTGTGAATTTAGTTTTTCTTCTTTCACCAAAAAAAATGAAGAAGAAAAGAAACAAAAGTGAAACAAGGAAATTTAGAAACTACAATTGTCAAGTCTGACGGCCATGGATGTACTGGAATTTGTCTGAAGATGCAGTCAATCCTATGCTTCTTTCTTTCTTTTGGAAACTACTTGGAAGCCATAAGTTTTGAATTCATATAGTTTTGTGGTTTGTGCTGTTTCGTTATTTTATTTTATTGATTCAGTTTATTTACGTATTGCTAAGTATCTGTTAATTTTATGTTGTCACAGGGGTAATTTGAATCTTACAATCTTGCCAACATCCGATCTACGTCTTTCATTTGTCGGGGATGATGGGCAGACTGATAGATTATTCACGTTAAATAGCAAATCCCAGTGCTCTGCTGTAGAAGTCAATGAGATTCCAGCAGACAATTCTGGCCGGTCTTTTGTTATCAAAATCCCAGATGGTCGGGTTTTTCACTTTTGGTGCTCTGAGACATCAAAGCTTTTGGGAATTGAATTGATTTCAAAGGTACGTATATACATAATAAGCCTTGGGGCTTATGCATGCATTGATCATTGATATACTAATACAATGGTGCTTAGGTACGTATATACATAATAAGCCTTGGGGCTTATGAATGCATTGATCATTGATATACTAATACAGTGGTGCTGAATGTGGAAAACTAGTATTGCGTAGAAGTGGAGATCATGAAGTCTTGCATCTTTTTTAGAGTTTACATGAATGGATGCACTATATTCATTTTGTCAGTTTTATATTTATCTGGTATCTGTCCCAGTTGTCATGAAATCAGTGTTTGTTTCTCTTGGTATTTGTTTTCTAACATCATTTGATCTTGTGTGGTCTTTTAAAGTTGATAATAATTGATTTTTCTCCTGTTTTACACTTACAGATGAAGGATCTGATCAGGAGGAAACCCTCTATTTCTGGTTTAACTGGAATCAGCGAGTCACGTCTTGGTTGCTTTGCAACTCACCTTCGTGCCTATCTGGTAGGATCAACTGTGATTGGAAGTGGATCAAGTTCTGCACCCTCAAATATGAATGCTAATACCACCAGTATTGAGCGATTTGATACTGCTCAAGATGGACAACTCTCGTCAACATCATCAAAGTCGCTGCGTTCTCGACTTAGTGTGAATCAGTCAATGAAAGCAAATTCATCGTTTCAGGGTAGCCTGAGTCCAAGGTCGAGCTCTTTCAAAGAGGGTCTCCCCAGAACCTTGTCTTCCCTGAGGAATATAACCAGGGAAAAGTTGAGGAGGCGAGGGGACATTTATCTTTCAGCGGTTGATGACTCCACAATCGTTTCACCAGTGGGAGTAAATGCATCTTGTTCAAATCAATCTGAAAGTGACAAGTCTCCAGAAGTTGTCGCAAGTTACTCATTATCTTCATCAAGTTTTCTGGAGTCACTTGGAAAATTGACTGCACAACCAACCCTGAACTCTGCATCTCAGATTTCGTACATGGCTAGTCCTCTTTTGTCTCCTTACTATTGTTGGTGCCCTCCTGGATCATCGGGTTTGCAGTACTCACAAGAACCTCCCGCAATCTCTGGCTCATCCAATGAATCAGCTTTGCTCCCACCACTTTCTTCCTTATTACCTGCCAATATGCCCTCCTGTATGTTGACAGCAAACCCAACAGTTAATTTTTCTGATTGTCCTTTATTGGATTTCCCTGCTTTTCTTCCAGACCCACTCATCCGGTTGCCAAGGCCAACTTCTCAGCAGATTCCAACCTTTAACCCTTTGATTTGTGATCCGATTGTTCACATTCCAGTTATTGATATTTGCTCTTCCGGTCAAGGCTACCTTGTCAGTGCTGGTCCTGCTATTTCAACTGGCATTCCTCCATTGCACTCGAACTTTATGAATCCGTTGATTCCTCAAACTGATTCCATGTTGGAGAATGGTGCTAGAGAGACTCTGCGTCGGCTGCTCATAAGTGGGTCGACCCAGAGTAGCTCACCGCTGATGGATGTACTGCCTGCCATGTTAACAAATGGAGATGAGAATAGAAATATTCTTGTTGCTGGAAGCCGGGGTCTATACACTGGAACCAGTGATGTTGATGTAATCGCAAACAGCATTGCAGCCATGAGTATGGTTTCACTGCCTGGGAGTCGGGGTCTATACACTGGAACCAGCGATGTTGATGTAATTGCAAACAGCATTGCAGCCATGAGTATGGTTTCACTGCCTGGGAGTCGGGGTCTATACACCGGAACCAGCGATGTTGATGTAATTGCAAACAGCATTGCAGCCATGAGTATGGTTTCACTGCCTGGGATATCTACCAGTGGAACTGTGTTGGAGAATCGTGGCAGTAGCAACAGTTTTGATATACAGGAAGAGGGATGTAGTGGATTGGGTGGATCTTGTTCGGAAGATCAGGGTACCTTTTGTTCGAACTATGGGGTGAAAAGGGGCGATGAATAATGATGTAATGGAACGGGTTCTTATTGTTTGTTTCTTTTCTAGTCCTCTTTATCTTAGATCTACCGATGTAGATATGGTTGATGGCTGTAGGTTTGGCTTTTGCAATTGTAATTAGGGGTGATCCCACCTTTATGGCTGGGTTTCCATGTTGTGCCTCCATTGATGTTGTTCATGATTACATATGAATGAAATAACTGTTTCAGTGTTTTGAAACACATCCTTGGACTCGTTTCTTTATGCCTTCCTGTTCTTTTGTATGGTATCCTTGTGTTGAGTGGCCAACAAAAGTAAAGAGAAGAATGATGCTACCAGTTCCCTGGGAGACATGAATCGACTTCCATTTGAAACTATGTTGCATGGAATCGGAAGCGGAAACGTGGAAGCGAAGCGTTTGGAAGCACGGAAGCGTTTTTTTTCAAAATTTATTGGAAGCGGAAGCGTTCTGGAAGCGTCGAAATAAAATAATACATATATATATATATATATTTAATTATACAAAAATTAATAAATAGAAAATTTAAAGTCATTATCAAATTCAAATTCAAAGTTATTGTTCTACAATCAAATAACTCAAATAAAAATAAACACTAATCTACTTAATCACCAAAGACATCATCCTCATTCTCATGATCATGAACATGAACATGAACATGAACATGATCAGCTTAAGTTGGCAATGTATAATTTGATAGACCCCTAAGAATAAATTAATCCTAACTCCTAAGAGTAACCATCAGATAAAACAAAGAAAACAAAAATTCTAGAATGGAGTAACTAGATAAAGCTGCAGGAAACCCATCACTTAAAGAAATACAAAAAACCTAAACACAATAACAACCCCTCCTCACGCGCGTCCTCAGCCCCTCACCCATCTACTCCAACACCTGTCTGTACACTCCTTCCTCCCAATTCCTCTCCCGGCGTCAAATTCTGCTGCAAGATCATAACTTTCTGCAAAGTTTTGACCAACAAATCCATCAAACGATCAATTTGAACCAGTACACACTAAACCCATTTGTTCTTTTCGTACTTCTAGCACTAGATAGACGCCGGAATCAGTTTCGGGGTCGTCTAAAATGTCAGCAGTGTCAAAGAAGAGCGATGAATGGTGATTGGTAATATTGGTGGTGGTGGTAGCTAGACAAGTCGGTGGTGCTTGTGGTGGTATTGGGTTTGGATTTTGGGCTGGGTGGTATTTGGTTTGGAATTTGGGCGCTTCCGGATCAAAATTGCACGCTTCCGAATTGGAAGCTCACGCTTCCGTCGAGCTCCCAAACAGCCTTTTTCCAGGAAGCGCGATTCCATGCGCTTCCGACCGCTTCCGACACGATTCCGCTTCGCTTCCGCTTCGGAAGCGCGAATCGTGGGCAGAGCCACGCTTCCATGCTTCCTAGATTTGAAACACCTTATGAAGACTTGTAACCGTTCCTTGTACTGAAGACTCTCTAGTTCGAGATTTTGCTATTTTTGTGCAATTGGAACGCATTCTAAGAGCATGACTGGTGAGTTTAAAGGTTCGTCATATTTTAAGGTGTTAGTAAGACTGAATATGTTTTCCAGACACCAGATGCATCTCACGTGCGCCAACAGATATGCTTGGTCGTCGTGTATACTCCATGTATGCTTGGTGGTTTTAATTCTTCCTTTTCTCTCCACAAATTTAGTTACGCATTGAGCCACTCAATCCCCAAAAAAGAAGTGGATAGTGTTCCTTTCCATCAACATCGGAAAAGCATTAGTTGTCCAAGATTGTGGTACTGTCATTGTCTGTAATAATGGCGCATAATATATAGACTTCACCCCCAACCGTATAACTCTTGTCTTAATCAAAAGATCAACTATTGACCAAACTATGGAGGCTGAAGTGTTAAGCTGGCTGGTCAGCTGAGCGAGAAGCTGTTAATCCTTAATCCTTACTGCTGCCGACGACGGTTAAACTTTAGCGTACAACGTTCTGAAGCAACTGCTACACCAAACAACCTACACAGCACGGTTTGGTATGCGTAGAACTGTAGAAGGACAGCGATCGAGTTCGAGAAGAACAGAAAAATCGGGTTTAACACTTTAACTTTAGCTTCAGATTATGATTCCATGAACCTCTGTATATAGATATTCAATGTGCATGTTGATGTTCAAGTTGCCTGATTTGATCGGAGCAAGACGAAGGAGGCCAGCTGATGATCTTGGTTTGGTTCATTTGAACTAGGACAAAAGGGAGACAGAGAATTAGGACTTTCATGGCATCTCTCAAAGAGAATAATAATAATATGAGAAGGTGGGGTACCAAGTGAATGTTGATGGCTTTGCACTAATTGACTTTTTCTCGCCCACATTGATCCAGATATATTCTTTTGCCAACAATAATGTCAAGTATATACTTAATCAGTAGTGTTTGGAGAGTGACGGAATACTCTTTTTCATAAGATAAACAACTCAACGCTAATTCACAGTCTCACACTTACATATGAAACACTGTGCAACTAGACCAAATTATATTAGAAGAGTGAATGTATAATTAGTTGCTAGTACTTTCAAAGTAAATCATTTAGCTTTATGATACGATCATGATATTAACTAAAACCGTGATTTATCCATAGAATGTTATTACAAAACTCAAACATTTGATTTTCTAAATTGCTTTCAAAAGAATCAAGCGAATCTGAAATCATTTAATCATCTTGTTGCAATATCAAACAAATAAGTAAACTTGTTACTCAATCAAATATATATATATATATATATATATATATATATATATATATATATATATATATATGAAAAGGATCTTGTAAGCAACTTCTTTAATAGAAGATGAACTGCATGGAATTAGTAGACAACTACAAGTAGCACCTAATCAAAATCTTTTAGGTGGGAATGCATGCCCCCCGTGGAGGAGAAATGCTAACAATCCTATTATTTCAGTGGATTGTGGTGATCAAGTTATGTATGTGTTAGTTGTTTACTTCCTGTTTCCGTTGAGGGTCCAGACTCGATTACATTATAACATTAAGTACCTAAATGATCAATTAGCAACTCCATGGGGCTTGTATAAAAATATGAGTGCTTACGAATTCAAACTGTCATCCTTATGTCAGTTATGTGTACTTTTGAGGCTTCACGAAAATAGACTAATAATCCTTGCTAAATTCAGGCACGATGCATATATCGCACTTACAATTTGAAAAGATATCGCTATTGTAGGCTTAAGGGTTTATTGGCAGACAAGTTATAAAAATGTCAATTAGCACAACATAGTATAACCCATCGATTGATGATGAACAATAATGTTACCCATAGTGTTGGATATCAAGCGGAGAAAATTTCACAAATTAGTAGAATGATATATAAAAGCTACTATAAAACGACAATTGCCTGATATATAGTGATAAAGTAGTCTGGGGTTCACATCTAAAACCAATTGGCAATGGATGGAGTGGCCCAAATCCTTATTAACCCACAAGCAAGGTTTCATATTCCCGATGTGGGATTGATATATCAACATGCCCCCGCACGTGTGGCGAATTTTCAAGTCTAACACGTGGACAACATTTTGGGTGACGTGGAGTGCGTGTGGCATTTGGGCTTCACACGTGGACGTGGGTAACCCGCTCTGATATCAAGATAAAGTAGTCTGGGGTTCACATCCAAAACCAATTGACAATGGATGAAGTGACCCAAACCCTTATTAACTCATAGGCAAGGTTCCATATTCCCGATGTGGGATTGATATCTCAACATATAGTCATGACAACATTATAGTATGAATTAGCTTAGGTAGCCATGACTACACTTACTAACTAAAAAAATCATAACAATATAGCGACTAGTCGTCATAAGTCACAACTTGTATAACTTTACGCAACTAAAAAATAATCGATTAGTATATTTTAAAAGAAATTTATCACCAAACTATACGGCCGCAGTCGGAGAGCTTTCGATTTTACTCTCTCGGGGACAACATGCATATCATTTTAGAGAAGTATAGTTCAGAATGAAATCAAATTTAAACAAACGTAGTACTTATACAGACCAAAATGCCAACAATTTATTACTTGTTCAACGGCGCTACATCACCATGATAAGTTGACAGGACCATCGATCATGCTTTTGTTTAAGATCTATGGTTTCTTCTGTATGGAATTCCATATAGGAATAGAGCATCTTCAAGTCATTCCAACCATATAAAACCAAACCCTTGCACATATTGACAAGATTCTCTGGATTTGCAGAGTGCCATCCAAAATAACATAATCCAGCTTGACAATGAAACACCCAGATTTTATTTTCTTCGATAACTTGGAGTTCACTAACCTTTTCAGTGTTATTGGTACTTGGCCCCCTCTAGAAATGCACTTCTCCTTAAGAAATCAAAGCACTCACTTCTATGAACTCAGTAAAATTTGGAATAGTAACATGTGTGATTGGTAACATGTGCGACTCTCGATTGTCTATGGGTTATATGCTTATATTTCTACCAGTTATATATCATCGAATTATATGTTAACGTGACTTGATGTAATGTATGATTCTCTTACTCTGATGTGCCCATTCTCGATATGGTGTTTATATAATTGTATTTCTATAAGGTATCAGATCTACATACAAAAATGCAAGATATGTTCTTATTCAAGTAAATGTCATCATGACATTGATAAATTCATGCATAGATTTGGGATATGAAAATCCGACTTTATTAAAGACGTAATCGAGTAGTGATGCAAGCAGCAACTTCATTGATGAGGAGTTTCATAAGTTCTTAGAATTACCTGAAATCTTAATTTACAAGATCACAACTATAAGAGCAACTTTAGCAGATTCTCTATTTTAACTTTTACTTATTTTAGATAACGTGTTTAGTTTTTTATTTTTATTTTCGGAGCTCTAGCAGACTAGCCAAAATTTAGCTATTATGACTTTTAGCTATCTCGTTAGCTAAATATAGAGAGCTAAGAGCATCTTTAGCAATGTTAGCCATTTTTAAGTTAAATTTTAAACAAATTAGCTAAAATGTCATTTTGGCTAGCCACTTTAGAAATGTGGCTGCATCAATGCTCTCTATTTTAGCTAGCATTACATCAACATTATTCTTCAAATAGAAATTAAATAGTTTAAATATATTTATATATCACATAAAATATCTTACAAGGAATGTATTAAATTATAGCTAGCCTCATATGAGTCATCTCACGTAAATATAGAGAACGAGATGACTCAGATGAGGCTAGCTATACTTTGATACATTATTTGTAAAATATTTTACGTGATATATAAATATATTTATACTATTTAATCTTTATTTGAAAAATAATGTTGATGTAATGCTAGCTAAAATATAGAACATTGATGCAGCCGTATTTCTAAAGTGGCTAGCCAAAATAACATTTTAACTAATTTGACTAAAATTTAACTAAAAAATGACTAGCACTACTAAAGATGTTCTTAGGTAAGTAAAATGTCACATTGTTTGTAAATATCCCAAAGACTCTAAAGTAATGTGTATAGTTGTGGATGGAGCATCCTAGTAAGCTTGGGGAGAAAGTGAAGTCCTCAACAACCTTATAAAGATATTAGATTTGTATGCCAACCAAAATCTATCTTGTTTATCATATACGTCGACCACGAGTCTCTATCCCTACAAGTTTAATTTTTGGTCTCTAAAGAGAAAAGAAGAGTTTAATTTTGGGTCCAATTTGATATAATTTCTGGTTCATAACATGATACTTGCAGTATGATCTGGATTTTTCAATAATACAAATTATACAATGGTGATGACTGACTTATTTCAGGGATCAGATTGATTCAATCCAACCTACCTAATTAGAATCAGAGTGACGTTTTGAGATCAAGCTAGTGATTAATAAACTAGTGCATATAGGGTATATATTTAAGTATATGATCACAACTATATAAGCCATTTTTGCTGAGGCTAAATGAGTGACCACCCTAGTTATCGGGGATACTCTTGTATATATTATTGTCTGGCCTTTTGGAATGAAATTCTACATTATTCATATGTATTAGCAGTACTATCTTCTATAATTATGAAACTAGCACCACAGGCATACCGGCACGCGACACAAGAATGAGTGTTTTAGGATATTCCATATGTGTGTCTTGGTCTTATGTCATTAAGATATGTAGTTAGAACAAAATTATGTATTCTTTATCATTATCATATTGGTACTTTGTAATTTCTTATATAAAGAGCTCATATCAATGAATAAGATGATGATTCTCTTGTTATCTTTGTCTCTACACTTTATCCTTTATCAAACGCCAAATTACGATTATTGTTAAGAAAATAAAAACATTTGGATTTCGCCACTAGGTAAATGTGCATGAGGTCATATGCTAAGATGTGATTATAACCTCATATGCTGGACAAACCATATTGCTTTGACTAGTGAACTCCAATATCGAAATATCCCTGTCCGCAGAGAAAAGAAAATAATGATGCGTGTTTGCAATTTAGATAAAGAAATTAATTATTTCACACACACTGTTACTGACCCTGGGCATACGTTAGAAGTTTTGATTGAGACTGAAATTTGTGGGCTGCTGCTAGCTGGGTTTACAACACAGGGAGACGGTCGATTGAGCAAAAGAGAAGGTGGGTCACTGATAAGTGTGTAAATGTTAGGCCACTTTACATCTGTTACACGTATTTATGGGAATTTGAGATAACTTAAAGGACGTGAAATCCACGTTTTATTTTTAGTCATCATTTTTATAAGAAAATAAAAGTTAAGTCACTGAACGCAAAATTTCAGTTACGAAAAATAGAAAGTGGGAGTGTGGATTACAGTTTGAGGAGTGTAGATTTCACTTCCCTAACTTAAGCATAACGGTTTTAGGCCAGTTTGAGATAACTTTATGTTAGGCCAATTTGGATAACTTAACATATTTTCTTGTTTAATTTCGATGAGGAGAACTTGTTATTGCTAATACATAGATGATGTATACTTGGCGTTGTCGTTCTTAATGGGATATTACGAGCAACATTAATCTCATAAATGCATAAAATATCATATGTGGTAAACTTTAAACCACTGAAGTTGTCAGTGAGCTGTGGTTTGGTTGATTAAGGTGTTTAACTGACAACTTTGAAGTCACAGATTCAAACCTCACTGACATATGTAGGGTGTGTGAATTATTAATAAAATATTATTATTAAAAAAAAAGAAGTAAAAACTTTAAACCACTCAAGCTCCTTTGCTGAAAACTTTACATTTGGTAAATCTAGTACATTCCATTTTCGGAATATTAATATCCTAAAATTGGTGGAGGACTTTAATGAGGATTATGAGGCATTGGATTTGTGGTAGGTGTAAAGCCATAAAAAGTTATAAATTTATATTTTTAATATATAATATATCTTGCCAAATCATAATCTTGTAGTAACAAATTTACTTTATATATTTTCTTCTATATTATAAAGGATTAGTCAATGACATTAAGGAATTTAATTAAGTAACAGAAAATGAATATTGCGTATTAAAAGCACCATTATTAAATTAAGATATGTCCACAAATATTTGGACCAATAGTTTTCTTTCAACAAATTAATTATTTCCTATAAAATTTTCTTCCAAATAAAATTAATATATTGAATAAGGTGACAAAAAAAGGCATTAAATCTCATTATAGATATTAATTAATTTTTTCCATACAACATACCATTTATAAATACAATTGTTGGATTATGTCTTTTTTATTTATGGGAATGAATATATGTGTGCATAACACACATGTATATTTACATTATATATATATATATATATATATATATAAGAAAAATACGTAACGCAACACAGTGTGGAGGTGCAACCCTGAGTAAGGAGACATGAGCTTTGCGTTCCACGACTAAACAACGAGGCCATGAAACGCAACGCTCAAGCCTCCTTGCTTAAAGGAGCACCTCCCCTCCGCGTCATTAACGTTGGAGTAGTAAAACCTAGAGCCTACAGCAGGGCGAGAGGCGACCTGACTTGAACTTCGTCGAGCCGACACTACCTTCAGATGCTGCTTCAACATCATCAAACCTCTGTTGACAGCTTTTGACTAAATCCCAACACCATAGATCTTCGCATCGATTTTAGGTCAACTGGAATACTCGAAGGGTCACCGCTGCCATATAGATGCTCGAAGGGTTTGCGGCTAGGGAAAACCCTAGCAGTGTAATCCTCATTACGGTGGCTTTTTTAACCTTATTAGCAATTAGAAATATACCTTGTCTTTGTTTTTTTTTTTTTAAATAAGTTCTATTCTTGCAGGGGTTAATGTCATAACACTTACTCTCCTGCAGTCACCGAGAATAGATAAGAGTCGGCGGAATTCGAACCTGTAGATGAGAGTTCCACATGTAGGTTCTTACCGTTTCGAACGATATGAACATACGACGTTTTAGTGCTCAACTTCCTCCCATATATAACTATTATACTTTGTGAGAACTCAATGTACGTTTAGACGGTAGCAATAACATAGTTACATTTTAGTATTCGTTGTTACGTTTCAATTTTTCATTTTCTGTAGTTATGGTAATAAACTTAACTTTTGTGATTCTTAAAAAAAAAAAAAAAACTTCACTTTTGTGTTAAAAAACAAAAGGTACATTTACCCTTATCCTCACTTATAGCCTTAATAGGCACCAAATGGCACACTTCCATGATTAAAGACCCAAACCCCAACATCAAAATCCGCTTGCATTTACACTTGGTGCTCACTTTAACACAAAATCAAAACAAAAAAAATTGTTCTACATTTTACTCCTTTTGATCCCCACCTCTAACATCACCCAAATATAACAACTCCCCAGACAGCATCTGCTCCAACTACAGCCCTGTTACCCTCACTGACACCCCCACCCACTCTCCTCCCGCCACGCGTCCTACTTTCCAACCCTGCCACGTCACCACCCCCGTCACCTTCTCCTTGGTCCGCCTATATTTTAACCCATATTTTATTGCCCTTGTCTCTTTTATCTTCTCTCTCTCTCTCTCTCTCTCTCTCTCTCATCCAATCCCTCCTCCACAGAATAACCATGTCCTTAACCGTCGCCGCCGATTCCGCTCCGGCCAGCTCCTCCTGATCGGATCCTCCTCCTCCTTCCCGCCATGCCTTCTCTCACTCCCCGCCATCGATCCGACTGGTTCGTCCTCGACGCTCCGGTCTAGGTAGATCTTGCGGCTCAATTCATTTTCTTCTTCCAGTCACAGTCTTTAAAGTTTTCTTGATTCTTTTCTGCAGCTGTTTTCGAATCTCGGTGTGTTTTGGAGAGGCTGGAGAATCGGACGCGGATCTTTAATATACAGCTTTGAATATTTCAGTTTTCTGTTACTAGCAGAGTTTCTTTTTTTTTTTTTTTTTTCGGAGAAGTTTTGATCTGTTCAGAAATGGAAGATCGAAGCGTCAAAGTGAATACTGGAATGTCCGACGTCGTCGCCGGCTGCGTGATGCCGTATATCGTGGACGCGAAGGACCGCGAGGCCGTGTCGTTGGTGTGCCGACGGTGGTACGAGCTCGACGCGCTCACGCGCGAGCACGTGACCATCGCGCTGTGCTACACGACGAGCCCCGAGCGGCTCCGGAGGCGGTTCAGTCAGCTCAAGTCGCTGAAGCTGAAGGGGAAGCCGAGGGCGGCGATGTTCAATCTGATACCGGAGGATTGGGGAGGTTTTGTGACGCCCTGGGTGGAGGAGATTGCTGAGTCGTTTAAGAGCTTGAAGCATTTGCATTTCCGGAGAATGATTGTGAGGGATTCTGACCTGGAGCTGTTGGCCAGGTCTCGTGGCCGTGAGCTCCTGAGTCTTAAGCTGGACAAGTGCTCCGGTTTTTCGACACAAGGCCTTGTCCATATCACCCGCACCTGCAGGTATATTTTACGTTTATAATTTCTGTTGAATTGTTGGTGTGGAAATGTTTTGTGCTGCAATTGCATATTGGTTAGGGTAGAGTTATATGCGTGGAATGAGTATGGACATTATTCGAAACCAAGCAACTCCTTGCTTTTGAATCATTTTGAGATGTACCAATCAAATTGAATTCATTTCAAATAAGTAAAAGACAAAATCTTCAGTTTTATTTATTGTTTCATCTTGACACAGCCTAATAGCAGCAGTATGGATTACAGAGAAGTTCTACGCAAATTAATTTTAGTTCAACCGAGTTATGATCAAAATCTTTATGATTGTTTATTGTTTTCTTTTGACACAGCCTAATTCTGCAGCAGTATGGATTACATTACAGATTAAAACCTTAGTTTTAGTATTATGCCTCACATCTTAGAATTGAGTAACCTTGGGGGCAATGCTTGTTATACTTCTAAAGATTTTTTCTTAGGAAACCTTCTCTTTGCTCCACCACACCCACATGCAAACCCCTACTCCAACCCAAACATCCAAGCAAGAAAAAAAATCGAGCCTTACATTATCACTCCTATTTTTGAACGATGATTGAATATCACTACAACAATTTTGTTCCTAGAAGATTCAACCGGAGAAATAGGTGTTATGTTACTATATTATTTTGATAAGCAAGTGATTTCTGCATGGGAACCGCATTTTCATCCATCTGTATTGAGATTCTAATTAGGTACCTTAATCTGTATGTTGTTGTTTATGTTCATCTTTTTTAATTTATGTAGGTTTTTTATTTTAATTATTGTAAGTAGCCGAATTTGATGGCTCTATAGTTGGGAGCTTTTGGAGGAATGGTTTTGAACTCTACATACACGAGTGCTCACAGAACACACACTGAAATAAATCCTTGATTTTGTAGACATGTTATGCTGTCATTCTGAAATAAGCTATTATTCTGTATCTGTCATTTGGGTATATGTTATTTATTGATTATTATATTGTGTCCCAGGGAGTTGAGGACCTTGTTTTTAGAGGAGAGCTCGATAATTGAGAACGAGGATGAATGGGGTGAATGGCTACATGAGCTTGCTATTAACAACACTGTACTCGAAACTTTAAACTTCTATATGACGGATCTTGGCAGAATCAAATTTGAAGACCTTGAACACATTGCCAGGAATTGCCCCTCCTTAACCTCTGTGAAAATTAGCGATTGTGAAATTTTGGGTCTTCTGGGTTTCTTCCGTTATGCAACTGCTCTAGAAGAATTTTGTGGAGGTGCCTTTAATGATCAATCAGAGGAGAAGTACTCAGTTGTATCATTGCCTCGAAAGTTATCTCGTTTGGGTCTCACAATGATGGGGAGGAATGAAATGCCTGTTGTATTCCCATTAGCACCCCTCCTTGTAAAGTTGGATCTCCTCTATGCATTGCTCGACACTGAAGACCATTGTACTTTAATTCAAAAGTGCCCCAACTTGAGAGTTCTTGAGGTAAAATTTCAAAATCTTTAGTTCTTTTTTAATCTTAAGTTCTGTGTTCAACATGTTGATGGAGTATTAGTTAAGGTGTGCAAGGGGTGGGTATTAATCCTTTGGTATATAATTATTTCTCGAGTGATCTATGCTATGTTAAGTTGATCCACTGAAGTTTCATATTTCATCTATCCGTTAGTCGTGATCTTTGGACCTTAATAAGCCTCTGCAATTACCTCTTGAGGTTTATAGGATCTAATTCAAAACTCACTTTGTTGTTTGCTAAAGTAAGTTTTACATTTGGCGTTTAACTTGTTTTTCTTGTGCTAATGACAATTAGTAATCTTTGAGTCCAAAATGCCAAAAGACACATTTCAAAATCAATACATCTTCTGGAGTGTGTCTGTGCCATAATTTGGAATGGGAATTGTATTTGAAAGTTGTATCTGAATTCTAACCTTTTTCTGTGATGGGGCAGACAAGGAATGTCATTGGAGACAGAGGACTAGAAGTTCTTGCACAGAATTGCAAGAAACTAAGGAGGCTTCGAATTGAGAGAGGTGCTGACGAGCAAGAGATGGAGGACGAAGATGGTGTTGTTTCACAGAGGGGTCTGATGGCAATCGCACAGGGTTGCCTGGAACTGGAGTACTTGGCTGTGTATGTATCAGATATCACAAATACATCTCTGGAATGCATTGGGACTCACTCTAAAAATCTAACTGATTTTCGCCTTGTCCTGCTTGACCGTGAAGAGATTGTATCAGATTTACCTCTTGACAATGGCGTTCGAGCTCTATTGAGGGGCTGCCAAAAGCTTCGGAGGTTTGCTTTGTATCTCCGTCCTGGGGGTCTGACTGATAAGGGGCTTTTTTATGTGGGCCAGTATAGTCCAAATGTGAGATGGATGCTTTTAGGTTATGTTGGTGAAACTGATACAGGGCTTGAGGATTTTTCAAGGGGTTGTCCTAGTCTGCAGAAACTAGAAATGAGGGGCTGTTGCTTCAGTGAGCGTGCACTGGCTAATGCAGTGATGCAGCTGCCTTCGCTAAGGTACTTGTGGGTGCAAGGGTACAGGGGATCTGGAACAGGTCATGATCTTTTGGCAATGGCTCGCCCATATTGGAATATTGAATTGATTCCCCCTAGACGAGTTGATGTTTTTGATCAGATTGGGGAGGCAGAGACAGTAGTGGTTGAGCATCCGGCTCATATTCTTGCATACTACTCTCTTGCTGGACCAAGAACAGATTTTCCAGATTCTGTTCTCCCCTTGGATCCAGAGTCTATGATTAATGCGTAGGAGCTGTACATACAAGCTTCTTTTTTCTTCAGATCGCAGTTCCCCCCAGACCTTGTTCATAGATTCTTGCTACTTTTTGGATAGTTGAGGGTTTCAATTTTAAATTTCATTTTGTGTTGATTTCTAGACTTTAGTCTGGCAATAAGTCTCTGTTGCTCTGTGTAATGTAAAAGTAGCTCATACTCTTTGATGAGGTACTGTAGCAGATCTACATACAGGCAGTTAGTTACTGAGAACAAGTTTCTGGATTTGTATTAGTCTGATGACTTGTTCTTACTGGATTTTCTGGGTAGTTTTTGGAGCATAATCTGGATATGTTTGAAGTCTTTGAATAAAATTACAGCGTGATTTCGCTTGTTTTTCAATTATAGCTACTTGTCTTAATTGCCTCGGTTGCTGATGCGCTATTGACTGAATTCATGCCGAGCACCAAGCTAGTGTTCAGAAATGTGGATCGGTGAGTTAGCTACGACACTGTAGCTACTAATAGGTATTCAAGTTCAATGGCACCAGAAACTATCGAATTCGAGTATCTGGTATCTGTTTCTTTTATAAGTTGGGGTTTCATCTGGTTTTTGATTCCATGTTATTATCTTGCTTCCACTGTCTCTGTCTGACTATCATACATTTCTAACCCAAATAGATGGAAATTCTCAGAAGCTGAGAACAAGCGTCTGTGATGATGACATGCCTAGAGGGGGTAGGAATTAGAATAAAATGCATCATATCAGGTGCAAAAAAATAAGAGAATATGAGATATGAATGAAATGTCAACGTATCAAATACTCATTTCATCATATGACTTTATGCTTAGAAAAGAAGAAAATAATGAGCGGGTGAATACTGACTCCCATTGAGAGAAGAAGGGTTTAGGGATTTCAAGTCAATTTCCAATCTATAATGGAGGAGCATGTACTTCCTCAATCATATATAGCCAATATTCCAACCTCTACTCATTTTATTCTTCCCAACAATAACAAATCTATAATTTAATTTACAAATATGTTGTTTTTCTTTTTGTTTTTGTTGTTTTTTTCCCCAAGCTATTCTGTCTTTCCTTCAAGACCAACCACCAAGTAAGACAAGGTCACCCAGTTCCATCCCCTGATTTGATGTCAAATGTGAGAACAAAACTCTTTGCTGGAAGCTTATCCTTAAGAATATGTGGATCAATGAATGAGTCCTGGAGATTTGGAGCCTAGTGTATTATATCTGTTCTGAGGATATATTGGTTTGTTCTTAAAGAGGATAATTCAGAAAACAATTGTCCTTTTTTTTTTTTTTTTTTTTTTTTTAAGAAATAAAAAAGTTTAGGGTACAAGTAACAATGTCTAAAATTTGATCAAAGTTAGAAGAAAGTGGCAAGGAAGCTTTCTCATGCAAGTTGCAGAAAGATATGACCTCTCTTTAGAAATAAAAATGAGATAAAGTGGAGGAGGGGATATGTCATTTACCAAAAGGAAAGGAGAAAAGGTTAACGTGAAAGATAATCATATTGCTCATGTGTGATGTTGCTTTGGGACTTTTTATTGCTTCTATCAAAATTTGTGGTTTACAAAATGATACGTGCAAAGTGACAAAACAAGAGCACTGAGTTTTTCGCATAAACAGTCTGAGGCTCTCAAACATTGGTTGGTGGAACCAACTCAAGAGAAAACAAACACAGTAAGACCATTTTACAGTGACATTATTTGGTTATTTCATTTGTCATTTGTGGAATTAGGAATGCCTAACTCTGTGATATGATCATCTATCATATAAGTCAAAAAGCTTGGATACTAAATGAAAAACTATAATGATATCAGAATAATCAGATTATGGTGGTTTGATAGAGATAGTGACTGATTTCGGGTGAAATTTTAAGGTAAATAGTTGTCTAACATGGTACAAGAGTCCGACTTCTTAGTCTTGATCGTAGAAGACGTTCGAGTCCGACTAAATCAGAAAGTCTTCAAGGTCAAGATTTTTATCTGCGTAAGTGCAAAGCTACTCTGAACAGCTAACCATGAACAGAGTCTGTAAAATCAAACTTTTGGGTTGTGCTTAAATCACAATAAAGCATGATGCTTTTAGAGACTTAAAAGAAATGGCACTATGCTGATGCAAAAGGAGTGTGGCCACCATTACAATTGGCATTGGATGAAACAGCAAAAATATCAATTGGAAAGGCCAAGTTGGATTCAAATTTGCAAAATGTAATAGTATTTGTTACGTGGATCATCATAAATCCTGCGATGGTATGAAGTGGGGATGCTTACCAAGTGGAATGCAAACTCAGCATCGACTTATTTGGGGGCAATAACTGGGTCAATTTGGCCGTATCGGGGGTGTGTAAAGCAAAATAAGACGGAAAGTTTTCTGATAGAAAAAAGCTATAGCATTTCAGTGATTGTGCCTACTGAGTCAGCTTGTTACGCCACATCACCCAATGACATGGCTTCTTGTCCAAAGTGGCCACAGAACCATTCCAGGTGTGAGACCTTAGAGATCAAACCAGAGCCATTCCAAGTGCAAATCCTTAGTGTTTGTAATATGACCAAGCACTACAAAACTGCACAAAATTCTCATTCTGTTTCAAATCAGATGCTAGCAGAACCAAACTGTATGAAAATGAAGACCATAAAGGGAAGTGCAATTTTTTTTTCCATTCATTTCAATTGTACAGTTGAGACAAACACTTTGAGAAGTAATGGATTCTTTTATCATTCTGCATTATGCAACAACTCAAATCCTTATTATGCTAATCACACACTACCATGACTAAAGGGCCAACACTGAAATTAAGCAAAAGATTATTTACTTGGATCTTCAATCCATGAGCTTCATCCATGTATCTGATGTCTTGAGGGGTGCATTAGATACATCGAACTCGGTGATCTAGCATGAGCAGCATAATGAGTGGTACTGGCATACAGTTTCTGCCAATGAAACTTAAGGTCCTCTGGGGATCCAACATCATATGGAGACGATGACTCAAAAAGATCGCCATGTGTTGCGCCAAAGATCATAGCTCCTGCTACTCCATCATTAGGCCTAATATTCCAGTCAAGTACGACTCTTGGTGATTCAGTGGATTTGCTGTTGTGCTCTGGTGGTGGAGACTGGTCTAAAGGAGACCTATTATTGTTTTGTGATGGACTAGTAGTGGTAGTGCTCGTGAGGTTGACAGTCGTTATATCATGGATGCTAGGTCTCCTTTTATCTTTTCCTCCCGAGTGTTGCCTCATAAAGTATTTCTGAGCATGGCTAGCAACTTGAGTTGGAGTCTTAGACATAACAAAATTCCTGGAGATGCTTCTCCAATCCCCTTTCCCATATTGTAGAAGTCCCTTCAGAAACCGCCTACAAACATATACAACAACATATCAAATTAATGCTACATACTCATAACCAATGAACAAGCTAGTGAATTCTGTGTTTTATGACAATTTAATCCCACCAAAGATACTTTAGAACTAAATTCAGTTTTGAAGATTTCCACACATCATTATTGATTCTGAAATCTTCGACTGAAACAAAGAATTAACCAGTCATTTCTGAATTACTTCCAATTCCAAAACACCAATGCAGAAACACCATTTGGATTCATGACAGACTAGTAGCAAATCCAAACACATAACAGACAAATGATAATTAAACATGATCATAGCATATTATAATTGCTACATATTCAATCATGCTTTACCTTCCAACACTTGTACCAGGGTGCAAAGATAATACCCATAAAGTCAAAATTATGCCTTTCATGTTCATCATGACCTCTTTTTCATACTCATCAAGACATAATTTACCAGATCAAATTAAAAATAAAAAAAACTCTAACAATTAGAACAAAATAAAACAAGGCAAGACGGAACAACTCACAGATGCTCATCTTCAGTCCAAGGAATCCCCTTCTTCCTCTCCTGATCAGAACCTCTAGCTGCTGCAGACCTCTTTCGATTAGCATCGAAATTCCGGTCATCCACCAACTCCAATGTGAAAGCAGACGTCTGCTGGTACCCCGGAATTTCAACCAGCCCTGCTTCTATGTTAGTAACATCATCTTCCAGCTCCTTGTACTGCTTGAACACATCGAAAACCGTCTTCCCCGGAATCATCCTCGCAATCTCCACCCACCGGTCCGGCGTTTTCTCATCAAAGATAGCCAGAGCACTCTCAAATAGCTTGTTCTCTTCTTTAGTCCAATCCGAGCTCTGGCTCTCTTGCAAAAACCAATTAGTATCAGCCATGTATGAAGCTGGGTACAGAGTTTGCATGCTCACAAATCCCAATATATCCAACAGGGCTTTTCTTACACACTCATTTCTGAGATATCAAAGCAGAGCTTCTTTCCAGACCAGAAAAAGATAGAGAAAGAGAACAGAGACACAGAGATTGGAGTCTTGCAATGGCTTAAAAGGGCATTGAACTCGGAATCTTTTACTGGGAATCAAGAATCTCCTTTTCTTACCCAAGAGCATAAACAAAGAACCCCAAAAAGACCCACTTTTGGGAATCGAAGAGAATCCGAGAAAAAATCTGATTTGGTTCTTCTGAAGCAAAACCCAGATAAAGTTTGGAGCTTTTTGAGAGAAAATAAGGCCAAAGGTGAGGTCTTTATAGCAACACTGAGCTGAAAGAGAGGGTGAAATATTTGGAGGACCCAGAAGGGCAAGAGGGGTGATAAAGGTGGAGAAAAGCAAAGGAAGAGATTCTGAAGAATCGAGGAGGATGGAGAAAGCGGGAAACAGTTACTGAGCTTCGTTTCTTTGAAGAGAAGGAAGGGAGAGAGAAAAGGTGAATGTATATATAAGTGTAGAGAAAATGGAGAGGTCGGTCTGAGAATGATAGATATGGAATCAGAGAAGAACAATTCTATGGTGGGCTGTGGACGAGTTCAGAGAAAGGAGAGAGTGGCCAGTTGGATTGGTTGGAGTGTGACTGGTCTTAGCTACTTAGTTCGGTATTGTGATTTAAAAATTTAATTTTTTTAAAACTCAGTTTTAAATAAGCAATCATATTTTTAAAATCGTGATTATTTAAACTAAAAAGTTATAGATAAACATGTTTTAAGATTTTATCAAACAGAAAATCTATCTAAAATGGTAATCATAAGTGATTTTAATCCCCAAAACTCAATACCAAACTAGGCTTTAATCTAGATAATTCCTCGTGCTCTAAAATAGAGAGTCTACTATATAGTAATGAAAGATTTTGCATTTTTTTTTTCATTTCTTGAAAATAGGTTTTAATCCGATAAAAAAAAAAGAAGGTTTTAATGTTTCTTATGAAGGAAAGAGTCAAGGTTTGAAATATCTATTGTTTCTTATGCAAGTATCGAAAATGTTCGCTTTGTATTTGTATTTGAAGGAATCCTTGTGATTTTATGTATTTGTTAGACACACATGACGGTTTGACTGCTTGACTGAAAAATATTTTCATTTTAAAAACTTTATAAAGCTTGTGACACTAGACAACAATCTAAACTAATTTTGAGTAACGTTGACAAACTCGTGTTATGCGAGTGAGTATGAAACAATAAGAATTTGACATTTGTTTTCTGTTCATATTTATGGGGAGAGTTATGAGAAAATTAGTAAGTGTTAACATAATTTGTGTGTATAAGTGTGTTTGTGTAATTTGTGAAGCAGTGGAGAAACTTAGGTACACTATTATCTTGTTTTACCATGATGAGATAGTGAAATAATGCCTCATTGAAGCAAGTAGTAGAAAAACTTGGTACACTTTTATCTTGTTTTTTTTTTTTTTTTTTTTTGAGTGCCTATAGGGTAAGAAGAGAATAAATACACATCTCTAATCTCTTAATACACACATCTATTATTTTATATTTCAAATCAGATTTCATAGGTATATTTAATTACAAAAACATCCAACAATTATTAGGAAAAAAAAAACAAAAAACTTTCTCTTCCCTAAAACCTAACTCTTTTCCCCTATTACTACGCATAAAAAAAAAAAAAAAAACATCTTCTTCAAAATTCATCACTTGAATTTTGACTACTATTGTAATCACATGTACTATTTACCGATTTTTTTTATCAACTTTAGTCTTTATCTTGCAGAGTAAAATCTAGTTTTTATGCTATTGTACTTCTACTAGTTTCTTAACTTTGAAAAAAATTATGTATGTTCAATATTTTTTTTCTTCAAATTCTAGCCGATCTATGTCATATTGGAGATTTTGAGTTCGAATATAATATTACTATTTTGATTATAAATTGAAAAATATTAAGAAAAAATTTCTAACCCGATAAAAAAAAATCTAACAGAAAATGAAAGAGAATATGTAAAGAGAGTTGTGAAATAGTAAATATATAATAATTATATTAAATAACAGATTATTGTTAATTTTAGATATTGAGGGTATTTTAGGCAGTTTGTGATGTGTATTTAGTATAATATTAAAATGAAAAACTAGATGAGTAATGTATTAAGTAAATTGTGTGTATTAAGAGATTAGGGGTGTGTATTTAAAATTACTCGGGTAAGAAATATATTAAACATAAGTCAGAATAAGTCATTACATACCATTCCGCTGCCATCTATAAATATACAAGAAAATAGTGGTAGTACCCATGATGGTACATAGAAACTAAACCTATTCATTATACATTCAATACGTCGACTTGGTAGACTCCTCCTTTGGTACTAAGGTACTAGAAGAACTATAGACTTAGCCTTCCCAATTTAACTCTTTTCACCAGTGATTTAGTCGCATGTGGACCTTTATGGGTGTATAACACTAACTGCATGTTTTGTACCAAGGACTGTCTTAGCCATCGCTAATTCCTTAAGCAGTCCAGGACTATTGATGCTTGACTTATGCTAGCTAATATCTGACCCATGTTTGGTGCAGCTCATGACTAAATAGCAGAATAGTCCAAACAATGATATCCCATGTTTGATGATGTCTGAGATTAATTTTATGGACTCAAAAACATCTTATAACCTTACTTTCTAAGAAACAAATGGATTTGAAACAATTGTTCATAGACAACCAAAATAACCTTACTTTCTATTTTGCAAAATACAGAATTAACAACAAATTGTCTCTATCTTCAAATGCAAGGGCTCATGTTCTGCTTCTTCTTTCGCTCTTCCTATGAAAGTTGTGTTTGATGAGACTTGAAAAATCATCATTCAGCAAGATTTGGAGCTGGTTTTTAAGCTTCTTTTACATCAACTGTGCCAACAACAGGAACCGGCATACCTTGCTGCACAGAAAGCCATCTCAACTAAATAAAGTTCCTGAAAAAACTAAAAAGCTCAAGTCATAAATCCCAAAACCAAATTTGACATCACTCAGACAATCGTATACAATATAAAGCCAAGTAGGTCATGTTATTCACTCTCTAGTTACCTTATATATGCAGAAGCATATGCACAGCCTAAAACAAGTGAACAACAACAACAAAACTACACAGCAACTAAAACAAGTTCTCAAAGTCATCCACAGAACTACATAGCAAATAAAACAAGTCTACAAAGTCATCTACAAAACTACACAGCAATAAAACAAGTACACAACAACCTTAACCTATAGACAAATCATTCAAATCAGATCTCAACACTATATTCATTTCAGATGCAGTATTGCTAAATTCATGAAGAAGAAGAAACATAGAGAGTCAAAAACAAAAGACCTATGTTATATATACATGCTCAGACATCTTCTATAGTTTGTACGAGTCTATCCAAAAGCTCATATCATGTAACAAAATACCAGATTTAAGACCATGTATCAAAAGTTCAAGATAATTAACCTCTGATGCACAATTACATACAAGTATTGAGTAAGACTCAAAGATAGAAGTAACAAGTCTTTCAGAACAAGAAAAGATAGTTGATGGAAAAAATTTAGTATAGAAGATTATCAGCTGCAAAGCTAAAACAGTCCAGGATCAATAATATACCATAAAATCAAATTTAACGTGCTGTAAAATATTGTTGATATGTATGTTTCCTCGCACTAAAAGTATAGAAAGATCACTTCACTAGTGTAATAGTAGGATCCATCGACAAAATGTTCACTCATTGTCAACTATTGACATTTTCATATATAATTGAATAGATGACAAATCTAATATTCATCTTATATGACAGCATATAGAACAACCAGCGCCTGTAGCTCAGTGGATAGAGCGTCTGTTTCCTAAGCAGAAGGTCGTAGGTTCGACCCCTACCTGGCGCGTGTTGCTAACTAATTTTTTTTATTTATTCATTCCACTAATCTACTGTGTTGTTCCTTTTCTCAACTCAAATCCTTTCAAAACCTTCACTTTTTTTTCGGGGGGGCATCTTTCCTTACTCTTGTGGTCACTTCTATGATTAGCAGTCAAGAAATTCTAGCAAGTTGGAAGATCAGAAGGAGGTGGCGTCAAAGACTCATTTGGGCCTTCCCCATTGTCCACCAAAAATGCCATCTTCAGCCCCCATGTTGTGTGCACTTCTAGATGACAATGCAGAAACCAAATTCCTACAAACACCAAAATGATGATAAATTTCTGATCAATTAGAGTTCATCATTCAAAATTGTAAGCATTTTTGAATTAATATATAACTTTGCTCGTCAATGATAAGACTCAAAAGTTATTATAAGTAGTGTCGTTGTCACAACATTTATCTTATCTTAGTGTGAGATAATAATCACCTATACTCACTTTCCCTCTTCTTCCAACAATATATGGAGGTGTAAAATGATGTTATTTTTGATCTTCTTCATTTTTTAAGCCTCTTTCTAGTTTTGTATCAGAAGATGTTACTTGTTAGTTTAGTCCCACACTCCCACATAGCCCAAGTCCCTTTTGGAATATGTGATATGGCACAAAAACAGTCCCACTATTGAAGCTTTTGAAGAAGAGCAATAGTTGGCATCACAAAGCTAACACTTTCAATACATTACTAAATTGTTGTAGATATATTACCTGGGTTATCTGCCCTGAATCTGATTGCAGTCCATCCACCAGTTGGGACTGATACTGTGTTCCTCTCCACCGGATCAACGAGATTAAACGTTTTTGGGTCCTTGTCCGGATCAAAATTGCCTAATCCTGTCCCAACCACAAAGAAATTAAACCCATGAAGATGGATAGGATGACTCTCTGGTAGTATGATAGCAATGTCTTGTAACACAATCTGAACCGTCGAATTGTACCCCAGCCTATACAGCTTTGTGCCATTTGCAGTCTGGACGTTAACTGGAGGAGTGCCAGTGTAATCAAAAGGGTTTGGTGGCTTTGGTGGGAAGTCGAGTGTGTAGACTCCCTTTATGTGGTAGTAATAAGCTTGAAGAAGAGCTATAGTTGGCATCACAAAGCTAACATTATTGACAGAAGCCACTAGCTTGCTACCATTCACACATGTGTCACATGAATTAATACCAACTCCTACGGTGAGAAAGAGAGAGTGGTCTATGGTTAATGGGACATTAGCAGGGTGTTGTTTCGAGTCGAGGCTTCGAAGGGAGTCGATGAATGTGGCTGTTAATGGGGTTGCGTTTTGAGGAGGAATGCTGGTCAAGAATGTTGTGGAATTTCGAGGGGTGTGTTTGTATCGCAATGTAGCAATTGAGGTGAAGTTGTCAATGCCAATTGGGGCATCCATGAAAGGAGAGACTGATATTAAGTAATTGCCAATGTCTTTGTTTGTTTCTAAAAGTGCTGTTGTGGTTTGACCTGGACTGATGAATATCGTGTCGGTTTGGAATGGTTTCGTGTAGGAAGCATCGACTTCAACAACTGTTAGGTTGTGCCCGGCGATCTTGAAGAACAAGTCATCATTCAGTGCTGCGTTTATGATGCGTATCAAATAGGTCTTGCCACTTTCAACGTGTAAAGTGAAGCCTGCAAATGTGCAAGTACAAAACCATTACATTCCTCAAGTCGCTTCGCTTACAAACGAATGACAGTACTATTGTCCATGGACATTATGTTGTCGGATTGTCACCAATGATTTAGATGACAGTCTAACAATACAACATATAGAACATAACACGGTATAATAACATGTGTTCGAATTATTACGAAAAATGAAGTATACCCCATTTCAGTACCCTGAGAAGAGCAACCAGGAACGGGTCCTGGATGGCCGTTTATTGTGTGAGCATCAGAAATATTTGGTGGCAACCCAGATTGTGTAGACTCATCAACCACAGCTTCCACATCTGATTTCCACCACTCGGCTACAATTTCAATAGAATAACTGAAATCAAATTACCCAATTGTGCAACCACACATCATATTTTAAATTGAAAAGTTTGAGCACTTACATAATATGATGATTATTTCCTTTTGAGGTGTGGGAAAAGGGTAGGGAGTGCCTAGCTTGGGCAAGATGACAATGGCACCATGTAGTGTGGCTCTTAGCCACGAGTCATGAGCATGCCAAAGAAGTGTGCCTCTTTGTCCTGTAATCGTGAACTTGTAGATGAAATTTTGTCCAGGCTGTATTGGGCACTGTGTGATATATGCTGGTCCATCTGCCCAGCATGTTCCAAGTTGCTTCACTCCATGCCTAGTACCATCACAAAAAAATAGACATTAGCTATAAGAATGATGTATGTCAAAATAGTTTAATAGTTCTCACCAGTGGATTGTCACATTGCGATTGCCATGGTTGGTGACCCTGATGATTACAGTGTCATCTTCCCTAGCATATAGAGTTGGTCCGGGGAACTTTCCATTCACAGTAAGTATGGCCTTACTCGAACAGAGCTTTGTTGTGTTCTTCAGCACCACCTGCATATCAAGGTACATGAATTTCAGACTAAAACTTGTTCTTGGTTTTCCAGTTAGTTCCTCGATGAATGTACTTACCCTGAAGTTATAATGTCGAACCAACGACTCGACCATTAGTGCCGGGTAGATGAAAGCAACCAACAGAATCGCCTGAATCCGGGATGAGAACTTCATCTTTGCCAGCATACAGCCCCCAGAGGCTGTGTGTTAATACTAATGTGGTTTCTGAGTTATGTACTAGCTAGCTATAATTTTATGTACTGTACATCTTATGACTTGCTACCTTAATCTTATAAAGAAGGTGAAAATGATATTCTTTAATATGTGATAGGTACCTGAATGAGAAATGTGAGCCATATGTATTATTAATAGTTCTACTAGCTAAGTTTTCTTCTGAGTTACACAATATGCTTGAAATAGTAAACCGCGCAAGTACACAATTGAAGCAAAGCCAGCAGTGCCCAACCGTACAATGATATCTGTCTATCTATGCATCTGCATTTTGTTTAAACGTGCTCCTTTAGATCATGTTTGATTCTGGTAATGTTTTACCATATATTTGGACATATTTGCATGATTGAGTAATACTACGCACCTTTAGAAAAAGTATACCAAGTAGAATAAAGCTGAGAGATGGTTTTCAAGGAGTAGAGACTTGGAGGTAGCTTGCTCAAACAGAAATTTCTAATGAAGGCCCTTCCACCATTTTTGGTCTTTTTTCTTAAATATGAGGAATTAGACTTAACTTTTCATTTATATTTTGACATCTAAACGGTTCAGCGGTTCACCTTTAAGATAATAGATTAGTTTTGTAAATTTTTTAGCCAAATTGGTAATCGTGAAAATGTTTTAAGGATATGTGAAATATGAAATATATATTATTATATGTTGATAGGAGCATAAAGTGTGACGTTTTTAATACCTGGTCTTTATCATTTGCCTAAGTTAGTCTCTTAATATAACAGTACAGACAACAGGATCTCGATCTAAGTCTTATCATCTTACTTCCTTCGGATCAAATACAGGAGAGAAAAACCAACAGAAAGTATAACTAGTACTTGAAGAGAAGTACTTGACTAGTTAAACTGTGACCCTGCTACTGAGACTTTGCTGGATGCTTCTATAGCACCCTCAATCCTGTTAATACAAGATTTGTATAGAAATCCCAGATAGTCTATAATGCTATCCTCACATGTGCCTTGTAAGGGGTCTAGCTCATATGACCAATCGACTAGTGTCGAATCATTCCCATAATCTACAAGCTTAACTGAATTGACAGACCCATCTAAGCCTACATTGCTTGCTTCCAATTTGTAAACATATCTATGCTGTGGTATATCTATGGACACCAGCTTCTCTTTGATCCATGACCTTTCTCCATCTTCTTGGGGGAACATGAAGCCGGAGACTAGTCGAACATAACCAGGAACACCTTCCTCTCCAGCTAAATCGGTGCAGCGCTCAACCATTGGCATCCATTCTGCTAGTCTTTTGGTTTGTGACACCATGGACCAGACTTTTTCTATGGGAGCTTCAACAATCCCGCCAACTGATCCACGCCATTTCTCACTTCTAGCCTCGGAGGCCTGAAGAAAATGAGAACTTAAATGTAAATCACATAATTGCTTTATCATTTACCAATATGAAAAAGAGAACAAGTAGAATTCATACCATGGTTTTATTTGAGTCCTGATCACTTCAGTAGTTCTATCTCAAAATGATGGCAGAGGATGCACTAGGCTTATCAAAAGTGTATTGGAGACAGTATGCATAGTTTTTAGTGAAAAAGGACTCCCAGGAAACAATCATATGGTTTGGCTTCTATTTTTGTAAGAAAAAGACAAGGGGTTGGAGCTGATACTCCAAGGCTTATACTTAGGGATTTACAAATATGGAACTCAATCTTGGAATCAAGCTTTTATCTGATTATTTATTCAAGTCTTCCTTTTTGTTTTTTGTTTTTCTACAAAGATGCATGCCATTCAATGTAGTAAAAAAAAAATAGTAATCTGAAGTCTGAACCATTAAAATCAACTTGATTGATCAATCCACAGATTTTTAGCCTTGTAATTATTGTCCACCATCTTTGAGCATTTGTACAACATTACACAAATCTGTATGAATAGCTTTGATTGTTCTTTTTCCTCAGAGAAACAAAAAGAGAAAAAGGAAGGCATGAAAAGCAAAGGAAATAACTTAAGCAGCAGCTCCAACAGCCACACCTCCTTTGAGCCTGGATGAGCCGTATAGAGTTTCTTCGAACCGGATGATCTCATTCTTGGATCCATAAGCAACTTGAGTTCTTTCGTCGAGCTTTCCGATGACCTTGTCTAGCACAGACTGATGACCATCACTACTATAACCTCCAGCATTCTCAACCAATAACCCCAATGGAGCTACCTCAAACAACAGCCTGAGCTTGGCTTTGGTAGTTGGAGATATAACATTGGTGAAAACCCCTTTCTCCTTTACAATTATCTGCACACAAAGAAATCAAAATTCGTTTTATCATTCTTAAAGTACTAAAAGAAACTGATTAAGAAAGAGGTGTATAGATACCTGGTTGACATCTGGTACCATTCCTCCAGTGTATCTCAGTGTGTATTTCTCTTTGACATAGTAGTTGATCAACTATTAAAACAGAAAAAGTTATGAATGGATCTGTTTGATGGTTAGTTTACTGATGGGTACATTAAGGTAGAGAAATAAACCTTGTCATAGTCTGGATTATCAAATGTGGCTCTCAAATTTCCAGGAGAGAACATTTTCCCTTCTGATATCTCTGTTGTCTCTTTGACATGTTGCCACTTTCCTGACCAAGACAGGAGTCGGATGTCAAGTTAATCATCAAAAACTTGCATAAAGATGATAACCTTTTCTAGAATGTTATCATCAAGTAATTACGATGTTTCAAACTTTCAATGTTCTCACCTTCATCGAGAAGAAGGAACTCATGTGTTCCGGGGAAGCCCTTAATGGCAAGGACATAAGTAGTTCTAGGACCATAAATTCCCATGGCTGCAGCAACTTGGTCTGCCCCTGTTACACCAGTTAATTTATCTCCTGGCCACACCCCAAAGATGGTGCCCACAGTGAAGTTGGTGTCAACAATGCTGGAGCCGTCCAGTGGATCAAAAGCAACACTGAATCCACCTATTCATGTTACAAAAGCTCGTAATTAGGCGACCGAAAGATCATCCTTCATATGAAACGAGAAACTGAAGATCCGGGAGAAACTAACTATAAATTCTGATCATTATTCATCAATGAGTGATGCCAGGATTTGCACACCTTCAACTGGACCTCCCATGTCTTGGAGTTCTGGAACCTCTTCAGAGCAAGCGTATTTGCAGACATGCGAGTAAGTTAAGGCCTAAGCAGCAAAAATTGGAGCAGGTATTAATCTAGTTGCTGATGTTTGAAGTAAGATTCGGACATCAAAATGTACTAATGCTTTTCGAAGCGTTAAAAATAGTACTAATGTGTTGCACACTAAAAATACCAAAATGAGTTTCACTTAAAAGTGTGCAAATTCTCTTCCAAGATGATCTTACCTCAAACAGAAGTTTGTCGGCGAGCATATCTACCGCGAGCTGCTCATCCCCGAAAGAGTTAACACAGGCTGTTCCTCCACATGAAGCAGTTCTCACCTTGAAGGAAATAGTTCTAATTGCTTCCCCCATACACATCATCAACCTGATCAGCCCTTTATCCGGGGTTGCCTTTGTAAGGAACTCCTCCTACACTCGCAACAAAGTAGTACATATTCATCAACATATCTAACCCAAGTTTACACCTCAAATCAATCAGCATATCTAGAAGAAAAAAAAATTCGGTTTCAAACTCTAACTCACCAAGCTATCACCAATTTCACATTTGGTGACCAAAGAAGACTGTTTTGTCTTTGAAACCTTCAATGCTGATCTTGGCACTTGTCTTAGTGACTCCCCAAACAGGGAAGTTGATTTTAGGCTCTGCCAATATCATAATATAGAGACAAATAGAGAAGGGTCACATATTATCTTAGGGAAACTATGTGACCTTGAAATGCATGAACTTGTATACTTTGATACACAAACCTTGGAGCTGAAAGATGGAGAGATGGCGGATGGAGCAGCCAGTGCAGTCGAATGCTGCGTCGAAACACCGGGCAGGAATGCCCTAGCTGAACAGCAGGCTATGCTGGCCTCCATGGTTGAAAAAGAAAATCCAAAGGAAAGCAGGGTAGCTCAATGCAAAGAAAGAGCTAGCTAGCTACTTGCTTCAAGGTTTTGCTTGGTTCTGATGATTAACAACTTGCTAACTTAGCTCCTGCAGCGTTTGAGCTAGCAGTGGCTTGTTGGGGTGGAATACGAGCTAGATAGATAAGCAGTTAATGGAATATCAACACGTGGCGGATGCTGAGTAGATATGCTGGCAATCAGGGTTCTTTTTCATGGAGATGGATTAGGCATGGGTAGCTCATATGTGGCTCTGCTCTAGTTGATCGATCTGTGTGAAGAGAAGAGATAATGGTGGAGACTCTCTAAGCATTTTTGTAAGTTTGTGCCCAACGGTCTCTGTTCTGGTGACGTTTTGCCATTTAGTTTGTTATCACTTGAACGAACATAGTAGGGATCTCGGAATTTATTTTGAGGTTTTTACTCATAACTACAATGAGCTTTTACTTAATTACCATAAACAAAATCCGTAATATACAATTTTCATAAGATAGTCTACTAACGTCAGTAGCATACTGAGAAAATCTATAATATTTATTATATGCGGTACTACTAGTGATCAATAGTATACTCTAACATAATTGTACGCCTATCTTATATAAGAATATCTCGTAATTCGATTTATAAATTTTCATGTCAAGCAAATAAACCCTAGACCTTTTTTATGCTTTTATGCTTTTTGTACGTCAACCCTGTATAAAAATCTCTCATAACTCACTCATCTCTTTTTCCTGGTTTTTGAAGTTTCATTTTAAGAAAAATAAACCCTAGCCTAAACCCTAAACCCTTTTTATGTTTTTTATGCTTTTATGCTTTCAATAGCAGTGTGCGCTATTTACAGTTTATTTCTTGTACATCATGGTTCCAATTTTTATGTTAAACTTATCAGCTCTCAATAAACACAAATTTTTATTCATCTTGTATGAAATGTTCTCTTCTGACATTCAATCTTATTTGTTATTTATAGATAATAATGGTCAAACTATCCCAAAGTTAAAATTTCGCATCAAAAAAATGTTTTTGGATTAACAACATCCACGGTGTTTACTATTGTGTTGAAATCATTACACTCGTCCAGAAGTATAAAAGAGGCACTGACACTGATACATGTTGAAGTTCTTGAACGAGAGTACGAGACCACGTACTGCCATTGATAGGCTTCTAAGTAGCATCATAGAGAAAGTAATAGTATGCCTCTTCGATCGTTAATCCTTCTCAGCCTCATTGGCAGTATTCTACTTCTTGTTGATATTACTCAATCAGCTACTCAGGATCCCCGAAAGGTATATATATCTCCCAAAGTCTTGTTGGTCATAGTTAATCAATCAAATTAACTGACATTAGTTGACACATTTGACACGTAAAGTTTCAATCGATCAGTTCATTTGCGGCAAGCGTAGCTTTGTATCACTTGAAGTTAATCGATCTTGCAATCGATGCCGGCCTATGTAGTGTATATGGGTGACAAGCCAAAGAATGGGGTGCCAATAACACCTGATCATCATGTGAATATTCTACGAGACGTAGTTGACAACAATATTAACAACGATATTTCACATGAAGCACTGCTTGTTCACAGCTACAGGAGAAGTTTTCATGGATTTGCTGCGATGCTCACAGAAAAAGAAGCAGAAAAACTAGCTGGTATAACCCTACCTTTGCGTTCAATAAATACTACTAGTATTTGTACATGAATGGATCAGGTAGCGTACATATGTGTATTTAAGCTAGCTAGCTTGTGTTATATATCAAATGTATATGTACAGAATATGAAGGTGTAGTGTCTATCTTCCCAAGCAAAAAGAAGAGCTATAAAACAACAAGGTCTTGGGACTTCCTTGGGTTTCAACAAACAATTGAGAGAATGCCCCTTGAAAGGGAGATCATTATCGGTGTGATGGACACTGGAATTTGGCCAGAGGCAGAAAGCTTTAGTGATGTTGGTTTTAGCCCACCACCTAAGAAATGGAAAGGCATATGCCAAGGCAATAACAACTTCACCTGTAACAAGTATGCCAAAAATTGATCCATATATATAAGCCAGCCAACCACTGTACCAAACATATATGCACGTAAATAAACGTCGATTCCTTTTGTGCTGATATGAATTTGGTCTATTATCTTCACAGTAAGATCATCGGAGCACGGTATTACCTTCCTTCTGGATCCTCCAACTCAGAAGACTTGACAGACGAATTTGAGTCTCCAAGAGACGCCAATGGACATGGAACTCACACAGCATCTACAGCAGCTGGGAACTTGGTGAGAAATGCGAGCCAAAGTGGATCAGGGTTTGGAACAGCAAGAGGAGGAGTGCCATCAGCACATATTGCGGTTTACAAAGTATGCTGGGGGGAGCAGCATTGTGATGATGCTGATATTCTAAGGGCATTCGATGATGCCATTGATGATGGTGTTGACATCATCTCTGCTTCTCTCGGAGGCTCCGTTTCAGAAGATTATTTGACTGATTCAGTAGCAATTGGGTCATTTCACGCTATGAGAAGTGGGATCTTTGTTTCGAATGCCGCTGGTAACGATTGTCCGAAAAGAAAAACTGTGGAAGCCTTGGCACCACGGCTTCTTTCTGTAGCTGCTTCCAGCATTAACCGCAAGTTCATCACTAAAGTTCAATTGGGTAATGGTAAAATCTATGAGGTTAGTTATTTAAATATAGCTTTGCAGCTGCTATATATTCATACGTAGTTAATTAATACTTGTCTGTTAATTTCTGTTTGTGTGTTAACTACTGCTAGGGACTTTTACCGAACTCGAAAGACCTCGAGGGTAAATTCTATAATTTAGTTTGTGGAGGCAACGTACCCAATGAAATAGAAGGTGGTAACAGTAGGTATTTTTCTTCTTTGCAATTTGGACTTGCATGGGGTCATCCATTATATATATATATTGCAGTTATTGTTTACCAAACAGTTTAGATAAAGAAAAGATCAAGGGTAAAATTGTGCTATGTGATTATGGCCCTGCTCAAGATACGAGCGACAATGGCGACGGTGCCATAGAAGGAGGTGCGGTCGGAGTTATTCTAACAAGCGATCAACATTCTGAACAGCTCTCACAATCAGACTATCACTTTCCTGTAGCTACTGTAGGACTTGAAGAAAATAGCAACATTTACAACTACATCAACCAAACGAGGTAATGTAGAACTGAGAAAAAAAAGAAAAAACACTCAAGTGACGGTGAATATTAATATGACATGCATGTTAATTAATCTTGATTGTGATAGTAACCCAACTGCAACACTTTGGAAAAGTGAAGAGATTGATGATGTATTGTCTCCATACATAACCATGTTCTCATCAAGAGGTCCAAATCCTTTGAATCCCAACATTCTCAAGGTGACTAGCTCTTGGTTCTAGCTACCATATTGATGAAATCTTAGTTTAGCAAGAAGAATGATCGATAATGCAGGTGATGAAGTGAAACATTGTTTAACTTACGGCCTTCTGCAGCCAGATTTAGCGGCTCCAGGAAGTAACATTCTAGCAGCAATTCCCCCAAATGATCGAGATAATGGTAACACTAGATTTGAATTGATGTCTGGGACATCAATGGCGTGCCCCCATGCTTCGGGAGTTGCTGCATACGTCAAATCAATCCACCCAGAATGGTCACCAGCAGCTATCCTATCGGCTCTCATCACTACAGGTTTGTTTTTACAATAGTGTTCACCTTGTTAGTTACACCAACTAAGAGAATCATGGTCAATCACTATTGGATTTATATCTAAATGTTGAAAAAAATATTTCTCTCCTGAATATCTTCTTTATAATTTGCAAAGAAGAGGTTTATATCTGTTAAGGGAGAATAATGTTATGCTGAAACCCAGCTAACCATCCTTGTGCATTTCCAATCTTCTGCAGTTAAACCTATGAGTGTCCATACCACCCCGCACGCTGAATTCGCATATGGAGCTGGCCTAATAAACCCTTATCGGGCTCCATTTCCTGGTTTGGTATATGATCTTGAACTACAAGACTACATAGATTTTTTGTGTTCAAAAGGATACCGCGGAAAGGAATTAGAAGACATAACCAAGGACAAGACTATCTCACGCTCATCAAAATCTACTAATGAAACAACCTACAATCTGAACTACGCTTCTATTGCTCTTTGTATCAAGGATCCGGAATCATTTAGTGGGATCTTCCATAGGACTGTCACTAATGTTGGATCGCCGAATTCCAGATACAAAGCTTAAGTGATGGACTTCTAATTCAGGTCAGGAGCCCCATTGTTGTCGACACATGGACTTCTAATTCAGAGGCGTGTGACTATGTGGTGTATTAACAAAATAAGTGAAATGTCTACACTGCCCTCGAATTGTGGTTTTATGAAAATGGGTGTGCCTTTTATTTAATCATTCTTTTTCCCCGTGAAGTAGTCTTGAAGATGTATTTTTGGGAGTTTGGGTGTCAGCCTTCTCCAAGCAGAAACAAAAGCTTTGGATTTTTATAGCTTGCACTCTAATCTGGTATATTTGGATCACTAGAAATCTGCTGCGTTTTGAAGGTAATGTTTTTGATGCTTTAGATGCCCAGCGTCATCTTCTGGATTTGTTCAAGGAATCGGTTAGGCAATCTTTTCATACCTACAAAAACCATACAGTTGTTTCTGTTTACTCTATGCTTGGTATCTCACAATTATCGGCCAATGCTCCTAGTTTCATTCCTCAGTATGGACAATGATATGAAGCTACTGACTGATGTTTTTTATGGTCCACATTTGTGGGACTGTATGCATGTAAGATTAAACATTTGTTTATCATCTCTAGTTAGAGAATTGCATGATACCGGAGGTCAGGTTTTTGTCCCCCTCCTTCTTTGTATTACCTTTATATTTTTTAATAAAATAGGGGGCTGATTACCCTAAAAAAAAAAAAAAGAAAAAAAAAAGTGAAATCAAAAGCTTAATATTGAAAATCTTAAGCAATCTTGATGTTGTTGTTTATCTTTAATTTGATAAGAAACAAACAATTAAAGAGACAAACCTCTCAGACAACCCCGAATTCACATCATCAAATAAGACAGCTAGCTGCAGTTAGTGGGAATGTAGCTAGCTAGCCATGTGCGTCCATCAGAGAGAAGATGACGTTCATGAGCAATTGAACCCGCTACCAAATTTGCTTCTCTAGATACATGTATAAAGCCGATTGAAGTAAACGATCTTGCAATGTTTATATATATAGGCCATGAAAATATATAATCTTCCTGGTGGCCTATTTGAAGCAGCTGATGAATATAACAGGATTTATGTGTATGCTGGTGGACTTGCATTACGAACCAAAGATTGAGCTACTGAGTTATAAACCGTGCAACGATCGGAGCAAGGCGAGTAGACTCGGCCGTGAATGCAAATTTAAGGGAAAACCAGTGGAAGTTCTTTCAAACTTTGATTGCAGAAAAGCAACTGGTTTTGGCTGGTCAGGAAATCATATTATTGGATCAAATATTCAGGGGACCCTGAAGACTTGCCATTGGAAAACAGCTAGCTCTTCCTATTTGTGAATTGTGATCATCATCATTATGCCCATTTGTCTCTAAAGATGGTGACAAGTGACAACTTTCGCGACAAGAATCATTTTCATGTGACCTGGCTGGATATGATCACAAAGAAAGAAAAATTTAGATGATTGAGTAATATTATAGATCATACACGGGCAATCTGTGCCTTCTATTTTGTAGATATGAAAACTGTGCTGGGTTTCTTATTATTACTGGACATACCAGACAGTTGTCATACAGAATCAGTGGCTAAAGGTTAATGATTGGATTACAAGAACATATGTGTTAAAATTGCTCATAGTCTTTCTCAACCCTGTTGCTAATGAAAAAGGAGAGTGCAAATACATATCAATCAACCGAATTGATTGTGATTCAAGTGGGGATTCCTCTAATTCTGTTGGATATTGAAGACAGCGACACAAATACACAGATATGTGTAGAAGATAAGCACTCTTTTTGTTTTTTGGAAAGAATAATAATTGATTTTTTCTATTACAATTCAGCAGGAGGAGGAGGACAAGGACTTTCCATACCCAGACACATATTTGGATATGCACTGTTGAGTTTATTTGGGAAAAACTACCCTTAACTCTTTTAGTACAAAGACTGAAAGGATCCCTGTAGAAACATCATTAGTAGCTTTGTTTCAGGAAACTTCCTGATGAAAAAGAAAGAGAGAGCAGGGTAGTCCTGTGATTTGGTTCAGAGAACTCCATCAATGTATATCAGAGGTGATTCTTCATTTCTACTCTTCTTTCTTATTCTTACTCACTGTCTCTGTTGCTTGGTCATTTGAAAGCCATCAGATTTGACTGAATTCTTAAATAGATGATTAACAGGTTGTATTATTGGTTTTCATGGATGACTTTCTGGGCTGCATTTGTTGTTTGATGGACATAACTAATCTTGGATTATGTAGTGAAATGACTGGTTTGCCATACTGTAATCATCAGCTGGTTGAGAGTATTATATGTCTGATGATCTAATCAGTACAAGATATAGTTGACCCAGCTGATCATTTCATCTATTTTATATGAACTTGAATCACAAGGTTTAAGATTTTCCAAATCTGGTGGATTTTGGATTGCTGAAATGAACTAAATTAGCTACATATTCAAATGGGTACTCTCACTACTGTGTACAGTAATTTTGGATTCTTTGCATGTAATAAGATGGAAATTTGGATTCTTTTCTTCTTCTTTTTTGGAGAGAATTTGGAGTCTGAGATATGCTTTTGGTAGCTAAGTCTTACACTGGTGTTTGATTTGTCACTTTGTAAATTGCAGGTGACCCTTCTATGAACTGGAAGGGGACCTTTGGTTCTTTTGCAGACTAATTGAGCCGGCGTTTGCATCTTTGGGCTATAACCATGTCTGCTTATGGCCACCATATGGAGCAGGAGTACTCCGCCCAGAGTCTTTCAAGTCGTGAAGGTTCTGGTATGTGACACCATTCTACAAATTTAATTAGGCTTGTCATAAACTTCGGTGATGGTGTGATACTGTGATTCTTATTGAAAAACTTTTGTGCTACAAAACAGCGTATTTGGAAATGAAAAAAAAAATGCCGTGTTCCGAAACTGGAAAACTAGAATAAATATTTGTGTAAACCCCCTTCTGCCTTTGAAATCTTTTCTCTTCTGCTGTATGATGTGGTGTGTGACTGCTGCTTGGGTAGACTAGTGAAAGATTTTAGCTTTAGACCATAAACAAAAGCAGGTTGACCTTGAGTAATCAACTCATGATCTTGTTCATGGACACAGAGAGGGCAAGCAGTTATGAAATGGAGTCAGGGTTCTACATGTCATCATTTGCTACAACGATCTTCATTGCTTCACTCGTTACAGTCGGGTTATTATTCACCACTTTGCTGATTGCACTGACGGTAATGCTGCAGTCTTGTGAAAGCAAGAGCCGTGGAATTGTTGAGGCTCAGAAAGGAAGTTACGATTCAAATTACTGCCATCTCTTCTCTCTGCATATGGAACTCAACAACTTTGAGGCAGATCAGTTCCCTTCAGTATGCAGGGTCGTTGCTCTTCAATACATCAAAGAAGGTCAATATGCAAGAGATTTAAATTCTACCATGTGGATGGTTGATGACTATTTTGGTAGTATTACCCCGCAACATGAGGGGGATGTTGTGTTGATGGACGTTGATGACATTCTTTCTTCAGACCCCCAGTATAGTAATGTTTCCATGCACCGGTAATCTTCCTTCTAATATTTACGGAATTGTTCTTATCTGGTGTTTTATGAATTTGATTAGCCATGTTTACTGAATTCTAAAGAATGGTCTTTTTGCCAGATATGATCACTATGGTTGTAGTGATTGTGTGGAAGAGGCAAAGCATCTGAAGCACATGCTTATTCTCAGACTATACATGAAGCTTCATGCTAATGGATGGCCTTTGATTTTGTTATCAAGAAAGCCAGAGACACATAGGAATACCTCCGTAGAGTACCTTGTAACTGCAGGATTCACAGCTTGGTCTTCATTGATTTTGAGGTATTGTTCAAGTCTTCAGATTCATCAGAACCATGAACGTTTAAGTCTAAAATAGCCAAATTTCCATTGTTTACCTTGAGCCATTACCATAACAAATAAATCCTGTATTCGATCTTTTCATGTTGTAATGCTGATTGATATGGATAGCAGATCAGAAGCTGAACTGCATATGGATAGCAGTGACTACTTCTCTAGACGAAGGGCTACAATGCAGAGAGAAGGTTTTCGCATAATGAGCATTATAAGCAGTCACATGGATGCTCTAAGAGGGCCACTTTTAGGAAAGCGAATTTTTAAGCTTCCGAACCCACTATATCACAATCTTGAACATCGAATTGAGGACATACATACACCAAAATAGATCATTAAGTATCATCCTGTACTTAATACACATTGCTTTATATTCTGAAGCAGCCATGTAAATATCATTGTTGCTGCTTTAGAGTACTTGTGGTCAAGATATGTCATATACAAATATAGTTGCAACTATTGTAAGCATTCTTCATGGATTGTATAAGTTTTGCCAAAAATATAGTACATGGTTGCTCTTAAGATTGTGTACTCATTTTTATTGAGTTCATCACTACACTTCATCACAAGCTCACATGAGAATTTGCTTACAGACAACCCAAAACCTTACCAAAAACTTATTTTCCTAATCATTAGTGATGATTCAAGAAAATGCTACTTGCAAGAGCCGCCTAATAATTTGAACCAAAGATCAAGAGAAATCTGATATCCAAAAGAACACCGATAAAGTCGAAAGAAAACAAGCATCCAGTATGTTACACCAAAGGCGAACCAACTGATTGCAGCCGCTGCAACCATGCAATCCTTACATTAGGCTTTTTCAGTTGAAGAAATATTTCCCTGTATTCCTTTTTCAGGAATACATCTAGTGCAAACAGATAGAGATCACTTCCTTGTACAACTTCCTCCATGGCATCAAGACAGTCGATGCACTCTCCAATGCTATAAGTGAGCTTGGCTTGTCTAAAGGAAATTGGTACAGCATCAAAATGTTCAATGTTCCCAGCTTGGTTCCCCATGCTACGTTCGTCTATGTTCAAAACAGATGCACTTGAATTCTCATTATACTTGCTCCGCTTAGTTGGAGGTTCTGTGACTTCTGTCTCGCCAGTAACCGTTGTTCCATCAAATATGATTTCCAGTTTGTCAGTGAACTGAAGTTCTTTGTATCTAAAAGGTGCAGCTTCCGGGTTTGTCTGTAGCAAAACAAAACCAATATGCTTTACCAGCCTGAGAGGTCATTAAAATATATCCACCAAGCGTTCAATCAAATGGAAATACTTACATATTATACCTCCAAGTAGTTGGCCCAAACTTCTTCAGTTGCACCAAATTTTTTCGTCTTTGGATCCCATCCCATGGTACTTGTTCCAATAAGCTTAGACCAGACTCTCCATTGTTCCTTGGTGATATCCCAATGATTCTTCAACTGTAACCTATTATAACCAAGGCCTGTTCTTTGTTGAAAGGAATCGATAATAGTCTTCCAAGCATCCCTGGTGAAATGTGTCCTAGGCTTGTTACCCTTTAATGTCTCTTCTACACATAGATCCAGAAATGCTCTATGGAATGCTGGTGTCCAAACGGCCTTTGCCCTTGTCTGGGATGAGCTAGATAAACTAGGTTCACTAGCAATTGCCCTATGGTTTCTTAAATCAGACTGAACCATTTCAGCACTCCGTACAGGTGGAATGGCATGAAAACCATGCTCATCCTCAACAGCAAAGAGATGTTCATCCTCGGTACCAAAAAGATGCTCATCCTCCCCCTCCACATTAGCGAAATCTTGTTCTTCCGATTGCATAAAGGAACTGTCAGATTTATCATTCTGCTTCTTACGAGAATAAGAGATCTCCATACCATCAGCATCTATAACTCCGGCAAAAATGAGCTCCAATTTGTCAGGGAAGGGGAGTTCTTTGTACTGAAACTGTGCGGCTTCAGGGTAAACCTGCAACAAAGAACTTGCAATTACTAATCTCATTTCACGAACATACTCCCTGGTCTCTTTCTTTAACATCGCAACACTAGCTACTGTGAATCATAAACATACCTGTACATAATTAACCCAATCATTCGCACTTGCACCAAACTTGTTGGTACTCGGATCCCATTTCATATTACATTCAGCAACTACCTTAATCCACACTTTCCACTGCTTCTTTGTAAAATCCCAGTGATTCTTCAACTGTTTCTTAGTATACCTCACACCGGTCTTCTCATAAAACGATTCCACGATATTCATCCAACCCTCCTTATTAAAATGTGTCCCCGGCCTATTCCCTTTCGAAACCTCATCTAGACAAAGATCAAAGAATATTTTGCGGTGCGCAGGGGACCAAGTAGCTTTCTGGGTTGATGAGCCAACCATCTACAAACCCCAATTGTTCTGCCATTACATATAATCATAATTCGATTAATTTCATACTATACCATAGCAACAAATGTAAGAACAAATGTAAGAGCCTATGAATCTCTTTCATAACCCCAAATTGATTAGTGCTGGAAATGCAATGAAGAAACTAAAAGGCAAACTATCCAGATTGGGGTTCAGTTAGTACATTTTTCCAGCAAACCAAAGATGAAAACTTTATGAACCCAAACTATAAAATGTAATGAAAACATAAAACCCAGATGAAATTGGATTGCATACAATCAGATCAAACAGAGACCTTTAAAATTTACAGTAATTCTGGAGCTTAATTACATGCATATGTAGGAACAATCTTTGTGAATCTAAAATAAAAGTTGAAACGAAATAAATTAGATTAGTAATGCAGAAAAAACTGAAATAGGGAGAGAGAAATTCCATACCTGCGATTAAAAGGGCGGCAATTGCACTTTGCAGTTGTACGCATTAATATTTGGGGAAGAAGATGAAGATGGTCTCACTGTAGCTGCAAACGACGTCGTGTTGTATTCCGCTAAGCCAATTTTCTCTCTTTAAATTGGCGACCGGGTTAGTATATCTTTTCGTCTTAAATAGTTGGCCCCCGACCCGACTAGGCCCATGGAACCTCGATCCGCCTGGCCTCATCTGTTGTCCGCCTAGCCCGCAAAAAGACCATTCCGACTTATATATATATTTTTTTTAATTTTTTTTTATTTTCAATATGTTCATTACCAGTTAGCTCCCAAGTCATCTATCTTGGACAGATTTAAGGACAGCCTCGCGTAGCTCGGATTTCAGGTGTCAATGCCATTTTCATCTTTATTATTTCTGTCAGACATTGGAATAATTCAGGTTCTGAATTCGAATATAAAGCTAAGATTTGGTTCAATTAGGAATTTGTAAAGTATTCCAGGGATTATAACTTCACAAAGTTTGTGCCTTTCTGTAGAGTACAATTTATGAAGATTGTATTCTACACAGGTATTCTACTTCCCTTTCATATGTTGCGAAATTTGGAATGGCTTCTGCATATTGTTAGGCTTTGCTCATAGCAAATGTTATATACACGCATTTTTTACACGAATACAGGCATTGACTAGGCCACTGTCCTTTGTTATAAGGTTTAGATACAAATGATAAAATGGACCTCAAAATTGTCAGACTAGCTCAGAAGAATCAAGCAAGTAATTGCAACAAGTCACAGCTATGAAACCTTACCTCTTCAAGTATATTCATCATCAATCAATTGAATAAGTTAGCTACAGATAGAGAAGAGGGTACTGATATCTCAGCTCCACAGTAAGGGGATTAGTAGTGTTTATAAGGAAAGAGAATAAGAGATGAGGGTGGGTAATTAAGTGGGTTGTGTGGTGAAGTTTAAAAGGGATATTCTTTGATATGATCACCAGCATTATTCAAACTTCATTACTTGGTTCTGTAGCAAAACAAATTGAAGTGGTTGGTTTTCAGATCTTTCATTGCTTTTACTCTCCTGCAGGCCCCTTCTACTTTGGGACACTTGACCATACAATATCATATGAGTTATGCATGAAATGATGAAATCACAAAAGGCAAAGCTAGATGAACAGTTCTGCATGCAAGAAGAACAGTATTCCATGCTATAAGATCAGCAGATTATCGAATCCCTTCATTAGTCAGCAACTTAATACTGCTGTAAGCTACTGACTCAATAATGCTGATGTTAAGATGTGTTTGCTGTTTCAATAATCACTCATTTAACCCTTTTGAATGCTTTGACAGTGATTTCATTAGTTAACTAGCAACTGAATTGGTGAATATTAAGCGGCAAGGGATATAAGCGATGAATCCTACAATCCACAATAGGAGATCATATGGAGCTTGAGGGATGCAAAACATCAATTGTGTTTTTCTATCCATAAATTGTTTGACTACAATGACAGAAGTTAGTGGATATTTGTCGTAACTCTTGTCACATTCATTGATCTTCTCACATACAACCCACCCAAGGGCGGATCCAGGAATTGAAACCGGGTGGGATTTGAAAATCAATTACATGAAAAAATTCGACTCATATAATTGATTTTCAAGTCCCACTCAGTTTCAATTCCGGTATACTTTGCTGTATTTTTCGTGGATATTTGTCGCAACTCTTGTCACATTCATTGATCTTCTCACTTTCATTTTCCTCTGGAACTGCAGGTTTAACTGCATTGGTGTCATTAAACATTTCAAATTCACGCATTATCTGTTAGAATTCCATACCAAATAATGATTAATAATGTTATTTTAGGTTTTCCTATGTAGAAATTGTGAGGGGGTTTCTATAACCTAGGTGAAGCTTCATGAACCTTGAAGCTTGTGCAGGCTTCTAGACAAATGACACTAGTGGAAAAAAGCTCTTAGGCGACGGAATTAAAACAATTTCTTAGGCGATGGAAAATATACTTGGGCGACGAAATCATTTTTATAAAAAAAATAAATAAAAAAATGTATTCACTTAGGCGACGGAAATTTACGTAAGCGACGGAAGTATTATTTTTAAAAAATAAATAAATTACTTAGGCGACGAATTGAGACAATTCCGTCGCCTAAGGTTTAGCCGCCAAAATTTGAGAAAATTTCAAACGATTTTTTTTGAAAATTTACCCAATTCTTCTACTCCTCCTTCTTACACTCTTTATCTTTCTTCTACTCCTCAGTCTTGCTTCTACTCCCACAGCCGCGCTACACCGTTGTTTTAGCCTCCCCCGCCGCACCCTCTCCTGCATCGTCTCCACTCTCCCCCGCCTCGCCGATCCAACTCAGATCCACACCGAGTCAACCATGCCGCACCCTCTCTTGCAGGAGGCGTTGTGCCGGAGACTCTCCGAGATCGCGCTGGTACTCCTCAAGCTCCACCACCGCTCCACTCTATTTTGCAGATCGGCGTCGACTTCTCCAAGGCTGACCTCCCTAGCCCAGATCGATGCCCGCTTCTTCAAGGCCGACCTCCGGCCCTAACCCAGACCAGCGTCGACTTTGCTCTCTCCTCCGCTGCCTCTCCTCCACCACCACTCAACGTCACTCACCATCTCTCCCATGTTCGCCGGCAAGACCACCGCTCTCCTACGTCGTTAGCCAAGTACATGAGGCGGACACGCGGGTTGATGACGCCGTTGTCGTCGTCAACGGCGCCCTGGTCGGCCGAGAGTGAAGTGGGCTGTGGCGGTCTTTTAAAATTTTTTTTTTTCAGCCTTAGCGACGGAATCCAATAATTTCGTAGCCCAGATCGATGCCCGCTTCTTCAAGGCCGACCTCCGGCCCTAACCCAGACCGGCGTCGACTTTGCTCTCTCCTCCGCTGCCTCTCCTCCACCACCACTCAACGTCACTCACCATCTCTCCCATGTTCGCCGGCAAGACCACCGCTCTCCTACGTCGTTAGCCAAGTACATGAGGCGGACACGCGGGTTGATGACGCCGTTGTCGTCGTCAACGGCGCCCTGGTCGTCGTCAACGGCGCCCTGGTCGGCCGAGAGTGAAGTGGGCTGTGGCGGTCTTTTTAAAAAATTTTTTTTCAGCCTTAGCGACGGAATCCAATAATTTCGTAGGGGAAAAACAATTTTTTTTTGTCATTAAACATTATTCATCGCCTAAGTACTTAAGCGACGGAAGTTTTTCGTCTCCTAAGTACTTAGGAGACGGAAACAATTCCATGGCCTAAGTCATTTTCACTCGACGGAACTCAATTTTTCGTCGCCCAGACACCTACCTCACGCCACTTAGGCGACGAATCTTAGGCGACGAAATTTCCGTCGCCTAAGTACTTAGGAGACGAATTTTGTTACTTAGGAGATGCAACTATTCCGTCGCCTAAGTGACTTTTTCCAGTAACGTGGTGAAAGCTCTTAAATAAAGAAAAGTGTGGAAGCTTCATGAAGTTCCATGATCCCAAGAAAAGTATGGAAGGTTCATGAATGTGCAAATTGTTGAAAGAGTCTAGAGAGTTCCTCCATGGCCTATAAAAGGAGAGGCCATTTACCCATTCAATTGAGGATTCAAGCTTGAAGTCATCATCTTCCAAGTAGAGAAGAGTGTCCACTCTAACTAGAGAGTGTAGTGTTGTAGGTGTGAGAGAGTGTTTCCTTCAAATGTGTTTTTGAAGTTGTCTACCTCTTGTGTACCCACCATTTGATAGTGGAAGTTCTTGTTGTTGCTGCCCCGTGGACGTAGGCAAATTGTCGAACCACGTTACATCCGGTGTTCTTTTTCCTTTACTCTTTTGCTTCCTTGTTTACTCATACTTTATGTGTTTAAGTTTATACTTCCATTATTTCTATTTTTACCCAACATTATCGATGAGGGATTGCATTATTTAAAGCCTTTGAAGAATCTTCTTTCCTTACCCTTGGAGTCCAGTATGGTGACTGCATCTGAAATTAGGAACCTACAGCCCTCCCTAATTTAGTAAGCTTTCGACCAGAATAGATTGAAGGCTGGAAGCTTTGTCCATTTCGGATAGCATCGTGTACAGGCTAATAATTGCATATAGATATATGAAGGGCGAGAATGTCTGTATGGGTAGGCGCATTTTGATTATTGTACATATGGCTTATGTCTGTCTTGGAGAGTATCCCTTTAATGCTTTGTAATTGTAATAAAAATAGAATAAACACTACCTATTCTTTCCTGAAAAAGAAAAAAATAAGCACCACCTATTCTTAATTTCCTTGTTTCACTACCTATTCTTTCCTCGTCCCCTCAAAAAAAAAAAAAAGAATTTGGCTTCTCTGCTTGGATTTATATTGCTTGGTTTTGCTTGAATGACTTATAACCATTGGATTGAGTACAATCTGGGACCACCATGTCATCCTTATGTCATTCTTACTTCATCTAATGGTTATAAGACATCCAAACAGAGAATCTGGATCCAAAAAAAAAAACTACCTATTCTTTCTCGTTTCACTTCTAAATTTTTTTAATTTATATATATATATATATATATATATTTACTTGTATACCACTTGTCTTCGTCAAATCATTCTTCTCCTATATGATTAGAAACATTGAGTCGGTACTTTTAAATGTTAGAAGGTATTATACGAAAAATAGATTTGGGAGGAAATCCATGTGGCCAATTGAAGTCGCGTACTCTCGGATCTTCTCTCCTTTAGAAAATGGAGAAGCAAACCAGCCACTCATTCACCTCCCTCCCTTATTTATATACAACACAATCACATTGAAATTAAAATATAAATAAAAATAGATTGATCTTTATTGAATAATGGTGGGTTGAATAACAACAACAAATCTGGGCATATCCTTCTCACACAAAAAAAAAAACAAAGATAAATGAAGAAAACTCTATTTTATTTTTCCCGCGCTCTTGAACATCACTCTCTCAAAATCAACATCTCATCCATCACCTGCTTCAACTTGAGTAGCACGAACTCTGATACTCCACTGGCACTTTCACAATTCAACACGCAGATAGTAGTCTTCTGCTTGCTGCTCACCATGTGCCTCACCTCCTCCCCCAACCTATTATCCCTCTTTACGAATTCCTTTTTTATCAGTTGATTTGCTTTGTGTACCTCGTTGTCAGTCATCTCTACCGATGGTATTTCATATTTGCTCAGGTCGGAAGGCCAAACACCGAGCCAAATCAAATTTCGGTTAGCCAAATGCTTGGAATCGAAGGCCATATTGGCCGACCCGTACTTGTAGACTGTGTAAATCTCAATTCCATTAGGATCGCAGTCCGACAGATAAAGCAGGGCAACCCCAAGCTTCTGTGATACATACCTGCTAAACTCTCTTACATTCACATCGGGCATTCCCCTCCCCGTCATTAATAAACATTGATAACGATTGTGAAAGTTGGATGTAGCCAATATAGAGTAAACCGCAAGACTCTCTACTATCAAGACAAACCTGACGCGGGGGCTTACCATCTCACTAATCGTTCGCATATTATTCGGAACAGGGACACCATGTTTTGGTTGGACGGCATCATTTAATTCCAAGTTGCAGTCCACATGCATTACGCCGTGAAGAGTATATGTCAGGGGACCGATCACTGAACCCGCGTCCCCTGGAAAGACAATTCAATTGGGCACGATCCACCTCTAGTTTAGAGGCTAAGTGCCTGATGATAAAATCAGAGCGTTTTTGTGATCCGTAAACGTCCTCAGCTGTGTAGAACATACCTCTAGTGGTGTTCATCGAGCCCTCTTCAATCATGTTTGCAACAATTTGGAGAGCTCGCCTGTAGGCTTTCACGGTCTCTTCCTTTGGCGTGCAGACAAAGTCTCTGTTTTTGAGAGAGTAACAGAGCGAATCCTCGTCAAACTTAACGTTTTTATTTCTATGATCAACCAATCTAAGTGTACCCTCGTCACATTCTCTCTGCTGTACCCGGATTTTCGCCAATAAATCCTTGTTCGACACAGCCGACGGCCTCTCGGGGAGGGCACGGGAAAAGGACTCCAACTTCAAGGCTCGGAACGAAACAATTGTTCCTTCCAAATCTATCTTCTCGACCTACGGAATGGACCAGCTCCGACTTTCTTTCCTCATTGTTGGGCTTGAGCTCATCGACTTTGTTCGCTCTTTAGCAGTAGAGCTCCTACTTCTGCTCCTTCGACTTTCTTTCCTCTCTGTTCGGCTTGAACTCCTACTTCTGTTCCTCTTCTTTGTTTCTTCGGTGGCCATGGCTATACAGAGGAGGAGATCTGAATGTTTTTTTTGTGCTGCAAGTTATCTTCCTCTTCCTTCGACTTATATGAATGAGCTGCCTCCCTAGAGTTCTCCTTACTCGAATAGGGATACCAATCTCCTTACTCGAATAGGGATACCGATCTCCCTAGAGTAAAGACTTTCACTAACACGGTCAAAAGTAAATGTTCAAACAATATGGTTAAACTTGATTGTTTGTTTGTTTGTTTGCAGGGAGGTTCTTATAATTTCAACCTAAATGTTTGTAATGCTTTTAGAACTTGACATGTATTATGGGTTCTCTGCTGTGATTGCTATAGTGGAGACTGCTCCCTGTTAGCATTGAACCCGCCAAGAGTGATTTGAGTATTTGGAATATTGAGGAGTATGGTATTGGACTCAAGTTGGGAGGAAGATTTTAAGCAAGGTTGAGACCTGAGTATTGCTGTGGTGAAAATTATTGGACTCAAGTTGTCAGCATACACCTGAAGAGTTTATGTCAAGGTTGAGACCTCTCTAAACATTTCAGAGAATGGAGGTTTTATGAATCTTGGCCGGAACGTATTGGCATTGTATAGTTCCAAAGATGAGAGATTTAAAGTTGTTGTTTTGACTCATGATAGCTTTGATACATCTATTTATAAAGAGAATTTACGTCCACCAGTGACAGGCAATGATAAGCTTTTCCTTCCCCTGCTCTTCTACGTAGTCCTAGGCCTTTGCCATTTTCTTACTTGAGCTGCGGATCTTTCAATGTGAACTCTTTTCACTTTTAGCCATATTACTAATACTACTCGAAAGTAAAATTTCATTGTTGTTTTGATAGGGAGGAGCGAATTAGACGCATATCCATGAACACCAACACCTCCAAATTACTCGCATTGTGAAAGGTGCAAGCGAATACAAGATCACAACAGGTTGGCTATCATTAGTATTCACAAAATTCTCTGAATTCATGAAAACGTTGCTCAGGGATTGGACTCGCTGTCTGTGACCATAACTACCTGCTTAATCTCAGATTCTTCATCCTCAGCGTTTGTTTCCTTGGGAAGAACATTACAATCAATGGTATTGCCATACTGGTATCTCTGCTTGCAATAATATGTTGGTTGAAGGTATTCAATTAATGGTATTGCCATTAGATTCACTATACAGAAAGACATAAAGGGAAAGAAGAGATAGGTAGGGTCTTACCGATGATTGCAAAGCGTGAGGCATTGATTTCTAACTGGATGATTGCAAAGCGTGAGGCATTGATTTCTAACTGCATACTTGCAACTTGCAAGTGGCTATTTCTGTAAGAGAAAATTAGATAAAAACCTAAAATACTAGATCTCTTTTAAGATAAACTCATATATTTTATTTATTTATTTTACACTCACTCCACATAAACAAACATATCATATAGAGCAAATGTCTATAATTAATAGTTTTATTCATTTTTCGGTTTCTCTAATTTGCCTTTTAGACAGTAAAAAGCTAAATTTGATATATTTCTCAATTTTAGCATCAATTTGAAACTCAAATACTAGCTAAAATTTAGTTAGATTTAACTTTGTCATAATCAATTACATTCTTTAATTTCTTACCTTGTTATTACTAACTTGAGTGTGTGTGTATATGCTATATACAGAAGTATGTCATTTGTAATAGGATGATGTTTTTCATTCCTAAGCTCACATTTGGTGTCTCTCTACATAGTTGAAAAATGTCTAATTGTAAGGTATACGTTCTTGTTCTTTGATTAATTTTCTTCTTTTTAAGTATATTATTATATCATTTCCCATCCTAATTGAGAGAACATTTTACTCTCTACTACTTACGTTTCTAATGTACCTATTAAGTAGGGCATGATATAATAATATACATAAAAAGAAGAAACCCAAAATTGGGTTTAGGGTATAGGGTTAAGGTATAGGGTTTAGAGTTATGGTATATGTTCAGGGTTTAGGGTATAGGGTATAGGTTCAGGGTATAGGGTGTAGGGTTTAGGGTTTAGATCATATATCTTATTCATATTATATTTTACCTTATGTATAGATTAGAGAATGAATTCCTTTAATCTAGATTTTTTTCATAAAAGTAAAGAAAACCACATGATTCTTGCAAATTGATTGAAAAATGTTAGTGTTAGAAGAAAAACTCATAATCAAAGTATTTAAGACATCATCAATTAAGCTTATTTATTATATTAATATGTTATAATTGAATGGTGGCAATTGTGTAAAATTTAGAAAAAATAGGACATAATATTTATCATAATTGATACATTTTAGATGTCATTTATGCATAATCCCGTAAGCTATGCAGAATCACGGTGGAACAGAATTAATGATCATGAGCAAGAGACACGAGGACATATAGTGGTTCACCATGCCTCGGAGGACATGGTTATGTCCACTTAAGAATCAACTATCATGGCCAATAGACCTTTGGTGTTACAAGAGCATCCATCCCGTGGGGTGTAGTGTTAGAGAGTGAGGGAGGGAGGGGGATCGATCAGATATATCTCCATTCTACATAGGGGAATGCTTCCTTTTATAGTTAAGGAAGGTTCCCTCTTGTTACATATTATCGATGTGGGACTAACTATATATATATCTTATCAGGGTGCCTTCTTGTGGAGCTTGGAGAAGCACCTTCCCGGTGTGGTACCGATGATCTTTCACCATGGCGAGGTAGCTTGGATGTCGGTCTACAAGTTTCCTCACTGGTCTATGAGTGGGGAAGGTAGTTTCCTAACTACCGACAACAAGTCCCCCTAAGTTCTCGTTCAAGACACATCTTGAGTGGGGACTTAATATACAAAATGCCCATAGACCAGTCATGGCTACCCGGTCCCAGTCTCCCCCAAGTCCGCACTCAAGACGTGTGGAGAACGGGTCTTACTTTTCTTGATATCTTCAAGTCCACCAGGTCCCTCCTGACCCCCAGCCTTAAAACTGATTCGGCCGAGCAAGGTCTTATAACGAAGTATGCGAGCTAGTCGGCACAGTTCACGTGTGAGCTTTGTAGGAGTTCGCCTCGCACAGGACTGAGGTTACTAGGCGAGCTGTGGAGTCCGCCTCGTATAGAAAGGCTAACACTACCGGGCGAGCTGTGGAGTTCGCAAAGGGCAAGGACTGAAATTGTCATGCGAGCTGAGGAGTCCGCCTTGCACAGAAGGGCTGACACTGTCGGGCGAGTTGAGGAGTCTGCCTTGCACAGAAGGGCTGACACAGTCGAGCGAGCTGAGGAGTTCGCGAAAGGCAAGGACTGAAATTGTCACGCGAGCAGAGTAGTTCGCTCCGCGTACAATGACTACACGCGAGCCGAGGAGTTCGCTCCACGCATAAGGACTACACGCGAGCTGAGGCGTTCGCTCCGCGCACAAGGACTACGCGCAAGCTGAGGAGTTCGCTCCGCGCATAAGGACTACACGCTAGCTGAGGAGTTCGCTTTGCCCACAAGGACTATCCGCGAGCTGAGGAGTCCGCCTCGCATAGAAAGACTGACACTCGGGCGAGCTGAGGAGTTCGCTCCGCACAAGGACTATACGCGAGCTGAGGAGTCCGCCTGTAAGATAAAAAATGCCCCTCCTGACCCCCGGCCTCAAAACTTAATTGGTCGGGCGAGGATTGTTGTACCTTCACAATGAACAAATGATCGACAAGTATTTGATCAACACAATTATGGGGCCAACCAAGTATGGTTATGGCATAATAATTATCGAAAATCACAATGGTTCATGCAATTGTGTAATACTGAACGTGGAATGCCACTCTCTCGGTGGAATGTCAATCTCGGTGGAATGTCAATCTCGGTGGAATGTCAATCTAGGTGGAATGCCTATGTCCCGGTGGAATGCCAATCTAGGTGGAATGCCTATCTCTCGGTGGAATGCCTATCTCTCGGTGGAATGTCTATCTCTCGGTGGAATGCCAATCTTTCGGTGGTTTCTCAGTCTAATCATGAAGACTTAGACTTTCATATCCTGATTGTGTTTTCAATCCAATGAAAGGCAATCAAATGAGGGACTTACCTGTGAAAATAGCTGCCGAATGGGTGCACACAGGAGGTGCAGATTCATGCCCGTACTGTCACGCCCTGACCCTTAAATTTTACCTTATTTACTAACGTGGTGTTAATAAGAATTTTACCGTCTTCGTCATTAAGTTTTTAATTTAATTGGTCCCCAGAGAGGTTGTGGGGGACGATTATTTCGTAAGAATTATTTGTAGGAGAAAAATGTGATGACGGTAAAAATGGTAAATTTTAGTTAGTAAAAGGTAATTTTTATTGGGGTATTATTTTTGGGGTGTTAAATTTTGGAGTTGGGTTATGTTTATTTAGTTGGACCGGGCCCTTGTTTTGGTCAAAGCCCAAAATCATTTCTCTCCCTCTCTCTCTCTCTCTCCCGCTCCCGATTCCTCTCCCGCTGCCGAAACTTTCCGGCCGCCGTCTGCCGCCGTCCGGCCATCGCTCGCCGCCGCACCGGTCCCAAACGGTCGGCCTCCGACCCAGCTTCCATTCTAGACCGGTGGCAGCCTCCCTAGCGCCGCCGTGAAGGAGAAATCAACCCCGGAAGGTCCGACTGCCGTGGTGGTTTTCTCGCCGGAACTCTCTCCTCCGGCCGCCATAGCTAGCGATCCTTGGCTCAAAAGGAAGCCCTCCTCCTGTGCAGCAACCCCTCCAAAGAATTCGCTCCCTCTTGAGCTAGGTAAGGAGAACTCGGTAAAGGAAATTCTAGGACTTTTATTGTTGTTTTCGTTTATTGACATGGTTAGACTTAGAATTGGAGTTTGTGCTAGTTAGGAAAGTTGTAGAGGAGGTTGAGAGGAAGGTGCTGCCAAATTTTGGTGGGCATTGGAGGTCGCCGGAGCTAGCCGCCGGCCGCCGCTGTTGAAAAAGTATTTTTGGTGGGGATTTTTATGAGAAGTTCAATGGAATGAGTTTTAGAATTTTTGGAGGAGTTTTGGATAGGTTTGGAAATTGTTAAAGTTTTGTATTTTTGGCGGATTAATAAGTTAAAATCCGGCCACGTAATTATATATGGTTAGGAAAGTGGAATGTGTTTTTGAGGATGTCGGTAATTGTGGAGAATTATGGTTGGCAGTGAATTTAAGTTTAAGGACGTTAGGCATGGTTGAGCACACGAAGCTCACGTTTCTTTTTGCCTATTTTTATAAACGTCGGTTTCCTAGTTAAAGATTTATTTATGTTTTTGGAACAGGACGTGAGGAGGCCCGAGCGGAAGAAACCTCCGACAAACATTCAGGCTTATGTCTAATTTGTGAGTGGACCTTTGTTTTAAATAATGTGCTTGAAATGTTTTATTGTTAAATAATTTCTTTTGTTGGAATTTAACAGAAATTGAGAATTTCGGTGTTTATACTCATATATTAATGTTTATGAGAATAGTATGTATATAAGTAAACGCTAGCTAGCCATACGTGATTTTCCCCTATAATGAGGTACAATTCCATTATGGGGTGACGTGAACGTTAGATGCCAGCGTCGTAGCATTGTACGACTTTCTATTCTTCGTATTCATTCATAGAATTCGTACAAGGAATCAGCACGTATATATATCCACTCGTGCGTTTCCCCCATAATGAGGAAAAATGTCATTATGGGGTGATGTGAGCGTTAGACGCCAGCGTCGTAGCCTAGTATGACTATCTATTTTTCGAGCTTATTCATAGATAGCGTACAAGGAATAGACGAGTGTAAATACATACTGATATATTTATAATTCTAGCCTGAGAGGCCATTTTATTAAGTTTGGGAGTCTAGCGAGGCTAGACACCAGTTAAGAATTTTTGAGTTAAGTTTTTAAGTTGTCGCTTGCATAGCGCTTTCCTTGAAAGTTTTCTTGAGGAAATATTATTATTTTGTCGAAATTACTTTTGTCCACTCACTCTGACGTAATTAAATATTTTCCCTTGGGCATTTCCTTTGTTTTATAAATGCCCAGTCTGCAGAGTTTGGGTGGGGTCTAGAAGGAGACGACGAGACATAGTTACCCATCTTTCCGCTACTTTCCGCCAGTAGGTTATCTGTTTAATCTACTAGGATTTTATCAGCTTCCGTTGTATTTCTTGTAGTAGCTCTGAATACTTTCGGAAAAATAATTGTGTATTATTTTATTCGTTTTTGGATTAAGTTGAAGACTGATGTTTTGGTTAAGAGGGTGATTCTATATTTTTTTCCGGGTTAGGGTTGTCCATTTTCAAGGGAGGTTTGCCGAGTTCTTCGGTAAATTTTCCTTGGAGGTGGTCCCCGCAGGACTTACTTCGGGTTTCAAGGTGAAATTCGGGGTGGGTCTTGGCACGTACTACTCCCGGATGATGAATCCTTGTTGCCAGTACGGTCGGGCTGCCTACAAGATTTGTTGACTTCTCCCAGGTAAATAGCTCCGGGTGTCCATAGCTTTTTTTTTTTTGCCATCGGGACTCGCTGCTTGCAGATCAGATGATCCCGACTGGTTCCACCGGTACCATATAGAGCAGGCGTTGCCAGAGGGAAGTGATAACCGAACTGGACGACCGGGACCCTGCTTCTTGATCGAGATTTGAAGTTTCAAAGTACTTTCCTGCCAACGGGACCTGTGCACACTGTTTTGGCCACAATCCTTAGCAGGGGGACGACCGGGACCCTGCTTCTAGGGATGCGGGGTGCGCCACCTCGCAGACGCGAAATGTAGTAGAGTTGTCAATGCTTCACAAGATCCTTCTCTCATGCGGAGTCCCCTGCGCAAAGTCATCACTTCGCGTAGTACATCTTCTCGCGAAGTCAGCTCGCATGCAACTCATGTCACTGTTTTGATACGTGCAAACTCCTCCCCTCGCCAACTCAGGCCCTAATTCCAGTTCGCGTGATACCGTAGGCGAGGTAACCCGCGCGCCTCTAAACCCAATAATACTCGGGCTCTCAATGACGTGGACTATGACTGTCTGATTTGAGTTAACTTCTCCAGTTTCTTTCTTCTTCACCCCATACCTCTCATACCGGGTGTCCATAGCAATTTTCAGCTGTGCACCAGACAAATCAACGAGGTGTCGGTGGTAGCTGCCGGGAAGCGTATCCCGGATCCAATGACCATTGCGCCGGCAGATCGGGTTGTCACCCCGGATCCCGGGAGCATGCTCTAATATTCAATCCCCAAGAAGGTGGTTTCCATGTATTGATGATGGTCGATTGATGGAACAGGTGACCAAGAAGGTGAGCAGGGAAGGGAAACTGCCGGCGATCCATAAGGTGCGAGATGGTCCGATGATCCTAACTTCCACATGAACCCCCTCTCTTGATGAATTCGGCCAACCGGGATCATGAACTTAGCTTGAACTCTGATTCCGCCATCTCGGAGGCAAAGGGACTACCGGCGATCCACCAACGGGACCCCGAGTATGCTAGGCAGATCCCTTGCTATTTCTGACGAATTTTCATCTCGGTCGGGAAGACGACGAATATCGCTGAAGTCACCGGGGTAATAAGATGGTCGGGCAGCAGGAGGAGTGGATCATCACCGGCGAAGCTCCCGGCCGACAAGATTGAGCTCCGGGTCCCAGTGAATCATCTCCGAGTGATGGCTGGAGGCATTGGACATGAGCCATTGTGGCTCTGCTCTTGGTAAAATCCCGATGACAAAAAGAACCCGGGCGAAGTCATCTCGCTTCGCTTCCATGCGAAGTCATCTCGCTTCGCTTCCATGCGTAGTCATCTCGCTTCGCTTCCATGTGAAGTCATCCCGCTTCGCTCCCCTGCGATCTATCTCGCTTCGCTTCCATACTAGGCCTCTACCTGTTTACGCCCAAATTAATATTTTACTGGACAGTAAATGTCTACGTAAATATTAATTAATTCTTGATCCATGTCACACCGGCAAGCCCAGATTTCTTTGGGTTTACAAGTGATGGCCCGCCAGTGAGACCACGCGAGCTGAACTACATAGCTCGCGCGCGGACTACGCACTTCGCGTTCAAATGGGACTTCGCGCGAACTACACAGTTCGCTTGGAAACTGAACTTAGCGCGGACTATAAAGTTCGCGCGCAGAATGACTTCGCGCTGAATTACTAGCTGACTCCGCGTAGGCGAGGCGAGATTGACACTCCGCGTAGGCGAGGCAAGTGGGTTACATCAAGGCGAACTAGCGAGCTGGCTCACGTAGGAGACTTCGCTAGGAAGCAACGGGCGGAGTCCGCACGTACCACATTAATCGTTGAAGACTTTTACAAGTCTTTGACATGCTTCAGGCCAATCCATGTGGCCATTTTAATATAAAAAACCCTTCTAAAGCCCGCGAGCTAGAAAGGCTTGCGAGATGGAGACAAGCTTTTTGACCCTGCGGGATGAGGATATTCCCAATTCCAGTTCGCATAGGAGTCTATAATTGAACGGCAGTGTCCTATGCGGAATGAAGTGTGCGAACTGGACATGTGTCACAGGATAGTTGGTTCGCGCGGGCAGAACAGTACCCTTTTGTTATTAGGGTTTCAGAGTCTGATTTGTATTCTAATCATCTTTCTTCCGCCGCAAGTCGAACCACTATATAAAGGGCTCGAAGGTTTACAGAAAAGGACAACTCTCAATACAACAAAACAATCAACTACTCAACATAAGTATACAAACCTTCGACCCAGTCGAACCTCCAACGCTCCCCGGAGCTCTGCCCTCGCTTCCCTATTGAAGCAACACACACAAAACTTATACAACAACTCAGAGACAATCTCTTTACAAACTGAAACCCAGTTACCCTTCGAGCTACTCGAAAACCTTAACCCTAAGCGCGCCGCCGCCTAGGCTTTTCTCTCAGAGCCCTCCGGACTCTACCCCGGTTTCTCTCTTACCTCCCTATTGTTGCTCTACTCGCGATTTACTGTGAGTATCGATCGCCTTGTGCTCGTAAATTTCTCCTCTGAGGTGGCACCTGGAAACCCCTTCTGCCTGATCAAGAAGTCAAGCGCACACTCAAACCCTTTCCTCGTCCGCGAGGTGGCACGCCCGCAACACTCCCCCTTTTCTTTGTTCGCTATTCACCTCTCTCCCGCGCACTGAGGATCGTGGCCAAAACACTACCTACTGCTCATGGACTTGAATGAACTGCCTCTCGGTGGAATACCTCTCGGGTGGAAGAGCAACATGACTTTTAGTAATGATTCCCACAAATGGCGCCAAATGTTTCTGCATAATCCCGTAAGCTATGTAGAATCACGGTGGAACAGAATTAATGTTTATGAGCAAGAGGCAACAGACATATAGTGGTTCACCATGCCTCGGAGGACATGGCTACGTCCACTTAAGAATCAACTATCATGCCTTTAGTGTTACAAGAGCATCCATCCCCCGGGGTGGAGTAAGGGAGGGAGAGGGATTGGGGGGGGGGGGGATCGATCAGATATATCTTCATTCTACATAGGGGAAGCCTTCCTTTTATAGCTAAGGAAGGTTCCCGCTTGTTACATATTATCGATGTGGGACTAACTATACATATATCTTATCATGGTGCCTTCTTGTGGAGCTTGGAGAAGCACCTTCCCGGTGTGGTACCGATGATCTTTCACCATGGCGAGGTAGCCTGGATGTCGGTCTACAAGTTTCTTGACTGGTCTATGGGCGAGAAAGGTAGTTTCCTGACTACCGACAACAGATGTCTATCAGATAGGAATATTATGTAGGTTTTATTTAAAACCACTCTTCAAAATTGGTTGTATATGAAAATTCCTCTTCTGTAATTGAACGAATCATAGCCCTCGACTCTGAGCACAGAAATATCACCTGTAATATGCAGATAGAGTAAGGGAGGGAGAATAGAGATGGGAACAGAAAAATGAAAGCTAAACAAAGTTCTTAGCTTATACCTCAGTCTCTCGAGGTTGGCTTGTAAGATCACAAGTGGTTCCGTTCGTATATTGATGTGGATGATACATGTATGAAAAGAGCATTATGATAGCTCGCATTTAATACGGGTTGTGAAATCCACACACTTTTTTTTTTCTGTTTTGGTTAACACATATATAAAAAAATACAAAATTTAAGTTAATAAAAGACAAAATTCAAGTTACTAAAAAGGAAAAAATGGTGTATGGATTTCAATTTGGGGTATGTAGATTTCACATCCCTTTAATATCCTCAGGTTGATCTACTGGAACATGACATTGCGGTAAAAAGTCTTTCCAAAAGATTTGGACAAGGAGTGGTGGAGTTCAAGAATGAGGTGCAGTTAATTCTCTCAGTTCCAGCACAGAAATCTCGTAAAGATTTTGGGATGTTGCCCTCAACGAAGAAAAAAAAAATTAATATACGAGTATATGTCCAACAGAAGTTTGGATTCCTTCATTTTTGGTTTGTATTTCAACTGTGCTCATGCCCTTTTTGTGCTCTTCCCTATTTCTTCAATATAGTTATTGGTACTTTCCTCATTTTTGTGACATTGCTACTGATGCAGATCCAGTTACTAAGCGAAGGCAACTGAATTGGAGACGGTGCATACACATAATCGAAGGGATTTCTCAAGGGTTCATAAAGTTTGCATTCTTGTAGAAAAGGGGTCTGAATAAATTAAAAAGAAGAGCATCTGAAATCCCTAACCTTACATTACATTCAAGTAATCGTGAATCTATTGTTGGTTTACTAAGAGGCATGTCATTGATACTTTAAAAAAAAAAAGAGGTATGTCATTGAAAACGTTGCAACATATATATGTTTGGGTAATCAAATGATCAGCACACATGCAATTTAAGTTTGCTGATGAATTCCTTCTTGAAGAAACATCACGTACCAACAACAACAATACAATAAGCTTCACTTGAAAAAAAAAAAAAAACACAATAACCTACAATCCACAACTCAACTTCTCACTATCTGATGCCAAACATGTATATAAAGAGCGTAAATTTACAGCAGTAAAATTGCAATAATTCAAATCGAATTCAGCAAGGCAAACTTGGACTATGAATAATGTTAAAACTTGGACTGCGAATGATTTTAATTGACATAGTGAATAATTGAAACGATGTACAGTACTTCACCATGGATTAGGAATAATCCACAAAGGTTCTAAATTAATGTGTACATCTTCACTAAATGACATTATTGTATCTTCTTCACCCACGCTCTTTATTTTTCCTTTTTCAAGGTCGTATCTTGCATATTTATCCAATGTTGCGTATTTATCTAATTCTCTTGCTACAAAGTAGATGAAGTTCTTTTCACATCCTAAAAAACTTGGGATCGCTAATGACATTAGTTGCCATCCGCTCAATTGGTGTTCAAAAAAGAATAAACTTTGGTCGCCTGAACTTTGATGATTCTCCCATTTTCCGCCTTCTCGTAAATTTAACTTTTCCACACTAAACTTTAAAGTCTTGTTTTCCCCCTCTTTAATCAGACGTAAGATGTCACCCGTCAATGACGACTTAATCAAATAGATAAAAAACTTTGCATCAGATGAAGACTGTATAGTGTTACAAAGTAAAGGAGGGTATTCCTTGAAGTCCCAAACATTGGTAACCGTCGGTAACGATGCCAGCAAAAGGTCATCATGAAACACGAATCCCATAACATTATAATAATCCCCACCTTTAACATTAAGTATCTTCCAGGACTTGTCTTCGTCTCCATGTTTATAGTATGCTAGTCTGCCGTCTAATTTCACTACCACAACAAAGTTCTTATTGAAAGAGGGATTGGATGAAATAATAGCTCTAAAAGGTATGCGACAACGTTCAGGAAGGGTATGATTACCTGGGATTGGAATGCTAGCTCTTGTAATCGGGTTGAAGAGATGTGCTTTCATGTCTTCCAAATAATCTTCTTTGTAAAACATGACAATCCACCCATATGATGAACCAACACATATGGCATTAGGACAGTAGTCATGGACGTTCCTGATTGTGTGCTCCTTCCTTCCAATGGGATCAATGAGGAAGGACATTGGTGTTTTTCCATGAAGCAAGAGACATGGAGTCCGAGGCAAAGGAACGTATGAGCTACATGATTTTGCAGCGGCTCTCCAGGATTGACAAACGGCTTTAAACTCTTGAATATGTCTGAATCCAGCGATGTCAAATTCACAAGGTATAAGCTTTTTCAAAATCGACTCTAGAAGCTCATTGGGAAGCTCAGACCAATTTGCTTTTCTTCTCTTTTTGAGACTCTTTTGTTTCACCTCAACAACAATCTTTTGTTTTAGATCAACAATCTTGTCGTGGATCTTGTTAAAGTACTCAATCTCATCGGTCAAACTTATCTCATCTTCAGGCTTACTTTCACTATCTACGGCGGACATGAGGCCATCTATGACGAACATGAGGCGCTGCATGGCGTGAATCTTACGAGCGTCGTCGATGCTAGCTTCAGTCGACCTATCAAACATATTATCGTCTTTGATAAGGTCGACCTTCCTTTTCCTCGAACTTTCCGTGTTCCCAACGTCAGGCCTTCTTCTTCTTTCTTTTCGAGGATGACCGCCGGAGGCAACATCTTTTGACTGAAACTGAAACGTCTCGTCGACGGCGGCCGTTCTTAGTCTCTTTTTTTCTTTCTTCCCTTCGTCTGTCCTCTTTCTTTTTGGGTCGGCCGCCGTTCTTGGTCTCTTTTTTTCTTTCCTCCCTTCGTCGGTCCTCTTTCTTTTATGGTCTGCCTGCAAATCCATGTTAGGGCAATGCGGCACTGGCTGTATTTTTGGATTATCGATCTATATCATGGAATTCTCTTCTGAGTATGGGCTTGGAGTTATTTATATTGAACCAAATTTAATCCTACTATGATTAGAAATATCACTAACCCTAGGAATGTCAGACGTATCATGGATCCAGATTACTAATCCAATTAGGACACTGTCTATGAAAAGCCAAAGAAGAAAGAAGAGAGAAGAGGCGGGACCGCCGATGGCCAACGAAGCTACGGTGGAGCTCCCCGTAACGGAACGCTCCTCCATTCCCTCCGGCGATCACTCCGTCTGGGCCGACGTGTCGCCGCTCCTCAACGCCGCGTGTAAAGGTCTTAGTATCCAGATTCTCTATGCTACTCTTGGTTTCGCGATCGTAGACGGTGATGAGTCCCAAAGCTTGTTTATATAGCTACGAGCTTTAAATTTCTACACTGATGCAAGTTAGCTTGCTTCTATGTTATTTGGAATTTGAAAATGCTAGGATTTCGTGTGGTTATGAATCGTGGAGTGTTTAGGTCACTGAAGCCTGAGGTGAAATAAATGTGAATCCTCATTGCTTCGATTTTGATGATTGCTCGGATTGAGAGTTTTGAAACATGAATGTGTAGTATAGAAGGTGAAATGTTTGCTTCCTGTGTGATAATCCGATATCGGAAACATTGTATATGAAGTTGTTTGGATTCTAGACTATGATTTTCGTGCTCGTTCTCATTTGTCTATGTTATCGATGGCCTTTGATGACATATCTTCAAGATGGTATGCTCATTCATGGAGATAATTTCATTCTTTTTGCCGCCATGTCTGCTTTAGAGGTAACACATTGTCTGCATATAGCCTCCTGCATATCAGAATTACAATGCATGCTCAACTCATCGGAGTTCCTTAGATCTAAGTCTCTTGGAACTCATGAAGGAAGTATAGAAGATAACACTACTGCCTCTGGTTGCCAAGCGATTGGATTTGATGCTGGTTTAAACTGTAGAGTATCCGCTCCAACACCACCGCGCAAAATAAAAATTCTTAGTTGGAAAAAGGTAAGTATTCTATAATTGCTACTGATGGTAGGTGTACCTTACTTCCATTGTTCTAATTCTTTTTTTGAAATTCGTGATGCCAGGCTATTGAATATTTTATGAAACTTCTTCATGATCTGGATGTCAATGTTCCTACCCATTGGAACCATCTTTAGAAAGTGTTCTGCACTTTGTGGTTGAATTTCAAAAATCTTTGCCTGATTTAGTAGCAAGAGCTCATCTTCAGGTTGGTTATTCAATCTTTCATTTGTTTCTGTTTATTGTATATACAGTATCTGTAATGATGGCTTTAGGAAAGGTTTCGGTAACATAGCTATCTTTTCACACATTTATCTGTACCTTTTAAGAAAACTTTAGCCCCTGGTTCTCTACCTATTCCAATATCTAAAATCCTGCAACACTTGCATTGTGAGAAGCTTTTTTTTTTTGCTCCAAATTGTATTCTACATCATTAATCTTTACAATTCTGTTATTTTTCTTAATTATTGACCATGAGTACTGGCAGCGTCTGCTGGTTGAAGATGGGAACTCTATGGCCGGGATCCTGTATTTGGTGTTATTACCAGAGCTGCAGCTGTACCTAATTCTTTAAGGAACCATGATATGCAGAAAGATGAGTCAATTGTTCACCTGGGACAGGTGAAGTCAATTATTACATATGGAATGGTATGTGCCTTTTTTCTGTTTCTGTATTTTTCTTTGGGGTGATCATAGTTTGATTTCTACTGAATATTTGAGATATTTTGTCCTGAATGGGGCATCGAAGGATATAATGCTATTATATGATATTTAGCTATTATACATCTCTCTGCAAGATTGTTAATGTAGTAATCAACTTGCTGAAAAGCTTGGAAAGATTTTACAAGATTGGCGTGTTGTTTACATACAGGTGTGTCACGTATCTTTAAAAGAAAGACTTTCTATATGCTCAAATGACATCTGTATCTGAAGTGAACATCTAATAAAGCATATACCTCCAATGAGATCAAGGAATCAGTTATGTTGTATATGGGCATTGTGTTGAATAAGTGAAACAGATTTTGAATAAGTATCCTCTTCTACATATCTTTAGTAAATTCACATTGTACACGATTATGCAACCCTCAAAGTAATATATCTAGACATATATTAATAGTGTGATGTTTTCTTCAACTATCTGTCAATAACGATCTTGCTCACTAGGAGGAAGATCTCAAACTCCATCTATCACTACTTGGGTCTATTACCTTTGCTGCCTTGACATCACATATTTTCAATTTTGTTAACTTTTGACTTGAGTGGTTTACTGGTGATTACAATTCCGTAGTAACTGATTATCAGTGCTGTTCATTCTCAAAAATAAAAAAGATTTTCACTGTTGTTGGTTAGTGTGCTTACATCTTTTTCTATGTGAACTTATAGCTAGAGATGGCCTTTAGAAAAGAGTTGGGGGAAAACACAAATTCTTCAAATGATGAGGTATGTTGCTCTCTAAGACAGTTACTTTTATAATACATACACATCAAAGTTCTTACTTAATCATTAAATGCAATTGGATTTTGACAGAATGCATGCATGAATGTAGTCCAACACATCCTTGTTTGGGTGGAGGAGCAAACGTACTGGATTGCTTCTCGATTTCTCATTTTAGGTTTTGAATTGGAGCTATATTCTCAAAGTGAATATTGCATGGTATATTGCCATATTGGTACCTCTATGTTGTCCTGATCAAGATTTTAGAGAAAAAGTCTCTTAAAATGGCGGCAAGCAATGACAGTGGTAATTTTGCTAACACTCCATTACTTGATTCCATTGAGGAAGTTTTCAGATGAATGAACTTTAGTTATACATTCAGCATTTGATGATAACTTAGTGGCTGTCATTCTTCCGTCGTCACTGTTGGAATCCTCTAGTTCTTGTAGCAAGCAGATTAATTGAAACATTTATTGATTTGAAGTATTATCATATTCTGTGCTATTTTGGTAGGATAGGGAAAGAAAAATTTAGCCTTGGTGGTCAACTTTTGTCTGGATAGATGAATCAAGAGAAGGGCTCTATACAGATGTTTACTGAGCTTATAACACCATCTGATGATGAATTATGTACCTCTGTTGATCAGGTAAACGAAAGGGAAAGAAGAAGAGGGATTCTGGTAAAGATGTGGCAAGGCCTGCAATCTTGTTTCTTCAATGTCAAATATGTCTTGCAGAAGGACTTGCAACGGTAATTTTGCTTGGTTAATCATTTAAGAAATGTCTTCACATAATCAAAGCGAGAAATTTTGGTTTCGTCGTCTAAGTGTCTACCTCACGACACTTAGACGACGAAACTTAGACAGACAAGATCCTAAGCGACGAATATTCAGTTTTAGGCGACAAGTTGTTTCCATCGCCTAGGACGAGATTTTCTGTAGTGAGTTGTTGCACCTTGGGGATTCGAGAAGACCTGCCAGCAACAACAACATCATGGACACTGCTTATTTCTGTTCTAGCAACCCTCAAACACTTATTTACAGGCACCATACACCTCATGAAGAAATCATTGTTGAGCTGTTTAGATTTGGGATTGGATTTTGATTTGGGGGACAATTGAAACCCTAACCCTAGGATTGGAGATTTGGGGGAAAAAGGAAAGGTGCGATCTTTGATAGGGAAAAGGTTGGGAACAGAGAAGGGGATCAAATTTGGAGTCGGAAGAAGTCGCCAGACGTGAAGGATTGACCGGAAGAAGAATATCGGAGAGAGCGGGAGATGTGACCTGTTGGCTTTTCTCAGGCTTCTTTGTAATCGTGAGTTGTCTCTCCTTTGCTTTTATATGTTTTTCTTTATTAATTTTTGAGTGCGGCTATTGGGACCTCCAAATTTGCTCACTAAACCTCATTCTATTATGAATTATTAAATGACATATATATCCTCATACGCAATATTAAGGACAATAATTATACAAAAGAAAATATTATATTTATTCTCCCTAGACTTTCCAATTCAATAATAATTGATTACATTCTTTATTATTTTCCTTATATATTTTCATTTTCCAATTTCTTTTTATTAAAGCAGATATATATATATATATATAGTTCATAAGAGCTAAAAAAATGATCAAATATCGATCATGTGACATAAAATTTTGTATTATCATACATGCTAAACGCATATACTTGCAAGGTGCATAGATATTTTTGCAAATATATATATATATATTGATTATAGAAAATATATATTTAATTATTTATTAAAATAATTTATTATGAGGTATAAAATAGAGATCAAATTATTCAAAATAAAAAAACAGAGAAAAAATAACACGTACAAAAGAGAAAAACAAAAGTTAAAAAGATATATAGAATAGTTCATGATAAAACATTTTCTAGCATGAAAAAATAATAAAAAAATGAAGGTAGGGATAATGGATGTTCAAAAAGGTAAAAAAAAATGAGAGGTCTATTGAGTGAATAAGAGGTAAAGTATGTAATTAATTGAAATATATATCAATAAATAACTATGGTTATGTTAGGAATTTGAAATGAGGTCTAGTGAGAAAATGCTTGTGTTGAAAAATAAAAGAGAGGTGTAAAGAGAATGAGAGGTATATTGAGCAAATTTGAAAGTCCTAATAGCCACACTCTTAATTTTTTTAGATTTGTCAGTTTACCTTTTTATCAACCTTATCCACAATGGTAAAGAGATTAATTTCCGTATAAGAGAAGCACATATCGTCTCCTTCGTTTTATTTTTGATTTTATAATTTCCGTATAATTTGTTAGTTTACCATTTTATCTTTGTTTGGCCAGGATTGCTAAAGATACTCTTATAAAAACTAACTTTGTCCAACAGTTACACCACAGACTGTATTTAGATCAGCAAATGTAAAGTTTAGACAAGACTCTAACTCCATAAAAACATGTCTTGCAATTGACTTCCACAGTTTCCCCACAGCTCTATCTTTAACCAGATGTGTGGTAACATGTATGTCACATTGTCATATGACTGTTCCAGTCCCTGTCACAATAACATCTTTCCTCTACGATGGCACATTGAATACACTAAGACACCATACTCAAGAAAATGCAATAGATTTATAATTGAAGTAAAAAATAATGCCATTAAACAACCTTTAGAGAGGAAATAGTCGAAATACACCCTTGAATAAGCAAGGTTTGTTTCATAACTGGAGTTAAGGAGAGAGAGTGAGAGACACATGACCAAGCCAACGAAGGAAGGAGCATCCAAAACAGGGATTACTCCAAATGAAAATTGTGTTCTCCAACACACCTGCACATCAGTCCTAGGATGTCATAAAATTAACAATTCCTACCTTGCACTCTCGATGCCTTCAAAAGTTCTTCCATCACTGTTAATTGTAATCCCCTTCTTTTGACCTGTGGACATGTCCTCAGCAGAGACGCTCAAGATACCATTTGCATCAATATCAAAGCAAACTTCACATTTAGCTTCACCCGCAGGAGCCGGGGGAATGCCATCAAGTGAAAACTTCCCTAAAAAGTTATTTTCTTTGGGTATTCTACTCTCACCCTCATAAACATGGAAGCAAATCCCCTTTTGGTTGTCCTGAACAGTTACAAATATCTCTTTCTTCTTGATGGGAATGCGAGAGTTTCTTGGAATCACCACACTCATGTATGGCTTCAATTTGAGAGGGTCACTCGGATCAGCACTCTTCACTCCAAGTGAGAGAGGGGTGACATCCAAGAGAGTAAAGTTTTGAAGTTTCCCATGTAAGTTCCCACCTGTTAAAACTGCAGCTTGAACAGCTGCACCATTCGCTATTGCCTCATCAGGATTTATGCTCTTGCAAAGCTCCTTCCCCTTGAAAACATTCTGTAGCAGTTCTTGCACCTTGGGAATTCTAGACGAGCCACCAGCAAGAACGACATCATGCACACTATGTACGTCCATTTTGGCATCCTCCAAACACTTCTCCACAGGCTCCATACACTTATGGAAGAAATCAAGGTTGAGCTGTTCAAATTTGGCACGAGTAAAGGTCACATCGAAATCAATACCCTTATGCAAACATTCAATTTCAATGTCAGTTGTAGTTGTAAACGAAAGTCTCCTCTTTGCTTTTTCACATGCATTTCTTAACCTCCTAAGAGTTCTGATGTTTCCACTGACATCCAAATTGTGCTTCCTCTTGAATTCCTCAACACAGAAATTCACCATTTTGTTATCAAAGTCCTCACCACCAAGGTGAGTATCTCCGGCAGTGGCTTTCACTTCAAAGACACCATCACCTATTGTAAGTAGTGACACATCCAAAGTACCCCCACCCAAATCAAATATGAGTACATTTCTCTTGCTGTACCAGCCAGCCTTCTTATCCAGGCCATAAGCAATGGCTGCTGCAGTAGGTTCATTAATGATACGCAGCACATTTAGCCCTGCAGTGATACCAGCTTTCTTAGTTGCCTCACGCTGTGAGTTATTAAAGTAAGCAGGGACCGTGATCACTGCATTCTTCACAGTTGATCCAAGATAGGTTTCAGCAATCTCCCGCATTTTTGCAAGAACCATGGACGAGATCTCTTCAGGAGCACACTGTTTCTCTCTGCCTTTGTGCGTGACCAAAATCATAGGCTTATCATCAGGACCTTCAACCACCTTGAATGGCCAGAGCTTCTTGTCACTTTGAACAATCGTATCACTGAATTTCCTTCCAATCAATCGCTTCGCATCTGCAAATTGATTTGAGGAAATTTCTTTTAAAAGAAGAGGCATTTGTTACAATTCAGGTGGCATTGTTTATAACATGAAGATACTTCTTTTCACCCTCCGGTCAATCATTACAACTTTACAAGGATACATCAAAAGTTTAAAACTAGTAAAGCAAGTTAAAGAAAACATGTATTCACATAGCGGAAATTGTGTACACATTGATTAACTGTAATTTGCTATCGTATTAATGATAGTATTCATGTGGGGAAGATGCCATACCAAATATGGAGTTTTCGGGGTTTCTCATGACCTGATTAAACGCTGCTTCTCCTACCAGAAGCTCAGTGTCAGTGAAGGCAACACATGATGGCGTGGTCCTGCTGCCCTGGTTGTTCACTATGATTTCTACATCATTGTTATCATGCTTCCAAACTCCCACACATGAATACTTTGTTCCGAGATCAATTCCGATTGCATGTCCTTCTTTTCCCGCCATTCTCACCTCAATAACTTACAAATGTGAACACTGATCATCAGAATGCGAGTTAAAAGAAAATACACAAAACCAAAAGGAGTTTTTGGGGTTTTGGCAAAAGTTAGGAATTAGAGCAGAAAACACAAAATCACATATGAAAATACAAAGATACCCACCAATGGTATATGGAGGTGTTCGGATGAGGTGGGCGGCGGCTTTGAAGATTAAGCCTAGGTGAGTTATTTACAGAGGTAAATGCTTGAAAAAGATTTAAAACAGAAAAAATGGCTAATGCTTGAGAGTTCTTTTGGTTTAATAGAGATAGAGAAAAGGAAGATTTATGGGAATAAGTAAAGAAGGAAGATTTATGGGAATAAGTAAAGACAAGTTTGAAAGGGTTACATGTTTTAGTCTGTTGAGCTTGCATGAACTTATGGGGAATGCAATAGGTCCTATAAAATTTATTAGGTTCACTCTGTACTAGGAATTTGTTTCCTCCCCCAAAAATAATTAAAGTAAAATTGGTAATTTAATGTGGCAAGTTTAAAGTTTAACAATCAGTAAATTTGAAATGCTGTTGCTCTGCTGTTACTACTCAAGTTTTCAATATTTGAAAATGATCAAGGGGGCACAAATCTGGTTTTGTATCCTAGCTATGAGTTTCAAGTTTTTATCAAGAGGCTAAATTTTTAAAGGGCAAGCTGCAAGACAACACATATTGGGGTTGAAGTTATTCGATAGCTTCTTCATTCTGGCCTCAAGAAGAAAAAATAATATATTCACCACAGCAAATAAACAGCATAAGTAGATTGTGTATAGTAGGAGTTCAAGTGTTGTGACTGTGGTTCACAAGTACGTACTTACCGTATGTACTCTGAAATTCGAACATTTACTAGCTCTACTATATATTAAAAATGAACAAAATTAATGTACTTAGATATGTATATGAATAGAATTTATAGTTTGATATGATAAAAATTGGAAGTGTTCATTTCAAACCTAATCAGCACTTTTGTTGTGATGGAAACAATTTTAGTCTGAATGGAAGTTCTAAACAACATTTCATGAAAATGATATGATAGAAACATTATAACCAGAAAAGCCAATTTGAGCTGTAGTAGCAATGTTCTAAAAAACGCTAGGCGCTAGTAGGGCGGACAGCTTGCGCCTAGCGCCCAGAGGATCAATCGGACGCTTAGGCGACACCTAGGCGGTTTTGTATTTTCCATATTTTTTAATAGCAAATAAAATATAAAAATAAATTTATAGAATAGAGAGGATGAGAAGCGGACCGTCCGCACTCGGCTTAAAGTGCGGACTTTGTCCGTTCTCCGCCGTCTCACGCCGGCGACGGTTTCTCTCCTTCCCGGACGACAGCACAGGCTTCCAGGACTGTTTCTCTCCTTCCAGGACTGGCCGGCGACAAGTTTTCCGGCCGGATTGAAGCTCTGGACGGAAAACACCATGATTGATCAAGGTTGATCAAGAAAGTAGTCATAGTTGCCATTCCCATACAGACCTATATAGGAGCACAAACCCTTACCCCTTTTAATCACAATGTGCCTTCTAGTTTATAAGCCATTGCCGTCAATCATGTATAGGCATTGTGCAGGTGAGCAGTTTACATAGTGTGCTGCCTGTGATCAGTTAACTCAATCAATAGTTGAGGTTACTTATATTCCTTTTGTTAATTTTCAGCATGGATGTTGTACAAACCTCTCATCAGAGGTAAATGAATCCCACAGATGATCAATCACACAGTATAGTGGTTACTCATGGTTTCCCTTTGTGAATTCCCAGCTACAATTGAAAGGCAATTAAAGACATCCAAACAAGCAAAAGCCAAGAGTCTCAATCCAAACACCAGAAAGCATGTAAAAATTTGAGGTCAATTTCCAGAATTTGAGACACCCAAATATGCAATAACCAAAACCAAAGGGATGAATCTCAATCAAAAACACCAGAAAGCAACTATTTTTCACATTAATTTCTCTGCAAACTCTACTGAAATCTCTCATTACAACATTGATGTACTTGAAACACATAAAGGACCAGCTGATCCATCGACTACATCACCAAGAATTGTGATCAATCTCTACAGAAATCAAACTAAAAGCAGCAACCCACAAACAATCAAAGCCCCAACACTTCAAACAATCCCAATATGATAATGGAGCCTCAAAATTGCAGGTTAGAACCCTAAAATCAGAGCAGAGAAATAGCAGCATTACCACGCAAGAGGAAAGCAAAGACCAAGAATTGACCAACCAGCATCTTCAAGAAGCCCAAACCTCCAAGAACGCTATCAGACTCAGAGCAATAGTCAACGTCCTTGTACTTGTTGGTCATATTCGCAAACAGAATCCCCCAATTGCGTCCCAGCCTCACTTGCTTATCAATCAGCTCATAGATGTACACCTGAGCCACCCCTTCTTTCCGGAGCGGAGTGCCCCGACCCGACTTGAGATGGCCCAGTAGCCCCTTGATGTATAGCTCCGCGTAAACCGGGTTCGCCTCGACTTCTCTCGGGTCGGCGCTTGAGCTCGGCCAACCCGTTTCGGTCACAATCAGAGGAATGTTCTCGTGTCCGGCCACGGCCATGGCGGAGATGACGCCGTCGACCATCATGTCGAAGAGGTTCCGGTACCGGACTCCGGTGGTCATGTCGTCACGGAAGCTGAAGGGGTGCTCCTGAAAGAGAGGGAACCCGATCGGAATCTCGCTCCGGAGGCGGAAGAGGTTGTAAGGGTAGACGTTGACGAAGAAGGAGGAGTTGGTGTCGCGGAGGAACTGGAGGAGCGGCCGGATCACCGTCTGGAGCGGCGCGTCGATGAACTGCGCGGCGGAGGGAGGGAACGGCGCCGTGACGACGTTGACGAAGGAGAAGGTGGTGGAGACGGCGATCTTGCGGATCCCGAGGTCGAGGAGCGCCAGGTGGACGTTCTGGATCGCCGGGAGGAGGAACTGAGAGAACTCCGGCGTGGACTCGAGGACGTCGTTGCCGACGGAGATGGCGGCGATCTTGGCGCGAGGGAAGAAAGGGACGACGTGAGCGTAGAGCCACCGGAGGGCGTTGGTGCGGTTGGCGGCGAGAGGTGGGACCAGGGCGTTGGGGATGGTGAGGAGGAGGGTGGTGTTGGAGTAGAGGAAGGCGCGGACGAGGTTGGGGTCGGAGACGTCGAGGCGGAGGGCGGCGAGGCCCAGGGAGGCGACGGCGGAGGCCACGCGCTCCGGGAGAGGAGGGGTGGGGTAGGTGGCGGCGGTGGAGGCGGAATAGGTGGCTCCGATGACGGTGGAGGAGGCGGTTGCGACGAGGACAGAGAGGAGGGTGATGAGAGAAACGGCGGAGAGAGAGAAATGGGAAGCCATGGCTGAAAAGAGAGAGTCTTGGAGAATTTGCAGGGGTTTTAGCCTCGGGGTGTGAAATGTGAGGAGGCAGGTTTGTTACGCGAGTCGGTTAGTTATGGGGAGGTGTGAGGATTTTTGGCGGGACAATTCAGAAGGGTGTCAAATGCGATCTGCGCGTGTGTGTGTTTGTTAGGGAGGAATCGAGTCGGTTAGAATGTGAGGTGGGATCGTGTGCGACGCACGTACTCTGAGCTTTGTGTGGGCATGGATTGGGCCGTTGATTTTCACTGGGATGCTTCTGTTTGAAGGAAATTTTTGACTACAATCAATATTACAGTTTTAATTTTTGTCTCTCAGAGAAATGGTGAATTCTCTGTCAAGTGTCAACGTAATTATATCAATATGAATTGTCTGAATTTCTTGATTCGGTAGATGTTCAATAGAAGTCGGTTTTTTTAGAGTATCAAAACGGTATCTCATAAACTAATCCACGTCGAGGAATCATGTAAGAAAGTGTCATATCTCTGACCACCAAGAATAAATTAGGATTTAACTCTAATTAACGTTGGCGGGATTCGAATCTGGATATGGAGATTTCACATTAAGGCTCTTATCAACTCAATCACTTGTGGTGGTTATAAAAGTCGTTTTCTTTAGTAGCGACTAAATATTATGTGTCAATCTTCAATTTTAGATGATCAAGCAATGCTACAACCTTACAATCTAAATTCAAGCTTGCATAATTGTTCGAAATCTTGTGTTATGACATTTTTCACTTGAGTAGTTCAAATTCTTTCACTTTGTTTATTTTTACAATGATTTATAAAACGCTTGGTTATACAACGTAACTCCACTATAAACTTATAAACGTGTTTTATAATTTGCTCTAGATACGCCGAACATATTAGAATTTTGGATATGTGCTCTGTCACATGCATCTAATCTTATGGTGTTAGACCGGAGAGCTGAAACCTTTTGTTCAAATTTTCTTCCTCCCTCTGGCTCTAAATGTAATATGTTGATGGGAGACCTTACTCTCCTAGTTGAGCATGTCAATGTGACTGGAACTTGTAACGGAGCACCTGTATAGTTTGGGTTTGAGAGTTTTCGCCAACGCCTTTATCAAAGAACATAGTAGAATATTAGTAGCAACTTATAATGGAAGCAATGTCTTAATGTGCCCTGGAGAGCTAGCCCTAGTAATACGATACATGTGATGAACTTCAATTCCATCGGGTTCAATAGTTTGTGAACAATTTCATCACCTTGTTTGATATGTCCAAGTGAATTATTTAGTGTTTCAGATTTCAACTAGACCAATCTTCAACTAGACCAATCTACGCAAGTGATACTAGAATTCTGAAGGCTGAGAGGGCCAGGCAAGATCACTCCCTCCAACAAGACACGCCTGCTCTCATGAGCTCAGTGCTCCATTTGACACAAGTAATAAGAAATAACGATTGCATAACTTCTATGCTAGGGCACCACGATCAAGTACCATGCAACATGTAAAATATCGAAAGCGTGAGGCGAGGTGTCTCATCTAAGCCTCATGTCAACCTTGAGGCGGAATGACGAAGCCTAAAATGCGTTATAATATTTAAATAAAAACTACCATGTTTCTTAAGGCCTCATTTGGTTAATGAAAAATAACCATTAGGAAAAGAAAAGTTGTTCATTTCCTGTGTTTGGGAATGCTGAAGGAAATGAAATACTTTCCTTGAAAGTTGGGAAAATATGAGGGAAAGTTGTTTCTTCCAAAATCCATAGTAACCACTTTCCCATCTCTTTTCTTTGCATTTATTAGTTTATTACTCACAATATATTATTTTAATTAACAACTTTCCGGATGATTTTTCTTATGTTACCAAACATCAAAACGAAAAGTCATCAGGAAATTTCATTTCTCTTCTCTTTCCCTTCGCATGAGAAAGACAAAGGAACTACTTTCCTTTCCACGAACTAAACGAGGCCTAATAGCTTTGGTCTTGTACCGGACAACAATTCCAATCCAACAATTGATTCTCCAGACAAAATCAAAGCCGCCAATGAGGCCTTGTTGGTAGTCCAATATAATAGAAGCTGAATTTGACTGAATGTCACAATCACCGTTTTCCCGGAAACTGCAAGGCCGGAATGATGCACCCGGAAGATGATAGCTGCTTCTTGCCAATACCTCCGATTCCAAACAAGTAGACTGATTCAATATGCCTACAATGACAGTTAACACCAAGATTAGTCCTAGCTAAGAATATAGCAATCAAGCCACATAGTTTGTAGGAGCCCAACACAAACCCAACTTATAATCGTACACAGTACACTGATGTTAAACACTGGACTTACTTGATCTTTGATCTTCTGCCAGAGAATCCTGCCCATACAGAGGAACTGGAAAACCCTATGAAGGCGAAATCAACAAAATATATTGAGCCAATGTGGCAAAACTGGAGAGTATCCCCAGAAAACAAAGTAGACCACCAAATCTACAACTTTCAAAACCTTGAGAAGTACTAGTTTTAACCAAAATCAGAAACATAGAAGTTCTAACCTCTAGAACAGGAATCGGAACTGGAGCCGCAACCATTCATATTCGGTGTTCGACGAAAGAAGATTGTGATGAGAAAGGAGGAGGAGGCTAGAGACCTAGAGTCTGAAAGAAAAAGATGAATGAGGCATGGTTTGGCTGAGACTTGATAGCTCTTATATATAGTGAGCATGGTCACAGAAGTTACGGTTTCAAGAATTGGAAGGTTGACTGGAATTGAAACTTGTAATGGATGCCACCGAAGTTTGCAGAAAATGGAAAACAAGGACGATTTGAATTCAAAACTCAGAGCTGACTGACACATTGTTCAGAAATGCAGGTTTGACTGTACTGAAGATTTTCTGCACACTAGTATTAGACTATTAGCAAATCTTTTATGGAGGTTGGTATGAACTTCATGGACTATATGTGATTAATGGTGAGATTTCCCTCTAGCATATAACAAGTTTTGGAGGAAGTGTTATATACTTGTATATACATAGTGTGTTACACTCTACCAAAACATGAACACTTTGAACGTACATAGACTGTAAACTTTCCAGTGTGACAACGGAAATCCATATGCAGATGATTCAATAGATTAAGGCAAAAACGATTTCATAATAGTGACCGTACTCTCCGTTTACCTCTAGGAACAACAAAAAGAAAAATCTTTGGATGTTCTTATCTCTCAGTGAACTTGCTGTCTATTCTACAGAAGTCTAAATAGCATTTAAAAAAGAAGAAAAATTAGAAATACGCAGAGACTAAAGAGTTCTCCTATCCATTCTCCAGTATATCCACATTAAGGGAGAGATGAACAAGGTGCATACGCTCTCAAGGTAGTCACGATCTTAGCCATATCTAAACTAAGCCAAACGTGTACTCTCTGTATCAATGAATTTTATAAAACTATCATCGGTAAATGCAAATATGACACACCCATCATATTCACATCTGCACATCATCTCGTTCGGTACAGAAGACTAAAGACCGGTCATCACTGGAAAACCTGGACAAGAACCCGATCAATCATAAACATAAATTCTTAAAACAATTCAACGGTTAAATAGCAACAAGGTGAGAAACTACTAATACTCAAGATTAGCCACACCCACAAACTGTTTTTCATTATGTTTTTGACTACCAGACACTTGGTTAACGAGCCAACAAGACATGGCTATCTTGTCAAGTTCTCCCATGGCTTTGAGCCTATACCATACTGGTGCTGTGACATTATATGATAAATGCTGTATTAAAGTTAATACTTACCATTGTTGATCTTCTTTCACTTAAAGAGGGAGAGCAATTGTTGCCAAGTTCGGATCATTTCTATGCTTGCCCCAGGCTTCTTCAAATTGCAGACCTTTGCATCTGCAAATCAAAAGTATATAAGATACAAAATGATAATCACAAAGAAGGTTCATGTAAGTTCTGTGAATATGTATAGTAGACTAGTCCTTACTGATGGAGCAGGATCAGTATACGACTGACAAGATTTCTAATTTCTTCACGAGACCTTTTCAGTGCTGCTTCTTTGTGCAAAGTAGCAAGTTCATCCACCAACCTGAAGCCAAGCAATGAATTAAATAGTACATTTAATAAGGGAGACTTTATAACTTAGAAGAAATGGCTGCAAATTGGAACTATAGAATATCTTCAAGCTCGCTTTCATCCAGAGCACATCAATTAGGTCTAATAGCAAAAACTATTGCGCTTCCAATGGGCAGTAACTAGATAATAGCCTATTTAGGTACTTCCCACATGCCACAACAACCTTCTAGAATAGAATGCACGACATGCACATGTGAGGCCCAAATCATATTTGTGTTGTTTACCTTTCCACGTATGGTGTATTCCTAATCCATGTTAGCTTTATAACTGTCTCAATCTGTTTGAGAACCTGCGAAAACATATAAATGTAAATACTTATTAAAATTGCAAAATTTCATCACACAAACAGATGGATGCTCACCAGTAAAACAGTCTCATCATCATCAGCATGTATCCACTTAAAGAAAAGAGGGAAAATGCGCCTGAAATGAGCTAGTAACACCAAACCCACACCATTAAAAAGTGGCTCTACATAGCGAAGCCATGCAACACGGCGCTCCTTGTTCCTAGGCTGGCGCTCCAGGTGACTTAACATCTCATTTAGAATTTTATCAAACCTATAGATTATAATGAAAAGGCTATTAATTGATGGTATATGAACATGCAGTAACTGAACAATAAAAGCATTTAGCTCAACTCTCATGGTTGAATAGTTGACAGGCAGCACACCAGAATTTTAAGTATCTTAACAAACATTTAACTGTATGACTCCATTCAAATAAAATGGCACATGAAGTCATCAAGTTTGACATTATGACCCAAACAAAGTATTCTGACTGTACTGTATAGTGTATCTGGTAAGAATTTTCTAAGTAAAAGAAACAGAAGTCTACAGGAATACAAAAATTATTAAAAACCAAGTGAAAACCAAGCTATGATGAGGAGATCATTTTCATTTTTTCATACAAGTTTCTCCTTCATGCTGTTTAGTTTTTCTATGAAGATGTCCCTGTACAGCCGTATAACTATATACCTAGCTCATGTTCCTTCATTCATAAATAACACACAAAAACCTAATAAATACACGCATCACGAAGTATTTGGAATATAAGTGTACCATGCACTACGAGGATCACTCTGCTGGGTGCGAGTCACCACAAGTACTGACATCTCCACCACAAGATGCCATATCTCGTCACTAGAAGCAATATTCTGGCGGCATGCATCAAGAATTGCATCTTGACACCAAGCTAGATGAGCAGCATCTACACTTTTCGTGATATGTATAAAGCTTATCATGCCTTGCCCCTGAAAGAAAACACACAAGGAGTATCATCCATCTGCCTTTACACATGTATACTTGCTATGCATGTCTTCCATCACTTAGTTTCCCTTCTATCAGTTTTCCCACAACACATGAAAGTCCCACCTCTATGAGCTTCACTCCTCAAAAAGGAGCAACTGAAATAAACACTCGGTTGAAACTTGACAGGAGAATACCTTGAGTAATACGTAATTTTAAATTTCAGCCAAAATTGTTAAGTTTTCTTGCTTCAAACTTCATTTTAAACATTAAAAGTTAAAAGCAATCACTTGAGCACCAATTTCTGAGGCCTAAAGTTTCTGTTTTGAAAAGAGAAAAAAAGCGGCAAAACACACCCTTGGTAATCCTTGAAAGCAATGCTACATTACATTACATATAAGTGAGTGATTCAGCACATTTTCACCGCATATCAAACCGAAATCTGAACAAGCATGAATAGAAAAAGCATACTTTAACCTCCGGCGACCAGTGATCCAGAGCCGTCAAACCGCAAGGGACAGCCAAAGCACACAACTTCCCCGAATGCGAATAATCAATCTACAAAACCACAATCAACAATCACATTATACAAAATCCACAGCCAAATTCCAAATAGCCATCACAAAAAATTTATAAAAAAAAATTAAAAAAATATCACACCTGAGTAACAAACCACCTAAACTGATAAGCAGCCACAACGGCAAACCCAACCGGAACCCTCGCCGACGCCGCCGAGACCTCATCCCCGTCCGCCGACTTATCAATCGAGCTCTCCTTGATCCTCTCCTTCAGCACCGGCATCACCTCCGCCATCAACTCCGCCACCAAACCATCACCAGATTTCCCGCCGTAATCGCAATAAGCTCCCGAGAATTCCAGAAACGCCGAGTCCGCGGCGGCCGCGAGGTCTTTGGGGATCCACGACAGAAGCTCGTGCGCCGAGGATTGAGAGGCCGAGAGTAAAGCACAGGCGAGAGTGAAGTCTCGGATTGAGGCGCGGAGGTTAGCTCCGTCAAAGTTAGGGTTAGGTTTCCGAGGAAGGAGCGGCTCCAGTAGCGATTTGACGGAGACGGTGGCGCTCTGTGACGGCGCGTACGGCGCTTTGCTCAGAGCCTCGGAGATCGGCTCCGATAACCTGAAATAAAAAAATAAAAATTAGAAAAACAGTGAGTGAAATTTTAGGGAGGGAAAAGTTGAAGGCGTTAACTGAAGGAGAAGTTCGTAGAGGTCTGAGGACGATTTCGACATTTCCGACTCGGCTTTTCGCGCCGTCTGAACTGAACTCGCTACTCTCTGGGTTTCTCTTTTGATTGCTCTTAAACGGTGAGCCCCGATGTCGTTTAACCTTTTTACGGTGGGACCCGCCGGCCCGCATGTGACCATTATTCTAGATTCCGCCTAGCGGGCCTTGGGCTCCGACTAACCCTCTTGGGCCCGTTTCTGCTTATGGGTATTTTATGACGTTGGCGAGTCTGTACGGTGGGACAAAATAATGCCTCGTGGTTTTGACGTTACCGGGTCATCATGCAAATCAGGCGCGTGCGCTTTTAGTTTTACTATGTCCACTCCCAAAAACCTGGAGTGCATACGGGCACCCATGGAGATGTTCTTAAGTCGAACGTTGAGTGCACGTAATCGGATGTGTGGTCCTAAAGTTCCTAACCAAGCAACTATGGTGCATTTCAATGCTTTCAATTTACCTTTTTCTTTTTTTTTTGTTATATACTTATAGTAAAAGAAATATTTATGACGCAAACTTACGAATTTCGACACATATGGTAAATCATACGGCGCGATAAATTATATGTTACACAGTCGTTAAAAGAAATTCAAAAGTCCAAAGTTCAATTATAACCGGCAAACGTTACTACAGAACACATATGAATCTCGACAGATATGGTAAACATAAGCAGCGGAAGTTACGACTTATACAACAAATAAATGAACTGTCCGACTAGTCACCTGACAGATGAGTTGATAAATCAGTCTTGTGGCTTTAGAATTACCGTTTTCAAATAAGGGCATCTTCATCCTTTGGTCTAAAACCCAAACCTAAATTCATATTTTATGTCACCCAAACCTATAACATATTTTAATCATTCATTATTTTTATATCATTGTTTAACCACACATGTAGTTTTCTATTAATAAAATATGGCAATGACCCACACCAACTAAGCTCATAAATTATAGGTTTTGTCTTATTTGGTTGAGTCAAAATATGACACTATTTAGATAAATCTTATTTTAGCTCAAGTTGCATAATTGATTAGAGATGAAATTATACAAAACCTAAACCTATTTTAGACCAAGGGTCGGAGATACTCTAATCTAACACTTTTGTTTAACATACGAGTTCGTTGTATATCCGAGCCTCCGATTCCTAAATATTCAAACACTAGAAAGTTTACGTTGCTAGACCACACAGCAGGGGAAACTTTGTTCTCTCTTTCATCTAAACTTTGGCTCAAACGGCCATAACTCACAAGTCACAACTGGATTGCTTTAGTACTTTATCAAGAGTGAAACCGTGAAACTGAAACTGAAGAAGAAGAAGAAGAAGAGGGGGGTCAACGTGTAAATCTATGGCAAACACAGGGGCGGAAAAAAGCCGCGTAATCAGTTGAACAAAGACAAGGTGGAGCCAAAGTTGTCACCAGCGCGGATATTATAAATATTTTTGAGGCGTTATAAGAAGAATTAAATCAGTCATAAAATCTCTCTCATTGGATGTTTTTGAGGGGGTCCTAGTCTTTCTAGTTGTTCTATAATTTCAATCATCGTCTTCCTCCACTCCTCTTCATCCGCTCGCTGCAAAAAGCGCTCCGGATCTCATTCCCTCTCATTCCCATCACCCATTTTCCTTTATTCTCCCATTTCAATTTTCAATACCAACTTTTTCTCCCTACCCCATTTATTTTTGATTAGTCAGCCTTGAAAGATCCACCATTTTTTTGCTCACAGAGCTTCAGAGGGTATGTTTGTTTTGACTGTTGTAGAATTGTTTTGACTTCATTTTCAGCTGGATCTTTGTTAATCTGGCCTTGCATTATTGAGTTGTTATTGTTTGGTTCAGAGATCAGCTGTTTGTGTTTTGTGGAGCTTTTTGGATCAGTTTTTGGTAAAGCTGAGGAAAAGATTTGATTTTGAGTTTTGGGTTTTCTATCTTTGTGGTTAAAGTTGTCAAGTTCTGTGACTTTGAGGCTTTATCTTATCTGAGTCAAAGTAGTTGTTGCATGACTTGCATCCATTACTTTTAATAAGTTTTCAAATTCCCTAACTTTGAGGCTTCTCTGTATTTTCTTTGATCGTTAGTTCTGACTGACATGTTTGCTGGGCTTGATTGTTCATTGCAGTTGAGAGGAGGAGGGGCTCTTTGGGCAATAGAAAAGAGCCAGATCTAAGAAGCACAAGGGAATTATGTCTTTCATTGGCACCCAGCAGAAATGCAAGGCTTGTGAAAAGACGGTTTACCCAGTTGAGGAGCTTTCTGCAGATGGGATTTCCTACCACAAGTCTTGCTTCAAGTGCACTCACTGCAAAGGGACTTTGAAGGTACTCAACTTTCGATTCTGGCACATAATGTGTAGCTTAGTTCTTTGATTAGATTTGAATCAAAGTGGTTCTGTTGCAGAATGTTACATACTCTAGAAGATAATTGCTTTACTGCGACTCCCAACTTATTCAGCATATGCATTTTTCTGTAATTGGAATACTTATCCAGATTTCTAATACAAAATGTGTAGGGTAGTATGAGGTTTCTAATCCCAAACCTTATATGCGACCAAAACTGTTGTGTATGAATCTAAATTTTAGTAGGAAAGTTGTGATAAACTAGAGCAGTAACCCAATTCTTTATAGGTTGCATGTATTTACGGTTTATAAATTTTATGTTGACAGCTGAGCAATTATTCCTCAATGGAAGGTGTTCTGTACTGTAAACCTCACTTTGAGCAACTCTTCAAGGAGACCGGAAACTTCAACAAGAACTTCCAGTCACGTATGTCTTTACATTTTTCCTGAGAATCTATCCTTGCTATTTCCACATTATTTTTTAGTTTACAAGTTTAATTTTATATGAATTTCATTTGCAACAGCTGCAAAGTCAGCTGAGAAGCTAACACCAGAACTGGTAATTTCCCCACCACAACACTGCTTCACATTAAACTTGGATTTGAACAATCAAATTTTGTTTTTATTTTATACTTTTTGCTCTTTATTGGATTTTTGTTGACACTACTTGTCTAATGCTTGCATTTGTTACAGACTAGGTCACCCAGCAAAGCTGCTGGTATGTTTTCTGGCACGCAAGAAAAATGTGCTACTTGTGGTAAAACCGCCTATCCACTGGAGAAGGTACAATCCCGTGATCTTTTTTTTTTTTGGTCTGTAACAATCCCATGATCTTGGTGGTGTTATCTTTTATTATATCTATATATTTCTTCTGTTGTCCTGGAAAATTTAAGTATTAGGTTGGCATTACCCTTTTCAATATTTTATTAAGTTGGTCACAGCCAAAGTTGTATGTACATTAGTTCCTACTAGAGTGCTAGTTACTTGGATTACTTATTTAAAAACAGGGATTTCTTTTATATAAAGGAAGTAGAGCGCGGCCAAAATACTAGAAAGGAACCTATAAAGAATTGAGCAGTATTCCAATTTTACTACAGAACCTGCAAGGATATCAGTAATCATCCCCCTGTTTCTGTAGGACTCCGTATCCCCTTCTATGAAATGCTTGATGCAGAAATGGTTTTCCTAGATGAAATCTTGTCTGTATTGTATTGCCCCCTCTGCTGACACCAAATTTCTACAACACTAAGTGAAGAGATCAAATGAGTTCATTTGGGTTTTCTACACTACTGCAGGTGACAGTGGAGAGCCAGGCATATCACAAGTCGTGTTTTAAGTGTTCCCATGGTGGCTGTCCTATTACTCCATCAAATTATGCAGCCCTGGAGGGAATTTTATACTGCAAGCACCATTTTGCCCAGCTTTTCAAGGAGAAGGGGAGCTACAACCATCTTATTAAGTCTGCATCTATTAAGCGCGCAGCAGCTGCAACAGCGACAGCAGCTGCAGCAGCAGTTGCCAGCATTCCAGAAGCCTAAATGCCAAGTTTATAGTTTCTTTACATCTGCTTTCTTTTAAGAGTGTGTTCTCTTAGACGGTACGCTTGTCATGGCTGAGTGAGTAAACTTTGTCTGTCTTCTCTATTTTCTTTGGCTCATTGAACTTGGGCACATTCTTGTGTTTGCTTGATGTATGCGATGCAGACTCTGACAATTGTAAAACAACCTCTTTTTTCATTCTTTCAATTTACGCAAGTTCATGTTACTTTTGCCAAAGAGATAGATATTCATGTTTCGCTCTCCAGCTGAACAGAGGTCACATGAGAATAGATGATAGGAGCTAGGTTTATGGAAATCACAAGCCTGTTTTTTGAGACAAGAGCATGCATGGATTTATGGAAATCTAATCAACCGAAATGAAAGGGAGACAGAGACAATGAGACACCTTGTTGAACTTTCAGAAAGTTTGACTTAAATCTGCCCCATCCTTGTTTTCTAATTCAATTAGGGTTCAATTTCCAGTATGTTCTCCCCCTTGCTTATCTTGTATTCCAAATATTTCAGATACAAAGCCTTCAAGGCTCTCAGTTGTTTGCTATAAATGTATTTTGTAGTAGATCATGTTGGTCTGTGTATGGTGGAGAGTTTCATTAATATGTAGATGAAAGTTTCAACATATAGAGAGTGCGGCTTAATTAGTTGCCAAAGCCAGCACTAGATTGCCAATCACTCGAGAGAATTAGTCCATCGATCCTTCTCGTAAGACTTCCACATCGATCACTGGCGACTCTGGCCTCATATCGTGCACGGTATATACACACTTCTGAGGCCTCCCCACTATCAAAAAGTAACCACATTTCAGCCTAAACCTGTTAAACAATGGCTTTCATACTCAAAAGCTCAACAATTCTACATTTCTACTGCATGTGCTTCTCGTCTTTGGCTTTCATGAGATTATGGAAAATGAAGTCTACCATATTATTACTAAACCGGATTTAACCGGTGAAAACTCGACAAGTCGAATTTTCCAAGAATGTAATTTTCAAATTATCATATTTTTAGAGTTAGAAACCAACCTACAGGCAAGTCATTCTCACTCTACAGAAGCGGTTAGCAAGTCGGTTAGTTTGTTACCATCGGCGAAAAAGAACCTCATTCTGTTAGTATACACAGACAACAATTGGATCAAAGAAACCATTCAGTTCTCCACAAGGAAAGAGACAATCTTAATGTGATTCTCGACCGAGGCAGTGACAGTGATAGTAGTAGCACGAGTGATGAAGACAATGATGAAGATAGGTTTCACTGCAGCAAAAATGCTGATGACAGAGTCAATGGAGTAAAGGAGGCCCTTTGCATGATGTGTCTGCACGATTACATCAACGAGATCACCAGTGAATGCCTAGGGGCGAGTCAAGTCACAATGTACATGGGGACAGACGTGCCTACTGTTATGGAGCACACAGTTCCGGGGGAGGATGGTAGACAGAACATGCCACCCTTGGCGAACCACAAATATCATCGAAAGAAGGATAGGGCTGCAGTGAGGGATGAAGGAGATGAACTCCATGGAGATGGCAATGGAGATGGAGAAGGAGATGAAGAGCATGAAAATGAAGTGAATGCAGAAGATGGAGATGGCAATGGAGATGAAATGGTTCCGGAAGAAGGAGATGATGATGAAACTGATTCGGAAGATGAAGATGATGATGAAACAGATCCAGAAGATGGAGATGATGCAGAGCAGGAAAATGAAGTGGATGAAGAGCAGGAAGACAAAAGGCGGAGGTTGAATTGATGGAGGAAACCAGATTGCCATTGCTAATGTAATTCACCTCAGTCTCTTTTGTTCTTTTTTGAACTGAAGCTTTTCATACTCGAGAGGATAGAACATCTTCCAGTCTTCTGAGTTTAAAAGTTTCCAGCTTTTACAAAGTTTTAGAAGGTTTAGGAGTCATAGGACTATTACATTTTGCTGCACATATACACAGAAGGACAAATCATCAGCCTTAATTGGATTACAGTTGCTTTCTTTAGTCAGTCTGGCTGTTGTCAAATTGTCTATGTTTAAACTAATACATCATTTCTATCTGGATGAGAATTTGAATTAGAGTTTATGCAGAAATGGTAAATAAGCACTAGAAGCTCTCAAGCAAAAACTCGTGAAATTATGAATGTTTTCCATTAATTAATCAATATATGAAATGTTAATAACAGACTGATTGTGTAAGAACCAATTCTACAACCCTTTACTTAAAAGAATAAAAAGATAAAAATATATTCCTGCATAACCCCCAAGCTGGGACTAACAGAGACATATGAGTCACTTATTGAATTTCCTACTTTTGACTATTCCTGCGTTGTTGCTGATACAAATGGAAACCACTTCAAGCTTCCAGGCAAAAAAAATAGATGTTTTAGAGGCAAAATCCCGGCAACAACTGCTAGCATGTGGCCATAACTTGCCTCCAGATTCCGGTAAGGCCACCACTGTGTCTCGTAGTATGAAGAACAAAATGTAGGAATTTCCTTTGATGCTTTCCCAGAATGAAGATATCACTTACTTCGTTTCTTTGCTTCACTGTATAGAATGACTCCGAAGACTGTGAGGGAATAACCCATCATTCCGGTCACAGAAACAGGATTTCTAAAAATTAATATTGAAACAACCACAGCTACAGCTCCCTTGGCATTTCCTAGTACCTGGATAACAAACAAGTATCAATTGTTACAAAACTTCCAAGAAAATCCACTAAAATACTGAAAAGATTTGGACATTGACATTAGAGCCAGCAAGTTAAAGCCTAATTGTAATCTTCAAATAATATCCCTAAAGCACATCTTCTATGAATTTTCACTTAAGAAAAGAGAAGTCTGAAAACCTAGAACAAATTAGTTTCTTTCATCAGTCAATATGACCATGTGAAAGAAGGGTTATAAAGTTGATCAAAAGTTATCCAGTTGCTTATGTCAGGCTATGACCAGTTTTGAACAGCTTCAATCATCATACTATTGACCATCATTTTGTCCTAACAGTGCCTTCCTAGAGCATGTTAGTCCAGGTATATAAGACCATCCGAGTATATGGCCCCCTAAAAAACATAGAGCCCTATTTCCAAAGGTTTCATCCCCACCATAATAAGCAGTATCTGTTCATCTCTTCAGCCCTACAAACTGACTAATATTTGCACTATTCATATACTTTAGTAAAAAAAGCACACCAACTTATCCTAGATTTATCGCATAGAACACCTGAACAAAGGAATGGAAGAAATACTCGGGGAATCTTCTAGACACTAGCATAAACAACTATTTCACAGCAACCATAATGCTACTATGAGAAGAAAATAGTAATTACGCCTATTACAAGAAAGGAGACATACCTGAAGAGTCAGAGCACTTGTGTGTTTTGTGACCAAAAAGTTGGTCAGATTTACAAAATATGCCAATGCTGAATTGAATAACAGATACCATATGATCTTCACATCATCTCTTGCAAGAGCCAGTGTTATCCCCACAACATTATCTTCCATGATAAGTGTAGCAGGTAGTAGGAAGACAACAGCTATCGGAGCCATATATAATAGAAGGTTCATCGAATTCAGCTTCTCCCTGGAATAATAAAAATACAGTGATTCAGTAAACCATCGTCCAGATAAACAATTCGCAATACAGAGGAAATGACTAATACATAAACTCAAACGAAGAAAAACAAATACGTAAAGACTCCTTAGTCCTTACCCTTCAGAAGAAAGCAAAATCCCTTGTAGCACTGACTTAAGCGCCCTGGCAGCAGTTGCTGCAATACAAATTAAGAATCCAAATAGATGGAAACTTGGTTCACCCTGTCACCATGTAAACATAACACAAAATCAGTTGTTTGCACCAATGCCTTATCAAACATATTCACCTTCCACACTCCTAAACAGAACCTCCCCCAATTACACCAATCTTTTAAGCTCGGATAAACTAGACTTCGTCAGATCTCAAACATCATATATTTAAACCAATTCCACACAGTAACCTCAATTCTCATCCTAAGCAGCTCAAATCAAACCAAACCCATCTCCACAATGGAAACAACTAGCATTAACAAAACGCAAAACACTAACAAAAAGGGAAAGAGCTCATACCCCGCTGGCAATGACGACCCCAGTAACAACCGGCACAAGCGTCAGGTAAGTCAGCCAAGCCTCCCTCTTCAATGTAATAAAGTAAGCGAAAACGGCGGTGAAGAAGGGCGTGGTTGCGCCGATAGCCTGGTTAAACGACACCGGCAAATACCTGAGCGAAATGTTCCCAAACACAACAGAAACACAGAACACCAAACTCAACGCCGTGATCTTCAGAAACTGAACCCGGGATCGAATGGTCTGCATCGGCACCATCTTCATCCACGCAATTGCTATATAGCTGAGAAGCGAACACGCCGTCATGTGACACATGGTGAGGAAGATCGGGTACTTGAAGCCATAGTTGCTCAGCAAGTACTTGTTCAGCAGCAGAACGCCAATGTTGGATGAGTACCAAGCCGTGACCAACCCGATCGTGAACAAGCGGCTCTTCCCCTTCATCGCTGATGGGTCCGAATCGGACGGCTGAGATTGAACGGAAAAAAGAACCCGTCAAAAATCAAACAAAACTCAGAGATCGTTACTGGGATCTGGGCATTCAGGGGAACGAAGCAATCTGCTAGGTGGAATTGAGGGCCGGCCCTCCATGGATCTGAGGATCGAGGCTCATTGGGGGACGGAGAAAACGAGAAAAAGTAGGAGTCTTTAGGGAGAGCGACGGCGACGGAGAATGGGTCGGGGTTGGAATTGAGAGAGGCTGCGTGGTTGGGTCAGAAGTTTGAGGATGACCGACGAGAATGTGCCTCCTTCCGCAGAAGAGAGAGAGAGAGAGAGAGAGAGTTTTAAAAGCTTTAGAGAGAGAGAGTAAGGTGAACGCGTAATTTATTTGATTTAATTTATAGTTTAATTTTTATTTTTAAATTCGGTGTGAGATGTAAGGAAAGTGGGAGGCTTTGACTAAATATTATTGCAGGAAACTGAGAGAAATAAATGGTATGCATTTTAATAAAAATATTGAATGCATTGGCAGAGTTTGATTCATTTACCCTCCAAAGATATTTGGTTGTGTTGTTCATACGTAGTTATTCTAGATTCATTGCATTAACCTGATCTTGACATTTCTTCATTTGAAAGGTAATTTCTTTTGTTATTTTAGACAACGACATTGACATAAAATGATTCTTCATGATTATGATTTTAGTTGTATTACACTGTTGGCCGGATATTATGTACATTGAGTTCAACTCCGTACCAAATCCAAAACCCTAACTTACAAAATTGAAATCCCAACCTCCATTTATGTATTTTTCTTGTCTAAACACTTGAGATAATCCAATCACAAAACTTTCATTTGATTATGTGAAGAGAATCAAGAGATGCCGATGTCCTCTAAGACGTGTATATGACGGGTATGGGGGGATTAAGAAAGACTCTATCAAACTGACTTGGAGGTGCTCCATATGTCAATGAGGAAAAGCATACTCAACGCGCTCAATAGAAAAATTGAACAACATGTTAGGCTTCACTGCACTGCTGATTTGCTAAATGGCCCGTCCAAAAATGAAAGCTAAAATAAGATTATGCGAATCTGCCAGCAATGTTCTGAAATTTTCCTAGCTGCACTAGAAAATTAGATCATGTTTCTTCATGCTAGGACTTGGGAGCATTATTGGTTGGGCCCTTTTATATCATCCAGAAGCACTTGATCAGTAATCCGATGGTTGTTGTTGGTTGGTATTGCTTTTCTTCTTTGTTTCATTGTTTTAGGCAAAAAAAAAAAAAAAAAGAATTCAATTGTTATCGAAAACTTGTTTTACGTTTAGAGTTTTTCAACCGTTACCGACTTTTTTGTTTACATAACCATTTAACTTTTATTTTGTTTAAATGCTATGTGAGAGAGAAAAGCCATGTGAGAACTAACGTGAAAAATACTAATCATGTACTTGTATAGTAACAATATTTATTGCTCACATCCGTTTATAAAATAATAAAACACAACATATTCCACTAAATTGTTAACCACATTTCTTATACCATGGTTTGTAGAAATGTAATTGTTAAATGTGATGATTAGTGGTCCAACTAGCATTGCATTGCTGGTAAGAACTTCAAAATAGAAAGAGTTTTTATATGCAAATTGTGAGAAGAAAGTCTAACCTTGTTATCTGGCAAGGTACTTGGTTGACCCTCATCTAGTGCCCCCAAACCTCCATGACTATCTGCTGCTCTAGCCCTATAACCAAACTTCTCAAGTCTTCTAAACCTTGTTGTGGTTGATGATGGTGAACAAGTAGTAGTACTTGTATATCCCCTTGAAAAACAAAGAAGTACTGACTTGCTCAATTGCTTTGTGCCATCACCACTAACACCACCTGAAAATTCCCAGAATTGTCAAAAACTATCCCAAATGACAATGTAGCAGAATTGGCTCTCCTTTGCTTGGAATCCAAGCAAAAGTTGGAAGATAAAAGTAATCAATCCTAAAACCACCATCGGGGTTCACTCAGAAATCGAATCAAACTTGTCTTTCATGAATCTGGATCCTTTTTACATGAAGCACCCAAGATTAAAGACACAGTCATTTGCAATTTTCCATTCCCCTACTAATGGATTTTGAGGATAGAAAGCATACTATTGAAGTGTACAAGACTTGCTGAAGCAGACAATATTGCAGTCTGTGCCATAAAAGAAGAAAAATCCAATCTTGTGTTTGTGTGTGTTTAGAACCGAACAGCTGGAAAGAATCAAGCTTGAGAAACAGGAAGGTTGTGGAGGGCTAAAACCTAAGTTTGGTCTTTTTTGAGACTAAATTACAGAAAAGCTCCGGCAACTGAAAAAGGTGGATGATCCGGACAATGTCTACCTGGGATCACCACCACTGTGTATTGAGCTGAGCAGTTGGAGCTGAAGTTGAGGTTGAAGCTCTGTGGTGCTTACGTGGCACTGGTGATTTTTGGAAATCCAAATCAGAGAGAAGGGACTAGTTAATGAGTATATTCTGTTTCTAATTCATTGTTTGGTTTGTGTAGGGAAGAGAATATCCAGTCCCATCCGATCCGATCCTTCTATGTAGCAATTGGTTCAAGTGCTCTAACTTGTCTGGGTTTTTTTAGGGAGATTGAATTTGGTCACACTGTCAGTCCAGAGGGGCTTTCAATGATCAAAGTAAAACTTCATTTTCTTTTTGTAATTTTCTTTTCGTATCAAAAAAAAAAAAATCAAACTATATAGGTCTTCGTCGCTCTTTACATTATGTTCAAATATCTAAAACTATTTCTATGAAAATTTCACCTCAACAAGTTAGTTTATTCTCGTGATATAACTTATATCCTCATTTTGATATAGTTTTACCGAATTGAATTAGTTGGATGGTCAATGCACTAGGTATGTTAGGAGTCATTTTGGAGTCATTTTTGTAAGATGAGGAAGAGGGTTAGGCAGTGAAGACAGGTCCATGGTCCAAATGCTGCCTAATAATGCCACTGGATTACTACCAGATTTGAAATATTCCGTGTGAAAAATTCTAGAAAATGGGGTCATGCTATAGGACAGGAAGTAGTATACTTTCCACTATTCTCATGATAGATTGTCTTTTTTCTCTCATTTCTGCAATATCTTCTGCAATCTATGTGTTGTACGTCGAGCCAAACTGGAGAGATATCTATCAATATATATGCTCATTGGCTAACATCAAAGGTCGTCGGGTTTTTGGATTCTGAAGAAGAATCCAAACTAATGAAACACAGGGAAAGCTTCTAACGAAGACCATAATGAGGATCAAGTGAGGATTTTTGAATGAACGGTGGAATAATATGTATATTGGAATTTGAAAATATCAACTAAAACTTAAAACATTCATCTAACCGTTCATTATAAGGTCCTCGTTAAAAGTTTTTCCATGAAACATATATGTACCTAATGTTTATATCAAGGAATAGAATCCCATCATTGTTGTCTTAATATATCACATAAAGAGGAATGTTACCGGATCAAAAATGCAAGGGTTTCTAAAATTTTAGATGTTGCGTTGTCCTCTCTAAGATTAAAAAGTAAAAAATTAAAAGAGATTAGTCATATACTACACGGAATTTGGGATTTCTTAAAAGTCAAATTAGAAGATGTTGGTCATGTACTACACCGAATTTGGGAGTTTAAGTCGCGCATGATTATGCTTCCCATCATCAAACTTTGGAATGGATTGTTCAAAGAATGGGCATGCAATGCTGATTGCCCTACTCTACACATTCTTAACTGCAAACGTTTGGTAGGACTATTATTGCATCAAACTGGATTTGCGATTGGGATGTTGATATATAGTCTAGAGTGGATCTCCATTCTATGTATGGGGCAAGTATGAAAAGGAAGTCCATTTTGAGTACAGATGAAGAATGAGAAATCGCACCTGGTGACTTGGCAGGTGTAATCGTGCATCCCCTTAATCAGGAAAAGAGAAAGCTAGTCCTTGCGTTGTCCTGACTCCTAAGTACGTTGCAACATGGTTCAAGATCCCAGAAAGATGTAAAGATCAAGGACCAAAGAATAGCGTGACTTATGGTGCTTAGTTTTGTGCCATTATGGTAATGTGGTTTAAGAAAGTGGTAGATAATGCCTAACTTACAGATTAGGCAACATTTCCACCACATGACCAAGTGTTACAAATGAAAGCAAAGCTGCTCCAAAGGAAAACAAAGGATGACAAAGACAGTACCTTAGTAAGACACAATAGAATATCACAAGCCATCTACCATGGTTGCAACAATTGCCATCAACAAAGCCCTTCTCCAACACTTGATCAAAATAAAAAGACCTTCTCCAACAGAATACCAGAAGCTTAAGATATAGGCCGCAATAACAATACATGCGGGCAACCATTGCTCTAAGCACCACTTCTCCCGCACCACACAAAGTAGGGTAAAACTAATCTTTTGTTCTTTGCACGAAAACCACATTTCAAGAAGAAAAGTGCCAATGGCATAGGTTGCAATGAATATTCAAAACATGAAGTTGCGATGGGTAACACAAATATAATCTAACTGAGGAGTCTTATACAATATTTCTCCCAATCAACAAACAAAACTGGGCCTTCCAAGAAACAATACATCTATCTTAGCTCATAACCATGCAAATTTCAAAATACTTGATGTTGGGCTCCATCTCTATCGTCTAGGAAGTACTGAAAAACTGCAAGAAAGGAAAATGAGCACAGGATTAGTATCAGGAAAGAAGATATACGAAAAACCAAATAAAACCAAACAACTCAAGTAGGAAGGATTTGAATCATAACAATTGTTTTTGATATTGGAAAATGTAAAGAGCTAATAATCATGAAACGACATTTGAAAATAGATGCACAGTGAATCCAGGTTACTTCGAATACAGCTAGAAACAACAAGTAACAAAATGATTAAAAACTTGATCTGGGTTAGCCAGCTAATCTCTTAAAGACGATAGGGTGATAAGATATTGGATTAAAACACATTTTCCAGGCTAAATTAACAAGCAGTATGGTCCTGTAGAGAACTACGGGTTACTGACAAATCCAATTGACCATTGACTAGCTACAACTGTTTCAACTGATAGTCTTGTAATGGTCTCATACTCTGGTATCCAATTCAGAATATGCTCAGTACTACTTAACACTACAATAATTCAACATAACTAAGGGTATTCATTCAAACAGAACCAACAACGGCTAAAAGACACTATCAACATAGAGCAACCGTGACTTTGGCCTTACATGCTTTCGCAACCTCTGTATTAGTGTAATTGCTAAGTAGTGTAAACTAAAACTCAGTAGTATTTTCGCACATCAAAGCCGGTGGACGCACCCTAAGAATATAAGAATTCAGAATCACTGAACCAGCACAGATTGTATGAATGTAGGACACCAAAGATTACACCATGTTAAAGGATCCAAGTATCAGAATTGTATCATGCATATCAGAGAAACAAAAAGTAGCCAAACACGGTTCAATGAACAATAGATAAATCCCCATTTTAATTAACAGGAGGCTAAAAGATGATAGCAGTTACAATGCCAAGCACAATATATTCAATTTATATAGCTGCGTGCAGCACATCCAGACATACATTAGCTCAACCAAATAGTACCTTATATGTTGCTGGGATACATGAATACTCTCACTCGAGCACCCTGCAAAGTCGCAACAAATGAAATCAATCAGAAACCCCCTTTCGAACAACCACCATTACACACACACTAAACTGAAAATCACTAGTTAGAGCATAGATATCAACCATGGACTTGGGGGGCAGATTGGAGGTGAACTTAGCACGAACAACACCGGTGTTACCGTGAGGCCTCGCAACCTTTCCCCAAATGCAGCGGTAGTGGCTCCCATTCTTCTTCACCTTAGCCTTGTAGATATACGCCAATCGCTTCCCGGCGTACCACCCAACCTCCTCCTTGGTGTTCACTCCCTCGATCTGAACCAGTGAGGTGTTCGGGTACTGGTTCGACTTGGACCTAGCCCAATCAATCAAATCAGATCAGCTCAAACCCTAGCAATAAAGTTTCCCCCTTCTCCAAATTTTAGGGTTTTTCTACAATCTCTAAGCTAATAACAAGAAACAAAGACATGAAATTTAGGGTTTCGATTACCTCTTGTAGCCGAGGACAGTTCCCCTGACGTAGAGTCTGAATCACAATAGAGATTACAAGTGAGAAATTTTTGATGCAATAATTGGATTGAGATTTTGAAAATTAGGGTTTTTATTCAAATTTTGGAGTTGGATGACGAACCTGACTCGCTCTCCTTGGCGTCCCTTCACCATTTCTGCGATTTCTGGGTCGGACTGTGAGCTCTACCAGAGACGACTGCGCAGAAGGAGTGCTAAAACCCTAGTTAGCTGAACGATGAAATACGAGTATTTATATGGAGGGGAGGTTGGGTTTTTATTCAGAAGGCCCAAATGAGTTTAGATTAATGTTGGGTCTTTTTACTTTTCATTTTCGGGTCAAGCTCTCGAATGTTGTCACGTTTTTGATATTTAACGGTGGAGATGCTGATATGTGACCAAAAAGTTGAATCTCACGTGTTTAGTAGTTTTCGAATAGCATGCCCCCTTGAAGTTGTGATTTTTTGCATCGGAGTGGCTCATTGAGCCACATTATGGTGCGTAAATCAACCAGTTGAGGGACTCAATGAGGTGCATCTAGGAATTCTGATTGTCACATAAAAGCTCTTTTTACCATGGTTTTGTGAGAACGGGAAAGGTAGCTAAGGTGCATTTACTAACAATGAAATTATTCTCTACGTTTGAGGAATCAAACTTGTACCGGCCCAACAAAATTTGGAATCATTCCCTCATTTTCATTCCTTAGGTGGGAGTTAGTATTGATTTTCATTCCTTGATGAATCAACTTTTTTCTAAAACTAACGTCATAATTTCATGAAAACCGTAAACCATCAAATACAAAAACTCTGACATTTGTACAAACTAGAAGGTTTTTCTTTTTCTATTTTTTTCGTAATCAACTGCATTTCTCTTCCAATTCATTATACTAGCATTTTACTCGTGCATCTGTACGTGGGTATATAAATGAGAGAAGTTTAACTTGAACTGACTTAAAGTGGAATAGATCTGATTATCTTATTTCTTAGATAACAACTCCACTAAAAATGGGAACAAACCACGTCCCTTTTTTTCTTAATAAAATTCTAGTGGTGTTTTACGGTTATGCCCAGAGTAACTTATGTTTATTTTCTTTGAGAATTTTCTATTATCTTGGTTTTTAAGGTAATTCAAAAAAAAAAAACTTCACCATAACACCAAAGAGGGTGTCGGCTTTCTAACAGTAGAGATATCATTCCTTCAACAAGTAAACGTGTAATGTGAAGGACTCATTCTCTTTCTCATTAGGTCATTCCTTCTCTCTTTCATTCTTTCCCGATCCCATTTTGATGCATTGGACTATAACCCCCATCTTACACCCCTTGATATAAGTCCAGTTCTTAGTTGATTGCTGAGTCTAGCTTAGGCTGAATCTATTGGTTACTTGCTAACTTGTTCTTGTATTATACATCTTGTGTTTAATTATATATCTAAGACTATTAGCATGACTATTTTTTTTCCAAGGGTGCGTCTATTGCCACCCCACAAACCACTTTGTTCATTCCACGTTCTCTTCACACCCCACTTCTATAATTTTAATTGTAAGTGTACTTTGTTCACCCATTAACAATACCTTAAAAACCCTTTTCTCAATTCTACTTTGTTCACCCTACATTCTCTTCATATATTTTTTCAAATTCAGATTTTCTCAAGGTAAGTAAAATCACCAAGTGAACAAAAATTTACATGAAAGTACAAATCCAAGTTAAAGAACAAGAGAAAAATTCTTAAATTTAACAACTCAATGGTATCAGTCGATATCAAGATGCACAATGTCTGTAAATGTATCTCTAGTAACAACGCCTTCCATACTTCTAAGTTTTTTGAACTAATCTATCAGTTGTTTGTAAATACGGTACAGTAGTTGTCCATGAGAATTTACATACAAAGTCGACATGAGAAATAATGAGTAAAATGATAGACGAATCATCAACAAAGAAAAAAAAAAACAAACAAACAGTTTACCTCATCTTCAGGTTAAATGCTAGTGTCTTCTGACTCATGACCAAATATGATAAATCTGAGTTAGAGTTATGAAATTTGTGTTCATCTAAACCAAAAAGGTAAAAAAGAAAAAGAAAAGAAAAAAATTGTAATTTGTAACAAATTATTGTCTCTTGCTGTAATTTTACATCAGGGTATTTTGGTATTTCAATAAATCAACAATGTGTGGGGTGAGCAAAGAAAAAAAAACCAAACATTTTACCTCATCTTCATGTTAAATGCACTCACGACCGAATATAATAAATCTGAGTTAGAGTTATGAAATTTATGTTCATCTAAAACAAAAAGATAAAAAAGAAAAAGAAAAAGAAATTGTTTTTAATTTGTAACAACTTATTGTCTCTTGCTGTAATTTTACATCCAGGTATTTTTATATTTCAATAAATCAACAACGTGTGGGTGAACAAAGTAGTTTGTGGGATGACAATAGACGTACCCTTTTCCAATTGCCAAAAGCTTGCTTCAGAAACCGATGATGTCTCTGTCTTACAATATCATATCTACAGGTTTAATGTTTTTGAACCACATTAGAGGCCACAAGCCTAAACTATGATCTTCAAGACTCGATCAGTGCAACTTCCTCAGCATCTCCCATCCCGAAATGAGCTTCTCTTCCTGTATCTAGTATTTACTGATATGTTCAAAACGAATTTCAATATAGCCGGAGCCTAACGTTTAAACTTTGTTCTCCCTGTTATTATTGCTTGGCTACTATTGATGAGCCTCCGGACTTTTCACAGATGCAACCCGGAAAAGGGTTTGAGTAAAAGTTTTCCTCATTTTTATAGCTACCTGTGGCTATTCTCAAGTATGGTGCTCCGATCCTATTTTCATGCAACTTCTTCACCTTGGATGAGAATTTAGCCCAAGATATCAGTCCCTTGTCCAACCTATCAATCAATGCCACAAATTGTTGCCTGCAAGGGAAACAATGTAATATTTCATTAGAAGAATATAGAGATGCTCTTACTAGTTCATAGAGATGTTAAATTATTTATACATACTTGTTGGGGTTGATCGTCTTCCGAAACCCTTCAAATCGTCGATGCCCTTTGACTGCTTTAGCCATATTTCCTTCAAAAGAATAAATGAACACATCACTCTCCAAAGCCACAATGTAGTCCAATGCAGCAAGCTGGTTGTGCAAGTTCTTGAAAGGTTGCAGCTCTTCTTCTGTAGCTAAATTTGAGTGGAAGAATAAATTGGGGTACTTATTTTTCAGAGGTGTAATCCCATCTCTCCCGTAGATCTTCCCAGATACTACATAAACTTGTGTATCCAAAGGAAACCCAATTGTCTCTAGAAACACAGCAACCTCTCTTGGGGTCATGGGGCATACCCCTTGGAGTCTATGATGGGTGCCATTGATCTTCTTACGCTTCCAGTGTGATGTTTCTTTCCTTTGCTTTGTGAGTTCTCTATCTTCCTCTTTGGTCAGATTGTGACTGCAGCCTGTGAAAGAAAGCATGTCCTTTTCATATCTGCATTTATAATGTGCTGGTCACGACTCAGAATAACTTATGTAGCAAGAAATCATTTCATATACGTGTTCTGTATCTTTGGTTAATTGAGATGCTGCATATTCAAAACATACAAATTGAAAGTCTGCGTATCATATCGGATGCATGCCCGCACACCTTAAATGGAGAGCAATGTATCTACTATTGTTGTTCTTTAATCTGCTAACCAACTTCGTTGCAAGCTGTTCTATTGCAGGTGAGAATCTGAGTGCCTCAAACATTGCGCGGCAGCGTAGTCTTTGGGTTGAACCACCGAGATTATTAGCTAGTCTGGAATCTGTATGAGTGAATTTGAGCACTTTGTGCTGCTTCAATAACGTAGAGATATATCCTCTGTAGTAACTAGTCTGGGCTGGTTAGAAAGCTGATCCGTTGTTAGATACTTTGATTCAAATATACCACATTTCCTAAGCAATTAAGGTAAACAATTCTGACCATACCTTGGACCAGGAAACTGGAGCCCTGAGGAGAGGCTTCACGTCTGCAAGCTCCGCCGGAAGTGACTCTACAATCATGATATCGTCTTTTAAGACTTCCATGAAATTCTTCCAGTTGAAAATGTCCTTAAAATCACTGAAACATGTCAATTGAAAAGAGAATGAATTAATCAATGACAATAGTGTAACCAAATGGAGGACCACACTATGAGATTTGAGAAAATTTGGTACCTTGGATCAGTCCAAAAGGATTTATGATCTAAAGAAGGGAGAACAAGAGTGGCGTTCATAAGTTTTGCTACGGCAACCATATCACTTATCTGCAAGTTACAATTTTTTTTTTCAGAACATTGCTGGGAGGGGGAATCAAATACTGAAGACATGATTGAAATTGAACTCATACCCCAAGCCTCATTTGATTCAACCCACCATTGGCCTCGATCATAATATAGCCATTTGTTGCATTTTGTTGCACTGTAACAAACAAGGCGTCATAAGCAGAGCTAATCCGATAGAAATGAAAGAAATTATTCAGTCTATCCGATAAATTGTTTAGCTTTCGGACATACATATTTCCTTCTTTTCTCGATTAATGCATTTGTAGTAGTTTTCACTGTTTGGTTGCGTCCAGATATCAGCAGTCTGACTAGCAGAGATCAAATAAAAGGTGGGATTACAATCAAATGTAACTGAAAAATGAGTTACATTACCAAAAACAAAACAAAAAATGTATGAGTTTCATTAGAAACTTACCGGGAACTTATTCCTTGTTTCAGAGGCACATTATAACCCTTGTCACATTCACTACTAATCATGTTATGTTGCAAAGTTGTCGAAGGTCGTCGTATATAACCTATCTGTTCCCTCATCCTTATTTCCTGAAATGCATTCAGCTGCAAAGCAAACTTTGCCATCACTGACAAGAAACCCAGCAGCAACAAAACGAAGAAAACCTGTCTTCCTCTCCTCAAAAGCTTTGCCAACTTCAGCATTCTGCTGCCGAAGAACATGGTGTTAATGGCACCATGTTGATGTTCTGTGGCCTCAAACAACCGTCTCCTTGTCATGGAAGAAATGAAAAGAGGAGGTGATCAACGTGGGGTGAAAATGAAGAAGAGGAGCTTAGTGGAGGTAAAATTGCCTTGTAGCGTTTACAAATTAATATGTTTGTGGAAATTTCTTGTTGGGTTTTCATATCAAGGAATTCGGAGTATGAGTGGGGAGCGGAACATAAGGCGAAAGAGACTCTGTGTTTGTGATATTATTTCGAATTAAAGACATGATGGTATTTCTTAGATTATCACATGGTGTGGATTTTCTTAACATCGCACTCGCAATATACAACACTAGAAGGAAAACACTATATTCAATTTTGAATTTCTTTTTTTATAAATAACAAAATCAGTTTTGAGCAGTTGTGGAGTAGTGCAATGGATAATGCTTATTTTCCTTATTCAAAAAGAAAAATGCTCATCTTCCATGTTCTGATGTTCTTCCTTTCTTTTCTTTTTTGATTTACGGTTTTATTCCTAAATATTTAAATGTAATAATACTTGAAGGTAATTTTAGTAAAAAATAAATAAATGTTTTGGCTACATATCCTACTTTATATGCATCTCATTCTTAATATTCAATTGATTTTTCATACAGCTCAAGAGAAAAGATATTAAATTGATAGCGAGTAGGTTATTTTCAGTTTTATGACTAGTATCAGTTTTACTATCTTATGCGTATTACTGAACTATGGGCATCAAGTGCTTAGCTACCTTAATTCTACCTTTTAGCTACCTTATCTGAAGCCTCGATTTCGAGTTTTTGGTTAGTGCTTAAAAACCAAACACCAAACTGTTAGAGAGAGGACCTTGTTGGGATTAGTTTTGACAATCAGTTTCACCTCTTTCGCCTATGCCATTGAAGCCAACGGCCTTGCCAATCAGTTACATTGGGTTTGTGGTGTGTGAGGGGAGTAGTGAATTTGACAGCCGGAGATTGATATGGTTGTTGGGGAATGGAGGATCTAAGCCTTTGAGTAAGAACACAAAGGTGAGTTGGTTTCTAAGCTACAGGTCACAAGCGAAATTTGCTTCCAAGCATATTCAGCCACCGAAAAGAGTGTGACAAAAAAATGTCACAACTTACATCATGAAAGAATATAAGTTCTGTTAACTCACTACAAACTTTGATCTAACGACTCTTCTTGATCTAACCAGCCATCAACAATGGTTTGCCCTGCTAAACGCCGGCTGTGGCGGAGGACGAGATGAGTCAGGGAGCTACTCCAATTTCCATAATGAAGCTTATCAAGTTAGGAGTCCCTTCTAGTGATGATTCTTAAGTTGAAGAGTAGTTGATGACTTTTCGGTTTATGGTTTAAAAAACCCATTTTTCGATCACATTTTGACATCTCATCCGTTCAGTTTTTAGGTTTATATGAGTAGATCATTTCTAGAAATTTTCAGCCAAATTGGTGCTTGTTAAGATAACAAACTAGATCAAATTAATGGACGAACCAAATCTGTCAAATATGAACCGTTCAAGTTCATAATTGATAAATCACACTTATGAATGCCTTAACAATTTTCAATATAGCTGAAAATTTCAAGAAATGATTTACTCATAAAAACTTATAAACTAAACGGTCAAGACGTGGATATAAAATCGAAATGTGGGATAAGCCGAAAAGTGTTCAACAAGTCCTCAACTTAAAGGTTCTCAGAAAGGCTTCCGTCAAGTTATCCATCTCGGATCTAGATGATAACTAGACTTTTGAACTCTTTCTTGTGTTTGGGCTTTGACGGTGTTCGGCTTGGCTTTGGGCTTTCTCCCCTTATTTTGGGCTGTAGAGGTTTTGAACCCAATACTGTACACAGGTGCGCCACGTCCCCGTTTTGAGGTTAGGCTTCGCTTCTTTTTAACTTTCCCCTGCAACACAAATAAAAAAGAAGAATTGGAAACAAAGGAAATTACAAGCAAGGACTCTTCGTCTTTGAAAGCCTTTCACATCTTCAAGTCTCTCTCTCTCTCTCTCTCTCTCTCTCAGAGATCAGGAGCCACAGTCAGGTCAGTAACAATGGGTTCCCCATCTCTTTTCAGATTTAGCTTCTGGGTTTTATCAAATTTCCCCATATCGTTTACAGTTCTGCTTACATTTCCTGAAAAATGTGGATGTTCCTTGATATTAAGCTTAATGGGGTTTTATTTACGCTTCCATATCACATGGGTTCTTTGTTTTTCGACCTATTTCTCATGCTTTATATCTCTTAGTTGCTTTTATTTTATTTTGGTTTTCCAAGTAGTAAAGATTTCGGTTTTAATGTAAGAGCTGTTGTGAGAGATGGTTGTGGGTTTGGGTGTTTGTTCACTAGAGCTAAAGATAGTTCAATCTTATGCATAAAGTTCGCTTATGTAACTGATCGATCTAAGATCTGATTAATGATCAGCCTTTGTATAGATTTTTCATGACAATGCTTTTCTCTTTCCTACATTTGGCTGACTTCATGTTAGTTTTGTTTTAGCTACTTTGATGATTGCCAGTTTTTGTATATAGCTTGCATCGAGTGTAGGGAACTGAGTAAGCACACATTATGCGCAATGTGGTTCTTGGTTTAGATCTAGTTTGTGAAACGTGTGGATTTGTATTTGAAAATAAAGGTATAGTCTTGCAATGCTACCATGGAAATTCTTGCCAGTTGCATTGGAATGATGGTCCTTTGATATAGTGGTGCATGCTTTTGCTGAAGTTGCCGATGTGGGATTTGTATGTCTCCACATTTCGAAATAAGATTGTGTCATTTAGACTGTGGCAGCTTCATAAATGTGTAGTCAGTTTTCTTAGAGAAGCAGTCGTGGCTTCCATTGTTTGCTATTCTATCTTGAATTCTTGCGGAGAAGCTCTTCTTTCTGGATATTGTAGAGGGGATGGGTGATCTACTGCCTAAACTTCGAAATGTTCATTTTACAGGTAAATGGGTTTGTGGACGCTACTTGAAGGCTTCTTACTTCTTGCAAATGCTCTAGCAATATTAAATGAGGACCGCTTCCTTGCGCCTAGGGGTTGGAGCTTCTCAGAATTCTCCGTGGGCAGGACAAAGTCATTGAAGGGACAGATTATAGGTCTCATTTATGCAACACAGTATCTGAGAGTTCCTCTGGTGCTACTCAATTCTATCTTCATTGTTGTAAAATTGATATCTGGATGATGCCAAAGAGGTAAGAATTAAGATTTAGATTCCTATGTCTAAGGGATAATGATACCTGTCTTGTTTGGATATATTTTTTGAATAATGTTGGATTAGTACAGGTTTCTATAACTGGATGACCACCTAGGATTTTGAGACTTATTTGCAAGAGAGTGGGGATTGTGGATTATCATTGTAATAGATTGATGAGATTCAATGCGTTTCAAAGTCAGAACCTTTTTCTTCCTTTTTCTCCCTTGCATCATATGTTCCCAACAATCTAACTCTTAAAATTGATATCTTGTTTGGAATCTAGTGGTGCATTTGGTTGAGCACTTCTATTAGCACAGCCCTGACTTTTGATCTAATATCTGCTGTTCCAGAGTAGTGTGCGGTTTGTGATTTTAGTGCTTTGACCATGTTTCAAAATGTCACACTACAGCTTCACTATACATTAATAAAATGTTATGGACAATAGAAAAACTGTGTTGGTTGATAAAGTTTGCATCTCATTTCAACTGCCCCTCTCTGTACATACTGAAAATTGTTAATACCATAGATGTCAAGTTCGTGATAGTAGGATATGTTACCCGTGGTCATAGTATGTCAAGCTGTCCTTTACTTGTGGTCGTCTTCACCTGAGCTTGGGTTAGTTCTTTTCTTTGCTACTGCTAGCTGTTGTTGAATGTCTGTTTCTTATTGCAGGTTTTGTGCAGATTCATCAAATTACAATCGGGAGTCTGCCAATTGCCACTTGCATCTTCTGTTTCCGGGGAGAGCTGAAGCATTAAGTTGTTAGATAGTGTTTGCGTTCTTGAAGTAGATCTTTCACCTCGTTGTTCGAAACCTGTTTGACTCTAGATAGTAATTGTTTGGAAATATCTGTCTCAAATCATCATAAAGTTGTCTTCTTGATTGGTTTTATGTCTATGACTATGCAATCCTTATTCTTGTGAATGAAGAATTATGTTCATTGGCAGGCTCCGGCCTCTGAAAATCAGTATCAATAAGAACTTGTGATCTCTGATAACATTAGTAAGAACTAAGAAGTAATGTTTACCCAAAACAATTCAGCAGTCAATTGTTATTCAGAAGGAATAATTATTACTTGTTTATGTATCGAATGTCAAGTACATGTAAATCGTGTAAACATGTATCGAATATCACCGTACTTTCATCAATTTTGTTCACACTATTAAACGTGATTGAGGAACCAAATATGTGGAGAATCTATGCTACTTTTTTATCTGATATTATTTGATGCTTAAGCTATAGACAAAGTACAGCCTGCATACTAAGTACAATTGAGGGATCAATATTGAAAATACAAAGAAGAAAAAGAAAAGGCAAATCATAGATCAGCAAAGACATGGTACTGTTTGGAATGAACTGCAATGAGCCTCAAGGCCGATATCAGGGCTGCAACTGCCAAGAAGCTAAAGACGCAGATATTTAGCCAATGCCAGAGCTTTTGTGATGAAGTGAGCTTGTCCTTCTTTGCCACCAGGTACATGTGGTTTGCGAGAATGAACGTAAGAGGGAATGTGCTGATGGCTCCTGTGAGACTCATGAAATCTCCAAGGAATGGCAGTAGAGCTGAAACTAATGTGTTTACAGCTAGATAGCCGCCTCTAACTGTAATTCTGAATGTCAAGTTCTGGATTTTGAATGGACTTCCTTTAATCCCAAACTTTGTGTCCAAATACTCATACATTGGACTTGCAAATATCTAGAAGAATCGGTGAATGAATACCAGGTTAGTAAAGTTGCAGCAAAATTCACAAGAAAACTGAGATTTCAGAAAGTTAAAGTGGGAAGAAAATACATACATGCAAAGCAATGACTGATTGCAGGAAGGCTGAGATATTAGCAAATGCCTTCACCCAAACTGGTCCGTTTACGTTGCTGAGCAAGTAAGCTGATGTTGAGTTTCCGTATGCCCAATACCCTACAAAAGTTACTGCATACATTGGCAAAACACCAGCTGTGAACTGAAAGTACAGAGCTTTTAGCATGTTTCCAACCGCCGGCTTCCTCACTGTAGCCTGCCACGTAAACATAGTGACAAATAGAGTGAATAAGACACAAACACGCAGATCAAGCTGAGCATAGGAATGACTATGTCACTAGAATGCATACCATCCATGTATGAAGTCAATGAAGAAAATTATTCCTAGATCAAGATGTGAATTGAAAACTCAGGGTACCTGTATCTCCGGAAGCATTCCAGTATTGAATGCGAAAACAAGGTTAGCAACTGCTCCAATTGTTGTAAATATTTTGCCTGTATGTGTCCCTGGGACGCCATAATCCCTGGGTGGCGCTTTGATTCCTACAACAACAAAATTACTGTTACCGGAAAGGAATGACTCTTGAATTCTCATCACTTTAAGCGAAAGAGAACATGTATGATCCTTACCATCTTTAAGCGACAGGACCAGTGCCACAATAATGTAGACCAAGCTCAAGACTGTTGAAACCCCCAGCCAAGCCCTCAGTGCTGACAAGTGTGGTATCCCAATGGCAAACAACGCGCACACAAAACCCGCTATGGCAATAAAGTAAGGCAGTTTCATAACACTGTCATCCCGGAACAGAAGATAGACAGCCTGCGTTACAAAGTTCACCAACATAAACTCAAACTCCCACTCATTGACTCGCATTTAAATCAACTTAGTCTCACCTTGAGGGCAGAACCAGCCAAAATAATATACCCGGTGTTGATCATGAAAAGATTCACGTACTGAAATCCCCACGTAAGCGCATAAGCCTTCTTCCCTGCAAAACCCAACATCCCTTGGTAATCAGTACTAAAGAAAAGAATGAAATCAAAAGCATCAGCACAATCATACCGTATATAAACCCGGCAAGATCCCTATATCTGATGTGCCTCTTCCCTCCAAGTAAATGAAGCTTGGCAATCAGAGTGTTGGCGTAGAGTGATATAGCAGTGGCTAAAATCAACCCCACCACACCACCTATCCAACTCAGCGGCACCATCACAGTCCCGGAATACCCCAGCACATACGCGCTGTTGATTCCAGTCGTCAGCACAAACCCCGCTTGAAACCATGAATCTGGAACAAGAGAAAACATACACAAAAATGAAACTCACAGCCTTTTTCAAATGCAACAATTCTTCGTAATCCCGAACCTGTGCTAATCTGATGGGCCGTTTCCGGGACGTCAAGGCCCACACTCTCTTCGTCGTAGACTTTGGTGTCGGCTTCAGCGATGTTCATCTCTTCCTGATGAGGATGATGATGATGATTCTGCAAGAGCCGATGAGTCTGCTCCTCCTGTGCTCCTTCCTCTTCTTCAGAAATCACAGCCAGCGTGGCCCTAAGTGCTCTGCTCTCTCTCTCCTTTATACCCCCGGGAATTTGTTAACTCCCGGAAAAAGGAATCGCTCTTCAATTCCGAAGCTTTTTCATTTTTCACCGTCTCTTGTTTCCTTTTCTATACCAAACCGCTGCGTCTGTTGGAGGCGCGTGGAGGTCACTCGCGGGAGCGCGTTTCGAGAAATGGAATTGTTTTTTATTTCTTGGCGACGTGTGATTGGGTGGATTAGATTTGGCTTTTTTTGGGAGTGCGTGACGTATTTGGTGTTGATTGCGGTGAGCAATGGGATGACGCCACGTGGGCCGCACCGAATTGGATCTATTTTACCCCCCGTAATAATTGGCGCGGTTTTGTGACGGGTGGTAACTGCCTTCAGAGAATCACAGATCTCTCGGCGGGATTTTATATTTAATTTTGTTTTTTAATCTTTGAATACAGATTCTGTTATTCCGATACCAGAATTCAAAACTGAAGAAATATACTAAAATAACCTTACAATATTAAACAAAAAAGCTTCTAAAATTTATCGTCAAGGTGCTGAACCTAAGAAATATTAAATTAAAAATATCAAGAAAATAATGCATTCTTTGTACAAATAACTGTTTATCAGATCATTTTCATTTGAAATCGTTATTTGCTGGCTAGTCTCTATTATAAGTCAAAGTATTGTTGCGAGCATGTTTCTGACTTTTTTATATTGAAACAACAAATTTTTATTGTAGCGAGGTCGAACACATGATGCGTAAGACACTCGATCATGAAAATCGAGAATCTTTAATGTTAGAATCATCTTTGGATTGACGTGTTACCAACCCACTATTGACATATAAAATGAAATGGTTGAACATCATTTTCACTATATAAATGCAGCAAATTATTGTGTTGCATTAGGAAACATGATTTAGAATAAGAAAACATATGGCTATAATTCAAAGCACCTACCAATAATTGTATGACTGGCCTACAAGGGGCAAGCAAGTGAAATGAGAAACACTCTTATGATCAGATGCCCGACTATTCTCGTCAAAGGGACGAAAATATCTTAATGTGGTTGCTTATGATTCATGAACTATATGAAAAGTATTTAGAATTAGTTTAAGGTCCTTTTTAAGAAATTTATATTCTCAAATTCATTATAACGTCTTAAATACATGTTTCTAATTTATGAAAAGATCTCAAGCACCACATTTGGGATGTTGTAAAATCTTAAAAATCACTAATAATAATTGAAAAGAGAAAATGATTCAGAAAACATTGACATGCATACAAAAATCACATATCAATGATCTTATGAAAGTGTTACACTTCCGCATTTTTATGTATTTACAAGTGAAGAAGAGACTAGCAATGTTAGAGCAATGATTGACTGTTAATGCCGTTACTTATATATAATGATCAAAAAGCAAAAACAATGGTGGGTTTCTTCTTTATCAGACCTTCTTTTTGACAGAAAACAATGGTGGATTTGTTCATCATACATATGTTTATGAATAAGTGTAGATATATGAGAATATTTTTCATAAACAAAGGATTCCCAGAACCTGAATATGATTGGGAAATGTAAAGAGCTCTAGCACTGAAACCCACTAAGATACACTTTTGATAAGTGACAAGAAAGAATAGGGCATCTATCTCTTTGATCTTTATAATGTGCTTCATTCCACAACAATTTGTTTGCATTGATCAAGGTCCTCTCATTTTGCATTTGTTTAGGTTCCGATGATTGATAAAGGGATGATTCCATTGTTTGCAGGCCATGAAATGTTTGAATTGCGTTTAGAAAACAAACAAGAAAAGATGGTGTTGTTCTACTACTCTACTCCAGCATTTTTTTCCTGAAGCTTTTTCAAAAGCAAAGTCGCTCCACATATCAATCATCAGGTGTGCTGATGCTAATCCCATTAACGACTTGCTAACAGCATACTGTATAACAATTCAGAGAGCAAAAGAATGAAACTCATAACAAAAACATACACATTCCGAGGCTAATAAGTTGCCGGAGTTCTTCCTTCAGATCAAAAGCTGTGATAGTAGTTGTATCATCAAGTCATCAACGTTCATCCGTTCATGTGACCCAAGAGTGTTTCGTTTAAAAGAGCTCCCAAGTTATGCCGCAACTATTGCAGGTGAGGAGGGGATTGGATAGAATTGCAAAAGTTACTCTGAGAAAGGTCTCAGCCTTGCATGAAAACTTGTGAGGATAAACAGTAGATGCAATGGCATCAACAAAACGTATGATAACAACTTTGTAATCGTCCATTGACGAAACATAATCAAAAGCATAATGTTCATAAGTCATCCCGTTATCCCTGGCTCCCTCTGGTCTCACTGGTCTGGTAAATTGCAGAAAATTTCGATAGGCGGATTCCATATAAAAAACGACCATCGACCAGCAAGAACCAAACCATTGCACGATCCCATGATTTGTATTATCCCCCTTGGTCTTTCTACTTGAATGAGAAGGTTAGATTTTTACCCTTGACAGCAAGTTGGTTTCCAAGACCTCAAAGGATTCCTAGTTCCAAAAGAAAAAAAAATTATAGCTCATCTGGAAACTTGGACCGTATTTGGGGACAGAACCTTTCAAACTTACAGCAGAATATAGCATCTCTCGACAGTGAAAAGGTACTGGAGCTTAAGGTTATGCAGAAGTAATTCCTAATGATGCTATTACAGTAAAATGGCAACATTCTACAATATCATAACTTTTGTTCTGCTCCCCATTTCATTTCATGAATGAGGTTCTACGAAAACTGGCAACTTTTTTATTTGAGGGCAATCAAAGGAATCTAACATATAAACGATAAGCCTTTCAAACTGACAAAGCCAGGAAGAGTGAACTTTATACATGGTGAAATTGCACAAATACAGCTGAGTACAATGAAGGAAAAGAAAGGGCTATATCTTGCACATAGTTAACCATACATTGCAGAGCTAACTCACCAAAATTGCCTATTAGAATACACAAAAAGAACAACAGAATTCATCAGAGTTGTTCTTCACATCAGCGGAAGCATACATTCACAGCAAAAGGTTGCACCTTTCAGGTTCTACTTCTTAACACCATCTGCCTCTGCATCTGCATCTTCCTCTACAACTACACTGATCTTCTCATACCTGAAATCCGTAGGACTAGGCTTCACCGGAAACTCAGCAGGAAGCACCTCAGGAGGGAAAACCGTGTGCCTGTTAGCAACTATAGCCCACAAAAACAGCACAACAAACGAAACCAGAGCCCCACATCCCGTCATGAAAATAATCCCAGCAAGAATTGACAACGGACAAGCCATCCGCTTATGCAACCTCGAACCCTCACCATGCTTGTCATCCAAATAACCTCTCGGATTCACCGGAAGCGAATGCATCCTCGGAACATTTCTCAGCCTAAAACTCCAAGAATACACACTACTAATCTGCGAGGAACTGCCATTCCCATGCGATGAGCATATACCTACATTCACATCCTTATCTTTCCACATTGCCATCAAATCAATACCATACGCAACAATCGGATTATAAGGCCTTGGTTCACCCATCTTACTCAACCTTATCTCTAATCGTTTCGAACTAGCATCATAATCAATCCAAGATTTCATCTTTTCTCCACTATTAAGCACCAAACCCAAATCCGAAACATTCCCAACAGTCACAGACACAAAGCTACCCACATTCACCCCAACATGATTCGCATTCACATCATTCACATTATGATTCATTTCAGTATCAAATTCAATACCCAGAAATCTTTTCTCACCGTCAAGCCCAAACAAGCCCTTACCGGAAAACCTCGACCCCAAATCGCCGGCGACGAAAACGACCATGATCCCGTCGCCGTCGCCGGGCGTGATCGAGAACACCAACTCCGACGACAACGACGCCGGATTGCTGAGATTCGCTTCCACCAACTTAAAAGCCTTCCGGCGGATGACAAGCCCGGAGCTCGAGGCCGACGCGCGCGTGAGGTTCACGTAAGAGCCGCCGTCCGCGGCGTCGCCGAGGAGGGCAATTTCGGAGTCGAAATTAGGGTTGTTGGTAATGGCTTTGAGGGTAGAAGAGGAAATGGGTTTTGCAATTAGGGTTAGGGTTAGGGAGTAGAAAGGGAAGAGGAGCAAAATGAAGGGGAAACTGCAGCTGGAAATGGTGAACATAGCCATGGATAAGGGTTTGGTTTCAGAAAACCAGAGTGGTGGTTGCAGTTTTGACCCGAATCAAAACGGTTTCAACGTTTGGATTATATATCGGGTGAAAAATAAGAAAACGTTTTCTATATATGGGGGTTTGCGATTTTGCAAATTTTCAGCGGCCCACGGTTGGTCTCAACATGCCAAAGAAAGCCCGCAAAATATGTTTCACATTTGATCTCCAGAAAGATGAACACGAGAGACGATTCTAACAAGTGTAGTGAACAAAAATAGATGGCTTGAGTAACAGTAATGCCGCATGAAAATTTGATACATACAAACGATCGAGGGCGAAAAAACCCTAGATCTCTGCTTCTATTTAGATCTCCTCTTCCATTCTCTCACCCTCCCTCACCATGTCAACCCCACTAGATTGCTACCTTCATTGTGCGCGCGTCCTTGGTCACCATATGTTTTTCCCAAGAAGCTTAAAGTATTAAAATGATCAATCGTTTTGAGGGGAGACTATATATCAATCGGATACCATACCAATTGCTTGGATGCGTTTGAAAGCCTCGAGATGACTTGCAGAAAAAATGCTTTCTCCTCTATCCTCCCTCAAAAAGCAGAAGAACCCTATCCCTCGGATTACTGCAAGAGCTCTAGGCTTAATGGAGGGAACTAATGGTGCTCTTATTCCTGCCTTGGATAGCAATGGGGACAGTGAAGAGAGCAAGAAGAAGCAGGGATGCCTAATCAAAGAAGAAAGAGATCGATGATGGTTTGAAAACGTTGTATGGTGGTAAGCCTCCTAGCCCTAACTCTAATGGCAAGCATGCTAGACTCAAGCATAGAAATAGCCTATTTTCGTTGGGTAAGGGTGTGTTAATGCATGTGATGTATCAACTTTGTCCTAAAGTTGTGAAATGAGTCCTTAAATTAGTAAAATACTAGTCCTCAAAGTTGTAATATGAGTCATAAAGTTGTAAAAAATATTAATTACAATATTAGTTCTCATGTGTTCTTAAAGTGGTAATACGAGTCCTCAAAGTTGTAATACGAGTCCTCAAAGATGTAACAACTTTTTATTTAATCACTTTGAGGACTCAATTACCACTTTCAGCACATATTTTACCATTTTAAGGACACATGATGACTAATGTTGTAACTAGAAAGTTTACAATTTTGAGGACTCATATTACAACTTCGAGGACTAATATTACTACTTTGAGGACTTATTTTACAACTTTAGGACAGAGTTTTGAGGATTCATTTTACAACTTTAGGACAAAATCACATGCATTAACATATTGTAGAATTTTTCATTTTGAGTAAGTTCCTCCGTTTTGTTTTTATTGCAATTCAAGTTTGCGAATTCTCCCTACCCATAGCAAAGCGCAGGTCTACGATCTAGTTTATACAAAACTTCTACTTTTAGCTTAAATTTTGAAGAAAACTACTCACATTTCGAACTAGAGTGTTGACGTTCTTTAATCAGTACTGCACAACCCTAATCGATCCTGATAGTTGGTGATTGTTCTAGCAAGATCTTTGGGGTGTATAAACTATAAAGAGACTATAACACAATGTCATCTTTGAGTTTCTTGCTAGTTATACATACAAGTGATACAACTACAACTGTACATGCATGTAAGCGTAAAGTTCATTTCTAATAAACGTACTATTACCGTTGGCTAAAAGAATTAGTTCAAATCTAGTCTCAGCAACATTTTTTCTGTCCTTATTCATGGGAGAGAGTAGAGCCTCAACGATGTTAGTTTTATTTGAAATGATTTTAAATATAGATCACATTTTAACTACGCAAACTTTAGAAGTTGAATAATAATTTGAAGCTTAAATGATATGCAATCAACTGAGTCCAATCTAGAATTGGTGAATGAAATAAGAATGTACGTACTAACAAGTGAATATATGGAATTGTTGCAAATCATGTTGCTGCTGCTGGTCACTCTTGTTCCTCTGAAAGACACTGAGTCATGTCATCCACCTCTCTTCCTCTAATGCTTTCCATTAAGACCAACAGGGGAATGGTTGTCCAGCGATCTTCTGTTTGTATGGTTTTCTTTCTATATATCTTTCTCTATAAATAAAGAAGTACTCAGGTCTCAAGATGATGGTCAACTTTATGCACATCGATCTCTCAACCAAATCCCCCAAACAATGAGGCAAAAAAAATCAAATCCTCCGGGATCTCCATTCTCAAATACATGGTGGAAATTTGGGTTTCAGAAAGTGCGGTATTAAAGAGAAAAATAGACAAGAAATAGAAGTGGAGGCGTTTGAATTTGAAGACAAGTCAAGAATTTAGGTCCCCCTAGCAAGGAGCATCCAATCCCTCAGAAGCTTATTTGATATATGTGGGTTTCAATTTGGCAGTTTATGAGTCCTCTGCAAAGCTAGTGTAGTGCAAGAGGGAGACATTTGGGACACATAATTTCACAGTCGAAAGATAATTCGCACACATTGGTGTCCAACAATTTTTCTTTAACTTGGACCCCATATTGATAATGGCCATGGATGATGTGCAATTTCAATTTTGGATTCGTTTTTTGAATTAGAGTACTATTATTGTTAGCTATGATGATGAACATACAAAAACATGCAATAATCACAGTGTAGACTAAGCATTATTCTACTGGAAAAAGTCGAAAACTTACTGATGATTTTCAAACTTTTGCATAGATTTGGGAAGCTTCTGAAATCAAGGATTTCCTTTATGCTAGCTAGCTAGCTTTCTACACTATTGACAAATTCAACGTCAATTCGTTCATATGGATTTAATAATCCACAACTAGCTTAGTTTCTAGACTCATCACCACTACATTTAGTCAAAAAGTAACTATATGTTTTCTCTAGAGCTCATATACGGGAGTTGCCACTGTTGTTTGATTAGAATTCTTCTTGCTTTCTGGGTTCATGAGACTCTGAATTCAAATTCTCTCTTCCAGTGTATGTGAATCGTTGATTTCACATGCAGGGAGTGATTTTAAACAATTGCAAGTAATGTAATGACTTTAAGACCGATCCTAACCCTAAGGTGACTCAGAAATTGTTAAAATTAAGATCACGCCTAGCTAGCGCAGCGCAACAAAGCAGCCGTACCGTCCTACCTATCTTTTTTTTTTTTTTTTTTTTGAACAAGAACCGTCCTACCTATCTAAAGTTTGATAATAGGTCGAGGGCGTTGCGCCCCTGATACCTAGCACATAATCACGACAGCTTCACCCTCTTTCCTCCCGTCTCCACCCCATCTCTTAATCTCAGCCAGCCAAGGCCACCGGTGATGAACATCGATCTCCATGCCAGATACCTGTTTAATTGCCTCTCGGCCTCCGTATATCTCTTGCAGAATGATCGATCCTCGTTAATCTCTCTCTAACCCTAAGGTACCTTAGAAGCTGTTGAATTCGAAAGATCAAGCTCGGAATAACAGTCAGTTGAAAGCCATGAGGGGATGAGGAGAACCAATAAAGCCATGACCAAACAATTAGGTATATACATTGTCATATAACACAAGTTTGGTCACTAAGCTCTAAACACATGCTACATATAGGAGGAAATTAAAGTGTATGATTATTGCATCCAAGCATATTTCCACTTCCTGAAAGTAATTAAGAAAATGTAGTATAATGGTATGAAGGCTGAGGCCATGTGAGAAAAGGGATCCTGATCGAATATGGTGAGACTGTTTAAGAATGTTGTGGCTCATGTACTCATGTGCTACAAAGAGGTATAAACACCCTTAAAAAGAACCCTAAATTAGCAATGCTTAAAAGGACCTTTCTTTCTTTCATTCTAAGGCATGTGTATGATTATTCCTTTGCCTTTAGGACACTCAATGTGAGGCCCCAAAGTAGGGAAGAGAGGAAAAGAAAAGTCCCCAAGTTTATGTATTATATCGATCATCATCTTATTCACTGCCTTGGATTCTAATTAAAGTCCCTAAAAGCATGTGTTTTGGAGGAGCCCTTGACCAAGTGCAGCATATTCGTCTGCTCCAGTATGTTCAACCGAGATCGATCATCAGCATAAGTCAGTTCATCAGGCTAATCGAAACAATGTGGGGTTTAATCTGAAACCATTTCGTCTAGCTAGGGTAAAGTCCATCTTTTTCACTCGAAAGTTATAATATTCAAGTTGTTGGAAGATTGCAATGATAAAAAGCTATCAGAAATGGGGTAAATTTTGACTCGACCAGACATTTTAGAAGTTATTGACTTATCTGTTAATCATGACTAATAAACAGGGCATCATCAAAACTTTAATCACTACGAAATTTCGATCAGTACTACTTTATAGTTTATACAGGTACTGCAGAACTGTTTGAGTAAAATAGCTGCAAAGATCCCCGATTTTGGTTTAATCAAAGTTATATTACTTATATGTATCAACATGAAAGATATGCAATCTATTATTTTAATTTACATGTTGGTAAAATTTAAGAATTAGGTTTTAACCTATCGTTGTTGACAAGTAGACGCACGCTGTAAATAATAAACAAAAGTAAAATCCATGACAACTGTATGCAAGGAGAACAGCAAATAATGAAATATTGGATTCGGAACGCTTCTCCTAGCTGATCGATTTCTGGGTTTTAGCGTTTATCGAGCTGTATTCTCAGCAAGGCAGGAGGAAATCAGATCCAACGTTTTCATATATTCACAATTATAATTAACATGGGGTTCTGGGTTTGCTTCTGCAGGTTTGCGTATAATTTCTTTCCATATGAGTATAAATTTGATAACTTAGTAAGGAAATAATCTTTTGAGCGTAAACTACTTCAAACAACAAATCTTTAACTAAGATCGAATCTTAAGTTCTTGACTGCTCAATCGATGCAATGAACTTCTGATTTTACCAAAAGCTAGACTTCAATTTATCTAAAAAAATTAATTCGTGAAAGCCAAATGTTGGTTCTTTAAAAAGAGTTTCGGGATTCTCTAACAGAAGAAGAAAAAACATAATAAGAACTTTCAGTATATATGAATTCAGATCAGGATTAAACAGAAATGGACTTACTTGGATCATAGAGAATTGGCTCAACGCCTTGGAAAGATGTGGTTCTAGCTCGATGCTTGACATGAAAGTTTGAAGCTTCCAAAGGAGAAATCCAAAGGGATAGCATGATCTGAAGCTATCAAGGGATCGATATGATCAGGAAGGCTTTGTTAGCTTAGGATCAATGCGATCCCTTTGGATGCCTCCTCTAGTACTTAATTGCAGTAGTATATGAGACCAACCCAACTCTCTCTCTCTCTCTCTCTCTCTCTCTCTCTCTCTCTCTCTCTCTTATGGAGAGGGGTAATTGAAATTTGAGGGAGCCTTCCATATAAAAGAGAAGGGAGGAGGGGCTCTAAACAATGAATGAATGCTCTTTTTTGTTTTTGTTTTATAAACTCTCCATCTTCCATGTTACTATTCACTTGTTATTTTCAATCAAATTCATGAGGGAAATGTTTTCCAAAGATATTTATGTAAATTGTAGGCCCTGTTCTCAAACAATCCAGGCACATGGAAAAGCTTATGAACATTGTGTCACCCATTCCACACTAGAAGTGCCAACAAGTTGGTAGCAGTAGTAATATTAGCTGATGAGGGTTCCTCTTAGATAAATTATTTATGATTTTATTTTCTACATATCTCATATAAGATAGATATATATTCTCCTCATCTAAATCAAGCTGATCTGTGGTCCAATCCATGTTTCCTCTGTACAGCAAACTCTTTTTCATGCTTTACTATTGCATTATTATTCCCATATACAAGTCAATGATATGACCATGTACATGATTAATTTGGAAATCAATGTTTAAATGTGACGTGCCAAACTCTATAATGAAGTTCACCAACTTATCAGTTTAACCTCAGGCACTAAATTAAATAAGGTAAAAGCAAAGCTTACATACCAAGAGTTACCGGAATCAGATCCAAAACCACAAAAAGGAGAGAGCGGCCGGCCTAGTCATTTTACATTAAGTTCTTCTCTTCGTGCATCAAGAGTGTGAGGACCTAACCAGAAACAAGTAAAAAAGGAACTTTGGTTCCATATATGGTCGATTTATAGCGACTATATCTCTACTCCAACAAGGGGATTCGAAAAAAACCTAATTCCAAGCCCTAGTGCTTGGCCAAACCAAGGGCGAATCATCTCAGCCGTCAATCGGCGGGCCAAACCTAGGGTTTCCCTGTTGATCACTCCAGAATATCGTGATGGGTGGTGGTGCTAGATCTTGTCCACACTAGTGAAGCATTAGGTGGGGACGACATGAGCACCTTAGCTAGCAGGCTTATCATCTCTGGTGCGCTCTACAGAGACCTGGACATACCCAAAGCAAAACCCTACCACCATAAGAATATTTACTCTCTCTCTCTCTCTCTCTCTCTCTCTCTCTCTCTCTCTCTCACACACACACACACACACACACACACAGATGAATGCCAAGGTAGTAGTGGGTATTTGGGTAAAGGTTATTTCTTGTGGTTGTTGGCTTATACTGTCTGCGATGTGATCTGGACGTTTCTGGTTCACCTTGGAGGACAGACATGGATGTCCCTGGTTTGTACGTAGGACACAAAGGGTCATCTTCTCCCAGGCTTTGTAACCCATCTGTGGGAGCACCAGGACGTACGTACCCACCAGCTTGAATCAACCTGCACCCAATTGGCATTTGGTGCCCTAGCTAGCTTTATCGATTTCGTTAATAGTCGACCTTCTTCTGCATGCGCCAGATTCATTACTTCATTCACTAAGTGCCAACTTCCACTCGCAGTAGTAAGTCAGTCAGTACCCAGTCGTTCTCCATGATGATGATGATGAATGATAGCCCTAATTTCTTAACCAAAAAGGCTTAGTTCTGTGTGGATCAGGCTAATTAAGCTTGGTTAAGGCAGAGACTGTAGGGAGTTGAGCGTTTCATTTCTTTCTCTATATATCGATCTTTCTGAGCTGAACGCCCGGCCTACTCGTCGATCACGGTTCTGTATCAAAATGAATACTTCATTATTTGAGGTGGTCAGTGGTCACCGGCCTGCAGAGCTATTAGATGAGAGTAGCCGCCTGCTTGTTCTACTTAGTTTTGTGATATTTTGTTTTAGTTTCCCCTCAATTTCTCAGTTTCTTTTGGACTATAAGTTGAGTTATTTACAAGCATCTTCTGGAATTGAAGGTCCTACATAGAAGAGTCTCTTCTACTGTTACTTTAAGTGAATGTTGGAGCTTGGACCACAACCATTGGCACCATTATGAATACCCAAGTTGAAAAGCTTTTGTATTGTCGATCCATTATCATTTTGTATCTCACTCAAGAGGGAATAGTGTACATAAGAAATCGATTATCTATAGGCTTTTATTTAAAGAGAAGAAAGGAATAAATCATGCGCTTGTTTGTGATTGCTTATGTATGGGAGGAATGAACTTCCAACTCTGTTTCAAATAGCCAGCACTTTCTCAAATTTCAAAGCAGATCGACCCAGAATAACTAAGGAAATATAACTTGAATCAGTAGAATGTACTAGAATGCCTGACCAACGGTTATTCGACCGCAGATCAACCCGGAAAAACTACGTTGTTTGAAGGCTTTCTCTGAGACACTAATAAGTATGCAGCTAGCTAGGGTTATATACAAGCGAGGTAATATGGAAATTTGAATTCCTAAGCAAATAGTATACCATTTTGATTGCCATATATTATGTAATATGTTACAGCTATTCCTAGATCCATCAAGATTATGAGATGGTGAATACCAACAATAACAGCTATGTTTTCAGAGGGTACATGCATACCTAATGCATCTGGGGTTGCTCGCACAGTACTTACACGATTGTCCCAACCTCACATGGACTCAATTTAGGAAGGTTTTGGCCAAAGGACAATTATCAATTAGCGTTTAGGACACCTTCCAACCCCACAACCTCTATTCCCCCCCCGACCCCCCAAGTTGTTAATTTTGCATCAAAGTCGATAGCTTTCAATCATGGTTTTGTGTAAGAAAGTGTACCAATCAGTGGGACAGATATGTTTATAGGAGTTGGGACGATTACACAGAAAGTCTGGTAAGGAATTAGGGTTTCGGGGACCCTCATATGCAGGCAATTACGGGTTCATCATATTAAATTTCCAACCCTTGTAAAACCCAACTCGAATACGTTTGCAGGGCTTTTATGTCTGTCTAGAAATGGCAGATCGAAGAGAAGTTGGTTGGTCCATTCACTTTGGTGGGTTGGAGAACATGCACACCTCACTTGGTGTTCGTGAGTTCGTCACTTGTCATCATCGATCATCATCTTGGCTCCTCCAATGATATTGATCGATGCTTATACCAATATCTAAAGTGGTCGACTTTGGCGTTTGATCTTTCTATGAATGTGAGAAATCATATGCTTTCTTTCCTTATTTCTTTTGCCATATGTGTCAAAGCAATGAAAAATGTTATGAAAGATAGGTGAGCCAAGTTTCTTTTTAGTGTATAGTCAGTGTCATATGGATGGAGGATGGGCCACATGCAGGAGAAATGAAGAAGGCATGGAATATATAGATATGCTCATGTTCTTTTCAAATGTAGTTTTTAGTACGAGTAATGCTAGCATTGCTTAAATTTTTAACCTCCCTAAACGAATTAAGAAGAGAATTAGTATTTTCTTGCTCGTTAAGATTCATTTCTCATTTCTCGTTCTCTACATGCATAACATTAAGATTTTTTTTTTGAATTGTAAAAATACAAAATTGTAAAACGAAGATCCCTTCAAAACCCAGTATCATTTGGTCTAGTAACGTGTGATTCATATGTGGTAGGTTGTGAGTTTGAATCACAAAATGCTAGTGGTAGCATTTATGTTGTTCATCAAAACATGTAAAAAGATACCTTCAGCTTCACAAGGATGCAATCATGCAAATCCCATCCTTTAATTTCCTAGTTCCACAACATATATAATCGGCCTGGATGTGAGAAACTAGACATAATATGCCAAAATGAAGATGGCCGCTGTTGTCTGGATGCATGGGATTGGTTGTCTAATAAACATTGTTATGTGGATCATGCTTAGCAAAAGTGCAAAACTGTACCATATCATCAAAGGGGTTTTATCCTTCATTTTTCCCCAAAGGACACAGTACTCCTCCGCATTAGATTTATAAACTCTTTTAAGTTTTTAACAGAATACTCTGTTACGGTTTGATATAATCCTGAATGGAACTAGAGACAAGACCTATACACTACAATAATTCATAATACTTGTTAACAGATTAAGTTGATTCTTAGGTCAAATGTTATTTATTGTAGATTTTGTAGCTAAATTGTATCACAGAAGACCACACTACGTGTGTACAACGATATATGAATTGTTCTCTGTTTAAAAAGGAAGAAACAAAGAGGAAGATTAGTATATTTGTTCTGACACACCATCCCAAGCTCCGTTGTAGTCTAGTTGGTCAGGATACTCGGCTCTCACCCGAGAGACCCGGGTTCAAGTCCCGGCAACGGAAACTGTTTTCTTTTTTGCTCATTTGCTTCTCTTAATGAAAAGACTGTGGTGCTAAATTTTAACATCCAGTCTTAAAATTACATTCAGCTGATAATTTACACTGAACAATATCCAATCTATTACAAGTATGGGGTATATATGCATGTGATTTACATTTACAAACGAATCAAGCAAATATTTCATGTAAGCTAGTTCAAACTTCAAGCCTGACCATCAAGAAACCTCCAAGTCAATAATCATCACCGGCTTCTCTGCTGACCCAGCATCATGTGATTCATGTCACTTTCTCGGAGAAGCTAACAATCTCTGATCAGCTACCATCCTTTTGTCACTCAATCTTCTAATAAATTCGTCTTTCTTCTTTGTTGTTCTTGATCTCGGACTAGTACTTGAGCTTTGGTATTCTTTCAACGTTGGAACTGCGTACCATCCAATAGAGGTGCATAAAATCGCAATAGATCTCCCGAACACGGCCAACAGAACCAGAATGAAGATCACAGCCACCGGAAGATAAAAACTAGGCATCATCATCCCCGCGTCCGAGCGCTTCTTGTACACCCTTTTCTTAGTTAACTCATCGGAAGCCGTCACATGTTTCTTGGCTTCTGTAGTCCGGTTGATACTTACAACATGCTTTTCATCGCGATGAGGACTACTACCACCACTCTTGGTTTTGTCATCCTTCTTGTCCTTGAGAATAACCACAATCGGGACAGGAACACTGTCATCTGGTTTTTTGTACACGAAGTGAACTAAGGTTTCACCTTGAGAGCCTGTTTGTGCGTAGATCTGCTGCTTCTTCTCTTCTAGCTCGGCCATAACTGCAGAGAACTTCTCAAGGCCAACATTTGCATAGGGGTTCTTGTTGTCCCTGCTATTGATTCTATGTAAAAGGCCGGTGCTTCTTCTTGGTCTTGATTTTTTCGGCGTCGAATATGGACTATGATCAGTAACAGGTTCATCATCATCTACCTGCTGGCTAAAATTGCCACAGCTGAAAGGGCTAAACATTCTGTCCAAGCTGAGTGTTTTCAGGGTTGGAAATTCTCTTTGGTTTGATTAATGGAAGAGATAAGGAGGATATAGACCTATATATTAATGAAAGGCCTGCTGAGAACAATACATTTCTGATCAAATTAATTAACCAAGACTAGTCAAATTAGAGGTTTGAAATGAAAAACAAAAATTTAGAGAAGCTTCAAAAGAATCCGCATCATGGATTTTGGTGTGTTTGACTTGCTTGCGGAAGAACTATACAAGGATATCTAGAATGAGAATGTTATATATAAGCCAAAGGACAAAGGAAAGATGAACAAGCAAACAAGATTAAGCACATTTATCTACTTCTTTACCTTAATACTAGTCATCTAGCTAATAATTGAAATGGTCCAAGATTAACGTCATTCTATTTTATATACCTGACGGCTACACGCTTAATTACATTTAAGAGGATCATAGGCCTAGACGTAAATTATTGTCTAGAAAGGGAGCATTGGAGTATATTAGATGTTTGTTCTGGGAAAAAAGAAAGTTGATCGAGTCTCTACTATTTAGCGGCAAAAACAAAAGCGTATATTGGAGTTCGAGATCAATTTGTTATATGTTTAGTTATCAATTCTTTTCGAAAGATGGAGAAGTCCGACCATAAATTATTTGTTATTCTGTAATTGTCGCTTTTCAAAATCTCGTTGAGGTAGATTGAACATGTAATAACAAATCCATTTAGTGAAACTTACAAAATACATGAACAGATATAGGTAGGAAAATTATATCATTAGTAAAATGTTAGACCTCAATGTCGTCCTCAATTCGTCCACACTATAAACTATTTTGAATGGCATGACCCGACAGGTCAGATGTATGTGACACACACGTAAGGAGAGTTTAGAAGGGTTTGTGTCATTTTCAAGCTCCCAAAGCCTACAAGGCAAAGTAAATTAATCAATTATCTACTTGTAAAATAGCCATGCATGCGTGGTAGTTGTTTTATCTAAGATTATTTGCAACTTCACTTCAGATCAGTTTTTAATGAAGGATGACATCAACTAATCTGGTAATTCGTTGTTGCTTATTCAATCTGAATTCATATAATGCAGTGGCCAAACACACAGATTCTGGACAAGGCATACTGCCATATATATGTGTTGGGAGTCATCTAGTCTCTAGAAGTCCGTTTTATCTTCACTTAAGTTGGGTTTGAAACTTCAATAATAAAAGAACTTTCCTTCCTATTTGTATTATATATTCCATGCAGATCGAATACAGAAAAATCCTAAGAAAACGAGTATGTATGTTCACACGAGAGAATTTTAGATTGGAGAAAAATGTAGGATCACGTATTCACAGCCAGAAATAGGACTTTGCTAGCTTTCAATATCTTTAGACAGAAGAATATATATAAGACTACAACTGTTGCTGCAACTAAAACACGTCACTAATTCAACACTTTGAGTCTGCTGTCTGCACATAAGTTTTATATGCGTCGGCAAGGATACAACGTCTTCCACAAGTCTGTATCATCTAGAAACACACACATATGTATGTATATTATATAACATCTTATGAACACAACTAGACTATCTATCCCTGTGTGGCTGTGTGCATGTATATATGCAGATCGCATACGCAGTTTGGCATGATGATCGCTTGCTGACCGTGACAAGCTCACATATAAAGAGACTCTCTCTCTCTCTCTCTCTCTCTCTCTCTCTCTCTCTCTTCTAGGGTAAACTCGTTAACTATATCTCATTAGGCAATCACACAATTGTAAAACCATCAAACCAACAAAAACACCACTTCTCAGCATACAATGATGCACTACGTACTTGCAACAAATACGGAGTTAACTGGTCGTATCTTTAGACATAGCTCGCTTACTCGGGCTAAATTAATCGTCATTATGTTGAAGCAGTCAACAATGGTAGTATCATTTTCATTACATTAGATGATTTAGGTCAATAGCGCCCAAAGATTTCCAATATAAAATGAACAATACTCAAACTACCTTGCAGAATCAAGGATAGTAGGATACTAGTCACACAATAGTGTTCACATGGTCACCTAGTGATCAAGAAAATCATGGTGAATCACTGTTAGATGTAAATCTAAAGGTGAGAAATATTATTTTGATATTAAGTTGTTTTGTTTTTCACTTTTAGATTTACATCCAACGATGATTGATCATGATTTCCTTGTTCACTGGGTAACCATGTGAACACCACTCTAGTCACGTACTAGTACATTGGACCAAAGCCACAAGGCTACCAAGAGTATTGAGTCTCCAATATCAAAGCCCAATTACAAGGCCCAAGTTTGGAAGTTGAGCACCAGAAGTCCAGAACCAACAAACAGACGGCGACGTTTTGCGTGTCCAAGGATCACGGGACACGTCGAACATATATAAAAAGAAAACGGCGAGACTAAAGACCGGAATCCGAAACGTCAGCAAGGAGGAAAACGCAGTACCCGAATTAATCTCATTTGCAGTTAAAAGAGGCAGGTTGGTGTGAGAGCGGTTAGGTTCCTTTTAAAAACAAAACACCGAAACACACAACAAACCCAACAACCTCAAAATCAAAATGACAGTCCCAAACGACGCCGAGCCGGGCGCGTCACCGCCACACGCCGATGAGGGCGGTGAGATCGCCTCTGGGAAAGTGAGGGGATCGTGGTCGCCGAAAGAGGACGAGCTGCTCACTCGGCTGGTCACCCAGTTTGGCGCCAGAAACTGGAGCGTCATCGCCAGAGGAATTCCGGGACGCTCCGGCAAGTCTTGCCGGCTCCGGTGGTGCAATCAGCTCAATCCCGGCGTAAAGCGCAAACCTTTTTCCGGTAACCGCCATTTGCTCTTTGGATTTTGGGTTTTTTAAGGAGTAAAGATTGTGTCTTTAAATTTCTTTTGATCAAGTGAATACTGAATTGTTTGTTCTGCTTAGTGATTTTCAACTAGAGATTAAAGTTACTTTTGTGTTTAGTTTTTGAAGAGAGTTTGTGACTTTGGAATCTGGGATTGTTATGATGAATGTTTCTTGTGTGTTAATGGATAGAGAGACTGTTGTTGATTACCAATTGGGATTGGTAATCAGTTGGAATCATAGCTGAATGCTTTGTCCTGGTTACTGATGTTTATCTAGAGTGACAGTTGCTTCTGTATTTGCATCGTCTTTGTCGTTCATTCTGTGAAGAAAGTTTGGAACTTTCGGTTATGGAATGTTTTGGAGCTGGTTAGTTATGGAGTGAGTTTTGTAGCTCGTTACATTTGTTGGAAATACTTGTGTTTAGTCGAACACCGACTACATACTTTATTAAAACTTGTTAGTTTTGACTATGTTAGATTGTTATGAGTAGCAGTGAGAGGCGAGGGACTTGATGAGTTTTAGTTGTGTAAGTGTAATGCAGCATTAGAGAGTTTATGCATTTAGTCTAATGTAGTATGAGAATGGTTTAAATTTTGGTGACTTGAAGGTGACTGTAATTGTTAAACCATATGATGGCTCCTGTGTGTTTATTTATCTTTTGTGCACAAAATAGAACATGAAAGTTCCTATTGTGGTTATTTTTAAGTTCATATGGACATCTATACTCATGTATGTTGTTTTTAGTATTTTAAAGTTTGCAATTTTGTATTGGTTTGAGGGAACTCTTGATTCTGCATTTATTTTATTTAGGTAGAACTATATGTCATTCGGCTACTTTTTAAAATATGAATAAGGCTGAGTTTCTTATTTTTGATAAATGCTGAAAGTTCTGGAGGACTTATTATGGCGTGATACTTCTGATGGAACAAGTTAAAGTAAAACGTTTGTGTCTATCTTAAAGTTCTTGTATACTTTGGCTGTATCATTATGGATTTTATTCAATATATTTATAATTATCAACCTCCAAGGAATAAACTTTAGAAGTTAAAATGTAGGTGGATTTTTGTTGTTGTTTGGGACTGCCATTAAGATTTAGTATCAGTATCATGTCCGTTCTTAATGATTGTGTTTCTGTGTGAGTTTTTTCTTGTCACCACTCCCCTTGTTCCTCTTATCAGTTTGCTCGTATGTTGCAAGTGATTCAGGTTACAAAGCATTTCATTTCTGCCATCATTAAGAGATAATTTCTATGATTTTGTTGATGCATACTTTTCCATCCCCTGTTCCATACATGCTTTTTCAAACTTGTAAGTAGTTCTTTAATTGATGCAGATGAAGAAGATCGTATCATAGTTGCAGCTCATGCCACTCATGGGAACAGATGGTCGATAATTGCAAAGCTCCTTCCAGGTAGAACAGATAATGCAATTAAGAATCACTGGAATTCTACTTTAAAGCGTGGGAGGAAGTATATCCCTCGAACTAGAAACATGAAGGAAGACAGTGGCGTAGAGAGATCAAAGACATCCTCTGAAGAAACCGTGTCAGTTGGCAATATCAGTTCAGTCAGGACTCCTGAAGGAAGAGAAGTCTTTATAGTAGACAACAGCTCTAACCAGAACCAGGACAGTGTTGGTGTAACTGAATTGAAAGATAATTCAACTCTTGTTGCTGAATTAAAAAAAGACTCCGCCCTCTGTCGTCCAGTGGCACGAGTCAGTGCTTTTAGTGCTTACAACTCTTCAAATGGCTCCGTTGTTCCAAGGCCAGTCCCAATTCCTGGCCCTTTGGTCCAAACGTCTAAGTTAAATTTAGACTTTTGCAACTCACTTGAGGGTGACTGCAATGAGCCTATGGTTCCTCTGCATTGTGGCCACGGTTGCTGTGATCGAAGGCATGCGCATTCTGGAAGCTCATTGTTGGGGCCTGAGTTTATTGACTATGAGGAGCCTCCCTCCTTCTCCAGCCCTGAATTCATCTCTTGTGCTACAGATGTGAACAATATTGCATGGATTAAGAGTGGCCTTGAGAATCGTGAGACAATAAGAGTAGCAGAGAATGTAGCAAGCCAGAGATTCTCACAAGGGGCACTTACTACTCCGCAAATGGGGTATTATGAAATGAATATGATGAATGGCCACGTGCGCTTTGTGGATGGACAGAACAGGCTAATGGCGGGTATGATGACAGAAATGCTTTCAACCCAGATGCCTAGACAAACTTTTGCCAGGCCAACTGAAGTTAAGGGATTGAGCTAGAAGTCATCACTGGTTTTCCTTATCATGGGAGGAGAAATATACAGGTTCATTTTAAAGCATATTATGAATACAAAACTTTTTGGAATTCCAGAGTTCTATGGGTTACACCAAGATATAAATGAGGACTACCCGCTTTGCTTGTGGAGGATTTTGTTTCTACCCAATGCTTCAATTTCTCTTTGAATATATATGAACTTGACCAGATATTACAATATCAGACTTGCCCCGTTTTGGTTCAAAACCTGGAGCATCTCCTATCCCATTTAGAGTCAGGAAACCAAAACGATGGCTTAAAGTGTCGCATGAATTTCTTTACCTTGTTGTACTTCTACCCTTTTTCAGTGGCAATTTTTCAACTTTTACTGAAGCTTGATATACGATGTTACAAACTTTAGGTAAAAAGTTACCTTCAAATAATGGTGAATAATGATTCAGATCAGGAAAATATCATGACAGTTGTGGATGTACTCTGTGCCCCCCACCTTTGTTCTTGAATCAAACTGAGAACTCCCTCCATGTCACATACTATACTTTCACAGTCGAAAATACCCTCCAAACAACCATGGTAATAATCAATTCTGTGGGCAAGCTCGAATTTACGGTCTCTATAAGGTAAACTCGACCCGCCTCAGAAACAAGACTGGGTCTGGTGGTCATACATAAACTAGAAAACAAAGACTGTTGGTCACTTGGTCGTCATGTCAGTTACGCAAGTGAACTCAGAGAAGTAGATTAGAAAAAAGAGACACAGGAACAAGACAAAGGTGTACATGTGCTTTTGGTGGCACACATTTTCTGTGACCACTGACCTGTGTGATAAAAAAAGCAAGCACAGAGCACAGTCCTTTCAGGTCACCTCAATCACTTCCTTCACTAAATTCCCCATTATTTCTTTCTTCAGATTAACGCCGGAAGCTTAATCACTCGTAATCAGTCTGTATTAAAGAGCTCCTTAAATAAACTCACAATATTGACGGATTAAATCGACGGTTTTCAGCTTTAGAATTGCACTTCGAAATGTTATTTGTAGCTCATTTAGAACAATCTAATGAACACAATCTAATTTTTTTCTATAGAGTCTGTGCTTATAATGCTGATAAAGCTGAAAGAGAATCGGTAATCAAAATTGTGTCACATGGCGTTTTACTGTTCTCAATGAGAGTGGCAATGTCACAGTATATTTTCTCTGTTTTGTTACCAAAAAAGGCACTAAACTTGGCGAAAATATAACCAAAAAGCAGAGTACGAGTCAAAAGTCGCTTGGTTTGGGGCACACAAATAAAGCCTCTACATGTTTCCTCTGCCCATTGCAAAATATTTATTGCATTCCCTTATTTTTGCGTATAAAGATCTTTCCTTGATCTTTTTCCCTCCTCAAATTTCTGTTCAGTGTCTCTGACACAGAAAAATAAGTGAGTTAGAGAGAGACAGGGGAGGAGGGTTGGGATCACCTACCGCTCCAACAGTAGTAACAGTGAGTCGGTTGCTCAAAATATAAGAAAAGCACCCTGCTTGGGATTGAAAGAAGTCACCTTTGAGCTTCCTTTGGGGAGCATTAATGATCTGAGGCCCTCGGAGTAGCCATTACATGAAGATTCTGGTTCTCTCTCTGGGTCTTGAAAATGGCATCCAAAACCCAAGTTGCAGTTGTTGATGTTGAGCAAGGAGGTCGCCGGAGCTACTCGGATTCCGGGTCAGATGAGGAAGAGGAGGAGGAGAAGCAGAGGAGGAGCTCATGTGTGTCTGGGAGTAGTGAAGAGATTGTGGATGTGAGTGAGGAGTCTACAGAAGAGGAGGAGATGGATCTGGAATGTGGAGGGGTGCCTGCTGAAGTGAAGGTCCACGTGGCAAGAGTGAAGAGGGATTGTAGGATTTGTCATCTGAGTATGGACGCAACTAATCATGAATCTGGGATTCCTATTGAGTTGGGGTGTTCTTGTAAGGAGGATTTGGCTGCTGCACATAAACAGTGTGCTGAGGCCTGGTTCAAGATCAAGGGTAACAAGTAAGTTTTTTTTTTTACCAATTTAGACCCATAAAGGTGAATTCTTTTTGTGTTCTTGGGCTTACCCAGATTTTGGTTTCACTTGATGTTCATGGAGTGTGATTACTGTGCCATGCTTGTGTACCCATTTTGCTATTTGGGTTTGATGTTGTGTTACTGTTCTGGGAAATCTTTGATTTTGTTGTGTTCTGTGTTTTGGGGAAGTAGTCTTACTTAATATGAGAAACTGAATAGTGCAAACTTAAATTAGGATACGATGTGTTCTACTTTATAAAGGCAAAAGCATAGCATCAACATTAATAAAGAGGAAATATGAAGCACTAGCCGTCCTGCATGGTTTTCCAACTATGCAAATTTGATTCTTCTCCATTCATTTCATGTTGAACACCAACACGTTAGCATTTCACTCACTGCTTTGGCCAACCTTTTTTTTTTCTTACTTTTCTTGCTTAGACAACTCGGTTGATGATGTTAGTTTATTGAAGTCAAATAATTTGGCTCTTGCAGAAACACTGCTGATATTATTTGTTGACCGAAGTCGTTTGAGTCTGCTGTCCATTTACTAAACTAGTTTTCAAAAGCTTGAAAACATTTTTATGCACATTTATGTTCCTGCTAGATATTTTTAGGAAGTCAAGTGCTTTTAACCAATTCCTTTCTCTGATATGAGCTTAGTCTATGCTAAGAGTAGTAAACTAGTAACATGGTGTCTTATGATGACTGATCACCAGATGGAGTGGTCTGTCTTGATACAGGCACCATGAATGAAGTGGAAACTCGTGTTGATCGACCTGTGTCTAAAGTAGCATGTTATTGGACTCGGCCTTAGTTTACAGTACATGACTCACCAGAAGAGATGTGCTCTTTGATTTTTCTATATGCTATGTAGAATCCATTACATGGTCAGATATGTGGAAATAATTATCTCAATATGATAACAAATGTTGATGAAACTTCAGGGGTCATCATGTTGCAAACGCCAAAAAATTATCTACTCTGGCTAATCATTTTGGGTGTTTTTCCTTTTTCTTGTACTATTTGGCGAAATAAAAAAAATCATGATTTCAGCATGTCGCCCATGCTTACATGTCCATTGCTTCAAAAAGTAGTGTGTATGCTTATATTCCCTTGTCTCCTCAAGCTGGTTATTGCATATTCTGTTCCAGAACCCTCAGTCAGGCTCTAAATGGTCGGCATATCATTATTAATATGGATTTGATCCTATTGTTCCTTCTTTCGTCAGGCAAGAACAAATGTGAGCTGGACCACGACATCTATATGTTTCCTGAGATTCAAATTTGGTGGAAACACTAGTATTTTCTATTCAGATCCCAAAATCAGTTTTGTTTCACTTAGTATTGATTTGTTGATTGGAGCAGAGTCAAGATCGATTTACATCAATTGTGGGACTCAATAACTTTAATTGCATCCTGCACTGGATGACACAAAGAGAAAATAATGGGAAACTGTAGAGATATAGAAAAAAAGTCTTCTTATATTTGTTTATTTATTAACATATGCCTTCCCCTTGCAAAATCCAATGTAGTCAGGACTGCATCTAGATGTTCCCTGAGGTTCAACTTAGGTGGAAGCACTCAAACTGCGTTTTATATAGCATTTTCCTTCTGTTGAGATATGAATCCCGCATATGGGACCTTGCCTGTAGGTTTATAAGGGTTTGGGTCACTCCACCTATTGCCAATTGGTTTTGGATGTGAACCCCAGACTACTTTATCACCTTCTTTTATTTATTAACATATGCTCTCCCCTTGCAAAAACCAATGTGGTTAGGACTGCATCTTGATGTTCCCTGATATTCAACTTTGATGGAAGCACTCAAACTGTGTTTTATGTAGTATGTTCCTTTCCAATCCCAAAATCAGCTTTGTTCTTTTCATCATAGCATCGTTGATGTGTTGATTGGAGCAGAGTAGAAAGTGGTTTACAATGAGTTTCATGACTCATTGACAGCTATATGGTTTAAAATGCATATTTAACTGGAAACCACAATTAAAACAATGTGACACTGTAGAGATATAGGGAACAAAATGGTTGTTTATATATATTTTATTTTTTCTTCATTTCCTACTTTTCACTTTTTACATGGTCTATCTCACCTATAAGCTATAGGTATTTTTTTAAATTTTTTTTGAGTGGATAAATCACCTGGAGACTGGAGTTAAGGTTGAGGACTAACATGAATACGGAAACATAACTGGAACATAAATTTTACTTTGCTTGCACAGTTCTTTCTGTCTTCTTTCCCTGGTTTTCTGCTATAAGCTGATAATCTATTTTATGTATTAATGAGAAGTGAGAACTGCAAAGTGCATTGCATCTCATTATCTTGTAACTACTATTCTTTGCTCAGTATGTTAGTAAAGGGAATATGGTAGAAGCCACTTGTTAAAAGATAATTGTTATTGCTCTAACATTGCATTATTGAAAACTGTAGTTGTATGCCTTGTATCTTACCTTGATTTGGTATACATTGTTTGCAGTGTAATTGGATTTACATATACTTGTCAACCGAAGAATCTTAGTTGATTCAACTTGTCCATCTTTTCTGACATCATGTTAGGTATATATATGCCTTGATTTTGTTCAGTCTATGCAATATAAGTATCATACTTTTATATAGCTATTCATTCCTCAAGGGAATGACATATAGGCAGTTCGTATTGGAAATAATTTGCATTTCTTCTGTGGTTTTCGAATCAATGCATAATGTTAAGGAAGATCTTGTAGCCTGATGTGCGGGTTTGGTGACTAAGTATTGAGTAAATGATAACTTGTCCCCTCCAGACCATAGTTGTGGTACATGTATTGACTCGACTTCACTGCAGCTGTAGAAAGCTGGATTATTGCATTATATTGACAACACCTAATCTAGAAGCCCTCCTAGACAGTATGGGAAATGACTTTTTAAGTAACTGTTTATTTGTTTGCAGCATAACATATATGCTATCTAGATTATCAATTTCATTTTGGTCTAGATTGAATAACTCTTAGCACTTGGCCAAAACATTGGAGTTGCTTATCAGTTATCACATGCTTCCTTGGGCTGCACTTGCCGTTTTTTCTGTATATCATTACTTCTCAACTTCATTTCTAAAATATTATCAATTAATTGCAGAACCTGTGAGATATGCGGCTCAACTGCACGCAATGTTGCTGGGGTGAATGAAGCTGAGTTGGCAGAGCAGTGGAATGAAGCAAATGATACTGCAATGCCACCAGCACCAGTTACCACTACACAGCCAGCAGAGAACCGAAACTTCTGGCAGGGTCATCGGTTCCTCAACTTCTTGCTAGCTTGTATGGTCTTCGCCTTTGTCATCTCTTGGCTCTTTCACTTCAATGTACCCTCATAAGAAGGCATTATTCTACAGCGATGATAGAGAGGTAACAAACAAGCACCTTACCAGCTCTTGAGTAAGCTTCTTCTCAGTCTTCTCTGTTGTTTGTATATTAGTAGAGCCTAGCTTCAGCAGGTTGTTGTTGTAATTTATGTTATTGTTGAATTCGATTCGCAACTCGATTAGCACCAGTAGGTGGTTGTTGTACTATCATAACTTCGGATGTTTTACTCTGGCCAGATTGGATGAACAACCACCTAATATAATATATATAAGATTTGTGGCATCTGCCTTCCATGGTATTGCCATTATTTCTCACATTTTGGTATTTGTATTAGCTGCATGAGCCAGATAGAGATTCACAGTCTGCAAAGCAGTTAGTTCCAAAGAATGTCAAAGTTGATCTACTTGAGTATAGAAAGTTGTCAAAGAATGTCATAAGCCAGATATTGCACTTTGGCTTTCAAGGAACTGGTCAAGGCTTCTGTGATCATATTGAGAGTGATGATGATGGATTAAGATACATTATAAACATCAATATTGTCTCTTTATCAATCTAGCTCGAGAGCAAATTGAGACAAGACTTGAGGGATCCCTCATGTGTGATTTTATCTCGGAAAAGTTCTGTGCAATATGGTAGCCATATTTGATTCGAGTGTAGATCATATAACCTCAGGACATAGCTAGAGGTTGAGAAATGTAACATCAGCTGATAGAAAGACAATGACTATACCAGTTCCCGGGAAAGACCAGAATTAGAAAATTGGTCAAGCATGGTCTCTATGCACGAGTTCTAGCGCTGCATCAAACGGTGCCGTGATTAGCGATCACAATCTTCCAGAGACATAACATAGCTCGTGGTAGGAGCTCACTTGAATCACTATCAAATATATTCTTATTTGTTGGTTGTTCTTATTGATGATATCCAAAATTAGTTTTATTCCTCTTTTCCAATGTGTATGATCTCTCATAATATCCTGACATCATTGGAAAGCCGTTCTAAAAGGAACACTACCAATGCCAAAGGCAGCATGCCATATCTTTCATTTCGATTCGTAGACCAGATTTCTCATCCATTGAATGTCTTCAAGAAGATTGTTACCTCGTCTTCGATCTAATGGATAAAAGAGATATAATCCAACAAAATTGATAAAGAACAATTCTTTATGGATTTCATAAGATCGTGCATGCCATGATTGAGATCCAGCATTAGGTATCCCAACCTCTCCCATTAAGAAAACTTATAGCATATAATTCAGAAGAGCTTTTGTACCTTTCAGTTTCTTGTTTATTTCTTAAAGATCACAATGGCAATGATGCTTATTCATTAGAAGAACAAAAACAAAAACAAGATTAATTTGAAAATCAAGCAAAGCAGAAAGAATGTAGAGAGGTTACAGGCTTACAGCTAATGTAATGCAGCAGCAACATGCAAATTGGGAGACAGACTTAGATTGAGTGTGGTCTCTCATTTCAACCTCCATATAATCTATAAATTTGAAATGCTCTATTAAAATGTCGGTGGCGTGCTTCTAATGATAATCAAAGCTGATTATTGTTCTTATCAACCTGTAATATGTAAAAGGTTTCCTTGTTAATTAGTAACCTGAGTTAAGAATGATCAAAACTCAAAATATATATATGAAATGATTATTTGGTTTATAGATCTCATTTTTTTCAATATGTTTTCTGGTAAACCATATTAACATGCAGCAGATCAGTGCAGGGTCATCTTGATTATCATGACAGTAAATTTGGACAGGAAGAAAAAGACTAGTAAGGTCTAAGGACAAAGACTGTGACAGATCGAAATGAATTAGATTAAGAACAAATTGGTGACAGGGTCAAGTGAAGTCTATGCACGAGTGGTGCTGCGCGGCGGTGCCGTGATTAGCGATGTCGATCTTAATAGGCCAGGGACAAAGCTCGTGCTGCTGAGTCTTCTTTTCTTGTTCTTAGTTTTGGTGTCTAGATTCTTGTTTATTTCTTATGATTCATTATTATATCATTCTACATTATCATTCTCTCTTCCACCAAGTGGTGTATCCTCATGATTCCCTTACCCCAAAAATTTGGAAAACAATTAAATTGACATAATGCAGTAGTGCAGAGATACCCTTCTGAAATCAAGGAGTGATATTTGGCAGTATTATGATGCCTGCATTTTCTTTTTCTTTCATGATTAGCAATATTGGAAGAAGCCAGATAATTGAAATTCAGAACCTCAAGTGTAAGAATAATTAGTTTTAACAGCTTGTGCTAGATTCAGCAATGTTCGTTTGGTCAATTGTTGATCAAAGAATTAATTATGTTGAATATGGAAATTTAGCGATGAAAAACAAAACAACTCAACTTAATAATAATTCCGCTCAATCCAACTTCTAACAACAAGACATGCATACGGTTCCTCATTACATAGATATTTGATAAAAATGCAAGTCAATGCTAATGATCAAGTTCGATTATTGCTTTAGTTTTATTTGAGTTAGTTTTTTGGTCTGGTTTTCAGATCTCAAATAAGTCCTTACTCTATCGAGTTTGTTGGATAGATGTCATGGTTTCTGATAGGTACTTGAATTCGGGTAACTGGTTCGTTGTTATAAGAACCCAGATTGCAGCCGGTCTTTGGCCGCACATTTTATCAGCCTGTGTTGAACGTGTCGGGAAATCCTGGGATGGCCCACCCAATGGTATTCTGTTATGGTCAGATCCTATCCCAGTAATTGCTACCTATGTTGGTCAAGTTAACTCGAGCGGCTGCCTAATTCGGTTTCTATTAGATCAACTGACATGTCAGTCTCTCATATTCAGAGTGAGAACAAATAGTTTGAGGCTAGAGTTATTTGCTTGTAGTTGTAATCCATTGTTGGGTGCTGTGATTGTTTTGTAATTATTGCATTTTATTGAATGAAATTTTCTTTAATAAAAAAAAAATTTCGATTAACATGATTTGCTAAAAAAGAATAATGCAAGTCATAAATTTCAAGAGAACGGTCTTGATGTTGTCATATATGGAAATCTTCGATTCGAAGTCCAAGTATAAGAAACTTGGGAAAGTTGATACATCACAACCACGTTTTGAGCTTGGTCAATTTAGTGAAGGAGTACTGATGATGATCGTCTTCAAACTTGTGATAAATTGATGTTTCCAAATAAACTGTGAGTGGCTCTAACCAAAACCGAAAAGGCGATTTCATCATTTTCTCTAGACAATTAGACCGTTGGGCATTATTAATTTATAAGAAAGTTCAGTTGATCAATCATAAACAATGAGTTTCCACTACTGCAAGAGCGTTTGATCCTCAAGAGGTAGGGTTGAGACTTGAGAGTGAGTCTGAGATTCAATGATCTCAAAGTATAAACTCAGGGTCAACAAAAGAATAATTTGTAATGATGGATGAAAAAGAATAGAGAATAACTTTCGTCTTTACACTCTTCCTTGTTCAACTTCTGTGAGGTGTCCGTGAGACATGGTATGGTCAGTTAGCTATGTTAACTGACTTTGTTGAAATTATAAGTTCAAATCTCACTGACATATGTGAAGGTATATGTAAGGTACTGTAGTCGGTAGTTAGTAAACTACCTTCCCTGCCCATAGACCAGTCATGAAACTTGTAGACCGACGTCCGGGCTACCTCGCCGTGGTGACAGATCATCGGTACCACATTCGGAAGATCCTCCTCCAAGCTCCACAAGAAGGCACCATGATAAGATAAATGCATAGTTAGTCCCACATCGGAAATGTGTAATAAGAGGAAACCTTCCTTATCTATAAAAGGAAGACTCCCCTTGTGTATATGCTCTCGGACTTCCCCATCTCCCCCTCCCGGGCGGGATGCATGGATACTCTTGTAACACCAAAGGCCTATTGGCCATGATAATGAATTCGTAAGTGGACGTAGTCATGTCCTCCGAGGCATGGTGAACCACTATATGCCCGTGTTGTCTACTAATTATGTTCTACAGTTCTTCTACATAGCTTACGGGTTCTTGTAGAAACAATTGGCGCCGTCTGTGGGAAATCATTATAAAAAGTCACGTTGCTCTACTTCCGAGAGACATTCCACCAAGAGGCATAAGTTAGAGAGAGATAGACATTCCACCGAGAGGCATTAAAAGTCTTGTTGCCCTACCGGCAGGCTCATGCATGAAAGTCAGTTGGTGGTACCTAGCATGCAGGCCCAAGCCATAGGGAGAAATCACTCTACCCGCCCGAGTGCTCTTTTATCACCCCGTCATCACAAAGAGGCCAAGAGGCTAACTAGCTCTGAGCGACGCCTCCAGGCAGACAACACCCAGAGATGGCTCACCGGGACCCGGATAGTTTAGTCTTGTCAACCAGGAGCTTCATAGGTGACGACCCACTCCCGCTGCCCGATCATCTTCTTATCCCGATGACTTCAACGGTATTCGTCATTCCCCAGCCGGGATGAGAATTCGTCAGAAATAGCGAGGGGATCTGCCTGGCATATTCGGGGTCCCGTTGGTAAATCACCGGTAGTCTCTTTGCCTCCGAGATGGCGAAATCTGAGTTCAGGCTAAGCTCATGTTCCCGGTTGGTCGGGAGAGGGAGTTCATGTGGAAGTCGAGATCAGTTACGATCAAATTAGTAGCTTCACCGGGACAGCTCTCACTGTATGGATCGCCGGCAGTTTCCCTTCCCCGCTCACCTTTTGTCACCGGTTTCATCAGTCAACCATCACAGGTACATGAAAATGCATCTCGGTAGGCACGAGCTGTTAGGGATTTCTTGAATATCAGAGCATGCTCTCGGGATCCGGGGTAACAACCCGGAGTCCACGCAATAGTCATGTCGACCGGGAGCCTCATCGGTAGCGACCTCCTCCTCCTGTAGCCTGTGTTCGTCGATCCTCCGGCCAAGATGAGTATTCATCGGGAGCGTTTGGAGATCCACATTGGGAAGGTATTTCTTCTGGGTATGTACGGGTCCCATTAGCAGGAAAGAAACTTCAATCTCGATCAAGATTTCATCGCAGCCTGCTGCCCAGCTGTGCCTCACTCGATGACCTTGCCAGTCGTCTGAAAATCAACATGGCACATGGGTTCAACTCGGTCGAATCGCCGGGACACCGGCACAGGAAAACCTTGCGGGATCTGAGAATTGATTCCCCTCTCCAGCTAAAGAGAGAAGAGGGAGTTGGTCTGATCTTGGTGATGGAGTTTCATCTGAAAGTGGTGTTGATCTAGACACCCAGCATCTTGCTCTGGGCACTCGCACGGCCCCCACAAAAGCTTCTCGGGGGTACAACAATCGCTGGTTCGTCATGTTCAAATGGCATGGAGTTATCTGGTGATGATAGCAACGTCATTCATCTGCTCTCAGTCGGCATCGGTTAAAAGTAGGGAAGGAATACTCTTGGCATCCTAATAACTAGCCAACTGCTATGGACTCCACAGCTCGCGCGGTAGTAGTGGCACACGGAGCGAACTCCACAGCTCGCGCGGTAGTAATGGCACGCCAGCGGACTACTCAGCTCGCGTGTACTCTGTGCATGCGAGGCAGACTCTTCAGCTCGCCCGAGTGTCAATCCTTTTGTGCAAGGCGAACTCCTCAGCTCGTGTGACAATTTCAGTCCTTGCGCTTCGCGCCCTCCTCAGCTCGCCTGGTGGTGTCAGCCTTTCTATACGAGGCGGACCCGTTCAACACACGTCTTGAGTACGGACTTGGGGGGACTGGGACCAGGTCCTTGTTGGGGACATATGACTGGTCTATGGGCATTTTGTATATACTTAATATACAAAAGATGTGTCTTGAACGGGAACTTGGGGGGACTTATAGTCGGTAGTCAGTAAACTACCTTCCCTGCCCATAGACCAGTCATGAAACTTGTAGACCGACGTCCGGGCTACCTCGCCGTGGTGACAGATCATCTGTACCACATCCGGAATGTCCTCCTCCAAGCTCCACAAGAAGGCACCATGATAAGATAAATGCATAGTTAGTCCCACATCGGAAATGTGTAATAAGAGGAAACCTTCCTTATCTATAAAAGGAAGGCTCCCCCTGTGTATATGCTCTCGGACTTCCCCATCTCCCCCTCCCGGGCGGGATGCATGGATGCTCTTGTAACACCAAAGGCCTATTGGCCATGATAGTGAATTCGTAAGTGGACGTAGCCATGTCCTCCGAGGCATGGTGAACCACTATATGCCCGTGTTGTCTACTAATTATGTTCTACAGTTCTTCTACATAGGTTACGGGTTCTTGTAGAAACAGGTACAGTCTTCATCCACCTTTTGTTGATGCATTCCTACAATTTACTCAAAAACACGATATATTTATCTACCCAGATACCAGGACGAAGATGTTTTATGCTTTTTTATGTTGGATAACCAAAAAAATGAAGCTAGGATTGGATACCTTATCTTCCATTTATCTTATAGTTCAAAATTCTTATCCATGCTGGATTTGATATATCTATAACAAGATTGTTACCTAGTCACCGCAGCATTGGATAAATTCATACAAGGTATATAATCCAAGGTATCAAACAAAAATAATGATCCTCATAGATTTCATACGAACGTGCATGACATGATTGAGTACATAAGGGTCTTGTTCTTGCAGCCATTGTGAAACAGGTGTCACAATCCCCATAACCCCATGCCATTATTTATAGGCGCCTAACTCAGGAGCTTTGCATCTTCCAGTTTCTTGGTTTCTAAACGACAATTTGCTTCATTCACTAACCAAAGGAATAAAATTTAAACAAAAGACTAAGAACCCTAAGCAAGAGAGCATACCAGATACAGCTAATGCAGAATAATATGGAACACAAATAGATTGAGTGTCGTCTCAACCACCATAGTTGCACACTCCAAATGAAAATGTCGGTTGCATGCTCCTGAATTCAATGATCATAATCGAATTCAGTGTGTGATTATTCTTCATGCGTAAAAGTGTATCATTGCCTTTGATTTATGCTGCTGTCAAAGGCAGCAATGTGATGTTTGATAGGAATCTACCACATCCGCTTTTGCTTTTAATGATCTCTTTCCCTTTTCTGTGCATTGAAATGAATTTAGTTAACTCAGTATATAAATACAGTCCAAGGTGTTCGCAAAAATCTTTCAATGAAGTACGAGGTTATCGACGTATTCAATGAAATGCCTCATTGACATATCTCAGTTAATATAACACAAAATGTTTGATGAAATGTCTCGTTATTACTTTTCTTGCTTCTACGGTGCACATTAAGTTTGGTTGCTTTACAATTACTACTGCCTAGTTGATCCCATATTTTAGATTACCATTGACATAGGGTATTGAATTTCACTTCATCTAGATATCAATCCACATCGATTATAAAATAAGACCAAAACAAAAGAAATCAAAGAGAGGGAGAGTGAGCGTGCAGACACGACATAGACAAAGAGAACCACGTTATAATGAGGGCCATTGGTCGGTTGGTAATGTTTTAACAACACCTTGACACTACTTCATATCCCCCTCCTTATGCATCAAATACAAAAAACCCATCCCCATCTTCCTCTTAGTATATACTACTACCACTAATCCTACATAGCTCTTAGAAAAAAAAAACCCAATACGTTCTAAACTCTCTCCCCAAGTTCTCTACTACTAAGGTGTTACTACTCTTTCTCATCATCCATCATGAGGAAGCTTTGTCCCAACTTGGACCGTGAAGACGGCTTGGAAACTGTTCTGGAGGTTCCAATCCCAGAAGAGATATTCTCTCCTACTAACAAAAGCCCTAAGATTTCATGGCAGGGCATGAAGTCATGGATGAAATCATCAAACACCGAGCATTCAACTGTATTCGGAAGCAAAAGCGCCGAGATCCAGCTCTTGCTCGGAGTTATTGGAGCACCACTGATTCCTATTACTATTCCCAACAACGATCTCCAACTCATCAATCGCAACATCAAGGATCAGCCTATTGTGAGTATATCAATAGTCTCACAACATAACATGCTAGATCGTTCGTAGTCTGTCTGTAGAATTAACCCTATTATAGTCCATTTTCCTCATTAGTGTTATGAATGATGTGTAGGAAGCTTCAATGGCTAAATACATAGTGAAGCAATACATAGCTGCAGTGGGTGGGGACACTGCCTTGAACTCTATAGACAGCATGTATGCAATGGGAAAGGTGAAGATGGCAGCTTCAGAGTTTTGTACTGGGGAAGCAAAGTTAAATAGTCCCAAGAGAAAGATGAAGAACTTGAAATCACTTGAAAATGGTGAAATGGGAGGATTTGTACTATGGCAGAAGAGGCCAGAACTATGGTGCTTGGAGCTGGTGGTGTCTGGCTGCAAGATTAGCGCCGGGAGTGATGGCAAGGTGGCTTGGCGACAAACCCCCTGGCATCACTCCCACGCTTCTCGAGGCCCGCCTCGTCCCCTTAGACGCCTCCTTCAGGTACTGATCATAATCAGTTTCTTAGCTAAATTTGGCTTAAAAATTACCTTAATGAAAATTGATCGAAATTACACAATGCAGTTGATTTATCAAAGTTAGCAAAAGCTTACTTACATAGGAGACTTCTTTTGTCACTAATTTTGATGCCCGTTGTGATTTGTGAGCTTTCTTTTGAATCCTTTTAACCTTGTCCTAGGGAGACCCTGGATTTTATGTTGGACTGTCCCTATCCAATTAGTTTGTACTATTATTTTGTGTCTTGCACGTTGCTACAATTTTTCTCTTAGTCAATGGATTATACTAGAATTAAAATTATTCCTATTACTTGCACAGGGTCTTGATCCTAAATGTAATTATGCTTAACAGGGTCTTGATCCAAGGTCAACAGCAAATTTGTTCAGTAATTCAGTTTGTATTGGAGAGAAACCAATCAACGACGAAGACTGCTTCATACTTAAGCTCGAAGCCGAACCCTCAACGCTCCGAGCACGAAGCAGCAGCAACGTAGAGATAATACGACACACCGTTTGGGGATACTTCAGCCAAAGAACAGGTCTCCTAGTCCAACTAGAAGACTCCCACCTCCTGAGAATCAAGACCTCCGGCAACGACAGCATTTTCTGGGAAACCACAATGGAGTCGTACATCCAAGACTACAGAACCATCGACGGCGTTAACATCGCACATTCCGGGAGGACAAGCGTGTCGTTGGTGAGGTTTGGTGAGAGCAGTGAAGCGCATTCGAGGACTAGAATGGAAGAGGTTTGGGACATTGAGGAAGTTGATTTCAACATTAAGGGTTTGTCTATGGACTGCTTCTTGCCTCCTGGTGACTTGAAGACAGAGGAAGAAGGAGGGTGTGGGATGGTGACTAATAATACCAAGGCAAAGTTACCGTTCAGGATTTTATCATCTTCAAAAGTGCGAGCTTCCAAAATAGCCGTCATTGATGTTTATGATGATGATTCAGAGAGCAGCAGTGGAAGTAGTACTGACCAAGAACTGTAAATTCATGTCTTGATTAAATTTTGTATATAGGCCATATCGTACTTTTACATACTTAGAAATACCTATTTTCTTTCGCTACATGTCGTTTCTTCATCATGAATCTATTCATGAAGGTGAAGCATTGTCCTAATTAGGACACGTTGTAGAAGCCCCTCACAAGACATCTAGAAAAAAGAAAAAGAAAAAGAAAAAAGCGAAAAAATAATGATACAGTAGAAAAACTTAGAAAGCACGCCCAGTGGGACTCGAACCCACAATCGCCTGATTAGAAGTCAGACGCCTTATCCATTAGGCCATGGGCGCTTCGTTGACTGTTTCACCAGTTTCTAGATCTATAAACGATGGAGATTTCTGGGATGAACCAGAAGAGCACCCACTCGGTACCGGTGGACAAGGAAACCATGCCAGCGGCTCTTGTGACCCTCCATTGTGTTCCATTCAAGAAATAACATTTAAGAATTTGGCTTGGTTAAACCCAAAATTAGCTGCCTCGTGTGTTTTGCATCATGAGTTTCATTCAGGTGTTCATTTTGCGTGCAATGATAACAAGTTAATGTTGCTTGTGGCAGCTTAGATTTCGTGTTCAAAGTGGCTCTTCTATGTTGAATTACTGTGATATGTTGAATTAATAGAATGAAGTAGTTGCCACTTCATTCAATAGTCACCAACAAAACGGTTGTTTTCCATCCTCCATTTTTATGTTCAGCATTATATGGAATTGCAGTGCTGGATCAGTTTGCTAATCCGAAATTGAGCTTGTGAAAATAACTAGGTTTCTATCCCCAATAGGTTGAAGATTGGTTGCTCGAGTAGTGTTAACCGCATATCCACGTACAAGAGTTTAGTTACGAAAATGAAAATTTCTTCTCTCTTAGTACCGATATAGAAGATTAACATACATGACAGGCCATCACCCATCAAACCTTACAGAAAAAACATACTTTTTACACACCAAGAAACTACAAGATACAAAACAGTGAAACACACCACACAAGCTTATTTGATATTACCGCAACAAAATTAAAGACGTGATGGCCTGAAGATCTTGAAAATTTAGGCTCCAGAGATGTCGATGCTCTTAACCTGGGGCTTCGGCTCCTCTGCTTTGGGCACAGTCACAGTAAGCACCCCATTCTCCATAGCAGCCTTAACCTGATCCACCTTTGCATTGTCCGGCAGCCTGAACCTCCTCAGGAACTTGCCTTTGCTCCTCTCCACCCTGTGCCACTTGTCGTTCTTCTCCTCCTGCTCCTTGCTCCTCTCTCCGCTGATCTGAAGGACATTCCCTTCCTCCAGCTCAACCTTCACTTCTTCCTTCTTCAGTCCGGGCAGGTCCGCCTTGAAGACGTGAGCCTCCGGAGTCTCCTTCCAGTCGATTCGAGTCTGTGCGAAGGCTGAAGTGTCGCCGGCGGTGGAGGAGGAGTTCATGAGAGGGCCAAATCCCTGGAAAGGGTCCCAGATGTCGAGGGAAAAGGGGTCGAAGACGTTGCTGCGTCGGCCATTGCCAAAGAGACTTAGAGCCATTGCTGTTGATCGATGAAGGTTTTTTGAACTTTCGATTTGTTGTAGGCTAGAATCGGATGACTTGGTTGCTTTGGTTGATTCTTGTTTGATGAGGTTGGAGCTAGGGAGTGAGGTATATATAGAATCCTAAAGAAGGTTCAGGCGGTTTCATGATTGTTCAGAGAAGATGAAGATGATGTGCGAGATTGTTCTATTGGATTCTATCATCTTCTACCACCGTCTGGTAGGTTTACGTGTCTGTCCCTTGCCGAGTTTAGTGTCGGGAGAAGAATAGAGTAGACTAGATTTTATTGCATGCCCTTGGGCTATTAGTCATTTCAGGCTCAAAAGGAAGAGGAAAAGCAAATGCAACAGAATAGTTTAGGCCCAAAACGTGTATGAGCGTTAGCCTTATGATCAGACCTGAAAACAGAAAAAGAGACTAGAAGTTGGTTGTTAGTGGTGATTGTACTATCGGAATGAAGAAGATTGTTAAATACTCGTAGAAATTGCTTTGGGATTCCCTATTTAAGCAATGTTAAAGTGTGGTGTAAAAGATGAACCAATTGTTACATTTTTATCCTTCAGTGGGCTTGGTGAAAACTGATTTTACCAAGTCAAAAGAAGTTACCTTGTTGCCCCTCTGTTTAAACGGACATGTTGGCGTACGTGAACGACCAGCGTTTCGCAGCTTTTGCCAATATGAAATTCTAAACCCTTGAATTTTAATTTCTCATCCATTTTGCACTGGTTACTTCATCAATCTTCCATTTAGCATAAAATTCAAATATTTCTAAATTTTAATTTTCTTAATTATTATGGGCATGTCATACACGTTCATCAATTCAGATATGAAGGAAAAGAATTCGTGAGGGTGAGACACTCAAAATCCAAATTTCTCAGGTGTCGTCTAATTTGGTCGTTAACTATGATACTGTAACCCATTTTTAGGGCTAAAATTGTCAATTTAAGATAGAAAAAACTTAGGATTAGAAAAAATCTCGTCTTCTTCTTCCCTAGTCCACTTTCACGTCCTCTCTCTCTCTGTTAAACAACGACAAGCGTGACTCGTGGATCATATTGTACCATATTGTCTTAACCACCTTTAAGATGTTGAGTTTTAATCACAAAAGACCTCAGTGAATCGGATAAGATCTATCCACTTATAAGTTATATTTTATTTATTACTTTTCTTCTGATGTGATGTGGGATCTATCTCCGATGCTTCCAACTCTCTCTCTCTCTGAAATGGCTGAAATCTGAACTTGATTCCCATTTCACCTGCTTTGAAAACTCCCTCACTAAAAAACACCACCATGAAGTCTTAATCCCCGAAACCTTGTTCCTCTACCTCAATCCCATAAACCCAAAACTAAAGGAGCCACCCTTGAATGAATCCGGAATAACAAAGGACGACCTCTTCCACCACCTCCTCAACTAATCAACCACGATCTGGACCCACTTCAGTCACCCTCGATCGTCCAATGCGAGCAGTCCATTCTCCTCTTGGAAAGCGACGTCGTCGAGATCATCGTCTCCTCCTATCCTTGAAATGAACCTCTCTATCCTCCTCCACCTGCTCCTCCCCGACCAACTCTCCCTCCGATCTCTCGCTCTCTATTTTTGAAATTAGAGATTCATATGCCTATAAATTTAGCGATTGCTTCGATTTTAGCCCCCGTAGATGTAAATTTTGAGTTGATCACTTTGGTTTTTTGTTTCTTGAGTTGATCGCATTTGATGGTGGTGAAATGGGGTTCGGTGGAAGCTGGGTGTATATGGGCTTTGGGACACAATGAGGGGAATTGGAAAATTGAAGAGGACGCCATTGTTGGACGAGAGGAGGAGGAGCAGATGAGGTAATCTTTTTTGTGGTGATGCACAGCGCTTGGTCTTGAGATGACAATTTTACCCTAAAAAGTGAGCCCTAATATCATAGTTAACGGTTAATTTAGACGGACTCTAACGGTTAACTAAAATTGAAGAGCTTAAGAGGTATTCAGATGATATTGAAAGTTTCAGGACTAACATGATGTCATTCCAAACCTTGGTAAACTGAATTTAATCCTATATTCTATAAGACTTTGGCTAGTTCAAATACTTGAGACTCCAATAAGTTTAATTTTTGTTGGAACCCCAAAGCCTTGGGAATCCGATCTATCTCGACAGAAAGTGGATGAACTATCATATGAGTACCATGACTATGTCCTTTTCGAGTTTAATCACCCAGCTGCCCTAATCGTCGTGGTGATGAGTTGGTGGTGCCAGACGATATACTATAGTCTCACGCAAGAAGGTCTTGTAGTAAGGTTGAATCTTTCGAACAATGATTGGGAAAAGGACTGGTTAGGGAGGAATAGAGGACCGCCATGACTTGCAAACTGCACGAAAGTGCGAGACATCTGTTTCAGTGTTGAGCCGTGATCCGATTTTCTCCAATAAGTCAACAAGAAGGTCGTTCTAGCTTTGGTTTGTAGGGGATGTCATTGATCGATTTTGTGTTGTCTTCTACTTTTTTGTAGGGAAATCTCATCAATAGTTTGAGTTGTAACGCTATATATATGTTGACGATTTTTCTTTTTGAAATAGGATTTCGGGGCTTTGCTATGTGTAACATCCCAAATTTGAAAGGGAAAAAGATATGCAAACAGAGTTCAAGTCAACTTCTAACTCCGTTAACTCTTGCAGTCATATACTGCTATGATACCGGTCATTTTCTTTTAGGAAAAAATGTTATTTCAGTTTGTATTAAGCTTGCTAGCTGTATGAAAGTTGATCGGTTGTAATGAGCTCGGATGCCTCACTAGAACTTGATTGTTTACCTCACAATATCCTAACGTTATTATATTATAGCGTGAGGTATAGCAAGTTACCTGACAATAACCTAAATTTATTCAAGCTCTTCATACATAATAACGTTAAAGAAAGTCACTGCAAGTAGCGAGAGGTATCTTTTGCTAGGCCCAAGGGTTTACAAGTTAACAGCTTATATACCTAACAGATATAGCAAGCAATTCTTTTGATGATGAGAAATAAAATTACAACAAAGAACCTCGAGAACATCCACGTTAGGTCAAATCAAAACGCATAACATGAGACACAGAATCAAGAATCAGAACAACAACTAGCACATTGTAGACTATGTCCCAAATTTGCAAAACATCATCAGAAAAATTTATAAATTTACCTCCGTCTAGACATGACTAAAAACACAATGATGAAAAGTAGCAAGCAATTGGTTCCCAGCTCATTGTTAATAAGACGACTAGATTATATTTTATTATGCAAGACATGCATGCCCTACATGCGAACTTAAACTAATGAAGTAATGAACGATTCTGAGTTTGGATGATCAAACTAGTTGAATGATAAAATGTGTTTGATCAAGGCATCTAAGGATTGATATGAGGAGCCGCCTGGTTTCAGGCAAACCTTTGCCTTCTGCTTTAGCTTTTCCACTCTGTCTTTGATTTCTTCCCCTTCTTTCTTCACCATTAGTCTTCTTATGGTTTTTTCAATGTTGCCTCTCTCAACCCCATCTTCTAACTGCAACCCAACCTTCCAAACATTGCTTACATATCTTGCATTCAGCATTTGATCAGCAGAACATGCCATACAAATCATAGGGATCCCCTCACAAATACTCTCCAATGTAGAATTCCAGCCATTCAAACCCCTTTTTGAGACGCCCATTTCACAATGTGTCCCTTACCATTCAAGGTCTCAAGAAACCCACTAGGTAATGCTTCAAGCCAATCTGACCCAGGGACTAATCCGGGTCGAACCACCCACAAGAAGGGCTGCTTGCTGTTGGCTAGTCCCCAGGCTATCTCTAAAAACTGATCTTCCTTTATTGCTGCAATGCTTCCAAAGCTAACATAAATAACAGATTTTGGTGTTTGTGTGTTTAGCCATGGAATGCAACTCTGGTCTTGTGCTAATAAGCTACTTGAGGTTGAAGAAGAGTTGGGGTAGCACTTATGAAATGGTCCTAGTGAGAAAATCGGAATAGAGTAATTCTGGCGAATTGAGGCCAGTGCACGTTCATCAAGCTCTTCAAAAGTATTAAGAATCAATCCATATGAGGCCTTGGTTTGATCTTCCAAGTCAGCAATAATTTTAAAATATCTCTCTGGACCATCACTGTTGATAAGTGGAAGGTCTTTAACCTTGAAAGGTGAAAGCTCTGTCACTTCCTCTTCTAGTCGAGAATCTAAAGCCAAAATGGAGGGTAAGCAGTATATAGAGGAGCTCGAGCATACATATATAGGTAATAAAGTGTAAATATATCCAGAATGTGTTTAGCTGCTATGTATATGAACACTTATTCCTAGATCTAGCTAGAATAACTCACCTTGTTTTGGGAGGTAACCTTTCTCTCTCGAAGTGGAAATGCAGCATAAATAGCAAACCGAAGAGGCACTCCAAGCCCTTAACAGAATCCTTGGCAGCTTTAGGCTTTCTGCAACAGATTGAGTGAATTAATCACAGACTCTTTCGAAACATCGAACAACAACCTAATTAAACATTCCCTGAAAGGCTCATGACACTTTGCATTTAGACTAGAAATGACGAGGAGAGTATCCTTTGAGGTTGCGCTTTTGGAGAAGCCCTCATGGATTGATTGGAAGGTGAAGTGTGGATGGCTTGAAGGGTTGAGAGAGTTAAAGCTGGTGTGAATTATGGTTATGGAGAAGCCTTTCGAGTATAGAATATTGGCTAGCTCAAGCATGGGATTAATATGGCCTTGAAATGGCAGCGGGAAGAGTATCAATCTCCGACCGTTCCTGAGTTGCTCCATTAGAGGACTTGATCTGTGTTTGATAGGATCTCTTCTGATTGTGGCTACTTGTATTAATATTATGGGATGATATATTTTGGATGGTAACAATACAATATATTGCACTAACCTAGGAGTCGGCCGTCTTCTTTGTTGTCGTTGTTGTTATCTGATGGTAACAATACAATATATATCTAGGGTTGGGTAATTTAGAAATATTATAATTATATGAGGATATTTTGGGAAGAAAAAGTTAATTCCACAAGCTTGATTCTGATACCTATCTTCCCCCTTGGGTATCAGATTAGGGGGTGTTCATAAGGAATCGATTCCTGATAAGCAAGTGAGACCCACACCCATTCTAATACCTTGACATATTAGTAAAAGCTGAAATTCACTCATCCCGGGATCAATTCCGCTACTCTTAATTTCATTCCAAGTTAGTAAATATGTCCTTAAGTTGTTTAGTTTTTCATCGTTAGATTTCTGTTCAATAATGATTGAGCATAATATTTTAGACCCTGACGAAGATAAGCCCGTTGAAGATTAAACCCATTAAAGAAGATGGAAACAACAACAAGGCCCAAACCTAGAAAGAAGCCTTTACATACCAGAAAAGTAGCTCCCAGTCTAATCACAATTAAGCGCATGCTGATGACGATCTACTTTGCCTCGGCGGCCGGCGACGTTTTTTTGGCGGGAAGACATTTCAGACCTTCAGAAGGCTTTGATGGATCTCCACGAACCCACCTCTTCAGGTTTCAAGAATTTCTCTTTCAGTCTTCTGTTTAAATTCCTTGTATTTCTCCAGTATGTGATTGACTTGATATTTTGAGCTTCAGTGATCATTCTATTATAAAATAATTTGTTGATGTTTTTCACTGATCTTGGTTAATGTTGAAAATGCAAGTGCATGCTCTCTGCTAGTTTTATTAAAAGATGAATTTATTCAACTACATAAGCACTACTTCTTATGAACTTGTAGCCCTCATAGACAACCTGAATGAATTTCCCAATACCATGTTGGGGATTCACTGAGTTCGAAAAACAAATGATTCTAGTGATAGAATATGTTTAACCAAGCCGTCCAAGGCTTGGTATGAAGTGCCATCTTGTTTGAAGCAGAGATTTGCCTTCTCCATTAGCTTTAAGCTTCTGCCTCTGATCACTTCCCCTTCTTTCTCCACCATTAGTTTTCTAATCGTTCTTTCGATTTCACCTCTATCTGTTCCCTTCTCTAACTGCAAACCAATCTTCCAGACATTGCTTACGTATCTTGCGTTCACCATTTGATCAGTGAAGCATGGCATGCAAATCATAGGAACTCCCTCGCAAATGCTTTCCAATGTAGAGTTCCAGCCGCTGTGAGTCCAAAAGACTCCGATGGCTGGATGTGATAAGACTTCTTTTTGGGGAGACCATTTCACAATGTGCCCCCTCCCGTTCAAGTTTTCAAGAAATTCACTAGGAAATAGTTCAAGCCATTGTGAACCTCCGTGGATTGATTCAGGTCGAATCACCCATAGGAAAGGCTGCTTGCTGTTGGCTAGTCCCCAAGCTATCTCCAAAAATTGAGCTTCCTTTATTGCTGCTATGCTCCCAAAGCTAACATAGACAACGGATTTTGGCGCTTGACTGTTTAGCCATGGAATGCAACTTTTGTCTTCAGTTGACAAGGGACTTGAAGAAGAGGCTGCAGGGTAACACTTGTGAAAGGGTCCTATAGGGAAAATTGGTATGGGGAATTCTTGTCTAAGTTTTCCCAATGCGTGCTCTTCAAGGTCTTCAAAAGTATTGAAAATTAGTCCCCTTGAGGTCTTGGATCCATTTGACATGCCATCTACTAGTTGATAATATTCCTCCGAGTCGCACATGTTGAGCACAGGAAGGTCTTTCACTTTGAGAGGTGGGAACTCTACCACTGGTTCTTCTAGTTGAGAATCTAATACCAAATTAGGAAGTGAACTTAATAAGTATTGTTTTCAAGTGTGATGTTAACTGGTAAATAGCCATTAGAGGGGCTCAGGCAATGAGTTATAACAGTCATATAGGTATTGTTGGACTAGTACAAAGAAATACTAATTGGAAGTTTGGAACTATAAACTGACTACTAGGTTCTAGCTAGTCTTCTAGATCTTTAAGCATCAGGGGGTGATGCCGTAATGTACTAAATTACCTACATTTTAACAATCAATTACCAAGTAAGACAGAGAAGTAACCAAGTAAGAAACCAAACCTTGTATTGGGATGTAGCCCTTTTCACGCAGAAGTGGAAATGCAGCAAAAACAGTAAATGAAGAAGTACCCCCAGTCCTTAAAACAACCCTTTGGGACCTTTAAGCTATCGGCAACAGATTGAGCGAAGTGAAAGATAGCATCTGATATCAAGCAAGCAACAGGATCCTCTGAAACATCAGATAACAAGCTGGCCAAGCATTCTCGGAAAGGTTCAACACATTTAACATTTAAAAGAGAAATGAGGAAGAGGATATCCTTTGTGGAGGCCTCACTTTCAGATAAGCCATCTGGAATTGAGTGAAAGGTGAAGTGTGGATGGCTTGAAGGGTTGAGAGAGTTGAAGTTGGTGTGAATGATGGTTATGGAGAAGCCTTTCAGGTGTAGAATGTTGGCCAGCTCTAGCATGGGGTTTATATGACCTTGTAAGGGCAATGGGAAGAGTATCAATCTCCGGCCCTTCCTTTCCTCCATTGGAGTTAGATTGACTCAGTTTTCTTGGCTTGTGAAATCTGTGTTTCTCTTGTCCAAGTCTTGTCCTTGATAGGCACACAGAAACAAATGGCTCGTCTTTTGTTTGGTGCCTTACACAGCCTCACCAACCTTTCCACTCTATACAACTACATTTGGATAGGGAGACAAACTGATATAGTTTTCACAACATCGTACCTGATAGCATTGAATAAAATTCATTGCATGTTGCTGGAGGCATCTTTTGCTAGGCCCAACGGTTTACAACTCGTAAGAATACTAGAAAGAGATAGATCACTGATTCCAACTCATTCATTGTAAAACTATCAGTCCTGATCTATAATTACTTTAATAGGATTACTAGATCACACACACATTCTTTTTCCTTTTTTTTTTAAATGATAACCTAAAGTTCTGCATACACATTTTAATCAATAACTGATTCTAAGTCTGGAAATACAAGTCATATGAATGATAAAATTTGTTTGATCAAGGCATCCAAGGAGCCACCTTGTTTGAGGCAAAAATTTACCTTCTGCATCAGCTTTAACACTGTTTTTGATCTGTTCCCCTTCTTCCTCCTCCATTAGCTTTATATGGTGCTTTCAGTGTCGCCTCTCCCAACCCCATTTTGCCAAGTTCGGTTATCTTGCATTCATCATTTGATCAAAAGAACATGGCATACAAATCATAGGCACTTGTCACTCATGCTGACGAAAGTAATATATTAGACCTGAATTCTAAGCTCTAGGTGTAACCTTGAGCGAATTACATATAAATACTTCAGTAGATCTAAGTCATCTAACCTTAGTTTGATGTATTATTCTTGTCTTTCTTTTTCTGTTTTTCTGTTTTTCTGTTTGGCCTATAGATGATATACTACAGATTATAGACACATTTTGAAACATCAGTGACTTAATAACGATAAAAATATGGTACATTTTGATCAACCAGTGACGTTATAATGATAGAATATGGTTAACCAAGCCATCCAAAGATTGGTATGAAGAGCCACCTTTTCTGAGTGACAGATTTGTCTTCTCCTTAAGCTTTGACATTTTGTCTTTGATCTCTTCCCCTTCTTTCTCTGTCATCAGTTCCGAATTATTATCTCAATTTCGCCTCTTTTGATCCCCTTCTCTAACTGCAACCCTACTCTCCAAACATCACTTACATATCTTGCATTTAACATTTGATCGGCAAAAATTGGCATACAGACCATAGGCACCCCCTCAGAAATACTCTCCAATGTTGAATTCCACCCATTGTGAGTCCAGAATAGTCTCACAGCTGGATGAGCCAGCACCTTTTTCTGTGGTGCCCATTTCACAATGTGACCCTTCCCATCTAAAGCCTCCAGGTACCCTTGAGGTAATTTTTCTAGCCATTCAGAGCCTTGGAGTAATCCAGGTCGAACCACCCACAAGAAAGGCTGATTGGTGTTGGCTAGTCCCCATGCTATTTCCAAAAATTGAGCTTCATTTACTGCAGCAGTGCTTCCAAAGCTAATATAGACAACAGACTTTGGTGCTTGAGTATTTAGCCATGAAATGCAACTTTCATCCTCTGATAATAAGCTACTTGAATAGGAGGTTGGGAACCATTTGTGAAATGGACCTATTGGGAAGATTGGGATGGGCAAGTCTTGTCGGATTGTAAGCAGTTCTTGTTCTTCAAGATCTTCAGAAGTATTGAAAATAACTCCATCTGAAGTCTTGACTTCATTTACCAATTCAGTTATTAGTTGATAAAATATATTTGGGTCACAAGAGTTCATTGGAAGGTCCTTGACTTTGAGTGGTGACAACTCTACTACTGGCTCTTCTAGTTGAGATTCTAACAAAGCAGTGAAACCATACATGTCTAAGTATGAGGATAATTGAAAAATACATGACCCATCAAGCAGTAAACACCTAGGCTTATAAACCTGAGGCATTAGTAGGCAACTAGGTGTTTCAGAAGAACTTACCTTGTTTCGGGAGGTAACCCTTTTCCCATAGAAGTGGAAATGCAGCATAAACAACAGTCGATGTGGCACTTCCTGTTCTTAGCAGCATCCTTGGAAGCTTGAGGCTCTTAGCAACAGATTGAGTGAAGTCAAAGAGAGGGTCAGTGATTAAGCAAGCAATAGGCTCCTCTGAACCATCATCGGATTACAAGTTAGCTAGGCAGTTTCGGAAAGGATCATGACAGTGTGCGTTTAGACAAGAAAGAAGGAGCATGGGACTTTTTGTGGAGGTCTCAGTTTCGGATAGGCCATCAGGGATCGAGTGGAAGGTGAAGTGAGGATGGTTTGAAGGGTTGAGAGAGTTGAAGTTGGTGTGGAGGATGGTTATGGAGAAGCCTCTGAAGTGTAGAACATTAGCTAGCTCAAGCATAGGGTTTATATGGCCTTGAAAGGGTAATGGGAAGAGTATCAACCTCTGGCCTTTCCCAATTTGCTCCATTAAACTTTAGAGCGAATGGAGTCTAAATTGCTTGGCTCTGGTTCGAGTCCCCTTTGCTCCCTACTCCTGGAGTCTAAATTGTTCCAGTGTTGGTTCTTTCTTTACATATATATTAATGAACATAGCACTATAACCTATTGACAACATTGTATGTTTGAACTTTAATTTGTTACGTCTCTCATAGTCTTAATTTCTTTTCTTTATTTTTTTTGACTACAAGCTCTCATAGTCTTAATTTATTTGCCACTTGTTTGCTAGATGTAGACCCTTAATTTGCAGGTGCATTGAATAAAACATAGACACTGAAATGACTCATGACTGTATTATTCATACGAAAAAATATTCCAAACAGTATCTCACTTTTTAGAAGAGCTAACTTTTGGTATCTCAATTTTTAAAAACTTCAAATCGGTGTTCCACGTTCTTACCATGACCGAATACTGGTATCTAGAACCGTTAGCTCCGTTAAAAAACCTGACGGCAGATATATTTTGGGACTTGGCTTGTCTGCTTGGAAAAAATTTGTTTGGGTTTCATCAGATGCCGCCACGTCAGCTTGCCTAAATCTAATGGTTATCAAACTAACAGAATTAGATAACTTCTCTTCCTCAAGAGACCTCCCTTTCCGATACTTGGCCATGTTTTTTTCAAAATCACCTATGATTCTTCTTTTTCTTCCTCGAGCACTATCCCTTTTTTTGAATCCCTTGGCATGGATTACTTTTGCCTTATTTGAGTGACATGCCACATTAGTATCATTAACAGTGGTGGAAGGTGTAACCTGGTCATCCTTACCAAGTTGTAATGCATCCATTTTTGAACACAACATCTCTTCAATAGCTTTGCTTAGCTCCCCCAATTGATGAACAGCAAAATTATACGTCTCTTCTCTCTCGGCAGCTCGAGATGAAATCTTGGTGGATATGGAACTCAGAGACTTGTACCAAGATGTTTGTTGTAGGTTGGTATCTACTTGGATGTCACACCCATGCATGTCTTTCACACTTTCAGATCTTGCTTTTTTTGTCCACCTTTTTAAAACATACTGATCAGGAATTTCTTTGACATTCATGTAGTTAGTAAGGATTTTTATTGCATGTTGGCACAAAATACCTTCAATCTCAAACAACCTGCAACTACATGATACTGTATTGTCTTTCTTCACCCTAACACATCTCTCCTTTGGATGACCATTAAAGGCAACTTTAAACACAATGTCATCACCATCTTGAATACATCCAACTAAATTGTAATCAAGAGACTTCTCATACTGAATTTGGAATTCATCAAATATAGCTTTAGTGTAAGTATTTCCAGCCTTGATCACCATTGATGTAAATATGGCAACAGTAGGTAACTTGTAGCACAAAGCATACTCTGCCTCTAACTCTTTATACCGCTTATCGTTGAGCAATCTATCGAAGTGCTTGAAAAACTCAACCACATAATAGTCTGACTTCACATATGGTTTCAGGCTAGCATTGAAACTCTCACTTGGTTGTGTGCTATGCATTCCAGCAGACCATGCCCACTTGACATATGGTTTTGCCCATTTCTCCTTTAACCGAAATATGCTACTCAACCAAGGATTTCCATGTGCATTATATGTGTTGAGCATTTCTTCCCATGCATGCAGGAACTCATCCTCTTCTTCATAGCTCTTCATACATGTTGATAAAAAGGCAGTGACCTGGTCATCACCCTTAAATATACTGCTTGCATTTTTAATGGCATTGTTCATTATATGCCATGTGCTCGAGTATTCTTGGTCAAATGGTCTCGTTTATCTGCTTCCCCCAACCCTTCCTTAGAACACACAAATATCCTTGAGATGAGTTTACCAGATTTCTTATTTTTGTAATATGTATGTTTTCTAATACTGAACCCATCACTTCGCCCATACATGTTGTAAAACTCATAAGCTGATTGTTCTGAGTCAAATTCCATACCATACCTTGGCTTGTAATCAGGACAAGTCGAATCATCTTTATCCATGGACTCCATTGAATCATTTATTTGCAATTTATAAGATATAAAACACAATTCCAAAACCAAATACTTATGTATATCAGTATATCAATATTCGAATCAAATTCAAAAGCAAAAGTGGTACATGATATGAAGTTTGGCTTATATGCTATTAGTTTTGAAACAAGACAAAAAATGAAAATTCTTTAATAGGATGTTAGCAAGACATATACCTATAATACTTTAATAGTATGAACACCCAGGGAAAAAAACTATGAATTTGATGAACCAAAACCAAAAATTGAAAACCTAAATTGGCTAAGATCAACATAAAGAGAATTAACATAAATAAAAGTAAAAGTATGAAAGGAATAAAGCTAGACACAGACTTAGTTACCTCAATGATAAAACTTTTGTGTACCAACACCCAAAGATGAATGAAATTTGCCCTGAGACCAGAGAGCAAATAAGAAGAAGGAGGGACGTTTTGATTGTGCTTTATAGGGAAGAGAAAGTCGAGTGAAGGGAGGGAACTAGGAAGGCGTGAAAATTATTGGGGGGAAAGTGGAGAGGGAACGGGGAGAGGTATTAAAATTATTGGGGGGAAATTTGAAAGAGACCCTTTAACGTCTGTTTAGTAACTATCATCGTTTGGTTTTTGTCATTTTCCTTGTCAAGGGTTGTTGTCAGTTTAATAGCCATTAGATTTAGGCAAGCTGACGTGGCGGCATCTTATGGGAACTTAAGCAAATCCAAGCAAATTTTTTCCAAGCAAACAAGCCAAGTCCTATATTTTGAAGGCTATTTTCGTCTATTTCTATTTTCTATTTCTTTTTCGTTTACATCGCAGTAGAAAATTGTTATTAAGCAAACCCTAAGTTTTTTTTCGACAAAGCAAACCTTTGTTGGATGCTCGACTTAATTTCCAACCACACCCACGCCTCCTCTTCCTATCTCTGGGTGGCTATCCTATCAATATGGTAAACACCCAAGTTTCCTTGATATCACAAGTTTCTGCCACAGGTTACAGAAACCATAACATATTACTACTTTGGAGAGAGAGTCAGAGGACATTTGCATCTTGTGAGAAGTTACAAACCCTGGACTAGTTTGTTCATTTTTTTGAAAATGATATCTTATATTGCTTAATCAATGGCCAAAAGGCACGTACATCCAAATGCCGTCCTCCACAAAGTATGTTAAGGGAGGCTTACAAGCACCAAGACATGTACCTTTATTGATTACACATAGGCTCAAAAAAGAGCCCGAAGCAAGAGAAATCAAAACCTACTACATAAGTCCCTAGAACAGAATATTAGCTGCCAAAGACCTCAATTGGTGTACACCTAATAAGCTTAGGAAATAAGTAGTAAATCTACTTTCGATGCTCGGGCTGAGGGCAACCCGAATTCTAAGTCTTCCCCTTGCCCTTAGCATTGGGCAAAACTCCTCACCAGCATTTGCAATCAGAAAAAGCAGCCCAAGTCCAATAGCTGTTTCAAATGAATCCACCTTATCGGGCCCAAACTCAAACCCATCTGACCCAATAGGTGAGAATCCAATTATCAGGTCCAGCCCAATCATCTCCTCCACAATCAACCCTAGGTTAGGGTTTCCTGCCGTCCAAGCTAGGCTGACCTCTCCGACGGCTTCCCTGGCCGCTATGAAAGTTGTAGAGCATAACCTCGCTTGAAGGATCGCCAGCCCAATCTCCGACGAGGCCATACAGTTCTGCACCGAACTCACAGCCACTGCCACGTAATCCTCATCTGGGTCTTCAGCCTCTATCGCCGCCATAGATTCAGGCCAACAAGGAGGTTCTAGAACTTTTGCAGACGAACCTCCGACGAAGGTCGCCGAAGGGCGTCCACCTGCAACACTCTCAATCCCCAGAGAATACCATCGCATGAAACTTGGCGTTGCCGCCATCTTGCAACTGCTGGAACGACAAAGCACAAGGTCAACCACCGCGTCAATGAAACCTAGGTTTTGTAAGGCCAGGGTACTCCGAAAGAGACGGAGCATAGGCGTATGTTACGGTGAGAGCGGACTAGTTTGTTCATTGTCTTCGAAATGCTAGAAGATATGTCTGGGTGGTTTGTGAAGTATGATGGTGGATTGCTTCCTTTTTAGTGATTAATTGGATTTTTAGAGAAAAGAAGAAGAATAAAATGGAATAAACAGAACAAAAAAAATGCTTTTGTTTTTTTTTTATAGGTGGTGCTATTAACACACCTCCTATATGGTGAGAACCAATCATCAATCAATTTCAAGTGATAAATTTGTAAATAAAATTAAAATTTGTGGATAGGAAAATAGATGTGGTGTGTTAATAGCAATAACGTTTTTTATTTATTATTATTTGAAGAAGAATTATAGATAAAACAAAGAACAAAGGGTAAATCAGTTATTTTATGTCAAAAATATGTATGTCGTCAGTCGTTTTAACGGAACCAACGGTTCTAAATACCATTCTTCGGTTGGGGTAAGAACGTGAGACAGTGTTTTGAGGTTTTTAAAAGTTGAGATACCAAAAGTTAGCTTCTTTAAAAGATGAGACATTGTTTGGACCATTTTCTTTATTCATACTGTTTCTGTTGATTCTCTTCTAATAATGAACTCATTATTAGATTAAAATACACATTTCACTTTCATATAAAATTTTCTGAAATATGTAATTATGTGGAGTATATATTATAAGTAGTGCATAAGAGTGAAAGCCTGTTCAATTATGAGAGAAAAATGAATACAGAGAGAGATGAGCCTTTTAGTTCTGTTCTGGAATTGTACAAAACCAATAATACTGAATACAAGGAACGGAGTCTTTTTATAAATACTTGCGTAGATCTAAACTTGATAGAACTACATGTAAATACTTGCGTGATCTAAACTCAGTCTGATGAACTGTTTTTTCTGTTTGGCCTATAGATGATATGCTACAGAGTACAGACACATTTTGATCAATCAGTGACTTAATAGTGATGAAAATATGATACATTTTGATCAACGTCCAGTGACTATAATGATAGAATATGGTTAACCAAGCCATCCAAGGATTGGTATGAAGAGCCACCTTCTCTGAGTGAAAGATTTGTCTTCACCTTAAGCATTGACATTTTGTCTTTGATCTCTTCCCCTTCTTTCTCTGCCATCAGTTTTCGAATTGTTTTTTCAATTTCGCCTCTCTTGATCCCATTCTCTAACTGCAACCCTACTCTCCAAACATCACTGACATATCTTGCATTTACCGTTTGATCGACGAAATGTGGCATACAAACCATAGGCACCCCCTCAGAAATACTCTCCAATGTTGAATTCCACCCATTGTGAGTCCAGAATAGTCCCACAGCTGGATGAGCCAGCACCTTTTTCTGTGGTGCCCATTTCACAATGTGACCCTTCCCATCTAAAGCCTCCAGGTACCCTTGAGGTAATTTTTCTAGACATTCAGAGCCTTGGATTAATCCAGGTCGAACCACCCACAAGAACGCCTGATTGGTGTTGGCTAATCCCCAAGCTATTTCCAAAAATTGAGCTTCATTTACTGCAGCAGTGCTCCCAAAGCTAACATAGACAACAGACTTTGGTGCTTGAGTATTTAGCCACGAAATGCAACTTTCATCCTCTGATAATAAGCTACTTGAATAGGAGGTTGGGAACCATTTGTGAAATGGACCTATTGGAAAAACTGGGATGGGAAATTCTTGTCGAAATGTAGCCAGTGCTTGTTCTTCAAGATCTTCAAAAGTATTGAAAATAATTCCATCTGCAGTTTTGATTTCATTTACCATTTGAATCAGTAGTTGATAATATCCCTGTGGGTCACAAGAGTTCATCATTGGAAGGTCTTTCACTTTGAGTGGTGACAGCTCTACTACTGGCTCTTCTAGTTGAGATTCTAACAAAACAGTAAAAAGATAGCAGTCTAAGTTTGAGCATAGTTGGAAAATACATGACCTAATTAGTAGAGGGTTTAGGAATATAAACCTGAGGCATTAGTAGGCAACTAGGTGTTTCAGAAGAACTTACCTTGTTTCGGGAGGTAACCCTTTTCCCATAGAAGTGGAAATGCAGCATAAACAACAGTCGATGTGGCACTTCCTGTTCTTAGCAGCATCCTTGGAAGCTTGAGGCTCTTAGCAACAGATTGAGTGAAGTCAAAGAGAGGGTCAGTGATTAAGCAAGCAATAGGCTCCTCTGAACCATCATCGGATAACAAGTTAGCTAGGCAGTTTCGGAAAGGATCATGACAGTGTGCGTTTAGACAAGAAAGAAGGAGCATGGGACTTTTTGTGGAGGTCTCAGTTTCGGATAGGCCATCAGGGATCGAGTGGAAGGTGAAGTGAGGATGGTTTGAAGGGTTGAGAGAGTTGAAGTTGGTGTGGAGGATGGTTATGGAGAAGCCCCTGAAGTGTAGAACATTAGCTAGCTCAAGCATAGGGTTTATATGGCCTTGAAAGGGTAAGGGGAATAGTATCAACCTCTGGCCTTTCCTAATTTGCTCCATTAAAATTTAGAGCTAATGTATTTGCTTGGATCTGGCTTGAGTCTCCTTTGCTCCTTACTCCTGGATTCTAAATTGCTTCTGTGTGATTGCTTTCTCACTTTTAGACATGAACCGTCTAAGCTTGTGATGTATGTTTATAAAGAAAGACTATAGCCTATAGCATTGTTTATTTATTAGATATTTTATTTGTTACGTCTCTCATATATTAAATTATTTGCCACTTGGTAATTAGATGTAGACCCTTCATTTGCAGCATGAATAAAATTTGGGATACAATCCAAGGTGCACAAAACACAGCACTGATCGCTAAATGCCTAAATCACATTGTAGCTTCACAAGCACATAGTTGCTTCACTACATAGAATGCTTAATTGTCAGTGACTTCTGATTGTATTATTCATCATACTACTAGCAATTGTATCAAGTTTTCCCATAGCAATGAACTCATTATTTGATCAAAATACGTATTTCGCTTTATTCTTAGAGTTTTCGAAATCTGTACTTATGAGGATCTATAATATTTCAATCATGTTTTATGAGAGCCACTGATTCTAAGGATAAAATGTGATCAACCAAGTCATTCAAAGATTGGTATGAAGAGCCGCCTTGTCTCAGGCATATATTTGCCTCATCCTTTAGCTTTGACAGCCTATCCCTCATCTGATCCCCCTTTTTCTCCATCATGAGACTTCTAATTGCTCTTTCAATTTCGCCTCTCTCCAATCCATTCTCTAGGTGCAACCCAACTTCCCAAACATCACTTGCATATCTTGCATTCAACATTTGATCACCAAAAAATGGTGTACAGATCATAGGCACCCCCTCACAAATACTCTCCAATGTGGAATTCCAGCCACTATGAGTCCAAAACACCCCAACTGATTGATGAGTCAGCACTTCTTTTTGAGGTGCCCATTTAACAATGTGCCCCCTACCATTCAAGGTCTCATGAAACCCACTAGGTAACGGTTCAAGCCAATCTGACCCATAGACTGATCCAGGTCGAACCACCCACAAGAAGGGTTGCTTGCTGTTGGCTAGTCCCCAGGCTATCTCCAAAATCTGAGCTTCGTCTAATGCGGCAATGCTCCCGAAACTGACATAGATCACAGATTTTTGTGCTCGAGTGTTTAGCCATGAAATGCAGCTCCAATCTTGTGACAAGAAGCTACTTGTAGAAGTGGTTTCTGGGACACACTTGTGAAATGGACCTATTGGGAAAATTGGAATGTGAAATTCCTTGCGAAGTGTGGCCAGTGCGTGTTGCTCAAGGTCTTCAAAAGTATTGAAAATAAACCCATATGATGCTTTGGTTTGGTATGTCACGTTGTGTACTAGTTTAAAGAATCTCCCTGGGTCAGAACTGTTGATCACTGGAAGATCTTTAACTCTGAGAGGTGAAAACTCTGTCACTGGCTCTTCCAGTTGAGAATCTGATGCCCATGTAGAAATTAGGCAGATATAAGAATTATCAAATGTGCTGCATTATAAATACCTAATAGAGAAAAGCTGAAGCTCCATGCATGGAAGTAGGTAATAACATGTAATGTGTAGCGTGTGATGAAGAGAGCAACATCTAAAATACAAGCCATGATTTCACATGACCAAAATGAAGTTTTCTGCATGGTGATTAATCTCACATCAATTAAAGTGTAACTTTTAAATTTGCATTTGTCTTTTAGAATAACTGTACCTAGTTTTGGAATGTAACCCTTTTCCTGCAAGAGTGGAAATGCAGATATAACAGCAGTGAAGGAGGCACTACCGGTCCTTAACATAATCCTTGGGATCTTGAGGCTCTCTGCAACAGATTGAGTGAAATCAAATACAGGGTCAGAGATCAAGCAAGCAACAGGCTCTTTTGACGCATCAGATACCAAGGAAGCGAAGCATTCCCTGAAAGGTTCACAACACTTTTTGTTGAGATGAGAAATGAGGAGGAGGAGATCCTTTTCAACAGCCTCGCTCTCAGATAAGTTATCTGAGATCAAGTGGTATGTGAAGTGAGGATGGGTTGAAGGGTTTAGAGAGTTGAAGCTGGTGTGAATGATGGTTATGGAGAAGCCTTTGAAGTATAGAATGTTGGCCAGCTCAAGCATGGGGTTCATATGGCCTTGCAGGGGCAGTGGGAGAAGTATCAATCTCCGGCCATTCCTCTGCTCCATTACAATTTCAGAGGTACGTTTGAACTTTGTTTGCTTGACGCTTTAGGTCTCTTTGGTTTCTTTAATCTCACTATCCCCGTAGCCTATATATGATGACATTGTAGTGCATATGCATTGTAATTAAATTGGACCAGTGTTAGGTATGCAGCTTTATTGTGCCCACCTACACGGGCTCATTGCTGCAATGAATAGTGAAGTGGGGTTGTGGTGATGTTGAGAGAGCTGAAGCCGGTGTCGGTGATGGTTATGGAGAGGCTTTTTTTTTTCTTTTTCTTTTTTCTTGGAAAGGGATTTCGAACCCAACCGAAGCTGGGAGGCTCAGTCCGGTTATGGAGAAGCTTATGTGGCCTCGAAATGGTAATGACTTAGGGTCTACATATATCGCCTGCCTTCTGGTTTCTGTCTTTGCTTGAGTCTATATCTACTGCTCCTGTATTCATGTAGATACCTACACGTATAAATGTAGAAAGATTTATACATAGCATGGCCTATGGCCCTATAGATAAAATTCTATTACATTTTATTAATATTATTATTATTATAACGTTTACTATATAATATGAGTAGAGTGAAGCACCTTAGATAATTTCATGTTAATTGCTCTTGTGCTAGGCTAGGTAGATGTAAACAATTAGGTTGCAGCATGAATTATTGAATAAAGTTGCACAAAACAGAGACATTTTATTTCGTAGACGATGATATGATACCTTATGTCTATAATTTTCATCTATCACTAACTTTTAAGTTTTGTAAATAAGGATTCTAGTGATAAGATATGATCAACCAAGCCAACCAAAGCTTGGTATGAAGAGCCACCTGTTTTAGGCAGATATTTGCCGTATCCTTTAGCTTTGACACTCTATCTCGTATCTCTTCCCCTTCTTTCTCCATCATTAGTCTTCTAATTGCTGCTTCGATTTCTTCTCTCTTGATACCAAGCTCTAGCCGCACTCCTACTTTCCAAACATCGCTCACATATCTTGCATTCACTATTTGATCAGCAAAAAATGGAATACAAATCATAGGTACTCCCTCGCAGATGCTCTCCAATGTAGAATTCCAACCATTGTGAGTCCAAAATACTCCAACAGCTTTGATGGGCAAGCACCTCTTTTTGGGGTGCCCATTTTACAATGTGCCCCATTCCATTCAAGCTCTCAATAAAACCACTAGGCAGTGGTTCTAGCCATTCCGAGCCTTGAACTAACCCGGGTCGAACCACCCACAAAAAGGGTTGCTTGCTGTTGGCTAGTGCCCAAGCTATCTCTAAGAACTGAGCTTCATTTACTGCAGCAAGGCTCCCAAAGCTAACATAGATGACAGAGTTTGGTAGTTGAGTGTCTAGCCATGAAATGCAGCTCCGGTCTTGTGACAATAAGCTTGGACTTGAAGAAGAGGCTGCTGGGAAATACTTATGAAAAGGGCCTATTGGCAAAACCGGAATGTGAAATTCCTTGCGGATTGTGGCTAGTGCATGCTGTTCAAGGTCTTCAAAAGTGTTGAAGACATAGCCATTTGAGAACTTGGTGTCATATGTAAAGGCTTGTGCTACTTTAAAAAATCTCTCTGGGTCGGAACTGTGAATGATCGGAAGATCCTTAACTTTGACAGGTGAAAGCTCTGTCACCGTCTCTTCCAGCCGAGATTCTAGTGTCCAAAATTCAAAGTAGAAAATAGGAAACCGTAAGGATTCTTAAGTAAGCGATAGACAAGCTCAAGTAATATAATGGGAAAATTTTTAATGTACGTTTTGCCCTTTTAGCAAGAGACTTGAAAGCTATCTGTACCTTGTATTGGAATGTAACCCTTTTCTTGCAGGAGTGGAAATGCCGAATAGACAGCAGTGGAAGAAGCGCCACCGGTCCTTAGCAGGATCCTTGGGAGTTTGAGGCTCTCAGCAACAGACTGAGTGAAGTCAAAGAGGGGGTCACAGATCAAGCAAGCAACAGGCTCTTCTGTTACACTAGACAACAAAGCGGCCAAGCATTCCCGGAAAGGTTCACCGCACTTTGTGTTTAGATGAGAAAGAAGAAGGAGGATATCCTTTTCAGCCGCCTGGCTTTCAGATAAGTCATCTGAGATTGAGTGGAAGGTGAAGTGTGGATGAGTTGACAGGTTGAGAGAGTTGAAATTGGTATGGATGATGATTATAAGCCTTTCGAGTGAAGAATGTTGGCTAGCTCAAGCATAGGGTTTATATGGCCTTGCAAGGGAAACGGGAAGAGTATCAACCTCCGGCCTTTCCTCTGCTCCATTTGGAAGTTTACAGTGTCTGGTGTACTGTGTTTGCTTATTCCTTTCGAACTCTTAGGTCTCTATAGCTAATCCTATATATGTTGATATTGTATTGTATTGAGTTTAGTGCATGGTTAGGAATCTGTACCGACGTACAGTATACGCTGTCTTTCGGGTTTAGTTTTGAAGGCAACCTTAGCCAACAACCTTTCTGAGGAATCTTGATTTTACTGTTGGTTACATGCAGTTATCATGAAGGAATGAACTATTAACTGGGATTGGAATAGAAAGCAATCACTATATGTTCCCAATCAAAGAAGAACCCGATCCAAGAAAAGTAGAAACGAGTATGAAGAAAGTTCTAGCTCAACTGGAAATACCCCTCAAAGTGGCATTATGGAACAACTTGATAAACTAACGACCACTTTTGAAGGAGTTTATAGCCTATTAGAGAAAAGAGAAAGCTTATTGGAGAAAAGAGAAAGGGATAGAGCATATACAATTTGGGATGCTATCGAGGAGATCCCAAATTTGGATGAAGACATTCGTTTTAAGGCTTTTGACTTGCTTGACACTAAATCAAAAAGGGATGGTTTCTTAAAGATGGCCCCTGAAGTACGAGCAAATTGGATATTCCACAAGATGTGAGGGCAATAGTTATTTGAGTCATGTATTAGTTATGTTATAAATATCTTATATTTTGTTGAGGATTTCAAATTTGCATTAAACATTGTCTTTTGAGTTATTTGAGTACCTCTGGTTTGAGCTATATTGTATGACTTTTGAGTTATTTTAATTTGAACTATAGTATGACATTTGAGTTATGAATAATTAATTTTTTGAGTGTTACTTTAATTTGAACTATTGAATGGCTTTGTTTCATTTGCATTACTGCATTTTGTATTTGGAAGACTGTAGTTCCAAAACCAGTAGGAATTTGAGGTTGATAATTTTCAGAAACTTATACCTATATGTCTCATATATGCCCGAGAAATAGTTTTTATTTTGGAGTCCTAAAGCTTTTGGAATATTGATTGGAATGAGGGAGGGTCAGAACAGAAAAAAAAATTACTGCATTTTGGATTTGGAAGGCTATAGTTCCTATACCAGTAGAAATTAACTTTTCTTTGTTTATATTTTGTCACTTGGTTTTGATCATTCATTTACTTGTCAATGCAGAGAATTAGTAATGGAAACGGATGCAATATGGAGGGAAGAATTAGAAGAAGAAGAAATGGACGAAGAAATGGAAGAAGAAATTGAAGAAGAAATGGAAGAAGAGTTTTATGAACAGGTAAGTGTTTATTGACGGCAATTCAAGCAGCAATTATCATGCTAAGAGAGAATATGATTGTGATGCATCCACGTATTGAACCTTCTCTCAAACGACGACCCATCACTAAAGTGGGATATCAGTTTATACATAATATGCTGAAAGGAGACCCACAAAGTTTCCGGGAGTTACACAGAATCTATCCGGTTGTGTTTCTAAAATTGTGCACTATTATTAGAGAGAGTACTCTTTTGGAAGATACAACATATATTTGTATTGAAGAAATGGTAGCAACATTCTTGATCATTGTAGGCCACAATGACCGGTATTGTAATGTTCATCAAAGGTTTGGTCGTTCGCATTTTGCTACTAGTCGAAACTTCAACAAAACATTGAAGGCCTTGAACACTATAGCACCAGAAATGATGGTCAAGCCGCCTAGAAGGATGCCCTCTAAAATTGAGGAAAATACAAAGTATAACCTTTTCTTTAAGGTACAATTCTTGTAGTTTGTTTTCTATAATATGTTCACTATATGACCTAAATAATTTTTGTAGTTTTCTATTAATTGAATATTTGTTTATTATAGGATTGCATTGGCGCTATTGATGGAACCCATATTCCAGCCATGATTAAAGGTCGAGATGTAAGCAGCTACCGTAACCGTCATGGTATTCGATCCCAAAATGTTTTAGCAGCTTGCAACTTTGATTTGGAATTTATATATGTGCTTAGTGGGTGGGAAGGTTCGGCACATGATTCAAAATTGCTAAATGATGCCTTATCAAGAAGAAATGGACTTGAAGTGCCTCAAGGTAATACACTCTTTTCATTTTTCATGAACTTCCAATGTATAGAAATTATTGATGGCTGAGACTTGAGCATTACTCGTTTTTTTCGTGTTGGTTTATAACTTGTTATCTTTCATTGTGTATGACTTACTAATTAATTAAAAATATTTTCAGGAAAATATTTTCTCATGGATTGTGGATTTGCTAATCGCCGCCAATTCTTAGCTCCATTACGCGGTGTCCGATATCATCTTAAAGATTTTGGGGGTGAAGGTCGTCACCCTAAAAATGCAAGTGAGTTATTCAACCTTCGTCATGCATCTTTGAGGAATGTGATTGAGAGAATTTTTGGTATCTTTAAATCGCGGTTCACAATTTTTAAAGTCGCTCCTCCATTCTCGTTTCAAACACAAGCGGAGTTAGTTTTAGCTTGTGCTGGATTACACAACTTTCTTCGAAAAGAGTGTCGCTCCGATGAATTCCCAATTGAACTAGAAGATGACCAATCTCCATCACATCTTGACATGGAAGATGAAAATCTTGAATTGCTTTCTCAAAGCCGACTACAACAAAGAACAGAAGCCAATGCTTGGAGAACTAGCATTGCTAATGCTATGTGGGCTAGGAGGCCGAGGAATGATGATGATGAAGATGAAGAGGATAGCAACGAGGATCAAGACGATGGCATTATGAATAGTGAGGAGTACATGGTTGGTGAGAATCAAGAGATTTATGATGTTAATGAGGTTGAAATGGAGGAGTAAGCAACATTATAATGTTCTTCTTTAATTACCTTTGTATCTTCGGTATGTGAGATAATATGGAATTGAGAAACTATTTTGATTAAAAAGTAGATTCATATGTCACTATATAGGAGTTTTATTTTGTTTTATTGTTATTACAACAATCTATGGACTTATAAAGTCTATGCAAATAGAGATAAATCAATCTAATGAAATCTGCTTAACTCTACATGGAATCAAAACAATCCATAAAGTTAACAGACTCCATGAATTATTAAAAATCAGCAAAAATCTTTTAAAATCTGGATTGAATACACCCCCCCCTTAATCAGTTGGGCACTCTTGCCAACCTTCCCGGTCGATTTCATCCATATTAAAGTGTTAAGCTTTCATTTTCAGCCTCGTCATTGTGCAAATGTGTTGTTCGTGCTCTTACACGTCTTCTGTGATTCAGTGACTTGTACACTGCTGCAAATGCTGCAACATTGTAGTTGTGCATTTTCCCTTTTTTCTTTTTTTGAAAGGTGGGCAGACCATCCTGCCTTGGCCCAACAAGCATAGGTTTCTTTTGGGCTGCCCGGATCAGTAGTGCGCTCGACTTTTCGAGAACCATCTCCTCGACTCTGGAACCTCCTTGGCCGGACAATATACCAGACGCTTCATGAAGAGGGACGAAGAATCCTTACCTCATTACTAAACTGTCCGCATCTTCTTCCTATATATACCTCCTCTCCTCACCCCCAAAACCAGAATCAAATTTTCCAAAGCAATCACAAGTCACAAACTTACATACAAAACTCGTACACATATTCAAAATGTCTCTTATTCCGGGAAGCATTTTCGGCAACGGTCGACGGAGCAACATCTTCGACCCGTTCTCGCTCGACATCTGGGACCCGTTCCAGGACTTCCCCTTGACCACCTCTCGCTCGGCTCCACGCTCCGAAACGGCGGCAGTGGCGAACACGCGCATCGACTGGAAGGAGACGCCGGAGGCGCACGTGTTCAAGGCGGACCTGCCGGGGCTGAAGAAGGAGGAGGTGAAGGTGGAGGTAGAGGAAGGGAAGGTGCTGCAGATCAGCGGGGAGAGGAAAGTGGAGAAGGAGGACAAGAGTGACAAGTGGCATAGGGTGGAGAGGAGCAGCGGCAAGTTCTTGAGGAGGTTCAGGCTGCCGGAGAATGCGAAGGTGGAGGAGGTGAAGGCGGCGATGGAGAATGGGGTGCTTACTGTCACTGTGCCAAAACAAGAGGTGAAGAAGCCTGATGTGAAGGCTATTCAGATTTCTGACTAAAGGACTAAGACGAGTGCATGGCTTTTTCAGAATCGGGGTAATGGTTGTGGAATAAAGGAACGTCTCTAAGAGGTTATGTATTGGAATTTGCTTCTATACGATCGAATTTGTGTTGGGTTTTGGTCGTATGGATTTTGAATGTGTAAGGTAGTTAATTTGAAGCTAATAAAATTTCTGGTTCAGTTTCTCTTACAAATTTAATTATAGGTTGAATCGTTTGAATTGACGTAACACAAGAATAAGACAAGAAAATGGCATTCACAAATGGCCGAAGTAGTAGTTCCCCCAACTCTCAACTACGCACACACACAAGACTAAGGAAGAAGGGGATCTACTACTTCGGCCAATTGTAATAGTAAATTATAATAGTAAAAAAAGAAATGGACAAAACCAATTGTAATAGTAAATTATAATCAAATTATTAGACTGAATCATCAAAATGGACACCAAAGCCATCCTGCCTAACTCATAAAAGCCATCAACTTTGATGGTTTCTTCCTCTCTTTGAAGAGTTAAGGTGAATGTGTCCGACTGCTACAAATCGCTAAAGAAAGAAAGAAATAAACTCGACCGCGTCCAACAAATACAGAAACCCAAATCAAATCAAATAATCCGACCCGCGTTTCTACCGTGTTTGATGTTCATCCGATTCGGATTCGATAGATTCTTAACGGGTAAGGCACACACAAGCGCGTCCTTCAATCTCGTCAACGATATTTTTCCCACACCATAAAAAACTATATAAACCCCAACATATCTCCAATCCCATTACACGTTACATTACTCTCAACAATTCTCTCTTTTGCTCTCTAAGTTTTGCAAGTTCTGATCAACAACAAACATGGGTGGTGGAAAAGATAAGCATCAAGATGGTGGTAGTGGTGAAGAAGCTGACAAGGGTCTTTTCGGTAGTCTTCTTCACGGCGTTGCCGGAGGCCAACATGGCTACCCCCAACAGCATGGCTACCCTCAACAGGGGTATCCACCGCAACATGGGTACCCTCCTCAACAGGGGTACCCACCGCAGCAGGGTGGATATCCTCCACAAGGGTACCCGCCAGCCGGGTATCCGCCGCAGCAGGGTGGTTATCCTCCTCAAGGGTACCCGCCCGCCGCTCACGGCGGTCATTCAGGAGGTGAATTTCTTGTCTTTGTTTGTGTTTGTTGTTGGAGTTGATTAACATGTGTAAAGATGTTGGCTTTTGTCATGTTATATGTGTGTTGTGTGAATTGGTAATTTGGGATTGTGAAGTTTTATTGTTTGAGAGACTGTCACAATTGGATATAGATGCAAAGGATATTCTTTAGAATTAGGGTGTGACTAAGAGTTTTAATTGGAACATCAGAACAAAGATGATCAGTTTATGATATATATAAATTTGCACAAGAAAATCTGGTATCTAAACTAGCCTTGCTTGGTTTTCATGATGTTAATGTACATATGTGTTCTAGGACATTGATCCATCATCTCAAAGAAGTGTTCTGCTGTTAATGTCTAAATTGATCGAGGATGAATTTCGCTCTGATCATATGAGTCATCATTGTTGTCTCATGTTATGATTCTTTAGGCGGAGTTTGTCTTCTATAGATGTGTGGGTCTAGTTTTGCTTCAACTCAAGTGGTCAGTGCTCATCTTGATAATGTGAAGAGGTTTGACATTATCGTCTGCATTATAACTATGAAACTAATATTGAGTGCTTGTGTTTTGTTTGTTCAGGAGGCAGCCATGGAATGGGGGGAATTCTAGCTGGGGGTGCAGCAGCTGCTGCAGCCGCATACGGTGCTCACCAATTGACAGGCCATCACGGTCAAGGCTCTCACCAAGTTTCCCAGGGCGGCTACTATCCATCTCACGGCATGCCAGGGTTCGGGGGGCACGGCAAGGTTAAGCATGGTAAATTCGGGAAGCATGGAGGCAAGCACGGCAAGTTTGGGAAGCACGGGAAGCACGGTGGAGGCAAGTTCAAGAAGTGGAAGTAAAGAGCACGATCCTGACCAGCTGCTCAACTGGAATCGCTGATTTAGAACTCTATAGACCTTAGATAAATAAAAAAAACTATGAAGTACATTATGCTGGTCTGTAGATGATGTTGGCTGTTAATTTCAGAATCTTTCGCTTTTTCATTATTCGAAAAGATCACATTCCCCTTTCGACTTTTAAATTTGTGGTGCTCCTTGGCCAGAGTTTATACCTCTATCGGGGCCATATTGTTATCGTTTTCGCTTGTAGAGTTGTGATGCATTATGCTTCTGTGCCTTGTACAGATGCTGTTCTGGGGGATAATGGAGCTTTCTGACTTCCCATTATATTGTGATTCGTGCTACTTATTTTTGTTTGGTAGCCATCGGTTCACTAATAAAGAGTAGATTGGTTGTGAAAATAAATCTTGTGATAAAGTATAAACAGTACAGTAGAGACAAATAGATCTAGTAAAAGAATAGAGAATCATCATCATCTTATTCATTAATATGAGCTTTTTATATAAGGAATTACAAAGTACTAATATGGTAATGATAAGGAATACATAATCATATTCTAACTACATATCTTGATGGCATAAGGCCATAACATACATATGGAATATCTTAGAGCATCTTGAAGTTTTTTTTTTGTTCTGGTTTGCTGCTTTGAGTCATTTCCTGCAAAATATCTCACATCGATTTAACATTATATAACTGAGATGAGCTCAGATGTTGACAATAAGGGGTTCAATATTCTAAAAGGATATGTTAATTGATTTTCGCCACATGATCACATTCCACAATTGAGAGATCGGAAGTTGTAACAGATTACTTAAATCTGGGTTTGCAGTCGGTCAATCCTTTTGTATTTGTGACAACCAAGGGAGTGTTCTTATTCTTCCCATAACATATTGTCATATTCTATATCAAATGACAGAGTTTCACTAACGACTAAGCATCATTCAAGGCAGTGAAGGCACCGGTTATGGTGGCCTCGTTAAAACCTTGTTCGGTCAAAAACCGAGCAAGAAAAATACCCTGCTCCGGTAAAATACCAAAATAGAGAACCAGAGCCCAATCCGCAATAAAATACTTTCAACTAGAGCAAGAGCAGGCTTTGGCCATGGTGGTTCTGTTTCCTCCAAGTCCAAAAATGGCAGTTTCAGGCTTTCAGTGAGCTACTACCGGTAGGCCAATGTGATCCATTAATAAACAAAATAGTAAGCCCATCTCAAGAATCAAGGGCGAGAGCTCAATCCATGCCATAGTTTGTCATTATAATGCGCAGACGTACACCATACACCGTCTTTCTTTTACATAAAAACTTTACCACACACGGCTTATACGAGCAGTAATGAGATCAGTGGTGGATGATAGAAATATATGATTGAAAGAAGATTTTCCAGATCATGCATGCTAATGATCGAGGATAAAGCATGCGTATGGTTGAAGCAAAGCGAATGAATGTCATTAGGCATGTCGTTAATCATAAAGCATTAAGAAATCCCGGAGCTGATCCGACCCAACACAAACGTGATTGACGGCTAGATATGGGCCACAGATCCTCTCTTCTTCTTTTTTTCTCTTTTTTTTGTTTTCCTGGTTTGGAAATTAGAACCTTCTGTCAAAGAGCTTACTTTAATTTGTTTCAATTTTTCCCAGAGGGTATCCATGTGCTTCCGGCCCCTTCTAAAAATCCCACTTCCTTCCATGATCGGCTCGATAAAATCATTGAAATATCTCATCGGTGATAGATCAATGAAATATCAGCGACAACAACCGCTTAAAATGACATTGCTAGGTCTGATTGGTTTGGTTTGTTGCTGGCCAAAATCATATGCACTTATCAGAGAGTGAAATAAGCCTTTCCTGGAAAAGGAATAAAACCAAACAACTGTGAACTACCTGATTTATGAAATCCACTACATAAGCTAGAGATTTAGTCTATGTATGAGGAGGTATTGAGTTGTCAATCTGGTGTTTGTTTACATGTTTAGTTAACCAGAAATCAGGACAAATGAGTCTCTTCTTGACTTGTATAATTGGTGTTTAAGAACATAGCATGGTCAAATGAGTACTTTAAGGAATTGACATATTACTTCAATAATGGTATTTCAGGTAAGTGAAAGGAGTCCATTTAGTTTCTAAATGGTTTCACTAGACTTAAGACTTAAGATTCTGACTGACCATATATTACATATTCAAAGATTACAAATCTATAACTTATAGGTTGATCACATAGTTAGGTTTTAGTGATTACCACGAAAAAAAATTCTCGAAAAAAGTCTAAATCAGTAAAATATCTTATCTGTTCAACTAATTCATCTTATCTGCGAGTATTGGTCTTCCATCAAGTTTAATATATCTGTTGGTATGACTCCACATCCACCTTCACATTGCTCTTGTAATTTACAGATTTTTTTCACTAAGGAAATCCTAAATTCCCCAAATTAAAGCAAGATATGGTACAAATTGTTTTTCCCTTTTTCCAATTGATTAATCATAGTTGATCAAGCTAAAGCAAAAACAGATCAACCCTTTCACTGTAATAATCAACCATTTTCAGAAGAAAAAAGTGCCTTGGATCTTGTAAAACAAGCATGGTTTCTTTATGATTTTAGAAGGCAGGCTGTGTCCAACACCAACTGTGCAGACATGAGCATGTTTAGCAACTAGTTAACACTGGTTCCACTTACACTATTCTGCTAATTTTAGATTAACCAACTCAAGGGCCAGTAGGCTTTACAGTGCTGTTCTTCCAAGGTTTGGTTATGCTTTTCTTTCACCCTTTTACTCAAGTCATTGCATTCTGTTCTAATTTTGGTAAACAAAGTTTAGAACTTGACACAAACATGTTAAGGGTTCTTGAACTTCTTTATTGCTTTTCAGTATAGTTTGATTTTCGAAATTGCTAGGGTTTGTTTTTCTCCATTTGGGTCTAGTTTGGTTTCTTGGTCAGATCTAGTTTGAAGAAAGAGGCAGCTACGGTGAATCAATCAAAATCAAATATCTGGATACAAACATACATCAAAATTTCAAATATGAAAGAAAATCCCCATATCTATATGTCTCAGTCTCCACTACCAACACTGAAGCAAAAGTTACTACTGCTGTGCCGTTTATTTAGACTTTTAAGTGTTTGAAATTTGAGATATTATAGCAGAAACGGCAGGCACCAATCTCCCATTTTCCATTATTCATTCAATAATTTTTCATGGGATATGAATTTTTTTCCACAGATTTGTGCATCCCAAATTTCAACACAGTGGCTTCAAGTTTCTAGTGCTTAAATAATGTGCTACAACTGTAAACAGCTCTACAACAGAATACCAGCTTTTCCATAGGGACCCTCAACCATGTTCTTGCTTGGTGTAACCTGCTTTTATTGGAAGCAGTTCAAAAGCACAAATATAGCTTTGACCGGATTAAGTTAAGAACAAGAAGAGAAATTCAGTGTGTTCTGGAGAACTGACACATGAGAATACTAAAACATTTCTTATTACTTATTAGTAGAATAATCTTACAAGAGGGTTGTGAAATTTCACTTGCACAAGAAGAAATTTGATTACCCTCCAAAAAAAACCTAGCCCCTTTATTACAACACATTCTTCTTCTTCTTCTTCCTTGATCTAAAAGCTATAGAGAGAGCCCCCCACAGAAGCTGCTGCAAACATCCTCCATTAAAAAAACCTGGATATCATCATCTTTATTGATCCTAAACTAAGCTCAAACATTCTTGAATCTCCTTCACTATAATAAATAAATTAATAAAACCCAAATATCACAAACTCTGCTGCTGCTGCTCCTACTACTGCTTTTTATAACACTTGCTTTCAGCTTTTGCTTTTGCCCAACAAACCAAAGTCACAAAACCCCTTTGGAATGGTACGAGACTATTAACCAGAATAGCTGGCCAGTTCGGATCAGTAGGTCCATTCCTGAGGCAAGCGCACTTCATAGTTTAATGGCCCGTCTTGCCTTAAACCCCTTCTCTGCTGAGTCAATAGGGCGTTTCTTCTTGCCACCAGAGCCTCTGCAAAAATCCAACCAATCCTAATTTAGAAACCAGTAAAAACTTTACCAAGATACTCCAAAAGATCTACAGCAACAAAAATAGTTCCTTAAATGGAAAGCTATGCATTACCATGGTTTGGAGCCAAAGCAGTGTTGTTGAATCGCGGCTGAAGATGGTGTTGCTGATGATGATGAACATTCATGTCCTCAAAGCTCAAGTTCAGAGCTTGAACCACCTTGGCTGGGAGCAAAACAGTTGGACAACCTATTCACCAAAAATTTCAAAAATGTCAAAACAAATTAACCCCAAAATGGTACAAAAAAAAACCCCAAATATCCAACTCACTAATAGTAACTACCTGCTCTTTTGCGAGGAGGCTCAGGAGTGGGACTGGGGTTGGAGTACCGGCGAGGCAAGAAGACGCCGGTGCCGGTAGACTCCCTTTTCACGTTAGACCCGTTGGGCAAAACGGGTCGGGTATTACGATGTGGGTGTTGTTGCTGAGCTTGAAGAGGAGGCCATGCATTTTGACATCTTCCACTTTCGTAACCAACAATGTTTCTTCCTCTGGTTTGGATCTGTTGCTGCTGTTGTTGCTGAGCTGACCAGTTATTAAGCTTCATAGATTTTCCCCAAGGAGCAGAGCACTGTGAGTTTAGTACTTGGTCTTGTCTCACTTGCTGAAACTGCAAATCCAAAACCCCAAACTGGATCAGAAACTGAACTAAAAGTCCATGCTTTTACTTCAAAGATTCCATCTTTGAAACTAAACTCTGTTCTTACCTGAGTGAAGGGGCTTTGGTTTTGGACACATGGAAGAGACGGACTTGGGGTTCTAGGTGGGCCCAGAAGCCCTCTGCCGTTGTTGTTACCAAACTTGACTGCTCCGTCGACACTGTTCATCTTCAACCTCGCTACTTGTCCGGCGGCGGCGTAAATCAGGTCCCAGGTGTCGTTCTGACCCCTAAACGGCGTCGTTGGAGGAGACGGCACCTGGGAAGAAGGCGCCGCCGGGCTGCCGTTGCTAGACCAGCTCCCGATTCCGCTCAGAGTCGACTGAGGTGACCCGGACATGACCCACTGAGTTAACACAGCACACAGAAACTAAGAAATCCATATATCACCGGAAAAATGAAGAAGCAAGAACAAGGCTTTGTGTATTAAAGCTTTTTACCTCAGGCTGCTTTTCTTGAGTGAAGTTGGGGACGGAAAGCTTCTGAGTCTGGCTGAGAGAGGACTGAGCCAGGCGGCGAGTTAACCCGGCGAGGAAATCCTCCTCGTCGCTGCTGCTCTCCGTCTCGGTGGAGCCCTCCACCGGGGAGCTCAGGGCCGAGCTGGGACCGGACGACGAGTCGAACTCGTAAGGAAACTCGGTGGGGAAGATGCGGTTCATGATGTGAACGTCGTCGACGTTTGTAAGGAAATCGGAAGGGAGCCAGAAACGGGGATCCTCCGGTGACTTGGCCATAGAACTAAGCATGGAGCTTATAGAGAGAACTGAGCTTGAGTATAAATGGAAGAGGAGGGTGTGTAGTGTTTGCTGGTTAAGGAAGATATAATAATGAAGAGGAGGGAGTTTGGGGTTTGCTGGATTTGCAGGCTGGAGGGACCAGGACCCAACAAAACAGAGAGAAAAAGAGAGAGAGAGACTTGAGGAGGGACTTTGTGGAAGACAAGCTGCCTTTATTAAGGTTTCAGGGTCTATCTGAGACAAAGCTTCAAAATTTATATGCAAAAAGAAATAGAAAATTTTTGAAAGGAAGAAGAGGGGAGAGTATGAGACTGCAAACAACCGGAGGGGAGGAGTGGCCCAGTGGTTGGAGACATTTGTCCCTCTATCCAAACCCACCGCCCTTTTGTTTAATCACCATTAGTGTTGGGTTTCCAAGCTTTTTGAGGAGAGATTAGTGGGTGTTTTTCACTGCTTAGATTTGGGATGGTGGGTTTCATTTTCTTTTCTCTTCTTCTTCTACTGGTTTTTTCAGATTCTTATTCTTTGTAATCAAGCGACTGGTTTTTCAAATATGGCTTTGTCTTGTTGCTTCTCATATCTTTTGTCACTTTGGCTACTTTCAGTCACTGTTACTGATTGTTGTTTGGTCACTTGAAGAATGAATAGTTTTTCCTCCATTTTAAATTTTGGTCACTGAACTTTGTTTTGGATTTGTGCTCTGTTTCAAATGGGTTTTCATAAATATATGCAATGACAGGAAGAAATACAAAATAGAAGACAAAAGGAAGAATACCATTAAGGTAAGAGTTGGAATCATCATCCTTGCTTGATTCCATTAATTGAATGTTTATTGATTATTGCACTTACAATTTTTTTTAACATGTTATGTGATCATTGCTGCTAACCACCCTTGTAAAGTAGCCATTCTGAGACAACAAGAGAAATCTAAGGAAGGAGTGAGATCTAACATGACAACTTTAGTCATTTTGCAAATCTGTCTGGTGAAATGCCAAACAGTATTTTAACTGATTTACCCGAAATTTTCCATTATTTTCTTACGTTATTTGAACCGTTTCAATTAGCTGAGTACATCTTTTTTGCTTGCTTGGCTGTAAACATTGTGTTGATATTTGTATTTGCTTAAACAATCACCAAAAAATGTTGGGCTCTATAAAGTTTCTCGAGCAAATACCCACTAGCATCATCACCACTATTTTTACTGTTTAGAAATACGTTTATCAATGAGCATGCAGCAAAAAAAGTAAAACTCTCGTTGTCTACTTTCCTGAAAAATGTAAATTAGTTGTCTAAGACCACAATTTGTAAACCAGAGTCAGGTAACTAATTTCAACCTAATGCTCAAGTAAAGTAACATGATACCTACGTCTTACCTTGCATTAGACCTAGCCATCTCACTATCATTGAAAGCAACATGATTAAGTTAGACGCATAGGATCACCCTTCTTCTTTCGGGGCCTTGTTCTTGCTTCCCAAAGGCCTACCTTCTCTCTTCAAAGCCATGATAGGCTCCTCCAACCTCGAAGAATCTTCAAGGGTAATGCTGGATTAACCGCAACACCACCTTCAGGGCTTTGACGCACGTCCCGCCACCATGCCCAAAGAAACCATCGCGTGAGGGACATTGTTGGTTAATTGGTTCCTTCCTCACCAAATCCTCTTGATCAACTCGAACAAAAGTCCATAGTGCTTTGCCGATGCGGGTGAGAGCCTTCTCATTACTCGTAGCAATATGTAATCCCTTCGCTGCCAGGCGCGCCATTAGAAAATTCAACGTCGCCGCTTCGGGAGCACTGATTCCAACACAGTAATCCCTTCATGAAGAACCTGATGCTTCTCCTTCGATTCTTAAATTGAAAAACGAACAAATTTTTCCTCCCTTGTGTTGATTGCAGATCCATGGACGAGGTCCATTGATGTCGATCGCTTGGTCTCACTAGTCACTTAAATGGCCACAGTCAACACATAGCCTACACTATAAGCAACAGGTAATGGGATGTGCTCTCCTCCTTTCTAAAGCACTGCTACAAGTCTACAACATGAATATGCATACAAATGAGATCATCGATGTTGACCTAAGCAAGCAACTTCCAATCAAACACCCGTTCGATCGAGGAACTTAAAAAGCCCGAGATTTCCTCTCAATTCTTAAAGATGTTCGATTGTTCACAACATTTCTGCTCGAAAATACACGTAATAAACCATTTTAATTCAGTCACTAGAACTCGTATAACATGACAAAATAATAATACTATTTTTACATTTAAAAAAATAAAAATAAAAATAGATAACTACGTTAACTATTACACTATAAAACGAATGTCGTGATCTAAAGCTCATCTATGTTCAACCATAAACAATCTGCCTTTTGCCTTTCCATTGATTAAAATGATTGAGCACCCACATTAGAGTAAAACTGCTCCAATTACCCTTGTCACACACATAATAATGATTGTTTGTGTAGTAGTATCTAATAATAGAGGCAGAAGTCTAGAACCATTGATAAAAGAAAGAGACATTGCAAATGACCAAATTTATAACAGAAAAAAGAGAAATAACAAAAATTATTAGGGCCCAACCGGGTTCGAACCGGTGACCTCTTGATCTGCAGTCAAATGCTCTACCACTGAGCTATGGACCCAATTGTTGACTATCATATAAAGTAAACGTATCTATACTGGTTCATAAGTTAAACTACTGAAATCAATTTTAAAATTGAAAATTAATAATATAAGAGCAGAAAACCCCTGATTTGCTGAGTGACAGAAGCACCCCAATTGGGCCACACACCCTGTAACCCAAATTTAGATTCTCAATCTGAAAATCTGTTGGCGTGGTGGCTCCACCGAGACGGAAGCTTAACTGTCAACCTCTCCTGTTCCTGCCTATAACACACAGTAACACAACCCACGGACTCCGTCTCCGTCTCCGTTGCCGCCACGGCCTCCCAGTTAACAAGATAACGCAGTTATCACGGCGCTTAAAAACGACAAAGGAATAAAGCCACCAAGCGGACGCAACCCACATCTCTCAACTCTATTTGATAAAACCTCCCGCCAGTACATATTTCATTTTCTTCTTTTTAATTTTAATAATTTCGTAAAAATAATTTTTTTTTATAAAAAGAAAAATAAATGATAGGGCCCAATCGCCATGTACTTTTACCTGCCAAATTAAAGTGACAGCACCACCGTTTGATCAAAAGCGCGGGAAGCCCTTTTGAAAAAAAAAATAAAAAATTATTATTATTCCTTTTCTCGTCACCATCCAAACGAATTGAAATTTCTCGCTGATTGGGGCATTATTGTCTTTTTCTTCCTCAGTGACCGTGACCCAAGGCTGTCAACTCGAACGTGACAAGAGGATAAGACTAGACTAGACTCGGGTATTATTGTCTTTTCCGAAAGTGAGTGTTCGTAATAAATGCAAACCAAAAGAAACATATATGTACGACCCGGATCAATTTTCCCGCCAAAGATTTCGATTTTCCCGCCGTAAGAGTGGTCGGAGACGCCGGACTGTGGCGTCACTTTCAGACGACTGTTATGAGGTTTTCTCGTCGTTCGAAACCTGGAACGCATCAACGGTCGGATTTCGTTCGTGTGGAATCTACGATTCTATGCCTCACTTGGTGTGCTTCGTTGAATGTTTTGGTTGCTCGTAGTGGTGTCGTTTTTGAGCGACCTCGGTTTTGTCTGGATCGGAGTAGTGACGAATGACGAGTTGAGTCATTAGGGTTTGTGTTGGATTGGATGGGGAAATAGGTCAACTTGGGTTTGGGAAGTAGTTAACCAACTCCCACAAACTAATTGACCTCTCTGGTCTACATCGTTCAAGACACTAGGTGCTCATAACCCACGTACTTAGAACATGAATTCTCCCTTTGGTATGAATATGATTGATTATGTCGATATGATTGACTCGTTAATTCCCTAACGAGGTCACTTTAACACGACAATGAAGGGGCTTGACATATGTATGATCGAGTTTAAGATACAGAACTTAATATTTTAAACTGGAAAACCCCCTGACGTAGCTAATGTAAAATTTATTAATCACGTTAGTAGAATGAAAATTTCAATTTTATTTTTATTTTTTATGATCAAGGTCTTTTCGAATCAATTATGTTTCAAACTGCTTAATTAAAGGACGGACCAGAGGCAACAGACATATGTCCATTTTAAGGTCTCTTTCAACCCTTTGCACTGTTGATTCTCGATGTCAATAATATTTGAAACCAATAGTATTGGTAATTAGATCAAATAACCAACAAGTCATTTAAAACGGTGTAAATTAAACATAGAAAAAGACATAGAATATGGTATAATACAAGAGTAGCAACTAGGTAGCTACTCGGTAGATCTTATGATGGGGGGGCTTTAAAGGAAGAAGGCGAATGTTGGTGGGTGTATATAATTTAGGGCACCTACCTCACGAGTTTGAGTAAATCACAAGCTTCCTTCAATCACTCACAATTATTTTCTCCCTCCAATTCTCTCATCTCACCCCACGTGTACACTCTATCCCTTCTGAGCTGGCTCTCTCTTACACGGTAGGGTTACCTTAACAACTTATACCCCTACACATTGTGGTAAAATTCAGTCACGCACTTGCATTTACCAATTATGATTGTCAAATTTTACTGTTGATATATGGTAGATATCGGCGCGAGCCTGGGCAAGTCGGTTGGCTAAATTGTGGTGACCTAATTAGGCACGCAGGCTAGTAGGTGCATCCGTCCCACATCGTCCGGGAGAGACAAGTTGCTATGCTTATATGTGCAGAGCTAGCACCTTATATTGAGACGTGTTTTGAGGTGAAACCTCAAGAATAAAACCGTGAGGGCCGGTGGGTCCAAAACGGACAATATCTCAATAGTAGGGACTGGGCTGTTACATAAATTAACTGACATCGTAGAGGCGGTGGAGCTTATAGTTCAAAACTCACTAAATATGTAAGAATGTTGTAAATTAAACAATAAAGAAAGCTATAAAAGTTACGTCACTTGCTCAATGCAAACGTCTCATTAAATAATACGTAATCTTTTTTCTTATATCGTGTTGTTTTAGTTTTATAACCTCAATAACGGTTCTTGACCAAAAAATCTCAATAACGGTTGTCACAAAGATTTCTATGTAATTGTTTTAGTTTATAAAATGAGTAATGATTTTTTTTGTGCAGCACTCTCTTTTTCATTTTTTTTTTCTGGATCAATTTTAGGTTATTGGTGACAGAGACCCAGGTTGGAGGAAAATCAAACAAGAGCAAGAGAGGATTTTTGTGATGGTGACAAGAGAACACTGTACCCATAATGGTGTTAAGATTTCGTGACCCCTAATAATTTTGGAAAAAGAAAAAATCGAAGCTTTTTTTGAATAGGTTGAGACCCACTCCTCACATGCAAGCTTATTCAATTCCTGTGATTAGATTTAGATTCAATCTTCTCATTTAGAAATCGAAATCAGGGCATCTTACTCAAATCACATGGCCAAACACACCCCTAAAGGTGGTGGTCAACGGTCAAACCGCCGAGCGCATGGTCCTGAGTCCTGACCAGACTGTGCAGTGGTGTTCAGTGTATACGGGTCGGGTCGAATAAAGTCTGCGATACGAAACTCAACAAATTATTTAGGATGTATCCGAAATTGTCCGTCATGATCCGCTTTGACATACATAAACTACCTCCAGAGAGTGCTAATGCTTCTGCCGTGCCATCCAAGTCTGGTTAGATCTATATACAGCGTAAAAGATATAATCATTTCGATAAAAAGTAATTTATGTAGAACTAAAAACTAAACGGTTGAGATGAAAAAAATATGATTGAAAAGTTGGTGTAATAAACCATTAAAGGAAAAAGTCATCAACAAGATGATCCTTATTAAAACCTCTCCCTCAATAAAACTATGAAGCGGATAAAATTTTACATATAATTTGACAAACAACTTAGTTTTAGTCGGATTTATTCATTCATGGAGTCTTCAATAATATGATTATGTCTGATATAGTTTAGGTAAAATTTTACATATAATTTGACAAGCAACTTAGTTTTAGTCGAATTTATTCATTCATAGGGATCTTCAGTAACAAATAATTTGTCGACATAAATGTAATGTAATTGATGTATGAAAAGTTTGTTACAAATATGATCTAGATTCACCAATCACCATTCATCATATCGGTCAAATAAAGTTGATATATATATATATATCTCTCTCTCTCTCTCACGTAGTCACCTTATCGTATGAACAAAATTCATTGAATCTTGTTGACGAAGAAAGCTCACATGCAAAGTGGTCTAACATTATTTCGTATCCCAGAATCAAATGAACTAGCGTAGCCAACCTAAATTAAGATATAATGTGACTCATCCGACCACACATGCTAGTAGCTCCTTTGTCAATTTAAGAGATAAACGATCGATTACATTATTGCGCACGATCAAACCTTGTAAACCAAGATTCTGACATCTTTTTCGTATGAGATATTGTTGTGTATGAAGGCACTGCGCTCTTTGCAGCCTTAATATCTAATGTAATCCTCAACATCGATCTTTTCTTAACGTAACAAATATAAGATGTTCGATAAATTATCTCGAAGATTTACACACTAACGTATAAGACTACAATGTAAAGCTCAATTCAAGTGAAGAAACCCAACGACTTGGATCATATTTTTGCATAGTATCAATTCTTTCGCTTGTTCTTTAAGGTATATGAAGTCACATATGTATCCAGGTCTGCATGACAAGTTGGTGAATTGATTCCCACTTCCATTGAAGTAAACTGGTTCACTGGATCTGGCTTCTTCTTCTTCTTCTTATGATGTGAATCCATGATCCAGTATATGTGTATGTCACACCATCAGATGCCTAGTTGCCTCCAAATGTCACCAAATGCAGTGTGTTATATATTCCACATTGAACTTGGACCTGATTTGATCAGAAGCCGATTTGTTTGATCTGTGACCGACGGCGCTGCCGGTAGATTTCAACCAATGAACCAAACGATGGAGCAAGGCAGTGCATAAATAATAGAGAAGAGAATCGACAGAGGCTAGAGGTGTCGTTATGTCAAGCTGACTAATGAGAGGGGCATAGTCTCCATCAATTGGGACAAGTAGAGGATGCACATGCTTCCTTCTTCTCTTTCTCTTTGGCTTGGATTCTCAATATCACATCCTTTTGGGGCCAAACATATCGAACAAACCGGATCGGAGCCACGTACCCTGCTGTCATTTCGACCCAGAAATGGAAGGGAAAATGAAAAAACGCAGACAAAATAAGAGGAGTCCTGGAGGGAGCTAGGATCTAAATCATACATACAGACACTTTAGCACGTAATTCAAAGCGGGAACTTGGGTGGTTTTAGAGTAGGCTTACAAGTTGGAGGGCCTGTTGAGAGTAATGAAAAACCCCCGTAGCTGAGTCTACATAGCGTTTTGGTCTCTAATAATTTCTCCTAGTACTAACCACTATTGCTCTTAGCTCTTGATATCTACTTCCACCTAACTTATGGATGTGTATTATATCATACCATAGAATCTAAATAAGTTTTTGAAGGGTGCTGTATTTCTTTCTTAAACTAGAGAGCCTATTCAGCGTACCCGACCATCTCACCGTCCATCTCATCCGGGTGCGACCGGGTCCGATGAGATAGACGGTGAGATGACCGGATACGCTGTATAATTTTCGCTTAAACTATCATCAATTAGTTTCATGTTGCTACGAACTTGTGTGTCATGCATCTTCATTATCAACTAGGGTGAGCTTTTTCGATCTCCATGACTCCGTATGCCTCAATAACTTTTCTACATGATGTGATTTCATCTTTGTTGCTTGTCTGTTTATTTCTTGTAATCTCAGAACAAAACAAATAAGAGGACAACAGAAGATGCGCCGTGGAGGCGTGGAATACACTCAGCTTGTACAGAATCATAGATAATAATCAAAGCTGAACATGGAAGGCGACCACAGCTGGAAAACAAAAGGAACGGACTTAATTTTTCGATATTAACAGAGATTTTGTGACCATTATTTTGCTTTCTAGTCTGACCTACACAGTGATGGTGGCATAGACAGAACCAGATCAGAGCATGGCTTACCATCCCCTTGCCTTTTATAAAAGAAATCAAAGAGAGGCATGCATGATATGCATAAAACATAGTACTACTTATGGGCTTTGTATGGAGAAACATGTTTCAGTGTTCTCCGGGAAAGAGAGAGCTGCCTGTCGGAATCTTTGTTCTAGGAGATTCTCGGATGGCTAAAAACCAAAAAATCCCACTTTGAGGCTTTGACCATACCCTTCTCGATCGTCCATTGTTTATAGTTGATAGACTGGTACTTGTTTTAGATTAGGGTTTTATTAAGACACAGACATGGAAGTGGTGCCTCAATTGTGGAGAAAGACTACCCCAAAACAAGGACTAAAACCCACCTAAGGAATTTGGTGTATTACAAAATACATATACGTGCGCACAAGTGCATGTGTGTGTCTTCTTCCAATGTTTGGCCACTAGAAACATATTAGACGTGGTTAAGTAGGTCAAGAACCATACTGGGTGGCACGAAGTCCCCATGGAAATGGACCAAAATCAATTATAGAAACATTTACAATTCTGACGAGGAGAGCATGAACCATTAGATGAAGTTAACATGGAAGAAAACGATGGCTAAATGATTTGCATGCATGAATCTAAGCAAGTGGTTGATAAGTAAAGCTAGGCTGCCGACTATTCTAAACTCGTCGATGGATCCAGGTAGCTAAATATGACAACTATGGTTGAAACTTGAAGGGCGAGGACCCAATTTTTACGGTTCGCTTCTACCCTGAAAATCTCAGATGAGACAACTTGGATCACAAGTATCAGTCTGAACTTTAACATGCCCAATCAGCCTGAACAAAACTGAACAATCTACCTTGAGGAACTGGCAAAAACGGTTCCAAGTGTTTTAGCTGAAGAACAAGTCGAAATGAACTTGAGCAACAGACCAGGAAAAATCATATGATCTTAATTTATTGATATTTAAGAATCTGTTGCTGGAGATGGAATAAAATTGATACAACTTACAAGGTGTACAAGTAATTGGTATGAATGATGGCTGTGCAAGCGTCATCAGATAGGCTGGTCCATATTGGGATATTTAATCAACAGACAATGCAGATAATGTTTTGCTTTGTAAGACATGCTGTACATGAAGAACCTGTGATATATGCTTTGCTTCTGGACCAATAATACATGTCAGGAATTAATATTATCATTCCGGGGGTGTTGTATTGAGGGGCTATCTGGCTTCCTACTCTTCCTCAAAGAGATCTGCATGCAAATACAGACAATATTAATTATTTGGGATCAGGTCTAACCCCCAGCACAGATAATTATCTACATTCTCCATCCTTTCTGTCCCTGGATAAAACCTCACAAGAGATGAATGCATACATATTTATGCAGTCATGCCAATAACCACCTAGCAATAAGTACTAATGAGCAAGCGAAAGATGGTGAAGGCTCTATTTGGATTACCAAGAGAAGGTCTTCATCAGTACCAAAGGATTTACGTGCTTCTTCTAAGCATGTTGACGATACCCTTTCATGTTTCCTGCACAGTTTATGCAAATGCACACTTGAATTAACTAGATGAATTTGGGTACCCAATAGAAGATGTAATGTGAATAGTAAAAGAACAATTCAAATGTGCGCATCCAAGAAGGTGCCTAGAAGAGTTCAAGTGTTAACGCCGGTGCATTTACATCAGACAAATCAAAGCCAGTTCAGTAACAATATCCATCTAGTTTTTCTTCAGCAGTATTAACTACATTTCAGCATATCACAACCCCTAAGTTGTGTTTGCAGATTATGCTTAGGCAGCTTAGCTCATTGTGATTTTCTTGTGGTAATACTGTAGTAGTACTCATAGCTCTTTGATGTTAGAACCCAGTAAAAGGAATGTCATATGACAAGCTTAGTAATAATCAAATTACATGAGCTATTACAGTCCCTTGTAGCTAGACAATGGAAATCATAGAGGATTGATCGTCATGGGGATTCTCTATGAGTTTGAGGAAATAAACTCTTCATGATGGTAATCAGAACTCATCGAAGTCAAATATCTTTTTAGTATGTGAACAATATTACTCAAAGCAGGAAATTCAAAGATTGGGTAATTTTCGCTATTACAAATACACCGCCACAGATTTTGAGGAATATTTGGTAATCACCAAATAGATGAGTCTGCCATCAAGCTCTATAGCAGATGGCAAAGTTAAACATCAATGCAGATGACCTAAATAGGGTTGAAATATGATAATGAACTAGTGTTTCTTACCACGTGAATTGAGTTGCAGTGAAGACCTAAATAGGGTTGAAATATGAAAATGAACTAGTGTTTCTTACCAACGTGAATTGAGTTGCAGTGAAGACAATACCTTGAACAGGCCGGATCTCTAATCTCAAACTCATCGGTAGCAGTGTCATACCCACATATGATGACATAATGACCTATATAAGAGAACAACTTACTCAGTAATAAATTCGTACAGGCACCCAAATTTCGCAAGAAAACGATCAACTTCAACGGCTACTAAATGTGTACTAATGTTAGAAAGGTATCTTATGATAAAACTAATTTGAGTAACTTTCGCTTACGACTCTACTACTTTTTTAGGAAACACAAAGCCATTCATGAAACAAAGGCCCATGGGCCCAGAAGCCATACTGCCATGGTTGTGAACGCAAGAGGTCTACAACCTGTCTCACTACATTTGGACACTGCCTAGAAAGATCTTACATCTCAAGGAAATATAGGTGCTAGAATAAATTTCACTAAATGTATCACTAAGACTAACGTGTTCTTACTTCCTTCCAAACACTGATACATCTATAGCATATTGCCTCAATGAAGGTCACTCTTTTCTCATCCAGAAAAGTAAAAACAAAAGTATCATTTAGCTCGGCACAAACCATTAATTTAGCTTGTACCAAACCAAAAGCATAACTGTCAACATTGACTGGCAGCAAAACTTCAATCTAAATTCTTACCGAACCAGTGTATCCAAAAGAAATAGTCCTACCTGTGTAATCAGAGTTGCTTGCACAAAGGTCTGAGATAATAACATTGTCATGACTAGATGGGCTGTTATACAAGTTTCCAAGAAATACTTCAATTAGCACACAATTAAATGCTGTCATTGTAACTCAACCATACATAAGGAGAATGGCCAAATGGAGATGTATATAAGAAATATGGCCAAATGAAAAGCTAATAAATCTGCCTTCATTACGTAGAGGAAGGACACATTCACACGTGTATATGTCCTATTGATATCAAACAATAAAGGAGGAAAGTATTCACTCAAGGGGGGAAAGGAAAGATGAGAGTGTGCAGAAGTTGTACCTCAATTTATATTGGTCAACCAATACTATGGCAATGTATTTTCCACACAGAATCAAGAAACAAATTTCTTCTTGACTGACTGACCTGCACTGTAAAAATCAAGGTTTAATGCCTTGCTCCAAGAAAAAGAATGATGTTTTGATTTGGAAAAGATAAAAGCAGAGCTCTAATTTTTGTCCTTTTGCAGAAAATCAACTTACATAATCCTTATTACCTCCGATGGATTATATAAACTTCAACTCTTCATGCCATAAACAAATAGAACACTCCTTAGATATGATGTGCCACTTTATAAGATAACCAATCCAGAGGAATACTCCCTTTTGCAAATTGTCTTTTCTTTGCAAATGTACTAGAACGCAATAACAGAAGCGAACAATTAAAACTAACTTTTCCCAAAAACAATTATACCTTTATCCTAATTCCAGCTTCCAGTGCTTTTTGAAATAGTGTATCAACTCGCACCAGATCATTAGGTAATTGCTCCTGCAGAATAGATAACCCAAATTTTTTCTGTTTATCAGAATGATAAAAGGACGAGCAAAGTTCATGTGAAGCAACATCTTTACATGGCAACATGCTTTAAATTTCTTTCATTTCCAAATATGAGCACAATAAGTGGCATTTGCATTCATGCATTCATCTAGTGCCTCGAAGTGTGATATACAAAGATGCAGATGCAGTTTTCTTCTCATCTCATATAACTCATATATGCAAATCTATAATGAATAGACAATTAGAGTAAAAAGTGCACTTATGAACTTGCAGATAGGCATTTTGGCCTAGTTCACACTTCACACTCACCAGCAAGGAATACAGTTATTCAAATCATTATCTATCTGAATAAGAGGAAATCACCTTGTAAAATGTCTCGCCAGAATATTTTGGGTTCGCTCCAAATGTTACCGTGTAGTACGAGAAACTGATAGAGAACTTGTGCAACAAGTATGCTAGATCAACAGTCCAGATGCTGCAATGAGATATCAGGAGACAGATGTATCAAAAACTTTTCATATAAGGTTAAGTTAATGATAGACCCAAGTGCAATGCTCAAATATGTGACCACTGACTGATGTATAAAATATAAACCTAAGTTAGCAGCAAAAAGGTATCAAGCATTCACATCATACTCCATATCTATTCTAATTTCACAGCAAATATTCACTTATTTGATCAGTACAAGATGAACCTGTGATTGATCGAGAAAAGAAGAGAAAAATTTCACGTCACTCATGTAACAGAATCTATAAGATATAGTGCGTCCTTCTGTAACAAGAGACCTTTTAGGAAATAATAATATAATCTGGCACTAGAAATAGAACACAAGTATCATCACAGTAGATCAAGGCAGGGCTTACAATGCTCCAAACTTTCTATCACTAATCTCCAAACTCATTATCCTATGAAACATTGAACAAATTATAAAGACCAGTGTTCAAAGAGGAAAGTATATAACAAAATTACAGAAGGAATCAAAGTTGAATATGTAAATATAGGAATACCTATTTGTGCGACATAACTCTGCCAATGTCTGAATATCACAGCTGTCAATGCCAACGGTCCTAAATACCATCAGAACACAGGCGAGGCCACAATCCCAAGAATATAGCTGGTTTATGTGTGGGACCTATAAGCACCAAGACACCTAAAAATATTCAATCGGACTTAAAATTCACCATCTTCTATTGAATCTGACCCCGTGTATTGTATCAGAGTGTATAAATGAAAAGACTTGAATAGAGATTATCAATAAGATAGGCAAGCATATAAACAGAAGCACTTACTTCAACCAAGTGCGAGCATGGCAAGCCAGAAAGATGGCATTTGCCATCTCTCAGTGACTGTTCACATGGATAAGATTCTATCAAATCAGACTTTTTGCCGACTGATGCTTCTTCATCTTCCCTCTTGTTAAACAGCAGATATGTAGGCCACATGACTAACCAAATTCACTGTCTACTACAACACTATGACATCCAAACAGTCAAAGTGGTTCACTCAGTTAGCCCATACTTTCTCAAGGTAATGATTCTGTTCAACCTGTTGCAGCTGTAAGTAGTAACATACGAAGATATAAGGTATCTGAACTACACAACCATAATGAAAAATGTAGAAAAATTTCTCTTAATGTAAAAGAACACGCCTTAAACAAGAAATGTGCATTACTACCTTTCCAGAGAATGAAGCATGAATTCAACTTTAGAGATTCAGTTAGACCCGTTGATTTTTAATCCAATTGATATTGATTGAAGCTGAGTTTGAACATGTTTGCACATTCGATTATGCAACACACTTGCCAATATACAAATGATCTTTCGTGGGAACATGGTTTACAGTATAACTAATCACTTTACATCCATTAGATTGAATTCCGACGTCAGAAACGATCAACAGATTGAACAAATAGCTCAACTTTTCTAAATCAACCAATTCCAAACAATGAAACAAAACAGCCTAATTACCAAAGATAAGTAATTCATCACAGGAAGACATTAAAGCTCAATTCTTTTTGATCCAATGCAACAAAAGATAAAGAGGTCATGATCCCAGGTAATCTTTCAGATCATTTTTCCTTAATAATTTGTAATGGGATTCTGGGAACTAACCTTTGCATATAACGTTCCCGAGAAACGGAACCTACAGCTCGCAGATTCCTGTCTGAATTGTGCGGTGCTAATTGAATCCTGGGTGACAAAATACTCGGATTCTAATTCCCCTTCTATGTTCTATTCTTCTGCTTCTGTTTTTGGTCCAAGCCTTTATATATTGGTTTTGGATAGTTTTTCAACAAAAGTCATGGGGGTATTTTTGTCTCTATCATTTCTGGGTTTGTGATCTGGTGATGGTTGCACCTGCTAGCTTAACACAATTCCAGAGTGAAGCCAAACGAGGGTAGCTGGGAAACCAATGAATGAAGGAAAGTAGGTTCAACATTTATATCTTTCAAATTCTGATGTTCTTGATTGATATCAATGACACACTATTACAATGTCAGTACTCATCAAAGCTAAACAAAAGAAAAGGAGACAAACGAATGAAGGAAAATGTAACAGACCTCCATTACACACCTTATAAGCAAAAATAAGCAGGAACTATAGCATCCCCGTTCAAGTCAAAGCTAAACCTACTTTTTAAGGCTTTGGGGTGGCTACATGTTGTCAGAGAGCATTCACAGATTCAATCAACAGCGTCAACATTCACAACAGATTTCCTAAACTGATGTTGTTGGAGTTAATCACTCACGCACATGATCTTCTCCATTGATTAGTTTTGTAATTGCTACGTTTCAGTTTTGATATAGTTTGATACTCTAGTTAATGTAGCTTGATTGCTCTCTGTAAATCTGCTCATGTATACTGATATATATTGTACACAATGTAATAGAAAACATCAATGGAAATCACTTTCTACAGATGTAAACGACTGTGAAGTAACAACTAACAACAACTTCGCAATCTCATGATCGGTTGGGAATGTTAAGCTTTGATTATTAGTTCTTCCAAACACAGTTGTTTCTCGCCAAAAAGAGTGAAATTATCAACTTCTTTCACACAAACACATAAGTTGAATGATCTGGAAGCACCAAGTCCATAACATCATGAACTCACAAGTCATAAGGGCTTGCAGAAATACTGATTGATCATTATATTACTATCAATCAAACATAACCAACATTCAAATTGGGGTATGATGGCATTTAGTTTTGTACTACTTCAACTCTTCAAGCACTCCATTGTAAATTTGTAATTGAGCACTGTCATGGTTTCTCTAGATCAAGTGGGCCGAGAGGAGTCCAATGAGATTTATATTTGCTGATGGATTATAAGAGGGGGCATGGCCTGTTGCCCAACTTGGAATTGGGTGAGGTGAGCAAATGGATTCACGGTTTCACCAAATTCTGTCATTAAATTTGAAAAAAGGATCCTTGTGACAAAGACGCGCGCCTATTACTCACATGTACCATGTACCACCATACCATTTATTCAAACCAATCTATCCCACATAGTTGAATGTCACCCTCCTAAGGTTCCTGGTCTACAAGGCTTAAATTCTCCCACGATGTAGAGTTGAACTTGAACAAGGTGTGTTTCAGATCCATAACCTCTACGAACAAAGCTCGAATATTTATACGTAAATACTTGTACAAAGCTATATGCAAAAAGAGATGAACATGTTCAATTTCAAAATCTTTCATAAACCAAGCAATTATTTGAAACTAGCATGTCTAGCTGCTGTGTCCATAGCTCAATGTTAGTTCATAGTCTCACTGATTATCAAAGTTGAATAGAAAGGGGGGGGGGGGGGGGGGGGGGAGATGATTTAAAAATGCAAACTTTCGAAAAGCAATGCACATACCAAAGTCAAGGATTTCATAAGTTATTGCTTTCGCCGTCACAAACGGCTATATACAAGTCAAGCTTTATGCTTTGTTCTTGATTCATTTGTCTAAATTGTCTAATTGATTGGGACTTGGGATCTTGAAATCCTGGACATCTAATTGTTGCTGCTCCTACTCCACCATGCATGTAAAACCACCCCACATTATACTCTTGGCCACTTGACCTTTTGGAAGTTGGCAACATTTGGGGAGTTGGAATTCAACCTGAAATGAAAGAGGAATTTTATGAACATTCTTCTCAATCTTTTATAAACCCTAGTTTAGAAGACTTCAGTGAACCAATCAAACCCAGCTCCCAAATCCTTGATGTCAAAGATTACCATCTATGCCTTAAGGCAACCACACCAAGACGATTTTGAGCTAAACTTGAGAAACCGATTTAACCAACAGTTCCCGAGTGTTAAAAGTCCATGATTTTCACCTCTTTCTCATATAACTATGTTTAGAGTACCGGAAATACATACATTAGAACTTAGAAGTCCACAATTGGTGTTGCCATAACCTAGCCTCTACTGTTTAAACATTATACTGTCTTTATGCCTCAACTTCTTCAAAGAAGACTAAAGCTCAGTAATTTTTTTTTTTGCACTTTTTAATGTGTACAGTTTTTCACTTTTCACTAAAATTCAAGCAAAAAGGTCCAAAAGAAAATTTAGGAGGTGAATAGAATAAGGTAAAAGAGTCATTCTCCGAGGTGCTTTCTGTAGATGATGGACCATTTCTTCCCACATGAACACAGCCCTTTAAACGGCTACCGAATCTGGAATCCCCATTCAAATTTTGCAATGAAACCCCAGATTACCAAAATAGCCCTCCATCTGTTTTCACCCAAATAGACATGTATGAGTGCCTCCTCATCCCTCACCAAATTACACCTATTGGTTCACATTCTTCATAAAAGATATTAACTATGGGGATCACTATAGCCATTAACAGAAATCCAGACACGTAAATAGCAATCAAACTTGCCTTCTGGGTTAGCCTATAGTCGATACCTATATATGGTCCTCATATAGATTATCATCCCTATGCCAATGAAAGCAAAAATCCAGAGATTAATTACTCTTCAAGATTTGGTTTTTCGGGTACAAAATGGCAGGTCACACCGTTCCCTAGTTTGAATCATGGAGTTTGGTTTTGTATTATTTTGACAATAATTAGAATCATCTTACCGTAACAAGAAGTCTCGTCCATAAAGAAAACACAGTAACAAGCAGAAAATGACACATTCACTGTGTAGAACCATTCTACCTTTACTGTGTAGAACCCCACTCTCAGGCATTCAACATCATCATCATCATTCATCACCATCAAGTTTTTTTTTTTTTTTTTTTGGTCTGAATCATCACCATCAAGTTTCTCAAATCCAAACCTAACCCACCTGTTCCTTTCAATTCACACAATCAAAGGGGTAGTCTTGTAAATTAAAGGATTGACAAATCCGTACTCTCTCTTCTACAATGGCCCAATAGTTTATTAATATTTTGAACGTATTCTCTACTCTGAGAGTGAGAGAGAGAGAGAGAGGTGAGAGAGATAAAACGAAAAGAGACGTTGGGCAATGGCATGTGTCATTTGACAGTTACCTTCATCATCTCACAAATCAAATTTTCTTTCAAAGAAAAGAGTGAGACAACAAAAACCATATAGCACAGTAGTGTGTCCTATCTAACACCACCACACATTACACCACAGATTTTGAAAACAAATGCAATTGAGCTGAAGACACACTGGCTCAACTCTTCTGCATTCCCTGTGTGGTTCAAGCTTACTCTGAGGTTGAAAAGATGGAAGCTTTATCAAAGAAAAGGGAGAGTTGTGAGAAGAACAGAACTGGGTTCAAGTCTTCAGCTGGGACTGAGTCAATGACCGATTCCAGTGCCGAGTCGAGGGAGAGCAGCTCGAGTAGATCGAGCTCTGAGACTTCAAGTGAGGAAGTGAAGAGAAAAGGACCCAACTTGTTGGGCTGGCCTATAAGGAAAGCTGAATTGTGCAAAAGCTCAGCTGCTTTAGCTGATTTGGGTGCAGCTGAAGAGAAAGAAAATGTTGATGATTTGAAGTATAAGGATTTGGCTGCCAAAATTGCAGGTTGGGTTATGTTTTTCATGATTTGTGGCTTATTGGGTTGTTAAAGAATTATGAAAGTTTGAAACTTTTAACATGTTTGAGATTATTTCCTTTGTTGTGTGATTTACTGTGATTTTTGTCTGTTTTTGGATTGGGAAACTATGCCTATTTGTGCTTGTTGTAATTGTTTTATGGGTTTCTGCAAATTCAGAGATGGATATGATGAAAGAGAGATTTTCCAAATTGTTGCTTGGTGAAGACATGTCAGGGTCTGGTAAAGGGGTCTGCACAGCCATGGCTATTTCAAATGCCATCACCAATCTTTGTGGTATGTTCTTTTTCCCAGATTATTGAAATTTGAAATTCAGTATAATCCAGTATCTATCCTTTTTTGTGTTTTTTTTTTATTTAATTCAAAATTTTGGTACAACATGAAGCTACAATTTTTGGGCAACTGTGGAGATTGGAACCCTTGCCTTCTGAAAAGAAATCGATGTGGAAAAGAGAGATGGAATGGCTGATTTGCGTTAGTGATCATATTGTGGAATTGATACCCTCTTGGCAAACATTTCCTGATGGAAAAAAGCTAGAGGTAAATACTTGTAATACGGTCTTAATTCTGCTCTTGTTTATTAGGGAAGATAGGAAAGTAATAACAATTACACTCACAAAACTTAATGTGTGACATGTGCTGGGAGCGTAATTGTACTACTCTTTTTCTTTAAAAGGTCATCATCAAACTTTAGCATTGTTGGTTGTTTTAGAAACCTATTCATTGTTTCTTAATGCCGGTGCAATCTGTAGGTCATGACTTGCAGGCCCAGATCAGATATCTTCATGAATCTGCCAGCACTACGCAAGCTTGACAATATGCTTCTTGTGAGTCCTACCCTTGATAATTGCATAATGTGCTGTTTTCAGTTTTGGAAGTCATTAGTATTAACCTGCTCATTTTTCCTTATCTAGGATATACTAGAGAGTTTTGCCAATACAGAGTTCTGGTATGTTGATCAAGGAGTTATAGCCCCAGAAGCAGATGGCTCAGCCTCTTTTCGCAAAACAGTCCAGCGGCAAGAGGAGAAGTGGTGGCTACCTGTACCACGTGTAGCATCTGATGGTCTCAGTGAAAGTTCAAGAAAGCAGTTGCATCACACAAGGGAATGCACAAATCAGATACTTAAAGCTGCAATGGCTATCAATAACCTTGCTTTAGCAGATATGGAAGTTCCAGAATCATACTTGGAAACTCTTCCTAAGGTTTGAAAATCAATACTGCATTGTGCTTAACTTTAAATGTGACATTTGTTATATAGCCACTAATTTAAGAGTTATTGTGTGCTGATTCACAACTCTAAGGTTACATATGATTACAATTCCGTGATGTTCTTTGGTTCCTTGGAAAGGATGATCTGACATTAAACTTTTGTGATATGTAATCAGAATGGGAGGGCCTGCCTTGGGGACATAATCTACCGATATATTACCTCAGATAAGTTCTCGCCAGAGTTTCTGCTTGATTGCCTTGATCTGTCCAGTGAACATGTTGCTCTTGAGATTGCAAATCGTGTTGAAGCCTCAATATTTGTTTGGCGTCGAAGAGGTCATGGTCACTCAAAACCCCAAACTGTTCCAAACCGCTCCACTACAAAGTCATCATGGGAAATGGTCAAGGACCTAGTGATCGATGTGGATAAGAGGGCATTGCTGGCAGAAAGAGCTGAAAGCCTCCTGCTTTCTTTAAAGCAGCGTTTTCCTTGTCTTACACAAACTATCTTGGACACCAGCAAGATTCAGTACAACAAGGTTAGATAACTTTGAAGTCATTTTTCTCTAATTCTGTTTATCACCTTACAAGCTTTTGACAGTGACATTTCTTGTTTTTCAAAAATTTTCAGGATGTTGGGAAATCCATTCTTGAAAGCTATTCAAGAGTTCTGGAGAGCCTTGCATTCAACATTGTGGCTCGCATTGATGACTTGCTGTATGTGGATGACTTGGCTAAACAGACTGATAGAATATCATCAGTTACAGCAGTCAGTGTGATTTCTAGAAAGAAGGTTCCAGTCACATATTCAGTGCCTCACTCGAGCACTCCTTTCAAAAGATCTTCTGCCAATCCTAACTTATCCCCTGCACCCTTAATCAGCCCTGCAAGGGGAGAGAGAACTCCTTTTCTCCGTAGCAACAACACCAACAATGTTGACAAGCCTCCTCGTCGCGGCTTTGGAGTGAGAAGAGTCTTGACAAATTATCTTGGTGTCGAGACAAAGCCAAGGATATGTAGCAACACCGTTGAAGGGTCTGTTTCCATAACAAACATACATGGCACAGAAACTTTGGATCGTCAGAAGGACTCTTCCCACCAAAATGGGATCAAATCACGTTGAGGTTTTGCCTCCTAAACCAGTCCGAGAAGTTTCTGAGGCACAGAATTCGCGAAAGAAATGATAGAACTAGAGAAGCAAAGGAAGTTCAAGATAGAAAACCTCTACTACTACCCTCTTGGTGTAACTAAGTACTTATGATTTGTGAGTTAGGGGGGAATTTAATCTGTTTGTTAAGTCCCTGCTTTACATGTTTGCATTTGAATGTAGCTAAAAGGAGATAGCATAGAGACATCACATCAGAATGTTTGTTAATTTATCCCGAAAGAATATATCGACAAGTGATTGCTTGTTCAAATGTCTTGTCCAATTTCTTTGTAATTCCAATAGCTGATGACAACATTTAAAAAAAAAAAAAATGATGAAATTGTTTTTGTGTACCTTAAAATACTTCGTTGATATTGCTCAACTAGACAAAACAAAACAACAAGGTCGTTGTAGTATAGTGGTAAGTATTCCCGCCTGTCACGCGGGTGACCCGGGTTCGATCCCCGGCAACGGCGCTTCATTTTTCCATTCATTTTCTACCAAACGACGTCGTTTGGGGCATCTTGTTCATTTCTTGAAATACGACGTCGTTTTCGAAAATAAAACGTTTTCTTCGCCATCTTTCCAACAGAATCAACGGTCGCACTGAAATCTCGGAAATTTCGCAGTCTGCAAAAGCTCGCCACTTTACCAATTATATTTCCCAAAATGCCCTCGGCCGGAACCACCATCCACATGACGGCCCTGGACGGCATCGTTACCGTGAACTCCCTCTTCACCCTGGCCGTCTTCATCGGCCTCACATGGGACCCCAGAGACCCTTCCAACACCCTCATCGAGCCACCAGACTCCGCCACGTGCACCCCCGGCCCGTCCGTGGCGGAGGACCTCGTCGCCTTCCACGTGTACTCCTTCTCCTCCTTCCTCTTCTCCAGCCTCGTCGCCCTGGGCCTGAAGCAGGGGATCCGCCTCACCCGGATCCCCTCCTACCACCCCGCCGAGATTCTCGCCCGCGTCAACAGCTCCCTCCTCCGCGCCGGCATGCTCGTCTCCGGCCTCGGCTCCGTCTCCGGCTGCGTCTTCCTCATGCTCGCCTTGGTCAACGTCGTCCAGATCAAGCTCGGCACTCTCGCGTGTGGCAGCTACCACACTCTCGCCGCCGTCATCCCTCTCGTCATCTTCGTCCCGGTGGCGCTTGTCATCTACGTCGTCACTGTTCTCTACGCATTCACGCGGTGATGATGATGGTGATATTGTGAGTGGTGTATCACAGAAACGATCTGATCTTGATTGATGCAATGTATCTGTATGAGTTGCACTATTATTAGTGATGATTATCTGAAATTACTCAACACTCTTATTGTTAGATTAGTCACCGATTGCGGCGGTGCGTCTCGTATACAATGAACTAATCTAACCATGGAATTGTTGTAGTTTCTTGATGCTTTGCAGTTCATAAAATTTTGAAGAATTGAACTTTAGGTTACTAGAGGAACAATGTTGAAGTTATAGCTTATGGGTTTATAATCTAGAGGAGCAATATTGAACTAGTGTGTGCTGCTGCTTGGCCTCTTACGATGAATGACAAAAGTAATGGAATGGTGTGGCAAACACTTGAGTGTAGATTATGTTCATTGGCCTAATTTGCCAGGTAATCATAATCCATTGCCTGAAGGAGTAGGTGCTGCAATAAACTACATGCCTCCTTCATAGTGCTATCTCCACTTATGTCTGGTGGGTTTCTAGTGTGAGTGCCTTATGAGTTGCTTCTTGTAGTATAAATCAGGACGCTGAGGTGGTGTTTCTTCATTAGATTGAGGAAACGGAAGCTGCAATGAAGAACATTCGCCTTGTTGCTTTCGTTGTCATTCTGGGTGTTGCTCAGTTCAATGCGGCTTATGGGGCTGGTGAATGTGGAAAAGCTAGCCCTGATAATGAGGCTTGGAAGCTGATTCCGTGTGCATCAGCAGCACAAAGTGAGAATGCTGCAGTTTCTGCTAAGTGCTGCAGTCAGGTAAAGAGGATAGGTCAGAACCCGAGCTGCCTCTGTGCCGTGATGCTTTCTAATACTGCTAAGAGTTCAGGAGTGAAACCAGAAATTGCTGTTACTATTCCAAAACGTTGTAACATTTCTGATCGTCCTATTGGCTACAAGTGCGGAGGTTTGTGGAAATTTTCAACACTGTTTATCGAGTTCAATCAGTTTTTGTTGATGCTCCTTAGATTATCATTTGAAATTAACACTCTTTATTCTCTGTTTTTGCAGCTTATACATTACCCTGAAGAGTGAAGACTGTCCAAGAAGTGCTGGAGATTGTATCACACTGCCTCAGTTACTACTTGTAGCCTTTTACTATGATGATATCCAGACACCTGAAATAATAAATAATAGTGTCTGTGTTCAAGTTTAGCCTTCTTCATAATCTTCATTTAATCATCAAAATCACCCAAAAATGCAACAAATAATGACTTGCTAATCAATTAATCACATGATTTGAAAAAGCATTCAGACTTGGTTTTAGTAATGATAAAATCTGCAGTACATGTTCATGGCATCTCAATACAGAGAGATGTGTAAAAATACTACACCATATGAAGCAATTGAATGTCTTCGTTTTCCATCTTTGTTTATCAACGAGGTGTAGAATGTCCCAACCAAATTTTATAGTTACAAGTTCCAAATGAGATGACTTTCATCAGCTATCACCATCAGCTTTATAATCTGTAGTTTGGCATCTCTTTTGCTTCTTAGGTTAAACTCCAATTTCTGAGTAGGCTTCTAGAAACCAAGTAACCTAATTAATGAGACTTTGTTGGCTAAAATCAAAGATTAATTGCAGAAGGCACGTACCTTGGCTGGTCTTGATTCCCCTATTTGCCAAGATGGTTAATGTATCATTGCAGGTCTAGCAGAAGATTTAGAACCGGTTCATTCTAATTTCTAAAAGAAGCGAGATTAATTATGGAAGCTAAACCTTAAGAACAAGGTTCCATATATCAAAGCAAACACAGAGAAAACCATTAGTACATTCAACCCAAACAATGAGGTTCGATTTGAAAGGGATCAAGGGAAACTTTGTCCTCAAATTTTGCAGCCCATAAAGTTGACAACTTGAATAAAACGTATCTATCTGTTCTTTACCCCAATTGTCAAGATGCACTATGAGTAGGTTTGCTTTCTTCTTCTTGTACACATATATAGATACAGCTGCTATACTGTTACACAACTATGGGAAGAAATCTACATTGAATACAGTAATCACAAATTCACAATAGCATATAATCAGAAGCCATTTAAGAGAGGAGAATCACTCCTGATTTGGGAGGAAGAGTGATTCTCGGTAACACAGTGTCATTTTTGGTGGTAATGGTGGTACTGGACTACTGGAAGTCATGGGGGAGGGGAATGTGGTAGCATTAGCACACAGAGAGCTTGTTGGAAGATCGATCCATGCATTGCAGCAAGAAAATCGGATTGTGGAGGTTTTAGCTGAGTGATGCAATGAGGGAAAAAATTGATCAGAAAACCGAGTCGCCTCTGCGCCACTGCGCCCTCTTTGCCTCTTTCTAAAATTGCAAAGCAAATCGGAACTCCAAGACGTTGCAACATTCCAATCCGTACACCAAGGGGTTATGAGTGTGAGGGTGTTCATCATAGTATGATCACCATATAGGCATATACGCATATTATTTTTTAAAGTGTTTGTAAATCTTGTAATATATAAAGTTGTGATAAAGTAGTCTGGGGTTCACATCCAAAACCAATTGACGATGGGTGGAGCGGCTCAAACTCTTATAAACTCACAGGCAAAGTCTCATATTCCCATGTGGGATTGATATATAGAGAAGTGAAATATGGGCAGAATATTTTTCTTCTATTGCATAGAGGTATATATACAAAGAACAGAGTTTACAGCCAAGAGATCTCCATTAAAGTTAGGAGACCAAACAAGGAAAGGAATCCTATCCTAATTGATACCCAAAATATTCACAGCAATCTTTCTGATCTAATGCCAATATACTTTCCAACACTCCCCCTCAAGTTGGAGAGTGAATGCCAATGACTCCCAACTTGCTTATAAGTTGTCTGAACTTTTCTTTCCCCAAAGCTTTAGTGAACACGTCCGCCGCTATGAAGAAATCACATGCCGAGTAACAACTTCACCTTGAACAATTTTATCCCGAATAAAGTGACAATCCATTTCAATATAGCGTGTTCTCTCATGAAATACAAGATTAGCAGCAATATGCAAGGCTGCTTGATTATCACAATGCAAAACAGCAGGAACTGAAATATGCATATGCAAATCTGCCAATAAATAACGTAACCATGTAAGCTCACAACATGTACATGCCATTGCTCTGTATTCAGCTTCCGCACTTGATAAAGAAACGGTCTTTTGCCTTTTAGTTCTCCATGAAATTAAAGAACTTCCCAAGAATACACAATAACCAGTAGTAGAACGACGGATGATAGGACAACCCGCCCAATCAGAATCAGAAAAAGCTCTCAATGAACTGTTGGAATGTAAAAGCAAACCTTGGCCTGGAGCAGATTTCAAGTAACGTACCACTCTAAGAGCAGCTGTCATGTGTTGTTGACGTGGCTCATGCATAAATCGACTGAGAATATAGACCGAGTATGTGATGTCAGGTCTAGTGATGGTCAAGTAGATCAATCTACCAACTAGACGTTGATATGCAACAAGGTCATTGAGCAATTCTCCCTTGTTTGAAAGCTTGCATTCTTCCATAGGAAATTCAACCGGTTTAGCACCTAACCGGTTTTCTTCCAGTTTACACGCATACATGAACAATCAGGAGACTTGTTGTAAAGTATTTCGAATGGATTTTTCATGTTGAGTAATAAAGTGGGAAGACAGTTAATGGTGTAGACAACAGTGAGAACACATTCACCCCAAAAAGAAATAGGTAGATGAGATTGAAAACGAAGAGCACGAGCTGTTTTAAGAATATGTCTGTGTTTTCGCTCGACGACACCATTTTGTTGTGGTGTATAGACATAAGAATGTTGGAAAATTACTCATTGTTCGAGGAAAATTTTTTGCAAAGAAAGGAACTCAGCACCATTGTCAGAACGAAATTGTTGGATTTTGGTATTAAGCTGAGTAGAAACATAACTGAAAAATTGACGAAGTATTGTTTGTGTCTCACTTTTATAACGCATCAAGAACACCCACGTAAAACGAGAAAAATCATCAACAATAGTTAAAAAAATAATGAGCACCAGAATGAGAGGGTGTTTTATAACAACCCCAAATATCACAATGAATAAGGAAAAAACATTTGGAGGTTGAAATTGAACTAGGAAAAAAAGGTTGACGAGTTTGTTTCGCCAATGGACAAACATCACATTTATGGTTGGAATCAAAAGAAAAATTTAGCTTACTATTGGCTAAATACTGCAGACGAGAAGAATAAGGGTGCCCCAAAGATCAGAGGAAATCATGAGATTACAAGTGAAGTGGGAAGAATGAGAAGTAGAAGCCAACGCCACAAGGTAATAGAGGTCGCCACGTCGCTTACCCACACTAATCATCGTCCTCGTAGCCAAGTCCGGTAAAATACACTAAGACGGAAAAAAAGTCACTGAACAATGTAAGTCATCAATTGTCTTGCCAATAGACATAAGATCAACTTTAAAGCTCGGCACACAGAGAACGTTATTTAATTGAAATGAATCATTAAGCCGAATGGAACCGGTCATAGTAGTTCTGGCCGTGACTCCACTGGGTAAAGAAAATGGTGCCAGAGAAGGATTCTGATCAATATTCATCAACAATTTTGAAGAAGAAGTAATGTGATGAGTTGCTCCGCTATCAATAATCCAACGATTGGGAGCAATCGGTAACAAATTTTTTGAAGAATGCGGTAAACCTGTACCGTTTGCTTGAGAAAAAAAACACACTTACTCTTAACTAGTGTCATTGCTCTAATACCATATAGAAAAATGAAATATGGGCAGAATATTTTTCTTCTATTGCAAAGACGTGTGTGTGTCTATATATATACAGAGTTTACAACCAAGAGATCTCCATTAAATTAGGAGACCAAACAAGAAAAGGAATCTTATCCTAACTGATACATAATGAATACAATTGATACACAAAATATTCAGAACAATCTTTCTGATCTAATACCAATGTACTTTCCAACAAGTTGTAAATTGAAGATAATATTAAGGGGAAGGGTGAGCATCTCACTGAGTTGGAGTTTCACTTTAGTTACCGACATACACACTTCCATATTATATTGCACATCTAGCAAGAAACTTGGACATTGGGTCAACTTAGAAAAATAGAGAGAAAGTTTATTGGTGCTTGTAATGTACGTGTTGGCTGACAGATTCGATCGAGAGAGAATGCTCAATAGTAGCTCAAGTATGTTATTATTTCCACTTTATATAACCTGATCTTGAAAACTAATTTTGATAGGATATTGCTAACATGGATATATGCCAGAAGTTAAATGAGCTAATCCAAATCTAGCTAGATAGAGATTTATGTGTATCGCAAACATTAAGATATTTTCAGTAACACATGAATCAATCAATCACTAAAATGGAATGCACATCAATCATCGATCTTGGCTTAATTTATTTGTTATTGTCGAGAAATTTTTAAATGCTCCCGAAGGACCACGTGACAGTCTAACGTGGTACTCCATTGCCAATTAAATTTTAACATGTGGATTTATTACAACTAAAATATAAACTAATGTTTTCTATATTTTATGAAATGACCGTTTTGAGTTTTTTATGAGTTTGGCGTAAGGTTTAAGGGTTAGGGTATATGATATATGGTTAGGGTATATGTTTAGGATATAGGGTATAGGGTATAGGGTTTAGGGGGTTAGAGGTTAGGATTTAAAAAATCAACAAGAAACCCGAAATGGTCTTTGACAAAATCGCTAAAATTGTTTTTCATCATGAAAATCCACATGTCAAAATTTAAATGGAATGAAGGACCACATCAGACTGCCACGTGGTACTTCGGGAGCACTGAAAAATTTCTCGTTATTGTCAATCAAAACGATTTTAGGGTTAGTTGATAGCGTTGATGGGTAGGATTCCTAACTGAGGAAGCGAGGGTGGGAAAGTGAACCCGATGGTTTTGGTAGACAATGCCACCGTGTGCGGCAGCAGTACAAAGAGAGAAGTTGGAGGTTTCTAAAAAGTGGTTGTGCTCCGGTGAAGAAGGTAAGTACACACACGGCGCCTCTGTGCCGGCCATTGTACTCTATAGAAGCTCATGATCGGAGCAGTGGACTCAAGCCGGAATTTTCATAACCTCATCCCTAGCTAGCTAAAGGACGCAAACAATCCGCACTCGAGTTACAATGTACGTAAGAGGGGAGGTAATCAATTAATTGTTCGTGTCTTTTCTATTTTATTCTCTTTGAACTTTTAATTTCATACGTTTACTTAACCTAAATAGTGTAAAATGACGAAGTATTCATAACACTTTTGCAGATTATACGGTGCCAAGATTCAAAAGCGCAGAGAAGTAAGAGGAGAACATTTACGAAACCCCAAAACACATATAAAACGGAGGACTACATGAAAGATTAAGGAGGTTAGTTACATGTAGAACAGTAACTATTACACATCACTATTCACTCATAACTTGGCCAAACTTAATCACTAGCTAGCTGTGGATGGATTCTTCCAACAAGCTAGTTTAGGTAAGTCGAATTTCTTCTCTGCTTGCTACCATGTACATACTATAACACACCATCTTATTTCCATAGCGTCAACTAAGGTAGATTGGATAGTCTCATAGAGCGACACACACCTGCAAAATCAGAAGCACTCACTTTTTCAGTCAGAAAACCCCAAAACTGTAGCCTGTAGGCAACTTAATAAGTGCAACATATGAATCTTCATGCTAAAAGACGCAAGGTAGACCAAGAACTTAGGTTATAAAATTACCTCTTCCCAAGGGTGGTGAGTTCAAATAGTACGTGCGGCAGAATTTAGTAATAAAGTGACCCTGCATAAATGTAAATTCTAATCTTTAGTATGTACAGAATAATTAGTTGGTAATCTAGAATATATACACTTATAATGTTGATTATCAGTGATTAACCATGAGCAAAATATCATACCCTTCCACCAGTTTCCCCTTGAAGTACTGTTTGAATTACTTCCACTCGAATCGTCATCATCACCCCCATCTTTCTTAAACTGATCATAATCAAGAACGTACGTACATCAGTATATACTTCATATAAATCAAGTGAAAGAAGAAACAAAAACTATAAACCCTACTAGTCATCCCATATATCAGTTCGCAGATATATAAAGCAATATTCTCTGTTATAAATTAACTAACACAGTGTTTATCATGTATATACTTACGTTATGCTGGTGGTTCTTGGATTCATATGTACTCCCACTTTTCGGTACATTATAGTTTTCTTGGCCGCCGTAGTAGATTGACGAGTTAAAGTTGCAAGGCGGATCCGCACCTTCATTATTCTGATACACAGAACTCTTGCTGCTGCCTCGAGTAGCATTACCAGAAATTCTATCGCTCCCTGGTCCCTAATAATTAAAAAAGAAAAAAGATTCAGGTCAATGAGATTTGCGATCAATCTCCCAAAAAACAGAACTGATAGTGATCGATATGGTACCGTGGATGAGGGTGGTGGGAAAATAGAGCTGAACAGAGATGAAGAAGCTGAAGACGTCGACGAGTCCCGAGGACCAAAGAGATGGTCAAGGTTCGTGGTTGTTGAAGAAGAAGAAGAAGAAGAAGAAGAAGAAGAGCCATGGCTATGGCTTGCGACACCGACTTGCTTCTTGTTCTGATCCATAGCTAACTGGTTAGGTCGTTACTGCTGTTAGGTTTCTCTGTCGGTTGGCAACGAACGACTTTAACTACTGATGGGTGTGATAGTTATCTCTTTTTAACGACCCAGAAGGCAGAAATCGGATAAGGTTTGCAGAGATGAAGATGAGGAAGAGAGCAAATAAGAGAGTGTACAGAAAGCAAGCACGTGAAGATTTGCAGATAGAGGAGGAAGAGAGATTGAAACTGTGCTCTGTATTTATAGGCCCCAGAAAAGCAAAGGGAAATAGGGTTTTGCATGATGATCGAACCCATCCCCTGCCTCATCGACTCGATCAGTCCCCCCATGTGCCTACATCCCCCTTCCCCCTGTCCTCGACACGTGGCCAACTTGATCTAAGCCCCTTCAGCCACGCGTCCCTCATCTCCAATTGTTGGGTTGACCTTTGTTACGTCCTCTTCCCCAGTTGCATAACTGACCGGTCTCTTTCTGATTTGCCTTTTTCGTTTACAGGCTAAACGAACATGGAAGCCGACATCATCGCTTCAGACTGCCTAATCCAATCAGCTCACAACTCATAGATATCGTCTTAGATAAGTTATAATTTATAGATATCGTCTTATAATCTAAATGGTTTTTTGAGTAGTGAAATTTATATATCGTGAATTTAAAAAGTGATTGTCACGTCGTGGGTCATCCGTCGTGTCGTGGGGGTGAGTCATAATTATGGTGTTATTTTTATGAACTATATTAACGTCGGTTAGTTCTTGTTGTTAATGTAATGAGTAGATTACATGTGCATATATACTGATAGTTTTGGCATGTAGTGTTTAAAAATGTTGTTTTTTCTTGAGGTTGACCGTAAGGCTGTATCAAGACTTCTGAATTAAGTTAGGTTACGGTTGTACCCCTATCAGTTCTTGTCTACTATAATCGTTGGCAGGGAGTAGAGTATGTAATTTATTTCTATCACCGATATCACTCATGATTGTAATATTGTATTCCCGTTTAATAATTTTTTTCTCAAAAAAAAAAAAGTAGGTCACATAATGTTAATCTAACGACTTTCGATTATGAAATACTTATATTCTTGAGCCGAACACTATAAACAATGTTTTACTTCTAAGTCACGTGGTGTATATTATCATTGGAATCAAATCCCAAGTGGATAAAGGGATAAGCCTGGTTCAATTTGAGGGGGTTTATGCCATATATTCCCCTTGACTCCTAATTGGTCTCGTTATTCCTCATGATCCTCCTTTTTCCTAACCAACCAAGATATTCCCATATCTTGATATATGATAAATTTTCAAAAGTACGTTAAGGTAATACGGATCTCTTGATCAGCTTAAACAAAATCTTATCATATCTTAGTCTAAGGATATCCTTGGCATCTGATTCAACAATGACATTTCTTTCATGCAAGGAGGCAGCCAAGATCAACTCCCCACTGACCGATCCATAAGAGCAAAGCTTCCCCTAGGAGTCACGAAGGAAGAATCACAGTTGGCCAGCGTACTGCTTAGCAAACCGAACGGTGTTAAAACTTGGTGGCTTCCAGCCATACCCAAACGGACAAAAGGATTGAAGAGATCTTTATGAATTTTTTTTCATATCCTTGAAAAATTGTTACACCACCAGCCACCAGAAGTGTCTTCTATTATTGTGTTGCAATTTGTGGCTTTGTTATTTGATTAGAGTATGGTGCACAAGTGTTTAGGGGTAGTAGGCCAGGACTATGTGTTTAGGATATGTATATAGGTTTGAGAAAGGAGTTTGGTAGAACAAGAACTATAAAACAGAGGAGGACAATTTGAACTTGCTTCATTTATTCGTTGTTCGTGTGATTACATTACATACAAGCATATATATTAACGGACCTCCATTAATCATCGTTTACAAAATTGTTTAGTTTATGACGAAAGAAAGAAGAAAAAAAAGTCATAGTGTTGTATTATTTGATATAAGTAAGAGGTGGTGTTCGGTAACGTTTTCATCCCTATATTTTCATTTTTAAAAATAAAAATGAAATAAAAATGTGTTCAATGAGACATTTCTCAAAACGTGTTTGGCAACATCACTTGGTATTTGTGTCCTAAACACTAAGGTCTGAGTACCATGCTGACTTTTCAGACCAAAAAAACAAAGAGTACCATGTTAACTAGTCACTCCAGATGAGCTAGCTAGCAACGCCGCCGATCCATTATGTAGGTATGTGTTAGGCAGCTCCGGTTCTTCCTCCTCCTCTAAAGGCTTTGTCGGTGCACGACAAGCCAACATAAGTAACCAATCCACATCTACTACATCTCACAGAGATCTTATCATACTTGAATTTTATGAATTTTTCCACACCGTCATCCAGAGCGAACAAACACTTTGTCAGTAGAGCCGTAGAGGTTGCCCAAAATCAATCTCAACCCTAATCTTCATAACACGATTTTGTCCGAACATCGCTTCCAAAGTACTACATGTCATACACATTAAACATTTTGAAAATTTTGGCCCTTCCAGAATTTGTTTTAAGTTCCGCTACTGTGTTTATATACATGCAGCCAATAGCGGATCCAGGATCCGATACGTGTCTAGGCTAATTAGAAGGGCAAAACATTTCTAGAATTTCTCGATACAATTTTTTTTATGAGGTTTCAAACCAAATGGGAGACTCATCAAATATTTTTTTTTTAAAAGAAACTTTTAAAAAAACACAAACGGAAGTGTAGGAATATATGAGAAAACATGTAAAGAAACATTAACGGAAGTGTAGGAAACTGTATGAGAAAGCATTTAAAAAGAATTACAACCAAATGGTAATAGAAAAACATAATTGTTGGTAAAACAATGGGAAAAAAAATAGTTTAACTAAAGAAGGAAAGTGAAGAAATTGAGAAGGGAAAAGAACATGCAAAGTAAAAAAGAAATTTTATAAGTGTGGTTTGTAGTCACAGAATAAAGGAAGAAGAAAATATTGGAAAACAAGATAAAAAACATCATATCTGATCAAGAGGATTCGAACCTCTGAACAAACAGAAATCAAGTTACAAAGAATGCCTACTGAACCATAGCGACTTTGTTTGCTGCCTAGGTATTCAGTTAGTATATATCAGAAATTCTGTCTAGGCTGCAGCCCACACAGCCCACTACGTGTATCCGCCCCTGCATGCAGCGCATGTGAATGATTGCTAGTAAGCTCCTATCATTTCTAAGTTAGTTGGGTTCCTCAGTCGAACAGGTCCTCAGACCACCCAAAAAAAAAAAAAAAAAAAAAAACATGACTGGTCCAGTTCGGTTCTCTTTGGTGCTATGAGCGACGTGTTGTTCCGTGTGAGGTATCTAGCACGTACGCCTTGTCGTCCAGTTGGTCCTCCGAGTTCCGCTCGTGAAAAGGCCGTTTTAAGTGCACTTTCATCCGTTTTCTGTTTCTTCTCATTCTCATTCTCATTCTTCTCTTCTCCCTTTCCTCAAATTTCATCAATGCAATAATCGCCAACAAAACAGCGTTTTCAAATCCCAAATAATCATTCTTTATCACCATTCTGCACACCATTGTTTTATGGTTGGTCTATGTTCTTCTTCTGTGCCACTCTCCATTTTTATTTGACACTAAATATGTTGGTAAAGGGAAATGCTGTTTGATTCTTGTTAGTGGCATTGATTGTTTTTTCTTGGTGTTTTTGGGTGAATTTGGATCCTGCAGGGCTGGGGTGGTGTAAGGATTAGAACATATGGCGTACAAGGTCGATCACGAATATGATTACCTCTTCAAGATTGTGTTGATTGGAGATTCGGGTGTTGGGAAGTCCAACATTCTTTCCAGGTTTACGAGGAATGAGTTCTGTTTGGAGTCCAAGTCCACCATTGGAGTTGAGTTTGCGACCAGGACATTACAGGTTAGTTTTTTTTTGCTCTAGAGTTGAGATTAAGTTCCAATTTTTGCTTGCATTTTGTTGTCTTGGAACATCAATGTTGGGTGTATGATTGATCAGGTTTTTCTGTTTTGAATAGAAAACAATGGTGTAGAGAAGTTAATTTGGTTATTTCTTGTTCATAGGGCATACGGTTTAGATTTCTATGTATTGGTGTGATGGTATTAGTTTCTAGGATTTGGAGGTACTAAGAAAGATACTATTTCAAGATCAGTTCTTTCAAAGAGACCAAAGGATGTGATCAGACAATGATGAGTGTGAGAAACTCTAGAGCACAAGGGTGTGTTAGATTGTTAGGTCCTAGTATGGGAAATCCATCAAATTTTCAGTCGAGCAATCCATGAAGGATTAGAATCATACAAAATTACAAATCCCCTATGATCAATTCACATTGATTGAAATCAAGACAAAACTAAATGCAAGATGGATAAAGCAAATAAATAGAACTTTTGGCTGATAGAAGATTTTTAATCGCCTTCTACTGTGGACACAGGCCAAATTTCCCAAAATAGGTTCTGTTTGAAAAGAAAGACCCTTGGTGCTACTTGTACATGACTAGCTTTATGATTCAGGTAAAAGTCCTTGCCTGCTGTTCTGTATTTTACTTAGCTTGTTTGGTAGCATTTGAACCCAAATTACCCAAACTGTACCCCAATATGACACTGCCATAGCTAAATTCAAGATATAACGTAGGTACTTAGTGTCCAGGGTTTGTGTAGGTTATGTATGGTGTTTTCTTATGATGAACGGTAGAAACCATGTGCGACAGACAAATTTTGGGCAGTAGATATTTGACTAGTTTCTCTTAATTCCTTATCTTCATAAAACAGGTCCTTTACTGGATAGCAACAGTTGAAACTAGAGCAATAACCAATGTTAAGATTCCATAAGTAGCAGCATGCCTCATCTCATCAGTGGCCTTGTGTATAGTTTCCATCTTAAGTAAGTATGTATTTACAGCAGATTCATCATGTTATACTGATGTAGGTAGAGGGGAAGACAGTGAAAGCCCAAATATGGGACACAGCAGGTCAAGAGAGGTACCGAGCCATAACCAGTGCTTACTACAGAGGTGCTGTTGGTGCTCTATTGGTTTATGACATTACCAAAAGGCCAACATTTGACAATGTCACGAGGTGGCTACGCGAACTCAGAGACCATGCAGACTCAAATATTGTAATTATGATGGCCGGTAACAAATCTGACCTTAATCACCTGAGAGGTGTCCCAGGAGAAGATGCTCAACTCTTGGCTGAGAAGGAAGGTCTCTCGTTCTTAGAAACTTCAGCATTGGAGGCCCATAATGTTGAGAATGCATTTCAGACTATTTTGATGGATATTTACCACATAATAAGCAAGAAAGCATTAGCAGCACAGGAGGCAGCTTCGACCACTGGACTTCCTCAAGGAACTACCATCAATGTTGCAAATTTATCCGGTGACGTGAACAAGAAAACTGCTTGTTGCTCTAACTAAGAATATCTAACTATAAAAGGAAAAGGGGAAGTAGGCATATACAATTTTTTTTTTTTGTTTTTACAAAAAGGGGGCTACATTTTAGCTTATGTCATGTATTTACTTCTAGAGGCCAAAGACAAAGAGCAGGGCTGGTTTTAGTTTGACCATAGTAGAGGATGAACACGACACCCTTGGGCTGTTTAATCTTTTGCACAGGTACCTGGAAGTGTGGGAGGCTAATCAGGGTATCTCTCAGTATAGGCAAAGATTAGATGAAACAAGCATTGTAAGTATAGTTTCATTGTATTCTTAACTTTTCTTCTTGTATGTATTCTTTTTGATATTGTGAATCTTTGTACTTAATTGGTACTGGAATAAATTTTTCCATGTAATTAACTTTGTATATAGTTTGTGCTTTTTCTTTACCAAGAAAATAAAACTAAAAGACAGAGAATGAAACTTATTCAAATCACCCTGTAACATACATCCAAAGATAGGCTAAGGATTTGATAATTTAACAACTCAAATAGAAATGGTTATATGAAGGAGGCATTATCTGAGACAGCAGATGATGAAACTGCTTCAGAACTTTCCAGTTAATCCTGAATAACTTGAGGAATCCCATATGCTTAGTAGAACCAAGGCAAAAGTGTATTGTTAACATTACAATTGCAAATTCCATACATGTCTTGGTTCTTGTTCACGATCTACTCAAGCACTTTGAATATGTACCTCCCACGAAGACCTTCAAATCCTAGCTAGACGTCAATCATTCATATGCCCCAACAGAGAATCCACCACAAAGTTTCAGTTGACCAAAACAAATCAAGGCTTAACGTCAAAATCCTCTTTCCTTCTTATGTATCTAACCACTATAATCACAGTGTTACCCTTTAATTTTTAGGCCAGCTATGCTTAGAACAAGCACAAGAAGCTTCTTAATTAAGAATCAACAAAGAAAAGGTACAACTTTTAGTTCTCCACTGAGTGCCTGTGGAAGCTAAGAATATGAAGCTGCTCTGTGGTAGGATGTCAATTTAACACCATTGTTATACTATTTAATATGTAGGATTACTGTTTAAACTTTAATAAACAAATTAACAGTACATGGGAATCTATCGGTTTTAGCATTTTGAAAGTTGTATTCTTTCCGAAGCATCTGAAGCTGGAAGAACCAGGTCTCTGTTCAAACAGCATCTTAATTTATGTTTTTTGTTGAATTACTAAGGTTTTAAGCTTTTTCAAACATTCACTGGTAGCAAAAGTTTCCTAGTACCGTCTCCGAACAGAGATTAAGAATAGATTAGCTCTGTAAATAGTTAACAGTAACCCGTTTTCCTAAGTGCTGCTGCTTTTATTACTTGATGGAACAATATTCTTAGTCCCTTATCACATAAACTAGTTTATCTTTGGCTGCTTGAATATATTTGAATGGGAGTGGAGTAGGCAGAAATGTGAGTGGTTTTCTGGATTATGCTTAGATTTAATATAGTTACTGGTGCCTGTAACCAATAGTAGACTGCAACTAATTTGCTTCAATAAGAAACTAACAAATTGAGCACGTTTCTACCCCAGGATAGAATCCCCCAGCTATAAAATCAGTAAAATCAAAGCTCAACTTGATAGCAAAACTTTCATGTTCTAAATAGACCATATCTTTCCTTTCGTTTCATTACCAATACCAAAGATGAACCGGCAAGAAGTCGAAAAGAGATTAAAAAGATCAGGTGGAGAAACAGGAAGGGAGGAAGAGAACCTGGTTCATGATTCATCTATAGACTACAAAGGTAGAGTTCCTCTACGTGCTTCAACCGGCGTTTGGAAAGCTTCTCTATTTATCGTCAGTAAGTTGTACTGTTAGTGCTCATAGCTAACTAACTCTTAACTTTCATTACTCTTTCAACTTCGGATTATGTCATTGATTATCTTCTTATAATTAATCTCAGTTGTAATATTTTCCAGTGAAAATATAAGAAACCCTCTTGATGTGGTTTAAAACTCACTAGGCAAGTTACTTCTGAACCAGTCTGGTGCCATGTTTTTGGTTCTTTAACTAGGTAACTGAGATGTAAGATGTTATGTGTTAGCTTCTTGGCTTTTAGCAATTTAGACCAGCAAGTTCAATTCTGTTGGCAACTGAATGAAAAAAGCTAGCTAGCAACATATTTTGACAGCAATGTATCTATCTCTTCCCTGAAATAAAGGTAGCCTGCACAAATTAGTTGTGCCATTTTCTATCCCTGATTTGAGGTATTGGTTGTCTCCATGCATTAAGACTTACATCAATATCAATAGAGTTTATTTGTAAAAGTTGGTAGATATTCCATTAGAAGCTACAGATAACAACAAATCTGTTGAATTTGTACCTGAATCAGCTATTGAATTCAGTGAGAGGCTAAGTTACTTTGGAATAGCAACAAATCTCATCACATACCTCACCCAAGTGCTTCATCAAGACATCAAGACCGCAGCGAAAAATGTGAACTATTGGACAGGAGTGACGACAATCATGCCTTTAATCGGAGGGTTCTTAGCAGATGCCTACACTGGCCGATTCAACATGGTTATGTTTGCATCCCTCGTATATCTAATGGTAAATACTAGATATTCATACTACATAATGTCAAACTATAATGATGTACTGCTTTTGAATATTTCGTTAATGATCATCAGGGTCTGAGTCTGTTGACAATGTCACAATTCATCCCAAGTCTAAAGCCCTGCAAAACGGAGATATGTCGACAGCCTAGAAAGCTTCATGAAGCGTTGCTCTTTGTTGCCTTGTACTTCATCTCTGTTGGAACCGGAGGTCACAAGCCATGTCTTCAAAGCTTTGGAGCTGATCAATTCGACGATGATCACTTGGAAGAAAGAAAGAAGAAAATGTCTTTCTTCAACTGGTGGAACTTTGCACTTTGTTGTGGGCTGTTTCTTGGTGTAACTGTGATTGTTTATGTTCAGGACTCAGTGAGCTGGGGGGTAGCAGACCTTGTTCTCACAATCACCCTGGCTATTACAATAGTGACGTTTTATATGGGGAAATATTGTTACCGTTATAGAGTAGCACAAGGAAGCCCTTTGATACCCATGTTACAGGTCTTGGTTGCAGCCATTAGAAAAAGAAATTTACCCAATCCTCAAAACCCTGATCTGCTCTTTGAAGTTCCCAAGTCAGAGAAGTACTCCCATGGAAGGCTTCTACTTCACACAAATAGGCTCAGGTAAGCAGCTTATAAGCCCTTTTATACTTGAAATGTGCACATCAATACTAACAGGATGTCATCTGTAGGTTTCTAGACAAGGCTGCGATAATCGATCGCGAAGAGAGTGAGAACTACCAATCTTGTGAGCAAAAACACAACCCTTGGAGATTGGCGACATTGACAAGAGTGGAGGAATTGAAACTCATCTTGAACATGATCCCCATTTGGCTCACCTTGTTACCAAATACAGTGTGTTTGGCACAAGCATCGACCTTTTTCGTTAAACAAGCTGCTACAATGAACCGGAACATCAATAACAACTTCAAGATCCCACCGGCCTCCATTTTCTCTCTTGGAGCCATTGCAATGCTAGTCTCAGTCATGGTCTACGACAAAGTTCTTGTCCCAATGCTGCGTAAAGCCACCGGAAACGAAAGGGGTATGAACATCCTCCATAGGATCGGAGTCGGGATGATACTTGCGGTGATAGCAATGGCCGTGACGGCACTAGTTGAACGAAAAAGGCTACAATATGCTGATCCACAAGCTATGAGTGTGTTCTGGTTAGCTCCTCAGTACATAATTCTTGGTATAGGGGATGCATTTTCTCTGGTTGGTTTGCAAGAGTATTTTTATGACCAAGTTCCGGACTCAATGAGAAGCTTAGGGGTTGCATTGTACTTGAGTGTGATTGGGGTTGGGAGCTTCTTGAGCAGCTTTCTAATTAGTGTTTTGGATCATGTTACAGAGAAGTATGGGAGGAGTTGGTTTGGGAAGGACTTGAGTGGAAGCCGCTTGGACAATTTCTTCTGGCTATTGGCAGCCCTGAATGGGTTGAATTTATGTGTGTATGGGTACTTGGCTAGGGGTTATACCTACAAAAATGTGGACAGAAGAGTAGCTTTGGGTGATCACTCTGTGACGAATGCAAATGATCAATCTGTGGGTTAGTTTTTGTAAATTTGACATCATGTAATCTGGTAGTGATTCATTACTTGCTATTCACTGTCTTTATGTGCTGAAACCGTGAAACGTTTTCATTGTATCAACGATACGGTAAACTCTTAAAACATAGGTTTGAACTTAAGATCAGAAATATAGTACTCAAAACACTACCTAAATCTTTCTTATCATTTGTCACGTTCCTTAATGTCACACATATAATCAGCTCTAATATATGGTAAAAATCAAGATGAGTGTAAGAATTTCTGTACTACATTGATTATTTCTTTCTTGGAACCATATCTATATCTTTTGCTTACCAGTTACCACACTGCACCTCTGTGTCTGACTCATTTCCTGGTCAGGACATTTTCCTTCCCTTCATTAAACCTCTCTCTCTCTCACTCTCTCTCTCAAGATTCACACCTCATCCATGGCAGGCGAGGGTTTTGAGGCCTTCGACGTCCCCCAACAAAGCAGAAGAGACCACTTCCGAGTCATGAACCTCCTAACCAACCCACCACAGCCACAACTCTCACTCTTCACACCCTCCTCCACCATCCCAACCCACCAACCACCGCTTCCTCTACATTTCTCCGACCACGACCACCACCGCGTTTTTGAACGTGGTGAGTTCAGAAGCAGCCTTGTTCCCCTAGGCCCTTTCACAGGCTACGCTTCCATACTGAAACACTCCAGGTTTCTCAACCCTGCGCAGCAGCTCCTTCAAGACTCCTGCGGGTCGGATCGGTCCGATTCAAACCCTCCTCGTCTCCTTAACTACTTCAATGAAAGAGCAAGAGATCAGATTATTGGAGTCAGTGATCGGTTCGAGCTTCAGTTCAAGAATTCTAGTCTCACCATCATGCTCGACGAGGTACACGTTACACACCACACACTCGATCGCCTTTGTAAAATTGCATTAACTTCTCAGTTCTATATGCTAACATTGTTAATAAGTGAGATGGACTGTTACATTAACTTGTCTATCGAAAAGTTCATACAACGAGCTCTCGATCAATCTAGAGAATCCGAAGATTACTTGTTGCATATCGTTCTGGTTAAACATGCTACATGCTCAAGATGAATTTAATTCAAGAGTAGGATCATGGCTATAGTTTTTGAAATTATGATTTCAGTTTTACATTAGTGTACTATGGAGTATAATAGTAGTATAAGGTTTATCACTTTTATTTTGATTGATAGAAAATTTGATTGAGACTGGCAACGGGTCACAGTCACATCAATGATTGATTTGCTCAGAGGGTCATTGGCAAAAGATGTATTGTCTTGTCACACTGTCACAATTTAATTTCCAATATCCATCTGTTTTTATTCGGTTGGACTCAATTTAGCCTTGGGCCTAGAAAAAAAAACATAGTGGTGGCACATTGGGCCTGTATCCGATAAGCCCATTTATGACCCACATTTCATATTTGTGTATCAAACATTGTTAACCCCAGAAACTTGTTCTTAGGTCTACAAGAGGTATAAGCTATATTGCCAGCAGATGGAGTCAGTTGTTGCATCGTTTGAAACTATTGATGGTATTGGAAATGCAGCACCGTACATATCTTTTTCCATCAAGGCCGTTTTGAAGCACTTTGGTTTCTTGAAGAATGCCATTTTGGACATACTTCAATCAAAAGGCAAGAGTACTGTTGGTGACTTTAGCCTTGTTAAAGATGATATTAGGGGGGTTTCTAAAAGAGGCCTTTGTAGCCAAAACCCAAGTCATCAGAACCTGACCAGCAACCTTCATCTATCGGAATTTCGATCCCAAAGAGGACTTCCGGAAACTGCAGTGTCTGTGATGAGGACATGGCTCTTCGAACACTTCCTTCATCCGTGAGTGACTTCTCTATCGTTATAACTTAAGCAATGTGCTACTGCATTCATTCACAAACTTATTAATTTCTATCTTATATAACTCTCGGGGGTTTGTTCATTATCAGTTATCCTAGTGATTCTGAAAAGCAAATGCTAGCTCAACAAACAGGCTTATCAAGAACTCAGGTGAAGCTAGCTACTACACATTAGGGGTTAAAATCCAATTGACTTGTGATGCAATTAACCATGTAACACATGTTGGTATCAATCTTTGGCTATACGCAGGTTTCCAATTGGTTTATCAATTCAAGAGTTAGACTTTGGAAGCCAATGGTGGAAGAAATACACAGCCTGGAAACACAACAACCTCCGATGATTTCGAATTCAGACGTAACGAGAAGAAACACAAGAACGGCGCCATCTCTTGGCTCTTATTCTTTAGAGAACCCTCTCCATTTGGGGACTCTGCCTCAAACTAAACGCTCTAGAACCAACAAACATCTTGACATGTCTGAACAGAACGAAACACAAAGCAATGCAGCAGCTTATGAGAATATCACAAGGAATTATCTTCATATGAATAGCCATGAAGGTGAAGTTTCTTTAGCATTAAGCCTACATGCCAAAAAATGATCGAGAATGTTTCTGCTAGTGCTAGCTGGGATTTGCTTTTTCCTTGTGCTTCTTGGATACGTATTATGTATAAAGAGGGAGAAAGGTAAGGATCAGGATTAATGCTTTGATAAGTTTAGTGGTGCTAGCTAGTTTCACAAAGTGGAGAACCCATTATGTTTTTAATCATAATTTTGTTGTGCTACATTCCGAATACTTATCTGATATGTTCTGGAAAAATCGTCACAAGTCACAACCCATGATTTGGGTTAAAAAGCATCTTGTTCCACCGGACACCGGAAGATGAAGAGTAATATTCTATCGAGTGAAAGGGTACAAATAACCAGAACAAATATGATCCCAATAAATTGACCAAGGTTTCATGACTCATCAACTTCCTATCAAAAAAGAAGGTTTCATCAACTTGTTTCCTCACAAAAAGGTTTCAATAACTTGGGTTTATTCTATCATGGATCAAGCAACGTATATATTCTATCATTGTTTTCTTGCTTGCACTATATTTGACAACCAAACCTCATCCTGATTATTCCAAGATCAAGAAGATACTCATTACCAAAACCATGAAGATAATAGATGATCGATACTGTATGCTCATTAAAGGAACATTCTGGATTCTGGTTGGGACGGACCCGCGACTTCTCCCATCTTCTCTCCTAAACGCACCTTGAGTCTCAGACGCATCATCTTCTCATCTTAAAACTATGTCGTTTTGGTAGAAATAAATAATTTATTTATTTTTATTTAAAATATTAGAATGCACGGAAGACTTGGCATAATTTTCACCTTAAAGCTTTCAAGACATGAGGCTCCGACTAAACCCGCCTAAACCAGCCTAGCGGCCTCTAGACCCGCCTAAAAATGAGTGTGTACATACTACATACCACCCCTGCTCTCATTTCCTTCAAATTTACCGTCAATGTAAATCCAGTAAATGTGAAAAACATGGCTAGGTGGCTCCTAGGTTGGTGACATGGTCGGTGGTTGAAAAATGGAAGGGTTTAAATTCTTTTAGGATTCCAAGAATGCTACGTGGCAATGCGGGGCTGGAAATAACAATAAAACCGACCTAGTTTACACTGTACAGCAACGTTAACCCGCGCAGCTGTCCCCAACCAAATCGCACGCGCGAAGAATATGCGAAACCGAAACAAACAGATATTCCGCGAAACCTTCTCATCCCCTGCGCGCAGTCCCACCGTAACATCGTAAGTCCGCACCAAATTCATCAGCCACATACATTGAATCTCCTATTCATATCCTCCAACCGACCTAGTAACATCGGATCCAACGGCTCATAATTCTCGTTCCCGCAATAGTTGCGCCACCTGTCTCGTTTCACTGTAGGACTAAGCGTGGAGGAGTAAGCTCTCAAACGCCGTAAGTTGACGATAGACGCAAAACCCTACTTTTGAGTTTAGGTAACCCCAAAACGACGTCGTATTACTTTCTTCTCCCCGTTTCTGCGTTCAAATCAGGCAAAGTGAGAAGTACCGAATGAAGCTTCAGAGCTGAGCAAAGAGAGGAGCCGCTTTGGGATTTGTGATCGGAGTGCTAATTTCTGTTTGGGTTTTACTGCAATTGAGTATCTGTTAGAATTAGGGTTAGGGTTTCGAGTTTGCTTCGTGGGTGAGGTTTTGTATTGGGGATATCTAGGGCACAGCTGGGAATGCAGACGGAGGCGAGAGTTGGGGTGGTGGTGGACGGAGGAGCTCAGAGAGCTCTACACGCCGGCCATGGCGGCGTCGCCGCCGTCGCGCAGTCACTGCCTCAGCCGCAACCGAAGTCTCTGCAGCAGAAACACCAGTCTCAGATCGGAACGGTGTCGCAGCTTCTCGCCGGAGGTGTGGCCGGAGCTCTGGCGAAGACGTGTACTGCGCCTCTGGCTCGTCTTACTATTCTCTTTCAGGTTTGCCCTTTTGCTTTTTTCTATCTGATTCTTGGTTCTACAAGCTCAAGTTCTTATTAACTTTTTTGGGTAATTAGTGTTTTGGTTTGAATTTGGGTAAAAATGTGGTCTTTGAATTGTGTTGAAGTGTTTTTGTACATTTATTGGTTTAGTGAGTCTGGATTTTTTTGTTTTAAGGTGTGTTAGTAGAGCACCATGGTAGTGTTAAAGAGCGTAAACTGTTAAGCTGTAGTTCTTTGATGCTTATAGTTGCAGTGCTGGAGATGTGTATGTGATATGGCTCTTGTGGTGTTTAGTTCTATGTTGTGATGTAGTTTGGCTAGTGTGCAGTGATTCTAGCCACTGATCATTAAACTAGTTGGGTTTCGGGTACTGAAAATTGGGTGTGTCTGATTTGGTGAGAGCTGCTTTATTGAGAATTTTCCTATCTTTTCAGATACAAGGTATGCACTCGGATGTTGCGACCATGAGAAAAGCTAGCATATGGCGTGAAGCCTCAAGAATTGTTGGTGAAGAGGGATTTAGAGCTTTCTGGAAAGGAAATCTGGTTACGATTGCTCACCGTCTTCCATATTCTTCCGTCAATTTCTATTCGTATGAGCAGTATAAAAAGGTTTGTAAAAACGCTCTTGGTTTGTAAGTTGTTGATCATTATATTGTGGCGTTTAGTTCATTTGATTTTATTTGGTACAGATTCTACAGACAGTTCCAGGACTCAAAAACTCCAGAGATAATATGAGTACGGACATTTGTGTACATTTTGTGGGTGGAGGTTTGGCAGGAATAACAGCTGCCACAGCCACATATCCTTTGGATCTTGTAAGGACACGCCTTGCTGCTCAGGTAAGATCAGATGGTTGGGAGACGATCTTTGTTTTCTTTTACTAGAATTTTCTTGATTTGGCATCCTTGGGAATGCTATGCAGTTGCCTTTTGTTATTGGGCATTGCTGCATGTCTTATCAGTTTGTCCTTGGTATGTCTTTGAAAATAAGTCCATGAGTTTGTTAAAATCTATTTGAAAATTTCCTTTCTGGAGATAGATCTGAATCAATTACCCTACATTCAATTCAGTGAACCCTTGGGCATTTCTGTAGGTTTGATTGCCTCAAAGCTCTTACTATCTACTGCATATACTGAAAGTCATCTGAAATTGTTCTTGTCATGTCTACACAAGTTATTCTTTGAGTTTTTCTTTGTTAAAACCTACCCACAATTTACTATCTGTGGTAGAGTTTGGACCATACACATTTTATGTATTCTATTCAGTTTCAACATTTCAAACTGTTGGGGGTTATGGTATTGTGTTCTTGATTGCCATCATATTGATTGATTATTTTTGCCTGTATATATTGTTTGTGCTAATTAGTTTGTTCTCTGCAGACAAACGTAATGTACTACCAGGGCATTGGGCACGCGTTGCGAACTATTAGCAGGGATGAGGGTATCTTTGGTCTCTATAAAGGACTTGGAGCAACCCTCTTGGTATGCTCCTCTTATTATTATTATCAACTCATTTTGCTTAAAATTTCTTTGTGGTGTGCTGCTGACTCCTGGATTATATATAATGCAGGGTGTCGGGCCCAGTATAGCTATCAGTTTTACAGTATATGAGACATTAAGATCTTATTGGCAGGCCCAGAGGTGATTACCTTTTCTTTGGACTCCGCAAATTTAGGGTCTTGATGCCCTTCATTTTTTGTTCTATGCATCTTATTTTCAGGCTTAACACGCTAATATTGATTTCATGTGTTTAATCAGGCCTGATGATTCTACTGTGCTGGTTAGTCTTGCTTGTGGGAGCCTTTCAGGAATCGCTTCATCAACAGGTGAGTGATCCTAGACTTTCTATTTGGAATCTCCTGAGTTTTAAGATGGCCTATATTTCTTTTAATGTGTACTGGGGGTGGTGGTTGTGCTTGATGGTTTCATTGATATGTGCTGAGAAGTGAGAAGTCAAAGTTTGAAGTTTTCAAACTTGTCAGTTTCTTGATATTTGGTCTGCTAGTTGCAATGGTGGTTTTAAACTTTTATTATCATTTTATCTTCTACACTTAGGTAACCCATGTCGGGTAGAAAAGTGTATTCTTTGACAATTTTTGTTCCTGTGATGTTTTCTGTATTCGTCCCCAACTAACCAACAGAGTGACTGGTGGTGGGCAAGAGGGGAATACAAACTCTTTACTTCTTTTTGTTATTGCTGAAAACCCCAACCTCAATTATTGCATTTAACTTGATTAAAACAATGCTATTACAGTTAACAACATGGTTCAATTAATTTCTTTGTTAAATTGGAAACACCAACATTATAAAAGACGTTGATGTATACAGCTGTTTACTATGCTTTTGATGCAGAGAAAACAGGTTGTGGTGCAGGCTCTGCACCAAGTCTTTAACCAGACTGAACCCTAGAGTCAGTGACAAGAATGGAGTGGTTTTTAATCTGGCATTTGGGACTTGTAGTAAGGAAGCTGACAAGAAATTGTTTCTCCTTTTGTCATTCATCAAACTTAAATTCCTTAATAATAAAGATCTTATTTTGACTAACTTCATTCAGCATTTCTTCGGTGACTTGTCTCCCAAAGATTTGCAGTCAGTTCTATTATAGGGTGGCACTACAGGTGAACCTTTGTTCTCAGTTATCAAATGTGAGAGGTTTCCTCTTTGAGGTATGCTTCTCACTTAGGCTTCCTTTTCCAATGTCTTCATGGGTATTGGAATCCGTCAAGCCTCACTGATACAAATGGGAGTACTATGTTTATCAATTTGCATCAACTATGGAAAGAATAATTTCTCTTATTCTATATTTAAAAAATGACTTTATTAGGGTATTGGATAACATTTCTATTCCTTTAGAGACTGGATGACCTAGGTACTATTTCTATAGTACAAGCAGCCTATGAGTGTTCATTTTACTCGTTTGGTGATGTCTTATAGAAAAATTATAATATGATCGGGCAGTTATGGAGACCTTATTAGTGCTTCCATGCCGTCAATTTTTTAACAAAGTTTGGTTGCAGTGGTGTTTATTCAATAATTTTTTAGTTGAATGTGAAAAATTCTGAACAATATGCTTGCAAGAGTGTTTATTGTTAACATATTTTACATCTTTGTAGTCTGAAGTTTTTCGTCTTGATTGTCCTTTAATTCTTTGCTTGTTATGGATTGGTTCTTTGGTCTGCATTTTCACAATAGCTTCGTTCTGTTTTTTGGTTGATGATGTCTGACCTTGTAGAGTTCAGTTAGTGTCATAGATTATTATCAAGTGTTCTGCAATAATTGTGTTCCCTCCTCAAATTCTTTCTCACTATTATGCAGCGACATTTCCATTGGATCTTGTGAGGCGACGCAAACAGTTGGAAGGTGCCGGTGGCCGAGCGCGTGTCTACACAACAGGTCTTTTTGGTACATTTAAGCACATATTCAGGACAGAAGGCTTGCGCGGCTTATATAGAGGAATTCTACCGGAATACTACAAAGTGGTACCTGGGGTAGGCATTTGTTTTATGACATACGAGACACTGAAGATGCTTCTTGCAGATGTTTAGTGCTACTATATAGTAGGTGCACATCTACTCACGCAAGATACTAAAAAGGAGGATGTGATTTGAAACTGTTATAACTAATCTCATAGTAGATTTTGTGATTGCTGCTGTGAAATGCTAAGACTTGCATTTTTCCATGTATAGATTTAGGATCCTATATTACGTTTAGAAATGTAAGCAACTTGTTTCTCATAGTTCTAAAAAGAATATCTATGTCTTTGTTTTGCTGGGCGGCAATTCATGCATCAGTTATGACTAATGTATTCTTCCATTTTTTTTTATAAGGAAAAGAGAAGTCTAAATAGTTACCACTTTGCCTTGCACAAGATTAGTTTTTGTTTTGGTACGAGTCAGAGAGTCCATGTTCAAGCATTATATGGAATATTTGAGCACATACCATGTTTGATAAACAATGACATTATTTAACGGGATTCCTTTTCCCAATATAGGAAGGAAGCAAAACAATAACAAAATTACTCATCTGGAAGAGAAAGAAACAATGCTATGCATTGTCACTGGTAAGAGCTTTGATGAGCTGAATCCTTTGGGGTTGGTGAAATAATTTATGTTGAAGGAGACAGAAATAGGGATCACATTGTTTTCGTATAATCGTATTACAACGGGAAACTTCCAGTGAAACGAATGTGGTCTAGAGTACGACGTAAACCATACTTATTGACAGCTGCATTAGCTGCTCTAAACCCTCCTCCATATGCTGGGGAAGAATCATTGGCTATTTGATGCATGAAAAATTCACCAAGCTTCTGTTCCACATTCGACTTTCCTCCCTTCTTCGATGAGGATGAGGAAGTGGAAGAAGAAGCTGCTGCTGTAGACGTGGATGGCATGTTTTTGAATCCTGGCATTACTTCTGTTTCAAGCCACATGTATGAAAGCATTTGACAGATACCTTCCTCTACTTCAGGATTAAGATTGCGGTAGCCTGCACAGTTGGTTTGTCCGATAAATGAGTTTCCAATGAGAATGTGAAGGTTCATTTGAGAGAGCTTCAGATATACAAACTTACCTTTCAGACGTAACCAGCCATGCATCAACTCATGAGCAAGAATAGCACCTGTTAGTAATCTGCATTTCCGGAAAGGACACTAGAATGGTAAGATGAATTTTGCAGAGAATTGAGTTTGATACGGAGATATTTCACAAGCTTCACATTACCTTGGGAGACTATAGAGAACAAGAATGGCAGTAACTTCACATCTTCGAGTCAACTTTTGAGGCTGTGTTCTCATTCCTATAAGTTGATGGCCTCCAATTCTCGGCCGTTTGAGAATCTGAATAGAGAAACAGCTTTGGTAAGACTCAGCTTATGATTCATTATCGAAGAAGAAAAGTAAAAGTTATCAAAGTAGTGATATGATTCATACACTGGTGACTGTCTGCTCTTCTGAAAGGCATAAGCCTCTTGTCTCTGGCATGTGATGGAGGCCCTGCAAAGAACCCCAGTTTCAGATTATAGACTTCCGAAATAGTCTATAACTTAGAGAACAGTGCAGGATATCAATTCTTACATTCTTCTCCCCAACAATAGCTTCATTAAGCGCTTGTCTTTCGACCAGAAGCATGGGAATTTGTTGATCTAGTCTCATATTCATTCCTTCATAATAATCTCTGATGGCATGATACAATGGCTGACAGTCACCAGTGTCCATGATAGCAGATTCCATACATTCAAAGCATAGACTCCTTCCATCTCCCACTGAAATATATCTTGCATCCCAAGACTAAAAGAAAGCGAAAAGAACTCAGACAATGTGATCAGTGATTTCCATTTTCAACAAATATTATGGAGGACAGTATATTTTTATGAGAATTTATCACACTGCAGGCTTAGATGAGTACCTCTAAGCGTTCACAACTACAACAACGAGCTGTGTTATCATGTTCATGTGATGGACAGTATTTTTGTGACCAAAATGGATGGCATCTATACTCGATCAAACCAGCTCGATTAGTTGGAATCTGAAATGATTCAAATGAAAATTTATCAATGTTGATTCATATCAGCCTTTGTTACCAAATCCCAGGATTAAATGATAAGGTTTAGATGAGTTATAAGCCAGAATAGACTTTTCTTACAAATTGATGACAAACTTCACATTTAGGATGGGCCAGCTCCTTGAAACAGGACTTATGGTATGGATCCCTCCCTGACAGACAGAACTTCAATCAAGAGAAAACACAGGTAAGAACTAGTTGAAAGAAAATACACTTAATATATGAGTCCAAGAGAGACAATCTTATACAAAATATACCTCATTCTCAACAATTGGATGATGACAAGAGCGACAACAGAAGCACTGAGGATGGAAAAATGTCCCCATGCAGCCCAAATAATTACCGTAACGTATATCTTGTTTACAACCACCACAGAATCTGCACATTACAGGCAGAAAGGACAGGATCAGCAACATTTTTTCAAGATAGGAAGTTATGATTGTAACTATACTTGAATTTGATTTTGTTTTCTTCTAGAATTGTACAGGATTGACAATATGAGAGAATAAGGGGGCTACAACTTTAGTAGGTGGTCACAAACTCAAGAAATTTTGTAAGCAGTTGCAGCAACTTTCAAGCTTCATAACACATTGAATCAAATATTGGTCCTTAGCTACACAGAATTACAAGTACAACAAAAATTCTTACCTAGTTCCATACGGATAATACTGAGGAACTGGAGGGGCGTATGGAGGGTATATAGGTGGATTTAGACTATCAAGTGACCTAGCAAGCTCGTTATCCTTCTCCTGCAATCTATATCCTGGAAATCAGAAGTAAAAATTTACTCTGCAAGAATTGATAATTTTAAACCACACAAACATATGCCGAATAGTAAAAAGAGTTGAGTGAGATCCTGAAGACGAAAATCCTACCATGGCCACTTGGTCTCTTAGAATCTTCAGCCAGAGAGAGCGCGATTGCATGGTCTAATTCCTCTTTCTCTTTCTGTGTTCTAGACCGCTCATCCTGTTGCAAACGAGAGAATCTATATCAGAAAAGCTCAAATATTTAGTACCTTTTGGCTAAACACACTCAATTCAATAGTGGTTACCACTGTCTGGCAGACATACATGTTACAGTGGTACTTGGGAAATGAAAGAGTTTTATAGTTGTTACAGACTTCTGGAAAATTCTATTAATAACATACACCCAAAGCATATAAAGGAACCAAGCATTGGTTCTGAACATCAATTTTCAGGTTCTGTTGGCCTACTACTACTCTACTAGTCAGGTCTTAATTCAGAATCTGATGCAAAAGTTACACAATGAGCAAATTTTGATATGAAAATTTCTGAACGATTGAGCAATATACTGCAAGCTAATGCTTAATGGTATCAGTATTACCCTACATTGCAGTAAATTGCATAATGATGATGCAGAGATAATTCTACCAAACTCCATTTCTTTGCAACCTCAAAACAATCCTTACTTGACTAAAACGTTTCAGATTAATTCTGTTGTATTGTAACTAATATCCAATATCAAAGCTTGATATTGATCAACAACACAGCCAGAAAGAAGCAAGAAATAACAGAAAAGACAGAGGAGGTTGTTCTAACCATGGAGCGAAAAGGCGCACGCCACACCATGTTTTCGTCACCAATAAGCTGTGGGTTGCGATTCCCAGCAGCTCCTCCTCGACCGTTGCCGCTCCTGAAAAGTTTACTCAGCCATTTCATAAAGCGTGACTTCCTCTCTGCGTATGAAGAAACAAACTCCCCTGCTTACCAAAAACATTTCAACCACATCTCCCAACTAATTTTAATTCAAAAACCGATGAACTAGATAGCCTTGAACTCTTGATATGAGGAAAAATATAGATGTTATACCATAAACACAAGGGTGAGAGAGCTGGTTGACACCTGAGGGAGCCATGAAAGACTGAAACGAAGCTCCTATGTATAGGTCTAGGGGCTTCGCCGGAATCGCCAAGGGAGCTTGAAAATGACGGACACCACAAACACAGAGACAGAGAGAGGAATTATGTGACGGACGGCTTGAAAGAAAAGGTGAAGAAGAACCAGGCAACAGGCATCGTCCAAATTAAAAAGGAGAGAGAAAATGGAATCTCTGAGATAGAAAGAAAGTGATTTTTCGCGATAGATTCTTCGCTTCGACACCAAAGCAATCCGAAAAAATTAAAAACTAAAGTGAATCGATCAGCGACACATTGTCGATTTATAGAATCGAACTTGTGTGCGGCCACGGGGATATGGAGCGAGGAATCTGGTGAAACGGAGAACACTAAAGTTGCGGTGGAGGACAGCGCGAGGAATCGGAAAACCAAGAAAGGTGCGCTGTGTGTGGATTAGAGTTGGAGATGGACGAAGGAATGTTCTTTCTTTGCTTTTCTTGCTTAGCTTTGCTTTCTGGTTTTTGAATTTTTTATTTCTGTAACGAATTTCTGAATTTCCCGCGGGTTAAAGGTTAAAAACAGGGACTGTATATTCGGTTAATTTACGGGAATGCCATTGCGCTTTTGAGCTTTTGCATGCAGTGTCAACTAGGGTTAGGGGGGTGTTTGGAGGTCTGGAAAGTGCGGCCGTTATCCAATGAAGGACGTCTTCGCTTTATACCCGCCAAAAGGGATCAGTGCCAAACACAGCTTTATATCAGCATCACACTGAAAAGCCTAAATATAATGGTGGTCCACTAAATATAACATGTTTTTATTTCTTCCTTTTTTGGGGTGTCAATATGATTGCTTTGGAACTAGATACTTGATTTAAACTAGCAATTCAGTAGCCAATTTGTCCGATGCATTCTCTCGAATCCTCGTATGTATGATGAATAGAAATTCTCGATATTTTTGTTTCACTTGTTTCATTTCTTGTTTAAGTTTCATAGTTAGCAAACTTATTTCGTCATGTTAAATGAGTGAAAACAACCCGTTACAGGTCATGTTTTGTTAACATGTATCTTGTAATTGTTTGTTTTGTTAATCATAAATGATTTTTGTATTGCATGTTAGTACTTGAACGGTTCTGATTATGAAATCAAACGCAAATATAAGCAACTTTGTAAAAAGAAAAAAAAAGTAGCGAACCAAACAATCATTTTCGATAATGTTAAAGTATGTCACTCTAACATCTTCTACGCACAAAATTGGCTTAACTTTATAGGCCATAGGCTCATAGCTGAGTCTTAATCAGATAACATGTAGAAAACTCTTCCTATGCCTAACAAACATCAGGTTCTTTTCTCAATTTTCAGTTCTCACTTCTCACACTGCCAACAAATAATCGTAGCTATCTATTTTGGTCAAGAACAATCAAGCCTATCCATGAAGCTATATATGCTTAAAAACTGTCCTGCATGATTTCATAAAGTTACATAGTCATCCCACTTTACCCAGAAATTTGATGCCAAAAGATGACTTTGGTATGGTAACTAAGACGTTGAGATTATTCACAATGTTCTATTGCTTTCAAGAAAGACAAAGTTCCTTGAGTGGCCAATACTATTTCTAAAACTCAAGAGATTCTTCTGGCCTAGAAAATGTCTATTCGTACCTGTTTTGATAAGGCAACAGAGTGACCGATGCCTTTATGTAGTTGGCTGCAACGGGAAATCTGATTAGGGAACTGTCCTATAATATTCCCAAGATTTAAAGGACACTGTATATCAATTAAAGACTAACTGCAGGATAAAAGGGAGCCTTTGTTAGCCACTAATATGCTTCTTTTTACTTATTTATCCATGATATTTGTTAAGAGTAGGCTTGAACCTTTTCCTTTTGAAGGAAAAAGTGTTCATGTGTCCTGTTCAAACACATGGCTTAAGGTTCCCCAACCCCTCTAAATCTTGTTGCAGAGAGTTTAGATTCTTTTGCACATTTGCAGACAGTTCTAGCTATTTGAAGCATTTTGCTACACACATGGTTTTAGCCTCTCTGCGTTTTTTTTCCGGCATTCTAACAAACATTTTCGCCCCAGATTGAGTTAAGTTCTTTAACAGATTACAGTAGGGGAGTTTGCATAGATATTGAACATCTGGAATATATGTGCCTTGTAATGTCAATGCCCTTTTGAAATGATATCATCTACACCGTAGATGGTGGATGTTCTGAAAGTGGAAAGTTACCATAAGCAAAGTGAACATCGATCAGCCTACAAATTAACAACTGAATGTCTCAGTCTGACGACTAAATCTGCTTAAGGGAATATAATCTAAAGCCTGTAGCTAGGCTGTTGATGCGAGCGTGACGTGAGCTATATCGACAGCCATCTGACTTCGAAGCCTTACTAGGTTGCTTTCTTCTTTATTAGCAGCCAGATCATTTGCTACGGCGGTCCTGTGCATACATTTCTTTCATATACTTATTCTGAGCTTGAGATCTTTCATTATATTCTAACGTCCACCTTTGGTGTGTGTTAGGAGGAGTTGTGAATAAGAAGCATGCAGTTGAGGATGTAGAGGAGATGCTAAGATTCTGGTATAGGCCGGCCATTACCTCTGACTCAAGCCACATGATGACACCGATCTCTATACAAAGCTTTGAAGCAGATCAAGATGCCTTTCCTTTTAAGTAAGATAATCTAGAGTATGGTACATAATCAAGAGAGGGAATCCATTTGATTTAGGAACATGATCTGAGTAACTCACTCTATTTTCTGTTATCTTTTCTGTTTATGCATATCTCTAATTTTCTAAATGGGCATCACACAGGTCTAAATTAAGAATTACAATCCAATTATGATGTCACTCGCTGTGTTGGAGCCAACATAAAGGCCCACATTTTAGTTTTTTCAATTATAAAAAAGGCAAAACTGACATTTAATTTAATAATTCTTTTTTCAAAAAAAAAACTTAATTCTTTCTCTCTTCCTCACTTCCCAACCATCGTGAACCCCTTTTTAATTTTCAGCCACCACGTTCTCTCTCTCTTTCTCCTCTCTCTCCTTCCATGGTCGCGACCGGAATCTCACTAAGCTAACCAATGTCTTTCGCTCTCTCCGTCCAGAAATTTTCAGAATAGAAAAGTCCCAAAACGCGAAGAACCCTAAACCCGAATAGAAAACTCTCATAATTCTCATCACCGAAATCCCCCCGTCACCGAGAAGCCCCAAAATGAAGAAGACGGTGGAAGGTGACGATGCCGCTAATTGGGTTGTCAAGGGTAGTTTGGACATTTTTTCAAATTGATAGTCAAAGTCTGAAATGCGAGCCATCATGTCGGGACCAGCTTAGCACATGACATCACATTTTGAGTCCGATTCAAATTTTGGAGTTGACTGATGTTATTTAAAAGATTAGGGATGAATCTAATTAAAAAAAAGGATCATGGATCAAACTGATTTTATGTTTAAAGTATGAGGGGGTAAAGTGAATTTAATCCTTAAAATAATACTTTTCACCCTTGGATGTAAATTTAACAGTGGTTGACCATGATTTCCTTGGTCAATAACCGATCAGATGAACACTACTGCACAGTGACACTTTTCACATTGAATTTTACTCCCGCAAATGAAGCAGACATATTGACTCAAGAATATATAATGGTTATATAGGATATATATATATATATATATATATATATATATATATAAATTGAGAAATGAGAAGAATATTAGAATATATAATGGTTATAGGATTTGGGTTGGTTTCAAACTATGAGAACATAGTGCACTTCCCATATGGAGCGAAATCAGCGAAACATAAGGATGAAAAGTCATAAACGTATCTGTAAATATATTGAAAACGTGCGGGCAATAATGGCTTTTCATCGTGTTTAACACTACTGTAAACATAAGGATGAAAAGTCAATCTTGCCCCTACGTATCAAATGTATTTACTAATACGTTTCAAATGTATTTACTAATACGTTTCCGCATATTTCCAACCGTATCCGCATGTTTCTGGCAGTATCTTAGGTAGCCGGCGCCTTCTAGATTAGGAATACGATCTTAGAAACGCCGGAAACGTGTCAGAAACAGCCGGAAACGTATCCGTAAATATACCGGATACGTGAGGATAATAATGACTTTTCATCGTGTTTAGCATGTTTAGCAAAAAAGTATCCCTATACACACGCATGCAAAGTCATTATCGCCCCCTGTTAATGGATGAAGAACAAGTTCATATTTTACACAAGTTGAGTAATTTTTAGTTTGGGAAATGTGAAAAAAAAGAAAAAGGAGAAGGCTTGATTCAGGTTCAGTATTGATGATCGTATTGAAGGCCAGTACACCCAAAGGTGGAGCTGTTAGTGAAGCTAAGCATGTATTGATGTGGTAAAACCGTAAAAGCTCTGTTTTCTGTGGCTGTTGTTTCACCGTTAAGATTGAACGCGTATGGTAGGGCCGACGACGACTATCGTCTCGGTGACTCAGTTTCATTCTCATTCTCATTCTCAGTAGTTGATTGTTCTCATAAAAAAAACAAAACCTTTACTGAAATGCATAATTGAGTATTTGACGGAAAAGAAGAAGAGGCGAATCTGAATCCAATCTGATCGCTTTCTGCAGGATCCCTCGTTAATCGGTAAGTTTCTATATTGATTGATCATGTTTCCCTAGTTTTCTTCTTTTCATAATCAGCTCTTTGTTCATTCATATAAATTTCGTACAACTGCTAGAAATGTTCTTTGCTACTTCAACTCGTCCTGATTTGTATTGACAATTTACGTCGCCTAATCCCCAGTTTGCCCAATTTAAAAAACATGAATTCGAAGTTCTTAATCAAATTCATTGTTTGGTGATACACACATAGGAGTAGACGCTGCGCAGCATACAGATTTTCTGATAATTCATACAAGCTGAAGAAGATTAGTTGGCTTCTTATAAGTTGTATGTTTAGTACGAAAACAACACTGATTAGTGATCACTGCAGTTGGTTTTAATGGTTGCTAGCTAATACAGTTGCTTAGCAGATCAAGGACAACATGAGTGGCGGGGTTCGCACAAGTGTGAAGGGTTTCCTAATCAATGCAAATAGCAATCGGAGAAGTACTGAAATCGAAGCTGCGGATGAGAAACAGAAACCACAAGATGTATCTGAACCTTTGAGGCAAACAGACACAGAGACTGCTGGTCATCATGCGGAGGAAAACCATAATGAGAGACAACTTCCATCCAATTTGACTAGAGGAAACTCTTGCATTGCTGAAGAGCCTGATGATGATGATGATGATGATGATGATGATCCATTGCCTTCTGTAAAGGACCTCCAGCTTGAAGGTGACCCATTAGTGGGACAAGAAATTACAGTATGTGGACACTGCATTAATGGAACAACTGAATGCCTCTTTCAGTGGCTACGCCATCATCAAGATGGATCTGTTAGTAACATTGATGGAGCGATGCGTCCGCAACATCTTGTTACTGCTGATGATATTGGTGCATGCCTTGCAGTTGAAGTTGTGCCTCTAGATGTCAGGAATAGAAAAGGAAAGCTACAAAAGCTCTTCGCCAATGACCACAAAAATATAAGCTGTGATCCAAAAATGCAAAGCCTGGTAGACAAGATTTTTAACATGGGTCATGGATCATGTAGAGTATTTCTGTCAGGATATATGGGTGTCTGGGAACCAGGGACACTGACTATTAGGAGGACGGGTTATAGTCTAAAGTATACAAAGCTGTTGGAAGGTAGTGTTGTAGTTGAAGATCATAAGTTTACCCCAAACACAGTTGTTTCAATTCCTTACGGAAGTCCTGCAGAATTCATCATAACTGATTCTGATAGCGGTGGTGCTGATCATTGTTTAAAAATCGATTATGGTCTGAGGGATACAGTTGTGCTGATATTGCGATTATTTATCCGAGCCAGGGAAGAGGAGGTGTCAAGCAAAAGGAGAAAACAGGTTTTATCTTTTACCATGCATGTATTTCTCTTCTTGTGTTATTTGTTCAGGGGGCTGGGGATCTCCATTAGAAGTTCGAGAAGGCAACAGAGTGATCACGCAGTAGGTCTTGTATAAGCAAGTCTTATAGCATTCCTAGAATCCTAGATATGTTGTAGTACCATTTCTCAAATCAGGTTATTGTTTGTTGATGTTATTGAGTAACAGTAGGCTTAAACCTTCTCCTTTTAAAGTATAAACCTTTCATCTATTCTGTTTGTCCAGACTATTCTAAATAATTTCAGATAATGTGCTTATATAATCATGTTAAATCGATTTTTCGACACAATCCCGATTCCCAAACATAACATGACATCTTTCAGTAGAATATCCTTTCTCTGTTGGAGAATACGTGAAGGTGAGCTTCACTTTCACAGTGGACAGAGATTAGGAACTAATATAACCAAGTACATGAGCATGTCTGCAACTACATATGGGATCGGCAGCTGCCTGTGATGGTAGCAATTCTTGCTTCCCAATGTTAAGCTCCACTGAAAAAATTAATTTCAGCAGGGAGTGATTTCCTGCATGTATCAGGGCTAGGGAGAATCAGGAGCTGTTCATGAAGGATTAATTTGGAATGAAGTTCATCCGCTTCAAAGTGGGATGGGGCAAGATTTTCTTAACATCCTCAGTTCCATTTTCAGGCAACATCCATGGGCAATACTCTGACCTGTTGAGGGCTCTTTTATCATGGTGGTTCCACTCCAAGTGGCAAATGATCTTTTAGACTTTAGTAACAGAGGATTGAGGATAACAAAGAATGAACAACAACTTATTGTACTAGAACACTTCTTCGAATTTAACACATTGATCTTCTAAAATATTGTGCAATTCAGATTCTAAATTTTCAAAATTGATCAAACTTATTCTCAAATATAACGTAATCGAAACATGACACAACATTCATCTATATCACGTACCAACATGACCCCAGATACGTACACTCAAATCTCTCTACCAACTATACGTCGACTCTCCCCTGACCATCTCTCTTGGCCATGTGACATTATAACCCAACCCTTAACTACATCACCTCAGCCCTCTTAACTTCACCGGACAACCCTAAAATCATCTGAACGACGCCGTTTCACCGTCACATTATTTCCCAACATACGTATAGGCACCTCCGTCACATAGGAGTTGCAGCCGTCTCCCTCTTCCAATGTTTTGACCCTTTCCTAGTTTCCTCCATCCAAAAAAAAAAAATAAAAAAAATCCCCCTTTCCTTATTCAAATCCCCCCTCTTTTCTTTTAATTTTCCAATAAAAATAAAAAATACATTAAAATAAATATAAAATAGGAAAAAATAGACCCCACCAACACCAAAAAGCCTCAAGGCCCAAAAAGGAGCCTCCACAAAACAGCTAATGTAGTCAAAAAAAAAAAAAAAAACCCAATTCCGTCAGAGACCCTTTCTTCTTCTTCTTTTCCCCTCTCTGGTTTTCTAGGGTTTTCTTCCTTCAATCGGAGCCGTCCGGCGAGGAGGGATCTGAGAATCGAATCATCGAATGGCGGCGCAGGGGCAGGGAGCTATGGACCCTGCCGTGCTCGATGACATAATCCGGCGGCTCACGGAGGTCCGATTGGCTAGGCCGGGGAAGCAGGTCCAGCTCTCCGAGTCCGAGATCAAACAGCTCTGTGTTGCTTCCAGAGAAATCTTTCTTCAGCAGCCTAATTTGCTCGAGCTTGAAGCTCCTATCAAAATTTGCGGTACGTCGAACTCGGATTACATTGATTGAGCTCTATATGTGTTTGTAGTTTTATTTTGTTTATGATTTTTTGAAGAATTGCGTTGATTTTTTTCACTCTTCTGTGGCTTTGATTGTGATTTTGTGAGTTTGTTTTTGGTTGGGTTGTGATGGAATGAGCTTGTGGTATGTAGTTGAATGAAGACTCGTATGTATTTGATTTTTGTTTCAAAGTTTTGAATTTGAATGAAGAACAGAAGAGATTAGAGAAGCGACGATTTGTCGCAAGCTGCATTTAGTAATGAGATGTTTGTTTTGGTTGTTTAGTTGGTCTTTGGTTGTGATTGTTTTTGTTTTTGGTAAAGATTTCTGCTTTAGTCCAATTTTTATTCATCGATACTGTGTGTTAGTTGTGTGATGTGTTTGTGCGGGTTTAAATGATTGTGGATAGTTGATGTTGCTGTCTGTTACTTTGAGGTCATGTATGCGATTGTTGTTCTGTTGGAGTGCTAGTTTGCTTTCATTTGTTTTTGTTGTGAACAAAAGGATGTTTGATTCGTGCTCTATGTTTGATTGCTAAATGAGTGCACACAGAAGTAACCAGCTTGAGATTTAAAATGTTGGCCACCGTGTTTGTTCCCAATTTTTTTCATTTGCGCGTGGTTGAATTTAATGGTGGTTTTCTAATGCCCTGGGGGAAAATCAATTTTTTATTTTTTTAATCGGACAGTGTTGAGAATGAAAAAATAGAACTTGGAAGGTTGAATGTGGGGAAGTTTATATGTTCTCGTTTTTTTTTTTGGGGGAATGGCTGATGGCCAGGAGATTAGGGGCTTGCAGTTTAAAGTTTAAACCTTAACGTATTGTCATTTGAGTTCCTTAAAGTTTAAACCTTAAGGATTATTCAATGCTCACACACATAAAAACCTCTGCAGCTGTTTTAGTAATCTTATATGTATACACTATATTCTGACATGTATGCTCTTCTTTATTTCAGGTGACATTCATGGGCAATATAGTGACCTACTAAGGCTCTTTGAATATGGGGGCTTTCCTCCTAGTGCAAATTATCTGTTTTTAGGTGACTATGTGGATCGTGGCAAGCAGAGTTTAGAAACAATATGCCTCCTGCTTGCATATAAAATCAAATTTCCGGAGAACTTTTTTCTTCTTAGAGGGAATCACGAATGTGCTTCTATTAATCGTATATATGGTTTCTATGATGAGTGCAAGCGCCGGTTTAATGTCAGACTTTGGAAATCCTTTACCGACAGCTTTAACTGCCTTCCTGTTGCAGCTCTTATAGATGACAAAATATTATGTATGCATGGTGGTCTTTCCCCTGATCTGACAAATTTGGATCAGATCAGGAATTTACCTCGTCCAACTGCTATCCCTGATACTGGCTTGCTATGCGATTTGCTCTGGTCAGATCCTGGTAGAGATGTTAAGGGATGGGGAATGAATGATAGAGGAGTCTCCTATACATTTGGCCCTGATAAGGTGGCAGAATTTTTAATGAAGCATGACTTGGACCTTGTTTGTCGTGCTCATCAGGTTTTTGACTTTCCTTTTCTTCATTTGCAGCTTTTCAATATGTTCACTCATGCTACCCATGTTAGACACTGAACAATTATTTTGGTTCAGGTTGTGGAGGATGGTTATGAATTCTTTGCCGACAGACAACTTGTTACAATTTTCTCTGCCCCCAACTACTGTGGTGAATTTGACAATGCTGGTGCCATGATGAGTGTAGATGAGAACTTAATGTGCTCCTTCCAGATTCTTAAGCCAGCAGAGAAAAAAACAAAGTTCATGATGTCAACAAAAATGTGATGATTGCAATATCACTGCTCCAGTCTTTATCCAGGTCAGCTTACTATTGTTGCAGTTTGTTCCCTTTTGGCATTCATCATGTTCATATATTTCTCATGTTCAAGCCCATGGGTTTACTAGCCGTGTATCCATGTATACATGTTTCATGCTTGTGTCATACTGTCTATGTTATTGTGTAGTACTGTAGTTCTTTCCATTTTGTACATGTGGTACGATGCATGTGCATCTATATGGCTAACTATACATTAATGCTATTACAGAATACTTTTCTTCTGTGATCCTTTGTATCCTTGAAGTAAGGCTGTGGAGGGTCTTTATATAAAAAGTTTATTTGATTTCCTATACTGTCTTCTACAGTTTCCTCTGTAGTTTCTTTATTTTCTTTCAAGGCTTTTTTAACAACATTTTAGATAACTTTTGGTCCAAAAATAAGACCTTTAATACACTTGTGAATTTTTGGGTATGTAATTATTCTATGAAGTATGAATTGTTTGAAATTTACTTTAAAAATTACATATACTCAGCTCTAATGTCATAATCTTCCTGTGAATTTGAAAGTTACTTGATTTGTTATGAGTGGATTGGATACTACATTTACCTTTGGAAGAAAGGGGAATCACTATCCTTTACTCCTTTCAATAGTTTAAAGATGTGTTCATGCTGTGAAAGAAAAAGATAGATACAGATGTCTCTACACTGGTATCTGGAATTATTTTGTTCGGTATTCTTTTTGTTTCTGTAGAACCCATGTTAATATGTCATCATAGCTTGTCAGTTCATGCTACGCTGTTAAATAACCTTACTGTTGCTTGTAAATTTTGGCATGAACATATTGCCTCCGTCTTATTTTGAATAAAAGGAGCTAATGTTTTAATTTTCTGGTAATAATACCTTCATTTCCTTTTTACTTGTAAATTTGGTTAAAGATATCCATAATCAGCTGGCATGGTTACTATTTATGAGTTATGAGTAGTTGATGAGTGTAAGGATAATTTGTTACACTCATCATTGTCATCCCATAAACGTAAAGGCATTTCTGTGTATTACCCTTCTTGTAGATGGCCAATTGGCCCATTCTCATATGAAATACTTCAAAACTGTTCTAAAGCCTGCTTATAGAAAGATCATTGCAATGTGTCAAATGTGTACCAACTTTAGTTAGTAGTTCACCATGTCAAATCTCATCATGTCACATGGTCATCTTATCGTGCTACACAAGTACATATATAAACTTTGCAGGCTACTTATCTATTTATCTTTTGCAGGCTATTTTCTTTTCCCATTTTTTCTTGGGCTAATTGGCTGACAATCAAGGTAGCCAACTTCAGTATTTTCCTGATCCCAATGATGGGGAGGGGCTATAGAAATTGGATGTTGGAGCAAAAGTCTGGAGCGGTGAGGGGCAGAAGAATTTTAATATTTCCTCGTTCACTTTTCTCTGTAATGCTTATTTGCAACATTTGTGTACATATATTTGGTCTGGCAACTCATTGTTGTGCTTTCCATTGAGGCCAACATAAACGGCATCATTTCACTCCCTCAAGGATTCTTCGGTTTTCTCAGACTACTAGTTTTAACTTATTGATTGAATTAACTCTTTGTATTCGTGCCTTAGGCTTATTTTGATTATAAAAGATGGTCACCTGTTATCAATGTTGCATCTTAATATTTGGGGTTCAAGGCACCCTATCATATCTATCGTTTATAATGTCACAGCATCTGAGAAAGAACATCTCTGATTGGTCTTGTTTCGCACCTGACCTCATTGGTGACATACATCCTCTTACTGAGAGGAACTGGAGTCGTCAAAACCCATCAACATTGTGTTAGTTTTCATGCTATATAACCAAAGAATTTATGTATTAACAAATAACTTTTTCGCTTACCATTGGTTCTTTCTTTTTTCGTTATATTGCATTTGGTTCTCTTTTAAACAGAGCTTCCAAACCATAAACATGGATGGAAAACATTTGCAAATCAAAATGATTTACTCAGGTCTTATATGCTCATGCTCTTCTTGACTCCATCTGTGGGATTCCGATGAGAGATATTTTAATTTTGTTGCATTCGATAATTTTGTGACTAACACATTCGTCGAATTATTTCAATTAAAAAGTAGGTCGGTAAATATCTCAATATCTTGCTTTTTAAAGGGGAACATCTCAATATCTTAAATAAATTAAAAATGAATTTAGATTTGAAACTCTGCAAAAGATCATATTTTTTTTTTGAACATCTTTGTGTCTTCTCATTTTACAACGCATTTTAAATTTTTCGCCCTCTCTTTTTCCATGTTTTTAAAATAGGGTTCGTTGTTTTTCCTAATAAAAAAAAGAGAAAAACCCAAAATTCAAATACAAACTTAGAAACCAAACCCCTCTTTTCCATTTCGCAATTCAATTCTCTTCGTCCTTCACTCTCAGAAAGTCCCCACACTCATCACCTCTGAATTTCCCGGCAAATCGGAGCCGGACACCTTCCCGTTAAAGAAACCAGAAACCGAATCGGAAGAACCGGCTAGAAAGAGCGGCAATGAACATAGTCGATCCGTCAGTGACTCTACTCGCCGCGAGCGGCGGCGACACCGTGAAGCTCTTCGACGTCTCCGTCAAGTCCGGCGATCCATGCGTCTCCAGCTACATTCCTTCCCCCGGCTGCCACGTCAACTCCGTCAAGTGGAACCACACCAGTAAGTCACACTCTCACTCTCACTCTCACTCTCTCGCTTTCTTTCATTCCTTAATTTAATTCTGATGAACTCGAAGAACAACGGTTATAGATTTCGCTGCGTTTCGTTCTAGCTTAGCAACTGTCTTATGTGATTAGTTTTCAGGTGAAATTATTGTGAATTTTCGGTTCAATTTGCGGTTGTGATTTTGCAGATTTGGTAGTGGTGAGTGCCGGAGACGATAAGAAGATATCTCTGTGGCATAAGAACGGGCAGAGCTTGGGGACTATTCCGGTTTCCGGGACCGACAGTGGAGACAACATTGAGGTGATTTAGTTGTGTAATTGAAGTAGATATGGTGTGACATTATGTGATGTTTGATGGTGGAAATGTTTGTACAGGAGTCTATATCGGCGCTTAGCTTCAGTAACAAGGTTTCGAGGTATATATGTTCCGGTGGGAGCGGTCAGGTTGTGAGGATATGGGATTTGCAGAGGAAGAGATGTATTAAATGGTTGAGGGGCCACTCGAGTACAATTACTGGTGCAGCATACAATTGCAAAGATGAGCACTTGGCTTCCATCAGCCTTAATGGGGATCTCATTATCCACAACTTGGCGTCTGGTACGAGAACAACTGAATTCAAGGACCCTAATGGACAGGTTGTTTTCTGTTTGCTTCTCGGGGGTTTTTCTTGTCCCTGTGGTGTTTGTGGTTTTGAGTCTCGGGCTTGCAAGCTAATTGTTTGTTTGCTGGCTTTTAAGACCAGGTACTGAGAGTGCTTGATTATTCCCGGATTAGCCGACACCTGTTGGTGACTGCAGGTGATGACGGTTCTGTGCATCTGTGGGACACAACCGGTCGTAGCCCAAAGGTTTGCATTAGGCTAATGAATCTCTCTGCATGTTAATGAATTCTGGCTGTTCTGCTTTCATATTTGCAAATTCCCATTGGATCAGCGAATTCTGTGCTGTTCTGCTTTCATCTTTGCAAATTCCCATGTGTGAAACAGCCTTTTTCGAAGCAAAGAGAAACTGCATGTCTTTCATGTTTCCAATTATATTTCTTCTTCTTCCAAGTGGGGTATTCATATTTTCCTTTGAAAAGAGTAGTTGTGAATTATTATCCTTTGATCTACTTTTCTTCCCCATTAAGTTTAGAGATAGTCATTGTTGAAAAGCACTTATTACTCGTTTCTCTTTTGTTGTGTTTGGAAATATAACTGGTGTTTTTTCTCCTTTTTCTTTTTTCAAACTTGCAGATTTCTTGGTTGAAGCAGCATTCTGCACCAACTGCTGGTATCAGTTTCTCACCATCAAATGACAAGGTAGCATAAGTATATATTAACATTAATATTTTAATTCATTATGTTTATAAGGATTGAAGGCTATTTTATCACTTGCTGTGAAGTAGTGAGTTATTTAGTCAGAATATCTGGAAATATATTGCTTTTGCATTCTGAGATTCAATAAGCCTTTTCTCTTGACAGGTGTTTGCTAGTGTCGGGCTTGATAAAAAGTTGTATACGTACGACTCTGGGTCTAGAAGACATTCATCTTGCATCTCCTACGAGGCGCCTTTCTCTGCATTGTCATTCAGAGACGATGGCTTGGTACTGGCAGCTGGAACAAGTAGTGGTCGTGTTGTGTTTTATGATGTCCGTGGTAAACCAGAGCCTTTCACTGTTCTTCGTGCTTATAATAGTTCAGAGGTATCTCTCTCTCTCTCTCTCTCTCTCTCTCTCTTTCTCTCTCTCTCTGTGTATATGCATATATAATACATGATACATTTATGTTTATATTTTCTGTTCAGCCAAAGAATTTAACTTATGTCTGAGGCAGACAATAGTGCATTTAACTTTCAAGAGACAGTCTGCAAAAAGCATGCTATTTTTCTTTCAGCCAAAGATTTGACGTTTTCTATCAACTAAAATGTTTCTTGAATTCATTGTATCTATCAGGCTGTTACAAGTCTATGCTGGCAAAGGTCAAAACCTGTAATTGTAAATGAAAGCAGTTGTTCTGTTGAGACCGCGCTTTTAGGAGATGCTGTTGAAGATTCAATCTTAATGCCTGATCCACTTCCTTCTGTGACTTCATCAAACCTTTCCATATCTGTGGCGGTATCGAGTTCTCGGAATCCAGGCCGTTCAGGATTATCTGCTGATACATTTTCAGTTACAGGAACTGGCAGTGGGTTAGGGTCAACCACACTCAATGTATCTAGTGCAGAGGATACACCACATCGCGGCCATTTGTGGCCGGGTGGAACATTGCCAAGATTGCATCCTCCTCTATCTACTTTTAACTTCAAGGATGATATGGAGGTATTTTCCCCTCTTGTGGATGTTCATCCTATCACACCTTCACTGGACAAGCTGTGGGATGATCATAACAGATCAAAGAAGGATAGTGTAGATATAAAGCCATCATCACTATTGTTTCCCTCATCCGGTAGGAGGTTCCCTTTGGCAGAGGACGTGTCAAGTGATCATCCGATATTTGATTGGAAGCCTAGCTCAGCCTCTAAACAGGTGTCACATCCCTATAACTCTAGTATTTCTAGATGAAATCTTGTTTGAACTTCATTAATCCAAGTTGTGCATAAGTTGTTTACATGATTGTTTTACATTATTTGTTGGTGCAGGATGATAGCAAGTCTTCATTTCCTCGGTTAGAATCAACTCCTGCTCCGTATTCTAAGAGTGAAGACTCATCCATCACGCCTCCAGAAGCTTGGGGAGGTGAGAGATTATCTGATAAGTATACCAACCTGCTTCAGCCAACAATTAAGCCATCTCGCTTTGGGATGTCAGCTCAGACATCAGGATCACTTATGTCTGGATTACCAGATACTTCCTTGTCAACAAGTCAGACAAGTATTAGCTCTACAAGCTTAAACTATGCAAATATGCGCATTAAAGATTTGTCTTTCAGTCAGGAGAATTCCTTGGGATTTCCAGAACACGTCAACTCTAGTGCCATCCCTATGTCCCCTGGTAGCAAAGGAATCACGGGACAGTCTAACCTTGATTCACCAACATCATCTTTGTCCCTCCATCGGAAATTCTCTACTTATGCAGAGAGAATAGGCACTACGTCTTCCTTCAGCAACCGAACATCACTTGCAGCGGGTTCACCAAAAACAAAGAAAACAGGAGCTGAAATGAGAGAATTGTTGACTAGCTTGGTGTCTAAGTCAGATACATCAACAGTCACAGAATCAGGGATTCTTCCAGCTATGAACGTAAGATTTCTTTGATTTATTTGATAAGTTATAGCCTAACTTTGCATATGATTTGGGTTTAAGATTTTTAAATATAATAATAATAATAATAATAATAATAATAATAATAATAATAATAATAAACAGTGATGAAACTCATCAGGAGAAGCCAATAAAGAAGTTTTTAATGTCGGCTTTGTTCTGCCATACTAAGTTATCATAGTACACTGAATGACAATACTTTTACAGGGAGGAACCTCACAATTGCCGAAGGCCCCTCAACAAGATGCCCAGCAGGGAAATTCATTTACGTATCAGATTTTACAACGTACTCTAGAAGAGACTCTTGATTCCTTTCAGAAGTCAGTACATGAAGATATGAGGAACCTTCATATAGAAATTTTAAGACAATTTCACATGCAAGAGGTATGCATCTGCTATTGCTCTGACTGTTCCTTTTTTTTATTACTATTAAAGAAAAATTTCTCCTCATTCATCTATTGGAATAATGTACAGACGGAAATGTCAATGGTAATGAGTAAAATGCTGGCAAACCAAGCTGAGCTAATGGAAGAAGTTAAATCTCTGCGGAAAGAAAACCAGCAACTCCGACAACTGCTTTGAGCCCTGTGAAGATTGTATTTCGTGTGAATGAATTTTGTGGATTGGCACATCCCTTTGTGTTTTACAATTTGCTCTTTGTTAATGGGCTTCTGTTCAATAGAACTTTTTGGGGTTGTTTCTCTCCTAGTTTAGGGTTTCCTCTTCAGCAATGACACTTTTGGCATGTTGTACATTATAATGGAACATCATGTTTTTATGATGTTCAACCGGCCAAACGTGCCATTGTTGAATGTTTTTTTAAAACCTCATCTTCCTAGTTTAGTCAACTATTCCTTTTCAGGCAAATTATCAAAATTTTGATTTGAAGATGAACAGCATATGGTTGCCTGTAGGTTAGCGTTTTGTGAGTAATTTTATGAAAAAGATTGGTTAGTATGTCTTGGATTCCAGCTTCAAACAAGGGGAAGGCTCCCTGTGCTAGAGTCTGAAGTCTGAACTACAGGTATGTTCTTCTGAACCAAGATGTGAATTTGCCAACTGTGGCTCTTTCATCTTTTGCAGAAAAGCCAGTGCTCTTATACAGGAGTAGTAATTAGTTCCTTTGATTCAGTTTGGGTTAATTAACTAGACTTTGACCAAAAAGCTGATTGATAAAAAACGAGCGAAAGTTCTTGTACGCACCATGGTGCATGTGAACCAACCATGACTGACCAATCACTATCATTCATTTAATGCAGTCAATTACATGACACTAACACCAATACTAACACCGTTATAGAGAATTGAGACAAAAAAAATAATGAACATGGTAAAAATAAGGCTAGGGTAAATATTAATTGGCAATTTATTTCAAAACGCAATTAATATGATTTTTAAATGTTTTAGCGAGACTTTTTATCCTTCTTTATTTATTATGTTAAAACGCATTAAATATAAAATTTACCTATTTACCCATTCTGAATGATGTAGATTCCATGTGATCTTATAAGGGGCAGGCGAGTAAAATTTGTTTTTAGAATTAAGATTAGGGATGATTATCTATTTATTATTTTCATTGTTGTATTTGTAATAAATAATTTATTTTTAATTAGAATTAACCTAATTAATCGAATATTTGAATTACATTAAAGGGAATGAAAAACGTACATGAGTCGACTAAAGTTGAATCAAAATTATCTCTTGAGATTACTTTCATCTTGTCGGATTGAGCCAACTCCATTTCTTTCTATAGTTATTTTTCAAATGAGCTACATTATCTAAATAAAATGTTATGTGATGATATCAAAACATATGATTCCATTACTCATGCTCATCAACCTTGTATATTTTTTTTTAGTTTTAGAATCCTACATTATTTAGATAAATTTTGGTTATGAGTATCGTTATTTAATAGAGTACATTTGATCATGTCGATTGTGACACAAACGAATATCATAGGGACAATTGTTTTGCATAGCTATTTTATCCTAAATTGCATTATGTGAGAAACAAAAAAGACTCGAGTCACTCGACATTACCTATAGATACTTGAACAAGGACAAGTGTGGCATGTAGATCATTATTATACTGATACTGTCTCAATTTAACCACTTTTAAAAAGTTGGTTTTTAACCACAAAAGGTTTCGGTATAATTGGGTATGATCCATCAACTTATAATTTATATTTTTCTTTGTTCATTTTCTGATGTGGGATCTTTCGTCTCTAACATATATATGGCTTGGTAATATAAATCGGAGGGATTATTCTTTGTACCCGGACCATATCTGAGGTGGTGTACCAGCCAATAAGCCTACGACATCTGTGTTTTTTTTTAACACATCATTCACCTCAGTTAACGTTGGTGGAAACGGTGTTATTGGTCTGCCGAGATTCATATTAGAATCTGGAAAAACGCATTCGTCCAAAAAGAATGAAGGCCGCTGTTTTTTGCGTTCATCTTCAGCACCATACAAGCAAGATCAATCATTCCACAGCCCCAAGCTCTCAGATCTTTCGAGGTCAAAATAATACCCAGAATGTAGGAAGTTGTTCTTACTCGGTTTCAATCAAGACCGGCTGTTGTTTTCTTCACCATGATATACTCGAAATCAGATTAGTATTTCATTTGGTGAAACGATTTCCATCAACCATCTTATATTAGTTCACTCTCACAATCTCATAATCAAACCAATTCAAGCTTCTGTGTTTGGTTTACAGATATCTGAGAGGAGAGAGAAAGTAGATCTGAGTTTCCCTCTCTCCTTCACCGTCAACTTCTGAGCACCACCGTGACCCACCTCCAACACTACTAGACTCACCGACTTCCGACGAGTCTGTTCCTCCCTCCGCGGTCTTCTAACGATGGCAAAAACCAACTCAAGCGCTGCCGATGTACAGGTACCCAGAATTTTCTCTGGGCACCCAAACCTTCTTCCCCGCATATATGAATTGGAACATATGTAATCAAATCCAACAAGAAAAGGGAAAGCTCTCTTCTATGTGATGGGATCAAAATTGGTTCTTCACCCATAGAGATTAGCTTTCTGTTCTTTTCGTTTTCATGTGAAGAAGAAGACTATAGAGCTTGAAGAATTATACATGTTGACGGAGCTAAACAGATCAACAATCCACGTAACTATTATTTAAAATGTTGTAAACGTGTTCTAAACTTATTGGCTGGGTACACCTCCTCAGATATATTCCGGTACAACGAATAATTCCTCTATAAATCGTGTGAAAGAAGTAGTCATGTCTATTACTGTTTAGGTTTAAATTAAGACAATGAATCGTTAATTTTTTATTTTCCTAAAACGATATAAATAACATTCAAATCCGATCTAACTATAAGCTTTGATCGATTGCTGAACTTAAACAATTATTGTACAAATTTTCGGCAATTTGACCTTGCCTAATTAATTGTGTATTTTCTCTGTAGTTAATTATCATGCTTATTTTGAAAAAAAAAATCGGCCTAGCTTGTAAATCGTCATTCCCATATAAATGCGGTTAATACTCATTTAAGTTAATTACATACATGTTTTTAAATTTCCCTTAAACACCAATACTTATTTGGTTTGGCAACGCGCGGGCACCATCTAGTGAAGTGCTATAGAAGGTGCAAGAGAGCACGCCATTTCTAGGGCTGGAACCGGTACGGTTACCGGAAAATTTTGCCCAAACCGTCTACCGTGCCGACTCTTGGTGGTAACGAAATTTTGATACCAGTACCGGCCGACCAAGTTGGTATCCCGAAAGTTCGGTATATCAAACTTTCGGTCGGTAGCGGTACAGTTAGGCCTCTACCGAAGCTTATTGGGCCTCCAAATCTGTCACTTTTTAAAATGAAAACACAGGCTTAGACCCAAAAAAATTCACAACAACTGTCTTTCTGAATCATTCAAATTTCAAACACTGCAGAAAGTGATTCAAAAATAAGCAACACAGTGATTCAAACTTTCAAAGTTCACTGTAAATCCAAATCAAGTAACAAAATAACAAAATGCATATCCACAAACTCAGTATAATTGTATAAGTGTCTCACAAGAAATAAAGGCAGTAAGGCACAGACTATTGAAACCAACCTACATTCCTAGAATCCTAGTCCAAGACATCTGCAATTATGCATCAGACCTACACTGAGTCAGACAATCAGCAACTCACAAGTCACAACCACAATCCAAAATTCCAAATAGACTCACACAATCACACCTTACAGTTTACAATGACATAAAGACCAAAACCTAATAGCAATGCACCAAAGACCAAAACTTGAAACAAATGCAGAAGCAGTCAAGCACAACTCACAAGTCACAACTCTAAAATCAGTAAAGTTTGAAATAGAAATTAAAGTCTAAAATAGTTTAAACTGAAATAGACAAATAAGTAAAGACTTAAAAGAGTTTAAAGTCTTAACAACAAAATAACTAAAACATCATGACATATAAGTAAAGAATTAAAACATGGCCTGCTGCTACACATTGGTTTGCCCAGAGCTTCCAGTAAGCTCTATTGGGGTTGCTGCTGCCTCATGTCCTTGATTGAAACCGTTTTCTACAAAATAAATAAAATTTACATAGTTAAAAAAATAAGGTATGATTTGTCATAACAAATTCACACTGTTTTATAATAATTACCTCTCTCAATCTCCTCCAACTCAGCGTAAATGGCAAGCTCATCTTCACTGGGATCCTTGTATAGGTTAGGTTGATCAGATTTTAATCAGTCTCTTGTGCACACCAGGGCCTCTACCATTTTTGGTGTCAATGATGCTCTAAAAGGATCGACCACTCTTGATCCTAAACTAAATGCATTTTCAGAGGCCATTGTTGAGCAAGGAATAGCAAATATATCCTTGGCTAGCTTTGATAGCACTGAATAGGATGCCTCATTGCCTTTCCACCACTTTGCAATTTCAAAACTCTTGAAGAAGATGCTGACATATCTATCGGATAAGTACTAATCAATTTCATTTCTTATGCATTGAGATTGCTCAGCCACCCTCTCCCTTGCTATCTCCCTGCTAACCTCATCGAGGCCATCCAAATGATCTGCTTCCATTTCATAGAGAGAAGTCTGCTCAGCCATCTCATTTGTGTCTTGACCTCTATAATCTTCATACATCTTCATCAATATCTTCTTCAAGTCACTTTCTGTCGATTCAATTACCACGGCACTTGCTTTAACTTTTCTCATTGCCACTTTAGCCCACTGCAACTTGTATCTTGGGTCCAAAACATTAGCTATCATGGTCACCTTGTTCACAACCTCAAAACTGCCCCAATACTTGTCAAACTTCTCCTTCATAGAAGCAGCAACCCTCTTCAAAACTTCATCAGAAGACTCACCAGCCTTGTCAATCTCAGTCTGCATTGTAATCATCTCGACAAATAAGATGTTTGCGGTCACTGTTTTCTATGCACTAAGCCTCAAAGTAGCTTCATAAAATTTCTTAAAAAAAAAAAGACAAAAGACTTCTGCATTCCTCCAGTCATCATAACCCGGTGGTCCAACCTTGTCCTGAAAATAACTTTTAAATGCACCATCTTCTTCTGCCATCCTCCCAAACACAACTTCATACTTCAGAGCAACTTCTAGCATAAGAAAAGTGCTATTCCATCTTGTTATTACATCTAATGGAACAATGACATTAGCCTCGCATTGCTCTAAAACGGCAAACTCCCTAAACTTGTCAAGCCTCGAAGATGAACTCCTCACATACTTTGCACAATTCCATATCATTGCAATCCCATTCTCTAACTCCTTCAAACCATCCTTAACTATTAAGTTGATAATATGACAAGCACATCGTAAATGCAAATACTCCCCATCAAACATCAAAGTCTTGTTGCCCCTCAACCTTCTCTTCATGTATTGCACCGCCACATCATTAGCAGATGCATTGTCAACGGTGATGGTAAAGACTTTTGAGATCTCTCATTGCCTCAAACATTGCTCAACAGCTCTGCCAATATCCTCAGCTTTATGACTGACAATTGGACAAAAGTTTATGATTCTTTTGTGCAATTTTCAGTCAATGTCCATAAAATGAGCTGTAAGAACCATGTAGTTGATGTTTTGTATCGATGTCCAAGTGTCTGTGGTGATTGATATTCTTGTGTCTGCTGCCTTCAAGCCACTCAACAAAAGCACATTCTCATGATTGAACTTATCCAACACACCCTTGGCAACCTGCTTTCTATTTAATATCGGCCACTCCGGTTCCAATTCATTGACAAATTCCCTAAAACCCTCCTTTTCCACAAACCTAAAGGGTAGTTCATCCTTAATTATCATCGCTATGCACTTATCATCACACCTCTTTCGGTTATACTTATGATAAGTTCTTGCTCCACTCACATTATCTACAGATAGCTTGGACTGTTTGGGATTAGAATCAGCTAGTTTGGGATGCAATGGGTGTTCCAAACATCTCTTGTTTACATGAGACCACATTGAGCTTGTCCCATTCCTCTTAACTGCACACAACACTTCCACACCACAAATGTTGCAGGTGCACCACTCCGGATAGATTTCATCCGAGTTTGGGAACTTACATCTACTAAAGTATGCCAAAAGAGAACTTTTGTTGGCTGGTTCTTTTCGTTTCTGCCCACAAGAAGATTGAGGTTGTGAGATTTGTGGCCGAGGTTCAGGTTGAGTTTGAGGATGAGATTGAGGTTGGGATTGAGGTTCAGCTAAAGGTTGAGGGTGTTGAGGTTCAGGGGGAGGTCCTAATGGGGATGTGTGTAAGGATGCAGTTCCCTCTACATTTGCGGTTGATTGAATAGATGGAGAAGAGCTACTAGTCTGACTACTCTGACATAAGGATATTGTTGTATCCACTATGAACAAATCAAAAAAAAAAAAAAAGACACAATTAATAAGTTGAAATAAGTTGAACATCAAAAAACTTTCTACAGAATTTTCATTTTTCAAGAGTCCTAATTCCGAACATTATATCTTCCAAACATCAAAACCATTATGAAGAACAAAGACATCCATGATCACACAAGGCATCAAACAGTCCTAATTCAAAACATCAAAACCATTTAACTAAGAGCAGAGTATATTAATGTGTATGAAGTCAGCCATCCAACACAAAGCATAATCATCCTGCTCACATCACCAACTTAAAATTCGAACTAAGAACTTATCCAGGAAGGCAGGAACCATACCTTGTCTAGCTTGCGCCCCAAGCCCTTGCCTACCTTGTGCTCCTCTACCACCTGCGCCCCTACCAATTGCGTTGCTGCTCATCCTAATCTTTTGGCGACCCATTTGGTTCAGAGAGAGTGAAAGATGCGATGAGCCGGATGAGGGATTGAGGGATGCGATGAGCCGACGAGGAACAAATCAAAGGACGAACTGAGTGAGTGAGTGAGGAGTTGGGAATTAATTTAGGAATTGGGAATCGATTTAGGGTTTGAGCGATTGAGAGATGAGAATTTGAGAGCGAAAGGAGAGAGCGACTGAGCGAGTGAGTGACAGAGACTCAAGGAGGACTCAGAGGAGAGAGCGACTGAGTGTTACGATTAGCTTTCAACGGTTATGATCCAATCTTCTTGAAATCAACGGCTAAGATTAGTTGATTTTTAATATTATAAAAAAGTCGGTAAGGTACGGTATACCGTATTTATATAAAATTTCATACCGTTACCGTACCACGTATTATGTGCGGTACGGTACAACCGTACCGACAAGTCAGTAACCGATTCCGACGGTTCGGCTGGTTTGTCGGTTGGTACGGTTGGATCGGGATAAAATGCCAGCCCTACCCATTTCCACAGTTATTTGGTTTGTTCTTCATATTTCTATCCTTTCTTTTCTCATTCTGGATCACCACCTTGAAGTAAGAACATGGCAGCTGAAGCATTACTTACCGTTCTCCTTGACCGTTTGGCCACGATCGCCCTTGACAAGGTCGGAGAAGAGTTCAGACTGGTCACTGGTGTTGAGAAAGAGGTTTGTCCCGCTGGGTTTTATCTGGGCAAGGTTTTAACGAGGCCAGTCACTAGCACTCAACAACCCTTTGAAATCTTAATGGAAAACTGCCTTTGTCCCAGCTTGCATTATTTTGATTCTCATATAAAGTTCAGTGGGACAATATCGTATAATGCTTATGTTTTTGTTAAATTCATCTCTGCAACATTTCACACTGGACATTTGCTTCATCAAGCATTGGTTATTGCACAGAGTAGTCGTTATTTAATTGGTCAATTCATTGATTAAACAAAGTTGAGAGGTTTAATCAAACCAGCCGGCCATGATTAGCGTTTTAAGTTATTAAACACAAAGTCTTCGGTTTGGTCAATTATTTTGGACTGATAATTCCATATACATCACGACACCTCCTTTCATGGCGCAGTGAAACCAATGAATGAACATAGAGGCAGTCTTTTTTAATTGAATTATGTTCTGAATTAATAAGTCGAGGTTGGATCTGTCAATTTAACGATTAAGATTGAAGATGATTTCGTTCACACTAGCCACGATGCCATTAGTGTTCAGGCTCACATAAGCATCAACTTACTAGTACTATATAATGTGGGTATTGCAAGGACGATACCACACCATTTCTAAACACCCATACTAGCTAGCATACCTCTCCGTTTCTGTTTCCATAAATTCTCGATCAGTTTCAAGAACATGGCTGGAGTACTAGTTGACGTTCTGCTAAAGCGTTTGGCTACGCTCGCCCTTGACAAGGTCGAACGAGAGCTGAAGCTGGTGGTCGGGGTTAAGCAAGAAATCAAAAATCTCACCAAGAAACTCATAGCTATTCGAGCTGTGCTGGAGGATGCAGAGCAGAGGCAAGTGATGGAAGCCAGCGTGAAACTTTGGCTAGATGAGCTAAATGATGTTTCCTTCGACATGGATGACGTGTTGGATGAGTGGATCACTAGAGTTGAGAAGCATCAATTGGAGAAACAAGAAACACAATATGCAGATGTTGTTATGGCTACTAAGAAGAAGGTATGCTTCCCCTTTCCTTCCTCTTGCTTTCGCTTCGGCCAAGTCAATTACCAGTTATTTCTTCGTCGCGAAATTGCTAAGAAGATAGAGGAACTGAATGAAAGGTTACATTTGATTGACAAAAACAAACAAAGCTTTAACTTTCAACAAAACACCCCAAGGGCAGTTCCCGAACTACTTCAAAGACCAAAAACTACTTCACTTCCCAATGCTAGGACATTTGGTCGAGATTCGGAAAAAAAACTTATAATTAGCAAGCTGCTAAGCGAGAATAGTGAAGAAAGCGAGGTTCCTCTAATCGTCCCTGTTGTAGGGTTGGGGGGAATGGGCAAAACGTATCTTGCCAACTTAGTCTATAATGAGATCAAAACTAAATTTGACAAGAGCATATGGGTATGTGTCTCCGACCCTTTTGATGAAATCAAGATTGCTCAAGCTATAATTGAAGAGTTAGATAAAGATAATTCATCAAAATCCTCAAATGTGTTGCAAACCTTGACGCAATGTATATTTGATTTGATTAAGGGTAAAAAATACCTTCTTGTCTTGGATGATGTTTGGTATCCAAAATCCAGTCAATGGGAAGAATTCATCAAACCTTTAAGCAAAGGCGCTGCGGGCAGTAAGGTATTGGTGACGACTAGAAATGAGGATGTTGCTACTGATGTAATGAATGCAACTACTGAATTGGTTACTTTGAAGGGGTTAGGGGAAGTATCTTGTTTGTCACTGTTCTATCACAGTGCAGGCATGGTTGAGAATAGTGTGTCCAAAGAGTTTCATGACCTTGGGTTAGAGATTGTGAAAAGATGCAATGGGTTGCCTCTTGCTGTAAAGACGTTAGGAAGCCTCATGCGCAATAAAAAAAATAATATTCGTGAATGGCGAGATGTTTTAAAGAGTAAGACATGGGAACTGAAAGAGGTGCAACATGATGTTTTTCGGCCACTACTATTAAGTTATCATGATTTGCCTCTTGCAACCAAACAATGTCTTTTGTACTGTGTTCTATTTCCAAAAGATTATGTGTATAATAAGAATGGTTTAGTTGAATTGTGGATGTCGCAAGATTATTTGAATGACAATGGAAGTAAAGAAAAGATGATAGTTGGTCAAAATTATTTTGATGACTTTGTAACGAGGTCATTCTTTCAAGATATTGAGAAGGTAGCAGAGGAGAATGGAAACATAAGATGCAAAATTCATGATATTGTACATGACTTTTTGCAATATTTGACCAAGAATGAATGTTTAATCTTAGACGTTGAGATAGATGGTAAGAAGAGAAAAAAGGTGGCATATGATAAAATCCGTCATTTTACTTCAATGCAGTCAACCGACAGAGACTTTTTGGAACATTTTCTCGCCGATTGTAAAAAATTACGTACATTGGTACATTCATATTCAGACTCCATTTCCATTGATGCAAGGGTAGAGATGATAGTTGAGTTGAAAAGCCTTAGGACATTAATATTGCGGGATAATGGTTTCAAAGAAATTCCTGAGACGATAGGTGGGTTGATACATTTGAGGTATCTTGATTTATCTCGTAATGATGAGTTGAAAGAATTACCGAGCGCCATGGGTAGCTTATACAACCTGCAAACCTTGCGACTTGTTGGATGTCAGAGTCTAACAAGAATAGATGTGCGGAGACTGATTAACTTGAGGCATCTCTATGTTGCAGACTGCTCATTACTGAGGTTAATTAAGGGGATTGAGAAATTGACACATATGCAAAGACTGGATTGGTTTAGTGTCCTAGAAGGTGGTGATGAAGGACGAAACAAGTTGGAACATCTGACAGACTTGAACCAGCTTCAAGGGAGTCTTCAGATTAATTTTGATGAGAGGTTTCCCAGTACGGCGGAGAATAATGCAGCAATTATGAAGAATAAGGCTCACATCTTGGAATTCCGTCTATTTTTCCTGGGCAGTGAAGATGATGAACGACAAATTATGAATAGGTTAGAGCCGCATCCAAGTCTGGAATCTCTGACCATAGACCGGTATGAAGGCGGTACCTTTTCCGATTGGTTGTCGTCTTTACACAGCTTGAGAGTCCTCCGCCTTCAAGAATGCCTAAGTTGTGAGATTTTGCCTTCTTTAGGGAAACTGGCGTCCCTTGAATCATTAGCAATTTTGGGACTCTTTACAGTCTCAAAGGTAGGAGTTGAGTTTCTGGGAATAGAACAAGGGCAAACCTCCTCCTCGTCCTCAGTTTTCGTTTCATTCCCTAAGCTCAAACAACTCACAATCCAATTCATGGAGTCATGGGAAGAGTGGGAAGGAGTGGAAGAGGGGAATTCTGACAAGATTACAATCATGCCCTGTCTCTCTCACTTAACAATCGATTACTGCGAGAAGCTAAAAGCACTGCCGGACTTCCTGTGGAAGACACCTCTACAGAAAATGAACATCATCGACTCTCCAATTCTCCGAAACCTTTACGGACAAGAAAATGGTGAGGAGCGGACCAAGATTTCTTACATCCCAAGCATCCGGATGCAAGATACAAAATATACAATCCCTGTTGCATCTGCTGACATGTGAAAAGGTACATTTGCCTCCATGGTTAGAGTACAGTTCCTTCATTTAATTCCATATTTCTTATTAACTTGGATGTCTAATTACTCTCCAATCTGTATCATTCCTCACATTCCAGGCATCAGCTTCTCTTAGACAAATCACCTATTTAAGAGTGAAAGCAAATTATCTACCTGGTGAGCTTGATATATATCTTCCTACATGTTCTTATTTGTGTCGAATGGGACTCTGTTGTTTTTGTATTTTCAAATTCTCAACTGAATCGTTTCTTTTTCCATGCATTGTGTATTGTAGGCACGTTTTCCATGGTATGTCACTATTGGAGGGCAGAAGGAAACATCAATTGAAGATTTCTTACATCCCAAGCATCCAGATGCAAGATGTTCCTATATGAGGACCATCACTTCAGGCATGATTTGGCAGAGTTATATTTGCACTGACCAGACGGCTATGAGGGTACTGAAAGACTTCAAAGACTCCAAGATCTTACCGGTTTTTTATACATGTGCTTCCTCAGACACTCATCTCCTTACCAGTTTTGGCTCTTTATTTCTTCTGCTGGTGTTGTTCAAGATACAGGTAAGTTCACTGCTCTAATTTTTACACCAAGTCTCTGGACCCCTTAGAAAAGCCTAGTCGCTAATATACAGAAATTCATGATTCACAGCCATGTGAATGGCTGATAGGATGGCTGGATTCCCAACAAATGATGATCCTCACCCCCTCAGTTTTGTGCTGAGATTGCAGGTTGGAAATTTCTTCTGATAGTTTGTAGTAATTTGCTTGTAGACATGATGCCTGCTTCATTCGTTTCCGGTCACTTTTCACTAGGAGATTATGTCCTTTTTTTCAAGAGGATGGGCAATTACTCATCCATCAGGTTTGAGTTCCCTATATCTAACTCTCTAAACAAAGTTTGTATACCTGCTGATCGCTACTTGTGCAGACAGAATAACCAGTGTCTTTTAAGTTTTAACTAAATGATATCAAAACTTTTACAGGAGGAAGCTCAAGACTCCAAGCTTATATATGTACCCTGAACAAGATGCATGGCTGTACTTTGCATTTCAGATTGTTCAACATAATTTAGATCAGACTCCTCATTCCATACAGAACTAATTGGTACGCGATGATATGACTCATATGAGGAACCTTGGTCTAGAAATTTCAAGACAGTTCCATCTGCAACAGGTATGTGTCTTGCTAATATTGCTCAAGTTTCCCTCAATGGTTTCATATTTGTTTAGTCCCTCGTTCAATTTCTGGAACCATTGCAGAGATGAAAGCATGCAGTTCTGGAATACCAAGCAGAGGTGATGAAAGAAGTTCAAATCTCTCTAGAAAGAAAATTAGCAGCGTGACATGTGCCTGTTTATATTTCAGAATTGAGGACAGAAGAACTTTATGGTTTTGAAGAGTATAGCTTGTTGTTGGGGGATGTGGTACTCTTTTTCCCTTGGCCCAGGATTTTGTCCCACTGGGTTTTAACTGGGCAAGGTTTTAACGAGGCCACTCATTAGCCCCCATCTATGTTGTAATCCTTTCTTATCTTAATGAAACCCATTTTGATGAGAAACCAAAAAACTGCCTTCTGTGTCCCAGCTTTCAAGCTTTCATTCTTTCTCTTTTCAGAAACAGACCCTGTATCATTCAGTCATTCAGACCATGAATTTAATAGACCACATGAATTCTTTCTCTTTTTTTCATCAAACTGGGAGTGATGGAACTCTTCCGGAGAGGCCATTACCATATGTGTTTATCATTTCCATTTTCCAGAGTGCCTACACTAGCACCTCTTGTTGTTTTCAGATTGCTAATAGATGGTGTAGGGTTTTGGAATCCAATCAGTATAAAGAGAACTGTGGACTAATAATGCCACCTAGTACAAAAGAGTCCTAGACCAGCTGACTTGGTCTGATAGCAACGTTTCTTCTACCAACAATGATTGAAAGGGATGGAGCTTGCCATCCTTCATTCTTTCTCTTTCTTTTCAGAAACAGCCCCTGAAATCACCCATGTTACCATGTATCATACCATGGAGTTGGCATTGCTTCATCAAGCAATGGTTATTGCAAAGAGTTGTTGATTAATTAAAACAAAGTCGACAATGATTTATCTAACCAGCTGACCATGATTTACATCCTGAAGTTAAAAACACCAAGTCATCCAATTTGATTAACCACCCATTTACAAAAACAAATTTGAATCATTGTAAAACATAATTTATTAAAGATGATCGATTTGGTACACTACACACTAGCCATGAGGCCACCACCATTTATTAAAGACAATTAACTCACTCCATCACTAATTCACTATATAAACTGGGTATAACGAAGATGATAGCACCCCAGTTCTAAACACCATACTTTCATATCTCTCTGTTTTCCATTTTCCATAAATTCTCCATACATGGCTGGAGTACTAGTTGACGTTCTGCTAGAGCGTTTGGCTACGCTCGCCCTTGACAAGTTCGTGCAAGAGATGAAGCTGGTGGGCGAGGTTGAGCAAGAAATCGAAGATCTCATCAGGAAACTCAGAGCTATTCAAGCTGTGCTGGAGGACGCGGAGCAGAGGCAAGTGACGGAAGCCAGAGTGAAACTTTGGCTGGATGAGCTGAAGGATGTTTCCTTCGACATGGATGACGTGATCGACGAGTGGATCACTAGAGTTGAGAAGCATCTGCTGGAGAAACAAGAAAAACAACCGAAGAAGGTTGAGAAGCATCAGCTGGAGAAACAAGAAAAACAACAGAAGAAGGTATGCTTCCCCTTTCCTTCCTATTTCTTCGTCGCGAGATTGCTGTGAAGGTACAAGAGTTGAATGAAAGATTAAAAAAGATTGAAGAAAACAAACAAAGCTTTAACTTTCAACAAAACACCCCAAGGTCAGTTCCCGAACTACTTCAAAGACCAAAAACTACTTCTCTTCCCAATGCTGAAACATTTGGTCGAGATTCAGAGAAAAACCTTCTAATTAGCAAGCTGCTAAGTGAGAGTAGTGAAGAAAGCAAGGTTCCTCTAATCATCCCCGTTGTAGGGTTTGGAGGAATGGGCAAAACATATCTTGCCAACTTGGTCTATAATGAGATCAAAACTCATTTTGACAAGAGCATATGGGTATGTGTCTCCGACCCTTTTGATGAAATCAAGATTGCTCAAGCTATAATTGAAGAGTTAGATAAAGATAATTCATCAAAATCCTCAAATGTGTTGCAAACCTTGATGCAATGTACATTTGATTTGATTAAGGGTAAAAAATTCCTTCTTGTCTTAGATGATGTTTGGTATCCAAAATCCAGTCAATGGGAAGAATTCATCAAACCTTTAAGCAAAGGCGCTGCGGGCAGTAAGGTATTGGTGACCACTAGAAATGAGGATGTTGCTACTGATGTAATGAATGCAACTACTGAATTGGTTACTTTGAAGGGGTTAGGGGAAGCATCTTGTTTGTCACTGTTCTATCACAGTGCAGGCATGGTTGAGAGTAGTGTGTCCAAAGAGTTTCATGACATTGGGTTAGAGATTGTGAAAAGATGCAATGGGTTGCCTCTTGCTGCAAAGACGTTAGGAAGCCTCATGCGCAATAAGAAAAATAATATTCGTGAATGGCGAGATGTTTTAAAGAGTAAGACATGGGAACTGAAAGAGGTGCAACAAGATGTTTTTCGGCCACTACTATTAAGTTATCATGATTTGCCTCTTGCAACCAAACAATGTCTTTTGTATTGTGTTCTATTTCCAAAAAACCATGTGTATGATAAGAATGGTTTGGTTGAATTGTGGATTTCACAAGATTATTTGAATGACAACGAAAGTAAAGAAAAGATGATAGTTGGTCAAAATTATTTTGATGAGTTAGTAACGAGGTCATTCTTTCAAGATATTAAGAAGGTAGGTGAGGAGAATGTAAACATAAGATGCAAAATTCATGATATTGTACATGACTTTTTGCAATATTTGACCAAGAATGAGTGTTTCATCTTAGACGTTGAGATGGATGAAAGGAAGAGAAAAAATGTGCCATATGATAAAATCCGTCATTTTACTTCAATCCAGTCAACCGACAAAGACTTTTTGGAGCATTTTCTCCCCAATTGTAAAAAATTACGTACATTGGTACATTCATATTCAGACTCCATTTCCATTGATGCAAGGGTAGAGATGATAGTTGAATTGAAAAGCCTTAGGACATTAATATTGTTGAAATGGCCTTTCAAAGAAATTCCTGAGACGATAGGTGGGTTGATACACTTAAGGTATCTTGATTTATCCGGTAATCAGGAGTTGAAAGAATTGCCGAGCGCCGTGGGTGGCTTATACAACCTGCAAACCTTGCGACTTTTTGGATGCCATAGTCTAACAAGAATAGATGTGCGGAGACTGATTAACTTGAGGCATCTCTATGTTGAACAGTGCTTCTCACTGAGGTTAATTAAAGGGATTGAGAAATTAACACATATGCAAAGACTGGATTGGTTTAGAGTCCGAGACGGTGGTGATGAAGGAGGAAACAAGTTGGAACATCTGACAGACTTGAACCAGCTTCAAGGGAGTCTTTGGATTGATATTGATAGGTTTCCCGGTACGGCAGAGAATAATGCAGCAATTATGAAGAATAAGGCTCACATCTTGGCATTGTATCTATATTTCACGGGCAGTACTGAAGATGACCGACAAATTATGAATAGGTTAGAGCCGCATCCAAGTCTGGAATCTCTGACCATAGCTGGGTATGAAGGCGGCACCTTTTCCGATTGGTTGTCGTCTTTACACAGCTTGAGAGTCCTCCGCATTGGCGGTTGCCCAGGTTGTGAGATTTTGCCTTCTTATTTAGGGAAACTGGCGTCCCTTGAATCATTGGATATTAGGGGACTCCATAAAGTCTCAAAGGTAGGAGTTGAGTTTCTGGGAATAGAACAAGGGCAAACCTCCTCCTCGTCCTCCGTTTTCGTTTCATTCCCTAAGCTCAAACAACTCACCATCAAAGGCATGGAGTCATGGGAAGAGTGGGAAGGAGTGGAAGAGGGGAATTCGGAGAATGTTACAATCATGCCATTCCTTGATCAGTTGACAATTGAATCCTGCAAGAAGCTAAAAGCACTGCCGATATTCCTGTGGAAGACACCTCTACAGAAATTGAACATCAGCGTCTCTCCAATTCTCCAAAACCTTTACGGACAAGAAAATGGCGAGGAGCGGACCAAGATTTCTTACATCCCAAGCATCGAGATGCAAGATACAGCATGTTGCATCTGCTGATATGTGAAAAGGTACATTTGCTTCCATCGTACAGTTCCTTCATTTAATTCCATATTTCTTATTAACTGGGATGTCTGATTACTCTCTAATCTCCATCATTCCTCACATTCCAGGCTTCAGCTTCTCTTAAACAAATCACATTTTTAAGAGCAAAGGCAAATTATCTACTGGTGAGCTTAATATATATCTTCCTACACGTTCTTATTTGTGTCGAATGGGACTGTTGTTTTGTATTTTCAAATTCTCAAATGAATCGTTTCCATGGTATGTCACTATTGGAGGGCAGAAGGAAACATCAATGGAGGACCATCACTTCAGGCATGATTTGGCAGAGTTATATTTGCACTTACCAGACGGCTATGAGGGTACTGAAAGAGGTCAAAGACTCCAAGATCTTACCGGTTTTTTATACATGTGCTTCCTCAGACACTCATCTCCTTACCAGTTTTGGCTCTTTATTTCTTCTGCTGGTGTTGTTCAAGATACAGGTAAGTTCACTGCTCTAATTTTTAGACCAAGTCTCTGGACCCCTTAGAAAAGCCTAGTCGCTAATATACATAAATTGATGATTCACAGCCATGTGAATGGCTGGATTCCCAACAAATGATGATCCTCACCCCCTCAGTTTTGTGCTGAGATTGCAGGTTGGAAATTTCTTCTGATAGTTTGTAGTTTATTGATTTTCTTCTGTAAATCAAGTTATAAATAGGTCCTCTAATTATGTGTGCATTGTAGATGTGAACTGCACTAGGCTACTTAGCTGCTTGTACTGCTTGTATTGAAGCTACATGCATTCAGAATGGCATCCGAGTTTGGTAAGCTGCATGTATGCCAATTTGTACATTTTATATTATAACTCGTAGTTCTTGGTTTTTAAGTTGGACTGATTATCTAAGTCACAGAAAACCTGTTGGTTGATTACATGGACCGAGGATGGAGCTTAGTCGAGAACATTTCTTCAATTGTCTGGACTTTATTAGAGTTACTGGGAAGCTCTGCAAGGTTGTGACAATGAGTTGTCATTGGAGAAGTTGACCTCAAATTGTTCATTTGGTCTTACTTGGTTATGCTAGTTTGAAGCTTCTGTATCCTTCTGCTCATCCTGATATCTTCATTGTTTATACAGGTACATCATTCCTGCCATAGAATTCTAAGTTTGCATATTTTAGTATCTTTGGTGTTCATCAGTTGCTAGAAAGGAAAAAAGAAGTGAGAATATCGGTGCCGTAGAAAGTAGTTTTCCTGAGAGATTAATATTTGAGTGTGATATAGGTGATCATGACTGTCAGGAGCTAAAGAGATCAGAAACAGCACAAGTTAGAGACATGTTCTTAAAGCATTGAAAGAAGGAATGAGGGTACAGAAGGCTGCCATTTTTGAAGACCTTCCTGGTTGGTTATGATAGTCTTCTTCCTCTGATGCTGGAACTGAGTCCTATCAAGTGCACCTATCCTCACATCCCTACTTTATGACCATGTAAATTTCAGAAACATTACAAGCACTCTTCTGTTCAAAGTTCTACTGGCTAGACTCCCCAAGACAAGATGCCCCTCAGGTACGCTTCATGTTGTGTGGTTATTTCCACATACGTGATTCAAAACAAATAGCAGAACAAAGCTTTATGTCATGTAGAGTTATCATTTTCTTCAGATTCAGGTTATAGTCAAGTCTGACTAATGTATATATTGCAGAAGAAAATCGCACAAACATACATTTACAGGTCACTTTGCAGCTTCATTTGGAATGGCCTTGGAGCTGTAAAGCTGATGGGATGGTACTATGGTAAGTTTCTATGTCATAATCTGATCGAAATTCTCTGTTCATGGCTGTTCGTCTCACATATGCCCTTAAAAAGTACTGGTTATTTTGGTGTACCCAGGTTGGACTGTTGGAGCATATGTGGTACCAATCAAAGAAAGGGTAATGACAAGCTGTAGGGTGGCCATGACAGACCAAAGGAAGGGTAATCTGCTTGTAGAGATGATGCCAGCTGCTTCATTTACCATAGGAGATTGTCATTTTTCAAGAGGATTGGGCAAGTACTCATGCATCTAATTTGATTGGGAGCCACTCAGGTCTGAGTTCCCTATATCTAACTCTGTAAACAGCATTTGTATACATGCTGATACAAATTTGCCTGCATACAGCATATTGATTTCTACTTGTGCAGATAGAATATAACTGTGTTTTCAGTTTTCACTGAATGACATGAATATTTTACAGGGAGGAAGCTCAAAACTTCAAGTTTATATATGTACTCCTCAACAAGATGCACAGCAGTAATATGCATTTTAGATTCTAGCACAGAAATTGGTAGGCGATGATATTAATTTCAAGACAGTTCCATCTGCAAGAGGTATGTGTCTTGGTATTGCTCAAGTTTCCCTCAACGTTTTCATTTTTGTTTAGTTCCTCATTCATTTTCTGGAACCATTGCAGAGATGAAATGTACAGTTCTGGAATACCAAGCATATCTGATGAAAGAAGTTCAAATCTGTCTGGAAAAGAACATTAGCAGCTCCGGCGATGTCTCTGAGCCGTGAACTGTGCCTGTTTATTTTCACACTGTGGACACAAGGATATTGGTGTTCAAGGGTAATAGCTTGTTAAATGGGGGATGCGGTACTCTTTTTCCCTTAGCCCAGGATTTTGTCCCACAGGGTTTTAACTGGGCAAGGTTTTAACGAGGCCACACATTAGCCCCCATCTATGTTGTAATCCTTTCTTATCTTAATGAAACCCATTTTGATCAGAAACGAAAAACTGCCTTTGTGTCCCAGCTTGCACCCTTTCTTTGCTTCTCTGTTCTCAACTTATGGAGTTCTTCGATTATGAGTTCAAGTTGGTGTTCTTATCCCAGCTAGTGTTCCTTTGCTTTTAGTTATAGTTCAACTCACATTTAGGTGGCAAAAGTACCAGTATAGTTCTGTTCAAGGAAACCCTTGATGGTATTAGAAGGTATTAATCATCACATATTTGGTCAAGATAAGTATAGAGAGAGAGAGAGAGAGAGAGAGAGAGAGAGAGAGAGAGAGAGAGAGAGAGAGAGAGAGAGATGTTAAAATCATTTATTCTCAAGAACTAAAATGCAACATCAATCGTTTGTTTCATTTAATTTCACAAAGAATCAGAAAGCCAATAACCTGAATGAGGTCATATGGTTGTAGCAATACAGGGGGTGTATAAATAGTACACACTCAAACAAAATGCCCCATTTCAAGCCACTGTTAAGATCAAATTGCACACGCTTGGAAATTCTAACTAGTTATGTGCAGCAGTTTCAGAACATAGCCCACCCCATAGAAGCACGGGAGTCCAAAATTGACACGAGACACTAGGAAGTTCAAATAGTTCGACACCTTTTCCCATGCCTCCTGAATGCCAGAACAAGTTGCACGAAATGGAGATGCAGAAAAAAGAGATTTTGCTTTTACTTCCTGCTATGCCTTGCTTCTTGACTAATCTCAATACATCGCCAACAAGATGGAGCGAACCAGTTACAAGGACCTGATGAATAAACCAGAAATTTGAAACTGAGAAAGAAGCAGAAGGAAGTATATATATACGCAAACATCTGGAAAGCCATTTGGCAAGATCATTGCAGGTATGTTTTGTTTAGAGTGTGATGTTTTTTCTTCCATGAATACAGTCTTTGCTTTTAGGTGCTCATGCGCTAATTAACGATATTCCTACAAATTATGTTATGCAGATGTTGCAACGATCGAATTTCAAAAACGAGGATTGCCTCATTCACACATGTTATTTTGGTTGTCTGAGAATAACAAATGTTATTCGGGTTTTGATGTAGATTCAATCATTTCTGCTGAGCTGCCCGATAAGAATGCAGAACCAATCTTATTTGACATTGTTCAGCAATTAATGATCCATGGACCATGTGGTGTGATCAACCCTAGAGCACCCTGTATGAGAGAGAAGAAATGCAAAAAATCTTTTCCAAAAGATTACACGCAGGATACATTGTTTGAATCAAATGCATTTCCAGTGTACAGACGTCGTGATGATGCCTCTAAATTTGTTATGAAAAATGATGTGAGAGTTGACAATGCTTTTGTTGTTCTTTATAACGCTGAACTTTTGTTAAGGTACAATGCACATATAAATGTTGAATCATGTTCTCAATCGATGTTAATAAAATATTTGTTCAAGTATATAAGCAAGGGTCCTGATAGAGCAAGGGTTGGTTTTCAATCTAACGTAACAGATGAGATTGCAATGTATTTGAATTGTAGGTATATATCTGCACCTGAAGCTGCATGGAGATTATTTGAGTATCCAATTCATTCTCGCCATCCACCTGTTGAATTGCTAAAAGTACATTTACCTGGACAACAGACCATTGTTTTTGGTCAGAATCAACTGCTGACTTTAGTAATCGAAAAACAAGGATCAGAAGACACTATGCTTACTGCATGGTTCAATGCAAATGGAAATAAGGAATTAAAAGATAAGGCAAATAGATTAACATATGCAGAGTTCCCTTCTGAGTTTGTTTGGAATAATGATGGTAAATGTTGGAATCCACGGCAACGAGGTTTTGCATTAGGTCGATTAGCAAATGTACATCCGACAAGTGGAGAATTATATTACTTGCGCTTGCTTTTAAATACACGTAAAGGCTGTACGAGTTTTGAATCTGTTCAGACAATTTGTGGTATTGTTCATTCTACATATCAGGAAGCATGTCGTGCACTTGATTTATTAGGTGATGACAAACAGTGGAATGATGCTTTAACAGAAGCCACACCAACTGCAACTTCATATCAGTTGCGTCACCTGTTTGTTACAATTTTAATGTTTTGTGATGTTTCAAATCCGCGTCATCTTTTTGAAACTCATTGGCATCATATGTGTGATGATATTTTATACAATGTTCGATCTGATTTTATGATGCCGCATTTAAACATCCCTGAAAAAGAGTTGCGAAATTCATTATTGTTTGAATTGGAACAACTCCTCAGTAATGGTGGGTCATCATTGGCAACGTATCACTTGCCGTTGCTTGACAAGGAAACAATGCTTCAGTTGAGAAACAAGCAGTTAAGAGAAGAGTTAGATTATGATTGTTCTGCTTTAGAGAAAGAACACCAAAATTTGGTATCTGAGTTAAACGATGGTCAAAAATTGATATATGACAATGTGCTTGATGTTGTTTCTAATAAAAGGATTGGACTTTTTTTCGTGTATGGCCATGGAGGTACAGGGAAAACATTTTTATGGCACACGATTATTAGCAAACTAAGATCTGAAAGAAAAATTGTGTTGGCAGTTGCTTCATCTGGAATTGCATCATTATTATTACCGAATGGAAGGACTGCTCATTCTAGATTTAAGATACCAATTGATCTAACTGATGGTAAGGTTTCATCAATCACAAAAGGAACACATCTTACGAAGTTGGTGGAAAAGACTGATTTGATTATTTGGGATGAGGCACCAATGACAGATAAATGTTGTTTCGAATCTTTAGATACATCACTTAGGGATATATTATCGTATCGCTATGCACCTGAAAATGTTCCTCCATTTGGTGGTATGCCTATTGTGCTTGGCCGAGATTTTCGACAGATATTACCAGTTGTGCTTGATTCAACAAAAGCTAAAGTGATTGAAGCATCACTAAATAGTTCTTTATTGTGGCCATTGTTTAAGGTTTTTCGTTTAACTGAGAATATGAGGCTTCGTAAAAGGGGAATGAGTGATGAAAAAAAACTACAAATATCACAGTTTGCAGATTGGTTGTTACAAATTGGCGATGGAAATGTTAGTGCTATAGATGATGATGATGATAGAGATGCAGCCTGGATAGAAATACCAAATGACATGTTAATTGATAACCCTATTGATCCAATCAGTTCAATATTCCATGCTACATATCCGGATTTTCAAAAAAAGTACATGTGTTTTGATCATATTAGAGAGCGTGCAATTATTACCCCTAAAAATGTTACAGTCAATGAGGTCAATAATTATGCAATAGATTTTCTACCTGGAGAAACAGTAACTTATCTAAGTTGTGATTCTATATGTCTAACAAATGATAATGCAGACAATTTGAGCGCATTATATCCACCAGAACTGTTAAATAGTATTGAAATGAGTGGATTGCCATCACATAAATTACTTTTGAAAACAGGAATGCCTGTTATGCTTCTTAGAAATTTGGATCAAACAAATGGGTTGTGCAATGGGACAAGGCTAATCATCACAAATTTATTTGACAAGATCATTGAAGCTAGAGTCTTAACAGGAACTCATGTGAACTAAAAAGTTTTTTTGCCTAGGATTGTATTATCTGCATCTGACTTGAAGTGGCCATTTATTTTACGAAGAAGACAATTTCCAGTAAGAGCGTGTTATGGAATAACGATAAATAAAAGTCAGGGTCAGTCATTAAAACAAGTTGGTTTGTTTTTTTCCCAGCCTGTTTTCAGTCATGGTCAATTGTATGTAGCTCTATCTAGAGTTACATCAAGAGAAGGAATTAAAATTGTGATCTTGAATGAGAAGATACCAAATAGGTTCACCAAAAATATTGTGTACAAGGATGTGTTGCAAAATTTACAATGACCAATCTGCTAATTTTAATATATTTATATGGTAAGATCATTAACAATATTTACAACTAAATTGTTTTTTTTTTTCAGCTGAGTCAGAATAAAATATTTTTATATTAGGTACATCTAGATAGATACAAATATTTTACAATTCTTTTATGACGTTTTTTTATCAAGGTATTTCATTCTCTTTTGAAATGTTTATGACGTTTTTTATTTTATCAAGGTGACACTTTGCACTTTGTTTCCCACAAAAAGAAAAAAGGAAAAAAAAAAAGGGTTATACTATACCAAGTATATTTTCTTTGTTTTTTTTTTTATTGAAAAAATTCATGTGTCATTATTCAAATGTTGTAAATTACCATACATTATTTAAAAGCTCAAACTTTTGAAATTTACATAATATATATATATACACATATACATAGATATATACACACACATGTACATGTGTACATATACTAAGAGTAGTGGGGGACACATGTCATAAATTAGTGCATTCTTATATAAATCAACTTAATGAGTGGAAAACATATGTTGTTAGGAAAAACATATAGTAACACTTTTTTCTTTTTTACAAAAAAAAGAAAGGAAAATAAACCAGTTTAGAAGGGTACGATGGTCATTGAGCCTCTTCACCCTTTCTGTATAAAATTGTTCCCTCGCTTCTATTATTGAACTACACTTCTGCTCTTTGAAACTCCGCTCTCAGAGTATCACCCACATCTGTCTCAATCTCAGAGTTGTAGATCGCGTGTTGCAGTTTGAATTTGCAGGTTTGTATCCAATTCTTAACTTTCTTCTCACCTTTTTTCCGCTCTGTTTCATTCACCAATCTACATAAAGGTAAGACTTTATGTCAACTTGATCGTTTTGCATTCTCTTCACCTTGATCGTTCTGATCCAACTAATTAATAAATAAGAAAAATCATCATCCAATCTACAGATTTGGCTTTTATTGTAGATGCATGTTTGATTCTCAAACAAACTTATCCAACATATCAATCATCTGTTTTATACTTTGTAACATACATGCATGTTGGTTTCAACTGCAATAGAAGCTTTTTGGTTTAGATTGTTTTGAATAGGATATTTATGATTTTTAATCGAATGTTTTCTTAAAATTTTGACAAATATGTTTATGGATCTATTGTTGCATCACAATTTCATGGCTTTGCATGTTCTAACTATGTGTTCTGGAAGTTTGATTCTGATGCGTAGCCTTGCATGTCATTGTTGTTACTTTCCTATGCAGGCTTTGTTTAGTTTTTGCAGACAACACTATGTCAGCAACAATCACTCCAATTTCAGCCATACAACCATCTGAAAATGGGAAGACTGTCATGAGCCATACAACCAATTTCACTCCAATTTCTCCAATTTCAGCAGACACCCTCTTTGGAATAGCATGTCATGAGCTGGTGAATGAAAAAGGAGAGGATGACAAGTACAATGTTCCCCCTGCAATAGAGAAGGCAAAGAATCAGTATCATGTGTGGCGTATTGGCTATGGCCTTAGAGATGATTTCTTGGTGAAGGATGTTTACCTCGAGAATAGAAACGATGAAAGCTGTTTATCCATGATACAATGTCACAGCCAACTACTCCGGCAAAGAGAGCAGCCCAACCCCAAAACGAAGAAACACTGAAGGAGCTCTTGAACATGGAAATAAAAAAGAAACAAAAAAGGTATTACCATATTAAAGATGAAAGCAAACAATTGATTCTGAAACAACAATAACAATGTTGCTGATTTAAATGGAATGATATTTGATTACATTCTGCTATTCATCCGTTGGAAACAATTATTTGCATTTTTATATGTATAACTAGATTGATCCCCTTCTTATAACTTACTTTCTCTTTGCAGAGGAGAAGGGAGCAAAGGGGCTTCCAAGTGAGTGTTGTTTATATCTATATCTATGCATTTGTTTTCTATTTCAGAACTTATTTATGTTGCATTGGTGTGGTTCAAATGAAATCTCTGACAAAAATATATTCTTTACTTTGTAGAGGACAAGGAAGTAAAGGGATCTCAAAGTACGTTTTGCATACATCTATATATATGCATTCATTTTTTGTTTCAAAACTTATTTATGTTGCGATTGACAACGATTAGTAGCAGTTTCATTTACAATCAAATCGATTTTCTGTCTAAAATATGCTTTCAATTTGCAGAGGAGAAGCTATCCATATCAGTGCATTTGTTTTCTCTAAAAATTTATTTATTTTGCAGTAGTATGCCTTGCATTAATTGATTTTGTTTATCTTTTAACAACTTTGTCAATATTTATTGCTTCAATTTAAATGTTTCTGTACCAGAGGTCAACCAAACAAAGCTAAGTTCAAGACAAAGGAGGACTAAGGATTATGTGCTCATTCTGGATAATGGTTATATATATGCTCGCTACCCATCAATAGTTCTTTTGATGCTAAGTTGCTAATAGGTTAGACGTACATGGTTCTAATTACAGATCGACTATTGTTTTGACTAGCAATGGGAAGCGTTTTGCTCTGCAGAATGACAATACATGACTTATTTTTTGTGCTCTCAGTTATTTTGGTGTGTCTGACACAGTGTTGTCCACAGAGAGCAATGAACTGTATAATACTACAATGTGATATTTTTGTTTGATAAGTCATGTGTATTGTATCAGACGCCAAGTTAATGAATTTTTTGTAATCTGACATTTCCATTTCTCATCATGTCTCCCTGCTCTGTGTGTGTGTCTGTGTTTACTATGCAATGTCTGCATCATATTGCTACATTCATTGGCATACCAAACAATAGAAAAATTTATCTAAACAAAAGCAATTCCGGTAGTTAATATTAGTGTTAAGCTAAAGGACCTTTTTGCATGCAGGTGCAACATTGACTACGATCGTTCTATTAATTTCGGTGGGTCTAATCTATGGTGTGTATCACTCTGATAAAATGGAAAAACAGAATCAATTGAAAATTGAAACATTCCTAGAGGATTATAAAGCGCTCAAGCCAAGCAGATATTCCTATGCAGATATCAAAAGAATTACGAATCAATTTGAGGATAAATTGGGGGAAGGAGCGTATGGAACTGTTTTCAAAGGGAAGCTTTCATCTGAATTGTTTCTTGCTGTTAAAGTCCTCAAAAACACTAATTACGGAGATGGGGAAGAATTCCTAAATGAGGTGGGAACAATGGGTCATATCCACCATGTCAATGTAGTTCGCTTGGTCAGCTTCTGTGCTGATGGATTCAGACGAAAAATAATCATGTCATTCACTGCTATGCAGCATAAGTTATGAGCTCCAGAAGTTGGCATGGTTTGAGTTTTTTGAGGCATGGTTTCGTAATCTTAATGTGTATCTATCATTCAGGTACTGACTCTATTAATTTCGAGCCATGATATTGGAATTCAAATCTGAAAAATAATCATGCCATTCACTGCTATGAAACATGAGTTATGAGCTCCAGAAAACTAAACTATATTGAGTTTTTTGAGGCATGGTTTCCTAATCTTAATGTGTATCTATCATTGAGGTACTGATTTTTACATCTACATGTCATGTCATAGAGCATTTTGAGTACAAGAATCATCCAGAAAGGCCATGGGACGATCAAGATACAAGCTCAAGAATTCAACCAAATGAGAAGTAAAAAGCTGGAAATTTCAGAGGCTTCCTCTTAGGCATTTTCGTGGCTCATTCGTGCCTCCTTCCAAGGGTTTAATGTCTGTTCGCCCTACTCCATTTTCGAGCCATGATATTGGAATTCAAATCTGAAAAATAATCATGCCATTCACTGCTATGAAGCATGAGTTATGAGCTCCAGATGTTGGCACCTTGAAACAGCATTTCCAGAAAACTAAACTATATTGAGTTTTTTGAGGCATGGTTTCCTAATCTTAATGTGTATCTATCATTGAGGTACTGATTTTGAAATCTACATGTCATGTCATAGAGCATTTTGAGTTCAAGAATCCTCCAGGAAGGCCTTGGGACGATCAAGATACAAGATCAAGAATTCAGCCAAATGATAAGTAAAAAGCTGGAAATTTCAGAGGCTTCCTCTTAGGCATTTTCGTGGCTCATTCGTGCCTCCTTCCAAGGGTTTAATGTCTGTTCGCCCTACTGCATTTTCGAGCCATGATATTGGAATTCAAATATGAAAAATAATCATGCCATTCACTGTTATGAAGCATGAGTTACGAGCTCCAGAAGTTGGCACCTTGAAACAGCATTTCCAGAAAACTAAACTATATTGAGTTTTTTGAGGCATGGTTTCCTAATCTTAATGTGTATCTATCATTGAGGTACTGATTTTTACATCTACATGTCATGTCATAGAGCATTTTGAGTTCAAGAATTATCCAGAAAGGCCATGGGACGATCAAGATACAAGCTTAAGAATTCAGCCAAATGATAAGTCAAAAGCTGTCTACTTTGTTTTGCTTAGTTGTATGATTTCCTTATTCTGGCTTGATTTCCTTTCGTTGTTCTGTAATACAATAGCGTCAAAACTGTTATCAAGACCTAAAATTGATCCACGAACTTAGAAATCTCTCTGCATGTTTCTAACCTAAACTGAAGTCTCAGTTCTATTGTGTGTGATACAGAACAGTCGGTAAGAATGAAATAGATTCATATTTCTTCACTTTTCTATTTATGCTCAATTCAAAGCCTTTTTGTCCGATTCAATCCAAAGATGAATTTTTAAGGTCAAAAGCTTTAAGAAAAGCAAGTAAAAAAAAGAGCAAAACAAAACTAAAGAAAATTGTTACAAGTTGGCAATTAGTGATTCAATCATCATCAACAAATAGCTCATCTTCTCATCTGTCACATGTATATCAGACACAGACATTCAATAACTTTTGAATTCACATATTGTTTACATTTCTTTTTATATACTGTTAATATCCGGTATTGCAAACGGCGGCAACGCGCGGGCATCATCTAGTATATAACCATAATAAGATTTTTCATGTTATTCTACCAAGGTCAAATGGTTCACGATGCTAATACCCTAGTAACCTACAGTTCTACTTCACTTTAGAACAGTTTCTATGAGGCGTTCATTCCTTCAAGGCATGTCCTGCGACTTCATCTGTTGGAACTCTGAAAAGTGAAAATAGAAATTAAGTACTAGTTACCTGAAATCGAGTAGATTGATAATGTCGGACACTGTCCCTGAGCCACTTTATAGCTGATGGGAGTGAGGAAAAAACAGCACTATTTTCACAATTTTTGACAGACATTTCCATATCATCTCTTAATTCTTCAGGTCTGGGATCTTGTCATCAACTCCTGTTGAAAATCAAAAGAAGAAGAATCCCAATTAGAAATACAAAGGATTGTTTGGCGACCAACAACATAAAAGTTGATTGTCTCACATAAATGTGGACATTGTTGAACTTCCGAGTAATGAAAATTCATTGATGATAAATTTGTTTCAATACTACAACTCTAAAAGTTAGTGAAACCAAAAATTAGAAATGATATACTTCACTCTGTTTGATAGAAATTACAGAAAAAAAAAAGTGTTAGAACAGAACAGCTTTATATGAATTACAATTTTGTTTAGTCCCTCGTTCAATTTCTGGAACCTTTGCAGAGATGAAAGCATGCAGTTCTGGAATACCAAGCAGAGGTGATGAAAGAAGTTCAAATCTCTCTGGAAAGAAAATTAGCAGCGTGACATGTGCCTGTTTATATTTCAGAATTGAGGACAGAAGAACTTTATGATTTTGAAGAGTATAGCTTGTTGTTGGGGGATGTGGTACTCTTTTTCCCTTGGCCCAGGATTTTGTCCCACTGGGTTTTAACTGGGCAAGGTTTTAACGAGGCCACTCATTAGCCCCCATCTATGTTGTAATCCTTTCTTATCTTAATGAAATCCATTTTGATGAGAAACCAAAAAACTGCCTTCTGTGTCCCAGCTTTCAAGCTTTCAAGCTTTCATTCTTTCTCTTTTCAGAAACAGACCCTGTATCATTCAGTCATTCAGACCACGAATTTAATAGACCACATGAATTCTTTCTGTTTTTGTCATCAAACTGGGAGTGATGGAACTCTTCCGGAGAGACCATTACCATATGTGTTTATCATTTCCATTTTCCAGATTGCCTACACTAGCACCTCTTGTTGTTTTCAGATTGCTAATAGATTTTTTTTTTGGTCAAAGAAAATTGTATTAGAAAAAACCAAAAGGCCTCATAATACAATCACAAGAGATACAAAAGACCCCAGCAAAAAGAGACGCATAGGTCCCAGAAATAAGAGGCACATAGGCCAGCAATCACGTAGGCTCAGCAATAGCAAATTAAACCTTATAACAGGCTTGCCTAAAATACAAGATAAAAACCCAAATAACAGAAAATATTGCTAATAGATGGTGTAGGGTTTTGGAATCCAATCAGTATAAAGAGAACTGTGGACTAATAATGCCACGTAGGACAAAAGAGTCCTAGACCAGCTGACTTGGTCTGATAGCAACGTTTCTTCTACCAACAATGATTGAAGGGGATGGAGCTTGCCATCCTTCATTCTTTCTCTTTCTTTTCAGAAACAGCCCCTGAAATCACCCATGTTACCATGTATCATACCATGGAGTTGGCATTGCTTCATCAAGCAATGGTTATTGCAAAGAGTTGTTGATTAATTAAAACAAAGTCGACAATGATTTATCTAACCAGCTGACCATGATTTACATCCTGAAGTTAAAAACACCAAGTCATCCAGTTTGATTAACCACCCATTTACAAAAACAAATTTGAATCATTGTAAAACATAATTTATTAAAGATGATCGATTTGGTACACTACACACTAGCCATGAGGCCACCACCATTTATTAAAGACAATTAACTCACTCCATCACTAATTCACTATATAAACTGGGTATAACGAAGATGATAGCACCCCAGTTCTAAACACCATACTTTCATATCTCTCTGTTTTCCATTTTCCATAAATTCTCCATACATGGCTGGAGTACTAGTTGACGTTCTGCTAGAGCGTTTGGCTACGCTCGCCCTTGACAAGTTCGTGCAAGAGATGAAGCTGGTGGGCGAGGTTGAGCAAGAAATCGAAGATCTCATCAGGAAACTCAGAGCTATTCAAGCTGTGCTGGAGGACGCGGAGCAGAGGCAAGTGACGGAAGCCAGAGTGAAACTTTGGCTGGATGAGCTGAAGGATGTTTCCTTCGACATGGATGACGTGATCGACGAGTGGATCACTAGAGTTGAGAAGCATCTGCTGGAGAAACAAGAAAAACAACCGAAGAAGGTTGAGAAGCATCAGCTGGAGAAACAAGAAAAACAACAGAAGAAGGTATGCTTCCCCTTTCCTTCCTATTTCTTCGTCGCGAGATTGCTGTGAAGGTACAAGAGTTGAATGAAAGATTAAAAAAGATTGAAGAAAACAAACAAAGCTTTAACTTTCAACAAAACACCCCAAGGTCAGTTCCCGAACTACTTCAAAGACCAAAAACTACTTCTCTTCCCAATGCTGAAACATTTGGTCGAGATTCAGAGAAAAACCTTCTAATTAGCAAGCTGCTAAGTGAGAGTAGTGAAGAAAGCAAGGTTCCTCTAATCATCCCCGTTGTAGGGTTTGGAGGAATGGGCAAAACATATCTTGCCAACTTGGTCTATAATGAGATCAAAACTCATTTTGACAAGAGCATATGGGTATGTGTCTCCGACCCTTTTGATGAAATCAAGATTGCTCAAGCTATAATTGAAGAGTTAGATAAAGATAATTCATCAAAATCCTCAAATGTGTTGCAAACCTTGATGCAATGTACATTTGATTTGATTAAGGGTAAAAAATTCCTTCTTGTCTTAGATGATGTTTGGTATCCAAAATCCAGTCAATGGGAAGAATTCATCAAACCTTTAAGCAAAGGCGCTGCGGGCAGTAAGGTATTGGTGACCACTAGAAATGAGGATGTTGCTACTGATGTAATGAATGCAACTACTGAATTGGTTACTTTGAAGGGGTTAGGGGAAGCATCTTGTTTGTCACTGTTCTATCACAGTGCAGGCATGGTTGAGAGTAGTGTGTCCAAAGAGTTTCATGACATTGGGTTAGAGATTGTGAAAAGATGCAATGGGTTGCCTCTTGCTGCAAAGACGTTAGGAAGCCTCATGCGCAATAAGAAAAATAATATTCGTGAATGGCGAGATGTTTTAAAGAGTAAGACATGGGAACTGAAAGAGGTGCAACAAGATGTTTTTCGGCCACTACTATTAAGTTATCATGATTTGCCTCTTCCAACCAAACAATGTCTTTTGTATTGTGTTCTATTTCCAAAAAACCATGTGTATGATAAGAATGGTTTGGTTGAATTGTGGATTTCACAAGATTATTTGAATGACAACGAAAGTAAAGAAAAGATGATAGTTGGTCAAAATTATTTTGATGAGTTAGTAACGAGGTCATTCTTTCAAGATATTAAGAAGGTAGGTGAGGAGAATGTAAACATAAGATGCAAAATTCATGATATTGTACATGACTTTTTGCAATATTTGACCAAGAATGAGTGTTTCATCTTAGACGTTGAGATGGATGAAAGGAAGAGAAAAAATGTGCCATATGATAAAATCCGTCATTTTACTTCAATCCAGTCAACCGACAAAGACTTTTTGGAGCATTTTCTCCCCAATTGTAAAAAATTACGTACATTGGTACATTCATATTCAGACTCCATTTCCATTGATGCAAGGGTAGAGATGATAGTTGAATTGAAAAGCCTTAGGACATTAATATTGTTGAAATGGCCTTTCAAAGAAATTCCTGAGACGATAGGTGGGTTGATACACTTAAGGTATCTTGATTTATCCGGTAATCAGGAGTTGAAAGAATTGCCGAGCGCCGTGGGTGGCTTATACAACCTGCAAACCTTGCGACTTTTTGGATGCCATAGTCTAACAAGAATAGATGTGCGGAGACTGATTAACTTGAGGCATCTCTATGTTGAACAGTGCTTCTCACTGAGGTTAATTAAAGGGATTGAGAAATTAACACATATGCAAAGACTGGATTGGTTTAGAGTCCGAGACGGTGGTGATGAAGGAGGAAACAAGTTGGAACATCTGACAGACTTGAACCAGCTTCAAGGGAGTCTTTGGATTGATATTGATAGGTTTCCCGGTACGGCAGAGAATAATGCAGCAATTATGAAGAATAAGGCTCACATCTTGGCATTGTATCTATATTTCACGGGCAGTACTGAAGATGACCGACAAATTATGAATAGGTTAGAGCCGCATCCAAGTCTGGAATCTCTGACCATAGCTGGGTATGAAGGCGGCACCTTTTCCGATTGGTTGTCGTCTTTACACAGCTTGAGAGTCCTCCGCATTGGCGGTTGCCCAGGTTGTGAGATTTTGCCTTCTTATTTAGGGAAACTGGCGTCCCTTGAATCATTGGATATTAGGGGACTCCATAAAGTCTCAAAGGTAGGAGTTGAGTTTCTGGGAATAGAACAAGGGCAAACCTCCTCCTCGTCCTCCGTTTTCGTTTCATTCCCTAAGCTCAAACAACTCACCATCAAAGGCATGGAGTCATGGGAAGAGTGGGAAGGAGTGGAAGAGGGGAATTCGGAGAATGTTACAATCATGCCATTCCTTGATCAGTTGACAATTGAATCCTGCAAGAAGCTAAAAGCACTGCCGATATTCCTGTGGAAGACACCTCTACAGAAATTGAACATCAGCGTCTCTCCAATTCTCCAAAACCTTTACGGACAAGAAAATGGCGAGGAGCGGACCAAGATTTCTTACATCCCAAGCATCGAGATGCAAGATACAGCATGTTGCATCTGCTGATATGTGAAAAGGTACATTTGCTTCCATCGTACAGTTCCTTCATTTAATTCCATATTTCTTATTAACTGGGATGTCTGATTACTCTCTAATCTCCATCATTCCTCACATTCCAGGCTTCAGCTTCTCTTAAACAAATCACATTTTTAAGAGCAAAGGCAAATTATCTACTGGTGAGCTTAATATATATCTTCCTACACGTTCTTATTTGTGTCGAATGGGACTGTTGTTTTGTATTTTCAAATTCTCAAATGAATCGTTTCCATGGTATGTCACTATTGGAGGGCAGAAGGAAACATCAATGGAGGACCATCACTTCAGGCATGATTTGGCAGAGTTATATTTGCACTTACCAGACGGCTATGAGGGTACTGAAAGAGGTCAAAGACTCCAAGATCTTACCGGTTTTTTATACATGTGCTTCCTCAGACACTCATCTCCTTACCAGTTTTGGCTCTTTATTTCTTCTGCTGGTGTTGTTCAAGATACAGGTAAGTTCACTGCTCTAATTTTTAGACCAAGTCTCTGGACCCCTTAGAAAAGCCTAGTCGCTAATATACATAAATTGATGATTCACAGCCATGTGAATGGCTGGATTCCCAACAAATGATGATCCTCACCCCCTCAGTTTTGTGCTGAGATTGCAGGTTGGAAATTTCTTCTGATAGTTTGTAGTTTATTGATTTTCTTCTGTAAATCAAGTTATAAATAGGTCCTCTAATTATGTGTGCATTGTAGATGTGAACTGCACTAGGCTACTTAGCTGCTTGTACTGCTTGTATTGAAGCTACATGCATTCAGAATGGCATCCGAGTTTGGTAAGCTGCATGTATGCCAATTTGTACATTTTATATTATAACTCGTAGTTCTTGGTTTTTAAGTTGGACTGATTATCTAAGTCACAGAAAACCTGTTGGTTGATTACATGGACCGAGGATGGAGCTTAGTCGAGAACATTTCTTCAATTGTCTGGACTTTATTAGAGTTACTGGGAAGCTCTGCAAGGTTGTGACAATGAGTTGTCATTGGAGAAGTTGACCTCAAATTGTTCATTTGGTCTTACTTGGTTATGCTAGTTTGAAGCTTCTGTATCCTTCTGCTCATCCTGATATCTTCATTGTTTATACAGGTACATCATTCCTGCCATAGAATTCTAAGTTTGCATATTTTAGTATCTTTGGTGTTCATCAGTTGCTAGAAAGGAAAAAAGAAGTGAGAATATCGGTGCCGTAGAAAGTAGTTTTCCTGAGAGATTAATATTTGAGTGTGATATAGGTGATCATGACTGTCAGGAGCTAAAGAGATCAGAAACAGCACAAGTTAGAGACATGTTCTTAAAGCATTGAAAGAAGGAATGAGGGTACAGAAGGCTGCCATTTTTGAAGACCTTCCTGGTTGGTTATGATAGTCTTCTTCCTCTGATGCTGGAACTGAGTCCTATCAAGTGCACCTATCCTCACATCCCTACTTTATGACCATGTAAATTTCAGAAACATTACAAGCACTCTTCTGTTCAAAGTTCTACTGGCTAGACTCCCCAAGACAAGATGCCCCTCAGGTACGCTTCATGTTGTGTGGTTATTTCCACATACGTGATTCAAAACAAATAGCAGAACAAAGCTTTATGTCATGTAGAGTTATCATTTTCTTCAGATTCAGGTTATAGTCAAGTCTGACTAATGTATATATTGCAGAAGAAAATCGCACAAACATACATTTACAGGTCACTTTGCAGCTTCATTTGGAATGGCCTTGGAGCTGTAAAGCTGATGGGATGGTACTATGGTAAGTTTCTATGTCATAATCTGATCGAAATTCTCTGTTCATGGCTGTTCGTCTCACATATGCCCTTAAAAAGTACTGGTTATTTTGGTGTACCCAGGTTGGACTGTTGGAGCATATGTGGTACCAATCAAAGAAAGGGTAATGACAAGCTGTAGGGTGGCCATGACAGACCAAAGGAAGGGTAATCTGCTTGTAGAGATGATGCCAGCTGCTTCATTTACCATAGGAGATTGTCATTTTTCAAGAGGATTGGGCAAGTACTCATGCATCTAATTTGATTGGGAGCCACTCAGGTCTGAGTTCCCTATATCTAACTCTGTAAACAGCATTTGTATACATGCTGATACAAATTTGCCTGCATACAGCATATTGATTTCTACTTGTGCAGATAGAATATAACTGTGTTTTCAGTTTTCACTGAATGACATGAATATTTTACAGGGAGGAAGCTCAAAACTTCAAGTTTATATATGTACTCCTCAACAAGATGCACAGCAGTAATATGCATTTTAGATTCTAGCACAGAAATTGGTAGGCGATGATATTAATTTCAAGACAGTTCCATCTGCAAGAGGTATGTGTCTTGGTATTGCTCAAGTTTCCCTCAACGTTTTCATTTTTGTTTAGTTCCTCATTCATTTTCTGGAACCATTGCAGAGATGAAATGTACAGTTCTGGAATACCAAGCATATCTGATGAAAGAAGTTCAAATCTGTCTGGAAAAGAACATTAGCAGCTCCGGCGATGTCTCTGAGCCGTGAACTGTGCCTGTTTATTTTCACACTGTGGACACAAGGATATTGGTGTTCAAGGGTAATAGCTTGTTAAATGGGGGATGCGGTACTCTTTTTCCCTTAGCCCAGGATTTTGTCCCACAGGGTTTTAACTGGGCAAGGTTTTAACGAGGCCACACATTAGCCCCCATCTATGTTGTAATCCTTTCTTATCTTAATGAAACCCATTTTGATCAGAAACGAAAAACTGCCTTTGTGTCCCAGCTTGCACCCTTTCTTTGCTTCTCTGTTCTCAACTTATGGAGTTCTTCGATTATGAGTTCAAGTTGGTGTTCTTATCCCAGCTAGTGTTCCTTTGCTTTTAGTTATAGTTCAACTCACATTTAGGTGGCAAAAGTACCAGTATAGTTCTGTTCAAGGAAACCCTTGATGGTATTAGAAGGTATTAATCATCACATATTTGGTCAAGATAAGTATAGAGAGAGAGAGAGAGAGAGAGAGAGAGAGAGAGAGAGAGAGAGAGAGAGAGATGTTAAAATCATTTATTCTCAAGAACTAAAATGCAACATCAATCGTTTGTTTCATTTAATTTCACAAAGAATCAGAAAGCCAATAACCTGAATGAGGTCATATGGTTGTAGCAATACAGGGGGTGTATAAATAGTACACACTCAAACAAAATGCCCCATTTCAAGCCACTGTTAAGATCAAATTGCACACGCTTGGAAATTCTAACTAGTTATGTGCAGCAGTTTCAGAACATAGCCCACCCCATAGAAGCACGGGAGTCCAAAATTGACACGAGACACTAGGAAGTTCAAATAGTTCGACACCTTTTCCCATGCCTCCTGAATGCCAGAACAAGTTGCACGAAATGGAGATGCAGAAAAAAGAGATTTTGCTTTTACTTCCTGCTATGCCTTGCTTCTTGACTAATCTCAATACATCGCCAACAAGATGGAGCGAACCAGTTACAAGGACCTGATGAATAAACCAGAAATTTGAAACTGAGAAAGAAGCAGAAGGAAGTAAACATCTGGAAAGCCATTTGGCAAGATCATTGCAGGTATGTTTTGTTTAGAGTGTGATGTTTTTTCTTCCATGAATACAGTCTTTGCTTTTAGGTGCTCATGCGCTAATTAACGATATTCCTACAAATTATGTTATGCAGATGTTGCAACGATCGAATTTCAAAAACGAGGATTGCCTCATTCACACATGTTATTTTGGTTGTCTGAGAATAACAAATGTTATTCGGGTTTTGATGTAGATTCAATCATTTCTGCTGAGCTGCACGGTATGAATGCAGAACCAATCTTATTTGACATTGTTCAGCAATTAATGATCCATGGACCATGTGGTGTGATCAACCCTAGAGCACCCTGTATGAGAGAGAAGAAATGCAAAAAATCTTTTCCAAAAGATTACACGCAGGATACATTGTTTGAATCAAATGCATTTCCAGTGACAGACGTCGTGATGATGCCTCTAAATTTGTTATGAAAAATGATGTGAGAGTTGACAATGCTTTTGTTGTTCTTTATAACGCTGAACTTTTGTTAAGATACAATGCGCATATAAATGTTGAATCATGTTCTCAATCGATGTTAATAAAATATTTGTTCAAGTATATAAGCAAGGGTCCTGATAGAGCAAGGGTTGGTTTTCAATCTAACGTAACAAATGAGATTGCAATGTATTTGAATTGTAGGTATATATCTGCACCTGAAGCTGCATGGAGATTATTTGAGTATCCAATTCATTCTCGCCATCCACCTGTTGAATTGCTAAAAGTACATTTACCTGGACAACAGACCATTGTTTTTGGTCAGAATCAACTGCTGACTTCAGTAATCGAAAAACAAGGATCAGAAGACACTATGCTTACTGCATGGTTCAATGCAAATGGAAATAAGGAATTAAAAGATAAGGCAAATAGATTAACATATGCAGAGTTCCCTTTTGAGTTTGTTTGGAATAATGATGGTAAATGTTGGAATCCACGACAACGAGGTTTTGCATTAGGTCGATTAGCAAATGTACATCCGACAAGTGGAGAATTATATTACTTGCGCTTGCTTTTAAATACACGTAAAGGCTGTACAAGTTTTGAATATGTTCGGACAATTTGTGGTATTGTTCATTCTACATATCAGGAAGCATGTCGTGCACTTGGTTTATTAGGTGATGACAAAGAGTGGAATGATGCTTTAACAGAAGCCACACCAACTGCAACTTCATATCAGTTGCGTCACCTGTTTGTTACAATTTTAATGTTTTGTGATGTTTCAAATCCGCGTCATCTTTTTGAAACTCATTGGCATCATATGTGTGATGATATTTTATACAATGTTCGATCTGATTTTATGATGCCGCATTTAAACATCCCTGAAAAAGAGTTGCGAAATTCATTATTGTTTGAATTGGAACAACTCCTCAGTAATGGTGGGTCATCATTGGCAACGTATCACTTGCCGTTGCCTGACAAGGAAACAATGCTTCAGTTGAGAAACAAGCAGTTAAGAGAAGAGTTAGATTATGATTGTTCTGCTTTAGAGAAAGAACACCAAAATTTGGTATCTGAGTTAAACGATGGTCAAAAATTGATATATGACAATGTGCTTGATGTTGTTTCTAATAAAAGGATTGGACTTTTTTTCGTGTATGGCCATGGAGGTACAGGGAAAACATTTTTATGGCACACGATTATTAGCAAACTAAGATCTGAAAGAAAAATTGTGTTGGCAGTTGCTTCATCTGGAATTGCATCATTATTATTACCGAATGGAAGGACTGCTCATTCTAGATTTAAGATACCAATTGATCTAACTGATGGTAAGGTTTCATCAATCACAAAAGGAACACATCTTGCGAAGTTGGTGGAAAAGACTGATTTGATTATTTGGGATGAGGCACCAATGACAGATAAATGTTGTTTCGAATCTTTAGATACATCACTTAGGGATATATTATCGTATCGCTATGCACCTGAAAATGTTCCTCCATTTGGTGGTATGCCTATTGTGCTTGATTCAACAAAAGCTAAAGTGATTGAAGCATCACTAAATAGTTCTTTATTGTGGCCATTGTTTAAGGTTTTTCGTTTAACTGAGAATATGAGGCTTCGTAAAAAGGGAATGAGTGATGAACAAAAACTACAAATATCACAGTTTGCAGATTGGTTGTTACAAATTGGCGATGGAAATGTTAGTGCTATAGATGATGATGATGATGATGATAGAGATGCAGCCTGGATAGAAATACCAAATGACATGTTAATTGATAACCCTATTGATCCAATCAGTTCAATATTCCATGCTACATATCCGGATTTTCAAAAAAAGTACATGTGTTTTGATTATATTAGAGAGCGTGCAATTATTACCCTTAAAAAATGTTACAGTCAATGAGGTCAATAATTATGCAATAGATTTTCTACCTGGAGAAACAGTAACTTATCTAAGTTGTGATTCTATATGTCTAACAAATGATAATGCAGACAATTTGAGCGCATTATATCCACCAGAATTGTTAAATAGTATTGAAATGAGTGGATTGCCATCGCATAAATTACTTTTGAAAAAAGGAATGCCTATTATGCTTCTTAGAAATTTGGATCAAACAAATGGGTTGTGCAATGGGACAAGGCTAATCATCACAAATTTATTTGACAAGATCATTGAAGCTAGAGTCTTAACAGGAACTCATGTGAACCAAAAAGTTTTTTTGCCTAGGATTGTATTATCTGCATCTGACTTGAAGTGGCCATTTATTTTACGAAGAAGACAATTTCCAGTAAGAGCGTGTTATGGAATAACGATAAATAAAAGTCAGGGTCAGTCATTAAAACAAGTTGGTTTGTTTTTGCCCCAGCCTGTTTTCAGTCATGGTCAATTGTATGTAGCTCTATCTAGAGTTACATCAAGAGAAGGAATTAAAATTGTGATCTTGAATGAGAAGATACCAAATAGGTTCACCAAAAATATTGTGTACAAGGATGTGTTGCAAAATTTACAATGACCAATCTGCTAATTTTAATATATTTATATGGTAAGATCATTAACAATGTTTACAACTAAATTGTTTTTTTTTTTTTCAGCTGAGTCAGAATAAAATATTTTTATATTAGGTACATCTAGATAGATACAAATATTTTACAATTCTTTTATGACGTTTTTCTATCAAGGTATTTCATTCTCTTTTGAAATGTTTATGACGTTTTTTATTTTATCAAGGTGACACTTTGCACTTTGTTTCCCACAAAAAGAAAAAAGGAAAAAAAAAAAAAGGGTTATACTATACCAAGTATATTTTCTTTGTTTTTTTTTTTTATTGAAAAAATTCATGTGTCATTATTCAAATGTTGTAAATTACCATACATTATTTAAAAGCTCAAACTTTTGAAATTTACATGATATATATATATATACACATATACATAGATATACACACACACATGTACATGTGTACATATACTAAGAGTAGTGGGGGACACATGTCATAAATTAGTGCATTCTTATATAAATCAACTTAATGAGTGGAAAACATATGTTGTTAGGAAAAACATATAGTAACACTTTTTTCTTTTTTACAAAAAAAAGAAAGGAAAATAAACCAGTTTAGAAGGATACGATGGTCATTGAGCCTCTTCACCCTTTCTGTATAAAATTGTTCCCTCGCTTCTATTATTGAACTACACTTCTGCTCTTTGAAACTCCGCTCTCAGAGTATCACCCACATCTGTCTCAATCTCAGAGTTGTAGATCGCGTGTTGCAGTTTGAATTTGCAGGTTTGTATCCAATTCTTAACTTTCTTCTCACCTTTTTTCCGCTCTGTTTCATTCACCAATCTACATAAAGGTAAGACTTTATGTCAACTTGATCGTTTTGCATTCTCTTCACCTTGATCGTTCTGATCCAACTAATTAATAAATAAGAAAAATCATCATCCAATCTACAGATTTGGCTTTTATTGTAGATGCATGTTTGATTCTCAAACAAACTTATCCAACATATCAATCATCTGTTTTATACTTTGTAACATACATGCATGTTGGTTTCAACTGCAATAGAAGCTTTTTGGTTTAGATTGTTTTGAATAGGATATTTATGATTTTTAATCGAATGTTTTCTTAAAATTTTGACAAATATGTTTATGGATCTATTGTTGCATCACAATTTCATGGCTTTGCATGTTCTAACTATGTGTTCTGGAAGTTTGATTCTGATGCGTAGCCTTGCATGTCATTGTTGTTACTTTCCTATGCAGGCTTTGTTTAGTTTTTGCAGACAACACTATGTCAGCAACAATCACTCCAATTTCAGCCATACAACCATCTGAAAATGGGAAGACTATAAAGGTTCGAGTCTGTCGAATATGGAGAGGGAAAATATTGAATCCTATTGAACGAAATGAAGGTCTGCAATGTGTATTGGTTGACAGAAATGTAAGCAATTACAGAGTATTTGTTTTTCATGTTTATCTGTCTCAGTAATTTTTGGGTACTTACTGATGATATTTGTTGTTCGACAGATGAATGCAATTCATGCAATCATAAAAGAAGCATACTATGATTATGTCAAGGAGAAACTTATGGTAGGATGTGTGTACCGGATATCAAAATTTCACTCCAAAGAATCCCAGGACAAGTACATCATCGTGGAACATAGGGTGCAGTTGTTATTTAACAACAGGACTCAGTTTATTCCTCTGCCTGAATTGCCTGATATTCCTCAGCATTGGTTTCGATTTGTGGATTTTGATAAGCTTCATATGCGTGAGAATAACGACACACTTCTGACAGGTATTAAAAAAAAGGCTGTTATTTCTTATACTTTCTTTTTATGATTCTCTTCCATTGTTCTTTCATGCATCTGTGAATGTTATTTATATATCAGTGTCATTGTGACCATTAGCATAATGATCATGTTTGAATGACAAAGTAATAAAGAAGCTCATATCTATTAAAACAATGCTTCAATACTATGTGTTCTTTTTTCTTTTCTTATCATGTAGACCTCATTGGTCGACTGAAGCTGGTGTATCCACTGGAAGAAACATTTATCGATGGGAGGAAAGCACTGAAACGTTTACTCCACATACAAGACGCAAGGTTTGCAATTTGTTGACCATGGCCTGTTTATTGCTATATTGATCTTAAAATGTGTCATGTACTTCATGTTTTCATTCCATAGGTTTTTTATGCTCTTTTATATAGATAAATTAGTTAATAGACTTTTGTAAATTTTCACAGGAGGCAGGACTTGAAACTCACTTTGTGGGGAACACTTGCATCTGAATTTGATGTTGATATGATAAAAACTTTACCACCTCCAGTTGTAATGGCCTTCACAAGCACGAAAGTCAGGCGCTTTGGTATGACAAACTATTTTACTCTGATACATGTTGTTGCTATGTAGTAGTTATTTTCTGTTTCTGTTGCTCTTAATAATTTTTTTTTTTTTTCAGAGAACACTATTGTGAATAGTGGATTGAGTACATGTCTGTTTATTAACCCAGCCATTCCTGAGATAGAAGAATATAGAGCAAAGTAAAGTCTAATAAGTTGAACATAATAATATTGTTTGTTGTTTCCATTTTTGAAAGCAACTGAATCTTATTTCGTTTCTCACTGTAGCTTCAATAAGCCTTATCATGCTCCAAAGTTTATAACAACATCATCTGCACGTCATGAACCTGCTCCTGATTATCAAAATGAAGATGTAATCAATGTTAGCACCTTGAACTTGCAGGCTGGAAAAAAAGACAAGGTAAAATTGCAAAGCATGAAAATATAAGATTTTGTTACTTTGCAACTGCAGTTAATATTTTTCAATCTTATGTTGTCTTTGCTGCAGAGTCCCACTTTTGTCTGCAAAGCTAAGATTACAAAGTTCATGGTTCAACAAGGCTGGTATTACCTGGGTTGCCCCACCTGTTGCAAGACTGTCAGGTTGGATCATAATTCTGGAAAGCTTTGTTGTGGAAATCATGGAGAGCAGATTGGCCATCCCATGTAAGCTACTAGAATATATGACAATTTCATCTGTAATATTTTTATAAGAACATCTTCACCATTTTCTTGGCTTTTATTTATGCAATGCATATAGTTTAGTTGCCAGCTCTCTTTCACATATCATCTTTCATTATACTTAAAAACCTTTCTCATATTTCACATATCGTCTCTTATTTCAATCTATGGATGCTTTATATTTGTTCATGCATATTTGTTTTAATCACTGAAATCACATGTGTGCGCATACAAATAACACTATTACAGATACAAAATGGAACTACTGCTTGAGGATGAAGATGATTCAACAACAGCTACAATCATAGGTAAAGCAGCAGACACCCTCTTTGGAATAGCATGTCATGAGCTGGTGAATGAAAAAGGAGAGAATGACAAGTACAATGTTCCCCCTGCAATAGAGAAGGCAAAGAATCAGTATCATGTGTGGCGTATTGGCTATGGCCTTAGAGATGATTTCTTGGTGAAGGATGTTTACCTCGAGAATAGAAACGATGAAAAGCTGTTTATCCATGATACAATGTCACAGCCAACTACTCCGGCAAAGAGAGCAGCCCAACCCCAAAACGAAGAAACACTGAAGGAGCTCTTGAACATGGAAATAAAAAAGAAACAAAAAAGGTATTACCATATTAAAGATGAAAGCAAATAATTGATTCTGAAACAACAATAACAATGTTGCTGATTTAAATGGAATGATATTTGATTACATTCTGCTATTCATCCGTTGGAAACAATTATTTGCATTTTTATATGTATAACTAGATTGATCCCCTTCTTATAACTTACTTTCTCTTTGCAGAGGAGAATGGAGCAAAGGGGCTTCCAAGTGAGTGTTGTTTATATCTATATCTATGCATTTGTTTTCTATTTCAGAACTTATTTATGTTGCATTGGTGTGGTTCAAATGAAATCTCTGACAAAAATATATTCTTTACTTTGCAGAGGACAAGGAAGTAAAGGGATCTCAAAGTACGTTTTGCATACATCTATATATATGCATTCATTTTCTGTTTCAAAACTTATTTATGTTGCGATTGACAACGATTAGTAGCAGTTTCATTTACAATCAAATCGATTTTCTGTCTAAAATATGCTTTCAATTTGCAGAGGAGAAGCTATCTATATCAATGCATTTGTTTTCTCTAAAAATTTATTTATGTTGCAGTAGTATGCCTTGCATTAATTGGTTTTGTTTATCTTTTAACAACTTTGTCAATATTTATTGCTTCAATTTAAATGTTTCTGCACCAGAGGTCAACCAAACAAAGCTAAGTCCAAGACAAAGGAGGACTAAGGATTATGTGCTCATTCTGGATAATGGTTATATATATGCTCGCTACCCAGCAATAGTTCTTTTGATGCTAAGTTGCTAATAGGTTAGACGTACATGGTTCTAATTACAGATCGACTATTGTTTTGACTAGCAATGGGAAGCGTTTTGCTCTGCAGAATGACAATACATGACTTATTTTTTGTGCTCTCAGTTATTTTGGTGTGTCTGACACAGTGTTGTCCACAGAGAGCAATGAACTGTATAATACTACAATGTGATGCTTTTGTTTGATAAGTCATGTGTATTGTATCAGACGCTAAGTTAATGAATTTTTTGTAATCTGACATTTCCATTTCTCACCATGTCTCCCTGCTGTGTGTGTGTCTGTGTTTACTATGCAATGTCTGCATCATATTGCTACATTCATTGGCATACCAAACAATAGAAAAATTTATCTAAACAAAAGCAATTCCGGTAGTTAATATCAGTGTTAAGCTAAAGGACCTTTTTGCATGCAGGTGCAACACTGACTACGATCGTTCTATTAATTTCGGTGGGTCTAATCTATGGTGTGTATCACTCTGATAAAATGGAAAAACAGAATCAATTGAAAATTGAAACATTCCTAGAGGATTATAAAGCGCTCAAGCCAAGCAGATATTCCTATGCAGATATCAAAAGAGTTATGAATCAATTTAAGGATAAATTGGGAGAAGGAGCGTATGGAACTGTTTTCAAAGGGAAGCTTTCATCTGAATTGTTTCTTGCTGTTAAAGTCCTCAAAAACACTAATTACGGAGATGGGGAAGAATTCCTAAATGGGGTGGGAACAATGGGTCATATCCACCATGTCAATGTAGTTCACTTGGTCGGCTTCTGTGCTGATGGATTCAGACGAAAAATAATCATGCCATTCACTGCTATGCAGCATGAGTTATGAGCTCCAGAAGTTGGCATGGTTTGAGTTTTTTGAGGCATGGTTTCGTAATCTTAATGTGTATCTATCATTCAGGTACTGACTCTATTAATTTCGAGCCATGATATTGGAATTCAAATCTGAAAAATAATCATGCCATTCACTGCTATGAAGCATGAGTTATGAGCTCCAGAAAACTAAACTATATTGAGTTTTTTGAGGCATGGTTTCCTAATCTTAATGTGTATCTATTATTGAGGTACTGATTTTTACATCTACATGTCATGTCATAGAGCATTTTGAGTACAAGAATCATCCAGAAAGGCCATGGGACGATCAAGATACAAGCTCAAGAATTCAACCAAATGATAAGTAAAAAGCTGGAAATTTCAGAGGCTTCCTCGAAGGCATTTTCGTGGCTCATTCGTGCCTCCTTCCAAGGGTTTAATGTCTATTCGCCCTACTCCATTTTCAAGCCATGATATTGGAATTCAAATCTGAAAAATAATCATGTCATTCACTGCTATGAAGCATGAGTTATGAGCTCCAGAAGTTGGCACCTTGAAACAGTCTTTCCAGAAAACTAAACTATATTGAGTTTTTTTATGCATGGTTTCCTAATCTTAATGTATATCTATCATTGAGGTACTGATTTTGAAATCTACATGTGATGTCATAGAGCATTTTGAGTTCAAGAATCATCCCGGAAGGCCTTGGGACGATCAAGATACAAGATCAAGAATTCAGCCAAATGATAAGTAAAAAGCTGGAAATTTCAGAGGCTTCCTCTGAGGCATTTGCGTGGCTCATTCGTGCCTCCTTCCAAGGGTTTAATGTCTGTTCGCCCTACTCCATTTTCGAGCCATGATATTGGAATTCAAATCTGAAAAATAATCATGCCATTCACTGTTATGAAGCATGAGTTACGAGCTCCAGAAGTTGACACCTTGAAACAGCATTTCCAGAAAACTAAACTATATTGAGTTTTTTGAGGCATGGTTTCCTAATCTTAATGTGTATCTATCATTGAGGTACTGATTTTTACATCTACATGTCATGTCATAGAGCATTTTGAGTTCAAGAATCATCCAGAAAGGCCATGGGACGATCAAGATACAAGCTCAAGAATTCAGCCAAATGATAAGTCAAAAGCTGTCTACTTTGTTTTGCTTAGTTGTATGATTTCCTTATTCTGGCTTGATTTCCTTTCGTTGTTCTGTAATACAATAGCGTCAAAACTGTTATCAAGACCTAAAATTGATCCACGAACTTAGAAATCTCTCTGCATGTTTCTAACATAAACTGAAGTCTCAGTTCTATTGTGTGTGATACAGAACAGTCGGTAAGAATGGAATAGATTCATATTTCTTCACTTTTCTATTTATGCTCAATTCAAAGCTTTTTTGTCCGATTCAATCCAAAGATGAATTTTTAAGGTCAAAAGCTTTAAGAAAAGCAAGTAAAAAAAAGAGCAAAACAAAACTAAAGAAAATTGTTACAAGTTGGCAATTAGTGATTCAATCATCATCAACAAATAGCTCATCTTCTCATCTGTCACATGTATATCAGATACAGACATTCAATAACTTTTGAATTCACATATTTCTTTTTATATACTGTTAATATCCGGTATTGCAAACGGTGGCAACGCGCGGGCATCATCTAGTATATAACCATAATAAGATTTTTCATGTTATTCTACCAAGGTCAAATGGTTCACGATGCTAATACCCTAGTAACCTACAGTTCTACTTCACTTTAGAACAGTTTCTATGAGGCGTTCATTCCTTCAAGGCATGTCCTGCGACTTCATCTGTTGGAACTCTGAAAAGTGAAAATAGAAATTAAGTACTAGTTACCTGAAATCGAGTAGATTGATAATGTCGGACACTGTCCCTGAGCCACTTTATAGCTGATGGGAGTGAGGAAAAAACAGCACTATTTTCACAATTTTTGACAGACATTTCCATATCATCTCTTAATTCTTCAGGTCTGGGATCTTGTCATCAACTCCTGTTGAAAATCAAAAGAAGAAGAATCCCAATTAGAAATACAAAGGATTGTTTGGCGACCAACAACATAAAAGTTGATTGTCTCACATAAATGTGGACATTGTTGAACTTCCGAGTAATGAAAATTCATTGATGATAAATTTGTTTCAATACTACAACTCTAAAAGTTAATGAAACCAAAAATTAGAAATGATATACTTCACTCTGTTTGATAGAAATTACAGAAAAAAAAAAGTGTTAGAACAGAACAGCTTTATATGAATTACAATTTTGTTTAGTCCCTCGTTCAATTTCTGGAACCATTGCAGAGATGAAAGCATGCAGTTCTGGAATACCAAGCAGAGGTGATGAAAGAAGTTCAAATCTCTCTGGAAAGAAAATTAGCAGCGTGACATGTGCCTGTTTATATTTCAGAATTGAGGACAGAAGAACTTTATGATTTTGAAGAGTATAGCTTGTTGTTGGGGGATGTGGTACTCTTTTTCCCTTGGCCCAGGATTTTGTCCCACTGGGTTTTAACTGGGCAAGGTTTTAACGAGGCCACTCATTAGCCCCCATCTATGTTGTAATCCTTTCTTATCTTAATGAAATCCATTTTGATGAGAAACCAAAAAACTGCCTTCTGTGTCCCAGCTTTCAAGCTTTCATTCTCTCTCTTTTCAGAAACAGACCCTGTATCATTCAGTCATTCAGACCACGAATTTAATAGACCACATGAATTCTTTCTGTTTTTGTCATCAAACTGGGAGTGATGGAACTCTTCCGGAGAGGCCATTACCATATGTGTTTATCATTTCCATTTTCCAGATTGCCTACACTAGCACCTCTTGTTGTTTTCAGATTGCTAATAGATTTTTTTTTTTTTGGTCAAAGAAAATTGTATTAGAAAAAACCAAAAGGCCTCACAATACAATCACAAGAGATACAAAAGACCCCAGCAAAAAGAGACACATAGGTCCCAGAAATAAGAGGCACATAGGCCAGCAATCACGTAGATATAGGGAAACTGGCGGTTGCCGAGGTTGTGAGATTTTGCCTTCTTATTTAGGGAAACTGGCGTCCCTTGAATCATTGGATATTAGGGGACTCCATAAAGTCTCAAAGGTAGGAGTTGAGTTTCTGGGAATAGAACAAGGGCAAACCTCCTCCTCGTCCTCCGTTTTCGTTTCATTCCCTAAGCTCAAACAACTCACCATCAAAGGCATGGAGTCATGGGAAGAGTGGGAAGGAGTGGAAGAGGGGAATTCGGAGAATATTACAATCATGCCATTCCTTGATCAGTTGACAATTGAATCCTGCAAGAAGCTAAAAGCACTGCCGGACTTCCTGTGGAAGACACCTCTACAGAAATTGAACATCAGCGTCTCTCCAATTCTCCAAAACCTTTACGGACAAGAAAATGGCGAGGAGCGGACCAAGATTTCTTACATCCCAAGCATCCGGATGCATGATACAGCATGTTGCATCTGCTGATATGTGAAAAGGTACATTTGCTTCCATCGTACAGTTCCTTCATTTAATTCCATATTTCTTATTAACTGGGATGTCTAATTACTCTCTAATCTCCATCATTCCTCACATTCCAGGCTTCAGCTTCTCTTAAACAAATCACATTTTTAAGAGCAAAGGCAAATTATCTACTGGTGAGCTTAATATATATCTTCCTACATGTTCTTATTTGTGTCGAATGGGACTGTTGTTTTGTATTTTCAAATTCTCAAATGAATCGTTTCCATGGTATGTCACTATTGGAGGGCAGAAGGAAACATCAATTGAGGACCATCACTTCAGGCATGATTTGGCAGAGTTATATTTGCACTGACCAGACGGCTATGAGGGCACTGAAAGAGGTCAAAGACTCCAAGATCTTACCGTTTTTTTATACATGTGCTTTCTCAGACACTCATCTCCTTACCAGTTTTGGCTCTTTTTTCTTCTGCTGGTGTTGTTCAAGATACAGGTAAGTTCACTGCTCTAATTTTTAGACCAAGTCTCTGGACCCCTTAGAAAAGCCTAGTCGCTAATATACAGAAATTGATGATTCACAGCCATGTGAATGGCTGGATTCCCAACAAATGATGATCCTCACCCCCTCAGTTTTGTGCTGAGATTGCAGGTTGGAAATTTCTTCTGATAGTTTCTAGTTTATTGATTTTCTTCTGTAAATCAAGTTATAAATAGGTCCTCTAATTATGTGTGTGTTGTAGATGTGAATTGCACTAGGCTACTTAGCTGCTTGTATTGCTTGTATTGAAGCTACATGCATTCGGAATGGCATCGGAGTTTGGTAAGCTGCATGTATGCCAATTTGTACATTTTATATTATAACTTGTAGTTCTTGGTTTTTAAGTTGGACTGATTATCTAAGTCACAGAAAACCTGTTGGTTGATTACATGGACCGAGGATGGAGCTTAGTCGAGAACATTTCTTCAATTGTCTGGACTTTATTAGAGTTACTGGGAAGCTCTGCAAGGTTGTGACAATGAGTTGTCATTGGAGAAGTTGACCTCAAATTGTTCATTTGGTCTTACTTGGTTATGCTAGTTTGAAGCTTCTGTATCCTTCTGCTCATCCTGATATCTTCATTGTTTATACAGGTACATCATTCCTGCCATAGAATTCTAAGTTTGCATATTTTAGTATCTTTGGTGTTCATCAGTTGCTAGAAAGGAAAAAAGAAGTGAGAATATCGGTGCCGTAGAAAGTAGTTTTCCTGAGAGATTAATATTTGAGTGTGATATAGGTGATCATGACTGTCAGGAGCTAAAGAGATCAGAAACAGCACAAGTTAGAGACATGTTCTTAAAGCATTGAAAGAAGGCATGAGGGTACAGAAGGCTGCCAGTTTTGAAGACCTTCCTGGTTGGTTATGATAGTCTTCTTCCTCTGATGCTGGAACTGAGTCCTATCAAGTGCACCTATCCTCACATCCCTACTTTATGACCATGTAAATTTCAGAAACATTACCAGCACTCTTCTGTTCAAAGTTCTACTGGCTAGACTCCCCAAGACAAGATGCCCCTCAGGTACTCTTCATGTTGTGTGGTTATTTCCACATACGTGATTCAAAACAAATAGCAGAACAAAGCTTTATGTCATGTAGATTTATCATTTTCTTCAGATTCAGGTTACAGTAAGTCTGACTAATGTATATATTGCAGAAGAAAATCACACAAACATACATTTACAGGTCACTTTGAGCCTTCATTTGGAATGGCCTTGGAGCTGTAAAGCTGATGGGATGGTACTATGGTAAGCTTCTATGTCATAATCTGATCGAAGTTTCTGTTCACGGCTGTTCGTCTCACATATGCCCTTAAAAAGTATTGGTTATTTTGGTGTACCGAGGTTGGACTGTTGGAGCATATGTGGTACCAATCAAAGAAAGGGTAATGACAAGCTGTAGGGTGGCCATGACACTGACACAGATCAAAGAAAGGGTAATTTGCTTGTCGACATGATGCAGCTGCTTCACAAGGTGTAGGGTGGCCATGACACTGACACAGATCAAAGAAAGGGTAATTTGCTTGTAAACATGATGCAGCTGCTTCATTTACTATAGTTTCCAGCCACTCGGCACTAGGAGATTAAGTCCTTTTTCAGAGGATTGGGCAAGTACTCATGCATCTAATTAATTGGGAGCCACTCAATCTAACTCTCTAAACAACATTTGTATACATGCTGATACAAATTTGCCTGTATACTGATCTATACTTGTGCAGAGAGAATAACCACTGTCTTTTCAGTTTTCACTGAATGATATCAATATTTTTACAGGGAGGAATCTCAAAACTCCAAGTTTATATATGTACTCCGCAACAAGTTGCACAGCATCAATTTGCATTTCAGATTGTAACACAGAAATTGGTACGCGGAGAATGACATATGAGGAACCTTGGTCTAGCAGTTTCAAGACAGTTCCATCTGCAAGAGGTATGTGTCTTGCTATTGCTCAAGTTCTTTTCTCCACATTTTCATTTTTGTTTCGTTCCTCAATTCATTTTCTGGAACCATTGCAGAGATTAAAACGTCAGGTTCTGGAATACCAAGCATCTGATGAAAAAAGTTCAGATCTCGCTGGAAAAAAATTTAGCAGCTCCAGCAATGTCTCTGAGCAGTGAACTTTGCCTGTTTATTTTCACAACTGTGAGGGTTGTGGTGCTCTTTTTCCCTTGGCCCAGGTTTTTGTCCCACTGGGTTTTAACTGGGCAAGGTTTTAACGAGGCCACTAATTAGCCCCCATCTATGTTGTAATCCTTTCTTATCTTAATGAAATCCATTTTGAAGGAGGTATTAATCATCACATTTTTGGTCATGAGTTGAAGTAAAAGCATCATCATTAACTCTTTAAGACTTGCGACAGAGATGTGTATACATGGCTAAAATCATTTATTCCCAAGAACAACTAAATTGCAACAACAATCGTTTCTTTCATTTAATCTCACAAAGCCAGTAACCTGAATGAGGTCATATGGTTGTAGCAATACAGGGTGTATAAATAGTACACACTCGAACAAAATGCCTCATTGCAAGCCACTGCTAAGATCAAACTGCACATGCTTGGAAATTCTAACATAGACCACGCCATAGAAGCACGGGAGTCCAAAATTGACATGAGACACTAGGAAGTTCAAATAGTTTGACACCTTTCCCATGCCTCATGAATGCCAGAACAAATTGCAACGAGATGGAGATGCAGAAACTGAGATTTCGCTTTCACTTCCTACTATGCCTTACTTCTTGACCAATCTCAATACATCGCCAACAAGATGGAGCGAACCAGTTACAAGGACCTGATGAATAAACCAGAATTTGAGACTGAGAAAGACGCAGGTGTGTGTGTGTGTATTTCATAGTCACCAAGAATATTACATAACCATAATAAGATTTTTCATGTTTGTTCTACCAAGGTCAAATGGTTCATGATGCTAGTACCCTAGTACCCCTACAGTTCTGCTTCACTTCTAAAAAGTTTCTACAAGGTCTTCATTCCCTCAATGCATATCCTGCAACTTCTAAGTTGGAAGTAAAGTGAAAACAGAAATTAAGTACCAGTTACCTGAAATCGAGCAGATTGATTATGCCGGACACTGTCCCTGAGCCACTTCATAGCTGATGGGAGTGAGGAAAAAACAGCACTATTTTCACAATTTTTGACAGGCATTTCCATATCATCTCTTAATTCTTCAGAAAGAGTATCTGGGATCTTGTCATCAACTCCTATTGAAAATCAAAAGAAGAACAATCCCAATAAGAAATACAAAGAGTTGTTCGACGACCAACAAAATAAAAGGTGATAGCCTCACACGAATGTGGACATTGCTGAACTCTCGAGTAATGATAATTCATTGATGATAAATTTGTTTCATTACTAGAACTCTAAAAGTTAGTGGAACCGAAACTAACTGATATACTAACTGTGTTTGATAGAAATTACAGAAAAAATTTGTTAGAACAGAACAGCTTCATATGAATTACAATTTTTACATACCTTTATTTCCCATTAGATTTTCCCATACTCTCTGAAGAGAGAATTGCCACGACAAATCAACTTGAGGATCAGTGGGAGGTAAGGATTGTGAACCAACCTTGTGATACACTGATGTGTTTGGTACAAATAGCGCCTTCTTGAAGTAGACACCTACATTGCAACAATTTGTCATCAGTTCCTTCAAAATTAAAAGTGAATTTGTGTCCAGACAAACTATATTTGGATATATCCAATCAACGGTTAAGTTCCTGATACCAGTCAATAGTTTCAAATATCAGCTTACTTGAACGTCACTCATCAACCATTCACAGATCCAACTTCTATGCTATAAATATTACTGATTCTTAATCTATAAATTCGATTAGTTTCTACTACATGGTTATATTGTCTGAAAAATATAGGATACTGAATCATATAATGCTACTCACCATGACTAGCACATGTTTTCATCAGGTTCGGAAGAAGCAATTGAGGATCCCTCACTGACATACAATTAAACAGCAGTATCTGCAAGTATATCAACAAGATTTGTTCAGTGACAGCCAGAGGAAATGAAGCATCTCAGAAGGCTTGGAGCATAATTTGATACTGAAACAGTTGACTGTATAAAAAATTTCATTAAAAAAAACATCGACTTGACCTACCAATGAAAATGGTTGTGTAAATAAATTGAAAATTTGGGTACACAATGAAGGCTCCTGTTCAAGTAAGAGTATGCAGCCCAAGTTCCTTTTTTAGCTAATCATAAAATAACCATGCACCCAGGAAAATACTTGTGACAACTTTCAAAGCAAAAAAAATTATAAAAGAAAATGGATACAACTTCTTAGCAAAGATGACATTTAAACGCACATAGATTCAAGAGAGGATCAAGAGTGTACTGACCTGTGAGTTCTTCTTGGCTTTAACATCAGCATGGCTTTGTACAAAATCATGTGACCTAGAGGAATCCGGAACCTTTTCCTGAGAATTCTCTTGAGTTGAAAGAGAAAACCATCTTGCACATATTTCCATGCTTTCGGGGCTATGGGCACCATCTAAATAGAATGTCAGATCTCCTGGGCTGTCATTGTTCGTATAGTCATCTGGAACAATTTGAGCTCGCCCTTGTAAACTGACAGTAGCCGTTAGTCCTTTTATAAACTGCTCCGGCAGAGAGGTCTAGTCCATACAAATAAGTATATATATCAATCAACATAAAAATTTTATAATCAAATCAAAAGAATGACATTTTTAGAACTTACAGTGTTTTCCGGGTGAGTGATACCAAGATGACCAGTCCTTTGAAGCCATGTAGAGCATAGTGCAACAGCAAGGCCAGCATTAACATATTGGTGCTCACCTTCAAGCCCAAGTTTTAAGCCATTCAGCAAATTAGCATTCACTGGTGGCACAGTTTGAAGAGGTACCTGTAACCACCAAGGTTTTCTCAGCTCATTGAACCATTAAAGAATATACAATGTTGTCTCCTGCCGGAAAGAAAGTAACTGCTCCTACAGTTAAATTAAAACAGCTAATCTTGACTTTGCCTAGCTTATGAATGAAATCACAATTCTATTAGTTGACTTATAGCTTGGACAGACAAAAAAATTGAAGGGAAAGTTCTTGAACCTACACTCAACAGAGAAGCTTTATCTTCAAGTACCCGCATTGCTTCATCAGGTTGAGGCACAGTGAAGGCAGGAACCCCTTGCTGAATTGAAAGAGAAAGAGAGATGGACACATTAATAGAAATTTCTGAAAGTTCTGCTAGACATATTTACCACCATGATATGCTTTAAGGAAATGTAGTTTTATTGCAAACCTTGAAGATTCCAGCCTTCTCCCCCGCAATTGCTCCCAGGGTATATCCTATTTTCAGAATCCAGAAAAAATTACATTTCTGGATGAAATTGTGATACACAGTTATACACTTGAACTCTTACTTTAATGAATCAAATGATCACAAGTGATTAGGTGGCCTGTGAAGATAAAAACTAACCAAGAATCTCCATATGATCATATCCCAGGGATGATATACCACAAACAACAGGTGCCTGAACCTGAATTGTTTATGACATTTATTCTTAGTTATTTAATTTTTATTTCAAAACTAACTGACTTATGAGGTTAGCACTCGGAAACAATATCACATACCACATTTGTTGCGTCAAACTTTCCGCCTAGCCCGACCTCCAAAATAGCAACATCTACCTGAATGGAAAATTAGATAGATTAAAAGTAATATTTCACTATTGATATTATTAACAATTCTGGAGAGGAATGATGTTATATGGAAGCAAATAAAAAGACACACATCTGACCTTCTCTCCGGCAAATATCTTGAAAGCAAGTAAGGCAAGGAAGCGAAAGTAGGTAGGCATTGGAACATCATCACTAGCTTTTTCCTACATTCGAAAAACACCCAAGCGCATGAAAATCATCAGGATTAAACAAAGCATAGAGTAAAAGACAGACCAAAGAACAAAACAAGTTTTGATTAAAAAATGAATGCAAGGAAAGCTTAGATTACCTTTAGTCTATTGAAAGACCACCAGAAATACTCCAAGAATTTCTCTTCGCTGATGTCCACTCTGTAGCAACCAACCAGACCAAAGAACATCAATCAAGGGACCTAAAGTAAGTCAAGAAGTACGAAAAAAAGAAACATGACTACACTTTGCACTTCAGATACAAAAAGCACTATCCTCTACCTTCCTCATACAGTTGCCAAAACTTGTAATAAATCAAACATAAAACTAACAAATGAAAAATGAATCGATAACAAACTCGACTCACCCATCCAAACGAAATCTTTCGCGCACATCAATCAAATGAGGAGAAGTGAAAAGTCCGGTGCGAAAGCCACAATGCCGTAGTATTGACTCAGAGAAGGTGCATGTGGATCCCTTTCGAAAGCCGAAAAGCAACACAAACAAAAATTCAGTGCCATGGTAACCAAGCTAATGTAAGTACAGTACATATCTACCAAGCTAAAGATGAGCAATTTCAACAGAACTAACACAAAACAAAGAAGACTGAGACTTGAGAGTTACCTTTCCTTTGGTGCCAGCCACATGAATGATCTTCATCCGCGCAATCGGCTCCTCCAATTCCAGAATCTGCAGCAATCCAACACTCGATTAATCTACACACACAACAGAACCTCAAACACACCGGAACCGAATCAAGAAAACTTACTCTGAGATAGTCAAAGAGCACATCGAAGCCACCGCCTTTGTTGCTCGTATCGGCGCGGCTGCGTTTCGTGATCAGCGACGAGAGAGCCTCCAATGCCGCCTGGTATGGAGTCTGCGACGGAGTCGAAGAGCCGTCGCCGTCTTCAGAGAGGAGATGAGAGAAGTGTGAGTAGTATCAGAGTGAATAGAAGAAGAAGGAGGAGGAGGTGGAAGAGTGACGTACCTTGAACCATGGCGACTGAGTTTGGTGTGGAGATGATGATTTGGGTTTTATGGGATTTGAAATGAAAAGGATTAGGGGATTGGGAATGGAGGGTTGGAAGCTTAAGAAACAAACAAGAGGGATGAGCTGCTACCGCCACTCTCTCTTCTTCCGGTTCCTTTGGATTCTTTCGACTATCTTATTCAGCATCCGCTTTCTTTGGAAAATAAAAAAATAAAAAAATAACTGCTTGTACATATCTCATTTCTTGTTCTTTTTTTTTTCTTTTGAGATTTTTCTAGAGCAAATTTTCACTCATCGAAGCAAATTCCAGATATCAATTGTTCGAATGGTTCTAGTAATAGCATACTAGGCTCTAAGTGGATCGACGCTGCAGATTTTTTTTGTTCCTAATAACGTTATCGTAGCTTATAAGAAAAGTTTATTGAGTAAAGTTCATACCAAAATGAATTCTTAAAAAAAATATATATATATATTATAAATAAATAAATAAAAATTGAATTTTGGACCTTTAAATTGCCACATTGCCTCTATGAGGCGTGAGTAGCACACTAGCACCGGTGTGATACTTTGATGTGTTAAATTGTTACAACTCTTTAGGCCAGCATGCCTCAATATGTCGTCTTAAGTTTACATTTTGCAAATAAGTATTTTCACCACTCGTTATCATTTTTAAGTTTCCATGTCCAACAATAACGTTTCCAATTTTGATTTCACAAAAGAGTATATCATAGTAGTTACAGTTGGGATTATGGCCCTTTGAGTGTGGTTTGGTGCCTTGGTGCTTATTCGGAAGCCTGCTTGTTGAGCAATGGTATATCTTCTAAAGACCCGTTTACTAACTTGAAATGAAAACTATCATGAATCGGTATCAACAATAATCGGTATGAGAATATTTCATACAATTTGTTTACGCCTGAATTAATATTTTACTGGACAGTAAATGTCTATGTAAATATTAATTATTTCTTGGATCATGTCATACCGGCGAGATGAAGTTTCTCTAAGCTTACAAGTGATAGCTCGCCAGTGAGACTACGCGAGCCAAGTTAGCCTTCGCGCGGAATGGACATAGGCGGACTACGCAGTTCGCGTGGAACACTTAGCTAGCGCGCGGAATGCTTTCGCGCGGAATTACTGTTCAACGCTCCGCGAGACGAAGCGAGATTGCCAGTCCGCGTAGGCGAGGCGAGATGGACTCTCCGCGTAGGCAAAGCGAGGCGAGCTGGCGAACTAGCTCGGGTAGGAGACTTCGCGAGGCAGCAAACATGCGGAGTCCGCGCGCACCACGACAAACGTTGAAGACTTTTTCAAGTCTTTGACATGCTTCGGGCCAACCCTTGTGGCCCATTAAATATAAAAAGCCCTTTTAAGGCTCGCGAGCTGCAATAGCCCGCGAAATGGATACAAGCTACAGAAGCACGCGAGATAGCACCCTGTAGCAGCCCGCGAGATGAGGATGTTCATAATTCCAGTTCGCATAGGAGTCTACAGTTGGCAGCGCAGAAGCAATGCCCTATGCGCGGAATGGAGTGTGCGAACTGGGCAGGTGTCACCAATTGGTTGGTTCGCATGGACGAAACAGTGTCCTTGTGAAATAGTGTTTCAGAGTCCGACTTGGATTCTAATCACTTTGCTTCTGCCGAACTACTATATAAGGGGGTTCAAACTCTAACAGAAGCCTCTCTCAAAAAAATCAATACAAACAACAAACAAACACAACCTGAAACCCAGTTATTCTTCGAGTCTTCCTCGAAACCCTAACCCTAAGCGCCGCCGCCTAGGTCTTTCTCCAGAGCTCTCCGGACTCTGCATCCCCGCTTCTCTCCGAACTCCCTGTGATTGCTCTGCTCGCGCCGCCGTGAGTATCGACCCGCTTGTGCTCGTAAATCCTCCTTTGAGGTGGCACCTGTGACCCCCCTTTCTGCCTGATCAAGAAGTCAAGCACACCCCCCATCAACCTTTTCCTCGTCCGCGAGGTGGCACGCCCGCAATGACACGACCCACCCCGAACTTCACCCTGAAACCCGGAGTAAGTCGTGCGGGGACCACCTCCAAGGAAAATTTACCGAAGGACTCGGCAAACCTCCCTTGAAAATGGACAACCCTAACTCGAAAATTCCAAATTTCACTCTTAAATCAACACTTCCAAACATCACATAATTATCCTTCAGAAATTCTACACATAAAATACAATAATCCCAAAGTATTCAGAGCTACTAAACACTAGCGGAAGCAAGAAAATACGAGTAGGTTAAACATGTAACCTACTGATGAAAACTGGCGGAAATGCGGGTGACTATGCCTCGTCTCCTACTAGATCCAACCCGAACTCTGCAGACTGGGCAATTTAAAACGAAGGGCCCAGGGGAAAACATTTAATAACGTTAGAGTGAGTGGACAAAAATAAAATAAAATATTTATGTTTCCCCAAATTAATTTCTAAGGAAAAATCGAATGCATGCCGCAAGCGATAAAACTTTTATCTCATAAAATATCGAGCCTCTCAGACTCTATAATATATGTATGTATTTACACTCGTCCATACTCCCTATATAAATTCATGGGTCTATATAGGGCTACTACGCTCGCGTCCAACGCTCACGTCACGCCTTAATGCGGTGCTACACTACGCCATCAAGGTGGACAGACGGGTGTATATATATGTGTCCATACCCCCTATATGAATTAAACACTCAAATAGGGCTACTACGCTTACGTCCAACGCTCACGTCACACCATAATGCGGCTATATGCTGCGCCATTAAGGTGGACAGACACGTATGGCTAGCTAGCATTTTCTATACATACTCTCTCATAAATACATATTTATATCCACCGAAAATCCCATTTTCGGTATCTCTCCAAGAGAAATAAAAATCGTCAAAAATTAAAATGACGTCAAAATGCTCCACGACATTAATTGTTCATTCATGAACCATAGCATGCATATTATTTAAAACAAAAGTCCACTCACAAATTAAGCCTAAGCCTGATGTCGATCTGGGGCCTCGTCTGCTCGAGCCTCCTCACGTCCTGTTCCAAATATAATATTAATTTCCCAACCAATAATCCAATATTTAATCAAAATAGGCAAAATTACCCGAGAGCCATAAATACGCTCATCATTGCCTAACTTCAATATTCTTAAATCGGAACGATCCGAACTTAAATATCATACTCATCAGTCGTAAATACAACCTCCCCAAAATACGACTTAAATCCTACGGCCGGATTCTACATTAATTAACCACCAAAAATACCAAACTTCGGAAATTCACAAACCTATCCGAATCTCATCCAAAAATTCCATAAATCACACCAATATACTCCTCTTAATATTCCACATTTAAAACCCTAAAAATCTCCTAACCGGCGGCGCCGCCGCCTGCGGCTCCGCCGGCAGCGGCGGCCGGAGACCAATTCCGGCGACCTCCAAAACCTATGAAAATTTGACAGAATAATCTCCTCATCAAGCTCTACAACTTTCATGACCAACACATCACCCAATTCCAAGCCTAACTAGGCTAATCGAACGAAAACAACTTAAAAGCCCTAGAAATTTCAACTCCACATTTCTCCTTACCTAGCTCAAGAGGGAGTGAGCTGATTGGAGGGGTTGCTGCACGGGAGGAGGGCTACAAAACCGTACCAAGCTTGTCCGGATTGGTGGCCGGATGAGGGAGTTCCGGCGACCGGAAGTTCGGGGCAGCCTAACCTTTCGGGCGGCACCGCTCTCTCACGGCGGCGCTAGGGGGGCTGTCACCGGTCCTGGAAGATAGCTGGGTCGGAGACCGATCGATTGGGACCGGTGCGGCGGTCTGGGGCGGCCGGACGGCGGCGGTCTGGCGGTCGGAAAACCGGACAGCGGGAGTGATCGGGTGCGGGAGCGGGAGAGGAGAGAGAATCGGGAGGAAAAGAGAATGGGTTTGGGCCTCACACCCCAAACCGGTCCATCACCTATATAATACCCAAATTCTAAAAATAAAACACCCCGAAAAATAATACCCGAATAAAATTACCTTTTACTAGCTAAAATTTACTTTTTTTTTTTTTACCGTCGTCGTATTTTCCTCTTACGAATAATCCTCAGCACAATAATTGTCCCCGAAACCCCTCTAGGGACCAGTTAAGCTATTAACTCAATGATCGAGACGGTAAAATTCTTATTATAATCACGCTAGTAAATAAGGTAATTTTTATAAGGGTCGGGATGTGACAATTCTCCCCTCCTTATAAAAATTTCGTCCTCGAAATTAACATACCTGTCATCCGAAGAGATAGGGATACTGCTGCATCATTTGCTCCTCTGATTCCCAAGTAGCTTCTTCTACTTGATGACTTCTCCAAAGCACCTTGACAAGCGGGATTGTCTTGTTCCTAAGCACTTGCTCCTTTCGGTCGAGAATCTGAACCGGCTCCTCTTCGTAGGACAAATCTCTCGTCAAACTAATCGGCTGCTCTTGCAGCACATGAGAAGGATCGGCAATATACTTGCGAAGCATGGATACATGAAACACATTATGTATCCTAGCTAACTCTGGAGGCAAGGCTAATCGATAAGCAAGTGAGCCAACTCGCTCTATAATCTCATAAGGGCCAATATACCTCGGGCTAAGCTTCCCACGCTTCCCGAAGCGCACAACCCCTTTCCAAGGAGATAATTTCAGAAACACCCAATCCCCCACTTGAAATTCAAGATCTCTCCTACGGACATCTGCATAACTCTTCTGCCTACTCTGAGCAGTCTTGAGTCTATCTCTAACCACTTTAATCTTCTCATTCGTAACATGGATTAACTCTGGGCCACAAAGTTCTTTTTCCCCTACTTCATTCCAACACAAAGGCGTGCGACACTGCCTCCCATAAAGAGCCTCAAAGGGAGCCATACCAATGCTAAAATGAAAGCTATTATTATAGGCAAATTCCATCAAAAATAGGTTTTTATCCCAACTCCCTCTGAACTGCATGGCACAAGCCCTCAACATATCCTCCAAAGTCTGAATAGTCCTCTCGGACTGCCCATCAGTCTGAGGATGAAAAGCAGTACTGAAGAGTAATTGGGTACCTAAAGCTGCCTGAAGAGCTCCCCAAAATTTAGAAGCAAATCGAGGATCCCGATCTGACACTATTGATTCAGGAACACCATGAAGCCTCACAATTTCGTTCACATAAAGCTCCGCCAATTTATCCAATTTATACTTCTTTCCCACTGGCAAGAAATGTGCAGACTTGGTGAGTCTATCCACAATCACCCAAATGCCGTCATGCCCTTCACGGGTACGAGGTAAACTAAAAACAAAATCCATGGTGATGTGGTCTCACTTCCACACTGGAATAGGCAACGGCTCAAGCAACCCAGAAGGCTTCTGCCTTTCAGCCTTGATTTGCTGACAAATCAGACATCTACTCACATAAGCTGCAATTTCCCTCTTCATGTTTGGCCACCAATAATAATCCTTCAAAATCCGATACATTTTTGTACTACCCGGATGAGCGGCATATGCAGAACTATGAGCTTCCTCCAAAATCTCTTTCTTTAACTCTTCATTCCTCTTTGGAACACAAAGCCTATTTTTGAACAATAAAGTTCCATCTCTTCTTACCGAAAAATCCACAGCTGTTCCATCCGCTGCTCTTTCCATCAACTGAACTATGGAATGATCATTATACTGCGCCTCACGCACTTTATCCACCAACACTGGCCTCACATGAAAACTGGCTACCAAGGCACCTACTTCATTCACCGTCAAATCCACTCCTGTAGCTCGCAACTCACAAAGAAGTGGAACTCGAACCATCCTTAGGTGAGATAATGATATGGTGGGATTTCGACTAAGAGCATCAGCTACCGCATTAGCTTTTCCAGGATGATACTCAATAGTGCAGTCGTAGTCACTGATCAACTCCATCCACCTTCTCTGCCTCATATTCAACTCCCTTTGAGTGAACACGTACCGAAGACTCTTGTGATCGGTAAAAATCTGACACTTGGCTCCATAAAGATAGTGTCTCCACAACTTGAGAGTAAAAACTACTGCTGCAAGCTCTAGATCATGGGTGGGATAATTCACCTCATGCTGCTTCAGTTGCCTAGAAGCGTAGGCAATCACCCGATCATGCTGCATCAACACTCCGCCTAGACCTCGTCTAGAAGCATCACAGTAAACTACGTACTCCCCACTATCATCCGGAAGCGCCAAAACAGGAGCACTTGTCAAGCAATTCTTTAATTCTTGAAAGCTTTGCTCACACTGATCTGACCATTCAAACTTAACCCCCTTCCTGGTCAACATTGTGAGAGGAGCAGCAATCTTTGAAAAATCTTTTACAAAGCGCCGATAATAACCTGCTAATCCCAAGAAACTACGAATTTCCGTCACAGTGGTGGGTCTTCTCCAATTCGACACTGCTTCCACCTTTTGGGGATCCACACTAACTCCTTCTGCCGAAATCACATGACCCAAAAACCCCACTTTATCTAGCCAAAACTCACACTTGCTAAACTTAGCAAATAACTGCGACTTTTCCAAAGTCCGCAATATTATTCTTAAATGCTTGGCATGCTCCTTCTCACTTCTTGAGTAAACCAATATGTCATCAATGAATACGATCACGAAACGATCAAGGTATGGACTAAACACCCTATTCATGAGATCCATGAACGCCGCGGGTGCATTAGTAAGTCCAAATGGCATCACCACAAACTCATAATGACCATATCGTGACCGAAAAGCAGTCTTGGCTATGTCCCCCTCTCGGATCCGCAACTGATGATAACCCGATCTCAAATCAATCTTAGAGAAAACAGAGGCACCCCTCAACTGATCAAATAAATCATCGATCCGAGGCAACGGATATTTATTCTTCACTGTGACCTGATTCAACTTCCTATAATCAATGCATAGTCTCATGGTGCCATCTTTCTTCTTAACAAACAACACCGGAGCACCCCACGGAGACATGCTAGGCCGAATAAAACCCTTATCTACCAATTCCTGCAATTGAGTCTTCAACTCTTTCAATTCCGCTGGAGCCATTCTGTAAGGCGCCTGAGAGATAGGCATAGTTCCGGGAAGTAATTCTATAGAGAAGTCTATCTCCCTTGCAGGAGGCAAACCAGGCAACTCCTCGGGAAAAACACCCGGAAACTCTCTTACTACAGGAATATCTTCTAGTCCCACAACTCCCATACTTGTATCCACCACATGAGCTAAAAATGCCTGACAGCATTTACTCAACAATTTCCTTGCAGCAACAGCGGAAATTATGCAACTAAAAATAACATCTCTTTCCCCTTGGAAAGCAACCTCAAAACCATCTAGACTTCGAAGCACCGCTACTTTTTGAAAACAATCTACCATAGCTCTATATGCTTCCAAAAAGTCCATTCCCAAGATCACATCAAACTCCACTATATCTAAAGGAATTAAATCAGCCTCGAAGTTAACTCCTTCCACTACCACTTCACAGCCACTAAATACCCAATTTATTCTCATCACCTCACCGGAGGGTAGAGACACATGCCACTCGCCTGGAAGAGACGATGATGGCACATTTGCATGGAGGGCGAATCGACTAGACATGAATGAATGCGTGGCTCCGGGATCAATTAAAGTAAAAGCAGGCTGACCAAAAATTAATAACGTACCAATGATGACATCTGGAGAAGTACGACCCTCCTGCTGGGTCATAGCATGCAGTCTAGCGCGAGTCATGGGACGTCCACGCTGACCACTTCCCCGCTGAGAGCCACCTCTGACCGAAGCACTGCCCTGGGCACCACTACTAGAGCCTCCAGCTGAAGACTGACCAACAGGCTGAGTAGGGGTGGGAGTGGTCCTCTGGGCCAACAATGGGCAATCTCTCCTGAAGTGGTCCTGACCACCACACTCAAAGCACCCAGAGAACTGCTGCTGCTGCCCATATGAAAAAGTCTGGCTACCGGATGACCCACCATGGAAACTGCCACCCGAACCATACTGCCCAGACTGCTGCCTACCCAACTGGCTCCTAGCAGGTCTCCTGTGACGTCCTCTAACCCTGAACCGAGAATTAGAACATGATCCCCCACTACTGCCACTACCAGCTGATGAACCTGAAGCGGATGATGAAGCAGCTTTCTTGGACAGACCCTGACTGGGGCCACCGAAATCTCGTGGCCGAGCACTATAAATCCCCATAGACTCAATGGCCATGGCTGCATGAACAGCATCAGAGAAAGTCGGGTAATAAACACCCGTCATCTTAGCTGCAAACACTCCACCAAGAGCCCCAATGAACATCTCCATCTTGGTCCTCTCGTCAGGAACCAGATATGACACATGATAGCTCAGGGAAGTGAATCTCTCCTGGAACTCTATAACACCCTCATCATTCCTCTTCTTCATATTCAAGAAATCCGACTGAATTCTACTGCGGTGGGCAGGACTGAAATGCTGCCCCAAGAAAAGCGTCTTAAACTGCTCCCACGACATATTCAGAGCATCCTCTACATTCCTGCTAGCGAGCGACCACCAATGATGTGCTGAATCATCCAGGAAAGTCACTGCCATCTTCACCTTCCTTTCTTCTGGCAACTCTGTGCTCGCAAAAGCCTTTTCCATTTTGTCCACCCAAGTATAAGCATCAAGGGGTCCCTTGGCACCCTTGAACTCTCTTGCTCCAGCCTCATAAACTTCTCTCCTTTTCACCGTATGAGGTTGTGGAGCTTGATCCATGACATCCCTTAGCATATTCCCAATATCATCAACCAGTCCCCTGACCTCATTGCCCTCAACGGCATTGGTCGAAGTAGCCACACGGGGTTGCCGTGGGCGCCTAGGAGGCATAGTACCTGAGGAAGAAGAAATTTAGTAGTCTAAAAATAAGACTAGCAGGACTATCACATATACCCAATAACACATAGTATCTAAAGCATAAAATGCTAGTGAATCCGCCGCGGTCGGACCACCACTCTATAGGAACTACGTGCTTCTTAGGCAAATATAATAGTATTATGAAGGCAGGAAATGAAACCTAGAGCTCTGATACCAACTGACACGACCCACCCCGAACTTCACCCTGAAACCCGGAGTAAGTCGTGCAGGGACCACCTCCAAGGAAAATTTACCGAAGGACTCGGCAAACCTCCCTTGAAAATGGACAACCCTAACTCGAAAATTCCAAATTTCACTCTTAAATCAACACTTCCAAACATCACATAATTATCCTTCAGAAATTCTACACATAAAATACAATAATCCCAAAGTATTCAGAGCTACTAAACACTAGCGGAAGCAAGAAAATACGAGTAGGTTAAACATGTAACCTACTGATGAAAACTGGCGGAAATGCGGGTGACTATGCCTCGTCTCCTACTAGATCCAACCCGAACTCTGCAGACTGGGCAATTTAAAACGAAGGGCCCAGGGGAAAACATTTAATAACGTTAGAGTGAGTGGACAAAAATAAAATAAAATATTTATGTTTCCCCAAATTAATTTCTAAGGAAAAATCGAATGCATGCCGCAAGCGATAAAAATTTTATCTCATAAAATATCGAGCCTCTCAGACTCTATAATATATGTATGTATTTACACTCGTCCATACTCCCTATATAAATTCATGGGTCTATATAGGGCTACTACGCTCGCGTCCAACGCTCACGTCACGCCTTAATGCGGTGCTACACTACGCCATCAAGGTGGACAGACGGGTGTATATATATGTGTCCATACCCCCTATATGAATTAAACACTCAAATAGGGCTACTACGCTTACGTCCAACGCTCACGTCACACCATAATGCGGCTATATGCTGCGCCATTAAGGTGGACAGACACATATGGCTAGCTAGCATTTTCTATACATACTCTCTCATAAATACATATTTATATCCACCGAAAATCTCATTTTCGGTATCTCTCCAAGAGAAATAAAAATCGTCAAAAATTAAAATGACGTCAAAATGCTCCACGACATTAATTGTTCATTCATGAACCATAGCATGCATATTATTTAAAACAAAAGTCCACTCACAAATTAAGCCTAAGCCTGATGTCGATCTGGGGCCTCGTCTGCTCGAGCCTCCTCACGTCCTGTTCCAAATATAATATTAATTTCCCAACCAATAATCCAATATTTAATCAAAATAGGCAAAATTACCCGAGAGCCATAAATACGCTCATCATTGCCTAACTTCAATATTCTTAAATCGGAACGATCCGAACTTAAATATCATACTCATCAGTCGTAAATACAACCTCCCCAAAATACAACTTAAATCCTACGGCCGGATTCTACATTAATTAACCACCAAAAATACCAAACTTCGGAAATTCACAAACCTATCCGAATCTCATCCAAAAATTCCATAAATCACACCAATATACTCCTCTTAATATTCCACATTTAAAACCCTAAAAATCTCCTAACCGGCGGCGCCGCCGCCTGCGGCTCCGCCGGCAGCGGCGGCCGGAGACCAATTCCGGCGACCTCCAAAACCTATGAAAATTTGACAGAATAATCTCCTCATCAAGCTCTACAACTTTCATGACCAACACATCACCCAATTCCAAGCCTAACTAGGCTAATCGAACGAAAACAACTTAAAAGCCCTAGAAATTTCAACTCCACATTTCTCCTTACCTAGCTCAAGAGGGAGTGAGCTGATTGGAGGGGTTGCTGCACGGGAGGAGGGCTACAAAACCGTACCAAGCTTGTCCGGATTGGTGGCCGGATGAGGGAGTTCCGGCGACCGGAAGTTCGGGGCAGCCTAACCTTTCGGGCGGCACCGCTCTCTCACGGCGGCGCTAGGGGGGCTGTCACCGGTCCTGGAAGATAGCTGGGTCGGAGACCGATCGATTGGGACCGGTGCGGCGGTCTGGGGCGGCCGGACGGCGGCGGTCTGGCGGTCGGAAAACCGGACAGCGGGAGTGATCGGGTGCGGGAGCGGGAGAGGAGAGAGAATCGGGAGGAAAAGAGAATGGGTTTGGGCCTCACACCCCAAACCGGTCCATCACCTATATAATACCCAAATTCTAAAAATAAAACACCCCGAAAAATAATACCCGAATAAAATTACCTTTTACTAGCTAAAATTTACTATTTTTTTTTTTTACCGTCGTCGTATTTTCCTCTTACGAATAATCCTCAGCATAATAATCGTCCCCGAAACCCCTCTAGGGACCAGTTAAGCTATTAACTCAATGATCGAGACGGTAAAATTCTTATTATAATCACGCTAGTAAATAAGGTAATTTTTATAAGGGTCGGGATGTGACACGCAACACTCCCCTCTCTTTGTCTGCTAGAAACCTCTGCTCCGCGCGCTAAGGATCGTGGTCAAAACACAATTATACTGTTTACTTACCCTAAGGAATTAAAATATGAATGAAACTAATTACGATTGATGTTATTTACTTACCATATGGAATCAAAATTAAAACTAGTTTGATTACTAAAATACCCCTATAAGAAATGAATTTAAAATACCCCTAAAATATAATATATATTTTTAGGGTTGGTTAATTTATAAATATTATAATTATGTGAGGATATTTTAAAGAGAAAAAGTTGATTCCATTAACTTGATTCTGATACCCATCTCTCCCCTAGGTATCAAATAAGGGGTTTCATCAGGAATCGATTCCTGATAAGCAAGTGGGACTCATATTCATTACAATACCTTGACATGTTAGTAAACGCCGGAATTCACCTATTTCGGAATTAATTACACTATTCTCAATTTCATTCCAAGTTAGTAAACATGCCCTAAGTCTTTATATATCATGTTCACGACGTGACTAGTGAGTGAACTTGTAGTTTCTTACTTTCTTATTCCCAAATGCGAGCTTTAAGTTTTTTTTTGAAAAATGTGAGCTTTAAGTTGTGCTTCTCATTACTAGCAAAATAGAGTTTTGTGTAACAACTAGGTTATTATCAATGAGTATTTGTAATTTACTAATCAAGCTCTAAAAGTTAAAGAGCAAGGCAACACCAAGATCTAAAAGTAAAAGAGCGAAGCAAAATCAAAGTGGTAAACGAATGTGATGCATCACAGGCAGCAGAACCTCAAATCATACAGTTTCAGGGAATAGTATACTACTAATCAAGCTGATAAAAAATGTTCTTAATTGGCACCTGAATGATTCTCTCTCCCTCATTTAAAGAACTATGTTCCAGTTGCATTCACCATGCTCTTATAGACATTTTAAAAGATTTTACTCGTGCAGTACCAAAAGACTGTGGTACTCGGTCAGATTATAAGAGGCATTCTACTTAAATACTTGAATGGACTCTCAATAACACTCGTAATATTACTAAACTGTTAGATCATAACTCTTAAACAGTTACTGATTTAGACTCCTTGAGAACAATGGATGCCTCGGCTTTGTCTTCCAGGCCACAAAGCATTTCCGCAGCTCGCCTTTTGTATTGCAAACCAACAATGAGTTCCATAATTGCTGCTTCTGTCTTCTGTTGACTTGCAAAGTATAGAGTTTCTACCAGACGCACCTGGCTCCAGCCATAGGCCTTCTGTTTACGCTTCCACATGGAGTACCATTTGTTGGTATTATGAGCAAGAGGTGCTAACCATTCTAACATTTCAAGCATTGCCACATTCTTCTCTGCTGCCACATCTTTAATTGATGAACAAGTTGAGCTCTGGACCGGGGGAAGCCTTTCACTTAGCTTTGCTCTCATCTTTGCAGGCAACATATTGTACAGTTTATCTCTCCGTGTAGTAAAAACGTAGACAGGAGAACGTACTAAATATTCAATTAGGATGACAATATCTGCATATTTGAGAACCAAGGCAGCAGCACCGAGTGTGTCGGGTGGAGCATCCAAGAGCTTGTACTTGCTGAAAATTGATGGACTACGAGTACTACTAGTGTGATCAGTATCTTTGGCCATCAGTTGAGGAACTCCATAAACAGACTTGATACGACTGAAAATTGTGAAGACAGATCTTGCTAAGAGGATACCTATGTGATTGAAATTCATGTTCCACAGAGACACCTCTTTTAACTTCGCCACATCGAGCCGCTTCAGCTCTATCTTGTTCTGAATCTCAAGCCAAAGTGGACCATCCATGTGGCTCCTAGTACCTTCAAGATGCGAAACAAGTTTCATCCGGTCATGCAAAACTGCGGTGACTGACATGAAACTCTCCATCTTTTTGGCTTTCCTTTCCCATCTCCTCATATGGAAGCACCCATCCAAAAGGGTCAACACCGTGGTTGATCAAATCACCAACAGCATGCTCAAAATCCTTCAACCTAGGCTCAGAGCAATGATTCTTACCAAGCCTGGCCACAAATTTTGTTAAAGGGATCATATTCTCAAACAATTCACCGCGTATTAAAGCTCGAATGAAATCGGTATCATGTGACACAAGCTCTTTCAACCCCACCGAATCCGACATAAATTTTCTGAGCCTATCAACAAACTAAGGGATTCCCATAGATGGACCAGCTTAGACATCACACTTGCAACTTCAAAGGCAAAAATGCCAACCACCGCTTCCTGCTTCCGGAATCCTACCACCATCTCTTACCCAGAAAGTAAGCCAAATCAAGCTGATCAATTCTGTATAAAATAACACAATTAAGAACAAAAATAAGTCAAGCAAACAAAGAACACTACCCTAGTTAGTTCTTCGATACCCAAACTCTAAACCCTAAACCCTTTATTTTACAGGTTAAGATGCCCAACATGATCGGAAGCATAGTTTTGAATTATATATATTTTGTGTTACAAACGGACCTTTAAATCCAAGAAGCTACGACGATTAGGAGCTAAAACGATGAAGAGGCTGTAAAAAGCACGCGCCACCACGCATTGGGCACCGACGGCCTTGCTTCCTCTCCTCTGTTGTCCCGCTACTTTGCTTCCTCTCCTCTGTTGTCCATGCTTCCTTTCCTTTATATACCTTTTTTCTTTTTTCTTTTTGAGAAGATCGCGGACATATATACCTTTCCCCTTTTTTTTTATTACTACTTACTTACCTATTTGGCTATTACGTATTTGATATTTCGTTTAAAAACCCATTTATGTTTAAGGAAATTAGGTTTTAGTCAAAACAGAATCGAAATAAAATAAGTTGTAATATAAATATATGTATCTACTTTCCTTATCTATTGTATTCTATATATAAAAAATATAAAAGCTTATTTTATCAATTAAATACATTGATATTTTTCCTAAATTCTCTCTCTTATATTATTTCCCAACGATAGTTTTTTATTACATGTTACGGTGGCCGAGATATCTTCCAAAATTAAACCCTAAACTAGGGCTGGCAATTTGGGTCATGTCGAAACCAACCAACCAACCGTACCAACTTAGTTGGTATACCAAAGACTTGATAACCGACTTATTTGGTACGGTATACCGTACCAGTCTTGCTAACATGGTTGGTACTTGGTATTGAGATTTTCATACCATCGGTATACCGTACCAACATATATGTGTAATTATGTAAAAATACACTCATATCTATGTAGGAAACGAGAATTGAACGTCTAACCTCTTACAAACAACCTATAAAATGTATAATATATGTAAAGACAATTAAAATATATGTATAATATATAATTTATGTATTGTTTTATATTTATAACATCATATAGATATAAATACAATTAAAATATAAAAAGTTTAAATTTTAGCAAGATGTATGTTTCGAAACCATGACTGGTCTGATTGAAAATATGACTACATACCACAAGACCAAAGCTATCATTACATTATATTTGTGAAAAAAAATTATATTTATCACTTTATTTTTTGGGCCACAATCTAAACTTGGTAGAGGTCTATTACCAACCGAGTACAAACCGTACCAAATAAGTCGGTATACCAATTTCTGCGGTTGGTTTTGGTAAAGAATTTTGTCTATCAATCATAAGTTGGTTGGTACATGATATTGGTAAATGAAATCGGTATACCTATCAATGTCAGCCTTATCCTAAACCCTACCGTTAATGATTTATTCTTCATTATATTTCGGATGCGGTATATAGTCAATGATCAATTTCCTCCTATTCTCTTGCGAATTTACATAACATATGGTAATATTTTAGAGCGTCTCGACCCCTTCATGCCGCAAGGTGGTTCAGAAGGTGTGTCGCAGTTTGTGTAGAATAGTGAACCCGACCCTAAAAGAAATTTTGTGCTTCTCATTACTAGCCAATGGAGTTTTGTGTAACAACTAGGCTATTACCAACGAGTAATTAGATATTTCTTTTCTCCACAAAACAAATATAGAAAACCCAAAACTAAAAATATAAACACAAAAACGAAACAAGGCCCAACAACAAACTACAAACCGGCCTACGCCGTCTCCCGCCGGGCGTATCTAATCGTGTGGCGTCGCAACCAAAGCTGATACACCAAAGTATGAAACGCATCCATAGCCCGCGGCGGCGCGTTCCACGCCAAATGCTTCCCCGCCTCCGTACCCAACCGCCTCATCTGATCATGCCTCTCCCAGCACGCGCGCACCAACACGCGCTCCAACTCCTTGGCCCCACCACTCCTCCCCACAAACAACGCCATCTCCTGCCACCTCAGCACGTCCATGAACGGCAAATCCTGGATCGGACGGTCCGTAATCACCACGGGAACACACCCAAATCTCAACGCCTCTCCGATCCCGGACACGTCGCCAGCGCCGTACTCAAATATACAAAACTTGCTGCTGGAGAGCCTCTGCGCGTGCATCTTCGGCTTCGAAATCTCCGATTCGATCAGAAACTCCGGGTTGGCGCGTAGCTCGTTGACTATCGCCGAGTCGTTCACCCAATTTGACCGGATGTATCCCAGAAACGACGTCGTGTTGGTGGTTGGCGCGTGGGATGACGCGAGCGGTGGGAGAGTGATGTCTTTATGAGGGATGAGCTGGCCCGGGGAAGTCGGGAAGCATGAGATCTGGATCGAGTTCTTTTTGAGCTCGACGAGGTTGCGGTCGGATTCGTAACCAACGCCGGAGCAGGAGAGGTAGAAGTGGTCGGCTCCGAGGGTGCGGTTCCAGTAAGGATAGTCGGTGCGGATGGTGCGGATGAGACGCGCGAGGGAGCGCGTGGGGAGATCTGGCGGGAAGGGGAGGAAGAAGAGGTGGGCGTGGTGGGAGATGTTGGTGGCGAGGTCGCTGTCGAGGAGGGAGGTGTAGAAGAGGGACTGGACGTGGTTGGGATAAGTGAAGGGAGGGTTGGGTTTGTAGATGAAGATTTTGAAGTTTTTGACCATGGAGTCGTAGTTGGCGGAGAAGGTGGAGGGGTTGAGGTAGGGGGAGGTGAGGTGGGGGATGGGGAGGGGTTTGGAGCGGGCGGTGTGGAGGAGGAGGAGGAGGAGGAGGAAAATGGTGGCGGTGGCGGTGGCGGTGGACATTTTGGGATGGAAGTGGGGAGTGAGCTAGCAGTTGAGCTCTGCTCCCTCCGCTAGATAGTAAAAACAGAAAAGCCAACTGCCGAAATGTCCGACGATTTAGGATCAAATTTGGAAGGTCAAGGAAGTAGGTAATGAACTAATGATTAATACGATGCAATCATTATTCCGGTCTAATAATTAAAGACTTTAGTATTTACGATAATCTGTGACCTAGTGAACAAGTGTCTGGGTGGTGTAGTTGGTTATCACGTTAGTCTCACACACTAAAGGTCCCCAGTTCGAACCTGGGCTCAGACATTTTTTTTAAATTTATTTTTTGCTACCTGGTGTCTATGTTGTGCTATGTAAATGTGATATTTTTTCCCGAGTTCAAATCTACACTTTTGCTAATGACGTATCAAATACATGATTTCAATATGAAACTTAAACTTAATTCATCTTATGATTTTTCTCTATCAAGTTAAAATCTCGCCTCCCAGATACCATACCTAAAAGACAAAAACATGTTTCACAATACCAAAACTGAGTAATAAGAATTTTTCCGGTATTTAATATGTCATTAATTTTTTAGAATGAAATACAAATTTTGCTAATCCCACACAAATTCCACTGATAATGTCATTTTGGAGGTTGACACAAAAACTTGTCCTCAGCATAACGGGGCGAGTCACGTGACGACCACACGTGCAACAGGTGGAAAGCCGAAGAAACGTGCGCGGGCACAAGAGGCGCGTGGAGGGAGGGAGACCCTAATACCGGCGGTGAGTCAGTCAGTCTGTCTCGTCCTCAGTGTTCCTTCCAAACTACGAAAAGCAACGTCTTATTAGGGCTCGAATCCCAGGCGACTCTCTCTCTCTCCTCCAATGGACGAGTCCTACTCCGGCCTTCCCACCAGCCATTTACTCGGCTCAGTTCCGGTAACTACTTCTTCTTCCTTCAATTTTTCACTATTCAATCTCATCCAATCGTTCTGAGCCTGCTGATCTTGTTCGATCGGAGGGAAACGAAACCAAATCAAAGATATTTCAATACCCAATAATCAAGGCCTAAAGACATTTTTGGTTCATAATTTTCTTGCCATATTTAGAATAGCTTTCTATGCTAGATTTCATTGGGCTGAAGTCTACTTTTGTTGACTGCTTTCGTAATTACTGCCTGTAATTTTAGACTGCATTAATATTCTTTTATGTTTATGCTGGGATAGTTCAAGAATTGTAGTTATCTTTGTTGTTTTGGGTGGTCAGGCTGTTGTAAGTGAAGATAAAGAGAAGGGTACCGCAAGCTATGAAGGTATGAGGCAACTTTTATTAACTGTTTTTGTGTTTTAGTTTTGCTCGGATGTTGTTCTTCGCAGTTAAAGGTTTGCCTGAATCGTAATTTGTTTCCTTAGTCTGAAGATTTTTCTGTGATATTATTCAGCACCTGAAGCGAATATGCAAATCTTTCCCCCGAATAATGGAGGGGGCAAAGGGCGCGGTTATCAAACTGTGGGTGGTCCAAGTGGTATGATTTATGTATATTATGAGGATGAATTGTAAGAATGCTTGGGTTTCACATACGTCAGGATAGGGATTCGATGCTTAAGTTTCCACATGTAGGGCTTATTGCGAGTTGAGCAAACTGGGTAGAACATAATCTACTTTACTTGACGGGATTGATATATCTGTCTATTACTTGAAATAATGATATATCTGTAGACCATAAGATCAAGTTCCACCTTAAGGATAAAAACATACTGGTTGGTTGATGCAACAAGTTATGATATATCTGTTTATTACTCAAGTGTTCTTTACTTTCTTATTTTGCAATAAAATAGATACTAGCAGAGCAATGATAGGAAACCTTTATCAATTGCAAATGTGCAGTTTTCCGTATCAAGTTGACAATTTTAAGAGCGTAATCTGGTATATGTGCCGGTGCATATGTTAGAAGGGCATGCGATATTTCATTAGAGTGTAATGCACTTTTCTTTTGGATAGAATGGCTCCTGTAGGAACGGCGTACAGTGATGTACTAAGGGATTCACAAGGGGTTTTTATCATCTTATTTGTTTGCTTGGGCCATCAAATCGAATTATAAATAAATTCTGGTGGATTTTGTTCTTCATGGTGTGTTTATCAACATATTGATTTGATTTCATTGCCCTCTACGTTATTTAGTGGCATATTTAATGATATCTCCTTCTGTCCATACATGCAGAAACATTTGAAGAACAACCGGCAAACAACTGGAGGGGAGTATTTAATGTCGCATCATACACACAATATTTCAATGTGGATACGGACATTGTCCTGAACAGATTACTAAGTTCTTTGTTTCCCCACACTGGAGATTTCTTCAGCAAAATTGATGCCAACCCTGATCTGTGAGTTCTGATGTTGCCTTTTTGTATATGATCTGAAATTTAAATTGATTTGTCAAATATGATGCCGTTTGGTGTATAGCTCTGAACTGTTAGGAGGAATGAATATGTATGTCCTATCAAAAACAGAAAAGATATTGAGTATAACAGGATGAAAAGTTGGAGTGAAATCTACGAAGAATTCAAAGGAGAACTGATGATTGTATTTAAAATTGTCAGGTTTATATGTTTGTCTCATACTAGCTTTAGGGAGGCTGTGCTATAAAATCATGCTCTCCTTCATTTTAGGGATTTAGGATAGTTTCCTATCATTTTTGTGGTTTTATTCATTTTTGCAATCTGGTAATGACTTCATATTATGTTTATCCAAGAAAGTTCGGGTAAAAATTTGAATAGTGGAATCCATGTGATAGATAGAAACTACATAATCTGCCTTTCATAAGCACCATGACTTGTTTCTCAATTCATACTGGAAAGAAAGTTGAACTTGAGTTTTAAGCTTACATTCTCAACCGCAGTTATCATGTTAATTTCTGTGTGGTAGTATGTTCTTTATATAGCACAGTAATGCATCCTGACATTTTGGTTTTCTTGGTGTTGTTTCTTGTGATGTAATAGATATGGGCTAATATGGATCTCCACTACATTAGTGTTCGTTCTGGCTGCACTTGGAAACTGTGCAACCTACCTAATGGACAAGCACACTGATACCACTACTGCTTGGAGCTTTAATGTCAGTTATATGAGTTTGGCAGCCTGTTCAGTCTATGGTTATGCAATTTTGGTCCCCTTGGCATTTTATTTTTTGCTACAGTATATGGGGGCAAATTCTAGCCTTATTCGAATCTGGTGTATGTGGGGATACTCTCTCTTCATCTTTGTTTTAGCATCTGTAAGTACCTGCGTCCTTGCTTTGCTCTCAGTCGTTTGTTTTCATGGTCCTTTTTTTTTCTCTTTCCGTCCGAATAGTCTTATCGTCATTTACTTAACTAGTCCAAGTTTTGGCTCTGATATAGTGAAACATGTCATTTGAGCTAAATATTATTGCATCCTGGTTCTTAGCCTAAAGAATGAAATAGGACCCTTTCTGCCCAAAGTTAGAGATTAATAAATGTTAATCTACTATTGATAACTCATTTGATATGTATTTTGGTGGAATGTTTCAGTTTGTGTTACTTATCCCAGTTGAGGCTCTTAGATGGATCATTATAGTTCTTGTCGGTGCTGCATCTGCTTCCTTTGTTGCCTTGAACCTCAGGTCTCATATGGAGGGGAGTGATATTACAATAGTGGTGATCGCTGCATTTCTCTTGCAATTGGCTCTGGCAATCTTCTTTAAGGTTTACTTCTTCCCATGAGTGTTACTAGGCAGTGGGCACAGTCACTCTGAATTCCTGAACTTGAAGCAGCTCTGATATCTGGATGTTAGAAGCGACTGGGGTAGCACTTAAGAGATCGGTTTTGCAGTGTGTTGGAATTACTCACTCATGTGGATTGGATTTCAGTGAAGAGTAGGAGGCATGGCATTTTGTTATCCATGCTCTTCTCAATCATAGAATTTTTCTCCCTTAAACCTGATTCTGTAAATAAAGAATGTATTCAGAGATGTTATAGTTGTTGTAGTTGTTACATGGAGTAAAAGAAGGTTTATCAAGTCATTATAAAAAGACTTCATTTTCTGGTTAGTGAACTTAATTGATGGGTAAGAAACATGTGGAGTGCAATCTGAATTAGCACCCCTCCTGATAGTGTACTAATTCTCTACGGGGTTCCATTACCCGTAAGGAATGTGCGTTCGGGTCTAAACATGTAGAACTTTAAAAGCAGCAGGGTCTAGAGAGAAAGCATAAGCAAGCGGAAACAAGAAGCAACGGCAGCTTTTTGGAAGAGCAAGCTTGCACAAGAATAGGCAAACCATATCTGATTATAGGAAGGAAGATTGCATCAGAGCTCAAAGAGGCCATCAAATTGAACACAAACCACACCCATTTTACTGATACCATCTCTCTTTGGATTCAATGCTTTGCTCATCTACCATGCCATTTATCTCTTTTGGGTCTTCAAGTCATTCATTAAGTTTCAGGGTTTACATTTAAGAGACTTCTGCATTTCTTATTCTTCCCAAGGTTAGTTTTTCCTTTTCTTTCTAAGTTTATTGTGCCTATTTTTGGTCTCCATTATAGTTTGTTGAAATGAAGGATCATGAATTGCAATTCCAATAGCTCTCTGAAGTTGGTGAGGTTGACAACTCTTTAGCTTATGGAACCATCAGGTGAAGGTAATGCAGTTCTTGAATCCCAAGGCTCAAAAGAAAACCAACCTTAAACAAATTGCTAGCAACAGCTATCAGAAAATTAAAGCAAACTGATTTTCCGGTCTGCACAAAATCAAAATGAATTGACAAGGCAGAACAACTTTGCACAAGATGAGGCAATAGTTTACAGGCCACAAAAACAGCAACCAAGCTCAGGAGTCGGGCTGGTTTGAAATTAAATACTAATGACATAGAATTTATTGCTCAGCTGGGTTTCTTCTCTGTGTGTATGTCCTTTTGGAGTCAATGCTTACTGTATAACATGTCCTTATGCTCACTTCATTCAGCTTCATTCTTTTTTTTTGCTTTTTTTTTTTTATCCTCTTTCTTTTTGTTAGTTTGTATATTGATCTTGGGAATGAAGGCAGTCCCACAATTACTCTTCTTCTGCTACCTCAGGTTCAACCCTTCTTCCCTTTCTCATTCTTTCTCTTCTTCCTCTTCATCTTTAAGTTTCTTTGGAAGTAGCAGTAACTAACTAAACGAATTCTAATTTTAACTTTCAGAGTTTACTCTAGAGAGAGTTGTGCAATTCTTGTTCTTCTTCAAGGCTTCAAGGTCAGTTTTTTCTCTACTTTCTTTAATTTGTTGTACCTCTTTCAGTTTTTTATTGTAGAGGTTTGCATTTTGTTACTCCAGTTTGCTTTTGTTTTGAACCATCCATATCTTTTCTAGCAGATGCTGAGCCTCTAGGGTTGTAACTAGTGAAAGAAAGTTGAGCCTAATGTCAAAACTCAGAAACGGTCTGGAAATAGTATAACTACTATAGCATAAGAACAAGGTATATAACTATAGAATTTCACTCAGAAAGATACCCTTGAGGTTCATTTGATCTATTATTTTACCTTCAGTCATTAAGCAGCCACTTCCTTCAAAGCTATATTTACCTTTCATCCTTGAGGTTCCTCGTATCCATTTAGTACTCAAAACTAAAAGCTATGAACTATAATTAGTATATATATGATGAAACTGCTTCCAAAGAAACTTATCTGTGACTCAAATATTGAGCAATTGAGCCTATAATCTAAATCCAAAATAACTGCAGGTAACATCTGGAAATGGAACGTTCAGTACCAGCAACAGCCTTTTTCACGGTCCTTGTTGGTGATTTCTCTGAGAAACTGGTAACGTCTTGACCTCCCCTTTCAGTGTTTTCAACATATTTCCTACATTTATGAGTGTGCAGTTCTCCTCAAGTTTAATTTGACGTATTAGATATTCATGAATCCATATCTTTCTAGTGTAATCTGTATCAAGTGTATGATTTTCATCAAATGTTATTATAATTAATGTGTGATACTGAATCATGAGTCTGTATCTTTCTAAAATGGTATGTAGCAAATGTCTGAGATAAAGTAGTGTTATTCATCAACATTTTGAGGAGTCTGGAATAGTAGTGACATAAAGCTCAGGGAAAATAGGCATTTCTAAAATGATCTCACCTCCTTTACTGAATGAGTCAATGATCAACAGTACAGTTTTCTTAAAAGGTTTGAAAGATCTGGCTTGAAATATATCCAAAGATTTCAATTATTTTTTTCCATGTGTTGTAATACAAATGAAATTCTTGTTGATGTAAGAACTATTGATTGGTTAAACACTTAAACATTAATGTTTTCTGACAAGCAATTATACTCTGTAGAAAATGCCAAGAGCTTTTGTCACCCACTTCAATGGACCAGCACTTTGCAAACTTCAAGGCCCTACTGGAAAATCCTGGGATGTGAAATTGGAAGAGAAAAATAATGAAATTTTCTTCTATAAAGGCTGGAAGAAGTTTCTGAAGGATAATTTTTTGGATGAAGGAGACTTTCTGGTTTTCACTTATGATGGCGATTCGTGTTTCAATGTGACAATCTATGATGAAAGTGCATGTGAAATGGACATGGAAGTAGCCAAGACAAAGAGAAGTGGCGGTGGTCGAAGATGTAAGTTTTCGTTTGCTTTAATTCCCTACAAGACCAGACAACTAGCTTTATTTTCATCCGCCAAGTAACTTACATTCTTCTGAAATCGTATTTCAAATTGGGACTGTATAGGGGATCACATTTGGCCTGGGGAGTCAAGAATCATCGAGTTCAACTCAAAGCATTTTTGCTTCAAGAAGACTTTTACGAAGCACAAAATGTATCAGCTGGTGAGTAATCAGTGGTCATACTACCCAATGAATAAGCTTATGATGTGTCTAAAAGCGTTTTGCTTGTTATCTTTGAAAATAGTCATTCTTGTTTTTTGAGTTTTGAATGCAATGCATGAGAACAAGAATTTTCAATCATTTGAGTGAAATTTAGAGTTCCATCACTTGGCAGCAGGAGAGTTTTCTTCTATTTTTGGTCTTTTGTCAACTGCAAGGTCAATTCATTTCTTATGTTTTGTCCCCTGAATCCCTGATATCAAGTATTTTCCAACTTGTAGACAATTCCTATAAAAATAGTCAGGGCAAAGCTTCAGATGAGCAAGCAGATTTTGGAGCTTCGGGATCCAAAAAACATGTCATGGCCTGTTACAGTGTCTCCCATGCCAGATGGTCGTCTACTTATGACCACAGGCTGGTGTGATTGTTGCAAGACGAACCAGATTGAGGAAGGGCACACCATTGTCTTTGAGTTTGTGAAGGGACATGTGAAGCTCCACATCTTTAGAGCCGAGGGGTGTAATGTGATACTCACAGGTCCAAATGTCGTAGATTGAATCTGAGTCCCACTGCAGGTGCAATACTCATTCCAAATGCTGTGATGAATGGGAATGTGATCGGAGTAGTAACTTGTCTGTTTAATTTGAGTAAAGGATGATTTGTGCGACTTAAGTAGGGTTTTATTTCTTTCAAAGACATACATTCCTCTTAGATATTAGTGGTTGTTGTTTGGTATGTTTTGTGTTGGACTATTGGGATTTGAATGCAATTAAAAAGAGACAAATGACTAGTTGTGATTTGAATGATCCCATAATGAACTAATGAAGGGAAAGGGGCTTAACATGCATGTATCGATTATAGCTGCACTGCATTTCTACACTAATCGGAGCCTGTGATCTCTGTGACTATAAGTTACTCAGGGAAACATATTATCATGATTTGAACAAAGAATGAAACTACCGTCTAGCTTTTAACCCTTCTCTTCATCTTAGAAGTACAAACTGTTATCATAAAGCCTACCCCATAGATTGTTAGGAATTTGCATTGAAATATGCATATCTCCATGCCTGGTCATACAAAGGGCCAAAGAATCCCAGAAATGCTGTGATGAACCCAATTCAAATAAGCATTTCATATGATTTTCTTGCTCTTAATTAACCAAGCTGTTGCCCTCATTATCAACCAATTGGTTTTTTGTACACATTCGCATGCAGTGCTGTTGTTTCTCACAATGCAAGCTCAAGATTCAGTGATGGTGCTCGATTTGGACTTGGGGCAGAGGTAAAACATCATTTTCGTATTAATAAACTGATCAAGTTACCGGTATCGTTCATCTGTTATATTTCCAACAGGTAGGGATAAGCACAAGTCGAATTCATGCTCGGGGTCATGGACTACTGTTAACAACGAAATGGTATGAAGTGACTAGCTAATGATAGTGATTTGCAATGAAACCTGTCCCATTAGTAGTTTAGTACTACTCAACTTCTGAATCGGTTTCGTGTCTTGTATTCTTGGCCATGCTGGATTATCAGAGCAAGAGGACAAGTCGTTGATGGTGATAAGTGGGTTGCTTACACCCACAACTCCACCACAAGAACCTCCAAACTGAGACAGATGGAGGAACACAATAAGAGAAGAAAAAGGAAGAAAAACATGAGTAAATATCTCTGCTCCATTCATATATATAGATATTTCGCGCTGGCTTCTTGTTATATCCATTCATATATATATATATATATATATATATATAGGAGAGCTTAGAACTATGCATGCATGGGATGGCATGCATTGAACCGCTAGCTATCACCTTTCCTTTTTTTCTCAGACGTGACATTTTGCGGCTACTGATTTCTTATTCAGAACTTTCACCAATTCTTCGAGGAAGAAGTCGTAATATACGGTTTCGGTTCTATGAATCTTAGAAACTTTTCTCAATAGTATTCCACATTTTTAATTTGAATGATTGGCGCTGAGATCTCTTTGAATCTCTAGTGTGTTTAGGTGATCACCTAACCTCGATTATTTTCAGATAAACATGCATGACATTAGAAAAGATGTTACTTTGATACATCCTATCAGTCACATTCATATGATACCATACTAATTGAGATGTGAAATCCACATTCCCTAAATTGAAATCCACACTCTCATTTTCTATTTTTGACAACTTAAATTTTGTTTTTAATGTGAATGATGACTAAAGATGAAAAGTGGGAGTGTGAATTTCAATTTAAAAAGTGTGGATTTCACTTCCCTACCAATTTTGCGAGAATTATATTAGTCATGTCATACATGTCATATATAGGTTCAAATTTCAAACTGTATTATGAAATATGTGATGTTTTGAGGTCCAACTGTCCTAGTTATATATTTTATTGGGAAAAACAACTTCAAAATAAATCTATAGTCTAGCTTCACATACTTAGAAATAAACGTAACTCATGTGAATCACACATCTTAGATGTTATTCTCGAATGATTTAAAACCACTTTTAAAACATCTCACGGTTCAAAACATGAGTTTGTCTTTTTAAATTACAAAAGATGGAAACTCATGTGAACCATACAAGTTAGATATATATTCTTCTCGACGGTTTAAAACTACGTCGAGTCACACACGGTCTGAAACAAGTGTTTTTCAATGCAAACTACAACTTACTCATAGATCATTGCTCCACATGGTTCGTTCAGATGAGTTACGTTGAGACCTCGAACTCGCATTACGGTTGGGAGAGACTGTTTCGGTCAGGAAAAGAAAGAGTTCACCATGTTCTAATGTCCGAGTGACCACAAGAGCCAAATGACACGTAGTGCTTATCATTAGGCTTAACGACAATAATCAAATCGTCTTATCGCAATGAGATCTGAAAACGAATGCAGAAGTTAGTGAAATCATTGATGCAGCAGCGTCGGTTTGCTTCAAATTTGACACCTATTTCAGAAAGTGAAACAGATGTCTCATGAAGAACAGTCGTACACCAATTATTCGAGTTTGGTCAGAAACCTATTTACACATCGACACGTAGAGGAGAAACTGTGTCTGTTCGTTTCAGTTTTCTATATTCCACTTTCGTCTCTTGCTTGTGGTTGTTAGTGCTTTATATTTTGTTTCAAAGTTTGAACCATGAGATTATGTAAATGAGCATGGAATATTTCTGAGATATGCCGTTTAGAGTTACAGCTACTCTGTGTTGATATAAAGTGCCTACTATCTCATGAGATTGAAATGATAGCTCCTGCAAAAGAAAGAAACATGCATACCAGCATATCCATGATTCTATTTTGGCACCATTGTCGACTAAATTTTGATTACATAAGCACGGGGTCGTGCCCTTACAATTGAGAAGATATAATTGTTTACGTCTAAATTAATATTTTACTGAACAGTAAATATCTATGTAAATATTAATTATTTATTGGTCCATGTCATACCGGCGAGCCCAAGTTTCTTTAAGTTTACAAGCGATGACCTGCCAGTAAGACCACGCGAGCTGAGTTATAGAGTTCGCGTGCGAATTGGACTTCGCGCAGCTCGCGCGCGAAATGGACATAGGCGGACTACACAGTTCGCGTGCTGGATGACTTCGCGCGCGGCATTACTATTTGACACTTCGCGTAGGCGAAGCGAGGCGAGCTGGTGAACTGGCTCGCGTAGGAGACTTCGCGAGGAAGACACATGCGGAGTCCGCACGCACCACATTAATCGTTGAAGACTCTTACAAGTCTTTGATATGCTTCGAGCCAATCCCTGTGGCCCATTTAATATAAAAAGTTTTTTTAAGACTCGTGAGCTGCAATAGCCCGCGAAATGAAAGCGAGCTTCAGGAGCACGCGAGAAAGCATCCTATGACAGCCCGCGGGATGAGGATATTCCTAATTCCAGTTCGCATAGGAGTCTACAGTTGGCAGCGCGGAAGCAGTGCCCTATGCAGAATGAAGTGTGCGAACTAGACATGTGTCACAAGATGGTTGGTTCGCGTGGACGGAACAATGCCCTTGTGCTATTAGGGTTTCAGAGTCCGACTTGAATTCTAAGCTATCTTTCTTCTGCCGCAAGTCGAACCACTATATAAAGGGCTTGAAGGTTTACAGAAAATGACAACTCTCAATACAACAAAACAATCAACTACTCAACAGAAGTATACAAACCTTCGACCTAGTCGAACCTCCAACGCTCTCCGGAGCTCTGCCTTCGCTTCCCTGCTGAAGCAACTAACTCTATCAAATAAACACAAAAAACACAATACAAACTGAAACCCAGTTACCCTTCGAGCTACTCGAAAACCCTAACTCTAAGCGCCGCTGCCTAGGTTTTTCTTCAGAGCCCTCCGGACTCTACCCTGATTTCTCTCTTACCTCCCTATTGTTGCTCTGCTCGCATCCTCCGTGAGTATCGATCGCCTTGTGCTCGTAAATTCCTCCTCTGAGGTGGCACCTGGAAACCCCTTCCGCCTGATCAAGAACTCAAGTGCATAACACACAAACTCTTTCCTCGTCCGCGAGGTGGCACGCCTGCAACACTCCCCCTTCTCTTTGCAAGACACAGACTCTCCTCCGCGCACTGAGGATCGTGGCCAAAACAATCATCACTAGATCATATAATGATCTTCCTCAAAACATGAACATGGTACACCCTTACAGATTTTACTAAGATTGATTTGTTGAAAACAATTGCTTATTAGTTGAGGATGATAGTTATATTGTTAATGATAGTAAAAGCATTTTGTAGAAAGCATTTTGCAACATTTACACATCATAACATGGTGAAAGTAGGTTGTATCGTGGTGGTTTATAACATAATTCATCTTAGTGTACGTGAAGGACGCTTCACGATTAGAGAATTAGTATTACCAAGATATGAATTTCTTAGTTACGGATAATAATAAGGGGAATTTTCATATACACCCAATTTTGAAGAGTGGTTTTAAATAAAACACACATAATATTCATATCTGATAGACATCTAAAATGTATCGATTATGATAAATATTATGTCATATTTTTTCTAAATTTTACACAATTGTCACTATTCAACTATAACATATTAATATAATAAATAAGTTTAATTGATGTTGTCTTAAATACCTTGATTATGAGTTTTTCTTTTAACACTAACATTTTTCAATCAATTTGCAAGAATCATGTAGTTTTATTTATTTTTATGAAAAAAATATAGATTAAAAAAATTCATTCTCTAATCTATACATAAGGTAAAATATAATATGAATAAGATATATGATATAAACTCTACACCTTACACCCTAAACCCTATACCCTATACCCTAAACCTTAAACCCCATACCTTGAACCTATACCCTAACTCTATACCCTAAACCCTATACCTTAACCCTATACCCTAAACCCAATTTTGGGTTTCTTCTTTTTAGGTATATTATTATAGCATGCCCTACTTAATAGGTACATTAGAAACGTAAGTAGTAGAGAGTAAAATGTTTTCTCGATTATGATGAGAAATGATATAATAATATACCTAAAAAGAAGAAAATTAATCAAAGAACAAGAACATGTACCTTACAATTAGACATTTTTTGACTATGTAGAGAGATACCAAATGTGAGTTTAGGAATGAAAAGTATCATCCTATTACAAATGACATACTTTTGTATATAACATATATATATATATATATATATATAAACTCAAGTTAGTAATAACAAGGTAATAAATTAAAGAATATAATTGATTATGACAAAGTTAAATCTAAAATTGAGAAATATACCAAATTTAGTTTTCTACTGTCTGAAGGGTAAATTAGAGAAACCGAAAAATGAAGAAAACTATTAATTATAGACATTTGTTCTATATGGTATGTTTGTTTATGTGAAATGAGTGTAAAATAAAAAAAAATATATGAGTTTATCTTAAAAGAGATCTAGTATTTTAAGTTTTTATCTAATTTTCTCTAATAATAATATGAACGAGGTTAAGAGTATTTTGCACCGGTAGTTATTCTCTATTTTTATACCCGAAAAATGGTACCACTCTAGCTTTCAAATTACTTATGACCGATAAATGAATCGTAAATAACCCGTCCTCTCTTGGATTCATCACTGACCAAGAACTTGTCTCATATTTTCTCCAAAAAAAAAAAGAACTTGTCTCATACTTAATTAGCAACTCGCATAGTTTAGTCTCCACCCTCATTAAGCTAATCACGTTTCCCCTCTTCCAGGGTTAGCTGTCTGACAATCTGACCAGAACTCACATGACACGGATTTCAGCATCTTCCTCAACTCTTTGTCATCTTGTCCACTTAACCAGGAACCCCGCCACCCCGCCGCCTATTTAACTACAACATACACTCACACCCACGCCACTACTTTAATCCCTCACCCCTCCTCCCCAATCACCACCCGCCACGTCACACATCCTATCGGGTTTCCCCATACTGCCCTCCCCTCCATCATCACGCCGGCGTCCCATTGGTCTGTGACGACTATTTGAACCTCAGCCACCGCAGATTTAGCAGCAAACAACGGCTGCATTCTCTTCTCCCAAAAAAAACCCTATCAAAGATAGAAAGAAAAAAAGAGCAGACGCCGCCGAGTTCGACTCGTTTGGGTTTTGTGGACCGAGTTTTGACTCGCCGCCGGGAAGTGATGGGTGACGTGGATAGCTCTCGGGGTTTCGTCAGAGATGTCAAACGCATCGTGCTTAAGGTGGCTCGCATTCATTCACTTTGTCACTTTAAAGTTTCGATCTTTATAAAGTTTCAATCTTTTTCCTATAATGAGCATCACATTTTTAGTAAAGATGGAATCTTTTACTTTTTCTGGGTTTAACTCTTTTGGTTTTTTTGTGTAAGATTGCTTGTTAGTGGATTGTTTAACTGTGGATAATGAAATTTTGACATTTTTGGAGTTTTTTGTTGATTATGTTGTTTGATTTGTGAAGGTTGGGACTGCGGTTGTGACTAGAAACGATGGGAGGATTGCGCTTGGGAGATTAGGGGCGCTTTGTGAGCAGGTATGTGAGTTTAGTGTTGAATTATGTATGTAAAAAGGTGTAGAATTGTTGGGTCTGAAAATATTGAATCTTGGATTGCAATGCAGCTGAAGGAGTTGAACACTCAAGGATATGAGGTTATATTGGTGTCGTCTGGGGCGGTGGGGCTCGGCCGCCAAAGGCTCAAATACAGGAAATTGGTTAACAGCAGGTATTTGTTGCTGACACTTTTGAGGAAGAAGTTATAAAGATATTTTTGAAAGATGATTTTTTGTCGAAAAAAATCAATGTAGGTATTGATAGTTGTTGGATTGTGGCAGTTTTGCTGATCTTCAGAAACCACAAGTTGAACTCGACGGGAAGGCATGTGCGGCAGTTGGACAGAACTGTCTGATGGCTCTCTATGATACGTTGTTTAGTCAGGTAAATGCCATGATCTTCTGTAAATTTGTTCTCAAGATGTATCAGAGGCGTGCGTTGGATTTGATGTTTGATATTTTAAGTTCTTATGAGTAAGAACTTGTGAATTACTATTAACATCCACATCTTGTCCTCTTAAGGCCCTATTTGTTTCTCTAACTTTTCTGTCCTTCCTTGCAGTTGGATGTGTCATCAGCGCAGCTTCTTGTAACAGATAGTGATTTTAGGGATAGAGATTTTAGGAAGCAACTTAGCGATACAGTGAAATCATTGTTATCTTTGAAGGTTATTCCCATATTTAATGAGAATGATGCAGTCAGTACGAGGAGAGCTCCATATGAGGTATAGTACTCTTCTATGGAACCTGGATTAGTTTATTAATAGTAGGAACAATTCATATAAAATAAAACGTTTTGAGACTACTGAGGAACACAGACACACAGTATGCTTTCTTACACTTTCTCATACCTATATTCCTTTTTAACACCAAGTAATGCAATATGTCCAATACATAGTCTGCTCATTCCACAGTTTGACTACGTTTGCAGGATTCTTCTGGTATATTTTGGGATAATGATAGTTTAGCAGCTCTACTGGCTTTGGAGCTAAAGGCTGATCTTCTTGTTCTTTTGAGTGATGTCGAGGGTCTGTATAGTGGGCCTCCAAGTGACCCACGTTCAAAGCTTATCCATACCTACATAAAGGAGAAGCATCAGACTGAAATTACTTTTGGTGACAAGTCTAGAGTGGGAAGAGGGGGTATGACTGCTAAAGTAAAAGCTGCTGTTAATGCTGCTTATGCTGGCATCCCTGTTATCATCACCAGGTGTGATTTAATACCGATTGTCATTTATATAAATTTAACTAGATGTATAATATGGTGTTTGGGAGCTTTCAAGCTAGTTCTGAAAGAAAAGGAAGCAAAGAAAAAAAAAAGACTATAATAAATTTCAGATTCTATATAGCAAATACAGTATCAGTTTTCTGGTCAGTAGATATTGATTGAGGGGTAAGAAAGATGTGGACATCCGGTAAGAAGTTAGTGTCCCAGATACCTCGAAATTGATAAGTTAGATAAGATTGTACTCTTATTTTATGGTAATTCCATGCAACTTGCAATCAGAATCCAATATGCTTTCTCAACTGTGCACTGATTGTTTTTCCTTCCATTTACAGTGGATATGCTCCTGAAAACCTCACCAAAGTCCTTCAAGGGCAACGCATTGGTACCCTCTTCCATCAAGATGCACATTTATGGTGTTCTGTTAAAGATGTTGATGCAAGAGGGATGGCAATTGCAGCAAGGGAAAGTTCCAGACGTCTACAGGTAGCTTTGTTTGCTTCATCTGCAAAGTTGAACCTATTTATTGATTCATAAAGTGTTTCTTCGACAGTTTCAAGCACTCTCTTCCCCCATAATTAAATAGCAACTGATATCGTTTAAGTTTAGCAGCATAAGTGGCTTGTTAATATTTTATGTACAGGCCATGACTTCTGAGCAAAGGAAACAAATTCTTCTGGATATAGCCGATGCAATTGAAGCAAATGCAAAAAAGATCGATGTTGAAAATGAAGCTGATGTTTCTGCTGCACAACAAGCAGGATATGAAAAATCCTTGGTAGCTCGTCTGGCTCTAAAGCCTGGCAAGGTAAGCAAATGAAGTTCAGCTATATTAGATAAATGTTACTTTTCACCATCTTTTGGTTCATGTTTGATGCCACCTGTTTATATTATTCTTGCTCGTACTAAGATTATGTTTCTGATGTGCCTTTTATACTTGGCAGATTACAAGTCTTGCAAATTCTGTTCGTGTCCTTGCAAACATGGAAGATCCAATTGGTCATGTTTTGAAAAAGACTGAGGTAATGCAGGGTATAAGATTATCAATTATGACTCATGACAATGTGACAAAACAATGCTCAAGAATGTGGATAAAATCAAAAATATAATATATGAAAAACGAAGAAGAAGAGAGTATCAATTCAAAGTTTTAAAGTATTAACTCTTTATAAATTTCTTACACACAGATGATGACAGTCATTGACATGTAGAATCTGTGTTAAATAATCTACAATGTGTTTGTAACCAATTTTTTTTTTCTCAGTAGAGCACCTTAAATTGGTTTTTCTGCTGTTTATGAAATGCTGATGATTCTGTTGCCTACTCGTATTTCCAGCTTGCAGACGGTCTTGTCTTAGAGAAAACATCAAGTCCATTGGGTGTTCTCTTGATTGTATTCGAATCCCGTCCTGATGCACTAGTACAGGTAAATAATGAAATTTTGGAATATCAAATTGTATGTTATTAGTTCAAATATTGATGGCTGAGATGCAAAAATGGGTGAAGTCCATCCTGAGATGTTACAATCTTATTACAGACCATAAGAGATAATTTATGCTGTTGTTTACATGAGAAATTTTAAGGAAGCTAATGTCAAAGGCTTCTGATTTGTTGTATGTGTTGCCAAACTGTTGACTTTGCTCCTCATTCTAATATAGTTTTGGTTTTCTTTTCTTTGGCATGATTTGAATAGATAGCTTCATTAGCCATCCGAAGTGGGAATGGGCTTCTCTTGAAGGGGGGAAAGGAGGCTAAGAGATCGAACGCAATTTTACATAAGGTATGTTTTCTTCAAATGCTTTTACAGAATCTACATACAAGCTCCTTCTCAGATAAAATAAAGTTAAAGAATATACAGAGAAATTGATATTTCCAATTGATTTTGCATAACCAGTGAAATCATTTGTTGTACTTTTCATGAAAAATTATAGGTTATTACAGAAGCGATCCCAGAGAGTGTTGGTGGGAAGCTAATTGGACTTGTTACTTCAAGAGAGGAGATTCCAGAACTGCTTAAGGTCAGTAGAAGTTGGATTGACAACCTAATTTTAGGTTGACTTTGACATCAAAGTTGATACTAAATTCAGTCATATTTTTCAGCTTGATGATGTGATTGATCTTGTGATCCCAAGAGGCAGCAATAAACTGGTTTCTCAAATTAAAAATTCGACCAAGATTCCAGTTTTGGGGCATGCTGGTTAGAAAATTAATTTGTTCTTCAACTTATGTATAGTCTGCACTATTTGCTCCACTTTCCCTATGGTACCTGATTTTTCAGAAGAGCATGATGGTGATCATTTTAGTAAACCAACCTGTATTGTTTGGTATGCAGATGGAATATGCCATGTTTATGTTGACAAGTCTGCAAATATGGATATGGCAAAGCGAATTGTTTTGGATGCAAAACTAGATTATCCAGCAGCCTGTAATGCAATGGTAATTTAAATACTAATCAAATCCTTGATTACAATTTCAGATAGCATCTTAATATCTTTCCGGTGCAACTTTTGAACTTGCATTTTGATTTGTGTGTATCACGTGGAACAGTTCTTTATTCCTTCTTTTGCTATTCTCAGGAAACACTTCTTGTACATAAGGATTTAATGCATACGACTCCCTTCAATGATCTTATTGTTGACCTTCGTTGTGAAGGTACATTTTCTATGCGATTAACTTTTAATTGTTGTAGAATATGAAACATCAGATGTTTTGCTACCGTCCTCACCAATGTATCTCCATCTCCCATGTTGTGGAGTTGCATCACCATCTCTATACTTATGTGGTATTTCAAATTTAGTTTCTTCTAAACGTTTGGAAGTTCTTACCTTCTTTTAGATGCTCAAGAGATTGCATAAAGAAAGAAATTCTTTCTTCACCCTCTTTGCATCTATTTGGAACGTGTAGAATTCTAGTGATACTTGATACTGCTAATTTGCCCCTTCAGTATGCTTCCCACTTGTATATTTTAACACTGGTTGAGCGTTAATTCCTTTTTGCATTTGTGGGAGTTGAAAATGAGAATAAATAATATTTCCAGTTGCAGCCTCACTGTCCTGCAATATTTTGTTTAGTTTTATTGTTCTTTCTCCTTTTTCCTGCTTTTCTCTCCCAATCTTTTAAAACTTGGGAGCACTTTAAGAAGATGAGAAACATTCTTTAATGTGCCGCTAGAAGCCTAGAAGAATCTAAGAAATTAAATTAAACCATATGCAGGGGTTACATTATATGGTGGACCAAGGGCGAGCACATTTCTCCATATTCCAGAGGCACATTCGTTTCATCTAGAGTACAGTTCATTGGCTTGCACTATTGAGTTTGTGGATGATGTACATGCAGCCATTGATCATATTCATGAACATGGAAGGCACGTTGGAGTTTTTTTTACATGAGATGCATTTCAATTCTCTTCCTCTCTTCTCTCTCTGCACTTCTGTGATGTATGTAAAGTAAAATCTGTTCCTCCATTTTGCAGTGCACATACTGAGTGCATCATTGCAGAAGACCAAGAAGTTGTTAATGCATTTTTTGGTCAAGTTGACAGGTAAGAATGTTTCACCTGTCTTGCGGTCTCACTTCCAAATCTATGTATTCTTGTCGGATAGCACTATATCACTAAGAGATGACACAACTTAGTCCTGCCTGAATGGGAACTTTAAGCATGTGTGGAGTGGCTGCTCTCAGAAGTTTTTCCCACTGCTCCAAAAAGTTTCTCCTAGTTTTTCAATATTCTTACTCAAGTCATTGTATGATAGCTAGTCAAATTGATAATTGTTATAAACTTTTGCAGTGCTGCTATCTTTCACAATGCAAGCACAAGGTTTTGTGATGGTGCTCGATTTGGACTTGGTGCAGAGGTATAATATCGCTTCAGCAACAATTATGAAAATATTGCTATATCTTGTATTCAATTCTCTTCTACTGCTCATCAGGTTGGGATAAGTACAAGTCGCATTCATGCTCGGGGTCCTGTAGGAGTAGAAGGATTGTTAACGACCAGATGGTACGAAACCTGAATCTATCTTGACTTAAAAATAACGATACTTTTACTTAGAGCACATCACACGGTCACCTAAAATAAGAAACTTCTTTCCTATAGAGAGGTCTAAGAAAAATAAAAGTGTTAATGACAAGACTTGTAGTAATATGACAGAACTCATGCAAGTCGAGTTGTATAGGAGTGGGAATAGTTCTATTTCCATTGACATTCATGTGGTAACAGTTTACTTGGTGATAATGTGCAGGATCCTGAAAGGAAGTGGACAAGTAGTGAATGGTGATAAGGGGATCATTTACACCCACAAGGACCTCCCAATTGAGCCCTAAACTATCCAAAAGTAACAGTAACCTATTTCCAGCTGGTTATTTCGAGAGTGATAAAGAGAGAGAATAACTGAATAAGTAGCGGCTAGGCTATTAGCCTGGTGGTCTTATGTTCTTTATATATGACTAATCGTGTATCCCCTCACATTAGTTAGCAAATTGATAGCCCATTTCAATGAAATTCTTACTATTATGTCTTCGTCTTATTGATGAAAGACTTGATCCGGCATAAAAAGACTTTCAAAATCAATTGTTAGAGACTTCATGTTATGGCACCTGCAGGACTTTCGGTTGTTAAAATTTTTGATAAAAGACTTCATCCTGGCTTGCCTAATCAATGCCTAATTGAGACTTCATGCAGACTTTCGGTTGTTAGGATTTTTGGTAATAATGTGATGAGAAAACTCAGAAGCTTGAAAAATACTGTCACGTAGAAATCGACAAAAACATAGAATATTACTCAAATGATCACTGTCAAATCATAACAGTGCCAATATAACGCACATAAGTTTCAATGAACTACATAATAGTCTCTTCCTAAATTATAGCATTTGTTGCTGAAAGCTAGAAGTTCCATAAAGACCGATATGACACTCAAACTTGAACAAACTGTTTCAGTTTCTTCAACCAATTCTTGTATTCCCTGCTGTCTTTGTTGATCATGTACTCGTGCAAAAAGTTGGTTGTGCTGGGCTTAATGCCCCTGATCTCCAAATACTTGTGGAATGACTTCTGGAGATTCTCATCCAGATCACTGCAAGCAAACATTCATGTAGTTTAGCGAACATCATACAAAACCAAAATCTTGAATCAAAACAAAATCTTGAATCAATGATACACAACTAACAGTTAGACGCTTACTTGAAGTCAGGCCCTTCATAGGCAATTTGATCCTCATCAGTGTCGGGATTCTTGACTAGCAAGCTCTCAATTGCAATCTCATCAGGATAAGCATTGCAGCTAAACTCAAGCACCGGAGCCCCATTACCTTTGGAGACGGTCACAACCAATGGAATGCTCGATTGATTGGCCTGCTCGTTACCATCATCATCCACATCATCATCCTCACCTTCCCCAGTAACTAGATCAGGCATGTGAACTTCCACTTCTATCTCTTCATCTTGATACGTTCTGGTCAGTTTCACAGTCTGAAATCCGGGCACATCTTCCACCTTAAAAGGGAAACCACTCGGAACCTCTTCAATCTACAACACAATAGCACCCCATCAGTGATCACTACCTCAATATCCTACATCATTCACAATCACATCCTTATATGCATAAACACAAATAGGGTCTCTCTCTCTACTTCCAACACATACAAATCAAAGTACCAAAATCACACACAGATCAATTCTTGTAATACCAACTAATTCATACTCAATATCTCAAAATTACAGCTCCAAAACCTAATTAACCAATACCATAAATCACAAAATCGGAACAAACCCAAATGAATTATAACCAACACTAAAAATCCCAAAGCATCAAAATCCAAACTTTAACTCATTTCAATACAAATTCTCAGAACCCAAAAAAACCCTGAAAGAAAACCTCACCTCCTGCTCATCGGTCTCCTCGGCGCACTGAATCTCGGCGTCGATGACTCGGAGAAGGCTATCGTCGGCCTTGGAGTAGTAGCGAGAGTTGGGAGCCAGAGGGCTCAGAGAGGGCTTCCGGGTGGCCAAGCTGGAGTGGTTTATGGCGGTGAAGACGGCGGCGTGGTAGTTCCGTTGGCCGCGGACGAGGCGGGAGGCTAGTGGGGCCAGAGATGAGGCCGATCGGCGAAGGATGGAAGTGAAAGCCATTTTGTTTTGAGAGGAGGAGGAGTGAGGGTTTAGGGTTTTAGAGTTGAAGGTGCTTAAAGACTGTGGCTTTATAAGTGGAGGAGGTATGATTCGCTACGGTTTGGTATTTTGTGGTGAGAGATTGGGACCACTGGTGTATGTACACATCAGCTTTGGTGGGCTGATGAGTATTCTAGAGCTTGGATATTCTTTTCGTGTCTAGATATATTGAAAGCGAGTCAAATTTCAAGCTTTAGACGACAATTTACAAAAATATAAAGAATTGAAAGACTCGTAATGAGACATTAGAAACTAATCAGTAATGGTTAGATCATGTAACTTTATATATATATAAGTGACTGAGATTACACAGTATACTTTCATTTCGTGCATGGAAGTATTTCTAAGTGTTACAAACAAAACTATTTTTATGTTTGACATAAAAGAGAATTTGTTTAGGAAACTCTTCCTCAATTACTTGTTTTCTTCCTTTTCTAGTTTGAGTGGATATATGGTTTTCCTAATTGCTTTTCCTATTGGACTCCTCTCAATTCTCAAATACAAATAAACAATAAATCAAGGAAAATTCAGGTCCAAAAGTAAACAACCGATGTCTTCAGAGATATAATATTTTTTCCATTTCAACCATCTCTATATGTTCTTCGGCTCTATCTCAACTACAACTGTGAGAAACTGAGAATCCCACATTTCAATCCCCTTAGGAAAGTTTGATTCTTTAGCTTCTTTATCAAGTGTTGATTCATAGCGGAGTATTATGAAAAGTAGAGCATATTCTTCTGTAGAGCTCAGAAAGGGGTGTTTCTAAGTTTTAAGTCAGAGGGGGAGAAGAGATGAAGGTGTTTTTTGGGAGTCCAGGAAGGATAAGTGGGCTTCTACTCAGAATTGGACAGTGCTCTTTTGCTGCTGCTTCCATTGGGGTCATGGTGTCTGCTCATGGCTTCTACAGCTCTACTGCATTTTGGTATATTATATTACTTGGTCTTCTCTATGCTCTTTTTTGCATTTTGGTCTCAGTTCTCAACCATTTCTTCTGGTTTGTATAGTTTGTGTTATGTTTGGGTTGTTGGGTGGTGCTTGGTTCTTGTTGCTTTGGCTTTGTTCTCTATCAGGAACATTATGCAGTGTCAATTGTGCTTAGAATTTCACTGTGTGTTGTGAAGGATCAAACTTCAGTACCTGGGTTTTGTTTTTCTTGGTGTTCTGAATGTTATAAGTTGTTCATTGGCGATTTCAGATTAGTGAATTTGCAGTCAACATATATGTAAGAAAGGTTTCTGAAAGACAAATGTGTTTTACTTGTAAATAAAGCAAGAAAGAGTACTGAGAGAAACAAAAATTAGAAGATGTAGAGTGCCCAGTAATCATGGATTCCCTGCTTTTTTTCACCTACTACATAGAAAATGATGGAGGAAATGTTGGGTTAGGTAGATGAGAAGATTGGTAAAGTTGAGGTAGTAGGGTGAGTTTAGGAATACTGTGAATTAGTGGACAGTTTAGACTAAACATCATCCTTGTTAGAAATCCCTTTAGTTGTTAGCGGGATTACTTTATTTTAGTCTCCTAGTATTTTGAAATGTTCATTAGCAGCTCCATCCAAGTTTTCAGCTTAAAAGTGGTATAACCAAATTTAATGTTATAGCCCTTTCACCTTTGTATGCCTTATTGTTCACTTACTGACGTATGCTTGAAATGGTAGTTCCTGAGCTCTTCTATGGCTGTTCTTGGCCATTTTCATCTTGATTCCTGGGGACCAATCTGTTGGTCCCACAATGTCAGCTTGAATCTGTGCATTTGAAACTTATGCCTTTACATAGAAATCTATAATCACTAAATGACGTAGAGGTGAATTTAGTTCAGAATGACTTACAGCCTACCTAGGAAGTACTAGTAGTCCAAGTGTCATTGTTCAAATATACCATTCCTTCATCCTGGGTTTCCCTGCCATTCTGCTTTCGGGCAGGGACTATTTGCTTCTTATTAACAAGTGTGTATAACTATAGATCCCTTGGAAAGTTAAATTCAGCTTTCCCACTTCCGTAAAGGTTTGAACAAGTTTCTTGAGATAGTCTGACCAGAAAGATTCTCTTGTAGTTTTCATGTACTTATATCTGCATACACATGATTGTGCTAAATTTATCTTGTGTTTCGACTTTTGGGATAGTAGCAACTTTTGCATTTCTAACTTTTGTTTCTTAATGTATATGTCTGTGTACAACTTTGAGGGCAAATCATATTTGTGCTTATGTATTCAACTAAGGTTACCACGGTGCATGTTTGTGTTAGAACTTACACTGCTAATTTTTTGGTCACGCTGATCTTAATGCATAAGATTGTTCTCTTTATTCAATGGTTTTGATGCAAAGTGATCTGCTAAGTCTATCTACCTTATAATTTTACCTACATTTGTGGATTCAGCTATTTAATTGCATCAATGGGGCTTGAATTCCTATGGAGCTTTGGACTTGCTTGCCTTGATTTTCATGCCTTGAGGTCAAAGAGGAGCTTGCAGAATCCTGTTTTAGTGAGCCTATTTGTTGTTGGAGATTGGGTAAGTTTCTGCACTCATGAAGTCTATGTTTATATCCGTGTGTACTGACCAAGGCATATTTAGCATCCTTAGTCTCATTGTTTATGCATCATGGAAATGGAGCTGTTGGATGGATGTACAGGGCAACTTGGAGACTAGATATGAGTTAGAAATGACTTTTGTTTTTAGTTTTTACCCTCCTGAATCTTTTCCTGATAATGCAAAAAAAAAAAAAAAAAGTAAACAAGAGATTTGTTTGTTCTTTTCCTGATAATGTAAACTGAAGTGTTATATCAGTTGTCCTTTTATTTCAAATGCAAAGAATTGTTGCTGATAGACGGAACAATTGGATATTTAAGAATAACTTATGAAACTGCAGCTTAAAATCATTGAGGAAAAAAAACATTGTCAGGCTAAAGTTGAATCTGACTCTGTTACTCTTGAACTTATTAAATTACGAAAGAGCAATGGAATTTTCTGACTCTTGAATTTTGGTGATTGTGTGATGCTTACTTGGAAGAAGCATAATGTCATAACAGAGGGTTCTTAATATGTTTGAATTGGAACAGCTTAATTTTTATTTCCCAAAACTAGGGCCCTAGTGCATGAATGCCATTTTTTCCAAACATTGTAGATTCATAGTAGTGCTTCGAGTGTGGCTTGTTATATAAGTTGCAAATAGACTAAATACAAGCAAGCCATCATGTTTCAGACTTGGTTCCTTGTGTAGTTCAAGCACTTTGCTCGATACAAAACTCAAGAGTTAAATGATAATTCTTCAGTTAGGATATGAAGCAGCCTTATCATTAAATGTGTAGTTAGTTAGCTAACCCCGTGTTTAACAAAAATGAAAATGCAGGTGACGGCTACTCTTTCACTGGCAGGTGCATGCTCATCAGCTGGGGTGGTAGTCCTGTACTCGAGAGACTTGGATTACTGCGGAAAGATGCTTCCATGCACCAGGTTCCAAATCGGGGTGGCTTTCGCTTTTATCTCATGGTTCCTCCTCGCTGTTTCCTCACTTGTCATGTTTTGGCTGCTAGGTGCAGTGTAAAAGACAACAATTTATACCAACTTCACAAACAACTTACTGTTTGATATTCCTCTGTAAATATAATGAGACACACATCAAAACAGACCAGTTTTGACTCTTGATGAGTATATCTGAGAGCAAATTTTGCTACAGATTTCTGAGTCCATAGAGTTATAAAGTCTTGTAATTGGATTTTGGATCCATGATTTAAGAATGAGCACGTGTTTTAGTTTTCTAATGGAAGTAGGTCTAGAAATCTTAGTTTTCTAATGGAAGTAGGTCTGGAAATCTTATACATTATACAATATTATTTCCCTCTATTATTGCCCGTCTCTGTAAGTGAGGTAGCTTTTCACATGGTAGACCTCCCATTCCAAATCGTTTTCCTTCTTCTTTTCCTTTCTAAATTTCATTAAATTTCATTCTTGTTTTTAATTGTCACTTGAGGACAAGATGATGAAAGTATGGATCATTTGACAGTGGCTTGTTATTTTCACCTAAGTATCTATCTTTTTTTTTTCTTTTTCTATTTTTTTGATTGAAACCAAACTTCATTGAAACAAGGGAAACAGGAACCAATACAGAAGGAAAACAAACCCAAGAAGCAAAGGAAAAACAAACTAAAAGACAGCAAACTCCCAACTAAAGTATCTATCTTGCCAACACTCATTGTTCATAAAAAATGAAAGCCATGATAGGTTTTGTCTGTCAAATTTAGCTGGATTAAGATGGCTGAAGTGTTCCTGCCACATAGAATTGTAAGACAACAATCGCAACACCTAGAGCTGTTTCTTTGGTTCCCAGAGGGCCAAATTTGCTTTTTTAGGTCACAATCTCAGTGATGGTAATGAACAAGCCATTATGAGACGGGATGAACTTAATCACGAAACGATTAGCAACAGATTTTGCAAAATATAAACCAAAAACAGTTCAAAATATGCCACCGACACTCTCAAGAGAATCTTATTGGGTCATCGAAGTGATCCCAGCACTAAAAACATAGTACCCACCAGTGACCACTGCCAAATTTAATAACAAAAATGATTGAGGTACTCATAAAAGAATTCAAGCTTGATAAGTTACAAAGCCAGAGAAACAAACCTTGATAATTTATTCCTATATACATACACTACTACATATTGCACAACAATCAAGTCAAAGAAGACAATGACCCTTCAAACATAACAAGGAGCACAGAACCTTTACACTGAGCAAGAAAAGAATAGGAAAAAAGAAAAATGCATTTAGGACAAACTAAGTTACTAACTCTCTAGACACATTCTGTGATTCCTTGAACACAAAACAAGAGCATACCCTCACATAACAATCTCTGGCTTCAAAATACTCGACTTGATTTCTTTGTGAGGCAAAACCACACCTCCGTTGCTGTAGATTTCATCACTTACGTGAACATCTTCACCGAGGATAGTCATGTTCTCCACACGAGCCCATTGTCCAACAGTGGAGTGCCATCCAATGATACTGCTGGAAATGCAAGCATGCTTCTTGATCCGGACACCACGCATTACCGTGCAGCGAGAAAGTCTAACTCCTGATTCTACCACACAACCGGGGCCAATTGCAACATCTGGTCCAATCAGGCACCCCTCACCAATCGTAGCAGTCTCATCAACCAAAACATTTCCCACAATGTGAGTGCCTTTGGCCAACTTAGATGAAGACTTCTTCCTCAATGAGTCTAAGTACAGTCTCAGACCTGTGATATAATCCTTTGGCTGTCCAATGTCCATCCAAAACCCTGGGAGGACCATTGCAAAGAGCTTATTCTCTGATGCAATCTTTGGGAAAACCTCTTTCTCAATTGAGGTTGGTCTCAGTTGAATACGATCAAGAACTTCAGGATTTAACAAATATATTCCAGCATTGATTTTGTTGCCAACAAACAATTTTGGTTTCTCCACAAATTTCTCCACTTTCCCTGTAGACTCTTCCAAAACCACCACTCCATATTTTGATGGCTCATCCACCTGCATGATAAGAAGACATTAATTTCCAGACCAGTTCATTTAAAAGTTTCGACAACACTTCCAACAAAAATAAATGCAAATTATTAAATAAAATTATAATAGGGAATTACCTTGGTCACCATTATAGACGCCTCTCCTCCATGGGATTTATGGAATTCAATCATTTCTTTTAGTGGGTACTCACTGATAACATCACTGTTAAGGACAAAAAAGGGTTCACCAGATTCGTCTATCAGTTTGTCCCTAGCAAGAGCAAGAGGACCGGCAGTGCCTAGGGGTTCAGTCTCTTGTGAACAAGTGATCTTGATCCCAACCTTTGTCTCAAACTCTTTTAAGAAATTCAGCATCACCTGCAAAAATAAGAATGAGTACAAGTAACCAGTAAAATTAAGTAGCATCAAAAGCTTCACTAACCAAAAAAAAAATTGAAAATACATGATGATGCGCATCATTTACCTCTGGTTGGTAATTGATAGCCAGAACCACTTCAGTCACACCAATTGCCTTCAGCGCCTCAATCTGGAAAAAAAATGTACCAATTCATTATTTACGGGAGAGCTCGTGACATAATACAACATCTCTGCGCAGGTAAATACCGTCATTTTTTTTTTGGAACAACTTCATCTTTTACTTTTTAATCTCTATATTTCCATGACATAGGAATGAAGAAAGGAATGATCATGAAATTGTACCTGATGCAGGATCATGGGCTTGTTGGCAAAGTCAACAAGTGGCTTAGGGACACTAAGTGTCAATGGCCTCAAACGTGTTCCAAAACCTCCAACGAGAATAAGTGCCTTCATCTTGATATGCCCTCTGCTTTCCCTGATATTAACACAGTCAGAATACCCTCTACAATATCAAAAAGTGGCAGTAAAAGAAAGATGCTATCAAGAAACAAGAACACATTCCAGGCTGGATGTTTTAATGAAAACAAAGGCAATCGTTTTGCATCAGAATCCAGTAGAAAGAAGACTGTTGCTTCAAGTACACTACACAAAGTTTAAACCTCTTTTCTATTTCTTTTGCTCACTTGCCAGCTTAAGCATCAATTGAAAAGAAAAACAATTCTTGATTCCCCCAGATCTTGATAACGAAATAGCACCAAAATTCAGCCACAGAAACAAACAAAACAGAAGAAACTTCATAGACAACATGATTCACAGTGCATTAATCAAGATACAAACAAGGCCACATTACTTCCAAGGTGTCTAACTCCCTGCTCCACCATACTGCCTTATCTTGATATTTAATACCAAATTTCACAAATTGATGGAGCCAAAGAGAAAAGTTTTCGAAAGCAAAATGCAAAAACAGCTTAATGATATGACCGAAATTCAATGTAAGGCATGCATTTAAACCAGTTTTGAACCAAATTGAACCATTAGATCGCAAATAAATCACACATATCAATCACCGTTAGTACCGGATCTGACCCTTACATCAACGCGAATCAAATTGTAACCAAAATCATTCAATAACAAAAATCGAAACAAAACAAATCAAATGATACACACGACAATGCCCTGCGCATTGTCCAATCCATCTCAAACAGATCAACAAAATCTCAAATGTTTGACCAGGACTACTCGATCAATCTCAATTTACCTCGGATCTCAGCGAATCACACAAACCCCGAAACAGAGCCCGAGACCGGAGAAAGAGAGCTCGTGAATGGGGGAGGGCGGCGAGGTGTGAGCTGTGACCCTAACGGTTTTGATTATCCGTCAGGGTAATGGAAGAGGAAGAACCAGAAGAAAGGAGAGAATAGAGAGGAGAGATGAAGCTGGTTGATTTTGCTGGAAGGCGTTTCTTTTTTCTTGGGTTGGTTAAAATCAGCTTCCCTCATTCCATTTATATACCCGTCCACATTAACGAACCCCTCCTCTCTTTTCTTTTTCTTTTTCTTTTTCTTTAATCGGGTTGAGTGAATTTCCGATTAAGCGTGTTCACGTCCGCCCTTTGTTTGGGACTTGGTGGGCGCAATTTCGGGGCTATTTCGTAATCTCGTCTCTTCTTTTGTGGATAAATTAGTACCTCTCGATTTGTTTTTTGTTTGTTTTCGTTTTGGCGAAAATTATTTAGATTCTAGAAATTGAGATACGGTCCATGGTCCTTTCATTTAGTAGGATTTTATTTTTGGCCAATCATAGTGAAGGAATGACGATGAAATGTGATGTTGATAGAGTTTCACTTCGAATAGCTTTGGGATTTTACATATTGCATAATGGTATCAATGTTTCAAAAGAAGAATGTTTGAGGCGATGTTATTTGTTAGCGTGTTATGTTTCATAAGTTTTGGGACGTAAATTATCCATATATATAGAAAGAACTAATAATAATAATACACTTTTATAGATATCCTCAAGACGATTTTGATGAAATCTTGCACGATTCACGCCTAATACATGCATGCCTTAAGCGATGCTATAATTACTGGATTAAAATATATTGTTCAATAACATTTTATTGTAAGAACATAACTTTTAGTTTATACATACATGCCACTCCATAGCATGCTCCTTGCTGCACTTTTGTCTGGGGGAGGGGCAATGACAAGGAAAGCATTGAAGTTCAATTTGTTTCCTGACATGTAAGAGATGCTCTTTTAATTATCTCAAAGAGAAGGCCAATTTTCATTTTTGTTTAGGCGATAAATTCATATTTCTCGGTTTGCTGGTTTTTGAAATGTAATTGTGTGAGCAACCATTATTGTCGAATAACATTTCTAAGTTGATTTTTTTTAATAGGGGCTACACGGACACCCTCATGCCTTAACTATTAACGAAACCGTAGAATACAAGGAGAGACATAAAATCTAAACTCCAAATTGCCTAAGTTTCGAAGTTGTACAATCTTGAACAACAATAAAATCTATGTGCTGATTTATTTATATAAATGTTATACCATAAGTAGGAGATTCTACAAGTGAAAGTGAGTTTTCATTTGGGAGAATGGTGAAGGAGTATCTTCTACTACTTTTTAAGCTATAGATGCTTAGAAGAACAGAAATAGAAGAAAAAAATTAGTCTACTAATTAAACTTTGGAAGAGGAGCTACTCTAAAATATTAGTACATTGACTTTAATCAACTTTGATTAATCTGTCGTGTGAAGCTACTCCATGGATTAGAGTGTTGAACTAGTAGATTATACACTTCAAAGTTCAAAGTGTAATAGTAAAATAGAAAGTGGTAAATGATTAATGATATGATTGAAGAAGATGCAGTTTTCAAATAATACTATTTGGCTTCAACATCAAGTAGCAACTTGAGGCCAGATTTGCCAACTGGGCAAAGCATATTCCACATAAGATACAAGCACCTACCGACCCAGATTGAATTGTGCGTTTAATACAAGATCCACATAATTCGAAACAGAAATGTGACCCGAAATCAATGCTAAGTAATTCCAGCTAATTTCACTTTCAGCCTCCTCCACTTTGCTTGGTTCTCAAAGCAAATAGCGACCGTCAGTATGCATCAAAACAAAGTTTGATGATACAAGAGCGAAAATGAGGATCAAGTTGAAGCATAGAAACTAAAACGGAAACAGAGTTTAATGTGATTTAGTGAATAACAATAGAAACTAACTCGGTTGGGCAAATAATTCCGAAGTTAGAGGTTATTTATGTCGGCTAACGTCACGACTAAATATTAACAAAGAAAGAGACAATCATGATTTATTTCAATATATGTCACTCGATTAAAAAGCTTATCGATTACACATGTTCTATTTCTTTTCGTGAATAAGCGGGAAAATAGACTCCACACGTAACCTTACTATTACAAAGCTTTTCACATAGCCTTCAAAAGGAAATTTCATGAGTCCAACACTTTGAGTATGTGTGTTCTTAAAAGTTCTGGGTGTTCCTCCTCACAAGTTTAATATGTGATATAGGTCTTCATGCAAATGACCTAACTATAGTCGTTGACCTTTTGGGATCCCTTCTCTGACCAAAGATCAAGTCATATATTTGGCTATGCTCCATTGCTCTTCCTCCAAGCACTGGCTGCCCTATATTCTGCACTTTTTCCTTTGAGTGTGATCACACCAACCCAATATGGGTATGTGAATATGAACTCAAGCCCCAAATCCAAGTCATTGTTTCCCTTCGCATATTTTGTCAAAGAAGGCATGCATATATTCCTTTTATGAGCTAACCTTGAGTATCATAAAACACGAGTATGAATCACCGATCTAAATATATAATCTATAAATCTTATCTTCAAGTACAATTCATCATCTTGGTAGCTTAGCTAGTTAAACAGTTAGGACAACTCATGCCAACACAAGATGTTTTCTGTGGGCGCCTCTTGTACTTTGCTGCATCTTCTGGCAAACTAAAAGATGATACAAAATGCATGTTCTTATTTACATAAGTTGGTGCTCCAACATATGCAGCCGGAATTTATATCGGAAGTCGTTTATCGTGTGCCTAGCTCAATAAGCTTATGCACCGGCCCCGGACACCGGTGTATACTCCTTACTTCATAGAGTTACTAACTTGCTATAAACTTTCTTCAATACTCAGATATAGAGGTCCATTATTTTCAGTCTGAGTTTGGAATAAGAGAACTGCAGGATATGACATAAGATAGATCTAGAATTGGCAGATTAAGACAATGTAGACAGTATATATCTTGCTCAGTGGCTTGTCAAAAAAATATATCTTACTCAGTGGGTTTTCTTTCTCATTTTGTTCTTTCTTGGTCAGCCAAATAATGGAAGAACAATGCTTTTAGATGAATTTTAGTTGTGCCAGAGCTTTGTAGGCATATGAATGACAGTTTTAGTTCCACCCAAGTTCATATTTTGGTAAAAGTTTGACAGATGTGAAAGTCGGGTCAGAGCTATTTAGGCATCACTTTGTGTCATTACTAAGACCATCTACCTCTCTGACCAGAAACCCCAAATGGATAATAATTTCATAGAGTTGATTGCAACTAATATACTGCTTATGACCAGAAACTGAAACTGTATCACCATCCCAATTTTCAAGCAAAGATTATTGCACTTTATTTGGGTTTGCATACCCTTCTCTCAAGCTCAAGTTGTACTGATTACTACTACACATACAAAACCAGGCATACCACACATGCCTCTCTCTCTATATACACTAATGCATTAATTTCAGCTAAATACATAACCATACTAGAGACCTAGAACAACTGCTAATCCAAGTACAGCACAAACTAGCAATATGAACTAGTCGTCGACAACCTTTGCTATGGCTATGCTTGTAATGTACTCAATCTCCTCCACGACTTCTTTCATCGAAGGCCTATTCTGTCTGCGTTCCTCCAAGCAACCCAATGCCAAGAACCCCAGTGCCTTCATGGTGTCCAGATCCAAAACTGTAGCTCCTTCTTTCAGCATTGGATCAATCGCATCCATAAGCTTCTCTTCCGCCATCAGTCTCTGCACATAAACTGCAAGGTTCACATCATCGGCGTCCCTGTTGAAGTCTATAGCTTTCTGAGAGGACATCAGCTCTAATAGCACAACACCAAAGCTATAAACATCACTCTTGTCAGTCAGTTGATAGTTTCTGTAATATTCAGGATCAAGGTATCCGAGAGTTCCCTGAGCACATGTTGAGATGTGACTCATATCAGTATGAGCCAATCTTGATAAGCCGAAATCAGCAACCTTGGCATTCAATTTATAATCAAGCAGAATGTTACTAGATTTCACGTCACGGTGATAGATTGGAGGCACTGCTGAGAAGTGGAGATAAGCTAGACCCTCAGCAGTGTCATGAGCAATCTGGAGACGTTGCATCCACGAAAGAACTGATCGACCAACACCTTTCCGAGCTTGCAGATGTTCAAGTAGAGTCCCATTCTCAATGTACTCGTACACCATAATAGGCTGCTCTAGTTCAACACAACAACCAAATAAATGCACAAGACTCCTGTGGTTAACTTGGCACAGAATTCGGACCTCATTGAGGACCTGATCAGTGCCTTTGGTGTTTCCAAGCTTGGCGATCTTCACAGCCACGACAGTGCCATCTTCCAGAGTTCCTTTGTAGACTTCACCATATCCACCAGCACCTAAGAGGAGGTCTCTGGAGAAGTTGTTTGTTGCCTTTTTGATCTCTTTTCCGGTGAAGACTTTTGCGGCTCTGCCTCCGTTGGCATTCAGGATTGCTTCGCGCTCTTTGGTCAGGCGGTCTTGAGCTTCTTTGATGCGCCTGTGGCGCTTGTAAAGAACAATGGCAATGGTTGCTGCAAGTAGTGATGCCCCAATTCCAGAAATCAAACCTGCACAAGTAATTTTCTCATTGTTAGTCACTACTCACTAATCAATCTGGCATGGAATTCAGCCTATTGTAACTTGAACAAATTTGGGGGTGTCCCGAGTTCATGTCTGAACTAAAACACACTTCGAAACACATCATCATATTTCACTACTAATAGTTTCATGAACTCTATCAATAGTCTGCGGAATTAATCATCGTTTACCCTATAGTAAACAAATTTATGAGGATAATCAAATGTACATCTGAATGATAAGTTGTAAGATATCTAAAAATATGATTATTTCTCACATACACAAAACTCCTATAGTAGAATAACAGCTCTACGACACATTACATATCGACTCGTTAAGTATACACAAACTTTTCGTAGCAACGTATCAACTCTTTACGGTTTTAGAGTAGCTCAAAATCAAGCTAAATTAATAGATCAATGAAGTTATATCGAACTAATTAACTTGATATACTCATACATGCGTAAACAACTCAAAACTCTGCAACCACATAAATTAACAAACAATATCATCACGTAACCAAGAAATTAGATTACAATTTACCTGCTATTAGTCCAGTCCTGTCCTTTGAACCAGTACTATCTGCCAAAAACAAAAAGTCAAACATTAACATCTCTATCAGCCAATCACAGTCATCCAAGTCCCCCAAAAGTCAAAATTGACAGCAACGTATACAATATGATACTCACCGTCAACGCAAAACCCTGAAACCGGGTCCCACGTAAACCCGGAATTACAGAAACACCTCCGCACCCCATTCTGAACCGGGTCGGATCCACACACCGACTCCCCGTCACAATCCGACTGATTACCGCACACCGGCTCCCTCGGCGCCACCCACTGTATCTCCACTCCCGGCTCCGGCCACCGATCCACCGGCAAAACCGGATCCAAGTTCACAAAGCTCGTATACGCGCTACAACCCGAGTCCCTGACCCGAACCATGTGCGACGTCGACGACCCGCCCGCCCCGAAAGTACAGCAAATCGGAGCCTCCCTACACGCCCCCACAGAATTCGTGTTGTTGACGTAAGTATGACATAAGCTCGACGCCGTGCAGTTCAGCGGCGACCGGAGGATCGAGTCGGTGCAGTTGAGGTAGAGAATGGTGTTGCTGCTGGTGACGTTGAAGGGGAGGGACTGGTTGAGCTGGATGCCCTGGTGGATGACGTCAGAGGTGACGCAGGAGGAGGGGGAGAGGAAGGTGGAGGGGCGTACGACGAGTCGTTGGGAGGAGGGGGAGATGGAGGCGATGGAGTAGGAGTTGTTGAGGGTGTCGAAGAGGAGGGAGGAGTTGTTGAGGCAGCGGATTTTGTAGGACTGGTCGCCGCAGGTGGGGGAGGTGCTGAGGGGGTAGGGGACGGTGGTGGTGCCGCATGGGGGGCAGAGTTGGATGGAGAGTGCGGTCCACGCGCTGGATAGGAGGAGGAGCGACGCCGTGAGGAGGCGGAGGTTGGGAGGAGGGGCCATTTTGTGAGGGAGGGGTTTTGGAGGAGTGAAGGCGTTTGGGGGTTTTAAGAAGGCGGATGAGGGGTAGAATTGGAAGGGAGTGGGGAAAGTTTCGGAGACTATTTGAATTTTGGTGGGTAAACTTCCTCTGTCGCTTTCTGACATTTTTGAACGGGAAATTGTTTCCGTTTGACTTGTGAGCTGTGACCTTGACTAAAGATTGTGCCGGAAATTGATTTTCCTTCAAGAATCTAAGGAATATTGTACAAAAACAGAAAAGAGCAACTAACCACAATCGAAAGAATTGAGTTGAAAGCAAAATAATAATAAAGAAATTAGCATGCGAGTAGTGAACTCTGAAAGTGGATAATTGGTTAAGGTTATGTGTTAAACCGATACGTTTGTTCGTGTTTAACACCCTCCTATCTTTTATGCGGAAGATTCTCTATTGTAAGAGCAACAAATTTCAAAGCATGACTACCATTAAACAAACTATGTCACAAAACCACCATTAGACCCATCGTATTAATAGTTACGTAGTTGACAACATTTTTCTATGTCACCAAGGGATCAGAGTTTCTATTTTCCTTCATCCGGTCAGCAATAATGTCGTAACATAGGGATTTCTTTCTTCTTTACATCGCAGCTAGTGGAGTCAATGAGAGAAGAAGAGATAAAGCAGCCAGTTGCTTTCATACAATTGAGAAATAAGGTAGTTTAATCCCAGATAATATTGAGAAAGTGATATCCAGACATGGGAGCGTGCTGCGGTTAAGCATTCATCTAGAAGATCAAAGTCTCCTCTATCTGTTCATGTCAGCAAGGCCATGAAAGCCATTGAATAAATATAGCAAACCTTGACTTGCTATTTGATTTCCAACTCTTCCGAAACACAATAATGGCATCACAATAAACACACAAGTCTATCCGGAAGACATGGAAATAGTAGGCGAAATCATTATTCACATAATTTCATTGATTGAACAGAAGAGAACCATCCCCCTTACATGATTGGAGATTTCCTAAAGCCCCCTTGTACAAATACAATTACATTGATCACAACATGGCAGGAATACACAATGCACTGGAATATGCAGTACATCTCTGAACTGATGCGATTGATATGCAGATCCTGATGATGAACCTCTACCATGGAAGAATGAGCAATGTGTGTATATACATATATACGTACAGAGTACATACATATATATGATATACGAACTAATATATGTACATGTAAATCAGATGACTACGAGTACAATGAATTACTGATGCCTAACAAAACTGTAACATGGCTTCTTTGGCCTGTGAATTTGAGGAACTCAAGTGGGTAGTTCGGCCAGAAGCAAGGTATGCCACCAGCCACATGCCACATTTTTGGGGACACATCCATCGATCATGACTTGCGCTGGAATGTTGCGGTCTATCACATCGCCTAAGCCAAGCTTCATCATTTGCAACAAATCACCAGTGTCAGATTTGCAAGTGAATACCTAATATGAGGATAAGACTGCTAGAAATGTTTCATAGCCTTAAATTAAATTAAGTACTGATGAAAGCTACTTCATACCTGGCCATACTTGTTCCATCCCCAGCCAAACACTTTTGCATCCTCTTCATGGCACAAGAGCATCAGCAAGAATGATATATAAATAAGTTAAGAGTCACTTCAGAATTCAGATGACAATTCACGAGTTAAAGTTAAAAGAGATTGTCTTTTATGTCAGTCCTATGCATGATAGGTCAACAACATCCAAACCACAGAAATTCCACTTACATCTACATCTTCATTCTTCTCCCATCTAGTATTTGATGTGTTCTAAGAAGTTGTTGAGTCTCTTATGAAATAAGTCAAATAACCATCTAGATGTATCATTCTTTTCTATCTTTTTTCTTTTCATGTTTTTTGTGTTTTTTTTTTTTTGGAACGATGGAGGTGTGACAGTTGTATGACACACAAATCAAAAGTGTGGTCATAACTCATAACCAATTAAGACTGGACACACTTCGTGATTTAGCTTCAAGAAATCTGAAGTCAGCTATCAAGAAAGAGTAAGGGAGCCTTTAACAACGGAAGAAGACATACCGGTGATGATGCAACTATGACGAGCTCCACAGGAAACAATTTTTGCATTCACATTTTCCAGAACAGGAGCATCCAAAAGTCTAGGAATAGTCTGGATCACAATTCAAGAAAAGTCAGTTAAGCAGTTTTGCAGATATCAAGACAATTGTCAACATGAAAACTGATGAATTCTAAATATAAAACGAAACAGAAACTAGCTCTTTCAAAGAAAACAGTAAATAAATTCCAAAGTATTTTATCTGTTAACTTAATGGTTTCCCAATTAATGAAATCGTTGTTAGCCTATAGTCTAATATAGAATTGGCTGTTTTCAGACTTCGGAGTTTACCTCAGCTTGATCAGCTCCAGTTCCCAACTGCCCAAACTGATTCCCCCCAAATGCATAAACATCACCATCAGCTGAAATGCAGACAGTATGCCAAAGTCCTGCAGCAACACTCTCTATCCGGATACCAAGTAATGAAGATACACAAATTGGGCTTAGTTCATCATCTGTACTTCCTTGTCCACACTTAACCAGAAAAAGACATTTGAAGGAAATCAGTTTCACTCCTTTATCATCAGAGTTCAGAAGCAAACATGTGCAGTAACAAACACAATGGGAGATAGAAAATATGAAGCAAGAACACAAAGATTGTTTCTCTTTAAGTGAGCCTCATCTTGAGCACCTACAGTACTTCCTTCTCCACCCTTCCTACAGCAACTACTATTGAATCTGGAGAATGATTAAAGCTTGGGAACTCCAGTCAAGTGTTGCATATGAACATTAAGATTTTCAAACTGTTCCAGCCTTTAGTAGTATGTTAGCAATATAAGCAATGAGGTTTTCTGATTGTTTTTGGTTGCTAATGAGCATCTCTCAATAAACGAGACTGTAACTGACAGTTTTGCAATCAACATATCATACAGAAACTTGGAAAGGGAATTTTGAATCGACTTTTCACTATCCAGCAATTAGTTGTGCAGTAGGATGCAGCACATTTAACCCAGGTCAGCACCCTTCTACATTAAGACAGGAATATTTCCACAATAATATTCTCAAGAAGAGAAACCATGAGGCACAGAGAAAGTCAAAGAAAGACTAAATACTTCAGAAACTCACCTGTCCATAAAGCCCCCAACCGAAAGTAAGTAGTGCTCCAGCATCTGTAACATAAGAATTGAAAAACAAATGACTGAATGACCATAAACTTTTAATAGCTAAAGGGCACCAATTTAGGAATGCAAAACATCTCACTCGTACCACATGTCAAAGTGTCAAACTAAGCAAAAGTAATCCTCGAATAAAGAAGGTTTGCCCTCTGATAAATCATGTAGTTTGAAGGCAGATCTTATAGTTCCAATGACTGAACATCCTTCGAGCTATAATTACCACCAAGCATAGTCAACTTAGTTTTGACATCAGTTTAGATTAAATATTCCATATTTACTCTCCGATTTGTTACATTTAGCATACCAAAAAGTCAATACGTACAGAATTTTATATCAGCAAACAGAGCTCCAATTAAAAGTGAGCTCTCGAATAGTGGGTTGTCTTTTATAAATGATAGTGTTTGATCTATTTCCATCTAATTGAATTTTCAAATTGTTTTCTTCCAACTCAACAAGCAGCTTTAGAGTTCTTTAAATGAGGAAACTTTTAAAGATAATGGCAGTGGAGAGATATGTAAAAGGTACAGCAACATTGAGACATTGAGCATGTAGAACAAATTAACAAACTTATCATTATCATCCAGTTTGATTGACCATGTATGTATTAACTAAAGTGGTTAACGAACTTAAAACTTGTACCTGTGATCACTGCACTATGTCGACCTCCACAGGCAATTCCTTTCACATAATTTCCAGGTACTCCGAAACTGTGTTCATCTGGATTCATGATGCCATAAGAAGAGGACTTGACACAAGGTATAGGATGAGGGGAGGACACCATACGTATCCGTGAGCCCAGACCGAGCTGCCCTTCACCTCCATATCCCCATCCCCAGACCTGTCCCATGTCTGAACTTTGGGAAATCAGAATACATCACATGTCTTGCTTTATAATAATTTTTTAAACATGATACCGCATTTGATACTTTATGCAAAGACGCCAATGAAAAGAGTCTATGGAACTTGTATGTGGTAGGACAAGTATAGATCAGAAAATGGCAAGTTACCTGACAATGCTAGAGTATGGCGTCCTCCAGCAGCAACATTGGCTATTCTAACTCCTGGGTTCAATGTCACAAGACAGGGCAATGCCGAGAGGGTTTCATCACCAGATGATGAACTTTCACCTGCTTGCTTTGCGGAAGATACTCTTCTTCGCTTTGAATATTCTTCTCCAGCTCCCCGAGCTTCAGTAGCAGACACTATTCCGCTACTGGATCGTGAGCCTTGAGAACGAGGGCTAACTATATCATAACCAAACATAAGTTAGCAATCGATGAAACAAATCTTCTGTCATTTTCAACAAAAATAGGCCAAATTGAAACTACCTTGGTCTGTCAAGAAAGAACTCTGCCTTTCCATTACGTCCTTCTCAAAGTTTGTACCCATAGATGGTTCCGCAATGACCTTCCCAGAGGGAACACACTCTTTCCATCCCCATGTGTAAACTGCTCCCATATCTGCATCGAAACTAAAACCACCTTAATGCCTCCAGTATGCATCATAACTAAATAACAATGGGAGAAATACATAAATCAACTTTGTTTCCATACTTCCATCAGTTAACAAGTTGGCCGGCTTGGTCTTCTTGTAGACATTTACTCATTTGAGTAAAATCGTATTTCTTGATCAAATGAAGTTGGGAAATCAAGAATACCTGTAACCGCAACACAATGCGCCCAACCTGCAGCTGCCTTTACTAGAGAAACTTCAGCTGGAAGAGGAAAAGGCTCCGGTGTTTCCTTCATAAAGTAAAATTGAAAGCAATGTGGGTTAGTTCCGCCAACAACAACAATGAAGGAACTCAATGAATCAACAAAAGGTATTTGTGCAATGCTGCTCTACCCCATGCTTCCCAGATGTCACATAGCTCTGACCTAGATCATCTGTTGAACCCCATGTAATCAGCTTCCCAGAATCTAGGCCAAAACATAACAAAAAATCATAAGCAACAGACTTCTACCTAGGAAATACAACTAGACATTGCAAATCAGCATTGCAAAGATATTGACAGAAGCAAAGGCTTAGCTTCAATCCAAACTGGTATATCCAACAAGTACCAAGCTGTCATTGTAAGCTGACTAAAATCACAGCATCCTTTTGACAATACCAAACTATAACCAAAGCAAACCCTCATTTACCCAAACCAATCACAGTAAAATTAGTTTAATTTTACCAGGAAAATGACAGAATACCGGAAAACAGAGAAGAAGAAAAAAATCAAATCCCCAAATTCATTGTGGAAATGAAAATTGGAAAAATAAAAAAATCAAATCCCCAAATTCTCTACTTTCTACAGCAGCTAAAAAAATTGGTATTCTCAATTTTAGTCCACATTTTTTCAGCAACCAAATAGAGGCAAATGCAATGAAAATCATTAACCGAAAAAAAGAAAATTCCAAAATCCAATGCTGAAAACAAAGCTGGAAAATTTAATTTCAAGAAATCAAATTCCGAAAATCTTGAAACTAAGAAATGTAAAGAGATAGAAGCGAGCACCAGAAATGGCCATGGCGAAGCCGCAACCGCCGCCAAAGACATCCCTCCACTGGTAATCGCCGCCCGGCCTCACAACCGTCGGCGACAAAAGCGGCGACCTTTGCGGCAGAGCTCCCGGAAGATATCCCCACATGAACACCACCTTCTCCCCGCCGTCGTCTCCCTCCTCCATTCTCACATCTCCGCCGTCATTCATCGCCGGAAAAATCGAAACCCAAGAAACTCGGAGAATCTAATAAAGGAAAAGGAAATCAGTGGTTGCCAGATTTGGGTTTCCTTTTCTGGAATTTTCTTCTGGGATTGATTAAAATGAGAAATTTGATTTAGATTGGTGGAGAGGTTGAGCTTGGTGGACTTGGACTTTTGTAAGTGAAATTTTTCGAAGTGCCCTAAATATTTTACTGGGTGCGCAAACAATGGGGCCGAGAATCATTTTCAGGAAACTGAGGAGGCCACGTCGGACTCTTCACATGGTTCTCCCGCCACGTGGCACGAAATACACCGCTAGATGCCTTGGCCATTGCTAGCCAGTAATTCCCAGAAGTTTCTGGAAGGTCATTATTTCCGACTCCATAGAACCATGGCTGGGAGCTGGCGTGGTTGCATTAGGTCCTGCCACGTGTGGGGATCTGATGCAAGCCAATGATTGTCTGTCACCACGTGGTGGCCTCTTATTGGGACTTGGCCAAATATTTCTTCTGCTGTAATTTTTTTTCTCTCAAATATTATCACTAATTTTGGGTACTAAGACAATACTGTGCTAACCCTGCAAGGTAGTCTAGTGGTTCTTTTCTACTTGGTTGTGTTCTCCAATCTAGGTTTGAATCACGACATTGTCAAAAGTGGCTAGGGAATGGGCTGTAATGTTTTATTAGTTGTCTAGGCCCCCAACGAATTAGACCTTTCGCCTAAAAAGTCTTAGGAATACCGCGATCTTGAATCAAAAAAAAAAAAAAAAAAACAAGTGCTTGTTCTTATACGTTCTCGCCTGAAATTTTCATTACCTATCGAGAAATCGATTAATTTAGTGTTATGTCATGGAGCATTCTTAAAAGAACATACCACATTAGGAAGTATTAAGCCTTTTTAATTTCGAATACGTTTAATTAGAATGTTGTTTAAGTGTATCAGATTGGTTTTAAGCTCTTGTAGAATCATTAGTCTAGTGGTTTATTGAAGTCCTTCGCAACCATTCCTTATCATATACGAGGAGTACAATGAAATAATGCCTAATTTCAATTAACACACGCATATGAAGTTTGGTATGTGTTTTACTTTGCATCCCAACGCCCAGAATGTTCCAATTAGGAACTAATCATATTTGGCTTGGTGCAATAAGGTGCACATTGTTGGTATGCAAAAAGATTGTGTTAAGGTAGAAAGCTATGGAAAATAAAAAGTTATGTTATACGTTGGTCTACATTTATGTAATGATGAACTAACTAAACTAAACTAAAAACTCAATCCGATTGTTCAAAACGTACGAAGGATGGATGAATACACTTGAACCTGTCCGTGAAACATACTTGACCTTCATGTGGCTAGAGATCCTTGTCCAATAATTGAAAACGGACCCAGGATCGTGTGTGGTTAGACTCCAGACATCAACACGATATACTGTTTGAGAATGCAATCCCATGGCTAGTATTAGGATTTTCATGATTGAATCTATCTCAACAGGGTGGGACAGAAATTTCAAGTGGTGATTCAAATACGGATCCGTAACACCACAAACTAGACGAATGTCTTACTCTTACTACACATGTTTCATCTTTAAGCCTCATATAAGTACTAGACAATATGGTATCCTATTATTAGGGTCCCTCTAATATTATCTTCTTACACTTCTTAATCATCGACTCGTTCTCAGAACTCCTCCTGTGGCTAGGAAACTAGGTCCCAGCCTCCCAGGGCTCCCCTGCGGCGGACTTACAGTAAATCGAGTGGCGCGGATGATATATTGGGATGATTAAAATGGCATTGGTATTGCAACACATCGTCGTAGTACTGGCTCGTACGTACTGTCTGGGCTAGGGCTCTACCAGTTTGCGACACATGGTGTTCACTGATGAGACCTCTCAGACTTTAGGGTTTGGATTACGATGACCATTCTGACGGGGCCGTTTAGAACTGCAGTGGTGAAGACGTGAAGTTCCATGCATGCAGGGTATAGGGGCCCTATATCGATTTATATGAGTATATGTTGTTGCAGGATGGAATGTATGGAATGTAATTAACTATATATGGATGTCCTCCTCAGGTTTTAGGATGTGTTTGATTCTCTACTTCATAAAATAAACTTAGACCCTTAACCATTTATTTGGAAAAAATTTCACTTATGATGTATAACATATATGTGTGTGTTTTGATCAATATGAGTTCTAACGTTATATACTACTGGAACTACTAAAAATGGAAATACCTGATATGCTTGAATAAAATGGAAATGCATGTTTGGTGGTCGCAAGATGCAAAATTGGCTCAACCATAGCTAGCCATTAAGCTTGGGGTATCACGTTGATCTCGATAACGATCAAATAACACTTGCACGTTATAGAGGATGCCTTTAAATCTAAGAATTTAGCATTTCCTTGTTTGGAAGTTGTAATCGATGAATAGATCGATTGGAATCAGAGATCTCCTTGTTTACTAGCTAGCTTTTGTTCTTCTAAATCAGAACGACAAATACTTTCCAAACTGATAGAGAGATGATCGGTGGTTTAAACCCATCGCGCGTAAGGAAGAGATTGAAAGCTTGAGGTGGAATACAAAACCATTCAGATCCTACATTCTTTCCTTATCTCAAGTTTGCTAGCCGACCTAGACGAGGAGGATCATTACATAACCATTTTAATTAGTACCGGGTACATCATCCTCGTAATTTGAGATTAATTATCATTCAAACTTTGCTTCTTTTTGGAATTCTGGGTTTGTTTTATATTCAAAAAAGATTTATTTGTGCAGCCATTTCTTGTGGGACAATATGATTTCCATGATTCGGTTCTGTATCCTACCATTTACATGTGGTTTTAGGAGAAAATTAATCACGGTACGTTGTTTTTCTGTTACTTCAATTTGGAATTTTGGATAGCTGTACATTTAGTCTATAGTCCCATTATGAATTGTTTATTGTAGATCTTATTACTTGTACACGATCTATCACGAAATATGATGATTGGTTTGGCTTAGTCACCATTTTTCTGGGTGTGTACAAGAGAATAAGATCGATGGTGCCAAAGTTAAGGTCATCTCCTTGTCTGTCAAGTACTAAAAGGAAGCTTTTCAGGCTGGTCCGAAGAAAGCAGTGGTTGGTATTTTTGCCTTTGAAGTTGCAAGTGTGATGTCTAAGCTGGTCAATATATGGAGACTTCTCAGTAATGAAAAAGTTGATCATAAGCTCAGAAAATATTTCTCACGTTCGGTGGGGATAAAAAAGCTTGTGTCACATGATGATGATTTCATTCGAGGTTTAGTATCTGGTGAATTGTTTGAGAATATGATCCCTATAGCAAAATTTGTGGCCAGGCTTGAGAAGAATCATTGTTCTAATCCTAGGTTGAAGGATTTTGAGCATGCTGTCAGTAATTGGATCAACAATGGTATTGACCCTTTTGTATGGGAAATTTCATGGGAAAAGATGGAAAAGGAAGCCAAAAAGATGGAGAGGTTCGTTAAAATAAATGCAGCTTTGTATGAGGGGATGAAACATCTTTCGGATCTCGAACATACTTTGAAAAACATCAGTGCCACCTTGGATGATCCAATTTTGCTTGAGTTTCAGAACAAGGTAGAGCTGAAGCGGCTCGAGGTGGAGAATTTGAAAGAGGGGTCTTTGTGGAACATGACTTTCAATTACATAGGTATCCTTTTGGCAAGATCTGTCTTCACAATTTTCAATTGTATCAAGTCTGTTTATGGAGTTCATCATCAACTCATGGCGGATGCAGATCACACTAGTCCTAGTCCATCAATTTTCAGCAAGTACAAGCACTCCACTATGCAAATATTGTCATCAAAATTGAAAGTTTAGTAAGACATCCTATCTTTCTTTATTGTAGCAGACGTGACCTGTACAGAATGTTGCCTGCAAATATGAGAGCTGAGCTAAGTGAAAGGCTGCCCTCCATCCAGAGCTTGACTTATTCGTCTGTTGAAGATGTTGCAGCAGAGAAGAAGGTGGCAATGGCTGAAATAATTGAATGGTTAGCACCACTTGCTCATAATACGAAGAAATTGCACTCGAAGAGGAACTTTAAACAACAGAAGGCCTGTGTTTCCAGGAGCCATGTGCTTCTGGTACAAACTCTATACTTTACAAATCAACAGAAGACAGAAGCAACTATTATGGAACTTATTGTTGGTTTGCAGTACACTGCTTGCAAGCTCAGCTTGAAGCTCTACTAGAGAAGGACCGCCTCTGATAAAACCAAATACAGTACCATATATTCACATGCCTGTTGATAAAACCAAATTCATAAGCTTTGTCAATCAGGAGTCAATCTATATAAGCTTCCCATTTGGTTATGATTTTGTTTTCCTTCGTCCCATAGGTTGATATGTTGTACATATTCTTAAGATTCGTCAAAGTCAAGCATTCTCGCTCTATTTTGTTCTACCTCTCTTGATATTGATCATAAGTTCATAACAGTAGTGTACTTGTAGACTGGTATATACTAACCACAACCTAAACCTATTTGGGTAAAAAAAATAAAAAATAAAAAATAAAAAATTGGAATATACGTTGTTCTCGATCACAGTCGAATAACAACACAGTATAGATGATGCCTTGTGCACACATTGCACACTGAAATTAACACACATGTAGCATGTTATGAAAAGGTAAGCCAACCAATCCGTGTGATGAACAACTCTCATGCATGCCTCTAGAACCTGCTAATTGGGTTGAATCTGTCTATATATATAAAGCTCGACTCTGAACACCAAAGTTCCATAACACAAAGCTGAAGCTAGATATATAGGAACTACAGCCAGTTACATTATTAGATCATGGAAAGCAGGAAGGTGCATAGCGTGAGCAACTTCCAGATGCCCTTGCACTACCCTAGGTACACCAGAAAGGACTACGAGGACATGCCAGAGTGGAAGCTCGACCGCCTTCTTGCCGAGTATGGGTTGCCGGCTCACGGTGACTTGGCTTACAAGAGAGACTTTGCAATGGGCGCCTTTCTCTGGCCTGATAATTGTCGCAATGGTCACAATCCAAACAACTGTAATTCATACAATATCGCTAGCATTAAGGCGAATGGTTCCAGTTAATTCTGGGTCTCAGAGACAAAAATCTTATGTAGCTTCGTAGCTTCTTGTAGTTTCGATCCACGTACGCATATCTAGATTTCTTTCGGTTTTTGTTTAATTTCTTTAATAAGATTTAAAAAAAGTTCTCAATTTGCATTAATAATAATAATAAACGTACACAGTCTTTCTAATTAAATAGAAAATCAGGATCGTCAAATACAGAGTATCTTCTTATATTCCTAATAATATTAGACACAGTCACACAGGCCAAGAAGCTAGTTATTGAAGATTTCTTTAACCCATATGTTCTTTGAATTCTTGTCACAAGTTACTAGCCGACCAAGGCGAGTTGGAATGTGGATTACATAACCAGTTTAGCTCCTTGATCCTTCTTCTACCGCTTGGATACAAAGTTGTTCCCGGTAGATCATCCTCCTAATTTGAGACTATTATTCAAACGTTGCTTCTTTAGAATTCTGGGTTTGTTTATATGTTTATATGCAGAAAAAGTTTATTTGTGTAGCAATATTGAGGGACAATTTTCTTTCATATATATATATATATATATATATATATATATATATTGATTGGGGATGATTTTGGTTATGTATTCTTCTGACCAAGAGTTTTTTTGGTTCTGTATCGGGTTTAGGAGAAAATTATTCACGGTATGTTTGTTTTGTATTAGAATTGTATTACTCTTCACTTTGGTAGCTGCATCTTTAGTCTAGCCCCATTATTTTTCATTGTAGGTTTATTATTTTATGTAAGTTCTATCAAGAAATATGATTGTTTGTAGCTTCTTAGTCATTCTTACCAAGAAAAAGAACCAGGAAAAGCCTCTTAGGGTTTGGTTTGGGGATGTGAATTCAAAGATCGTTAGGGTTTTGTGATCCTGGTGATCTATTCTACCGTGCACTGCAAAAACATCTTCAGTACATGGCGTGTATCTTCACATACATACATAGATTGTCAGGATTAAATGAAATAATATAGAAACATGGTGGTCAAACATATGAATTGTTATGAACGGTTAAGATTGTGTCGTGTAAATACACGTCGTGCATACAAGAATTTCCACGTGCACTAGATAAAAACAAATTAGCTAGGGTAAGTTTCTTTGTTTAATTCAGTGATTTGATTTTTGATGGTGTTATTTTATACAGAATTGGTCAGCTTGATTTGGCTTGCGCATCTTTATTCTAATTTTCCGGGGGTGGGGTGTGTAAGAGATGGTGGTAAAATCGAGTTATGGAAGGCGGTTCAGGACTAAAAGGAGGAATAAGAAGGCAGTGGTTGGAATTTTTGCCTTTGAAGTTGCAAAAGTGATGTCTAAGCTAGTCCATCTATGGGAATCCCTGAGTCCTAAACAAGTTGATAGGCTCAGGAAATTTATCTCAGATTCTATGGGGTTGAAAAAGCTTGTGTTACATGATGATGATTTCATTCGAGATTTAATACCAGGTGAATTGTTGGAGAAAATGATCCCTTTAACAAAATTTGTGGCCTGGCTTGGGAAGAATCATTGTTCTGATGATCCAAGTTTGAAAGATTTTGAGCATGCTGTTACTGATTGGATCAACAATGGTGTTGACCCTTTTGTATGGGAACTTCCATGGGAGGAGATGGAAAAGGAAGCCAAAAAGATGAAGAGGTTCGTTAAAATAAATGCAGTTTTGTATGAAGGGATGAAACATCTTTCGGATCTTGAACATACTTTGAAAGACATCACTGCCACCTTGGATGGTCCAATTTTGCTTGATTTTCAGAACAAGGTAGAGCTGAAGCGGCGCGAGGTGGAGAATTTGAAAGAGGGGTCTTTGTGGAACATGACTTTCAATTACATAGGTATCCTTTTGGCAAGATCTATCTTCACAGTTATCAGTCGTATCAAGTCTGTTTATGGAGTTCCTTATCAAGTCATGGCGGATGCAGATCACACTAGTACTCCTAGTCCATCAATTTTCAGCAAGTACAAGCTGTTGGATGCTCCACCCGACACACTCAGTGCTGCTGCACTGCACTATGCAAATATTGTCATCCAAGTTGAACGTGCAGTAAGATGTTCTTTCGCTGGCAGAAGTGACCTGTACAGTATGTTGCCTGCAAATATGAGAGACGAGATAAATGAAAGGCTTCCCTCCATCAGGAGCTTGACTTCATCAGTTATAGATCTTGCAGCAGAGCGGAAGGTGGCAAGTGATGAAATATTAGAAGGGTTAGTACCACTTGCTCATAATACGAAGAAATGGCACTGAAAGCCTATGTTTCCAGGAGCCATGTGCTTCTGGTAGAAACCCTCTACTTTGCAAATCAACAGAAGACAGAAGCAACAATTATGGAACTTATTGTTGGTATGCAGCACAGCTAGGAAGCTGGGCTAGAAGCTCTACGAGAGAAGGACCGTCTCAGGCGTGCTCTAAAGGCAGCCTCCCTGGAAGACCAAGACAAAGGCAAGTCATCCATTGTTCTCTAGGAAATTAAATCAGTTCGAAAATTAAGTTATATTACGAGTGTGCATGGTAGTCACATCTAGTGTTATTGAGAGCCCATTTAGGTATTTAAGTAGAATGTCTCTTATAATCTGACTTGAGTACTTTTAAATTCCTTTGGTACTGTACGAGTATATGCTTTTACAATGTCTATAAGGGCATCTCTTATAGAATTATATGGTGAATGCTATTGGAACATATATAGTTGTGTATCGGAGATCAAACTGTGAGATAGACTCATTCAGATGTCAAGAGCATGTTTTATATATCAGCTTGATTAATTAGCAGTATATAACTATATATTATTCCCTGGAACTGTATGATTCCTATGCTGAATCACATTCATTTGTCACTTTGATTTTGCCTTGCTCTTTTACTTTAGATCTTGGTTTGTGCCTTTGTGGAGTTTCACCTAGTTAGCAGGTACTAGTGTTCTGAATGAAAATTTGAGTAGTTCAAGCAGTTATGATTTAATTCTAGGCTTCTAGCTGAAAACTTCCATACCATGATTTATAATGAAAAACTTCTGAATACCTGATAGTTCGAATCCATAGATGTGATATGATGCTTTGATGTAAGCTCTCTCTCTCTCTCTTCTTTTTTAAGTACGTTCAAATTGTATCTGTATCTTTTGTTAAATAAGTTGCTACAGCAGACATCGATTCTGCAAATTTGTATAGTGTTTTAGTTAGGGTTTATGGAGTTCCTCATCAAGTCATGGCAGATGCAGATCACACTAGTCCTAGTCCATCAATTTTCAGCAAGTACAAGCTGTTGGATTCTCCACCCGACACACTCGGTGCTGCTTCCTTGCCACCATGCAAATATTGTCATCCTAATTGAAGATTCAGTAAGATATTCTGCCGTTCTTTGCAATCGCATAGATGACCTGTACAGAATGTTGCCTGCAAATATGAGAGCTGAACAAAGTGAAAGGCTGCCCCCAATCAAGAGCTTGACTTCATCAGTTCTAGATATTGCAGCAGAGCGGAAGGTGGCAGCGGCTGAAATAGCAAAACGGTTAGCACCATTTGCTCATAATACGAAGAAATAGCACTCCTGCATGCTTGCTTATTTACATGTTTTCCTAGTCTCTGTACATGTTTTCAAGTATATAATGTTCACGATAGACATTTCCTAACATCTTTTGAACCATTCAAGTATCAAAAATTAGGTATTGCCTCTCATTTTTAAGTTTCACCCAATTCGAGCCAAAACACCTAACTATAGCACACGATTTTCTAGGCAGTTTCACTTTTTTTATACATCCAGCTTTTTCTTGTTTGGGAATGCTTATAGACATTTCCTAACATCTTTTGAACCATTCTAGTATCAAAAATGAGGTATTGCCCCTTATTTTCAAGTTTCATCCAATTCGAGCCAAAACCTCTAGCTATATAACACACGAGTTTTTGGCTAGTTTCACTATATTTAAAAATCCAGCTTTTTGTAGTTTGGGTATTCTTATAGACATTTCCTAACATCTTCTGAACCATTCTAGTATCAAAAATGATGTATTGCCACCCATTTTTAAATTTCATCCAATTCGAGCCAGAACCCCTAGCTATAGCACACGAGTTCCTCACCAATTTCATTTTTTTAGAGCTCCGGCTTTTTCCTTTTGGGTATGTTTATAGACATTTCCTAACATTTTTTGAAGCATTCAAGTATCAAAAATTATGTATTTCCCCTCATTTTCAAGTTTCACCCAATTCGAGTCAAAACACCTAACTATAGCACACGATTTTCTGGCCAGTTTATCTTTTTTTATACATCCGCGTTTTTCTTGTTTGGATATGCTTATACACATTTCCTAACATCTTTTGAACCATTTTAGTATCAAAAATGAGGTATTGCCCCTCATTTTCAAGTTTCATTAAATTCGAGTCAAAACCTTTTGCTATATAACACACGAGTTTCTGGCCAGTTTCACTATTTTTAGAAATCCGGCTTTTTGTAGTTTGGGTATTCTTATAGACATTTCCTAACATCTTTTGAACCATTCTAGTATCAAAAATGAGGTATTGCCACCCATTTTTAAATTTCTTCCAATTCGAGCCGGAATCTTTTTCTATAGCACATGAGTTTCTGACCAATTTCAATTTTTTAGAGCTCCGTCTTTTTCCGTTTAGGTATGCTTATAGGCATTTCCTAAAATCTTTTGAAACATTCAAGTATCAAAAATTAGGTATTGCCTCTCATTTTCAAGTTTCACCCAATTCGAGCCAAAACATCTAACTATAGCACACGATTTACTGGCCAGTTTCACTTTTTTTATACATCCGGCTTTTTCTTGTTTGGGTATGCTTATAGACATTTCCTAACATCTTTTGAACCATTCTAGTATCAAAAATGAGGTATTGCCCCTCATTTTCAAGTTTCATCCAATTCGAGCAAAACCTCTAGCTATATAACACACGAGTTTCTGACCAGTTTCACTATTTTTAGAAATGCGGCTTTTAGTAGTTTGGGTATTCTTATAGACATTTCCTAACATCTTTTGAACCATTCTAGTATCAAAAATGAGGTATTGTCACCCATTTTTAAATTTCATCCAATTCGATCCAGAATCTTTTTCTATAGCACACGATTTTCTGACCAATTTCAGTTTTTTAGAGCTCCGGCTTTTTCTGTTTAGGTATGCTTATAGACATTTCCTAACATCTTTTGAAGCATTCAAGTATCAAAAATTAGGTATTGCCTCTCATTTTCAAGTTTCATCCAATTCGAGCCAAAATAACTAACTATAGCACACGATTTTGTGGCCACTTTCACTTTTTTTATACATCCGGTTTTTCTTGTTTGGGTATGCTTATAGACATTTTCTAACATCTTTTGAACCATTCTAGTATCAAAAATGAGGTATTGCCCCTCATTTTCAAGTTTCATCCAATTCGAGCCAAAACCTCTAGCTATATAACACACGAGTTTCTGGCCAGTTTCACTATTTTTAGAAATCCGGCTTTTTGTAATGTGGGTATGCTTATAGACATTTCCTAACATCTTTTGAACCATACCTGTATAAAAAATGAGGTATTGCCCCTCATTTTCAAGTTTCATCCAATTCGAGCCAAAACCTCTAGCTATAACACACGAGTTTCTGGCCAGTTTCACTATTTTTAGAAATCCGGCTTTTTGTAGTTTGGGTATTCTTATAGGCATTTCCTAACATCTTTTGAACCATTCTGTTTTGGCCACGGTCCTCAGCGCGCGGAGCAGAGGCTTCTAGCAGACAAAGAGATGGGAGAGTTGCGGGGATGCAGAGTCCGGAGAGCTCTGAAGAAAGGCCTAGGCGGCGGCGCTTAGGGTTAGGTTTTCGAGGAGGGCTCGAAGGGAAACTGGGTTTCAGTTTGGGTTTGTCTGAGAGTTGTCTCTGAGTTGTTTGTTGTAAAGTTGTGTGTCCGTTTGTTGTAAAGTTGTGTGTAGTGTGAGAGAGCTTTCGAACCCTTTATATAGTGGAGCTTGCTTGCGGCAGAAGAGAGAGATAATCCTACTTCAAGTTGGATTCGGAAAACCTAATAACACAAGGGCACTGTTTCGTCCATGCAAACCAACCAACTCGTGACACATGTCCAGTTCGCACACTTCATTCCGCGCTGCCAACTGTAGACTCCTATGCGAACTGGAATTAGGAGCATCCTCATCTCGCGGGCTGCTACAGGGTGCTATCTCGCGTGCTTCTGTAGCTCGCGTCCGTTTTGCGGGCTATTGCAGCTCGCGAGCCTTAAAAGGGCTTTTTATATTTAATGGGCCACAGGGATTGGCCCGAAGCATGTCAAAGATTTGTCAAAGTCTTCAACGTTTGTCGTGGTGCGCGCGGACTCCGCATGTTTGCTGCCTCGCGAAGTCTCCTACGCGAGCTAGTACGCCAGCTCGCCTCGCTTTGCCTACGCGGAGAGTCCATCTCGCCTCGCGGACTGGCAATCTCGCCTCGCCTCGCGGAGCGTTGAACAGTAATTCCGCGCGAAGTCATTCCGCGCGCGGGCTAAGTAAAGTCAAATTCTCATTCAGTTCGTTCCGCGCGAAGTCTAACTTGGCTCGCGTGGACTTACTGGCGAGCTATCACTTATAAACTTAGAGAAACTCCATCTCGCCGGTATGACACGGTCCAAGAAATAATTAATATTTACATAGACATTTACTGTCCAGTAAAATATTAATTCAGGCGTAAACACATTCAAGTATCAAAAATTAGGTATTGCCTCTCATTTTTGAGTTTCACCCAATTCGAGTCAAAACACCTAACTATAGCACACGATTTTCTAGGCAGTTTCACTTTTTTTATACATCCAGCTTTTTCTTGTTTGGGAATGCTTATAGACATTTTCATAACATCTTTTGAACCATTCTAGTATCAAAAATGAGGTATTGCCCCTCATTTTCAAGTTTTATCCAATTCGAGCCAAAACCTCTAGCTATATAACACACGAGTTTCTGTCCAGTTTCACTATTTTTAGAAATCCGGTTTTTTGTAGTTTGGGTATTCTTATAGACATTTCCTAACATCTTTTGAACCATTCTAGTATCAAAAATGATGTATTGCTACCCATTTTTAAATTTCATCTAATTCGAGCCAGAACCCCTAGCTATAGCACACGAGTTTCTCACCAATTTCATTTTTTTGAGAGGTCAGTAGTGAGCAAAGAAAAAAGAGGGAATGCGGGCGTGCCACCTCGCGGATGAGGAAAGGGAGGTTGCGCGAGATCTTGACTTCTATCAGGCGGAGGGTTTCAGGTGCCACCTCGCGGAAGAGGAATTTACGAGCACTTGAGCAATTCGATACTCACGGTGTGTCACGAACAGAGCAATAAAAGGGATCAGGGAGTCCAAGAGGGCTCTGAGCTAAGGCGAGGACGCGCTTAGGATTAGGGTTTTCGAGAAGCTCGAATGTTCAACTGGGTTGCAGTTTTGTCTGTATTGTTTGTAAAGATTGAGAGAAAGATTTCTGTAAGCCTTTGAGCCCCTTATATAGTAGCTCGCCTTCAGCTAGAAGAAAGATAATCAAAATCCAAGTCGGACTCTGAAACATAATACCACAAGGACACTATTTCACCCGCACGGACCAACCATCTTGTGACACATGTCCAGTTCACACACGCCGCATAGGACACTGCCTCCGTGCTGCTCAATTGTAGACTCTTATGCGGATTGAAATTAGAAACATCCTTATCCCACGGGGTGACACAGTCCTTGGGAAAACTATCTCGTGAGCCGCAGACTCAACCATCCCGCGAGCTCCTAAAGCTCGCTTCCATCTCGCGGGCCTTCAAAGGGTTTTTTTTATTTTATTAAAAGGGCCACAGGGATTGGCCCGAAGCATGTCAAAGACTTGTAAGAGTCTTCAACAATAAATGTGATGCACGCGGACTCCGCCTGTTGCTTCTTTGCGAAGTCTCCTACGCGAGCCAGCTAGCCTAAATATACTCTACCTCGCCTAGATGAACTTCACCTCGACGCGAAGCCACCTCGCATTGCCTACGCGGAGTCATCCCTGCAATTCCGCGCGAAGTCTATTTCGCACGCGAACTCTGTTACCCAGCTCGCGTGGTCTCACTGGCGGGTCATCACTTGTAAATCCAAATGATTTGGGCTCGCCGGTGTGACGTGGACCAAGAATATAATTATTATTCACTTGAACATTTTATAATCCAGTAAAGTATTATTACTTGGACAAAAATGCCCACCGGCTTAAACACTAACTAAGCTGATAAAACATGTTCATAATTGGCATCTGAATGACTGTCTCTCCGTTAGACAACTATGTTCCAGTAGCATTCACCATATTCTAGTATTCTACTGTAAAAGTACTCGGTCAGATTATCAGAGACATTCTACTTAAGTACTTGAATAGTGGACTCCCAATCACACTAGATGTGACTAGGACACTCGGTCATATAACTCAACTGTCAGAATAACACTCTTAAATAGTTACTGATTTGGACTCCTCCAGAACGACTGATCCCTAGCCTTTGCATCCATAAGAAACAGGCATTTTCGCAGCTTGCTTTTTGTATTGCAAACGAACAATGAGTCGCATAATTTCTGCTTCTGTCTCCTCTTGTCCTGCAAAGTATAGAGTTTCTACCAGACGCACCTGGTTACAGCCATAGGCCTTCTGGTGACGCTTCCACATGGAGTGCCATTTCTTGGTATTATGAGCAAGTGGTGCTAATCATTCTAACGTTTTAGCCGTCGTCACCTTCATCGGTGCGGCAATTTCTTTAGCTGATGAACAACTCAACCTCTGGATTGGAGGCAGCCTGTCCCTTAGCTCAGCTCTTATATTTGCAGGCAACACACTATACAGTTCATCTCTCCGTTTAGAATAAAGGGAGACAGGAGAACGTACTAAACGTTCAATTAGGATGACAATGTCTGCATATTTCAGAGCTAAGGCAGCAGCGCCGAGTGTGTCAGGTGGAGCATCAAAGAGCTTGCACTTGTTGAAAATTGATGGACTAGGAGTACTAGTGTGATCAGCATCTTTGGCCATCAGTTGAGGAACTCCATAAACAGACTTGATATCACTGAAAATTGTGAAGACAAAATCTTGCCAAAAAGAGACCTACGCAATCAAAAGTCATGTTCCAGAAAGACCCCTTTTTTAAATTCTCTACCTCGAGCTGCTTCAGCTCTACATCGTTCTGAATCTCAAGCCAAATTGGACCATCATATCCATGCGGTTCCTAGTACATTCAAGATCCGAAAGAAGTGTCATCTGGTCATACAAATCTGTGGTGATCTTAATGAATCTCACCATCTTTCCACCTTTCTTGCTCATTTCCTCTTCTGAAAATTCCCATCCAAAAGGGTCAACACCACTGTTGATCCAATTACCAAGAGCATGCTCAAAATCCTTCAACCTAGGATAAGAGCAATGATTCTTCCCAAGCCTGGCCACAAATTTTGTTAAAGGGATCATATTCTCAAACAATTCACCGGGTATTAAACCTCGAATGTAATCGGCATCACGTGACACAAGCTTCTTCAACCCCTTCGAATCCGAGATAAATTTCTTGACCCTATCAACTTCTGTATCATCAAGGGAGTCCCATAGATAGAACAGCTTAGTCATGACATATGCAACTTCAAAGGCAAAAATTCCAACAACCGGTCCCTGCTTCCAGAATCCTCCCACCATCTCTTAAGCCAAATCAACTGATCAATACTTTTTAAAAAAAACACAATTAAGAATCCTCACGAATTCCTATCAATCCAAAGTTTAAGAGGCTTTTTCTGGTTCCTTGTATTATTTTACAGGTAAAATGCCCAACAAGATCGGAACCTTCTCTAGATCTAGAACGACAAAAAGAAAGCAAAGTTTAGAATCGTATATTACAAACGGACCTTTAAATCCAAGCGGCTACAACGAAGAGGCTGTAAAACTCACGCGCCACCTCGCATTGGGCACCCACGGCTTGCTTCCTCTCCTCTGTTGTTCGCTACTTTGGTTTCTGCAACATCCACACTAACATGTTTTGATATTTCTGCATGGCTGTTTGGTAGGTCATTGTAACGAAATAGAAAGTTATATTTTTTAATAATGTCCTTTTATAATTTCTAAATACGTATAACATTAAAATTTATTAGAGAATAATTTATGTAATTGTGGCTTTAACAGTGAGAATGAAATTAGAATATCACCCCTTAACATAGTAATTGAATTCATGTTTTATGAAAGAGTCAATTTCCAATCAAACAGGGCGTTACAATTTCTTTTTGGAAAATCCATTTTTGATTACACATGTAGTGGCTGAGCTGTCATCCAAAATAAATTTTCATGTTGCCTTTCGTAGGGTGGGCGCGGGTTGGTGTGGTGTGGGTTAAGGATCAACCTTAATCCAATCTACTTTAAGGCCTCGTTTGGTTCGCGGAAAGAAAAGTAGTTTCTTTGTCTTTCCCACGGGAAGAGAAAGAAAAGAGAAATGAAATTTCCCGATAACTTTCTGTTCCGATGTTTGGTAACACAAGGAAAAGTGGTTCCTATGGATTTGGGAATGAACAACTTTCCCTCACATTTTCCCAACCTTCAGGAAAGTATTTCATTTCCTTCAGCATTCTCAAACGCAGGAAATGAACAACTTTCCTTTCCTGATGGTTACTTTCCACGAACCAAATGAGGTCTAAATGGTTTGGCAATTCTTCAAACCATATCCACATCCTGAAAAGGCCAATCCACATATTCGGGTGACCCGCTTTTTGGATTGGTTTCGGATTGAACCCATATTTTATTTGACCCAATAATTAGGCCCAAAAATAAAATAGATACCATCAAAATCTTAACTTGCTAGCATACGATGATAAATAGAAACACTAAAACATAACAAGATAGTTAGAAACACTGAAAAAACAAGCTACTTAGACTTTAAATCACATATATGTATTACAAATAAGAATTAAAATTTGTTTAGTCCATGTGATTTGAAGTTGACATATGTTCAGTCATTATAGTTTTATTTTAATCTAAATGGTTTTTTAAGTCACAATAATGGAACTTATTGTTAGTTTGCATTACAAAGATGAAGCTACGTTAGAAGCTCTACGAGAGACGACGAATGCCCTCTGGTTGTGTGCTAATGCAGCCTCCCTGGAAGACCAAGACAAAGGCAACTCTCCATTGTTCTCTAGGAGTCCAAATCAATTAGTAACTATTTAAGAGTAAGAGTTACTCTAATAGTTGAGTTATACTACGAGGGTACTAGTTTCATGACTTCATCTAGTGTTATTGAGAGATCCAGTTAAGTATTTAAGTATATGTCTTTTATAATCTGACTGAGTACTTTTACAGTCTTCTGATATTGTACTAGTACAATGTCTGTAAGGGCGTCTCTTATAGAATATGTGAAATGTTGGCTATTGGAACATAGTGGTGTAACGGAGATCAAACTGTGAGATAGAATCATTCAGATGCCAATTAAGAACATGTTTTATCAGCTTGATTAGTAGTATGATGTTCCATGGAACTGTATGATTTGAGGTTCTACTATCCTGCATCATATTCATTTATCACTTTGGTTTGTGCCTCTGTGATTCTCACATAGCAAGTACTGCACCTTTCCCAATGTAATCAACGGTTGTGGTGGTCCGAATGAAAAATAGTAGATGGATTTTAAAATTCTTTCTTTTTCTTCTTTGGTCATAAAGTAATGAACAACGATTTATTCTTATAGTTAAAAGTTGGATTAAATTCAATTTACCCTCTAAAAATTTAGAACTAAAATCAGTTCAGTCCATGATCTTTTTTTTTAATCAGTTCAATCCCTGAACTTTCAGTTTTCATCAGTCGTGTCTAAATTTCGAAATTGACTTCAATAATTATGTCATAAGCTGAGTTGGCCCAAACATGTTAGTCCACTTTTACATACTATGAACCCCGTAGAAGGGTGTAATGGACATTTTCACATTCCACCCTAAAATTAAAAACATAAACGCTCTAGCAATAGTGCAATAATGCAAAACCACGACTCTTCTTATTTCTCAAATGAAGGGTGAAAGGCTGAAAAGTGGGTCACTATGTCGGCTTCAACTCACCAGATGACATCACATTTCGAGCTAAATTCAAATTTTGGACTAGGGTGATATATTTTGAAAGTTTAGGGACTGAACTGATTAAAAAAAAAGATCAGGGGCTGAAATCAGTTTGAGGGGGTAAACTGAATTTAATCCTTAAAAGTTGTGGATTTCATAACTTCATACTGCATTGACAGTGTCATGCAACATTGGTCGAACCCTTCTTTGCAAACTTGAGTAAAAGTCATGCTGTTTTGCGATCAAAAACACACATTGCTGACTGAATTAACAGACTGCAACTCTGGTACGAGTAGTAGAAGGTATGCCAACCAATCCGTGTGACAACTACCATGCCTCTTGAACCTGCCTAGCTTAAACACTCAGTCTCCCATCGAGTCTGTCTATATAAAGCTAATTCCGACCATCAAATTCACAACCCCTTAAGACACAAGCAGAAGCTTTCTTACTGCGGCTTCGGAAAGATCATGGAGAGCCGAAAGATGAATGCAAGTAACTTCCAGATGCCCCTTCACTACCCAAGGTACAGCAGAAAGGACTACGAGGACATGCCTGAGTGGAAGCTCGACCGTCTTCTCGCACAGTATGGTTTGTCTGCGCACGGCGACTTGGCCTGCAAGAGAGACTTTGCCATGGGTGCCTTCCTCTGGCCTGATCATCATCGCCATGAGCCTAACACTTGTAATAATTCATACCAGAATGATACCATCAAGGATGTTTCCAGCTCTCTTAGAGACAAAAAGGTCATGTAGCTTTCAACCTGTAGTTTTCGCTCTGAACATCTAATGTATGAGTGCTATTTGAAGGCTGATCCAATTCGCATTGCAATCAATAAAAATATTATCATAATCAGATTGGAACCATACACCTAGAATAGTAAAAATATGATCCAAAAATATATGATCACACACTTGGAATTTAAATGGAACCATAACTAGATTGATATTAATGCCCTGGAAGGCTGGACAAATTCATCTTCCATAGCAGACAATCAATACAAAGATATGTTTGGTTCCAGCAATGTTGGTATTAAACAAAAATCAACACCGAGACAATCAAAGATTTGCAGATGAAATATAGGTTTAGATTTAGCAGCATTTTTTGTAATTATATCATTCCATTGAACTAAGACTCAATCTACAAATCCTAAATACAATTACAGAACAAAAGCATACAAATTTCTGCTTACAACAAACAGTTCCCTAACAAACCTGAACACAGGCAAAATACTTCACCTCCAATATTACCATTGAAATTTTATACAGGGATTGACACAAACCCAAATTGGAGGATGAGAAGTGACCAGTATTGACCCGCCACCCATAACTACAATTCTGTTCATAAGATCACTCCTTTCAGCCTTTCAAGTCTGCGGCAATTAAAGGTAACTCAGTGCATTAATATCGCCGCGGCCTCAACCGCCTACCATTGGGATTTGCTGATTCTGCTACTGCCCCACTGCCATCTGCTGGCAAGTCTAGCCCATATATGCTGCTGCCACTCCTCTTCTTACTTGAACTTGAATTCTCATTGGCATCGACAGATGCAAATGTCTTCAGTAGCTCCTGTAACACTGAGGGGCAGCTCTCTTCTAGATGCTTGTATCCATCTGACTGCATCACAGCTGAAAAACACAGGAGGATTTCAATAGCTTATAATTTCATTGTTACACCAGACACCACCACATACAAAATTACATGCAAAGCATGTGAGGAATAATCCTTTTCAGAAGGATGTGTGAACATGTTTCAATTTGGGGTTCGTCTTCTACACTTGGTAAAAAGTTGCCCACATTCATATCAAATGCAGCTCACATAATCAACAACAGAAATTTCTAGTCAAATAACTAGCATTCAACAAAAAAGACAACAGATCCAAGTAAATCTCTCTATAAAGCGACAGCTACTCTAGACCATTTAGGTGTGAGGTTCAACTATAAGCCAACCAATTATGGTATTCATTGTCTCGTAAACATTTATATATAGTCTAGAGAACAACCGAACACCTGCTCTCAGTAGAGAGAGAGAGAACCAGCAATCGGTGCCCTTGATAGACCAATTAACAGCATTTTAAACTTTCGAGAGCCTAAAGATACACCAATTGTGACCATCTTATGCAGGATCCATGAAGGGCTCTACGCGTTTGTCTTTTTGTCTTTTTAGAATGATCAGAAATTTTGACTCTTTTGTTTTTCTCTTTTATTCTTCTCTTCCTTTCCTTACTCAATTGAGTAAAATGTATTGGAGGATCCTATACACTATCAGACCCAGGCCAAAATACGAATCCTACTACATATATTATATACCATTCTCAAAATGTTGCCCCTCGATCAGCCAGAATATCATGGTGTCACCAAAGGCTGACCTGAGGACTGACATGGAATACCATAAATTTTAATCGGACGTCCTCAACGACTTCCTGAAACCATAGAAATTGACAAAGACATCTGAAACATTTTATAAGGGACATGCATGAATTTAGACAGGAGCACTTGAGACTACTAAGAAAAACTGTAACCGACAGAACCTGAAACCTTGAACCCCAGAATCTATGAGCAACACCCACCTCCCAAGTTTGTTGACTTTGCTGCAAACTTTAGACACACAGCCTTCAGCTGTGGACAGTGATGCTGCTCAGCAAGGGCCAATGTGGTTGCCACTGTTTCAGTCGTGATTTCTTCACACAACTTTGATTCACACAACAACTTCAGTCGCTCTAGGTTATACAGGTCTGCAGCAGCCAACAGATGCTGCACCATGACAGTGAATGTGCACAAAGATGATGAACCTGTAACTTCACGGATATCAGGAAGTTTGTCCCTGTATATAAAAAGAAGCATTGCCTGGAAAAAGAAAAATGAAAAAACCATGTGATTTACTAACCATGCTAAAAAAAAATCTGAGGGGAAATTCTCTATCAACATACAGGTTGATACTTGCAGCAAAACTCTCTTATCTGCAAGTATTGGTGGCACACAGACAACAAACTTCTAGTCTAACCTCAACTAAGGCAATAGAGAGCAAAATGGAGAGATTTAAAGATTACTAAAACAATCTCAAACTGGTTTACAATGTTCCAATTATCAGAGAGTGTATAAGTTCCATAAGTTTTAGGAGTAGATTCCCATAAGTTCCCATAAGATTATTGTAAGTGCTGTTGATATGGAATTGAACTAACATTCAAACTAACCACAACCAAACCTTAACCATCAGAATTCAATAGACACAACTCTGACAACCTATAACATCCCATATTTTGAATTTAGTTATTTACCATAGAAGTTCGATAGACAAAGAACTTTCACAACTATCAATGTGGGTGCTTCCTACTTCCTGCTCTGATTACACAACAAAAGACCTCCAAACATAACTTGCCAGTGGATTATTTTTAAATACAGAAACTTCAGAGTTTATATGAGAATGACTTTAGAAACTAAAACAATACTTGATTTAATGGAGACAGCTTCAATTTGGAGACTAGCAAGGTAGAAAGAATTTGTTTGCTATCATTACTACTTTGGCTTTGAAAGGCCTAATAATGATGTGTTATGGAGATACTTTGGCTTCATATGGAAATTTCACATTCCAGTGATGTAATATTGTGTTACTGTTCATTTCAAAACTCACTCATATAGAAAAAATCAAACTTGTTTTGTTCCAAATACTAGTATAAAAACTGAATCTCAATCATACCATGTACGGAAAAAAAATACAAAGTTCTTAACGCATATGTCATGCTGGAGAATCATCTCCTCTTTCCAACGATGATAAGCAGAAGCAACAAAAGGAGCTTTACCTTGAAGATGAAGGGCTCAACATCCTTCACGACTACTTTATCTACACTCAAATCTCCAAGATGTCCAAAAAACTGTGCTTTGAATACAGGAGAACGAGCAGCAAGTATCAACTTGTGAGCTTTGAATTCCTCATCACCAACCTGAAAAACCACATCGCAACCAGCTCCAGAGTCTAGAAAGGCCTTAAGACCTTCACCCATGTCTGATGGTGGTACAGTAATTGCAAAATGTTTCGGACACTCTAGGCGAGTTCTGACGACTCCAACAGTGCAGTTCAACACAAGGGAATCATCCTTTAGAAACTCGGACGTTTCAAGGGCTGATCTTCTGAAGAATCGCTTGTAACCCCTGAAAATGTAGCCAGAAAAGTCGAATCCAATGATTAAAACATGAAAAGGAATACCTTGGTAACACTAGCCAATACAAGAACTAATCTACACGTAAAATCTAACAACCAGACCTATTCATATGCAATTCAACACTCGTTTCCAACCTGCATTACTAATCCGATTACTTAACAAGCTTCTAAATCATCCCTAAGCCACAATTCACCGGAATTCAACAATTGAAAACGAAAACTTGCACAGCAAATCATCATGATCAACCAAGAAAGCACACATACCACATGCTTCCACGGTACTTCAACGTGTAGGGCCCGCTCTCAAGGGCACGATCAAAGTGACTATGGACCTTGTCCTTGCCGCTGTTGCTCTGGTCCACCAAGGTGAGCTCAAACAAGGCCCTCACATCGGTGCCTTCGCTCACCAGCGCAATGAAGACGGAGACGTAGACGGAGCTGTCCTCGGGGTTTTTACCGTCGGGGTAAAAGTAAATCGCCCAATCGTAACCGCCGACGGTGAAAGTGTCGCTGAGTATGTATTTCCCTGCGCCCATTCCTTTGGCCAAAGAATAACCCTTTATGGTGAACCGGTGGGAGCCGTTCACGGTCTCGCTGATCGACCGCGAACACGACTCGTCGTTTTCAAGCGACTTCATGGATGAGATTCTACCGCCCAATTGCGCGCCGCGGAGGGAGTGTTTCTGAATCGGTGGCATCGGACGGTCGCGGCGGAACCCTAGCGTGGCATGGCATGTAAAATCTTGAAGATTTGGGGTTAAGGATTTGTGAGATTTTCGGATTCGGAACCCTAATTTTGGAATTGGATTGGGGAATTTGAGTTTGGGGGGTTGGGCGGGTGGTCTGGTTTAGGAGGTCTGATTTGGGTGACGTGGGGGATGAGTTGTGTTCGGGGCCGGAGAGAAACTGGGTGACGTGAAAAGGTGCGCTGGGAATGGAAGTGCTTTTAAAAATCAAAAGTTGTGTTGGTTCATCTTTATTTATGGTATGGAATCTCTCAAAGAGGAAAATTATGGTATGGAAAATAATACTGTCTCAACGGAAGATCTGAAGGGTTACCCCCGGATGGAATGATTGGAAATAACTTCTTTGACCATGGTTATTTATGGGTGACAAACATGAGAGATGAAAAGTGTTAACAATAATCATAAACAAACGTGTCAAATACTTTAAATTGCAGTCAAACCTTTTAAAATAGACACGTGTCTCATGTTCATTGGTTGTGGTCACTTTAAGGTGACAAGCTCTTGTCACTGAAGTCGGGTTCGGATCGAAATGTATTACAAGTATTGTAACCAAAAAAAAAAATATTTATTACAAGCATAAATATTTGTTGCCTTTTTAATTTCTCACCTATGTAATTGGATTTGAGATTAGCGGAATTTTTATTAAAATGAGAAATACGTAAAACTAAACAAGTGAGCCTCACGAAGATTCAATATTGACAATGTCGAAAGTAGAGCATGAACAACCTCGCTAGGTACCCTACTCATTATGTGAAAATCAAAGCTTCAAATCAAAAGTTTAAGAGAAATTCAATCTCAAGCTTAGACAATTAGTAATATTTGATTCACTAGAGTTTGAGAGAAATCCATATATTCTCAATATTGCAATGATGAAAAGAAAAAAAAGTGTTTTGAGGAATTATGAGGTCTCTACTAAAATTGACAGTCGCTACAATTTACAAACAGACTTATTTTTTTTATAAATAGTGCGGCGAATACGTAAAATTTATAAAATTACATCGAGTTGCTTTAATATTGAGTAAAGTCATTTTGTTTCATCACGCACTTACTATTACGTTGAATTTTAAACGGTTCGTAAGCAATTACATAAAGATGTTCTTAAGCTTTATTATAAAAATAAAAAATCTATAACATCCACATCCTGTTAACGACCGGCCAGATTCAACGAGGAGTATTAATTTAGAAATGATTAATTACCTTTCCTCCACAGAAACCCAGATTTGCTACTTTCCTTTTCCGTCACCGGCATTTGCCAAGTTGGATCCATCCACCGGCCACGTGTCCCCTTCTCCTTCTCCCGCCACTCTACTCTATCCCCCGCGGGTGACGTAGAGTGAACCCATTTCTGTGTGATTTGCATTTGCCAGCTCTATCTTTACTTCCACAGTCTCTCTGCTCTAAAACCTCCTCCTCCTCCCTCAGATTCTCTACTTCTCTCACACTCTCACACTCAAACCCACATTTACACTCAAAACGCTCCGTTTATGGTTTTCGATTCAGCGGCTTAAAATCAGAGCGCCCTCTCGAATCGATAATGGGAATTTTCAGTAATGGCGATTGGCTGAGGATCCCATTGCTGATCAAATTATGCGGATTCATCATGATCTCCGTGACGCTCTTCTACTTAGGGAAGAACTGGACCGGCGGGACCCAGCAGCTCCTCTCCTTCAGCGCCGCCGCGGGCCGATCTCCTCCCTCAGTCTCCATCTCCCCCAATCTCAACTATCCCTTCAACCTCTCCGCCCTCCTCAACGAAACCCTAGCCCCGCCGCCGCTTCCTCCTCCGCCCTCTCCGCCTCCACCGCCGCTTCTTTCTCCTCCTCCGCCGGCTCCGCCGCCGTCGGACGTGATCCAGCGGTTCGGGATCGTCGACGAGAACGGGACTATGGCGGACGAGTTCGAGGTCGGCGAGTTCGATCCGGACGAGGTGGTGGAGAATTGGAGCGGGAAGAATGAGACGGCGGCGGAGAGTGATGGGGCCGGGTCGGGTAGGGTTAGTGTGAAGAAGTTTCAGCTTTGTCCGAGCAGTATGAGCGAGTTTATACCGTGTTTGGATAATGCTGAGGCCATTAAGCAGCTCAAATCCACTGAGAAAGGCGAGCGCTTTGAGCGGCATTGTCCGGAAACCGGCGGTGGTTTGAATTGCTTGGTTCCGCCACCCAAGAATTATAGGACTCCAATTCCATGGCCAAAGAGCCGCGATGAGGTACTTGCTTCAGTTTCGAATTAATTAGCCTATTATGCAATGCAAAGTTCGAGTATGGATGCAAAGTTTATAGCTTTATACAGTTCACAAGTTTATATTTTGAGTTTTGTGGATGAGAGATGGAGATTGTGACTCTTTTGCAGGTTTGGTTCAATAATGTTCCTCATACTCGTCTGGTTGAGGATAAAGGGGGCCAAAACTGGATTACCCGACAGAAGAATAAGTTTAAGTTTCCTGGAGGCGGTACACAGTTTATACATGGGGCGAATGAGTACTTGGATCATATGTCTAAGGTTAGAATCGTTTATGATTGAAAGAAATCAAGAATTGTGAATTGAAGTGGATAGTTTGGACAGTGAGTTATTGTTTTGTTTGTGTCTCTGATGGTCAAATTTTGATGATGTAGATGATCCCTGACATCACATTTGGTCGCCATATCCGAGTTGCATTGGATGTTGGATGTGGTGTTGCAAGTTTTGGTGCGTACCTGATGCAACGGAATGTCATCACTATGTCAATTGCTCCGAAAGATGTCCATGAGAACCAGATACAATTTGCCCTTGAGCGTGGAGTGCCTGCAATGGTAGCAGCTTTTGCTACCCGCCGTTTGTTATACCCAAGTCAGGCATTTGACTTGATCCATTGCTCACGATGCAGGATTGATTGGACTCGTGACGGTATGTCATTTTTGTTTAACAATATTTTTTTTTCCTTTAGCTGAGAATATGACAAGTTTCGGAACAGTTGATGCTCATTGGACCTCTTTAGACTGTATGTGAGCAATATTGGTAGCATTGTAATTTGCTCAATCCTTCCATAAATATGTGTGTTAATAAAAGAAAGAGACAAGATATTCAAGTGTATAACATCATACTTCTCAACTTATGTATTCACAAACTTGACTTACAGTAACCTCAAGAAGTTCACCCTATTTCCTTAAGATCAAAATCTCACATTTTGAAGCAGTTGTTTGATCTTTGTTGTATTATTAATATTTATTGTTAAAGAGCTGCTTACTTGGCAGATATCTTTTGATTTTTGTTTATCTTTACCCTGATTCTCTTCTTTGTGATGAAGATGGGATATTGCTACTTGAGGTCAATAGGATGCTCCGGGCAGGAGGATACTTTGTTTGGGCAGCACAGCCAGTTTATAAGCATGAAGAAGTCCTAGAGAAGCAGTGGCAAGGTATCACCACTCTACTATATACTTTTTCCTTTGAACTGTTTGTTGAGCTTCTGATAATTTGTTTATTACATTTTTCTCTCAGCGAGGTTTTTTTATCTGTATATTAGTTGCCCTATATGCAATATCCAACTTGAGATGACTTGAAAACAATGTAACTTTTTGTCTTTCAATTTCTAAATCAATTCTCTGTTCACCAAGCTGTAACCTACAGTTTTTGTTTTGACAGTGATTCCTATTTGGTCAATTTTATTGCTCCTGAGACCAATTTTAACCAAAAAATGAGCAATATAATGTCTTCACTGCACATGAAATTTCTTACCTGGGGTTATGTGAAAAAGAACAATTCTGATATTTTCTCATTTAATCTTGGCCAGAGATGCTTAACCTCACGACGCGTCTTTGCTGGGAGTTTGTGAAAAAGGATGGCTATGTTGCCGTATGGCAGAAGCCGGTTAACAACAGCTGCTATCTAAGTCGGGATGCTGAAACCAAACCCCCATTGTGTGACTCAACTGATGACCCAGACAAAGTTTGGTAATATTTCCTCTCCAACCATTTTCTTACTGATGGTGGTTTCATAATCACATTAAAGTAAAATATCTTATTCTCCAGAATTGGTATGTGCAAATTTCTTGTTCATCAAACTCAGATATTAATCAAATTTCGAATCTCATAATACTGCTTAAAAGAACTTTCAGAGCAGATGTACTTGAATTTCTTCTTGTTGTGAGGGTCTCAGTTTTTGGTGTTCTTTGTAATATGATGCAGGTATGTTGATCTGAAGCCATGCATAACAAGACTCCCTGATAATGGTTATGGAGCAAATGTCACAACATGGCCAGACCGCATGCAAACTCCCCCTGATAGGCTTCAAAGCATACAGTTTGATGCCTATATATCCAGGAAGGAGCTCTTCAAGGCAGAATCTAAATATTGGCATGAAATAATTGAAGGCTATGTCCGTGCTTTTAAATGGAAGAAGTTAAGATTAAGAAATGTAATGGATATGAGAGCTGGCTTTGGAGGGTATGATACTCATCTCATATTCTACTGATCAACCTTTTCTGTTTTATGTTTCTTAAATTTTCTCATTTCTTACAGTCTGTAATTTTGTTGGCAGATTTGCAGTGGCACTAATAGAACATAACTTGAATTCCTGGGTTATGAATGTGGTTCCTGTTAGCGGCCCCAACACCTTGCCTGTTATATATGACCGTGGACTTATTGGAGTTATGCATGACTGGTATGTTACCAACAGCTCTCTATGTCTAGCTGGTTGATTTTTTAATGTTTTTCTTTGCTTGGAGACACTTTGATAGATTGTCTGATTATAAAACTATACATTACTTTTATTGTACTGAACAATACCACTAGGGATTCATTCAAATGTTCCACAAATAATGACAAAATCAACTGTTCCCAATAAGTTCTAGCATGATTTGACTGATTCTTGTAACAATATTCATTTAATTAAAAGTAACTAATTTGCATTTTGTCCATCAGGTGTGAGCCATTTGATACATATCCAAGAACCTATGATTTATTACATGCAGCTGGCCTCTTCTCTATTGAGAAGAAAAGGTATACCCTTCTTTCTATAAGTAAAAACTTTAATTGCTTTGTGTTTTATCTATTCTGTCTTTATGTCCCTTAGATTGCTGCAATGAGGGTTTACATCGCACAAAAATTAAGATTCAGAATATTAGTAGTGATGCAGTAAATTAGAAACAAACGTATTTTAGAGAAAGTAGGTGTCCAGTAATAAATTTGGAAGGATAATTGATGGCCCTAATATCAGTCTATGTTCCTCTCATTTTAAGTGGGAGGTTGTGGGAATCATACTACATGCAGAAGAAAAGGATAAATGTTCATCTTTGGTTGAGCAGTTAACCATTTGACTTGAAAGGAAAGGGGAATGTAGAATTATTTTTTTGATGTCGAATTATTTTCTTCTTGGAATCATATTTGTTTTTGCAGTTTCATTGGTTAGGGGTGAGGTATCCATAATATTAGCTATAAACCGGTGCTTTAATATATCTTTTCGTTCTTTTCTACAAACAGAAATAAGAAATTATGTTTCATGATCACAGGTGCAATATCTCAACAATCATGCTTGAGATGGACCGTATGCTAAGACCGGGTGGACGAGTTTACATCCGTGATGCTCTTGCGGTCATGGATGAGCTTCAAGCGATTGGAAATGCCATGGGCTGGAAAGTTAATTTGCGAGACACATCTGAGGGTCCTCATGCTAGTTATAGGCTCTTCATGGCTGAAAAACGACTCTTGCATAGTTGAAGCATTCGGATTTGAAGACCCAGAGTGATTTATACTGCTCATATCTGTGAAGGATAAATGAGGAAAAAGTTTTAAGAAGATGCCTAACACCAGAAATAACCGGTGCAAGTGTAAGTTGTCAGAGAGAGATAAAGAGAAATTTGTTTTATTGTGTAGCTCAGATTGGATCCCATTTAAGATAGTCCCAGACCTCAGTAAAGATTATGCATATTTGAGTTGGTTCCCTACAATAGAGAAACATCCCCTGTTTTCCTTGTGAAATAGAATAGCTTTAAACTAGAATTAGATTAAAGAGTTAAATTTTCTTATGTACGATGTACATATTGGCACTTTAATATCAATTCGATTTCATTTGTTTATTAAATTTTGAGGTTCTATGAAAGTACGAAGTATTGCTGCCATTTTCTTCTTGTCATTTCCATTGAATAATTAGTAATTGAATGTACACAGGATCAAGTGAACATCTTCCCGAGCATCAAAACTATCAAGCTATTCCGGTAGATCAGAAACTAGTTCTCCTGATCAAAATAAATATCGGAAACTAATTCGACACTGGGATCAGACTACTTCTTGTTCCAAGATAACTTGATGAAACTTCCATCTTACTTATCTATCATGCTCGAACCAAACGGCTCATCTGTGCTGGATAATGACCATAACCTTGAAATCATTTTGACAAAAACCTTCGCTCCTAAAAAATGATCACCATAAACATGGCAAACTGGAAAGGTTCTCTACATTTTTTACCTTACCAAAACCAGCAGCGAAAGTTATTTCAACACCCAAAGTCACATCATAACTGCATTCCTGGTTTCTTTGGTCTCCATTCCTGATACGTCTGTAGCATTGGTGCATTCTCTGGCTTCATTTTCTGAAGTGGTGATTGGTGTGCCTTCTCTTTCTTCTTTTTCTGAAGTGGTGATTGTACTTGTGAGGTTGAGTGCACAGACTTGCGTACATGCGGTTGTTCTTGTGAGGATGAGTGCGCCGGCTTTTGTATTTGTGGTTCTACTTGTGGGGAGTGCATCGGCTTCTGTATCTGTCGTTTTACTTGTGAGGATGAGTGCACTGACTTCCTTAGTTGTTGATGTACTTGTGGGGATGAGTCTACCAACTCTGGCACATAAGGACCAGTTGGTTTCTGTTGGCCGCTATAATTCTTTGGGGACACCAACACTGGTACACAAGGACCTTTTAATTTCTGGGGCCGGTTATGATAATCCCTTGGGGGCACCAACTCTGGTACATAAGGACGGTAAGGACCATTTGGTTTTGGGGGGCCGTTATAACGTCTTGTGGTTCGGGAATGTGAGCTCTCAGCCCTGATATGTTGTGGATGAGTTGTCTGGTGGTTCTCAATATTGTAACCTAGGTTCCTAATAATATGATTTAGCGTTTGTGGTCGGACTAGTGTGGTGAGAAGGGAACTCTCAATGGCTAGGGAGGAACTATAACTAGCTGCAATTAGCCTGTCGTGGCTCATCTCAAAAACTTCAGAGATCCTATTCAATGCTCTTGAGCTGACACCTCTTGCAGTATTTTCTGGCCGATCAAAAGGATCTTCAACCTACGATGCCCAATTCCAGTCCCAAAATCAGTGGTGGTGACAGCAATTCAACTCCAAACAAATGGAGCAGAGAATCAAAATATTTAATATATATTTAAAAGAAAGAAAGATGAAATCACGGTAATTACCAATATACAATAAGTTTTGGGCAACCATCCCATATTCCTTTCTATGGCTTCCCATTTTCCAGAATATGTGCATATTCCCAACTCCACAGCCTTCGAACTAAGGTCAGAGAACTGCAAAACATACAAAATGACCATAATCAAATTAACGAAGGTGACTAGCTAGACAAACTTTGGTGGGAACATGATATACAACTCTTGGGTTATAAACATATTCAACTCATATTGTTCCTGAAATCAGAAACATAGTCAATGTACCTTGCGAAGGAATGAAATGAAAAGCTCAGACAAAGAACTTTTATTCTGAGCTCTCAATCTACTTGCTTTAAATCTTCTTATGTTCTCAACACAACTACTTTCGATACGTCTTTCTGCATCATCTCTCAAGCCTGCAAGAAACACAGCGCATTAGATATTTCTTGTCTAAGTTAGTCAGTTATGTGTTCAGATCAACAAATTGTTTTCCAATGTAATTTTAGGTATCTATTGTACATTAAAACAAATCCTTCCCAGAAGCACTATTGAAATTTCTATTTTCTCAATAAACAAACACTAGTTCGCTGAAAGTATGATTTAAAAACCTTTTAAAGTACCTCTCATGAAACGACATAATATGGAGTAACAATAAATAATAAAGGTAAGTAGAGAATCACCTCTTCATGACCAAAAAACAAAAAGAGAAAAAGAAAACAAAAAAAACAGAATATCCACTTGGGGCACATATAATATTCCTACCATTTCACAGGAATCAGGACAGTGAAACTGATTGTAGTTCTCCATATGGGCCAAAAAGCCGCCAATTACCATTATTATATATCATCCCTCTAATCACCATACTCTCAATTTGATTAAAAAAAAGAACTATATATTGAATTTTTAAAAATTATAATTGAAAAAAAACACTTGGCAATTGAAAGATTGAAACTATGATTTTCCACACATGATTGCCTCATAAGAGGGAGTTCCTTTGCTTTGATGCTATGGAGAGCTAACTTAAAGTCCTATATTTTAAACAAAGGACTAGTACCATATCTTCAAAGAATAATAAATCTCAGAAACTAGTGTAAAAATCTTTTATTCGATTTTTACCAACATTTAGTGGCAAAATGATGTCTCTCATTAAGGCTAAGGCTGGAAAAGTACCTTTAAGATCATTTGTGAGAGTTTCTCGATATATGTCTTGAAGAGGTGGTAGAATGGCAGGTGCACAGGTCTGAAATTTTGTTATTAACATTAAGTTACTAACAGGAACATAGACTATACAAAACTGAATCATATATGTTGAGCAAGAACAGGATTTGAAAGGTTGAAATGAGCTCAATAAGACCAAACGGCATAAAACAAGATGCTCACACTCTAGTACGATGCAGCATGGTATCAAGAACACTTAACACTCACAAAAAAGAATATTATAAATATAAACCAGGCTCTATGAATCTGGGAAAACAATAAAGTGCCACTTTGTAAAGTCTAGCAGACAATGAGAAAAGCACAGAAAGGTTGGCACAAATGTTACTACACTACTTCTAGCAAACCAGGTCGCATTCAACTATGCTAGATGATGCTAAATTGCAGCTAAAACAGTCCAAAAATCCCTTCAGACTCTAATTACTTCGCGGTCAACACCAGAAATGAAGATCTAAATGTACCTGAAAATGGAAGACCACAAGCAAACTCAGAGAGTATGAATTTAAAGTCCCAGATTTTGAATTATTGATATTGTGTGCTTTTGCCCATTCCTTCACCTAAAAGCAACAGGAATATATCATATAAGAACACTTGTCAGTTGAAAGGTACATTATAATTTGCAACCTACCAGTAAAACCATATCATGAAAGCGTGGGTCTATATCATTGATCCATAACAACAGTTTCGATTTCATTTGGGCTTTCAGGTTATTGACTGAAATATCACAGGAGATGTCGTTAAGTTTGCTTTTGACCATCAGAATGGGAACTCTTGCTTGAGGTATAAATTGACACAAGTTCCATCCACCTGAAAATCAATCAATGTTCCTCATGAAATAAAATGTGGAAATTTTGTAAATCAGCAAAATTGAACCCCAAAACACATACATTTTCATAGTGAAGATGCTTATGGAAATAAAAAAAAACATATGTATGTGTGTGTGTAAGTTTATAGAGTAGGTTATGCAGAAAATTAAAAACTATGAGTCAAGGCTGTAAGTTACATGTAACCAAACAAAGAAAAAAATGACATGTTAAGTTACAAACATTTATTTATGATCAGAGTCATAGACTACAGACAGGTGAAGATACTTGAACATTATTATATACAGTCTCTATTAGATGTCAAAGGATCTTCTTAAGATCTAAAGCACTTGAAAAGAATAAACAATAAATCTACCTCTCACTCTCATAGCCTTCATTACATCTCTTAGTACATCTTTTGTATGCTTCTTCCCATAAGAAGAAATATATGAGCCTTTAGAGAACTCAATTGAAACATCCAAGTCTCCCCACCGGGTAAAAAGTTCTGACACAAATGATCCAAATGGCTCCACTGTTGCACCTGTTCTTATACCAATTATGTCATAAATAAGAAGAGAGTGTCGAATCTAATGACTAGTTAAACAAACTGGCTGGACCAAAACAAGAATATTAATATATGAAATGGACGAAGTAAAAATAAAATAGATGTACAGTAATCACCTCTTAAGCTTTCTACAGACTCAACAGCTCCTTGGAGCTCCCGAAGAATTTGCCATCGTATTTCTCGATCCATGGGCGAGGGTTCAACAGCACGTAGTATCACCTTGAGAGTATTCTCCATGTTACTTTCAGCCACTCAACCCCTGCTGTTTAACAACAGAAAATTTCAGCACCCTAGGCAAAAGGTATACCAGCAATATAGTAGGTAGCTGCAGTAAAGTCCTCGCAAGTAAAAGCAGACACCAATATAGTACAATCCCATACACTATGCAGCTACCACATTGAAATCAATCCATCAGATAAACAACTGTACAACGAAAGCTACAAATTTCAGTCCAGCTATACGAAGTGCTAAATCTGAAGCCAATCAAAACCGTACAAACAAACCTGACTCGATACATAAAACCAATTTGAAATCAAGCAATAGTCCCTAAACACAATCAACATAGCAAGCCTCTGCTTACATTACAATCCGATTCCGATACTCGATGATCAAAGCGCATACATGATACAACTGAATCAAAAACCAAGCAACAACCGCAAAAACAATAAACAGAATCCACGGAATCAATCAGAACCTCAAAATTCTCAGGAATCGCCACCGATCAATAGCATTAGTGATTTCCCGCGTTTTCTAGGGTTTTGATGAATTCTGAGATAGAATGCAGAAAGAAAACTTGGAAAGCGAATCGGAGTGTATACGTTACCTTGAGTCTGGAGTAGACCTGGGCGAAGTAGCGTGATTTGGTGAAGACGAAGAAGGCTTGAATGGCTTGTGAGTAGAGGGCGAGGCGGGAAAGATGACGACGTCAACGCAGAGGGGTGAGAGTGGACTCTCTCTCTCTCTCTCTCTCTCTCTCCTCTGCTGCTTCTTTTCCCAGAGAAGTTGGTACTTGCTTACGAGTTACGACTCTGTAAAATAGAGGGTTGGAATTTATACATAAATAGTTAAAAAAAAGAGTCCTAGGAATTAAATCTCACGAACACTTTGTAATTACGGAAAATGAGACCTAAGAATTAAATCTTACGGACATCTTTTTGTACTTGGAATTAAATGTAATGTAATGAGAACGTAAGAACATGGTAACGTTTACTAATATAGAAAGAAATCAGAATGATTTTAGGTAAAATTATTCATGCGTAACACATGAAGAAATTAGAATTTGTCAACGTCCACCTAAATCGATTAATTTCTTCTCTCATTCCACTTATCTTTTATTCATGATTATTTTTCTAATCCAAGTAACTAAACGTGTCATACATATAACCATATGAAATACATAAGCTAACATCGGACATTTACGTTGAATACTTTGTGAGAATAATCTTTAAGATCCTGAAAAATTAAAGTTTGACATATTTTTGGCAAAAAATAAAAATTGATGTGAAGACCAAAGAATTAGCTTAATTTGACCAAAATAAAAATATTAGCCTAGCTTTACACCGTTCTTAGTAGTAGAACATGCTGCACCGTTTTATGCCATCTTCTCTGTTCTTTATTTTTTTATTATTATTATTATTTTTATTTTTATTTTTATTTTTTGGATAATTGGGGCTCTGTTCTTTAATTTTATGACTTAGCTGTGTCACAACCTTATGAGCTAAGTAACTTTGTAAACAGAAGTGTATAAATAGTAGATACCCTTTCTTCAACTTTAAGGTTCAGGTCACATTTGGGTGCATGGCAATCAAAATCTAAGCAAATCCAGTTTAGCTCAGAGGATGCCACACAAAACTGATATCTAAACATAACGTGCCTACAGGCTGTTGAGTGTGTTCCTGAATCCTACATAATGTATATTTTTTATCGAGCAAATATGAATCCAATCATGGGACCTCGGAGATGAGCCTACTGAATGTACTCCCCAGGCATGCACATTCCGCATGCACAGTCCTGAGATGTCTCTAGAGTTGAGTTTTCATTGGTGGACCTGTTGGGATGGTTTTCTGGCTTCATCTCTTGAAAGGTGGACTTGTCAGGATGTTTTTCTGGCTCCATCTTCTGAAACTGAGGCTGCACTTGTGAGGGTTTCTGTGCCCAGTTACGCACCTGAGGACGACCCGGCTGCCTGGCATAATTGCCCCTAGGTGTTCTTGAATGTGGGCTCTCAGTCATGAAACGTTGTGGATAAGCTGTGTGGCGATGCTCAAACGGGTAGTGAGGTGTTCCTGCCACTAGACGGTAGGTTAGGGGTCGGACTAGTGTGGCAAGAATGTCACTCTGATTAGCTGACATGAGTATGTGGCTGCTCATCTTACAAGCTTCAGATATCCTTGCCAATTCTCCCATGCTAACAGCCCTTGAACAGTTTTCTGGCTGATCAAAGGGGTCTTCAATCTACCACCCCCGAAATCCAGTAACAAAAATCAGTAAAGGAGAGAGTAATTTACATGTACTTATCACTGAAGAATAGAGGAGGGAATCAGAAACTCAAAACACATGTATGGAAGCAGAAATGAAATTACCATTATGGTATATGTTTGGGGCAACCATGTCATATTGCTTGCTATGTCTTCCCACTGTCCGGTATATGGGCAAATCCCTGACTTTCTTGTTTTCAAAACAAGGTCCGAAAACTGCAAAATTCATGAATGACCATCAGCTTGAAAAGACTATCTAACCAGAACAATGTCGTGGCATTCATGAAACGGCTTAAATTGGCCACACACTATAAAATTGCCTACGAGAGAAGACAGACTGAATTATTTGCTTACAAATTACCTTCTCAAGAAATGAAATGAAAAGCTGTGACAATGAACTTGTGTTTACTGCTCCAAATTTGTCTGATTTAAACCTTATTACGTTAGCAACACATGTCTCTTCAATAAGTTTTTCTGCATCTGCCCTCAAGCCTGCATGAAGCATAGCACAATATGTTATCTGAATTGGTTGATTTACTGTTCAGATCGACAAATCTTTTCATGTATTTTAGGAATCTTTTTGCACATTCAAAACAAACAGTATCTAAGAACTATATTTTTTTTCCTATATAATTAGTACTACTTCATCAATGACATCAAACAGTAAAGACTCCTCTCACGCTAACACCTTCCAATCAAAATTCCTTTTATACAAACCATGAAATCAAAACCACAACTTCCATATGAACTTCCAATATTTTACCAACATTATCACTTAGTACACCTGAAATCATTAATTTGTTCAAGACCAAAGATGAAAAGTACCTTGAAGATCATCCGTGAGGTTCCCTGGATATATATCTTTAAGAGGTGGCAAAATTGCAGGTGTACATGTCTGAAAAAGAGGATGAAAATATTATTAATTATATTTATTAAATATGCTACCTAAAACTAAATCATATTTATTGTTAGTGCAGGGAAGTAATAAGAAGACACTGAAACAACTCAAGAAGATCATAACAAAATGCTTGGACAAACCCGGAAATAGCACAGAAGAAAAATGAAATCGACATTATAACTCTGGTGACAGAATGGAATATGACAGTTTGTAAACTATAACAAACAATTGGAAAGCCCAAATAGATTACAGATTCACAGAAGCTATGACTACTGTACTTGTAGCAAACCATGTTCCTATAAATTATCTTAGATGACATGAAATGAAGCTGAACAGTCTAAATTATTTCCTCAGACTCCAGAAGTGTTATTTAAAATCACCTGAAAGTGGAAGACCACAAGCAAAGTGAGGGCGTATGAATTGAAAGACCCCAATCTTGGATTATTCGTATGTTGTGCTTTTGCCCATTCCTTTACCTACAAAAGCAAGTTGATTATATCATCTACATTTAAAAGCAATATAAATTCTAATCAATAACAATAATGTCGTACCAGTAAAACCATATCACGGAAGCGCCCATCTATCTCGCCAATACAAAACAAGAGTTTGGATTTCATTTGTCCCTTCAGATTATTGATTGATATATCACAAGAGATATTTTGGAGATAACTTTCGACCTTTAAAAGGGGAACTCTGGCAGTGGGTATAAATTGAAACCTTTTCCATCCACCTATATTAAAATCAACATCCACCTTAGTTTTGAAATTTAAATCATGGGCTTCTTAGATCCCGTAAACTTAACTTCTCTAAATCTTTTCAAATGCAATGTAGAATAAAGTGGAGGATCAATATCCACTGTGATGTTCAGTCCAATGTAATGTAGGAACTTGAGATAGAAAAAAACAACAGACCAACCTCTCTGTTTCATAGCTCTCATCACAACTCCTAGTAATTGTTCTTTGTGCTTTTTCCCATATTCTGAAATATACGAGCCTTTGGAAAACTCAATTGAAATATCCAAGTCTCCCCAGCATGCATACAGATTAGACACAAATGATCCAAATGGCTCCACAGTTGCTCCTGTTTCAGGCCAATAATGTCATAAATCTGTTTAAGTCACATAAGTTCTGCACAAACCAATGGGAAGCTATCCATCATCTAAACAAGCCATATAAGAGTAAACAAGCTTAAACCAAACCAAATTTCTGTTGTCCTTCCCAATCAACATTTAACAGATAGTTTCCAATGCAGACTTGCAGAGGGCATTCATAATAAACTAATCCATTTCTACAACTTATCAAACCAAAAGGGCTTTTTGGCTACACAAATCAGATGGGTGCATAAATAAAACTCAGAACCATGAAATTGTATAACCCAGCTCTCACCTCTTAAACCCTCTACAGATTCAACAGCTCCTTGTAAATACTGAAGGATCCTCAGTCGTGTTTCCCAATCCTCGAGTGAGGGTTTAAGAACTCGTAGAATCTGATTGAGTGTATTGTCCACCATAATTTTGGCATTCATCTTTCACTGCTTTACAATAAACAACAAAATGTCAGAAACCCAAGTCCATAATGGCTTCTGGGACTACAAATATAACCACAACACAGAGTATGAACATCAAAGTTTCATGCTTTCCCCACAAAAACAAACTCATTCCAGGAGAATGAAACGAGAAACAGAAATATTGGCATCAAATAAACAATGCTTCCCATCATACGACTCTAATGAACAAGAATCAAAGAATTTGGGTGCTTACAATGTATGAAGCACTGAAGCGGAGTGATCATGGGTCACAGAGGAGAGTGGCGAAATGGGGTTTATGGGTTCAGTGAGGAATGGGGGACAGTGACGAGTGAAGACTAAAGAAACTAGGCGCACTTTGGTCAAATAGTACTATTTGGGTCAGACAAGTGACCTTGCAATTGTGGGTTTGAAATTTTAGCAAATTGTGAAGGCTTTCTTTTGATGGGCTAAGCATATAGTCTACTGGCCCAAGAGAGAAAGAGAGTTTGTAATGTTCCGTTGTAGTTTGAATTTTGTAATTTGTTTTTTTTTTTTTTTTGAACTTAAAGACAATTTTGTCATTAGAACTCAAGTATAGGGTACAATACGAATCGATCTGTTACCACGCCCATAGAGGACAAGCAAGAACATCTGATTCGTATGAAAATTGTATCCTCATTACAAATTTCGGCTCACAAGGAGTCTATAATAATATCAAATAGATCATAGACAATTGTTTCTAACTAAACTAAAGCAAGAAAATAAAGCTCTCCCATGTGAAAAGCATGGACCAACAGCAATTATTCCGCAATAAGAAAAAAACTGAAATAGTAAAAAGGAAATAACATAACTTCAAATAACCTCCTTGCCCTTCAAGCTAGGACTCGGGGGCACTGTAAGATGAGGCATGGTAGGAGTCAGATCTTCATGATTAACACTTCTTTTTGGCTTCGTGTTTTTGGAACCGATAGGACGCCCACGCATCTTATTTTGGCCTTCAACTGGTTCAAGGGAGATGGTGGGAGGTTTCTCTTCCTCTTGCATCTTCTTATGAACCTCTCTGTTTTGTGAAAATCAATAGGGCGTCTTCTCTTCTTCTTGGGAGGAGCAAAGACACGATATGAGAGATTAATAGCCTTCGAGTTAACCAAGGCCAAAGAGGGTGCATATGCTTGACTAGGGTTTTGAAAACTCAAAGAGGATAAGGATGCTAGCATATTTGCTATGCTAGAGTTTTTGCCAAAAGATAGCAATGGAGTGGAAAACCCGTTCTTCGATCCTTTCAAAGAAGGTGAGAGATCAACATTTGGGTGTGCATAGGCCATGAGGATGATTGAAAAACAAGGAGATTTGGTGCAAAACGAAGCTTTTGGGTTTGGTGGTTGTGCTTTGGGAGAGAGAGAACGCCTTAGGGTATTTAGGGTTTGGGTGCGGTTGTAATTTGCTTTGGGCGTGTGTGAACGTTTCTAATTACCATAGATAGTTCTTGTGTTTTGAGAAGTTAATTTTGTTTAAGGATATTCATTTTATGATTTCTATTGTTCTTGTACTTGCTTCGAACCTTCTAATATCGTTATAGTTTATGATATTTTGTATTATAGCTATTACTTTTCTAGTGTTGGCACAAAATGTTATGATGATCCGATATGTTTCGGATACATCCAAGTTACATGTGGATAAAAGTAAATGAATACCTTTTGATAGTGGGCGTGTGTTCTGGCAAATTCCACGTCAGTAAATTTGACATTTATAAATTCATTAATGAAACAAACGACAACATCGTGAATTGATGTAAATAAAACTATTGCTGACGAAGCGAATCACGAATCGAATCGTTTCATTGGATCTCCGTAATCAGTAGTGAACAAATCGTCAGAATCCACATAGGATTACACATGTGTAAAGAGAATAAATTACTTTTCTAGTGCCGGCACAAAATGTTAAGATGATCTGATATGCTTTGGATACATCAAAGTTACATGTGGATAAAAGTAATTGAATAACTTTTGATAGTGAGCGTGTATTCTGATAGATTCTACGTCAGTAAATTTGACATTTATGAATTCATTAATTAAACAAACGATAACATCGTGATTCAACGGAAAAAAAATAAAAAATGATTGCTGACGAAACGAATCACAAATCGAATCGTTTCATTGGATATCCGTAATTTGTATCGAACAAATCGTCGGAATTCACATAGGATTACACATGTGTAAGGAGAATAGAATGTCATTAGTCAATTGCATATACGTCACTAATTCCTCGAGTCCATACTTTTCTCTCATCCATACTTGTCTCTTCTAACTGATTAAATGAGAATTTAACCTAGCTATGGTAACAATCGTCACGGACCATAGTCCACGAAAAAATGGACATAGACTGTGTAGCGCTATGCAGAAGCTTACGAGTGCAAAAATGGTGAGGCACCATTTTCAGCTCAATTCAAAACATTACATGTGACATTTTGACGATCATCTGCACTGTTGTCTACAAGCTCATACCCCCTAGCTGGCCCTTTCCATAACAATCCACGTTTCCAGATTAACCTAGCTATTTCATATTTTATATGCATCCATGACGTGTATAGAATAATAAGCACCTGGTTTTGGCTATTCCTCGTTTCCTCTCTTTAGTTTTTGGCAAGTGGTTTTGCAGATCGATCCCTTATAGCTTGAAATAAAAGAATAGAGCTTTCCAAGCATCATTCCCACGACTTTTGCTTAGAGCCATTGACGTGGTTTGCATTCTGCTTCTATAAACTTAATGCTTGACTCGGATCATATTATGGATTTATAGTTGATCTGCTTGATTTTCTTGGTTTAAAATTTTCAAAGTAACTTTATAGATCCAATGATTCAAACGGAGCAGGAATTGAGCATGAAGGATAATGAGATGTTCATACCAACATTTCACTTACTAATGCCTCTACTATTCCACCACCTTTAACGTTTTAATTCGTTTACATACTTCGTATACTCAAACACATTGTTTTTCTTGTAATTCATTAAACGCGTTATCTTAAATTTTAAACTAACACACTAGAAATGAAATAAAACGACATGAAAATGTTATAATCGTATTACCTGTATGTTTATCATTTTCGTTAAACGTAATATGTGATTTCGTCGGTAAGACATCACATTATACAAACGTACACACGATTAGTCATTACGAAAAACACGGCACGCGACGCACACTGTTTAAATCTCCGAGTTTTGAAATCTCAATTGTGAACATCACACAGCCGAAACCCTAAAGGCCTTAATTTTACAGCGTACTGGAGTGATAGACTTTTCCCTCTACCTTAATTTTCAGGTCACACAATTGGGTCCAATGCCAATCACCATCAGAGATCTTAGAAAATCTCCTCCAGCTCAGAGATGTTGATGCCTCAAAGCAGCAACCCAGACCCAGAAACGCAACGTGGCACCCTCCCATTGCTGGTGTTCGTGAGTCACCCATAATGCCTACACTGTCGAGGAATAAAAATCCAATGGTGGAACCCCTTAAAAATCTGCTGCTACTGTTCTGAAAGGGAGCTCGAATTTATCCACACACCCCATTGAGGTCCCAAAAAACAACCACATCCTATCTTCGTTTTGAAGCTTTTCCGAACCAGTGGATGAAATCCCAGCAAGAATTAACAGAGGGAATAATCGTTAAATCGTGTAACCAAAGCAGGATTAGTGACCTTAAATCTGGTCAAATTGGAGCATTTGATCGTGTTAAAATATGATTAAGTAGAGCTAAGGTGGTTTGATTATCTTGGCATTAGTTTAGGTCTATATGGTTAAGCATTGTCGTATGTGATTCCCTTGAGGTGATCGATACGAGTCAAACGCTAGCAAGCAAAAGCATTGTGGTTAAAAGTTGTGTTTGGCCTAAGTCAGGTATGTGTTTCGTGAGCATCGGTTGGTTCCTTTTCTCTAATTGTCCCCATCGCGCTTTGTCATTGCACCTATGGGCATCTTTACATTGTGGTAAAGATGAATCGACTATTTTATGTGTATGTGTCTATTACGTTGGACCAAACAATAATTCATCTATCAATCAATGGGTCGGATGGAGTCCGATTCGACATAAATAGATCCCATCCGAGCTAAACACGTCTTAAAAGCTTGACACGACAATGGAAATATCCACCCTAAACAGGGGTGCGTACCCTAAAGAGTGACGGAGGCATCAACAATCTTCAAACAAATGACCTATCAACATATCCAACAGGCGTTAAGTTGATTTGAATTACAGGCACCCGCTGCTTTCCATTGATCAACGTATTGAACAAATCAAGCAAAATATCTCTCCAAACAGTCTTTCCTCGGTGTGTCACACTCCCAGACCTAACATCGGCATGATGGCCAGAATGCGAGTTGGATACCGGGATAACATGATACGGAACCTACTTCCGATGATGGATTGTGAAAAACCGATTCAACAAAATTAAGATTACGTTCCGAATCCGGGAAACGAGAGAAGAAATAAACGAAAAACACAAAACCAACTCTAATGTACATTAGTATTCATCACTATTAGAGATCGTATATCACAACCCTGCAACCTTCTGCAGACCTGTGAAGGTTGGAAAGAACAAAGAAAAAACGAACCCTCAGAAATAAGAAAACCTAGATTAAACCACAACTAAGGGGAAGTCTCCGATTCCTATTTTTCTCTTAAACCTTGTTATTAAGAGAAAAACCAGCAGCTTCACAACTAACAATCAACCAATGAAAAGCTACAAATTTGGTAAACTTCCCCACTGTGGCTAGATCAGTATATTAGTATAACATATTAAACGACGTCGCATGATCCCTCACGATCTCGCATGCCTCCTCAAATCCACCACCACCACGCTGACGTTATCCGAACTCTGCCTCGCCAAGGCCAACTTCGTCAGCAAAATGGAGGCGTCCGCGCACGCCTTGTCGGAAGTCACTCCGGCCGAGGACTCCCCATCGGCCACGTCACCGCCTGAAGCTCCCGGAGTCTTCTGCGCGCGCAGGCACATGCGTACGACGCCGCAAGCCGTGTCGTTTGAGACAACATCCCATAGGCCGTCGCTGGCCAGAATCAAACACTCATCCTCCGCCGTCCGGTCCATGATCGTCACCTCCGGTTCCGATATCACGTACGGCTTGAGATAGTTGTCGCCGATGGCTCGTGACATGGCGAGAACTCCGAGAACTCTCGGACCGTCCCAGTAGATCACCCGCCCGCCGGCGGCTTCGATTCGGAGCAGCTCATCTGGCCGATCAGGCTGAAGAAAATAAAATAAAAACAAATGAAGCACGTTAGTAAGTGGTGGACACACTCGTCACTGTAATCATTGGCGCGTAATACACGCGCCGCTGCTTATTAAAAAAAGTGAAATTAGGTTCAATGAATTTGAATCCTGACGGATCCGGTTCAGTGAACTTGTAACCCTAACAGATCGCTCACCTTATGATCGAAGGAGAGAGGAACAGCGGCGCCTCTCCGGCAAAGAACGGCGCGGGAGTCGCCGCAATTGGAGACGATGATCTTTTCCGGAGTGACCACCGCCACGACGGCGGTGGATCCGACGGCGTCGCACTGCGGAGTTTGAAGCTCGCATCGGCAGTTGGGACTCTGCAGGGCTCGGTTCCCGGCCTGGACCTCTTGGTCCATTTTCGAGAAGCTTCGCTCCATGGTGTCCTTCCATTGAACTACTCTCTGGCTCTCCAGGTCTTGTTTGACAATCTCATGTAATCTGTCCTTGCACTTCAACGCAACCTGGACAATCAAACACAAAACTATTAGAATTACGAAATTTTAATTTTTAAAAAAATATCAAGTTTAATTCAGCAGTAGGGACTCACATGAGAGCAACCATGGCCGTCGTAAACACCGTAAAAGTGGCAACCATCCGAGTCTGAGCCGTCGTTTCGGCACAGCTTAGGGTGAATCGAAACGGCGTCTTCCATATCTCTCCTCCTCCCGCAAACCGAAGTGGAGCCGAACCTCGGTGGTTCTTGCACCACCCTTGGCGGAACCACCACTTCGTTTCCCGCATGCAGAGCCTTGGACTCTCCACGTGTACTAACCACCTCACCGTCATCCAACCCACCAGTTGCACCACCCGACTCCTCACGTTTCTCTTCCACTCTCGCCTTCTCCGCAGCGCTCTCGGCATCCCGAGACAACGACCGCAACAGATCAAGCTTCTGCCGCTTCCGGCCGTTGTCCGCCGTCTGCTGCACCGCCATGTGATCGGCGGCAATACACTTAATAGGTAAAATATCCAATCTCCGGCGTCTGGAGGTCCGGGAACTGGGCTCAATCGGCGCTGCAGTCTCGCTTTCTCCAACAAGCCCGCAGCAAATTCCAGCCATTTGATTGATAAAACACAACGAAACCGAAAACTCAAAACCCAAAAATTGCTCTCCGGTGTCCGTTAGAACACAATCCCGGGAACAAGAGCAAGAAGAAAGAAACAGATAGCAGAAATATATTTGCGATCTCTTAAACGAGCTCAAGGCGACCCATTAAAATGGCTTCGCCCTCAAGCTTTTCTAAGGAGGGACACCTCATGCCCCTCAACAATTTCACCTGGGGGCCACAGCGTGCCTAATCACGGGCAGCTTGCCCGTCACCATCGCGGGCAGGAAGGATCCGACACTGTACAGTTGGTATGACGTTGAACTACGGAATACCAAGGTGGGGAGGGAAGACGTTGATCTCCGCCGTTGATCAGACTACCAACCTTTCTCACTCATCGCTGATATAACAACACGTGCTCTGCTTTAATGACACGTATACGTGGCGGTAGTCTGGTTTGGACACGGTAGGTCCAAACGGTGTCCTTTTACTGACACGCATGTGGTCCTTGAGCGACCGATCCCTCACTCTTTTATTATTATTGTTTACCCTCCTTAATGCCGAGGATTACACCACGTGGCGACATCGCGGGCTACCAGCTTCGTGTTAGGTTCGCTTTCCCACATCTGATTACCACCTGTTACCATGGTTGAAAATCGGTAAATCAAGTCCCATCACTCCATTTTTCTACTACTGTGGTAAGAGGTTAGTGCATTTAGCAGTAAAAATAGATGATAGCTTTGGGTCTGTGGTACTTTCGATTTTTAAATTGTATACATATTTATGCGTTTAATTTGTCTTCCATAATTCCCCTTGAACAATGCAACATTATGTATGTTTTAAGTGGTCCAGCATGACTGCTACGAGCGATCAAATTGACACCGTCTTCAAGTGGTGTAACAAAATTGAGTTTCATCTAATTCATTTTTGTACGACAAAATAGTGGAAAATTTATGCTATTAGTAATGATGTTTATTCGTTATACAGTTATATTTCTAGTAGCACCGTCAAAACAAATAGACTAATAATGCATTGTATGTCACATTGTGTTCATGGTTATTGTAATCCGGAATTCCACGATACTAGCCCCATTTCAAAAAAGAAGAAGAAAAAAGACGCAATTCTGAGCAGCACCAAGAGAAAATACGTGGGAGAAATAATTATCAATAGGAGTAATAATACGTGTGATTTTAATTCAAATTTTTGATTCTGAATTTTCAGTTGTCCTATAAAAAAGTCCGAAATCGAGACACGTGTGGGGTTAAATTTCAAACCGGGAGATTTGTCAAGCAGGAATATCTCATGACGAGTTCGCTACTAAGCGGACGCGTGGAGTCGGCTTGACGTGGATCCGAGGCTGCAAAGTCCCTCGTTCATGGCGGGTAATGTGATTTTTAAGGTTAATTATTCCAATAATAATATTTTAACCCCAAAATTTACAATATTTATTTCCGACCAAAAAGAAAAATACCAATTTCTTGCTTTACATGAAAAAAAAGGACCACAACAACAACGTTCACCGTTGGAACCCACAACGACCGGTGAGGAGTCGCCACGTTTGAGGGTATGGGTTGTCAAGCAATGAGATCCCGATCCGGCTTGTGGTGACCTACACGCACTTAGAACCGCCACGTCAGTTAGTCACTGTCCAATGCTTGACTCTTAACCTTGGTCTGACCATGGTTAGGTCAACCCTGGTTTACCTGGTTCGCCTAGGTCTCCTTGCTACTGGGTCAAAAACCTTGTAACTTGAAACAGAGGGCAACCACGAAAAGTGGTTAGGGTTTGGGAGACGTGGAGGGAAGGTAAACGTTGGATGGACACGTATGGAAGCGAAGGCCCAGATAACCACGTCAGTGGGTTTAGGAATACGAAGACCAAGGAAGGTTTCCTACAAGACTAGGTTTCCTTTGGGAACCCAGAAAAAAATATAACAAAAGCTTTCTGCGCCTCCTCTCTGGGATTTTTTTGTCTTCGTCTCTAGATATTTTTATTTTTCTCCAGCTGTGGTTTGTTGCTTTGGAACTAGGAACATGAGTCATGCACATCCTGGGTATCAATTTCCGGAAAATTTAATGATATCCATCCAAGTGAATTGTGTCAGTGCTTTATTGGTCAAAATTTGCAGCTATAATGCTCTTGAGATATTCAAATTTAAAGTTGTTAGTATTGAAACTTGAGAGTCGATAGATAAGTACAATGAGCAGATCCGACGGTCTTCACAGAATCATCTATAAGGAGAAAGGAGGACGAAGAAATGAGTTCGGCGAAAGATAGGTAGAGAATTTGATCGACTTTAACATGAGAATTGAGAAGTATTAGGTAAAACACTTGTCCGGTTAGGAATAAACGAAATGTAGAATGAACTCAAATTTGTAGTTTAGAAAAACCACGGCATCTTTTGGTGAGTTCAGTCATAATCACATAATGAAACAAATGTGCAAAGCATGATAATTCAATGGGGGTTGAGAGAGACCATTTGTGGTATGGTAGTCCAAGCAGATTCAGAAAATGATATGTGTTGGGTGTGTTTCGGTTTTATGCTCGTGAATAACAGAACAAACGCATTTGAGGAAGGCAAGTTCAACACATTTTGTAAAGCAAAGGAAGATAAGACACCTGCTAAGAAGGATCATTTTGGGATACTAGTGGGGCAAAAACTGTTAGCAGTCATGCCTCCATCGACAGATATGATCTGTCCGGTGATGTATGAAGCAGCCGGCAAGCAGAGGAATGCTACCAAGGATGAGACCTCTTCTGGTTCTGCAACACGATTGAGAGGAGTACGAGAGGTTACCTCTTCCAGAAACTTCTTGTCCTCCAGCATCTGTGATCAAGAACAGAGTTCGCCCAAGTCAGATAATGTTCTTAAGCTTTGGTGTACCAAATATTGATTGCATACATTCAACAATAAACTCAATTTCATTAATTATCATCGCAAATCCAATCTTACATAGCCATAAAACTGCACTAAATAACTATCCCTAACTTGTGGCAAAAGTGTCTTTAAACTGAGTACATCTTCATCTAGATGACAATCTATTAGCTAGCTTGCTGATTCATGGTGTAGTGTTCTTTACCAGGCTTAGCCCTGAAAATAAGTAAGGGAAAATGCACAAGTGACTACTAAGTTCTACTCGGTCAATCTGTGCCTACATTGGCTGAGATGCCACTTAACCCAGATTCCAGCTGTTCTCACTACTGGGAACAATTAGATCCGAAGAAAACCAATCGAACTGTGATATTAGATAAGAATAAGACTCAAGAATCAGGACCTCAGCATATCCAATGATAAGGCTTGGAAAAAGTCACAAAACTAATTTAGGTTTCAATCCTTGATTCCATGGAATTTGGGCATGTAAATATATGATTCTTCTCAAAGTGAATGCACACTCATGAAAAGCTAGGAGTTATTCTCCATGACAAATAAGACACTGCATATTACTTGTAGCGATATGCTGCAAAAGTTATTCTCCATGTAATGTCAGCAAAAATGAAGATTAAAAGATGTAAGGAAAGCATAATTCACATATATTTAGTATTTGAAGAAACAGGTGTCTGCCCTTTTTGTCATTGATGTTGACGGATGTTTTATATGATGGATATAAATTAAGTACTATCCGCAACATAATGTTAAACCATGATTACTAACAAATCTTTCAGTGGAGATGCTCTTATCTGATTCATGATCAAATTGATGTTGCAGACAAGTAATTGTAATTCTGAATGACATGTAACCTAAGGACTATGCAGAAGGCCCTCAGCAACTTCCATTTCACTAAAATTGGTAATTATTGACATATCATATGCAACAGAAGACAGGTAGGGCAAGCAAGAGAGGGAAGAGCATATTAGACGATTGGAATATGGGCATATAGTCCCCACAGTGGGGTCTAATAAATCAAACCTTTATTCAGCCTGAGGTTCTGTCCAAAGTCCTATAATTGAGTTCCATTGGAACTTAATAATGCTATCAGATAGGCTTTTACAACTGTTCTAACTCAGATACATTAAGCAACAAACATGCAAAATATCTATGATCTACATTTTCGTAAGTAGGGCACCATTGTATCTATCTGACAGAGTATGTACATTTCTACAGATGGAATAAACTGCTCAAGTGCCTCTTCTAAGTAAACTCAGTAAAAAGGACATTAATCTCCACTAGGTTATACTATTTCACACATGCAAAGCTTCTAACTGATGATAATGAAGAAAGGGTATGAGCATTTACGTGTTCCACAAGTGAGGTTTGGGTGTACCAAGGAGCAACAGCATTGCTCCTGATATTGTCTTTTGCCCATTCACAAGCCAGATTTTTCGTAAGCTGATTAATCGCAGCTGAAAAAACAAACAAGATAGAATGTAGCATTTGCCTTTCCCTTCATATAATGTAAAATACCACAATGGAAAGGACTAATAGGCTCACCTTTACTTGCTGCATAAATGGTCCCAGAACCAACACTCACCAAACCAGCCACAGATGATATGAACACAACGCTTCCTGCTCCGGATCCTTTCAAAAGCGGATGCGCAATTTGGCACAAATGGTATGTAGATTCCAAATTGGTATTCATTACTTTAGAATAGTCTTCAAAAGTGTACTCAGTAGTTGGTTTCCTTATGTTTGTGCCAACATTATTTACCTAGTTCCACAATTACACCACACACCAATAATTCAATTCTCTGATACATTCATACAAACACAGAAACTGTAGTGGGCTAAGTTCTCTTACAAATATGTTGAGCCTTCCAGCGAAAGAAACACCCACTTGCTCCATTAGCTTCTCTCTCTCGGATTGAACCGAAACATCACACACAATCCCAGTGACCCGGAACCAATTAGCAGACCATTCCTTCAAGCACCTCTCAAGTTCTTCTGCATTCCGAGAACAAGTGAAAACATAAGCACCAAGCGAAGCTAGCTCCTCCACCACGGCGTACCTGAACCGAAGCAAAAACATGTAATCAATAAACCCACAATTCCCATAGAAAGAAAAGATGCATGCAAATGAAAATTGGGAGAGAGTAAAAGAGACCCAATTCCACGAGTGCCGCCGGTGACGAGTGCTGTCGTTCCCGTTAGAGACCATCTTGGAGTTGCGAGGTTTCTAGTGCTCTCTGCCATTTTCGAAGTCTTCCAGCAACTTCCCTGTACCTAGATAAGGACAGTCTGCCACGAGGCCTATATGAGTTCGAAGACAAAAGTGTGGTCTTCTGAATAGGGTTAAACGGGCCACTAAATTCATCATCTTTGAAGTCGACCCAACACAGGCTATAAGCCCAATAGAGGACTAAACTTTGGGTATAGACTGTGTACGTAGTTCTGTTGGTTTAAACATCCTTTTACTATTGTAGTTTCACCAGTTCAGTAGTTCTTGATAATGTAGAGGTCTTTCCACAACTTTTATGCTTGTTAAGCTTCGCATCTATTGAGACGGCGTGTAAATATACGACACAATATGAAAGATTATGGTCTATGATTTTATTGGACATGTAAAGGGTCTTCATATATAAATGATTAAGATTACACAGTCTTGTAACCGTACTTTATGTCATTTTACACTTTAGGGTGATAGTATTTCATTTCCCCACTGTACTGTAGACAAAACACAGTTAAACGAGAGTAAATTTGCATTACCTAATCCAATCTAAGGATGAACAACATCTCTAATCTCCTAATTAAATTCCTAACTTCACGTACGCTTGTGTGTCAAACAAATTAAACCACCCGAAGCAACCAAACCACAACTTAGTTAATAAGATCACTGTCATCTATAGGGCCTATCAATCAAGTTTGTTCAAACTCCAAAGCTATGAAGCAGACGTGTTAATTACTTGTTGGGTATGCACGTACATCGCTTCAATTCATTCCCTTCTTATATTTTCCATAACCATGAAAAACACAGGTAGACGCATCACAGTCGACACATCTACCTCAAACCCCATGTGCATATATCTCAGCCTCTCTGCAAGAATGAAACAGACCTCTGAAGAATTAAAGACCCAGCAGTACGTACTAGTCTCCTTCACACATCAAAATCCAGACCTATTGAGCTACCCCATCGATAACTGTTGCCAAAACCCCATCAAACTTCTTGAAACTGCTAGACCAGACAGTGCGTCAAGTATAAACAGTTTCCATTTAACCTAACATAGCGCTATAGCGATCTTCAATTCATATCCCCCTCCTTACATCAAAACAGCTCCTTCATCGAAGCCAAAGTTACAAGCAAACCTCACTCTCACAGTTTCACTTCCAGCTCATTCATTTACCCCCACCTCGAAAACCCACCTCCAGAAGCATCAAGTAGAATCCACCATGTCAACAAGCTCTTCATCTTCAACCCAAAAATGGAATACCATCACATAAATTCCCTCTGCACATAAGGCACAAGGGTGAAACGTTTCATCATCAACTTACCATATAAAGCAAACGTTGAAAATAATCACTTATTCCTAGTCCTAGCTTTGCTAAGCTCACCGTGTATTCTGCAGGAACCATCGGTGTGTTAATGTAATAAATCCCACGCACGGTGGCTCTTCTGCCATAGCCAGAACGATCATATTCACTTGCAGGCGCCTAGTTCTAGGGTTTTGACACTGGTTTTATTATTAAATTCTAATTTGGAAATTTAATTTTTTAGGGTTCTAGGGTTGGTGATTGGTCGTTGAGAATGCATTAACAATTTTAACAGGTAGCCACAAGGCTACACTGGATATATACAAGAGTAAAAACAAACGGACGCGTAAATAGTGCCAATGAATGATTTGATCTTTCTTCTTGTAATACTATTTTAATTCAATTTGATTCGATGCGGTTGGTGGACTATTTGGAGGATTAGAGTCAATTATATATCGTATATATTTCAAGAGCTAGAATAATTAGAAGAAAACAAAGGCGGGTTTGGCATTCTGATCCAGATACTTCTGCTCGATTTTCGGTGCTAGTTTGTTTCTGTTACTTTGATCTTTGATTTTATTTAGTTATGTAATACAGAACTAAGCTGAAACGAAAAGTGTTGGTTGTTTCTGGAGTTCAAGAAAATAAAGTTAAGAATAGTATGTCAGGACCGGAGTGATAATATAGTTCGATGTTAAAGTATTTATGAGATCAACAGCAACAGCAGGAGTACTGTTAATTTAATTTGAAGCTAGGATATTGTAGTTGAAGTGACTCTTGATGTCAGTTACATGTCAGTTCTAAATTTCACTCTTTTACAAAACCTTACAGAAACAGTTAATTAAGTTCCCCCTCCATAGAACACTTGGCTGATACAAGAAACAAAAACAGTAGCACATAAAACAGAGATGATCAACTATCAAAGTTTTCTCTTTGTCGATTTAGACTGTGTGAGAGTACTCGCAGTCAACTAGTACGTGGTTCCTACTGTGTGCAACACAGAAGTTTCTGTTTGAATAATTATGTTCAAACTTGAACAGCAAACTAAATTAGTTACACAATAGATATCACACTGGTGTGTACTATCTAGCCAGATGTAGTTGAAAAATTGATGAAGTTGTATCTTCACCTTCATCATATCTAGTAGCTATCTGAGATTCTGAAGTAGAACACACCTCATAAACCCTAATGCAAGAGTTCACATCTTTCCCAGATCTTAAGCCGATTTGATTACTGTACTATCTACCACCACAACATTCAGTTATGACCACAACATACATATTATATCTGATAGTAATTAAGATTATAGATGTACATATCATATCAGAAAAGATAAAACTAAATATCAGTGAGCTGAGATATAAAATCAAGAAACTAAAAGTGCATTAATCGATTAACATCGACTTCAATTATGTGCACATAATCATAATACCTCCACTAAGTTGGCATGTTCGAATTCGTTTCAAGGGTTAGCCAAGAAAGAGGGAAAACTAAATTAAAGCAGAAAAACTAAACTGATTAATTTCTCTCTCTTCTTCCAAATAAGAGGAATCTGAAGATCGATCAGCCATACAATTAGTGCATGCCCAGAAAGTTGTAGATGGTCATTTGACCTTGGGAGTTGGGTCACCAAGCCTGAGCTCAAGATCCAAATCTTCCATGGAGTTAGCTGCAGCCATAAGTCCACTTACCTCTGCAGGTCGGAGAAAGAATGGAAATGGTGCTGAGTTCATAGCAGAAGCAATCTTAGGCCTTTTACAAGTGCTTGCCTCTTCCCCACAAGACCCAGCTAATTGTTTGTTTCCTCTATCAACTGTGTTAATCAACCCCACTGTCAAATCAGTTTCGACATATTCCCCAACTTGATCACCGCCCATCAGGCTAATAATAGATTGGTCTTCTTCATCCGATGATGACCCCATCGACCCCAGCACCAGGATATTCTTCTCCGATAGATCAGCGGCGGCAGCAGCAGCAGTTGAGCAAGATTTTGAAGAAGAATAAGGAGAGATAAAAGCCCTAGGAGCTGAAAAAGGGCAAGTCATCGCAGCAAAGCCATGGCTATGATTTCTAAGGTGATGAGGGACATGATCTGTAGCTAGTTTAGGAGTAGCAGTACCACTAGTGTTGCGGAGGCATTGCTTGAGTCTTGCTCTGTCTCTTCTGTGAACATTCATGTGACCCCCAAGAGCTTGAGCCGACCTGAACTCCCTCATACAAAAACTGCAAGAATAAGACCTCGGCGGCCATATGCAACCACCGCCACCAAGCGCACCAGCTGCGTCTTCAGCGAAAGCCTTCTCTTCCCATGTCGCGGATGAGCTACTCATGACTGAGTTCATCGACGACGACGAGGAGTAGCAGTACTGCTTCAACATGAAAGGAGACTAGGTCTATATATATATAAATACTGGGAAGTAGTAGTACTAATGAGACCACGAAGAATCTAAGAGAAAGAGAAAAGGGTCAGCTGGAAAGGGTCTTTGGGTTTCCTAGCTCGTTTAGTTTCCTGTATTTTGGATCTTCCGGTGAAGCCACTCTGTTGGTGTTTAGCTCCCAGTTTGCTCTACAGTCATTGTTATGCTTCTATTATATGGTTTTTGGCGATATATATAGGAGGGGGCCCGTTTGGTCCCATATAAGCGCAACTGTCATGCATTTCATTTCATCCACATGCCTCAAACTACTAACCCTTTGTCTTCAGTTGAAATCCGAGAAAATATAGAGTAGGCGTTTACAATGATCAGATGCCTAGCTTTACCAAAAACATGATCAGATGCCTAGATTAGCTATATATATAGGTACCAATTAAGCTAGAGTGACTACGATAATTACCTCTAGGTTGGAGGTGGAGGAGGTAACTTCGTTATATCTTATACGTAACTTTATTTTACCTTAACCGTTATATGATAACACGACAATAGTGAAATCATAAAAATAAAATCGGATCATGACTCCAGTCAAAAATATATCTTGTACGTACTGATTCTTCCTACCGCACAAAAAATTGATAAAAACTACATAATTATGACTAGCTTCGTTTAGTAAATAGGATTTTGTAGCATGCTCGATCGTCATTCTAATTATCAACTACAATTTTGTTTCATTTGTAAACAAAATAGCGATACTGTGAAATTAATACTGAAACAGTAAGGTACAGTTTATCAAAATTAAAGAGGAGAATCGAAGTACTTGACATTAAATTAACATCAGGTTAGTAAAATAGTTGCATGCTGTGAAACTATATAATCTAGACATCTTCAAGAGAAGACTAGACTTTGTTTATTAGTTGAAAGTTACACATGCATGGAAAGGCTATGGAACAATAAATTCTGCATCGATCCTAGAAGAAGAAGAAGAACAGACGACCATAACAATGCGACCTTGGCTTAATTTCCGTAAATAATCCATGGATCATGGAAGAGTGTTACAGACAAACAATAAGACAAACACCTGTGAACGTACTGGACGTGAATTAGGAAGACCTGTATGTTAATACAAATTATTCGTAGCTCAAATGATCTATAATATTAACATATGGCCTAGTAGGTGTCATCTCTTGATCCTTATTTCGGTTGGTTAATTTGACAATGGTTTTCAGTGCAAATTGTCCTAATCATAAATTCCTTTTCTTCGTAGCAGCTAGCTAGATACAAACAAATCCGGATTATTATTCTAATTTCAACTTTTACATAATAGCTAACTTTCCATCTTTAAAAGTCGTGTGATTGATTGAAAGTGTGATATGCATATCCCACGCTTGGTTATGTAGATTATAGACAACAAGAAACCTTATTAGATTAAGTCATGAGCTAGCCAATATATATACCATCGAAATCAATCAAGTTAATATATGCTCGTTGATTTCATAGGATACTAATTCATCATTTCAACGATCTAGCTAGCACTAAATTGATCTGCCTCAATTCAGCTCCGGCTGTTAGATGATCAATAGCATGCATACATTTTTAAGATAATCACATTCTGACATTCATATCTAGTTTCTCTACTATGCATGAAATAAAATCAAGGGGAGTAGAAGTGCTTATTGTTCAGAACTTTAAGATGAAGCTGCTGATAATCTCAGTAGTCTCTTTGATATGATTGATCCCTTGAAGTTTTCTTGTTATTGCATCTGGTATTCTGTTGAGAACGTGTTCAGAATCTTTGAAATTTTCCTCCCATATCACGCCAAGGTAATAAGTCAGCAATCAGACATTGTCTAATTTTTACTCTAAACACATCTAACTAGCTACTTTATCACAAGTGAGATAATAGTAAGACTTTAACTCTTTACGTACCGCTTCATCAGCCAAGTTATATTAGGAAAATCTTCATAAGTTGCTTTTTCAAAGATAGATCTTCTTCTATACTTGTATGATTAGAAAACCAAGTTTGTTTAGTAATATATACCAGTTGGATACCCTAGAAAGCTACCTTGCCCAAGCTAAAGATGAACTTAATTACTACTTAATTTCAAGGTTTTGTCAAATATATATTCTTATAATGTGGCAGTTAGCTAGGTTCTGAGAGTAAGTGTCAATGCCAAACATTACCTGCGCTGTGTTGAATCTTTATGCAGCATATCATATCATGATCGAGGAGCTAATCCCAAGTCAAAACTATAGTCCTAAAAGCTGAATAGCATACAGAAAATAATGAGGTTGCATGCATGAGCCTTTGAACAGTTTAGTCTCTCCCAGTTAAACAGTATAAAACTGGGATTGAAGTTTATATGATTATCTATATAAGTGAAAGTAGACAAGCCACCTGCCACTCAATGATCCAATTAACGTATTGGGTGGAGTGGTAGTCACTCTATATATATATTAGTTAATAATGAACAGATCGAAGAACAGGTTTGAGTGGTCAATTTTAACCACTCTGTTGATTCAGTACGTAGAACTGTGGAACCCGATCGATCAACTTGTCCAGTATCTTCAGGCTCGAACTGTTCGACCTTGGAGGGCATATGAACAGAATGCTTTTGATTCTTTCTTAATAGGGACTTGTATATAAATACAACAAGAAACATTTGGCAACCGAGTCAAGTCAATCTTCCATATCGATCCAAGACATGTTTAACACCTTAAGACATGCTTTTGATGACAACTTAAGTTTTAACTTATGCATAACTACTCAGGAGAGAACGCAAGGTTTGGGTTAAGTTTCTTTAGTTTATTTCTAGTTGCTTAGATTAATAACCAGAAGATAAAGATTATAGACTTTGAACGAGGCAATCTGCTCTCTATATATGCTTGATTCCATTTCATGTAGTAATGTCCAGAAATGTTATAGTTTGAAATGCTTTAGCTTCTTTGGGTTTGGTCAAGACTCAAGAATGGATCATTCTAAAAGCCTAAACAATAAGAGAAGGGGCATACGATATGCTAAAACACTAATTATCAAAAGCATTACTTGACCAGTGAAGCAGTGAAAACTATTTATAAATGTTAAGCTAGCTTTCTTTTTCTATTTTAAACTAGTACTCAGATTGTCTTCTACTCATAGGGTTCTACCTAAAATGTCTTCATTATCAACTTGTAGAACAAGAAATATTGAAAGAAAACACGTTACTGGTTTGATACTTATGACTTGATAAGAAAACAACAAGGAAATAACTCTAAAATATCCTTTTGATTAGAACTATTTAATTATTAAGAAACTTATTTTGATGATTTAATGATATTTGCCGACTGAGAGAGTTGCAGAGTTTAAATAGGAATAAGATATTAGACATGAGATGACACTTGGTGACTGCATCAAATGTTAAGCACTGATTCTTTTAGCTTATCGAACTGTTAATTAGTAAGACCTAAAACTCCTAATTAAGTTTGAAATACCGCGAACAATCCGAAAAGAGGGTGTTAAAAGAAGATAAAATATTAATGTCCATTTAGTACTAATTTTAGTCATTCATTGTCCATTCCAATCACAATTTTTTTTAAGAGTTCATTCCAATACTATGTTGCACGGACACGGACACGGACACGGACACGGTGACACGACATGGCACGACACACCGACACGGCAAAACTAAAAAACTGAGTTTCCGACACTGTTTGGACACGACAAACAGAATTATATATTTATGTATTTTTAATAAATAAAAACTATACTAAAATATGAAATAAGTTCATTACATTACCAAATAAAGTTCTAAATTCAATCTATTTCTAAATTCAACCGTTGGATTTATTAGACCGCAAGATCTAGGTTGTATATTTTGGAGTATATATGAATGTGGATCAGTTTGGACTTTGGACTCAATTAGTTCGAGCCCAGACCGACTCGGTATTCAGCTACTCTGCAGCGGAGGAGCTCGGAGGAGTTCTCCGTCATTCGGCCGTCTCCCGGCGTCCAACTGGTGGCTACGGCTTTGTCACGTCGTCCCCAACGTGGCTATGATGTTGGATTACGAGGAGGAGCTCCAGCGAGAGAGAAAAGAAGCAAAGGAGGAAAATCTGGGTTTGCTGGCGATTTTCGGATTTCGGCCACGACGACGAGCCATACTGGTATGGATAACTTGTTCTCGTCCTCCCCGACGTCGCTTTAGTATTGGATTTCCATGGGAAGCTGAGGAGAGAGAGATTCGAAGAAGAAGAAGCTTTTCTGGGTTCGTCGGCGATTTTTCAAATCCGGCCACGGTGGCGGGCATAGATGGTGTTGGTAGCTTCACCTCGACTTGGAGAACCTATCTATGTCTTTGATTGTCCACGACAAGCTCTGAGGAGGGAGAATCGAAGAGTAGAAGTTCTGAGATTTTCTAGCGACCTTCGAGTCTAAAACGAAGTTTTTTTTAAAATTTTTTTAATTTTTTTTTAAGTCTGAAACGCTGACGTGGCATGTCGCAATGCCTTGTCGGGGCCGGTCAACGTGTCCGAGACGTATCTGAGAAGTCAACTTTTTCAGACACACCACATGGCGTGTTAGACACGTATTTTGCCGTGTCGGCTTGTCGGAGTGTCGGACACTCCGACACTCCACCCTAGTGGAGTGTCCGTGCAACATAGTTCCAATATAAGGTACTTCTATTTGTGTTCAAATGAACAATCTTTACTTAAGGTCTTAACAAACAATATTATTTTAGGACTATTTTGCCCTCACCCCTTAAACATGCATAGAGAGAGAAAATTGAAAAGAGAGAAGATTTGACCGGAATCTCACCAAACTCCGGTCACCGGCTGCCGGTGACCGCAATCTTGTCGGAATTTTTTAAATGTCACCGAAATCTCGCCGGTCGTGGAAATGTCACCGGATTTTTTTTTAAAATGTCACCGGATCTTGCTAGAAGTATACTAAACCATCGCTGAAGTTTAATTAATGGCAGTAATGATGAAAAATGTTTTACTAGGGGGCAGTACACTTCTACTGAGATCAATAAAACTTTATTGAGGGGCAGTAATGATGAAAAATGTTTTAATAAGGGCAGTAAACTTCTACTGAGGGAGCAGTAAACTTTTACTAAGATTTTACTGAGGGGCAATAAACTTCTACTGAGGGCAATAAACTTCTAATAAACAGTTTATTGAGGGCAATAAATATTGAGAAAGTTTTTAACACAATAACCAAATGGTCATAAAATATTCTTACGCCCCTAGTAATAAAAATTACTGCGTTTCTCAGCAACTTTGAAGCTCGCTTACCTCAGCCCCTGGTGTTTTGGCCACGGACCTCAGCGCGCGGAGCAGAGGTTTCTAGCGAACAAAGAGAAAGGGGGAGTGTTGCGGGCGTGCCACCTCGCGGACGAGGAAAGAATAGTAGGGGTGCGCTTGACTTCTTGATCAGGCGAAGGGGGTTACAGGTGCCACCTCAGACGAGGATTTACGAGAACAAGCGGTCGATACTCACGGCGGCGCGAGCAGAGCAACTATAGGTAGTTCAGAGAGAAGCGGGGATGTAGAGTCCGGAGGGCTCTGGAGAAGAAACCTAGGCGGCGGCGCTTAGGGTTAGGGTTTCGAGGAGCTCGAAGGGTAACTGGTTTCAGTTGTATTTGTGTTTTTGTGTATTGTTTGAGAGAGAGATCTGTTAGGGTTCGAGCCCCCTTATATAGTAGTTCGACTTGCGTCAGAAGAAAAGTAATTAGAATCCAAGTCGGACTCTGAAACCCTATTCGCACAAGGACACTGTTTCGTCCATGCGAACCAACCAATTGGTGACACCTGCCCAGTTCGCACACTTCATTCCGCGCATAGGGCATTCCTTCTGCGCTGCCAACTGTAGACTCCTATGCGAACTGGAATTTAGGAGTATCCTTATCTCGCGGGCTGCTACAGGATGCTATCTCGCGTGCTTCTGTAGCTCGCGTCCACTTTGCGGGCTATTGCAGCTCGCGAGCCTTAAAAGGGCTTTTTATATTTAATGGGCCACAGAGGTTGGCCCGAAGCATGTCAAAGACTTGTAAAAGTCCTCAACGTTTGTCGTGGTGCGCGCGGACTCCGCATATCGCTTCCTCGCGAAGTCTTCTACCCGAGCCAGTTCGCCAGCTCGCCTACGCGGAGAGCCAATCTCGCCTCGCCTCGCGGAGTGTTGAATAGTAATTCCGCGCGAAGTCATTCCGTGAGCGAGCTAAGTGTTCCGCGCGAACTGCGTAGTCCGCCTATGTCCATTCCACGCGCGAGCTATGTGTTCCGCGTGAAGTCTAACTCAGCTCGCGTGATCTCATTGGCGGGCCGACATTTGTAAACTTAGAGAACTTTTGGCTCGCCGGTAGGACATGGACCAAGAATGTAATTAATATTCACATAGACATTTACTGTCCAGTAAAATATTAATCTAGGCGTAAACATTGCCCCTAGCCTCGAAGTTATGAAATGTCGAGAATGACTGAAGAGGTTTATGTTCATATTGCTCCAAAGGTTCATGTTGCTCCAAAGCCAATAGTATTGGCTCGGGTCATACATAAAAGGAGTGTGCAGAAACAAGCATGTGAATAGGCCTTGAAACCCAAGCACCCAGCTAGGCATTGTAACGAACTGCTGTATGGCTCGCCTAAGCACCTTGGACTTGAACTTCAAACGCATTCGCCTGCCCTTAGCTCGCATTCACTTGTTCCACTTTTGCATTCGCGTGTTTTTAGCCCGCATTCGCGTGTTTTTAGCCCGCATTCGCCTGCTCAACTCAGAAGACATAGTACATGAAACATACGCGAGGTTTTGGCGATGGCGGATCAACATGGAAAGACAATGGCTATGTATTTCGCTGCCCCCTAGTGCGAACCAATGAAAAGTAAACAAAGGAGTCGGCGAACGGCCCACACAAAGCTGGCGAACCAAGTTTGAAAAATTGGAGGCCACAGGGATTGGCCTAAATAATGACTAAGGAATATTTGAATGAAGTTGTTCTTATGTAGGGCCTCAGGAATAGGCCTCCAATCTTGTACTGGTCTGTTAGTTAGACCACGTACGTTTACAAAGAGAAAAACTGATGACTGAGAAACATTTGAATTAAAAAAAATTTATATATTTAGGGCCTCAGGAATAGGCCCCAATCTTATACTGGTCTGTTAGTTAGACCACGCACGTTTATGAAGAAAAACTAATTGCATGCTTCTCTCTGGGGTTGCCCCCTAGTGTGAGGTGATGGAGCGTAAGCGCGACGGCGCGTGACACTAATGACAGTGGTCGCGGGATCATGGGGGGAAGGAGGGTCTGCGCGCTCCCAAACACTAGCGATGTGGCGTTTTAAGAAACGACCATTAATAGGGTTAGGATGGAGTGGACCATCGAAGTCGCGCAAATGGTATGCCCCCTTAGGCAATATGCGATGGATAATAAAGGGTCCCTCCCACCGCGCGGACCATTTTTCGCGGCCTTCGGTTTTCTCCCCAAGTGGGAGCACAGCACGCCATACCGTTTGGCCTTCGGCATAACTCCGACCTTGAGTGACTTTATCATAAGACCGCGCAACACGCTGCTTCTCTAGGATGAGATTGTTGAAAGCAGTGATGCGATGTTCGTCAAGGTCTTCAAGCTCTTGCCACATTGCCTGGACGTAGTCGTCACCAAGCAACTGGTGCTGCTCCTAGACACGAAGTGAGGCGACGTGAACCTCAAGGGGAAGGACGGCGTCATGGCCATACATGAGAGCATAGGGAGTGGTATTTGTCGAACCGCGCTTGGAGGTACGGTAGGCCCACAAAGTATGATAAAGCTCTAGATGCCAGACGCGGGGGTTCAACTCTAGCATTTTTCGCAAGATGCCGAGGATGACTTTGTTGCTCGCCTCCGCCTGACCATTGGACTAGGCATAATAGGGGGTCGAATGCAGGAGTTTGACACCATAGCCGTTGAAGAATGTGACTACCGAATCCGCCATGAAAGCTGCCCCCCGGTCCGTCACGATGCATTCTGGAACACCAAAGCGGGAAATAATGTTGCAGAAAATAAAGTTGCGGACCGAGGTCGCGGAAGCGACCTTGAGTGGCTCGGCCTCAACCCACTTGGTAAAGAAATCGGTGGCCACAATAAGGAACTTGTGCTGCTCGGAGGAATGGGGATGAATGAGACCGATGAAGTCTATCGCCCAACCTCGACATGGCCAGGGCTTAACGATCGGCTGTAACGGAATGTTTGGAATGTGTTGCACTGGTCCGTGAGTCTGGCAGTCCTGACATCCTTTAGCGAAAGTAATACAATCCTTGAGAATAGTAGGCTAATAGTAGCCATGGCGACGGATTAACCAACGCATCTTTGGTCCAGCCTGATGCGAACCACAAATGCCGGAATGCACCTCACGCAGAAGCCGCTTAGCCTCGTTGCCATACACGCAGCGGAAATCGTTACCGTCTTCGCCGTGCCGGCGAAGCTCACCATTGCGAAGCACGAAGTTAAGGGCAAGAAACCGCATTTGCCGGGAATGGGTAGCGTCATGAGGGTGCTCGAGGTAGGCAATGAACGGTAGCCGCCAATCTTCATCGATAGGATCTAGGGCAGCGACGTTAAGAGGGTCTGCCTCATATTGCCCCCTAGCAAGAAAAGAAGGAAGTGTACGTCATTCGACTTTAAGGAGTCGTTCGTGCACTCCATCGCGCAAGCTAAGACTGGATGCGATCTGCGCGAGCTCATTCACCGCGAAGTTGAATTCACGCGGGATGTGTTCAATGTGAACATCGTCGAAGCGGTCCAAGACATCAAAAGCTTTTCGCAAGTAAGGTTCAATGGACGAGCTTAAACACTAGAACTTCACCACAAGTTGGTTGACGACCAGTAAGGAGTCGCCAAAGACTTGAACCTTGCGGACTCCTAAGTCCAGCAAGATTTCCAGGCCGATGATGAGCGCCTCGTATTCCGCCTGATTATTTGTACATTTAAAGTCCAGCTGGAAAGAGTAAGAAAAACGATCTCTTGCAGGGTTCTCGATGGCGATCCCGGCACCTGCAGCAAGTTCAGTACACGAGTCATCAAAGTAGAGGGTCCAGGGAGTAAGGGAGACTATGGCAACCTCCAACTCGCGGAATGCTGTCAGCTCGGTCGGCGGGTGATGAGCGAGGAAGTCCGCTATGGCTTGTCCTTTAACTGCCTTTTGGGGAACATATTGCAACGAGAATTCAGACAAGGCCAATATCCATTTACCTATGCGGCCCTGTAGGATAGGGCGGGAAAGCATATATTTGACTAAGTCGGACTGAGCGACTACCACCGTGGTAAAGGCCAACATGTAGTGGCGGAGCTTGCAACCTACAAAGAAAAGGGCGAGACACAACTTTTCCATTGGGGAGTAGCGCGTCTCGCAATCGGTCAACACCCTGCTAAGATAGTAAACGGCGTGTTCCACTCCGTTCTCGTCGTCTTGTGCCAAGAGTCCGCCGATAGACAAATTAGCAGCGGCGATGTAGAGCTTAAGCGGAACGCGTGTGCGAGGGGGAACAAAAACAGGTGGAGTTGCAATATAATCCTTAATACGATCAAAGGCCTCCTAGTGTTGTGACTCCCAAACGAACTCGGTTGCCCCCTGGAGTTTTAGAAGAGGCGAAAAAGGCTGAACTTTCCCAGCCGCGTTCGAAATGAAATGGCGGAGGAAATTGATTCGCCCGATCAATTGTTGGAGCTCCTTTTTGGCCGTAGGAGGCGAGGCGTTGATTACCGCCTGCGCCTTGTCTTTGGGGATCTCGATACTCCTTTGATGGATGAGAAAACCAAGGAAGTCGCCTGCCTCCGCGAAGAAAACACATTTGACGGGGTTCATCTTCAGGTGGTGTTTCCCCATCCGCGTGAAAACCTGTCGGAGGTCTTGAACATGTGTCGCCCGCGTCTTGGTTTTAACCACTACGTCGTCGATATAGACTTCAATCAACTTGCCTAGGATATCGTGAAAGATAAGGTTCATGGCGCGTTGATATGTTGCCCCCGCGTTCTTGAGCCCGAATGGCATGACAACATACTCAAATGCACCTGCAAACCCCGGACAGCAGAAAGCAGTCTTGTGGCGATCTTCTTCAGCGACAGGGATCTGATGGTAACCAGCAGTTCCATCCATAAAGGATAGCACTTCATGTCCCGCGGCCGCGTCAAGAGGAGGTCAGCAACATGCATGGGATATATATCTTTAGGCGTTGCGTTGTTGAGGTCACGGTAGTCAACACAGACGCGAGTTTTGCCGTTCTTCTTGCGAACTAGAACGATGTTGGATAGCCATTCATTGTATTTGGCCACGCGAATGATACCTGATCGGTGCATGTTCTCAATTTCTTCCTTGACCACGATCTGGGTCTCAGTTCGCATGAATCTGCCGTCTTGGCGGACTGGACGTCTGTCAAGATGAGTAGGCAGACGGTGACAGACTAAATCCGGGGATAGGCCAGGCATGTCTTCATACTGCTCGGTGAAACAATCCCTATACTCATGTAGTAAGGTGAGAATGTCTTCCTTTTCTTGACCCGCCACCTTGGCACTAATGGAGAGTCGTAAAGGTTTCTCTGCAGTCCCCACGTCGACTTGTAAGGTGGGATCGCGGACTTGAGGCGGCGTGTCGTCCAAGGCAGTGGGAGCTAACTGAATAACTTCCTCCTCGGTCTCGGTATAGTCCACTATCTCGTCTACATACTCCATAGTGTCAACCCTGTCGTACGCTTCGCGTTCCGCCCAGTATGAGAGGAGTCTCACACACAAGGACTCGCCAGCCTCGCGTGTTTCTTCTGAAGATGTACTAATCATAAGATGGTTGTAGGGGATCCGCGATGGTGTGGGGACATTGTAAATCGTCCCTCGCCTGAGTGAGTCCCCATCGCGTTAAGTTGGAGGCCGTGACCCCATATGGGCGGCCTTTAGAATCGACGCCTTGGACATCCAATGGGCCCAAGTCAGTATTGTAATAGCGGGCGTCATTGAAGTTGGCGGAAATGAAGAAAGGACGCGGATCCGCTTGGATGAGGACCGCCTCGCGTTTCTCAGTGTCCCAGATCATAAGCTCCTGATGCATGGATGAAGGTACACAGAAACTTCTATGGATCCAGTCGCGGCCCAGGATCATGTTGTAGGACGAAGCACACTCGGCAACGAAGAATGTGTAGACCCTTGAAGCCGGTCCCACCTTGACCCGTAAGAACAACAAACCTAGAGTCCTGGAGACTTGTCCGGTGAAGTTCTTGACTGTCAAGGACGTAGTTTGGATCATTGAGCGTGGGATACCAAGGAGTCCCATAGTGCGGGTGGTGACGACATTTACTGCCGCCCCCGTGTCGACCATGATTTTATTGATCATAATCCTTTCGACTTCAGCCGTGATATACAATGGCCTCATATGAGTGGCCATGTCCAGGGTTGGAGTGGAGAAGGTCAGAGTCGGCATGCTTGTGATGCCGCTTGTGGCGTTCAACTGTGCAGCCTGTGGGGGCTCTGCCGGGACTGGACCCATCTCGCTGTTGCAAGGGAGGATATGTCACAGACACTTTCGCTATTGTCTGGAAGATCTGCCGCGTTGCATGTTGTATTTGGTGGGAGAGCGTACCTCTCAGATATGAAAAACACCATTCCGACCTGAAAAGAGAACTGTTCGCGGACTGGAACCAGTGGCGTCTCAATGCTCTCGTGTTCTCCGTCGAGCACGGCGAATGCGCCCTCCGCTGGATTGACCTCTTCGAGCTCGGGCCATCCAGAGATCTCGAGCATATTGCAGTTGAATGATTCACCCTGCCCCTCTGCTTGGTCGTCGCCCAAGTCGATGCGAGGCTCGGAATCAGTCTCCTCGTTCAATGAAGTTTCGCGGAAGCATTGGGCCATGAGTTCCGCGAGGTTAGGGCTGGAGGTGCTACTTTCGACCCTTGGCGAGATGTTACCCTCTGGCTGCCATGGTCGCCACACAAGTTTGGTCGAGGGCTGTTTGTCCTCAGCTGAAAGCGTATCCGCGGCTAGTGGAGCTCTGGCATTGTCCTCTGCCTTAGGTGGAGGAAGGACTGAGACCTGAGGCTGCTGTGCGGGTTGAGGTTGGGGTAGACCTGGTCGTGATAGTTCCTTTTTAGCCTCAGGTTCCTGGCAAATAGGCTTCTGGGGATGTGATGACCGAGGTGGCTCGCGCCTTGATTCGGGCCTTGATGCAGCGAACAGTCTTCGCGTCGCTGGGGAAGATGGTTCTCGTCTTCTTTCAGCTTCTGGTGACCGCCTACGCCTTGGTAGAGGTGGCGGGTTCCTTCATCGTTCAGCTTCTGGCGAGTGCCGGCGCCTTGGTGGAGGTAACAATTCCCTTCTCCTTTCTGGCTCCGGAGATGATATGTGCCTAACGGGGTGCAGATCCTGTCTTGGTGGTACGGTGAAGCGACAGAAAACATTCGCCTTTGGAGCGGGGTTGTCTGCTGCCTGCGCACAGACACGTGGAGGCGTGACAGGTGGCCTTTGGAGTAGAGCGCGCAAGCCTTCAGCTTCTCTCCACATTCTCTCGGGTGTCTGCGCGAGCTGCGAGGGTCGGATGATGCCATCATCAGCCGCTCGCAAGGCACGCAGTATGCTGCCATACTTCTTTTGTAGCTTCCTCTTCTTGGATCTGCTGATGGTAACTGGCTTTCCCCCTTGCTGTGTGTACCAAATCCCTTCCTTGATCGCTGATTTGGATGTCGGAGGAATGTAGGGGTTAGTCAAGATACCTCGCTGAGGGCTTGAAGCCTCGCTATCCTGGCGTTCGCTGCCGGAGTCAGAGATGTCCATCTCACTTGAAGCTGGAGATGAAGGGACATCTGTAGTCCAGTGTGATTGGACGAAGGTTTCGAGGCGCTTGATCCTCTGTTCCAACTCTTCGCGAGTGCTGGGACTCATGGGTTGATAGTTGTCAGCTGGAGACGGTGTATCGTCCCGCATGGTAGCTTTGCCTTTATCCTTTCTGGAAAGGCGATCGGGCTATAGTCTGGCAGCTAACTCCCTTGCTGGGTAGTGGTTCCCATTTTGGTTCGCCAGAATGGTGTAGTTATTCGCCGGCCTCTTACGGTTTCGACCTGGCGGTTCGCGTTGGCCCTCGTTTAGAGATAGGTCCAAAGTTATCGTGCGCTGGCCGATGCGAGGCCAGGTGATGTCAGCAACTGTGATCATGAAGCCACCTTTGTCCTCGAAGCGAATATAGTGGAGGTCCAGCCAGTCCTGGACTTGCTCGCGGAGCTGGTAACAATCGCGAGTTCTGTGCCCCCAATTGTCATGGAGCTTGCAGTGGACGCGGCCCTCCTTGTATTCAACATAAGGCAAGGCCCTTGACACAGTGACGAGTCCGCCGTCAATAAGATCGTCTATGACCTCGTGCGCGAGGTTGACGTTGTAAGTGTACCGGCGAGATGGCTGACGTGTGTCATCATTACCATCCTCTCGGTCTCGCTTAAGTGCCCGGTGCGGATTATCATCCTCTGGATGTTCGGCCAGGTCCAAGGTAATTCTCCGCTCGCCTGGCTTTGGTGCGCAGCGGTGGCTGTTCTCCTTTGGCTGGTCGGCCCAGTTCACCTCGACCATACCGACAACGGCTGGGAATAGATCAACATCCACCAGAGAAGCGGTGCTTCCTGGCGTCTTCATTTTCAGGGCGCCCGAATTCAACCAAGTTTACAATATTTCTTGTCCTTTAACTCTTCCTTGGACGGGATCCTGTGATCCAAGCGCACGCATTTCGCCTCAATCAGGTCATTAAAGACAAGATGGGCGTTTTTTGCGTCATACGTGTACGCCTCATATTCGGGCTTAGTCCATGCAAAGGACTGAGTGGTGATTGGCTCACGGGTCATCTTGAGATTCTTCAGCTTGTGAGCTAAAGGCTTCCCGGTCAGTTCAACTGCTCCGACGTCGTCAACGTACCCCTACGCGGCCTCATTCTCCTCCTGCCTTTGGTAGTAAGGGTCGAATGCGGGGGATTGGAGGTTTAATGCCCCTACTATCCTGTTTCTCCCAAGTACGTATGTCCATTTGGAGGCATTCGCCCTCTCGTCCATTTCGTTGAGGATCAGCTCATAACTGCCGACCTTGTTGATGCGGTCGCCCATAGACGCGAAGCGTTCCCCATGGTGCTTCAACCGCTGGCGGTGTTCAAGGCCACAGACAGCCAACTTAATGGCTTCCTGTTCGGGTAGGAGGAAGTCGCACTTGACTTGTTGGATCTTGAACCGCTGGAGGAAGGAGATTCCCGACTCCATGTTTTGTTGGCTCATTTGGGTGAGGGAGTCGAGGCCGACCTCTGGCTCAATGGTACCGTAGGTCTCCCGGAATAGTTTCTCCATGGTAGGCCAGTCCGCAATGGATCCTGGTTTCAACCTGGAGTACCAAGTAAATGCAGCTCCGGACAGAGAGGTCCCGAAGAGCTTGAGCTTGAGGATGTCATTGTTCCCGTACTGGCCGCACTGGACTTTGAAGCGGGCCATGTGGTTTGCTGCGTCCTCCTTTGTTTCGCCAGAGAAGGTAGTGAACACTACGTTCTTGAACCCATGCGGGAAGGGGTATTGCGCCGCGCTATCTGGATAGGGATCGCGATATTGCAAGTTAGCATCACCGTGTCCGGTCTGCTCCTTGACAATGAAGGAGATAAGCTGGTGCCAGTCGGCTGTCATCACGGGCACAAATCCTGCCCCTTCCCCATGGTTTGGCCATGCGGAGAGATTGGCGGCCTGTCCGCCGTTCTTGGGAGTAAGGCTGGAATAAACTAGAAGCGGGTCATCTGGTGTCCCGGTTCCCTGGCGTAGAGAATTATGCAGTCCCTTGGAGGGAGCAAATAAGCCATACGGGAGCGGACTCTTTGATGTTCCTGCTCCTGGAACGAACTGCGGGGCCTTCGGAGTCCCGACCTTAGGGTTTCCCCTGGCGCGTTCATTAGGAGGAACGTACTTGGGCCTCCATTCGTTCGCGCGTGGGCTAGTAGGGTTTAGAGCAGGATTCTTTGGTGCCTGCGCCCTCATCCAATCTTCAACTTCAAGGACCCGTAGGTTCAGCCGGTCCTGTTTGTCTTTGAACTCGTCTAGCTTCTCTAGACTGTTCTTACTTCCAAAGAAGGAAGCATTCTGCTGGTCATGCAGCTTGGTATCGTGCTCGTCCAAGCGGCGGGTCTGCTCGTCTACTGTCGCGCGAGTGAGCGACAGGACCTCTGCATGTTGCTTCACGGTCTCCGCGCCTCGCTTGACCGTCTCCGTGTTCTGATCCAGATCCGAGCGGATCTGTTGAAGGCTTCCTTCGACCAAGCCCTTGGTTTCCCTTGTTTCGCTGACAAACTGGTTGAAGTCTTCAGTGAGTACGCTAAGGTTGTGCTGGTCTGCTTCCCAAAGGGTTTTGTCCCTTTTGACTTGTTCAGAAAGGCCGTCGACCTTACCAGCAAGGTCGGTGAGGCTTTGTTGAGTGGCACAGCTTTGGGTTGTCAAACCCTGGATCTGCCCCGTGAGTTGCGCGAACATCTGGACGACTTGCTCTATAGATGGAGCAGAGTCTGTATCTTGGGTCGGCTGAGAGCCTACCATGGCGGTCTCGCTGTAATCTAGATTACCAAACTGAGCAAGGACCTGTTCTTGAGTGAGGGATCGGCAAGCCGCGCTATTATGAGGCTTGTACCGTAGCGATCTGTGCTTGAGACAAGAAAGCTGGGGCTTTCGGTACGGCGCTTCCTCCGGCTTCCCTATTATGCATCCGCTTGTACTCCCGGTCCCACTGGGCGTGCCAATGTTTTGGCCACGGACCTCAGTGCGCGGAGTAGAGATTTCTAGCGAACAAAGAGAAAGGGGAGTGTTGCGGGCGTGCCACCTCGCGGACGAGGAAAGAATAGTAGGGGTGCGCTTGACTTCTTGATCAGGCGAAGGGGGTTACAGGTGCCACCTCAGACGAGGATTTACGAGCACAAGCGGTCGATACTCACGGCGGCGCGAGCAAAGCAACTATAGGTAGTTCAGAGAAAAGCGGAGATGTAGAGTCCGGAGGGCTGTGGAGAAGAAACCTAGGGGGCGGCGCTCAGGGTTAGGGTTTCGAGGAGCTCGAAGGGTAACTGGTTTCAGTTGTATTTGTGTTTTTGTGTATTGTTTGAGAGAGAGATCTGTTAGGGTTCGAGCCCCCTTATATAGTAGTTCGACTTGCGGCAGAAGAAAAGTAATAAGAATCCAAGTCGGACTCTGAAACCCTATTCGCACAAAGACACTGTTTCTTCCATGCGAACCAACCAATTGGTGACACCTGCCCAGTTCACACACTTCATTCCGCGTATGGGGCATTGCTTCTGCGCTGCCAACTGTAGACTCCTATGCGAACTGGAATTTAGGAGTATCCTTATCTCGCGGGCTGCTACAGGATGCTATCTTGCGTCCTTCTGTAGCTCACGTCCACTTCGCGGGCTATTGCAGCTCGCGAGCCTTAAAAGGGCTTTTTATATTTAATGGGCCACATAGGTTGGCCCGAAGCATGTCAAAGACTTGTAAAAGTCCTCAACATTTGTCGTGGTGCGCGTGGACTCCGCATGTCGCTTCCTCGCGAAGTCTTCTACGCGAGCCAGTTCGCCAGCTCGCCTACGCGGAGAGCCAATCTCGCCTCGCCTCGCGGAGTGTTGAATAGTAATTCCGCGCGAAGTCATTCCGTGCGCGAGCTAAGTGTTCCGCGCGAACTGCGTAGTCCGCCTATGTCCATTCCACGCGCGAGCTATGTGTTTCGCGTGAAGTCTAACTCAGCTCGCGTGATCTCATTGGCGAACCGACATTTGTAAACTTAGAGAACTTTTGGCTCGCCGGTATGACATAGAACAAGAATGTAATTAATATTCACATGGACATTTACTGTCCAGTAAAATATTAATCTAGGCGTAAACACCTGGTACCGGCGTGTCTTCCTCAACAACTCCGAAGCTCGCTTACCTCAGCCCCCTGTACCTTCCAGTCTCCACCTTTCAGACTAGTCGACGGCCAGAACGACGATGTCTTCGCCCGGTGGCGGGAATAGAGCGGTCGATCTCTGTCTTCACCGGATCTCACGATGTTGATCTAGTACTCGACGGTCGACGACGTTGACCTAATGTGGATCTAGTATTCGTTGTCGCCACATCAACACCGGTGTCGTTAAAGCGGTGACATTGTTGAAGCATCGACATGGTCGTCATCGAGGTTGCGTTGGCATCGGCGTCAAGGCTTCGTCAGTGTCGTTGCGTCGTCGAATAGAGAGAGAGAGAGAGAGAGAGAGAGAGAGAGAGAGAGAGAGAGAGAGAGGTCAGATTTGGATTAGAAACACAAGGATGAGAGAGTTAGTTGAATTGTAGTGAGGGCAAGTGCGTTTTTTTTCTTAGTTTCATTGGAATGGACCCATGAAAGAAAATTTCATTGAAATAGGCTCTAATTTAATATTTTTTGTGCAAATGGGCATTTTTCCTTAAAAAAAATCCTAATTAAGTTAATCATGAACTACCTGATCTTTTTTCTTGATGGAAAGCATGTAACAATATTCTTCTATAGGATATAAGCATGTAGCTGTCTTTCCCTTTCTGTGGTTTACTGAGAATTCAGAATCTTGCATCAGCGTGCTGCAGATGTTGAAGGATATAAACAGGTTGTTGGTTTGTATTCTCTTGTCACAACAGGTTCTGTAGTTTGTTACGTACCCTAAAAACATTGCAAATATATATTAGATGCCAGCGAAAAAGGCAAGATAGTGGTAACTATTTTGGATGCGAGCACATGAACCTCATCTTAACTGCATTCCATAAAATTCCAACTTGCATGAATAAAGACGTCTGGATATTAGGCACTCATCTTGAGTAGTATGACTCGACACTTGAATTGAGCCTAGCTTGTTGAACATCAAGGTCCATGGTTCTTTCTTTTTCTTTCTTTTCTTTTCTTTTCTTTTCTTTTTTGATCACATAGTTGATGATTTTATCCATTTAGATAACAAGATGAAGCACAAGTTTTAATCGTATGCACTGCTAAAAAACCTTAAGGTGAAGAATATAAGCCTCTCCTATATTGTGCAGTTTTTGCACCACTTGTTGCGAGCGGCACTCTATTTTTCATTCGGACTTTCGTCTCATCAAGTTATCCAAATTTTAACAAGATCACCATATACTTCTCACATAACCTTATTGGAGTAATATTTTCTTCTGTTAGAATAAGTGAATACCCTTTTCAGTACTTCTTTTCTTCTTTTCTTCTGTTACGTACATGGTTCCTAAGAAAACAAATGAATCATTTCATGATGAAAAAAGAAATCATTGGAGTGGGCTTGGGTTGAATTAGTGGGAGGTGGTTTGGGCTGGCCTATCTCTTTTCTATTTTTGAGGGGGCATATTGTTACAGAAAATTATCTCGCATACATAAGCAAAAGACATCTTCATTGGAGATGTTCTTATATTATTGTCGAAACAGAGCAGACAAAAATTACTGAAAATGAAATTTCGACATACCAAATCAGTCTCTATAACAAGGCCATGTATTACTTATTCATATTATACAGAGCCCTTCCACTAAGAGATCCCTTATTTTGGTTTATATGAGGGATGAGGGATTACACCAACTTTTCGATTATATTTTTGAATCTCCACCGTTCAGTTTGTTGGTCCTTATATATAGATCAATTCTGCAAATTTTCAGCCAATTTGGTGATCGTTAAGGTGTCGAACAAGATTAAATCAATGAACGAACCAAATCTGCCAAACCTGAACCGTTCATGCTTATAATTATAAATCGTAGTTTTGAATGCCTTAACGATCACCAAAATTTCTGAAAATTTGCAGAAGTGATATACTCATATAGAACTACATATTGAACGGTGGAGATGTGATTTTGTAATCGAACAGTTGGTGTAATCCCCCATCCCTCATATATGTCAAAAAAAGGGATCCCTTAGTGGAATGGTCTTCTATATATATAGATATCATCTCAGCTGCGGACGTTCGCATTTATTCTTACGGAACGGATTTCCATTTTACACTCACTTTTCAATCGAATTTTCACATCTCCACCGTCTAGTATTTAGATACTAATGTATAGATCATCTCTGCAAAATTTCAGCCAATTTGGTTATCATTAAGACACTCAAAACCGCGTTTTTCTGTTATAAACATGAACGGTTCAAGTTCGACAGAATTATGTTCATTCATTGGTTTAATCGAGTTTGAGTGCCTTAATGATAACCAAATTGGCTGAAATTTGCAGCGATGATCTATACATTAGTATCTAAAGACTAGACGGTGGAAATGTGAAAATTCGATTGAAAAATAAGTGTAAAGTGGAAATCCGCACCGTAAGAATAAATGTGGACATCCGAAAATCTGTATAAGCATGCATGAAAACTGATCGAATCGAATAGCCAGCCTCCTAGCTAGTAGGTACAGCTTGATCATAATGGTCATATATATTGTTATTACATAGGGATTTATTTATTTTTCTAGAAGATATTAATATTACATAGGGATTTAATTAACTAGCAAAACAACTAATTAAACCGGGTACACAGCAGCAGCCAAGCGAGGTTTAGCATGCTCATACAAAGGATTGAGCTTGAAGAGGGTCTGCGCCTCAGTGAGGTCAATCTTATCGACCTCAGGTGGCATGCTCCATGTAAACCCATGAAGAAGCCTGGCAAAGAGAATCACAGTTATGGTAGTCCCAAGCGAACCACCCATGCAGCCTCTCCTTCCGGTAGTAAATGAAATGAACCTCAGCTCATGTTCTTCCAGCTCCACTTGTTGACTGGTATCTCCACTTAGATGACGCTCAGGGTCGAACTTCAAGGGGTTTTCCCAGACTTTGGGGTTGCGTCCCAGGCCTATACGACTTAAAATAACACTGCTGCCCTTTGGGATGAAATAGCCTGCTACAATAGCATCAGCAATGGAAACATGGGGGAGATTAAATGGTGCAACTGGATGCAGCCTGAGCGATTCTCTTGCACAAGCCCTTATGTAATGGAGACGAGGGAGATGAGATTCTTGAACAAGCATGTCGACTCCAACTACCCTATTTAGTTCCTCTCGTGATTTTGTAAGCATCTCTGGGTGGTTTAGCATTTCTGATAGACCCCATTCTGCTATACTGAAAGGATTATCCACAGTGGCAAGCTGAATTTCCTGATCACGATATACATATAGATACAGTTATATATGTCCATACGGATCACTTCGATCCATTTCGTGTAATATATAATATATGATTTTACGTTCATAACAATATATGTTAGGATAATGATCCTCTCCTTGGGTAGTAATTGACCTTGGTTATCTTTGGGTTCTAATCATGTCCGTTCATTGAAAATCTAAAGACCAGTAATATTCCACATCAGCATCCGACTCATTAATGAGAAAATTTTCGCATTTCAACACTAACGACCACTTTTTCTCTGTTTCTTTCCGTTAACGTCCTCTTCTATTCTTCTCCTTCACTTAGTTTTCTAGAGAAATTTCAGACTTAACCATCAACAATCTCATCTAACTAAGAATCTGGGAGATTTTCATCCCTTCTCTTCTTATCTCTTCCAGATTCTACCCCATTAATTCTTCTATATTAGAATATGTAAGTTGTGTTTTAGGATATGGGTTTCAGTTTCTGCAATTTTGCTTCAGTTGGAAAAGAGAGTTTTAGGATGAAGAAAGTGACGTGACATGGGTTAGAAGTGATAGGAATCAATGGGATGAAGTCGATGATAGGAATCATGGGCCAGTGATAAACGACGTTTCATTAAATTAGTCATTAAATAAATTTTAGTAGATTGTCGCTGAGATATATGTCATGTTTGAGGCCTTTGGATATTGACTGAGTAGATAGGCAAACAAGGATGAGAGGCAGCCAAGGTGAGGATCTTTATCCTATATGTTATGACTAAATATGTTCTTATATATTAAAGGTTAATAAGTTTCTTATTAGGTTAATAAACATCTTTATTTATTCAAAAGGAACAGATTTTCTTAATTTGACCCACTTTTCGATCATATTTTCTTATTTTAATCGTTCATGTTGTAGGTATATATGAGTATATCATCTATACAAATATTCAGCTAATTTAGAGATCGTTAAAGTATTGAAAATGAATTAAATCAAAGAACGAATTGAAACTGTTCAACCTGAACCGTTCGTGTTTTTAGTTCTTAATCACATCTTTGAATGTCTTAACGATTTACAATTTGGCTGAAAATTTGTGGAGATGATCTGCTCATATATACATACAATGTGAACGGTTAAAATGAGAAAATATGATCTAAAAATGGGTCAATTAAGAAAATTCGTACCTTTTGAATAAATAAAGATATTTGGACATGATAATAATTGTGTGTGTGTGTACGGAGCCGTTCAGAAGCGGACATCAGCACTGGGCTTAAAGTGCGGACGTCTCTCCATTGTCTACCGTCCGGTGCCGACGATGGTGCGCCTCCACCCCAGCGGACACCAGCGGTGTCCTAGATCATTTTCTCTTCTCGGCGAGATCGATTTGAAGGTCTGGGCAGCAACCTCCACCCAAAACTTCAGACAAGATCGATCTCATCAGAAAACTGGAATTCGGCGGACTCGGTGGGGAAAGAAAGTGATCGAGGACGCCTTTGGTGTCCGCTCGGGTAGAAGCGCGCCGTTGTCGACGCCGAACGGTGGAGAACGGAGGGACGTCCGCACTTTAAGGGCCGTGCGGACATCCGCTCCTGATCCGGCCTATATATATATATATATATATATAGAGAGAGAGAGAGAGAGAGAGAGAGAGAGAGAGAGAGAGAGAGAGAGAGAGAGAGAGAGAGAGAGAGAGAGAGAGAGGTATGACTATTATGACGCCAGTCTTCATTAATTCTAATCAATGTTCTAAAAGGCGTTAGGCGATAGACGGGCGGTAACCCACAACCTAGAGCCTGGACAGCCTAGGCGAGGATTAGACGGGGACTAGGCGATTTGTATTTTTTAAGATTTATTAATTAAAAATATATATTCTATTCAATTTAATATTTGAAAACGGTCCAATATGGATAAATCATTCAACATAAATCTAGTCAGATCCATTTATAAAATAAATAATAACTAAATTTTAGCGTAACTTCTCATAAAAGTGAGCAACAACAACAATAACATATACACTTCTAATTTTAAACACACAATTAACTCTTATACTCTCATTAGTCTCATACTCCCCACAATATAACAATTCCACCACAAAAAGAAAACAAAATTAGTTGGAGAGCTTAGTAGCCTAGGCAGGCAAGGCGGCGTCTAGGCGGGCTAAGCGGCTGCCTAATCGCCCACAGCCTGACACAAAGGCCTGAAAGAAAAGCGATGCGGCTTGTTGCAACCTAGAGCCTAGGCGAGGAATAGGCGGTCCTAGGCGGGTCCTTTTAAAAGCTTGGTCCTAATAGAGTAATAGTATGGTCAGGTATTTCTTCTACTTAATCACTTGGGGGGGGGGGTGTATTGTATCTGTAATTAGTGGCAATTTTAAAGAAGTCCATAGATTCTGAAAGTCGGGGTGTATTCAATACAGACTTATAATAGTCCATAAAAGTCTAGGTGTATTCAATTAGGATTTTAAAAAGTCTTTATACAATCCACCAAAGTCTAGAGGTATTCAATTAGGACTTTTAAAAATGAATAGAAGTTTTAAGGTATTCAAAATATCATTCATATCTATGGAATTAGAAAGTCATGGAAAATTGTGGACTTTGTAGTGTTAATTATAAATACCAAAATCCAATAGTTTGCCAGCCACCAGAGCAAAGATTTTGAGCGTGGGAAAAGTCTATCAAAGTTCATCCCTCTGTCTGCTGCGAAGAGGTTGGTTCCCATCATCTTGCTTTCTCGATTCTTTTTCTGTCTTTGCCTAATCTTTTGTGTTATCAGAATTTTTTGATACCTAATATGTTCATAGTTGTATCGTTGAATTTTTTTTTTTGGCGTTCAGTTGGCCTATGAAACCCTAAAAAACCCAAATACTGTGTCTGCTACTCCTAACCCTAAAAACCTAATCACCATAATCAAAATTGATTATACTGTCGAGGTGAATAATTATAGAAGCATGAACATAAAATTATCGAGGTGAATGATTATGTGTAACTATGAGGATTTGAGAATTGCGCACTTTCATTGGATGTCCGAAAGGGAAGAACCTTTCTCCTAGTTTTGATTAAAATTGATTATACTACTCCCAACCCTAAAAACCTAATCACCATAATCAAAATTGATTACTGTCGTTGAACATATATACATACCTTTTGATATAGAATAGTTTCTACCTTAATTATTAGGGAAATTTTCATATACACCCAATTTTGAAGATTGGTTTTAAATAAAACCCACCTAATATTCCTATCTGATAGACATCTAAAATGTATCAATTATGATAAATATTATGTCATATTTTTTCTAAATTTTACACAGTTGTCACCATTCAACTATAATATATTAATATAATAAATAAGCTTAATTGATGATGTCTTAAATACCTTTATTATGAGTTTTTCTTCTAACACTAACATTTTTCAATCAATTTGCAAGAATTATGTAGTTTTCTTTATTTTTATAAAAAAAAATCTAGATTAAAGGAATTCATTCTCTAATTTATACATAAGGTAAAATATAATATGAATAAGATATATGATCTAAACCCTAAACCCTAAACCCTAGACCCTATACCCTATACCCTATACCCTAAACCCTATACCCTATACCCTATACCCTATACCCTAACTCTATACCCTAAACCCTATACCTTAACCCTATACCCTAAACCCAATTTTAGGTTTCTTCTTTTTAGGTATATTATCATATCATGCCCTACTTAATAGGTACATTAGAAACATAAGTAGTAGAGAGTAAAATGTTCTCTCGATTAGGATGGGAAATGATACAATAATATACCTAAAAAGAAGAAAATTAATCAAAGAACAAGAACGTGTTCCTTACAATTAGACATTTTTCGACTATGTAGAGAGACACCAAATGTGAGCTTAGAAATGAAAAGTATCATCCTATTATAAATGACATACTTATGTATATAAACTCAAGTTTGTAATAACAAGGTAATAAATTAAAGAACGTAATTGATTATGACAAAGTTAAATCCAAAATTGAGAAATATACCAAATTTAGTTTTCTACTGTCTGAAGGACAAATTAGAGAAACCGAAAAATGAAGAAAACTATTAATTATAGACATTTGTTTTATATGGTATGTTTGCTTATGTGGAATAAGTGTAAAAAAAAAAAATATGTATGGGTTTATCTTAAAAGAGGTCTAGTATTTTGAGTTTTTATCTAATTTTCTCTAATTTTGATTATATTGTTCTATTATTGATGTGTACAAAACCACCTCTATAGATTAGATACAAACTACAAACTTGATTATAATCTCAAGTGATTAAAAGCTAACGAATAGTTCATAGGGTCGTGTATAACGTACTCAATTTGAATGAGGATCCAAAAACTTCTAGGGTTTTTAGTGGCACTTATTAAAGCATGCCAAAATTTATTTCTACATTATTGATTATTTTTATACACAAAAGAACAACCCAAAAGGGGCAGACTATGAGGTTTCTAGGGTTTTTGCCAGTGTCTTCTTATCTGTATGGAGACCATTTTTAAGTGTGTGTGTGTGTGTGTATACACATATAACATGTTTTTTTTATTACCTTCAAGGTTGCATGTATGATTAGTTATAGTTTAACAATTATGTAGATGGGAGATTCACAAGAAAATGGTAAACGAAAAGATTATAAAACTTGGACCGCGGAAGAGAGCAATGTTTTGCTCCAGCTCATGGTTGAAGACGCTAAGCTTGGGTTCCGTGACATTAATGGTGTAATAAGAAAAACAACAGTAGAGGCAAAGCTACTTCCTAAACTTAAGGAAAAACTTGGTAATGAGATAATTAACTTTCAACCATTACCAAAGCCGAGTGAAATGGTTTAAGAAACAATACACCAATTACTCTCAGCTTATGAGTCACAATTCTGGGTTTGGGTGGGACCCGATTACAAAGAGATTCACCGCGCCTGATGAAGTATGGGCAGACTATTTGAAGGTGAGTTTACTGCCTTTTAATTAGTTTTATTCTATTTTAGAGTATTAATTATTTTGAATCTTTACCATATTGACATTTTTGTTTATTGTTATTTTTTAGTCACATCCAACGCATACGCACTTTCGGACATAAACTTTTCCAGACTATGAGGAGTTGAAAATTGTAGTTGGTAATGGAACTGCAACTAGGATGGGGTCAATAGGTCTAGGTGATGATACAGATGCCACAACATATGAAGTAGGAGAAAACAGATCTTGGGAAATGGGTGGCATAGATGACTTGGTCTTTGATCAAGATAATCACACCTTTGTGCAAAATGAAAATGAGTCATCGTACCAAGAAAACTTGTCATCTCTTTCCCGACAACGCACCCCAGGTAACAATGCAAATGCTGCACCACATAGCAGGGCTCAAGGCTAAAGAAGTAGAGTTGATTATGAACAAAGTAGCAACTCAAAAGGGGTAGCTACTCAAGCTGAAGTTCTAGAAAACTTATCAACTGGCTTTGGTAAACTTGTCACCACTTTTGATACAATTTGTGGCATAATGGAGAAGAGAGAATCAAGAGACATTGAATGTTAGATTGCTATTCAGGAGACCCAAGGATTAATTGGTGAGGCTAGCTTTTTTGCACTTGTGAGGGTGTTTTTGTGCTTGTAGGGTTTGGAACAGCATCGGCTTGTTTGACGTATCAACAGCAGTTACAGCAGTAACAACAACGATTCCACTGTAACGGCAGCGATTCTAAAAAAGACACGACTTACAGATGGATATGGTGGGGGAGCTGGGAGCCTGTGAGTTTAGTGAGAGAGCTTGATTTTGGGTTACGGAGGGTTTATGGAATGAGAACTGACTGAAAATAAGGGAGCTAGGGTTCCAGAGATGAAGCATGATCTCTTGAGGCTTTCTGGGTTGTTGATTATTGTCTCTAGCAGCAGTGAGCTGCCCTTTTTATAGGCAAGATGAGGGAGGAGAGTTGTTGCTGGAAAACGAAGGGTCTGAGAGAAACCTCTCAGTTTTGGACAGGTGGTTTTCAAGCTTTGGTGGGTGGTTTCCCCCATGGAAGCAAGTTGGTGAAGGGGAGACAGAAGGGTGATGATGGTAGGTCTAGGTCGTAGCCTGCTGCCGTGATACTGTAGAGATTTGGGGACAGACGAGATTTCTTGGGAGTGCCAAAAATCCTGAATATAGATTTACAGCAGCAAAAGTTTTATGACGTGTATTAGGTTTCTAGGACAAGTTGAAGGCTACGTAGGCTTTGGGTAGGAAAATAATAAGTCTAATGGTTAAAGATTTTGCTGGGCTTGGTTTTAATTTCTCTCACTAGCCCATATTAAGACTTTGTCCATCATGCATGAGCTTTGGTCCCAAGTCCAAAGTTATTAATGAACATCATCTTAACGATGGGCCTCACGGGATCTGTTACCTTCCACACCACATCCCCTCTGTAAGCCCCAAAATGCATGAATGTGGCTTGGGTCCACGTGCATGGCTTGATGTTTGTGTGAATTGGGCTTGACAAATTAATCGGGCTTGACAAATTAATCGGGCCTGCTAGCTGGATTTTTAGGCCTCAACATTAGCCCCCTTGATTATATGGACCATGAAAGCATGTGAATGGGCCAGATAATCAACACCAAATTTTAAGGCCCAATGTTGTTGACTGTAGCATGAGAACGTCATCTTATATCGGCATGTGTTGGAAACATTGACAAAATTTGCATCTTCTTCTCCGACGCCTGGTATTAGCTTTTCTTGAATGGATGAGGAATTACACTAATCCTTTGGTGCTGTGATCAATAAATTTCTTTGCTTCTTTCTTCACAGGAATCTCTAAATTCTTCGGTCTTCAATAATTCTCAAGTTTATGTATGGCTTGGCTTGGTTCATTGAAGAAAATCCCTCTCTTCACCGTCCGATTTCTACTCTTTAGAATTGAAGCATAGATCGTCAGCTATTCCCAAATTATGGGTTATCGCTGTTTTGATCTCTGCTGGGAAGTGGGTTGTAGTTGTTTTGATTGCTGCTGGGAAGTGGGTATCGTAAACGTTGCTTTGATTGCTGCTGGGATTGGCATACTGGGTTGAATTGCAGCAGTTGCAGTTCATCATGATATTCAGGTGCGATCCAATCTTCTTGTGAGATCCGCTTGCTTTTGATTCTTGTAGTCTTGAATATGATTGAAGCGTCAACATGGTCTCTCTTTTTTTTTTTTTTTTGGTATAATCTCTTTATGCTTTCCGCTGTGATCTGAATTCGCTCAATGATTTCTACGTTTAATGCTTGCTGCTTAGCTTTGAATTTGTTCCATAATCATGGCACTTGATTGATATCATATGAATATGAATTGCTTCTAAAGGATTGAATTTGGTAGTGATAGAACATGAATTTGCATGGCTTGTTTTGTTGTGGCTTGTATTATTCGCTGCTGTGATTGCTTGCTATTTCCACGATATTGATTTGCTGCTGTGATTGGCTTGCTGGGACTTAAATTTGCTCAGTCGCAGCATATTATGCTTGCTGCTGGGATTTGAATTTCCTCAATAATCACAACGCTTGATTGATGGTATATGAATATGGATATTGCTTGCTAAGAATTGAATTTGGCTAGCATGATAAGAGGTTGTTTTAAGATATTTGGTAGGGCTAAATTTTTTTTTTTTTTTTTTTTTTTTTTTTTGAGGAAGGGCTAAGGTTGAAAATAGGCTAGTATATTGGCTCAAAAGATGGTCATCATACTATGGTAAGGAAGAAGCCACTGAATTGGGTTATAAAGCCTGGCAGTGGCTTATGTTGCTTTTACAGCGGCATTTGACTTTTCTGGTGCTTTGTAATTGTCTTGCTTGATTGTCTTAGCGATTCTGCTTGGTAAGAAAATGAACTTGCATGATGTATGTTTGCTAGCTTGCAATTGTAAGGAGTTACTCAATTAGCTAGGCATGTGCTTTGATGTCAGGAGCTTGTGACTTTAATTGCCTGATATGAGTACATCAATATTGACATGGAAAACATGTGCTTAAATAAATTTGTTTGGCATGAGTATAACTTGAGTTTTTGATGCATGTAGAGTCATGCTAGATAAGAGCTTGGAGTGACTTAGCCATTTGTATGCTTCTTGTTTGTTCTTTTTTGGATGCACGACCTTGGAGGAGGCTTGGCTTGGATTGGTATTTGCATGTATGCTTGTATGCTTAAAAATATTTTTGCTTGGCACAAGCTTGTTTACGTAATGGCTTGTCATTTGTGGTCATGGATTTGCTTGGCTTGAGCATGAGCATGAGCGTATGCTTGGCATGAGCAAGTGCGTGGCATGAGCATGGGCTTGGCATGAACATGTGTTTAGTATGATAATCTGATCATCATAGGAACTCCAACTTTTTTTTTCAAACTTGTGTAGAGAACACTGTTGTGAAAATCAAGAGTCATGCTTGTTTACGTTTAGCCCCCTTTGATTATGTGGGCAATGAAGAGCCTTGTAATGGGCCACATAATCGAAAATTGAAACTCACGCACAACTTGCTTGTTGCTATGCATAAATTGAATTGTGTTTGCTTGGCTCGTATTAACCTCCTCCAAATATTGTCATTTGCTTCCTCCAATGCTTGTCTCATTCATTTCACTCTTGTGTGTATGGCTGAATTGCTTGATTTTGATTACAAGAAATATTGTATAGTATGCTTTGCTGACTAGCATTTTTACTACCGTGATTGTAATAAAGCGTAATGCATCATGGTGTTAGTTGACTTTGTTTATCATGTAAATCGTGTTTCTTAGCTTGGCTTGGCCATACTAATTCCCATTAATTCAATGGTATTAGTTTTGCTTGGTTCTTTGCTTGGAGTGTGAATGTGTATGCATATAGCTTGGCCTTTAAAGTCTTTCTTGGCTTGGTTTTATTTATGCGGTTTGCTTGCTTAAAATATTTAAGCATGTAGTGGCTTTGCTTGGGCATGTGTGCGTTGGTAGCCTGATGAGCTTGTGGTTACCTTGAGTATTTTTTATTTTTTAAATGAAATAGGACTGCCAACAGGTGAAGATGGAGACTAGATGCCAGCAACAAATTAAGGTGAACGAAGGTTGTGACTATGAACCGGATCACGATCATTTAGCCCCCGGGTGTCTTAGTGGTAAGGCAATAAAGTTATGAAATTTGATGGCTGTTGTTCGGCAGGTTGTTTTTTTTTTTTTTTTTCTCTTGTCTGGCTTCATTGCTTGCCGCTTGCATGATAATTGCACAATAACTCTATAAGCTGTTTTGATGTTGGCATAGGCTTGAGTTGAGAGTACCTGGAGAAGCTTGGTGCCGTATATGGTATCAGTGATAGCACTTGTGAATGTTAACAGCGACTCGAATTCCGGCTCTTAAATCTACTTGTTTGGATGAATAGTGGTGCGGTAAATGACCAGGAAGTGGGGTGTCAGAAGAGGTTTACAAGAACTTCTGTGTTGTTGTTCTGCTTGACTGTGTTTGCTGCTGTGTGAAAATGAGGGAGTAATGACTTAAATCACAACACGCTTTTCAATTTCATTAAGCAAAGCCCCCAAGTTTGCATGATGTTTGAATATAGACTATTTCATTCTAGGCTTTCAACTACTTTCACCAGAATGGATGGCTTAAGGATGAGTATATTGAGTGAAATAGGCCTTTGTTTGGAATGAGGTTGTGGTTAGTGAAGACTATGAAATTGGTATAGCTAGATGATCTTCAAAATATGAGTATTGTCTAATATGAACAAAAAATAGGGACTGGGATTTTGTGTTGTAGGGCTTATGAAAAGAGAAAATATGGTAATTAGGCTTAAAATGCTTGGAAGCAAGATAGTTTTGTGGTGTTAATAGTTGTGATGCTTGCAGGGTGTATAAAAGTTGTTCTCAGCCGTAATTGCAGAGAGAGATTAGCTTGACATATACTCAGTAAAGAAGAAATCAGCTGCTGGAATCTTAGTCACGAGGTTCAACCTATCAGATCTGGAACGAAAGCGATAACAAGTGATGATTTGCATGAGTTTGTCTGGTTTTGAGGTTTGTTTGGTTTTGCTTAAGTGGATGAGGTGAGATAGCTTTAAATAATAAGGCTTTGAACTTGTTCACTCAATATTAAAGCCTGACTATTGAATGAATAAATTTGATCTTGATGATATTCCTGATTCTTGTTGTAGAAACTCATGGGCGGATCACAGTCAACACAATAAGCAATAAGCTTATGTTGTGATGACCTTTTAGCTTGTTCACCAAGAGCTCTTCTTGATTGCATCTGGTAAGTATTATCAGTGGTAAAGCGTGAGTGGTTTCAAGCTAGCATGAAAGATTTCTGGAATATAGAGTGCTGCTGTTAAGGAAGCTCAAGAAACACAGCCTAGTCCCCAGTGGAGTCGCCAAAAATGTGAGGGTGTTTTTGTGCTTGTAGGGTTTGGAACAGCATCGGCTTGTTTGACGTATCAACAGCAGTTACAGCAGTAACAGCAACGATTCCACTGTAACGGCAGCGATTCTAAAAAAGACACGACTTACAGATGGATATGGTGGGGGAGCTGGGAGCCTGTGAGTTTAGTGAGAGAGCTTGATTTTGGGTTAAGGAGGGTTTATGGAATGAGAACTGACTGAAAATAAGGGAGCTAGGGTTCCAGAGATGAAGCATGATCTCTTGAGGCTTTCTGGGTTGTTGATTATTGTCTCTAGCAGCAGTGAGCTGCCCTTTTTATAGGCAAGATGAGGGAGGAGAGTTGTTGCTGGAAAACGAAGGGTCTGAGAGAAACCTCTCAGTTTTGGACAGGTGGTTTTCAAGCTTTGGTGGGTGGTTTCCCCCATGGAAGCAAGTTGGTGAAGGGGAGACAGAAGGGTGACGATGGTAGGTCTAGGCCGTAGCCTGCTGCCGTGATACTGTAGAGATTTGGGGACAGACGAGATTTCTTGGGAGTGCCAAAAATCCTGAATATAGATTTACAGCAGCAAAAGTTTTATGACGTGTATTAGGTTTCTGGGACAAGTTGAAGGCTACGTGGGCTTTGGGTAGGAAAATAATAAGTCTAATGGTTAAAGATTTTGCTGGGCTTGGTTTTAATTTCTCTCACTAGCCCATATTAAGACTTTGTCTATCATGCATGAGCTTCGGTCCCAAGTCCAAAGTTATTGATGAACATCATCTTAACGATGGGCCTCACGGGATCCGTTACCTTCCACACCACATCCCCTCTGTAAGCCCCAAAATGCATGAATGTGGCTTGGGTCCACGTGCATGGCTTGATGTTTGTGTGAATTGGGCTTGACAAATTAATCGGGCCTGCTAGCTGGATTTTTAGGCCTCAACATTAGCCCCCTTGATTATATGGACCATAAAAGCATGTGAATGGGCCAGATAATCAACACCAAATTTTAAGGCCCAATGTTGTTGACTGTAGCATGAAAACGTCATCTTATATCGGCATGTGTTGGAAACATTGACAAAATTTGCATCTTCTTCTCCGACGCCTGGTATTAGCTTTTCTTGAATGGATGAGGGATTACACTAATCCTCAATTGATATAGTGAACCTCGAATGATATTCCATTTCACTAGTTGCGATCCCATTTCACTGTTAGCAGAAGTTTCAACAAAATCTTGTAGGCCTTAAATACAATAGCTCCAGAGTTTATGGATAAACCACCGCCACCTGATACCACACCACTTAACATAAGAGAAAGTACAAAGTTTTATCCTTTCTTTAAGGTACGCAATGCAAGTTTTATCAGCAAATATTTACATCATTGTACACTGTTGTAATATTGTTTCATTTCTTCTTTACATCTGTTGTAAATATTTTTCCATTGTCTCAGGGTTGCATTGGAGCTATTGATGACACACATATTCCTGCAACGGTTGTTGGATGTGAGGTAAGCAGATACATAAATCGTCATGGGAAGATATCACAAAATGTGTTAGCAGCTTGCAACTTTGATTTACAGTTCATATATGTGCTTAGTGGATGGGAGGGTTCTGCTCATGATTCAAAAGTGTTAAATGATGCTATTTCTAGAAGAAATGGACTCAAAATACCATCAGGTATAGTTTTATGTGCATGAAAAAATGCAGCAAACTTATTAAATTTTATGTCATATAATATATAACATACTAATTGCATATGTTTTTTATGATCAGGTAAATATTACCTAGGGGATTGTGGATTTCCAAACCGACGTCGATTTTTAGCTCCATTTCGAGGTACTCGATATCATCTCAAAGATTTTTGTGGCGGTGAAGGAAACCATCCTGTCAATGCAGTTGAGTTATTTAATCTTCTCCGCCATGCAACCAAGGATTAAAATTTTGACAATCATGATCATTTTGACCGTTTAAAAATTGGATGTTTCAATAAAATTTTGAGGAAAGAAGGTGAAAATTTATATAAAGTATATGTATAAAAATGTACATGAAGTAAACCAAATACATCGCTAGCAGGGATGGTTGAGGAGTCTCATAAGGTCTTGGGCAATCAAGACCTTGCTTGCATTTAAATTTTTGTCCAAAATATTCGAATCGAAGTTGACCAAATAGAAGAGAGATTTTCTCGCAAACTTCGAATATTTCACCATTTATCGTGATATTTCCCGAGATATCGTGATATATCTAAAACTTCGGACGATATATTCATGGTATGTCTAAGATATATCGCTATGTTAAAAAAACGGAAATTCCTCCTAAATATTAGGGATAATATCGATTTTTTAGTCCTTGCATACAACTACGTTGCATTTTTAAACACATACAAAGTTGTCTCTACTTCACCATGACAAAAAAAAAAAAAAAAAAAAAAAAAAAAAAAAAAAACCAACAAACAAATAAACTTCTTCCAGTACACGGTACCTTCTGTTTTCCCAATGCATCCCTTGTTGGGACTTGGGAGGATGTTCTTTAATAGCCTCCATATAAATGAGTTCACCGTGGCTTGTACATGAGCTCCACATATTTTCCTCCACATTGATTGGCTATATATAACTGTGGCTAGAAGGCCTGTGCATCTAAATTTTCCACACATCTTTCTACCTTTACTTTTACAAAGTACCCCTCGATTCTTACAAAGAGAAAAATTCACATCTTATTACCCGTGTTAAAGATTAAAATTTGATGAAGGAAAGAAGGATATCGCACGGGAAGATCCATGTGAATAAGGATTTGTCCGCCGAAAACTATCCACTAAACCTGTAAAACAAATGAAGCGGTTAGAGGATTGTCCGAATTGCTTCGGATAATCGCTCTCCGACGCTCAAGTCAGGAATCATACCGGACAATTTGTAACTCAAAGTGAGGGAATGAGTTCGGTTACCTTTGTTGGTGAGGCTAGGGGCCTATTTATAGAGGTTGAGCGAGGAGGATTGTTCTCATGGCTGTTGACAGCCTGGCGTGGAAGGAATCTTCTAGAGATGCACATCGGATCGAGCCGCACATGCGCGTCCACGTGTCCGGTCGAGATGCACTTTAAGCCAACTTGATGTCGTGAGAACACACGTGCTAGGCTAACAAGAGCGCTTGACACTGGTTCCCTCAACAACCCGATACCCATTAAAGTTTAGACACTCATGCTGAATTTTCTTCTTTCATAAAAATGCCAAATAAGCTTGTCTGCAGGTCTTCTAGCGCTCAAGGATATATTCTTGTGAAAAAATCCTCCACCCAATCTAGCTGCCATGCTCGTGTATCTTCATCAATTAGGTTTAAGACACATAATTCCTCCATCCCATCCATGATTAGCTGAAAAGATGATAGATTAGCTGAATTAGAATTCTTTGAAACAAAGGTTGATTACATATACAAAGGGCTATGATATCGTACTAGGAAACTAACCTACATTAGGAAACAAATACACACATTCCAAATATAGAAGATCCACAAGATCAAATCTACAACAGCTGTGTATTTTCTAATACTCTCCCTCAAGTTGGAGAGTGGATATCTTGCACTCCCAACTTGCGAATCATAGGAACAAAAGTTTCCTTCCCCAAAGTTTTGGTCAGAATGTCTACCAACTGATGTGATGAATTCACAAATCTCGTAACAACAGAACCATCTTGGATTTTATCCCTGATATAATGGCAATCCATCTCAATATGCCTAGTCTGCTCATAAAAGACGAGATTTGCTGCAATGTGCATTGCTGCTTTATTGTCATAAATAAAGTGAGGCAGGTTCTTGATTCTCTATTCCTAAATCTCCAATTAAGTATCGGAGCCAAGTTAACTCACAATATGTTCCAGTCATAGCTCGATATTTTGTCTCTGCTGATGAAAGTGACACAGTCTTATGGCGCTTTGATCTCCAGGAAACTAGTGAAGGTCCAAGAAACACACAGTAGCCCGTAGTAGACCGTCTAGTGAGCGGGCAACCTGTCCAATCGAAATCACAAAATGCTCTCAATTTGAGATCATTATTGGATGAGAAAAAGAGACCCTGACCATGTGCATTTTTGAGGTAACACACAACTCTAAGTGCTGCCTCCATGTGAAATTTTCTCGGCTGATGCATAAAACGACTCAACAGATGGACTGCATAAGTAATATCTGGCCTCGACATAGTCAAATATATCAACCTGCCAACCAATATCCTGTAGCGACCTTGATCTTTGAGCTAATCACCCTTATCATATAACTTTAAGCCTCATTCCATCGGTGTATCAATTGGAGCTGCGCCCAAAAGTCCTGCATCCTCAATAATCTCCAATGCATACTTATGTTGGGAAATAAAAATTTCACTCTTAGAAGCAGAAACCTCAATGCCAATGAAGTATTTTAAATCACCAAGATCAATCCTTGATATGAAAATGACTATGTAGAAAGTTTTTAGTTACATCAATACTTTGAGAACATTCTTAGTAATCAATATATCGTCAACATATATCAAGAGGGCAGTAAATGACTTGCCTTACTTCCTGGTGAATAAAGAGTAATCTGCCCGAGATTGTATAAAACCTGTAACACGAATAGCTTCTGAAAACTTAGCGAACCATTAACGAGAAGCTTGCTTTAGACCATATAGTGATTTGTGGAGGCGACAAACCAAGTCTTCCTCCCCCTGTAGCCGAAGCCATGGTGGCGGGGACATGTATATCTCTTCCTATAAATCACCATGGAGGAAGGTGTTGTTGACATCCATTTGGTGCAGTAACCATCCCTTGGCAGTAGCCAAAGCAAGTAGGCATCGTACTGTGATAATCTTGGCCGTTGGGGGAAATTGTCTTGATAATCGACGCCTTCAAGTTGTGTGAAGCCTTTGGCGACCAAGAATGCTTTATATTGCTCGATGGAGCCATCAGAACGATGCTTAATTTTATACACCCATCTATAGCCAATTGGAGTCTTACCCACTGGAAGTTTCGTGAGGGACTAGGTTCCATTAGCCTTGAGAGCTTGCAATTTAGAATCCATAGCTGCTCGTCAGTCAGGGTGAGCAGCGGCATCTATATAATTCCTGGGTAATGTAACATCACTTATTTGAGCAATAAAATGTCTACATGCAGGCTTGTATCGATGATAAGAAACATAGTTCACCAATGGATATCGCGTACCTTTTGTTGGACTTGGAGTTAAGGGAGACGATTGATCGGAGCAAACACAAAAGTAGACATAATCAGTCAATTTGACTAGAGGAGCAATGTGGCGGCTTGAACGCGTACGACGGAGCAGAGCTGGTGGTTCGAGTGGGATTTCTGGTGATGGGAGAGCGGGCTCGGCTGGAGAATCATGATGGGCAGGTGAGCCGGTGAGGGCGGCGACGCCAAAGAAGGCGATGTCGTTGAATGAGACACTAGAGAAGGCAACGACGGAGGGTCAGAAGGGAGATCTGGTGCGGCGGAAGATGATGGGAATTAGAGAGGATGTGGCTTTGGTCGATGGGAATACGTTTTGAGGAGAGATGGTGGTGCCGTGATTGGCACAAGAAGAACAAGATTGGGGTGAGAAGATGTGGAGACGGTGGTGATGTCGTGTTTTCTAGAGTGGGAAGAGAAGAGGTGGCATCTGATGAAGATGAAATAGAGAGAGGAGCGAGTGGTTGTTTTGTGGGAGAAGGAGACTCGAAAGAAAAGTCAATGGAAGAAGGAAGTGGAAGTGGACATGAGTTTTGGGTATTCGAAGGAATAATAAGACTGGACTAAGAATATACATACGGAAAAATGTGTTTATGAAATTTGACGTCTCGACTAGTAAAGACCTTTTTTGTCGATAAATCAAATAATTTGTAACCTTTCTGCCTAATGGGATAACCGATGAAGATGGATGGTATGACACGATGATCAAATTTATGTGATGTGTGAACATTGGTAGCATAAGCTAAGCATTCGAGAACACGAAGATGAGAATAAGAAGGTGATTTGGAGTAAAATAACTCATATGGTGTTTTAAAAGAAAGTAGCACGGAAGGTAACCGATTGATGATATGGACAGCGGTGAGAACACACTCCCCCTAAAATTGAATAAGGAGTTGAGCATGAAATCTCAAAGCTGGGGCTACTTGCAAAATGTGACAGTGTTTGCGTTACACAAACCCGTTTTGTTGAGGCGTGTAAATACAAGAATGTTGAAAAACAACACCGTTATCTTGAAAGAAAGAAAAATGAAGTGAAAGAAACTCACCACCGTTATCACTTCGAAAGATTTTAACGCAATAGTCAAATTTTATGGAAGCATAGCTGAAGAAATGTTTTATAAGTGGTTGTGCTTCATCTTTGAATCGCATAAAAAAAATCCATATAAAAACGTGTATAATCATCAACAATAGTGAAAAATAATAAGGACCAGGAAGAGAATGGTGTCGATAACGACCCCAAATGTCACAATGAATAATCTCAAAAGGTTTTGTTGAAGAAATAACACATGTTGTGAAAGGTAAACGACTTTGCTTAGCCAAGGACATATAGGGCAAACATTATTAAACTGAATGGGAAAATACAAAAAAATCTTGGCAATCAAACTCAAATGAGAAGGTGATACATGCCCAAGGCGGTTGTGCCAAATATCGGTGGAAGAGATGGTGAGGTGACAGGCTGGTCTGTTTGAGGGTGAAGAGTGATTGGTCAATGATTTCTCCATCGCTAGTGCCGCTAGGTAGTACAGTCCGTCCCATTGTTTACTCAAACCAATCGTCCTCCTTGTAGCCAGATCCTACAAAACACACCAATATAGATAAAAAGTCACTAAACAGTTCAGACCTCTCGTCAAACAACTAACAGACATCAAATCAACTTTGATTGTAGGCACTGATAACACATCATGTAGATAATAATTGGAATTCAATGGCAAAGATCCTTTTGCAACAATTCTGGCCTGTTCTCCACTAGGCAATGATACAGACGGTAATGAATAATTTTGAACTTTATGTAACAATTTAGATGAGGAAGTGATATAATCTATCGCCCCGCTAACCTTCGTCTTCTTCAGAAACTCTGAATCACTAGAGCTTTAGCTTTTCAAAACCGTCCCCAACCCATTTGCAGGCTCGCCCTTCTTGATTATGTGTTGGTACGGGCATGCATACAAGAATGATGGTTGGTTTTGATTTTCAGAGTTTGAGAGCTAGAGGGAAAGGAAAAGGGAGAAGCAGAATTGATTTGGAGACAGGCGACGACCATGCCGGCGAGAATGGTTGGGCGTGAGCGTGAGAGATAGAGAGTTAAAATGGTGAAAGAGTGAGTTGGATTCGTTTATGCAAGAATTACATCCTCTTAAGGGCATGTTGACAACATATACATAAATTGGGCAGAGTTTAATAGTTTATGTACTTATGTGATAGTTCTGAAAGTTGAGTAATCTTAATTCTCAATGGAGAAAAGTTCGTGTACTGTTTTTAAAATTTTCCCTTACGGAAATTAACAAGGTTTGTCTTTTGCGAATGAGGTATATGAAATCGTATGATATCATTGTTCGTACAAATTTGAAGATGGAAGAATGTAAACTCAAGAAACGAATTCGCAGCAGATAATGCATATTCGATAATGCATAAAAGAATCTACCCGTCCCTTGTTTGTTTTGCTGTTTGGTGATCCTTGGCCATAATATTCGATAATGCATATTCCAGTATGAAGTGGCCTGCAGTTTTATTTTTAAACTCAGATTAGGCACAATTAAATTAAACACAATCCTGTTTATGTGAGACACGCGTTTGCTCCTTAATTAAATCACAGTCTTTATCTCAAAGTATTCAAATGTTTAAAGTAAATCACTTTCTCCCATGATTCCAGTAGTTGGGTTCGTCCGAGGCTCTGAGCTATATACAGTCAATAACAGTGAACGATGTTAACAGAGCAAAATGGAGCTTTCTCTGTTCATCCTTTCCATAACTGAAACAATCATTTTAATTAAGCTTACCAATAAATCAAATGTCTAAGCAAGATTATTAATTCGTTGAACAAGTCAGATGTTGATGATTACAGACTACCTGATTTAACTTCTAGCGAATGTTAAAATGCACAAATTCATGCAGGTAATTTTCTCCTTTATGTTTACCAATTTTACAATTATACACATGCATGTACTGATTTACATCATCACTTGTCATTTATAGAAACTATGATGAATGATACCCCTAAATCTACGTACATTACCAAAATCACTGCTATCCATTTTTTTACCCTTTTTCCTTTTATGTAAATATAAACTAATTACCTGCAATCACCAAAACCAAGCTGTAAACGAATCCAGCATATATCATCATCACCCTGCTTGATTTCACATGCTCTGGTTTTGCCTTCCTTTGTTGTTATTACTATTTTTCTTCACACTTCATCATTAATTCTCCCGGAATTCCATCCACTTCTCTCATCCTCCTTCCATTTAAACCCCAATCTTCTGCCTGTCCGAAAAAAAAAAAAAAAAAAAAAAAAAATCCACGATCTGGGGAAGTATCATTCTCAGATTTTCTGGGTTAATTTTCTGAGAAACTTGTCTGGGCGTATGTGACAACATTATCGGCCAGACAAGAAGTCACGTAAATTCACAATTTTCCGGGTACTAGAAAGCAAAAGAAATGAGACCTAGCCGGATGGAGGAGCTCAAAGAGGCTCCGAACTTGGTGGCATTGCCAGAAAAAAACAATGGTTTATTGTCTCGCTTCATGCGCGTGGGCCTCATTTTCTTCCTGATCGCGTCAATCTCCCTCGCCCTCTGCTCCGCCTTCTCTTCCCAAACCACCAGCTGGTTCCCCATCCTCGCCCAAAACCAAACCCGTACCGCCATCCCCACCTTCACCGACAACAACACCGAACTCCCCACCAACATCTCCCACATCCTCTTCGGCCTAGGCAGCTCTGTCGGGACGTGGCGCGACAGGAGCGGCCTGGCCGAAACATGGTGGGACTGGAACACGACACGAGGTTACGTCTGGTTAGACGCGAACCCCGAGAATGTAAGTGATGTCTCAGCTCATATTCCGCACCGGGTATCGTCGAACTGGACCCAGTTCAAGTACACACACTCGCAGTCGGAGGTTCGGATCGGCCGAATTGTTGTGGACAGCTTCAACCTCCGGCTGCCGGACGTGAGGTGGTTTGTGATGGGAGACGACGACACAGTGTTCTTCCCCGACAACTTGGCGTCGGTGCTGTCACGTTACGATCATAACAAGATGTTCTATATTGGCGGGAACTCGGAGAGCGTCGAGCAGGACGTGATGCATGCGTACGACATGGCGTTCGGCGGCGGCGGATTCGCCGTCAGCTACGCGCTGGCGGCGCGTCTGGCGGAGCTGATGGACGGGTGTTTGGATAGGTACTACAATATGTACGGCTCCGATCAGAGGGTGTGGGCCTGCGTGAGCGAGATCGGTGTGCCGCTAACGAAGCTGAGTGGGTTCCACCAGGTACGTACTTTCGACGCGTGTCGTGCATTAGGGTTGGTTTGATATTATTACTTGTTAGTCAAGTCGGTCAAAACTAGCTATTCTCGTTCTTAACGTTCAACGGTGGGGTGAATTCTCGTGTGCCCTGGATTTTGAGGCCAGTAATTTGGAGTTAGTGTTGGATTGACTTGAGTCAAATTCGTTTAGCTCCCGACAGTAGTTTGAACTCTAGACCAATGAATATAGTTACACAATCTGCGTTATGCTCGGAGCATGTGATGCGGGTTAAAAATTAGATATATCGCTATTTCATAATACTTATGTAACATTTAGTACGATTTACAGATAAAACAAATTTAAAATGAGTGATTTAGAAGAACATGATTTTTTTTGCTTTGGTTAAGTTAGTTAATCAAACATCTTATTCATGTTGTAGATCGAGTTAGTATATGTGTGTTTGTGTCCTGTACTGTTAATATTAGTACCAGCTTTCGCGTCGAATATGGAGCACTCATAAGTTAAGCTAGATTAGGTTGCATAGATTGCTCGTGTTTCTTCCACCTGTTGATAGCCCTAAACCATTGTGAACCACTGTATACCAGTTTGTGCTTTCTTTCTTCAGTTTTTACTACGTACAATAGAATGATAGGATCCAGCCCTTTTAACATGAGCAAGGTGTGAAAATATTAGAGACAACCGTAATTTTTCAAACATATATAATAACTTCAATCGAGAAAATTAATTTGGATCACGGTGTTCCCCAACTTCGTCTCTTTTGATTGTGTTTAGTAAGGTTCAAGATGTGAAATCGATCCTACTTCGCTGTATATGAAATTTGGCATTTCTAATGTGGTGTAGCTATTAGAATGTTGTTATATATCTAAAGCTTAAGAATTTAGTTTTCTTTCAACGAATGTGAACATGATCCAACTGGTATATATATTGTGAATTTTCAGTTTGACATCAGAGGCGATCCTTATGGTGTTTTAGCAGCACACCCATTGGCACCACTATTGTCCCTTCACCACATCGACGCCGTGGAACCCTTCTTCCCCAACCAGTCTCATCTTGACGCAGTCAAGGCCCTCATTCATGCATACCGGGTCGACCCGCCTCGGATCCTACAACAAAGTGTCTGCTACGACCGGAGGCGTAAATGGACAGTGTCCATTTCATGGGGCTACACCCTTCAGCTCTACCCTTCAATGGTGTCCGCTCTTGAACTTAAGACGCCGTTGCAGACGTTCAAGACGTGGCGGAGTTGGACTGATGGACCCTTCACGTTCAATACCCGACCCGTGAGTTCCAACCCGTGTGAGAAGCCAATCACTTATTTCTTGGAGCATGTTAAGGACGGCAGGAGTGGGAATACCTTGACAACTTACAAGAGGTTTGTAGGTCACGAAGAGAAGAAATGTAATACAACAGACTATGCTCATGCAATGGCATTGCAGAGGATCGTAGTCCTCTCAAGGAAGATGGACCCTCACTACTGGACAAAGGTAACTTCACCCATCTTTGGTATAAGAACCATTGCTCCTATTTTTTCACACACTTTGGTCCCATGCATAATGTGATTGATCGTACCACACACATCAGATTACTGTTACTATTTCCCAATATGCACGACAATGTTAGCTAGGGGATTCACATTTTTTTCTTCTTCAAATCACATCGATCGCGAAACCCTATTTGCATTTTCTCGACGTGATTTAGTAGTTCTAGCTCTGATGTGATTGTGTTGATTTGGCAGGAGCAGTCTCCGCGAAGACAATGCAGCGAGATTAAGAATCGTGCAAGCTTAAGGGGTGGAGCGATGCTGATTAGAATTAGGAGATGCAGACCCTCGGAATCTATAACAATTTAGAGGGTTGATCAGGCCGGATAGAGGGTTGATGAGCTCTAGAGCTGGGTGGTTATGCATGTACAATACCCTAGGGTAGTGAGGTTTGTTTTTCTGGAAGATTTGCACGTATGCATGCTTGTAGAGATTAGGACCCACAAGCTATTGCTGCATTTTTGTTACTGTTCGATTACCATCTCTATGTTCGAGGGTTAGGTTAGACCACAATTGAAGTAATCTCTGATCTCTCTCTCTCTCTCTCTCTCTCTCTCTCTCTCTCTCTCTCTCTCTCTCTCTCTCTCTCTCTCTCTCTCTCTCTCTCTCTCTCTCTCTCTCTCTCTCTCTCTCTCTCTCACTTCTAGTTTCAACTTTCCATGATAGAGCACTTACCTTCACATCTATGGCAAGAGTTTGATAATAGTCCTTAATTTCAGGCCAACTCATGCTTTCCCACTCTAGATGCACTTGCATATTGGCAGTGTGGCTAAACCGCACCATATGCCTTAAGGCACACGAATGTGCACAAGTTCCATCCACACAACATTTGTCAAATCAAGGGCAATTTGAGTGGAGTAATTAACTCAATATCTATAGGTAAGTGAAAGCTAAAGCAGTTTTGTATTGTGTTGGTGGTGCCAAAGGTATAAGTGTCAATGGCTGAGACTAAGGTGACCTCACGGCACTGAAATCTGTATAATTGCAGCAACTCTAAGATGCCATATATACATGATGAAAGATGACTCCAACAATTGTATCAAACTATTAATAGCAATGGAGAAGATAAGAGCACAACTGCCTCACCTAGGCCTAAGACTCCGCCTTTGTTGACCATACGCAACCAAAAATCTCCATGCATGAATGATGAATCTCACATTCTCAATCGAGAAGATAAGAGTGCAACTGACTCACCTAAGCCTCAGACTTGGCCTATGTTGATCATACGCAACCAAAATCTCAATGAATCTAAATGGAAAAGAATAGAGTGCAACTTGGTTTATTAAACAATAAAAAGTTCACTTACATTTAAAAAGCAAAATGAAGAAAATAAATCTAAGAAAACCTTGGCACTGCCATAGCTATGAGAGGAACTTCTCTGTGGATGACCAAACCAACGCTTTCAGTCATGTTCATATCCTCAGCTCTAGCTCCACTAGGCAATGACCATTCAAACCTGTGCACAAGAGTTGCTAAAACAAGTTCCGTAGTGGTCATGGCAAATAAGATTCCCGGGCAACCTCTTCTGCCAGCTCCAAATGGGATCAACTGAAAGTCCTGCCCTTTGAAGTCCACACAAGAATTCATAAACCTATCAGGTTGAAACTCCTCTGGTTCATCCCACAGAGAAGGGTCTCTTCCAATTGTCCAGGCACTGACTATCACCATGGTTCTTGCAGCAATGTCATATCCCTTTATTTTAGCATCTTGGGTTGACTCTCGAAACACCAACGGTAATGGAGGATACAGCCTCAATGTTTCTTTGATCACAGCTTTCAAGTATGGCATTTTGTCCAAGTCACTTTCTGTTATGTCTTGTTTTCCACTAGCAATTCCCATAACCTCATTTCGCAGTCTTTCCATCACTCTGGGATGCCTTATGAGTTCAGTCATAGCCCATTCTACAACTGTGGAGGTTGTATCAGTTCCACCTGCAAACATATCCAAGATGAGAGCTTTCATGCCATCCCTATCAATGGAAGAACCAGAGACAATGCTATTCTTATGCTCTTCAAGCAGCACATCCACAAAATCCTGTCTATCTTCACCTCCTTCACCACAGATATCTCCATCGGTGCTAAGATTAACCATATGCTCCTCAACTACTGTATCAAGAAATCTATCCAATTCTTTAGAAACTCTCTCCACTCTTGCATCTAACCCACTAAAGCGATTAATCCATGAAAGCCATGGAATAAAATCTCCAACAGAGAAAACACTCAACAACTCCATAAGTTCCCTAAGCAACTTCTTGAACTTCATCGCACCTTCATTACCACCACTATACTTCTTTCCAAAAGCCACCCTACAAATCACATCATTATTAAGCAAAGAAAACAAATCGCTTAGATTGACTGGCAATGACAACATATACGATTGTTTGACATTCTCAATCAACAAGGCTAGTTCTTCTTCTCTAATTCCTCGGTAAGACTGCACCCTTTTGGTACTTAAAAGCTGGAGGACACATATGCTTCTTATTTGCCTCCAATACTCACCGTAAGAAGCTGAGGCCACATCCTTGCCTTGGTAAAGAAGTCTATCAATAAGTGTTAATCTGGGTTTGTTACAGAAGATGAGATCATTTGTTTTCATGATCTCGCAAGCAGCATCTGCAGATGAAACTATGATCACAGGTCTGGAACCAAAGTGAAGCATCATGAGTCCACCATAGTGCTGAGCTAGTTGTTGGAGGGATCGGTGAGGGCGTGCGCCAAGTTGGTGGAGGTTTCCTAGTATTGGGAGCCTTGGAGGTGTTGGAGGCAAATGATTGTGGGAGTTTGTAGTGGAAAACCATTTGACGAGGAAGATTGTGAACAAGAACAAGGGAAGAACAAACACAAACAGATTCAACATAGCTAGCTAGTAGTCGATGAAACATGTATTTGGTATGATTCAACAGAGTTGATTGTTGAGATTTTAGTCGCACGAACGAACCGAGATTCAGAAGACAGCCTACACCATCAAAATAAAGTAGAATAACAAAACAGTCCTGCCTACGTCCACCCCAAGATATTTTCCCTTTTACTATGAGAATAAAACTAGTACAAAATACATGAGTACACCCTCACTCATAGAATACCCAAGAACACAATATCTCACCTCAGATAATTTCTCTCTTTTTCTCTCACGCACAACCAACAAGCTATTTCTATGCTTGCCTGATGCTTACTTGCATTGCATGCTTCAAATGGTTTGTTTTATATGCCTTTTTCTTCCTTCCAATTCATATTCCATGTAACACACGGAGACTAACTTTTATACCTTTAATTTCTACAAACACCATTTATTTCATTGTAGCTAGCTATAGCATAGATAACCATTCATCCAAGTCCATGTTTGCTGCATCAATATTACATGGTATTTTCACATTTTTGCATGACAATGAATTACCATTCTCAACAATGATCTCTTAAATCTTCATCTCCGGCCCTTTTGAGAAATGTATTACATCTTCTACTGCTCATGCATCTGATTCCTTGTATATATGGTCCTAGTGAAAGGAATGAAGTGTATGATTTATATTGTCTAGAAGAAGGTTTGATATATCCGAACTCGATCCATAAGCTGTTGAAAACAAGGAGCGCTAACAGGTTTCCTGGATACATACAATGGTGAAAATTTAAAAGATCATTGTTGAGAACGGTGATTAATTCTCATGCAAAAATGTGGAAAGACTATATAATTGTGATGCATCAGACTTGGACTTAGATGAATAACTATATGTTATAGCTAGCTAGCTACAAAACAATAAATGGTGTTTGTGGAAATTGAGGGTATAATAGTCTTCAATTATGTGCTACATGGAATATGAAACGAAAGGAAGAAAAAGGTAACGGTTGCCTATAAATTAGCAGCATGACAACCCATTAATTTGAAGCATGCAACGCAAGTTTTTTTTTTTTTTTTTTTTTTTTTTTTGGACAAAATGCAATGCAAGATAGCGTCAAGTAAACATCATGCAAGAATAAAAATAGCTTGTCGGGCGTGCATGAGAGTGAGAGAGAAAAAAGTGCCAAGATTGAAATTCTCTGAAGTAGTGGTCATGGCAAATAAAATTTCTGGGCAACCTCTTCTACCAGCTCCGAATGGGTTCAACTGAAAGTTCTGCCCTTTGAAGTCCACACAAGAATATATATATATATATATATAAATCTATCAGGTTGAAACTCCTCTGGTTGATCACGAGTGCGGATTACTGCAGGTTTACAAGGTAAAAAACTTTGGGCCAGCAGCTTAATACTCTTGTCCACCTAAGTTTTGCTGTATCATCAAGGGCCATGCAGTCACCAAAAAAAGTAGTAAGATAGCAAAACTTAGGTGGTGAGCCCAAAGATTACCCCTCCCTCAGTCCCATAGTTAGTATCGATGTAGATTAGTTTAGTCGGACAAGAGTCGAGAACACCTCAAGCCGTATATGCTTCGATTCTCTAATGGTCTCAAAACCACACTAAATAACTAGAGTTACAGCTCCTCAAGAAAGCAAGGAATCGATATCAAAAATATATGTAAAGACAACAAGAAAAGAACCACAAAATTCTCGAGAAGCATCATTACAACCGCCTCTTCTTGAGACATGTTGCAATATATGCACCAAGAATGGGTTACTTAGTGGTGGGTGCCATTACATACTTTTATCAATTAACTCCATTAACTTCAAGTCTTCAACAAAATGAATTCACAAAGCAAAAACAATTTATTTGTCGCTGCAATCCCCGACTTTTTCATCAGTCAGACTCCAACAATTGGAGCCGAGTAATTTTGAAATTTTCTGACTGCTGGTCTGCTGCAATACGCGATGATAAGCAGCCGCTAGGGTTGATCTCGGAAAGGTTCCCCAATTTGGCAACTTGGGACGATAAGATTCAACAAAGTTGGGTCTTTGCTTTGCTGCACAGGATATATGATATATCAACTTGGGAATATAAAGTTTACAACATACAAAATACACATGCCAAGAACATTGTTTTCTTCTTCATCTGTCAGAAGAAACCATTTTTCTAATATATTAATCCATCTTTCACTCTTCACATTTCAGTTTTACACGTCCAAATAAAACTAATCCAGTTCTCAAACGAAGAGATATTTTGGCCGTAAAAAGGATCTCTGTTTCTGGTGGAGCAATGGCGGATTAATACATCTTGGTCATCATCTTCAACAAGGTGCTGCCTCTTCTTCTTTCTTTTGCTTTACTTTGAGTTTTGGACTTTCCAAGTTCACTTTTTGTTTGAATAATAGTAGTGGATTTTGCTCAAGATGCTGTTTTTGCTATTTGATTCGAATAAGGGTGAAAAAGTTAGGGTCTTGGAGAATCTGTGAAAGTTGATGAACCGATAAGCAAAAGAAATGAGTCGGAGCCGATTAGAGCACCAGAAAGCACCGAACGTGGTATCATCGCCGGGAAAAACCAAAGGTTTATTGGTACGCTACATGTGCGTGGGCCTCGTTCTCTGTCTGATCGCTACAATCTCACTCGCCCTAAACTCTGCCTTCCCCAACCGAACCCTTACCGCCATATCCTCCTTCTCCACCACCGAACCACCCACCAACATCTCCCACCTTCTCTTCGGTCTCGGCAGCTCCGTCGACACGTGGCGCGGTCGGAGCAACTTGACCGAAACATGGTGGGACACAACCACCACACGTGGATACGTCTGGCTCGACACGAAGCCCGAGAGTAGCTTACTCGACGTGTTGTCTTGTATCCCTTACCGGGTGTCGGAGAACTGGACCGGCTTCAGGTACAGCCACTCGCAGGCGGAGGTCAGGATTGCCCGGATTGTCGTGGACAGCTTTAACCTCCGGCTGCCGGACGTGAGGTGGTTCGTGATGGGAGACGACGACACGGTGTTCTTCCCGGAGAACTTGGCCTCGGTGCTATCAGGGTACGATCATAATCAGATGTACTACATTGGTGGGAACTCGGAGAGCGTCGACCAGAATGAGATGCATGCCTACGACATGGCGTTTGGCGGCGGCGGGTTCGCCGTCAGCTACCCTCTGGCGGCGCGTTTGGCGGAGCAGATGGATGGGTGTTTGGATAGGTATTTCAATATGTACGGCTCTGATCAGAGGGTGTGGGCCTGCATGATCGAGATCGGCGTGCCGCTCACCAAGCTCAGTGGTTTCCACCAGGTATACCGTACTTTTGATATAACAGTAACTTTTCCCAGAAATATTACATAGACAACAGTAACTTTTCCCACTTAGTAACTTTGTCTCACTCAGTACTCAGTAGTGCAACTGTTTCCTAGAGTTCAAGATGTGAATCCGATCATTTACATCACGAACTCTTTGCTGTTTTCGGGTCTATGTAACTGGAACTGGGCACTTCTAATATGGAAATCTCTTGTGCAACCAAAGGTTACAACATCGACAAAACGTGACTAAGAAGCCTCATTAGGCCGGAATGAAGTTAGTTCAAAATTCAAATACAACATTGCCAAAGTTATGCCCCAAATTTATTAAGTTTATCTGCAGCTAAATGTGCTTCTGTGTAAACATGGTTATAGGAGATATATGAAGTGGAAGAGTGTTGTGTAGAGTTAGGGTTTAGTTTTTCTTTCAAATTAAGAATGTGAACATGACCGTTTTGGTATATTGTGATATTTCAGTTTGACATCAGAGCTGACCCGTATGGTATTTTAGCGGCTCACCCGTTAGCACCACTATTGTCCCTTCACCACATTGACGCATTGGATCCCATTTTCCCCACCCAGACCCAGCTAGAATCAGTCAAGTCCCTCGTCCAGGCATACCGAGTCGACCCGCCTCGGATCCTACAACAGAGCTTCTGCTACGACCGGAGGCGTAGATGGACAGTGTCCATTTCATGGGGCTTCACCGTTCAGATCTACCCCTTCTTGGTGTCAGCTCTTGAACTTCAAACGCCGTTGCGGACATTCAAGACATGGCGGAAACGGGAAAATGGACCCTTCACGTTCAACACCCGAGCCGTGAGTTCCGACCCGTGTGAGCAGCCGATCACTTATTTCTTGGAGGATGTTAAGGTAGACGGCAAGAGTGGAAATACTTCGACTGCTTACAAGAGGTTTGATGAAAAGGATGGGAAAGTTTGGAATACTTTGAATGCTTACGAGAGGTTAGTAGGTCGTAAAGCAAAGAAATGTAAAAGGGCAGACTATGTCGATGCAATGGCAACGGAGAGGATCTTAGTCGTCTCAACGAAGATGGATCAGTACTGGACACAGGTAACTTCACCTCTTGAGTACTAGCACTATTGCCATAATGTATTGATTGATTGTATCACACACATGAAATTTTTGTTACGAGCCCTAGTGTTCACGAGAAATGTTAGAGAAAGCATATTTTCAGACCTCAATTGTGTGTGTTTCTCAATGTGATTTAGGATTTTCGAATCTGATTTAACTGTGTTTATTGGCAAGAGCAGGCTCCGCGGAGACAGTGCAGTGAGATTGAGGATCATGAAAGCACAAGTGACGGAACAATGCTGATTAGAATTAGGAGATGCAGACCCTCGGAATCTATAACACTAGAGGGTTAATCAGTCGAGAGATGTTTCTTTTTTGGGTGATTAGCACATACTGTTTATAGAGATTAGCAACCACAAACAGTTGTTGCACTTCTGTAACTATTCAAGTACCGTCAGTATGATCGAGGGTTAGATTAGGCCACAATTGAAGTAATAACTCCCTTTAAATTGTTTCAACTTTCAATGATAGAACACTTGCCTCACATCTTTGGCAGAGTTTGATACTTGTGTTTCAGACCAAGGCATACTTAGTCAATGGCTGAGAGCCTGAGACTTGGGTGACCTCGTGGCACTGAAAATCTGAAATTGCCCTAACCGTGAGACGCCATACCTCATGAAAGGTGATGATGCCAACAATGGTATAAACTATTAATAGCAATGGAGAAGATAAGGGTGTAACTGACTCACCTCAGCCTCAGACTCCGGTTATCTCGACCAGACGCGTTCAAAAGCTTTAATGCTGTAAGACGCCATGGAGAAAAGGTCCTTGGAGTCCAATTCACACAAAACAGAACTAATACATGGTCCAAAGATTTTGTCTATTATTTATCCTTCATGTAGTAAGTAAATGCCAGATGAAAATAAATAAATAATTACAGCCTAAACCTTCTCAAAGACTAGCAATGTAAGTATCACCCAGAGAGAATAACTACAGCAGTCTGTGCTGTTTAATCAGTAGATGGTCCTTGATATGGAATTTACAAAAGAACAATCTCTTGTGTATAATATATCTACACATATACTTCTGGATAAATGGAAGGCATAGTTACTTTACAAGTTCTTGTTCATTTGTTTCACGAAAATTGCAGCTTTTGCATATCAGTATTTCACCACTTCCCTCTATGACAATTCACAATGGACCTCCTACAATAGGTTTCCGGATCGAATGGAGTATTATTTGCAAAACAAGGTATCACGTGTTTCATTTCCGGTTGTTGGATTTACCCTGTTAATATAACAGATGCGTCACTGTAAATGAAACACATTCGTGAAGATGATTCTGCAAAGTATCTTACCCATCAGCAATTTTGCAAAGATATTCCCGCTGATCATCTCTCAAAGGCACGTCTGTGAAGTCTGACCAGACAGAAGGAAAATAATCCAAAATGGTAAACGAACTTGAATTACAGAGATCTTGTTAATAACAAAACAAAACTAAGCTACGTGTGTTTGACCCAAGGAAGAGAAATACTATGTTTACTTATCCAGAGAAAATTAAGGATCATAGAAATTTCCAACTGAAAATCCAAAGACAGCAGAAACAACAGAAAGTGAAAGTGAAAAGGTTAATATCTAGGTTTTCCAACTTTTCTACTGTTTGTAATATATGATTTACTAGCATGGATTTGAGGACAAAATGAGCCAAACTATTAAAAATGTCACCATTGAGCAAGTGTTCTGTTTTTTACATACCTGCACCTGTGATAGTTGATCCTTTGAAAGATGTGTTGCCCGTAGTAAATGCACCTTCCAAGTTAGCATTGCTCAAATTAACCTGAAAAAAGTAGTACATGCATGGTAAGAACACTAGAAGGCATCATGGTAACTTTCCTTCATCGTTTCTTTGCTTTGGCAAGATTTGAACCTTGGGCCTAGTGAGTGGAATCTTGGACCCCCAAGTCAACCTTGCCACTAACACATGAGTCGACCAAGGGATGGAGCAATAACACAGTTGGGCTGAAAACAAGCAAAACTTTCAAAAGGGAATCTGGAGACCTTTCGAGGTTTGTATAAACTAGTCTAAAGCATTTTCTACTGATATATCTGGAAACTTTCAAAGATAGTTGTGTACATAAGAAGCAATTGCATCTAAATCTGGTGGATGATACTTCTATAATTTGAAGGTACATTCCTCATTACAGTCCTATTCACTTGGCTGAAAACATCTACCAATTCGATTGTCACTGCATCTCCATAATAAAAAATAAAAAAATGGGTATGACAGGGACAAAGAACTCAATGAACAATTTTTGGCCTTTAAGCTTCAAGGGCAGGGGTTTAGGCTTGTAAAATTCATATTCAGGGGTCGAGTCATGCTCAGCATTATGCTATTCACAAGCAAACCAGAGATGAAGATAGCACTATCTATGTCACCAATTGGCACAATATCTCATCCACAATTGAATCTAATATATCACAGGTACCCAGCAATGGGATATTCACACACATATCGTACAAGTACGCATGTTGTAATAGCCCTATCTATATTTTCTTCACCATTTATCAGCATATCTTGTATTAGACAGGTAATCTGATACTGAAAAATCAATAGACTTCACAGTTCATACACATTGAAGATACGAAGAAACTGTTGAACATGCACTTGGGACTTGGGGGAGAAGAGTTCCATGAATGCTCACCTTTGTCACATTGGCCAAGGAAAAGTCTGCACCTCTTAGATCAGCATCAGAAAGATCAGCCCCTGTATAGCGAAGACCATTCGTGGTATATAAGATATATGCTTAACCTCTTAACAACACAAAATAAAAAAACAGCACTAAAAAATTTCCATTCACCATTAGTCCATTAATATACATATCTTTTCGTAAGAACTAACTAAATCAGCAATGATACCTGTTAAATCAGCATCAAAGAAGCTAGCACCTAACAACTTTGCACCGTGAAAATTCGCCTGCCGCAATATGGACTGCAACGACATGAATCACATCAACTCAGCACAAAACACAAAAACAATTGCAGGTAACAAATGTGTGTGGTGGTGGTGCGTATATCATCCAAATTTTACTGATTTTGGACCGTTTTGAAGTCTTGTTTAACCAAAGTCAATCCGCTGAAGTCCTTCCCGCTAAGATCCTGGCCCCTAGTCACCTCCGAGCCATACGGACCTCCACCCTTGCATACAAAACGACACCGTATTCAGTATAACACAATCTCAAATTTTCCATCACCAAAAAAGACGAATCCGGCATTGAAACTCACGATATAGGCGAGCGCGGGGCTGGCGGAGAGCAGAGAAGCGGAGATCGCGGCGATCAGGCCGGCCTTGCAGACGGAATCTCCGATTTGGACGACAAGGTTTCTGGAAGCTTCGGGTGGAGTCTTGAGTACCTGCGAGGAGAGAAATTGAGGGAGTTAAATAGAGTGGTGATGAGTGTGGGGAGGAAGGAGGGGCGGTGGGAATGTACGTGGGGCGGCGGAGGAGGAGGGGAGCCGGAGAGGGAGAGATGTTGGCGGGAAGGGTTTGGGATTTTGGAGCACATGGAGACGTTGAGAAGCGCCATTGGGAGTGTTCCTGGTGGATAATGAGAGAGAGCGAAATGTGTGGAGTGTATCGTGGGTTTGATGATTAGGCGCGCGTAATTAGAAGTAATGCACATGTGATTTAAGCTTAAGTGCCATAAGTCGTGTCACTTGGTTCGTTTGTATATTTATTTTTTCAATTTTTCTTGATAAGCAAAAGTTTAGAGAGATGAATGCTTGATACACCTCTTTTTGTCGCACAAACCTATAATCTTGGACATGTACGTGTCTCAATTGTTCTTACGTTGATATAAGAACAATGGATACACACGAGAGCAGCTCAAGATATAGAAATGTTGATAGCAAATATCAAACTAGGATTAGAGCTCAACCACAAGCACACCCATACGCCATACCAACTAGACCAACAATCGACACTGCCATTTTAATGGCTAATTCGATTATGATTACATTGAATTTTGATGACTAAATCGACGAAGTATAAATGTTGTTCCATGTAATTAGGAATATATTTTCTCAAGGTAATAGTGTAATTCACGTTTGATATACGCATACGTGTGATTATCTTATGATTGTCGTGTTACATGGAATATGACATTTTAACCATAAGCTTAAGGGCAATTAGTTCATTATAGCCTTACAACATTTCAAATACATCTCTAAAAGACAACTATGACATCCGAAAATCGTAACAAATTAATTTTTGATGTTTCAGCATTATTAACCAATCTAAAAGCAATGATCAATAAAGAATACGAAAGTGCACTGTCTTAATACAATCACGTAAGACATATACATGACAAATATATTTTTGAGAAACTTACATTTAGTGGAACTACACAGTCACTAGACTCGTGAAGTTGGTCCAAATGATAGTAAATCAAGCCGGATTTAGGTGGGATTAGAGTTCATTCATCCCTCAAATGTAAAAATAAAAAAAAGAGCAGAGAAAATAAATTATTGAATATAAGTTGGAAACAAAATTACTCAAAAATGAAAAAGCTTTAGAAAATTAATATTCGAAAACACGTTGGGACTGTGGACTAGTCAGAGTCGACCACCAGTAGTTTACTTTCTCCTCCATTTCTTTCTCTCCCTCCTCCTCTTCTAGATCCTAGGCCGGACGCTAGGGATTCGACCTCGCTCCTCCATTTTCAAATCCGCCAGGTACACTTTTTCTTCTCTCTCGCATTTCGATTTCATCGCTCTCGTTTCTTCTCTCTGATCCTGATCGATCCCATGGTCCACACCCGATTTGCTACCGCAGAACTGCACAGGTCGAACCTGAAGTCCGCAATTGAAATCGGATTTCGAGGAGCTTCAGACGTCGATCTCCGGCGACGTGGAAATCAGGAGCGGAGGAGTACCGGGTGAGTAGATGGACTAAGCTTTGGAATTTGAGTTTGTAGTTGTGGAAGTATTTGATTCCGAGCACATTTGGCATCTGAATCAAAATTAGGTCGACTTTCATGAAATAGATAGAGCTAATTGAGTTTTGGAGCTTGGAACTATATCTCTTTAGCTTTAATTTGTAGTTCAGATGATAATTCTTAGGTTTAGGTGACAATGCTAGGTTGAAATTGACGAAGGCTTTGTGATTATCACTTGTTTATCTGTTAGTAGATATACGAGACATGCCACCAGATAATTTCTTGTAAATGTGGAAGGTAAAATAGATTCTTCCTGTCATTTATAGTGTCTCGAAATGGTTTATGTACACGAAAAGAAATATACATTATAGTCTGAGATTCTTATGGTTGTTGCATTGCTTAGAATGGCACTGAGGGTGGGTGCGGCACAGCCATGGTTGTTGGAATTTGGTGGTAATGTTCTGAAATTGTCATTGTTTGTTTATGATGTATAAGGGAGAGTGTGAAATGAGGCTTATTTATATTACTTTTATTTTTTGGCTAATTAAGTATTTTATTTGTTACACTTCATTAAGCTTATTTGAAATGCTGGTCTGCTGATAGGTATCAGTGTCACTACCTCCATAGATTGTGAAGGAATGCCTTGCCTATAGTTCTTTGCCTTCTCTACATAGAAGTTGGTAACAAGAGTGGGCTCTGTTAATAGCATATTCTTCAAAGATGGGGCGTCTCAAGCTGCAGACTGGGATCAAGGCAATTGAGGAAGAAACTGAGGAATGCGATGCCACCAATTCTCATAAATCTACCATAGCATGCATCATTAATTCAGAAATAGGTTCCGTTTTAGCGGTTATGAGGAGGAATGTGAGATGGGGAGGACGGTATATGTCAGGTGATGATCAGCTTGAACATTCTTTGATCCAATCATTAAAGGCGCTACGCAGACAAATCTTCTCATGGCAGCATCAGTGGCATACCATAAATCCTGCTGTGTATCTCCAGCCATTTCTGGATGTGATTAGATCGGATGAAACTGGTGCACCAATCACTGGTGTCGCTTTGTCATCTGTTTACAATATCTTAACACTTGATGTGATCGATCAGAATTCTGTCAATGTTGATGATGCCATGCACATGTTAGTTGATGCCATCACTAGCTGTCGATTTGAGGTGACTGATCCTGCATCCGAAGAAGTGGTACTGATGAAGATACTACAGGTTCTTCTGGCCTGCATGAGGAGTAAAGCATCTGTTATGTTGAGTAATCAACATGTTTGCACTATAGTGAACACATGTTTCCGGATAGTTCATCAAGCAGGAACAAAAGGTGAATTATTGCAAAGAATAGCTCGCCACACCATGCATGAACTTGTCAGATGTATTTTCTCACACCTTCCAGACGTCCACAGCACCGAAAGTGCATTGGTAAATGGAAACAATACTGTCAAGCGAGAGGTACTAATATTGACAAAGTTTTATAGGTCTTTATCCCATAGTGACTTGTTGGTTATGGAAGCTAAACAGTAGATTAATTATTGCAGATCTTAATCCCTTATTAACAAATATGTGGCTGTCTTTCATGTGCAGATTGCAGGAGTTAATAATGAGTATGCTTTTGGGAGTAGACAATTAGAGAACGGAAGCATAAATTCTGAGTATGATCTTCAACAATTATCCACAATTCCTGCCTCAAATGGTTCCTCTGGTCTGGCAGCATCTGGGATGGATGAAACTACAATTGGGGCTTCTGGTGGGAAGGAGGCTGTTCAGTATGACTTGCATCTAATGACTGAGCCCTATGGGGTCCCTTGCATGGTGGAAATATTTCACTTTCTTTGTTCGTTGCTAAATGTCTCTGAGCATATGGGAATGGGTCCCAGATCTAATACCATAGCATTTGACGAAGATGTGCCTCTTTTTGCCTTGGTTTTAATCAATTCAGCTATAGAGTTGGGTGGGTCGTCCATTCAGCATCACCCCAAGTTACTGAATTTGGTTCAGGATGAATTGTTTCGGAATCTGATGCAATTTGGACTATCAACTAGTCCACTTATTCTTTCAATGGTTTGCAGCATCGTTCTTAATTTGTATCACCATCTGCGCACTGAACTTAAACTTCAGCTCGAGGCTTTCTTTTCATGTGTGATATTGAGGCTTGCACAAAGCAGGTATGGAGCTTCTTATCAACAGCAGGAGGTTGCTATGGAGGCTCTTGTTGACTTCTGCAGGCAGAAAAATTTCATGGTGGAGATGTATGCTAACTTGGATTGTGACATAACTTGCAGTAATGTATTTGAAGAACTTGCTAATTTGTTGTCAAAGAGCGCATTCCCTGTTAATTGCCCTTTGTCTTCAATTCACATTCTTGCCTTGGATGGTCTCATTGCTGTCATTCAGGGAATGGCAGAAAGGGTAGGGAATGGATCAGTTAGTTCTGCGCATACTCCAGTAAATCTGGAGGAGGATACTCCGTTCTGGATGGTGAAGTGTGACAACTACAGTGATCCTAATCATTGGGTTCCATTTGTTCACCGGAGGAAGTATATAAAGAGAAGATTGATGATTGGAGCTGATCATTTCAACCGTGACCCAAAGAAAGGGCTGGAGTTCCTCCAAGGAACTCATCTGTTGCCTGGTAAACTTGATCCTCAAAGTGTGGCCTGCTTTTTCAGGTATACAGCTGGGCTAGATAAGAATCTTGTTGGGGATTTCTTGGGAAATCATGATGAGTTTTGTGTTCAGGTTCTTCACAAATTTGCTGGTACCTTTGATTTCCAAGATATGAATTTGGATACTGCACTCCGCCTTTTCTTGGAAACTTTTCGTTTGCCTGGAGAATCACAAAAGATACAAAGGGTTCTTGAAGCATTCTCAGAGAGATATTATGAACAATCACCTCTAATTCTTGCTAATAAGGATGCTGCCCTTCTGTTATCATATTCAATCATAATGCTTAATACAGATCAGCACAATGTTCAGGTGAAGAAGAAGATGACAGAGGAGGATTTCATTCGGAATAACAGACACATCAATGGAGGCAGTGATCTTCCTCGAGATTTCCTGGCAGAGCTTTATCACTCAATATGCAAGAATGAGATCCGCACTACTCCTGAACAAGGTGCTGGTTATCCTGAAATGACCCCAAGTCGGTGGATTGATTTGATGCACAAATCCAAGAAGAATGCTCCATTCATTGTATCTGATTCTAGGGCCTACCTAGATCATGATATGTTTGCTATAATGTCGGGCCCTACAATTGCTGCAATCTCTGTGGTATTTGATCATGCAGAACATGAAGAGGTTTATCAAACATGCATCGATGGATTTTTAGCTATAGCGAAGATTTCAGCATGCCACCATCTTGAAGATGTACTAGATGATCTGGTTGTGTCTCTCTGTAAGTTCACAACTCTGTTAAACCCATCATCAGTTGAGGAACCTGTGCTAGCCTTTGGTGATGACACAAAAGCTAGAATGTCTACTGTGACAGTTTTCACCATTGCCAATAGGTATGGTGATTATATTCGCACTGGTTGGAGAAATATTCTCGACTGCATCTTAAGATTACACAAGCTTGGTCTTCTTCCAGCTCGTGTGGCTAGCGACGCAGCTGATGAGTCCGAGTTTTCTGCTGACACAGGTCCTGGCAAGCCGATACCAAATGCTCTATCTTCAGTTCAGTTGGCTACTGTGGGTACTCCTAGGAGATCTTCTGGATTGATGGGTAGGTTTAGTCAGCTCTTATCTCTTGACACAGAGGAGCCGAGATCACAACCCACTGAACAACAACTTGCTGCTCATCAACGGACCCTTCAGACAATTCAAAAGTGCCACATTGACGGCATTTTCACTGAGAGCAAATTTCTGCAGGCTGAATCCTTGTTACAGCTTGCAAGGGCATTGATTTGGGCCGCAGGGCGACCACAGAAAGGCAACAGCTCTCCGGAGGATGAAGATACTGCTGTGTTCTGTTTGGAATTGCTGATTGCTATTACCCTAAATAATAGGGATAGGATTGTGCTTCTTTGGCAGGGTGTATATGAGCACATATCTAACATTGTTCAGTCAACCGTTATGCCTTGTGCCCTGGTGGAAAAGGCTGTTTTTGGACTTCTTAGAATTTGCCAGCGGCTGCTTCCCTATAAAGAAAACCTTGCTGATGAACTGCTGAGGTCCCTGCAGCTTGTCTTAAAGCTTGATGCTCGGGTTGCAGATGCCTACTGTGAGCAAATTACTCTGGAAGTCAGTCGCCTTGTGAAAGCAAACGCTTCTCACATCAGATCCCAGTTAGGGTGGCGCACAATTACATCCCTAATCTCCATCACGGCCCGCCACCCTGAAGCTTCTGAGGCTGGGTTTGACACACTGTCCTTCATTATGTCTAATGGAACCCACCTGTTGCCCACCAATTATAATCTATGTGTTGATGCATCAAGGCAATTTGCTGAGTCTCGTGTTGGGCAGACAGAGCGATCTCTGACCGCATTAGATCTTATGGCAGGTTCTGTTGATTGTTTGGTACGGTGGGCACACGAGGCTAAGAAAGCTACTAATGAGGAGGAAGCGGTGAAAATGTCTCAGGATATTGGAGAAATGTGGTTACGGCTTGTTCAGGGGTTGAGAAAAGTTTGTTTGGACCAAAGAGAAGAGGTGAGGAACCATGCTTTGTCATTGTTGCAGAAGTGCTTGACTGAAGTTGATGGGATCCCTCTTCCACATGGTCTGTGGTTACCGTGCTTTGATCTTGTAATCTTCACAATGCTTGATGACTTACTTGAAATTGCACAAGGACACTCCCAAAAAGACTACCGGAACATGGAAGGCACACTTATCTCTGCCATGAAGCTCTTGTCAAAAGTGTTTCTGCAGCTACTCTCTGACCTGTCACAGTTAACAACCTTCTGCAAACTATGGCTGGGTGTTCTCAGTCGAATGGAAAAATACATGAAGGCGAAAGTTAGAGGGAAGAAAAGTGATAAGCTTCAGGAACAAGTACCAGAGCTACTTAAGAACACCTTGGTTGTTATGAATTCGAAGGGAGTGCTTGTTCAGAGGAGCGCTTTAGGAGGAGATAGCTTGTGGGAGCTGACATGGCTACATGTCAACAACATATCTCCATCATTGAAATCAGATGTTTTCCCTGATCAAACTTTGGAGCAGTCAGAGACCAAGACAGGTGAGACTGGGGGAGGTCTAGTATCTGATGAAGCGGGTAAAGTAGCTCCAACCGAAACAATGTCCTCTGAACTTTCTGGCACTGGAGGTTAGCATGTTGTAAAGCTGGCAACACGAACTGGTCTGCCTAAAGCATGTTAATATGGACGCATGAGCACGAGTCAGTAAGTAGTTATTATGAGGTGTTATGTTCTGAATATGATGCTACAGAAATTGGCAGATGACATTTTGTTTGTAGAATTGCTATATATGGATTAGGCTTTAGCAGAGAGAGAACCGATATACTAGTTGTTCAAAAACCTGAGAAGATTGCTTATCTCTTTATACTCATCTTCATCTCCTTCGAAAGGTGCAGTCATCTTTGCCTCCAGAGAACTTCGTTGCAGTGCTATATTCCCCGGATGGTATTGGTTTTCTCTAAAGATAGTATATCTGCCAGTGAATTCGTCTATATTTTTGTTTTCCTTGTTCATCAATGTACAGAACTCAGGATTTGCTACTTTTAACTTTCAAGTAGTAGTTTACTTGGCATGGAAACTAAAATCGTGCCATGCTTGACATAGATAAATTGCTGTATCGTAATTTGCAGATTGTTGGTTATTCTAGTGATGTGGTATGATGAGTTGGTGAATATTCTTATGCAAAGTTGGGATCTTATAATGTAGAAATTGCACTGCAGTTTAAAATCCTTCTGAATTTCTGCTCATTGGAGTACTGAGTTCAAGTTCACAATCATGGAATGATATATACTGTTTTGTCCCTAAGCTATTCTTACTAACGAAGCTCAAAGTTTTGAAAAACTAATCCGGATATTGGCACTGTAACAAAATTTATAACATTTACCCAAACATTTTAAAGGAAATTTGATTGGTCTATTAATTACTTACAAAAAAAAAATTAAAAAAATCAGACGGTCCACGTTACGAGAAACTACACGGGAGAAGATCCTGGTTAGTTTTTGTTTTTGTTTTGTCCTGATTAAGATCTCATTTTCTGATTTTCATGCTCCAACGTATTGTTTCACACTAACCGATCTGGCACCCCAAGTTTCAGTCACGGCCGGCAGAGTCATCGGAATCGGAATCGCAATCCAAGGCCTTCTGGCTTGAGAATTGAAATCGCCGTCGAGGTGGCCAGAAACAGATGCACAATTTGAATTCATAATCTCGGCTAAATCTATATCCGGAGCACAATTCAGCTGTAAGTTCTCTATTCACAATCGGAAATCGAGGTTTCTGGCCATAATGTTAAAACTGAAAACGAAGAATGATTCCAATTATGCGAAATCTGATTTTTTTTTTTTTTTTTTTTTTGCCAAATTGTTGATGAAGATGTGTGTGAATCCATAGTAGCTGACATTGTTTTATCGAAGTTACGGTGAAAGAGATTGCTAGTGTGTAGAGATTTACATTGTAGTGCTAGATTTTGCGGTAGTTATGGTTGTGGAATTGATTGGAGTGGCAATGAGGTTGTTAGAGTTAGTGGTGCCTATGTGAGTTGATTTATCTGCTTATGATATGATTGCGGAAGCTCTCGAATGAGAGTCTTCTCCATTACTTGTTGCTGATTCGGCATGTTGAATTTCTGCTAGGTGCGTTTCAGTGCCTCGGTGAATCGTGAAGGTGTGCATTGCGCATGTGTGTTTGCCTTTTGTTGATAGAAGTTAGGAAGAACAGCTAGAACTTCGGTTCAGTTAAGGATGGGGCGTGTAAAGCTGCAAAGTGGAATCAAGGCAGGGGGAGAGCCAAAGGACTCTAACGGAAACTATTCCGACAAAGCTACTTTGGCTTGCATCATTAATTCAGAAATAGGTACTGTGTTAGCGGTTATGAGAAGGAATGTAAGGTGGGGAGGACGCTATGCATCAGATGATGATCAGAGGGAGCATTCTCTAATCCAATCTTTGAAGGCTTTGCGCAAGAAGATTTTTTCATGTCAGCATCAGTTGAATACCATCAGTCCTGCTGTGTATCTCCAGCCGTTTCTGGATGTAATTAGATCTGACGAAACTGGTGCACCGATCACCGGTGTTGCTCTGGCATCTGTTTACAATATCTTGACGCTTGATGTGATTGATCAGAATTCTGTCAATGTTGAAGATGCTATGCACTTGTTAGTTGATGCTATTACTGGCTGCCGATTTGAGGTGACCGACCCTGCGTCAGAAGAAGTGGTTCTTATGAAGATACTACAAGTTCTTCTGGCCTGCATGAAGAGTAAAGCATCTTTTATGTTGAGTAATCAGCAGGTTTGCACTATAGTGAATACATGTTTCCGTATATTTCATCAAGCAGCAACAAAGGGTGAGTTGTTGCAACGGATAGCTCGCCACACAATGCATGAGCTTGTTAGATGTATTTTCTCACATCTTCCAGATATCAATAGCACTGCAAATGCATTGTCAAATGGAAGCACTTCCTCCAAAGAAGAGGTATGTCCACATTCAACATTACCATGTGTTATTCTGCTTCAACCTAGCTGTCATATGTTGATTATGGAATGTGAGATAGTAATAATATTGACCTGCAATATGCGGTCTTCAAGAAAAATCCCTTTTACAAATATATGAATGTTTTCCTGTGCAGACTCTAGGGCTCAACAATGAGCATGCACTTGACAGTAGACAATTGGATAATGGCAGCATTAGTGCTGAGTACGACAGTCAACTATTATCCACAAATCCTGCTTTGCATGCTTCACCAGGCGTTGTAGAATCTGGGATGGGTGAGAAGCCGACTGGGGCTTCTGATGGGAAAGATGCTGGGCAAAATGACGTGAATCTCATGCCTGAGCCTTTTGGGGTTCCCAGCATGGTGGAAATATTTCAGTTTCTTTGTTCTTTGCTAAACGTTGCTGAGAATATAGGATTGGGTCCTAAATCTAATACCATAGCATTTGATGAAGATGTGCCTCTTTTTTCCTTGACCTTGGTTAATTCGGCTATAGAGTTGGGTGGGTCCTCCATTCAGCGTCACCCCAAGTTACTGAATTTGGTTCGGGATGAATTGTTTCAAAATCTAATGCAATTCGGCCTGTCAACGAGTCCACTTATACTTTCAATGGTATGCAGCATTGTTCTTAATTTGTATCACCATCTGCGGACTGAACTTAAACTACAGCTTGAGGCTTTCTTCTCCTGTGTGATATTGAGGCTTGCACAAAGCAGGTATGGAGCTTCTTATCAACAGCAGGAGGTAGCCATGGAAGCTCTAGTTGATTTCTGCAGGCAGAAAAATTTTATGGTGGAGATGTACGCTAATTTAGATTGTGACGTAACTTGCAGTAATATCTTTGAAGATCTTGCTAATCTCTTGTCAAAGAGTGCATTCCCTGTTAACAGCCCTTTGTCTTCCATTCACATTCTTGCTTTGGATGGTCTTATTGCTGTTATTCAGGGAATGACAGAGAGGGTAGATAATGGATCTAGTAGTTTATCTGATACTCCTGTGACTCTTGAAGAGTATACTCCATTCTGGTTGGTGAAGTGTGACAACTACAGCGATCCTAATCATTGGGTTCCATTTGTTCGCCGGATGAAGTACATAAAGCGAAGGTTGATGACCGGTGCTGAACATTTTAACCATGACCCAAAGAAAGGGTTGGAGTTTGTCCAAGGAATTCATCTCTTGCCTGAGAAACTTGATCCTCAAAATGTGGCTTGGTTTTTCAGGTATACAGCTGGGTTGGACAAGAACCTTATTGGGGATTTCTTGGGAAATCATGATGAGTTTTGCATTCAGGTTCTTCATAAATTTGCTGGTACCTTTGATTTCCAAGATATGAACTTAGATACTGCACTCCGCATTTTTTTGGAAACCTTTAGATTGCCTGGTGAATCACAGAAAATACAGAGGGTGCTTGAAGCATTCTCAGAGAGGTACTATGAGCAGTCTCCACTAATTCTAGCTGACAAGGATGCTGCTCTTCTGTTATCATATTCAATCATACTGCTCAATACAGATCAGCACAATGTTCAGGTGAAGAAGAAGATGACAGAAGAGGATTTCATTCGAAATAATCGGCACATCAATGGAGGCGAGGATCTTCCCCGAGAGTTCCTGTCAGAGCTGTACCACTCAATATGCAAGAATGAGATCCGCACTACTCCAGAACAAGGTGCTGGTTTTCCTGAAATGACCCCAAGCAGATGGATTGATTTAATTAACAAATCTAAGAAGAATGCTTCATTTATTGTATCTGATTCCAGAGCCTACCTTGATCAGGATATGTTCTCTATAGTGTGTGGGCCTACAATTGCTGCTATATCTGTGGTATTTGATAATGCTGAACAGGAAGAAGAGGTTTACCAAACATGTCTTGATGGCTTTTTAGCTGTTGCCAAGATTTCAGCATGCTATCATCTTGAAGATGTTTTGGATGATCTGGTTGTGTCTCTCTGTAAGTTCACAACCCTCTTAAATTCGTCATATCTTGACGAACCTGAACTAGAATTTGGTGATGATATAAAAGCGAGAATGTCAACTGTGACGGTTTTCACAATTGCCAACCGCTATGGTGATTACATTCGTACTGGATGGAGAAATATTATTGATTGTATCTTAAGATTACACAAGCTTGGTCTTCTTCCTGCTCATGTGGTTCAAGATGCAGCTGATGAGTCGGAGTTTCCCTCTGAGATAGATCATGGAAAACCTGTCACGAACTCCCAACCTACAATCCATACACCTTCCGTTAGTACTCCTAAGAAATCCTCTGGATTCATGGGCCGGTTTAGTCAGCTCTTATCTCTTGACACAGAGGAGCCGAAACCACAGCCTACTGAAGAAGAACTCGCAGCTCATCAGCGCACCGTACAGACAATTCAAGAGTGCCACATTGACAGCATATTTACCGAGAGCAAGTTTTTGCAGGCCGAGTCCCTCTTACAGCTTTCACAAGCACTGATCTGGGCTGCAGGCCGACTACAGAAAGGGAATAAGTCTGCTGAGGATGAAGATACTGTTGTCTTTTGCTTGGAATTGCTGATTGCTATTACCCTGAATAATAGGGATAGGATTATGCTTCTTTGGCAGGGTGTGTATGAGTTCATATCTAACATTGTGCAGTCAACTTTCATGCCTTCTGCCCTGGTAGAAAAGGCTGTCTTTGGACTTCTTCGGATTTGCCAGCGGCTGCTTCCCTATAAGGAAAACCTTGCTGATGAACTTTTGAGGTCATTGCAGCTTGTCTTGAAGCTCGATGCTCGGGTTGCCGATGCATACTGTGAGCAAATTACACAGGAAGTCAGTCGGCTTGTAAAAGCAAATGCCTCTCACATCAGATCTCAATTGGGTTGGCGCATAATTACGTCCCTACTCTCAATCACTGCTCGACATCCAGATGCCTCTGAGGCTGGCTTTGACACACTGTTCTTCATTATGTCAGGTGGAGCTCACTTGTTGCCAGCCAATTATGTTCTCTGTGTTGATGCGTCACGACAGTTTGCTGAGTCTCGTGTTGGGCAGGTAGATCGTTCTGTCTGCGCACTAGATCTTATGGCAGGTTCTGTTGATTGTTTAGCAAGATGGGCCCGTGAGGCTAAGCTATCAATGAATGAGGAGGATGCTGTGAAAATGTCTCAGGATATTGGGGAAATGTGGTTGAGGCTTGTTCAGGGATTGAGAAAAGTTTGTTTAGACCAAAGAGAAGTGGTTAGGAACCATGCTTTGTTGTTGTTACGAAACTGCTTGACAGGAGTTGATGGGATCCCTCTTCCATATGGTATGTGGTTGCAGTGCTTTGATCTTGTGATTTTTACAGTGCTTGATGATTTACTTGAAATTGCACAGGTTCACACCCAAAAGGAGTACCGCAACATGGAAGGCACTCTAATCCTTGCCATGAAGCTCTTGTCCAAAGTGTTTCTGCAGCTACTTCCTGAACTTTCACATTTAACAACCTTTTGCAAAGTATGGCTGGGTGTTATAAGTCGAATGGGAAACTATATGAAGGTGAAAGTTGGAGGGAGGAAAAGTGAGAAGCTTCAAGACGAAGTACCTGAGCTACTTAAAAACACCTTGCTTGTAATGAATTTAAGGGGAGTGCTTGTTCAAAAGAGTGGTTCAGGTGAGGATGGCTTGTGGGAGCAGACATGGCTACATGTAAATAAAATTGCTCCATCTTTGCAAGCTGAGGTGCTTGCTCAAATTCTTGTGCAGTCACATACTGAGCAGGGTGAAACAGAGGGAGTATCGGATGAAAAGGCTCCTTTACTACCAACTGAAACGATACCCTCTGGAGGTTCTGGCAGTGGTGGGTAGATTCTGGAATAGTTGTTGCAGGTTGATTCGGTCTTGTACTTGGGAGGCATTGTGTTCTAAATTCTGGTGTTGAGGAAACTGTCCAGCGACGTCTTAGTCTTGTGGTAGAGCTGCTAAATGTGATTCAGCATGGACGGAACCGATGTACCTATTGGCGGATCGGTATCTTACTGATCTTTGTCTTTCTACAAAAGAAGTCCTCCTCTTTGCCTCCATATAGACTTTGTTGTAGTGTATTCCCCAGATAAGTATTTTTGTCTCAAGATATCTTTCTGCCTTGTTTTCTATCAGGGCGGTTTCTTTAGGTTTATAAATCTCCCCTCCCCAATTTTGTCATACTGAGAATCTGGAAGGGAAGCAATGATTTGAATTGCTTCTCGTATGTTCTTCAGTCTCTTTTTATCGATTTGATTGCTAATTTGTTGAAAATGTTGGTTCACCTTTAGAATTATTATCAAATGTGGTGTCGTACTTTTAATCTCATTTTTCATTAGTATCCGAAACAAGACCTTTGTTTGATATGTGCCTAGAGAGAGTACCTAGAATTTTATGTCATCTTGCGAGTAAACGTTGTACAATGGTTCCAAGACAACTTCATATGTCCTAGGCCTAGAAAGATATGGTGTACGTGGTATGCTAATAAGAGGTAAGTTGCACTTGCAGGGACAGTGTGTGATGAAATTTTATATAATGAATTGCTGCATCGAAGAATTTCTAAACCACTTCTGTAAAAGCCTTGCATTTTTGTTCTGTTCTACGTTGTTATCTAGTAAGCTTTGGTTAGCTAATCTTGAATCTGTGCTAAAGCATCACATATGACACCATTCAAAAGGTCAGAGCTTCGTCACAGAAGCTTGTTTAGCAATTTACTAATCTAGGGCAACTGTGTTTAGTTGGTTTAACTATTCAGTGGGTATTCCTGGAACTTCATTACTTTCTCTGTGTGAAAATTGAAACTTCTATACCGACTGAAGCCTGTGCAGCAGGGCCAAGTTGGTTCACAAGCACACATCAACTTTTGAATGCCAGGTCTGTCACATACTCCACAGTAAGCATCGGTAAAGCCAAAAATGTCACACCAATGCAGTATATTACACAACATCTCTCTATAGAGTTTCGAAATATTAAAATTTCGTAGCTTTATTGGTGATCAATCTTACTGATACATAACAAACTTATAATCTAATAGTTCGTTATACTTGGAAAATATATTGATCGTTATTTTCTTCTGAAATATATTAGTAGTCTCCGGAACATGATAGAACTCTCGACATTCTGTGGTAGAGATAACCGTTGCAGACCCTAAACGCAAAGACGAGGTCTAGTCCTAAGCTTCTAGGTATGGCTGTTGTTCGGTCGTGTATGGCTCGGTTTTTGGCGGTGAGGTTGTGTTTAGCAGCAGACCTTCTCGGCATTCTCGATAGGTTGTCGGGACCCGAAGACAGTGACGTGTTCCCACTACTCTATGCGCACGTTACCCCACTCTCTCTATCTCTCTCTCTCTCTCTCTCTCTCTCTCTCTCTTTCGCTTCAAAGACAGTGAGAGAGATAAGAAGCAAGTCCAACTCTGAAAAAACCCCAAACCCAGCTGTATCCTCGTTATTGTCAAATCACCATCCCACACGTTACCCCAAAAGGGCAAACCCGTAATCTCACTCACAACCCCTCCCATTTCTTCATGGGTGAGAGTGCAGACTGAGAGCTCAACTTGGAACTTGCACAACAGGGACAGAAGAAACCGGGCCTTCTGCAAAACCGCTCTCCTTTTTGTGCTACAGTAATGCACGAATTGTTATCGTACGCCAGGGAGTGCTTGCTGCTGGGTCCTCTAACGTACGCTTCCCCATAGCAAGTGGGTTAGTAAAAGGTCAAGAAACCAAGTACCAGCTCTTTAGTCTTTACCAGAACAGCAAGAAGAAGAAGAAGAAGAAGAAGAACAAGGCCCCTACCACATCACAATCAAAGCACCACAGACTCGTTTAGCTGGAAGAAGCCATGCACTTTCTGGTACCTACTCACACGTAGTAAATAGACGTTGGGGTCAGTTGGAATAGGGGTTTTGGGGTGGTGGAGATTGGTTCTGGGATCGGGAATAGGGTTTTTCTTTCATGCAAAGCAGAAGCAGAAGCAGACCCATGTGAGCAAAGATGGAAGGGATAAATGGGTTGGGGGGAGTTTGGTGAGAAAAGAGGGATAAGGTTTTGGATTTTGTGTCTTATTTTGGAATCTCAGTCAAATCTCTTACAGCAAGAAAACAAACCAGGGAGATAGAAGGTGGTGTGCAAGAGGGTAAAGATTTACATCTCTTTTTGGTCTAACTATCCCACCTGTTTCATTTCCCTTCCTTATTAGCTACTTCTGGTGCTCGCTTGTCTTTATCCACAAGAGTCTGCAAAGGAAAAATAGAAACCAAAGCTAGCTTCTTTAGATTTGGTTCTGTTCTTTTTTCTTCTCTCCCATGGCGAATCGCTGGTGGGCTGGAAATGTAGCGATGGGAGTGGACTCTCTCACCTCAACGCCGCCGTCTCTTCGTCTCAGAAACTCCGAAGCTGAAGACCATAACAACATCAACAACAACACGCCCGGAAACAGCAGCAACAGTGACCCAAACACAACTCCACCTAAGCAGGAAGATGACCAGGACAGCCGCGACAACAACGATCGAGAACTTGACAACCAAGAACCTAGCTCCGGCGGCCACGACAGCCTCGAGCCTGGCTCCAGCAACCGCCGCCCTAGAGGCCGGCCACCGGGCTCAAAGAACAAGCCGAAACCGCCGATAATCATCACCAAAGAGTCTCCCAACGCTCTCCGGAGCCACGTCTTGGAAATCAGCAGCGGCAGCGACATCGTTGACAGCATTGCGACCTTTGCGCAGCGCAGACACAGAGGAGTCTCCGTCTTGAGCGGCAGCGGCATTGTTTCTAACGTCACTCTCCGTCAGCCGGCTGCGCCGAGTGGAGTCATTACGCTCCATGGAAGGTTCGAGATTCTGTCCTTAAACGGTGCGTTTCTGCCTGCCCCTTCGCCGCCCGGGGCAAGCGGCCTGACCGTGTACTTGGGCGGCGGGCAGGGGCAGGTGGTTGGTGGGACTGTTGTTGGACCACTGGTGGCTTCCGGGCCGGTGATGATCATTGCGGCCACATTTACTAATGCAACTTATGAGAGACTGCCGCTTGAGGAGGAGAGCAATGAAGGGATGCAATTGCAACAGCAACAACAGCAGCAGCAGCAATCCGGTGTGAACTCAGCAGGGACTGGAGGGAATTCGGGGTCTCAGGGTTTGAGTGATCAACAGCAGCAGCAACAACAAGTGCCCATTTACGCTTTGCCTCCTACTTTGCTTCCAAATGGTCAGATGCCGCCTGATGTGTACTGGGGTCCTCCACCGCCTAGACCTCCGCCATCTTACTGAGGAAGATGGGTGGATGGTTGGTTTGATCTTCACTGACTTCTTTTGGTTTTGTGCAAAATGTTTCGGCAGCTTCTTTCTGTAGGCACAGCAAGCAAGGTTAGACTAGCTTATTTTGTTCATTATATCTTTTGCTTGTGAAGCGACTCTCAATATTTAGCCTGTTTTTAGGTTTCGGATTAGTTAGCTATGATGTTTTAAAATCTAGTGGATGTCTTTGTTCCTTGTTGTTTGGCTTCATTTTCTTGTGGAAGAAGGCAATCATGATGGTGTAGTGTAGACAAAGAAGAAAGTATTAATCAAGATATGGGGTTGGAAACTCTTCAGTTGCATGTCTCATTTCAGTGTCGTGTATGTAGCAAACTAGCAATGGTGCTTACCTAGAAAGCATAATATGTGAGAGACAGATGAGAGAAGGGAGGGTGGTGGGGTTAATTCATCTGCAACTTAAAATGGTTATGTCATTTCAACCAGAGTTTCTTGAAAGTTGAATTCCAGAATAAGTCCATACTCTGACAGCATTATTGTGCGAGTCATCTGAATAAAATTTCCAGAATTGGGTAGCCTTAGGAGCAAGTTGGCTTTAGCTGTTTATGCTTGCCAGGCTTTAGGGTTCATGGCTTTTATGATTTGAGATGTACTTCTTTGACCAAGTATACAGAATTGCAACTTGGTGTTTCAAAACTGTTTAAGAATCACTATTCATTTTCCATTATATGGAATTGGACTCCACTTAACACTGTGGTAACCCCAAATTTACGTCATTTTGCTCTTTAATTCTAGAGAATTTCGTTTGTATGTAGACATATAGCCAGGAAACAAAATAGATAGTGGTAAATGGTAATAGCCTTTTAAGTTGGTCTTGGTAGAAAAAAGAGCCAGATCATGTGGTCTGGATTATGGTTTTCTTGAACCTTGTGATCATATGAGGTAAAACATGGAGAGAAGCTTAGATGCGATTGAAGTTCTTGTTGCCATTGGTTAGGGCAACGCGGTTTTCATTCATATACTTGGTTAGAGCAAGTCCTTTGGCATTAATTGCATGCTGTTTCTTAGTTTTCTTTGAATGTTTAGAGAATTGGTCCAAATATTGTTCATCGTCAGAAACAAGTTACTTGGATCATTGTGCTAATTAATAGATGCAAGCATATTAGTTGCAAGTTCAGAATATTTGGATAAAATCTTTTATTGCTGCAGTCACCTTTCTCTGCAAATACAGCTCCTCTTTCTTTAACCAAGCTGTGAAGATAATTGAAAGCTTTGTAGCACAGTTCTGAATTTATTTCCACTCTATAAATAAGATGTGAATATAGATACAACTACTAGCCTATGTTCTGAATCTTGGTTGTATTTAAATATATGTCTATGTTACATTAAAGAGAAACCCAATAAGTCTCTTTGCCCAGGTCGTAGTGGTTGAACTAGTACCCAATTTGGCAAATGATGTTGAAAAGTATGAAAGCTCAAGTAGCAGTTATTATCTTGAAATTTTGGAGGTCTTGGTTTTTGACTTCTGCTGTAGGTGTGCTGTTTAACATTAACAGTATAAACTGTTACCAATAGAGAAATTCGTCTGAATGGTATACGAACTTTTGCTCATTATAAACTTTGGTATATCAAGTTTTGAAAATATCAGAACAGTATTTCATGTTTACATCCCGACCTAAGATTGGTATATTTAGTCATTAAGATGACCAATTTACCCTTAAGTTCTCTTTTTTTCTTAATTATTATTTTTTATTTGTTTTTATATTCCAGAAATATTAGAAGTTGTAGTGAAATTTGATGATTTGGCTTGACCTTTATAAACTTGAAGAATATTGAAGAGGGGAAACATACATAAGTTTAATCTTTGTTGTTTCCGCTGATACTCAAGGATCTTGTTGTTGTTATTGACATTCAATGATGATTGAGATAAAGAACTGATTATTGGTAAGGAGAAAGTGAAGATGAATTTTTTCTCTATATTCTTAAAAATATAAAAGCCCAAAAAAAAATTGGAATAAGAAAACAAAGAAGAAAAACTAAGAAAAAAAAATGAATTTAAGGGTAAATTTGTCATCTTCTTTTTTGTCTGAGAGTAAAATAGTCATCTTAATGGCTATATATACCAATCTTAGGTCGGGATGGAAACATGAGATACCAATCTGATATTTTTAAAACTTGATATACCAAAGTTTATAAGGAGTGAAAGTTTGTATACCATTCAGACGAATTTCTCTTACCAATATCATCTCAAATTGGCAAGAATTCATGATTTTTAGTTTACAAAGTTGTCAAATAATGATGCAGATAAATGAATTTGTTCTTGATCTTTCACTTCTCTGTTTGCTATAAATCTATAATGGTTGAAAAGTGATTCCAACAGTTGATGGAATACGTGTCTTAGGTTGTTGCTGTATATGTATATTGTGCCAGTTGTGGATACCACTAATGTTGGTGCGTAGAGGAACTGTATTAGGATTTGTATTCAGAACTTGAATAGATGCAAAATGTGAATGTGGATTATCATTCTATTTTCTGTTTCATAATCCTTATCTGCAGCTAACTAATCTTTCAACATTGGATCCCCTAAAAAGTATCGACTTCAACGCATTTAGGTCACACTGTTGCACCAAGAAAAATGACATCATGTGTTCTAGTTGTGTACAATTATCTGTTCCATTTAAATTCATTCGAAGTCAGGCTTGTAGTTTCCCACATTGTTTTGCTATCACCCAGTTTGATGAAAATTAAAAACATTTTGAAGAGATCTTACCTGCGTATACATAACAAAATGAGAACTCCAGCCAGTATTTAAATTTTAAAGGTATATCAAGTTCCTGGAAGTTGGGTGTTTTACTTCACCAATCAAAACTTTTATAGTCTGTTTGTAAAGGATTTCATTGATCAGTTACAGCCACTATGCAGTTGTATATCTTCTTTTTTTTTTTTTTTTTTGATATGTTTCGCGGTATCTCAAAGGTTTCGTAGGTCCAAAGACTAATCCGTTGGGGGTCCGCCAGCCAACAGGGCATTGCAGTCCCTTCTTTGACCACGTTTATAATTCAGTAAATAACATTGAGCAACACTAACGTTCGAACTTATGACGGGGATCGATCTCATGAAGTTCATGTGATGGGACCCAATGCAGTTGTATATCTTCTAATTTGCAAATGTACATTGCTGATTTCGTTCTACCTGACTAATTACAACTCTAGCTCTAGATGACAAGACCAAACATGCAGACCGTAAACATTATCCTTCTAGCTCTAGGAATAGTGGAATACCAATCCGAAAAGGATTACAACGCCGGCCAAACAATTGAAAACATATATACGAGATTGAGGGCCATAAACTGTGTCCTTAGATACATGGAATTTTCTTAGGTATCTAGATGTATCCAATACTTTGATTTATGGACGGAGCAAGGATTTTGAACCTGTCTGGGAAATTCATTTGACAAAATTTTTATATAATATAAATATAATTAATTAATTATCATACAATCTAAAATCAACTCAAAATTAGCTAATATGCAACTTTGACTATATAATCTTAAGTTGCACTCTACGATTCATTTTAGCAAATTCATCAATTGACATTCATACTATCAGCAAATCATCTTACAATGTCAACTATCATGCAATCATCAAGAAACTCTTCCTCTATCTTGTTCCGAAATCGATTTTTAATAATTCTTAAAACTGAAAATGCTCGTTCTATCGTGACTGTAGAAACTGAGAGAGTTAATACCAAATAAATTAGTCTATGGATCAAGTGGTAGTCTTCTGCTCAACCAACTTCACACATAAATCAGAATGGCTATGAGTATTATAAAGCTCTGTACGTTGTTTCTATCCTTTTCCTATTTGAAGCAAGGTTTGAAAAATCGAGATTATCGCCGATATTTCTGTTTTGGCCACGATCCTCAGCGCGCGGAGCAGAGGTTTCTAGCAGACAAAGAGAGGGGAGTGTTGCGGGCGTGCCACCTCGCGAACGAGGAAAATGTTGATGGGGGGTGCGCTTGACTTCTTGATCAGGCAGAAGGGGGTTACAGGTGCCACCTCAGAGGAGGATTTACGAGCACAAGCGAATCGATACTCACGGCGGCGCGAGCAGAGCAATCACAGGGAGTTCAGAGAGAAGCGGGGATGCAGAGTCCAGAGAGCTCTGGAGAAAGACCTAGGCGGCGGCGCTTAGGGTTAGGGTTTCGAGGAGGGCTCGAAGGGAACTGGGTTTCAGTTGTGTTTGTTTGTTGTTTTTCTTGATTTGAGAGTTGTTGAACCCTTTATATAGTGGAGTTTGACATGCGGCAGAAGAGAGAGATAATCCTACTTCAAGTTGCATTCGGAAACCCTAATTGCATAAGGATACTGTTTCGTCCATGCGGACCAACCTATTGGTGACACCTGCCCAGTTCGCACACTTCATTCCGCGCTTAGGGCATTGCTTCTGCGCTGCCAACTGTAGACTCCTATGCGAACTGGAATTAGGAGTATCCTAATCTCGCGGGTTGCTACAGGGTGCTATCTCGCGTGCTTCTGTAGCTCGCGTCCATTTCGCGGGCTATTGCAGCTCGCGAGCCTTAAAATGGCTTTTTATATTTAATGGGCCACAGGGATTGGCCCGAAGCATGTCAAAGACTTGTAAAAGTCTTCAACGTTTGTCGTGGTGCGCGCGGACTCCGCATGTCGCTCCCTCGCGGAGTCTTCTACGCGAGCTAGTTCGCCAGCTCGCCTCGCTTCGCCTACGCGGAGAGTCAATCTCGCCTCGCCTATGCGGACTGGCAATCTCGCTTCGCCTCGCGGAGTGTTGAATAGTAATTCCGCGCGAAGGCATTCCGCGTGCGAGCTAAGTGTTCCATGCGAACTGCGTAGTCCGCCTATGTCCATTCCGCGTGCGAGCTAAGTGAAGTCAAGTTCGCATGCAGTTCGTTCCGCGCGAAGTCTAACTTGGCTCGCGTGGTCTCACTGGCGAGCTACTGTTTGAAAAAGAGAAAAACTCCATCTCGCCGGTATAACATGGTCTAAGAGATAACTAATATTTACATAGACATTTACCGTCCAGTAAAATATTAATTCAGGCGTAAACAATTTCGGTGATAATTTCGTTTTTGAGAGGTGGTGAAATATTCTAACGTTACCAGTTAATTTCGCGCGATATCCGATATTTCTTGAAGTTTCGCGATATTTAAGGAAATATCACGATATCCTTGAGATTTTGAGGAATATTCTACAAAGATTCTTTATATCTCTCTCCCAATGAATGCATGCGCTGATTAATAGGGAACAACGGGATTCGATCCCTGGTGGGAGAGATACACAAGTTAGACTATGTGGCCTAGATAACTCACCTATGTGGCCTCTCTCATCTATCTCGGACTCTCTATCCTCATCCTCATGGTGTAATAATATTCTAGGAGATTTTGTATCATTCAGTTTGTAACTAGGTCTTATTATTCGATATACTAGCCTCTTGTCTACACGGGATAAAAAAATAAAAGAAGTTTTATTTGAACTGCTCCACATCTAATGTGGGGTTTTTTTTTTTTAAATAAACTGCTCCATCAAACGGGGATGAAGTTATCACACGTCTTTTTTTTTCTCAAAAAAAAACCTATAGTAATTTTATTTTTATTTCTTAAAGATCTTTTTGTTACCTTGGTTTTTTACGTAATTCAAAAAAAGGCTTTACCACGACACCAAAGAGGATGTCTGGCTTTCTAACAGTAGAGATAAACGAAACGAATTAAACAAGTACGGTCGAATAAGTCACAGAAAGGTAATGTCTACAACCAAACTGAAAGAAAATAAAATAAAAAACCCTCTTATTAAACTCTAATGTTGTATCTCATGAAGTCGACGGCGCACATCATCGATATCTTTCCTGATCTGCTATTCTTTGGTGCAAGAGACTCATTGAAAACAAAGCAGCCTCTCACCATATCCCTGACCATCTTTACTCCTGATGATTTACCAATAACCACGATATTCATACCCTGCCTGAAAATTTTGCACGACGTCAACTCTTTAAGTACGCCCCTGGACTTCTTGAAAAGCTCCTCCCGTTCTTTAAATTGTTCCACGCTGATGTCCAACTCTTTGCAAAGGCGCCAGATATTGATGACGTGAGAAGATAACCTGTAATCCTCAAAGAGTTTAAACGCTAATTCCACAGGCATGTTTGCTGCTAAAAGTTGAAGAAACTCTTTGGCTCTGCGAAGAACAGCTGGTTCCGTCCTGGTTGTGGACACAGTGATGAAATAGGGATCCACTGTATAGGTAAATCCAATGGGACTCAACAGTTGTTGAGCCCTGGGAAGACTTTGTAGCAGATATGGTTACAGGCGTTCTGGGTATTTCTTAGAATAAAAGACGACGTCAAGTTGAAGAATCCCTTCGTCGCTCCATGAAGGGTCAAATGTGTCCATCGACATGTCATGCTGCCCAATGGTGTCATTCTCGTTCTTCTCCATCCTCCTAGAAAGTTAGAAACTAGAGGCTTGCTCTCTAAAAAACTAGTTTGGCAAAGATGGCCGGTATGTAAGGAGATGGGTTGGTGTTATAGAACACATGACCAATCCAGACCGGGAAAAGCATTATCCGATTCCGACTAGGATTACTAACCCTAAAAGAGTTAGAATATTGGCAGTCCGTAATCCTCATTAAATTGGGAATCCTTATTAAACTGGGTAAGAGTATCTCATGGATTTCAGTTTAATTACGTCATAAGCCATATCTCAGAAACAGATTTCGAAATCAACTATGAACCAAGTAATTAGAGCTTCAAACAGAGGAAAGAGCACCAAAAAGGCAAAGACTAAATTGGGCCAAGCCCAAAAAGTGGACAGGTGTCTCACAAGTTGGCTTGAAAATTTCAACCAACAACCAGTAAATGGCAGTTAGCAGATTACTTTAAAAACCCGTAATAACCGTCAAAACAAATGCCTCTAACTTCAAACCCATCAGGCCATAATTGATCCAAACTGCTCATACGTAAGCAACTGCCTCAACCATCGTTCGTGCGTTTCGGTCATCGGTGAAACTCAGCCACCGGGAAGGTTAACATCAAATGTGCCACATCTTCATGGAGCCGGTCGGACCATCCACGTTTTCGGAATTTTGAACTTTCTAGGAATTTTCAAAAATCCAGACCATCACAATAATCTCTGAACATCCAAAAAGAAAGAAAAGTTTGATCAATCATAATAAGAAGATAGAGAATTGAAATCAAAACGGCAAAGGTTAAGAGAAATAGAGTAAAATATATTGATTAGGCAGCATTGAAGAAAACAGAGAGAGAGAGAGAGAGAGAGAGAGAGAGAGAGAGAGAGAGAGAGAGAGATTTTGTAGTTTTTTTCTTTCTTTTTTGTTTTTTGTTTTCTAGAGAAAAAGCTGTTGTGACTGTCTTTAAACCTTCATTAATGAAATTGTCGTATACAAATGACGTGAAGTCTGAACGCTGATTACAATAAGCGTCTAGAAGTCTCGAAATAATTGAGAATTTTTACATTGTACATTACAATAACCCAATAACAATGAGTATTGTTCTAATGACGACTCTATTTGCTTTGTTATAATGGTGACATAATGAAAATATCACTAGACATGTAACACAATTACACATCTTAATGTCTAATAATGCAGCTTTCTTACTATGTTCTCATCGGAGAATAACCCCGATAATATTTAATTTCATCATACCACTAAGAGGTAACGACAATTTGACTAAGCAAAAAACGTGTCGCACAACTAGAGTAGATAAGACATACGAGGTGCATAAACCGAGACTAAACCCCTTTAGCTCTTCCCATGAAAGACAGTTAGTTATTAGTACAGCAAACTATAAGAAAACATAACAAAAATTAAAAATTAAGAGGCAACGACAATTTGATTAAGCAAAAAAGATGTCGCACAACTAGAGTAGATAAGGCATACGAGGTGCATAGACCGAGACCAAACCTTTTAGCTCTTCCCATGAAAGACAGTTAGTTATTAGTACAACAAATTATAAGAAAACATAACAAAAATTAAAAATTAGAAAATTAACAATCTCGAACCTAGAGTTAACCCCAAACCTAAGACAAAGTAGGCTCAGAACAAGTCAACAGTTGGAATATCACGGCCCAAACAAGGTGTCGCAAAAACATGCGGTTGACATTAAGCAAAAACTGTTTCAACATTTTTCTTCATTTTTTTGGTTTTTTTTTTTTCTGTTTTATGTGTTTATGTTTTAAAATAATTTTATTTTGTTGTGGTATTAACCATTCTTGATTTATTTTTATTTTTTTATGTTAAAACTTAAAACTCCTCTTTCATGTGTATAGATGGTTCATAAAACTATGCCTTCATTTCTCTTTCTAAACCCTAGCCGCCTCAGCGGCGGGGCTCTATCGAGGCAGCCATCTCTAGCCTCCTTAATTTCTAAGTGGATCCTTCTGGTCCACCCTTTAGGATCGATCATCGACCCTTCTAAGCTGATCTTTGTTGGCAAACTCTCAATCGAAACAGTTATGGCAATCTGGTGCACTCAACTACGATTTTGGAGCTTCCATTGAAAACCTTCGATGGAATTCAGATCTTATGTATTGGGGTGGCAAAGTTTTGCGTCGTATGATGGCATCGACATTGGGTCGGACTCAACCTTGTAGAGCAAGACTCAAGGTTGATAAGGTATATGTGAAGGAGGCGTGCAGATCGAGGATGAGTCCTCTACCACGATCAATTTCGGCTCTGGTTTCCTTTGGGTTTCCCAGATCAGCGTCGGAGTTGTTGCGGGTAAGAGGTTTCGCAACTTGGAGGCAGAAAGGGCAACTGCCCGTGGATCCGGCCAAGATTGGAGGTGGTATGGTATTGCGTTGCTTCTCACCCAAATCGACGGTGAATCACAACGGCGCTGTGTGGCGGCGTTCGTGGTCGGGTTTTCCCCAAATATTGAGTTTGGTGCCCAGATCATTGACAAGGCTCAAAGTTTGTGGGCTGAACTCTTGCCAAAGGCCCAAATCAACTGGTAGGGTGTCCAAAGCAGTTCTCTTGGTTTTTGGCCCTTCTGTGGACCCAACAAATGGACTAACCTTTAGGGTTCTATATTTGGGATCCTGGAAATCTCGACCGTACTATTGAATTATCTCAAGTAGTACGGAAGGATAATTCAAAATATTATGTGAAGCATGAAGGGAAGAAGGAGGGCAACACGGGGCATTGCACCGTGGCTGCTACCAAAACGTATTGCCTTTCTATAAATGGCAGGTCCATCGTGTATAGTTTGGATTTGTGCTTGCAGATTCTTTCTCAAATTCGAAAACAATTTGGATTTGTGCTTGCAGATTCTTTCTCAAATTTGAAAACAATCCAAGAGTGTTATCTGGATTTGTTTCCAACTTTGTAAACCAATTCTATTTCGCAGCTATGCCAGATTGACATGGTTATCTCAATAAAATGATTATCATTTGATTCAAAAAAAAAATCTATCTATTACATATCTATATTACATACTTTGTTCATTCCACAATTACTTTATTCATTCCACAATTTGGATGTATTTATGATAGGTTAGGTTTTTAATTGACAATAATCCCCTATATCTATAAATATATTTAGGTCTATACATTTTAGTTTGAACTCTCACGTAATTTTCTCTCTCAGTCTCGTTATTTCCTTCTATAAATATCAAATGTATCTAGAAAACCAATTGAACATTTGAAATTATTGGAATATATCATGTAAAAGAAAATCAACAGATAGTTTTTTTTTTTACGACGTCGATCACAATCATAAAATTATTTGATGAAGTTTATATTTGCTTATTTGTTTTATGACTCTTATTGTTAACATTTTTGGCTACGCCACTGATCATAACCGTCAAAACTCCTTCGCCGACCACAAGCTTCGTTGCAACAAAGCCACCACCACAACCCTAACATGTCATACCCACAAAGAAATCATCCTCCATCATTTACTACACACTCCGATCCCAGACCCTGATCAAGAAATAGTGAACATACGGTGAGATCCGGATGGTTCCAACCACAAACCCACCTTCTAGATCGGCTCTCATAACTGATGCCTACAACGAGAATTGATAAAAGTCTTTGTAAAACGTTTGCTTGTGTCGACGCCGTTGTTGCCATAAACTAAGGATCCTCTCATACTTATCCAACCACCAGAGCCTGTTCATATTCTATCATCCCATCCGGCCGCAATCGACAGACACCAGCAAAGCCTAAGCCCAGCGCCAGCGCCGCTGCGCAGCTGGACAAACCCTATGAGCATGTGAGGCGTGCTCTAGCTTTATGCAATAGTGAGTGACTGTTTATTGTAAATTTATTTTATTTCTTTTCATTTTTTAATTTATACTTTCTATTGATTTCTATTGAATTATATAAAGATTGAAATTGGAATATTATGATTAGTAGGGTGAGCTAAGAACAATCGGATGACAATAATAGCCGCACCCTAAGATAAAATAGCTTAAAAAAATTTCGAAAACTCAAAGCGAAACTATAAAGTATGTGCAAACTTATATGTCTTGCACTTTTTTTTCGATGATCACACTTCTTTCGCTTCAGTTTTTTATTCTCTTGAGGTTTTTCGGAGCGTCCTTTAGACTTGAGCATTGATTATGTAATATGAGGATTAATCCCTGGATCTTCCAAGCATGGCCAAGCGCAATAATTCTTATATCGATGGATCCCATCGATGGATTCATCTCTGGTCACCCTAAGCAACTTACGAACATTTTAAATTTCCAAACAAAAACTAAAAAAAAAAAATACAAACAAACAAACATATTTAGAAATTGCTATCATTGCAATCTCTAATTATTTGGTTCATGGTCGATTTAAATCTGTTTCTGAGATATGGCTTATGACGTAATTAAACTGAAACCCATGAGGTACTCCTACCCAGTTTAACGAGGATTCCCAATTTAATGAGGATTACGGACTGCCAATATTCTAACCCTTTTAGGGTTAGTAATCCTAGTCGGAATCGGATAATGCTTTTCCCGGTCTGGATTGGTCATGTGCTCTATAAAACCGCAGGTGAGTATTTTCCCCTATTGTGCTTTGTGATCAGTTGATTCAATGGAGGTTGAGGTTACATATATTCCTATTTTTACTACAAACCCCATAGATTAGCAAGCACACTTCATGGTTTACTTTTGTGCTCTCTGTTTTGGTTTTCTAAAGTACATTTCCAGCTACAATTGTAAGGGTAATTTGAAGTCTAACTTTCAGAACTAAAGGGTTTTAAATAGGTAAAAATAGAGAATAAAGCCAAGAGTGATAGATGAAGTACAATCAAATCAATTTCAATGAATAGGAAGCCTCACGTATTGTTCAGAGAGTTGAAGCCAGATGCATTGGCGGCAGAATATTGCTGAAGAGAGTTGAAGCCATAAGCATTCTCGGCAGAATATTGTTGAAGAAGAGAATTATAATGAATGCCATAGAATTGACCACCAAGGCTGGACAACAAATAAGTTCCATTAGTGAATCTTGCTTTCCATCCATCAGAAAGTTACATTAATCATTAATCATGTTGATTCCAAAGAATAAGAATATGATTAATCAAGAGGTGATGTACAAATTGCAGTAATCAAAAAGGAAATCTATTAATTAAAAAGTGACATTAATCACGATTCAGTGATTAAACCATGTACAATTGCCGATCAACCAAAACCATTACACATTCATAATCAAAACCACAGCATTTCTGCAAGATCAAGATATCGGAATCAAACTCAATTTTTACATAAATCCCTCAAGATTCACAAAAATACGCAAAGAGAGGTTACCCATGGCCGCCGGAAGAAGAAGCCGGAGTTGTATCTCCGACGGTTAGAATGAGAGTGGAGTCGATCGGCACTCCCAGATCCCGGAGAGTCGCGTCACCAGCGAGCTCGTCGCCGCTGAAGAACAAGGACTGCCTTGCCGGCGAAATCCCAACCTGGATCCGCACCATTTCCTTCAGCTCGGAGATGGTGGTGGTGCTCTGAACAGCTAACTGAAAGGGATGAAGAATGTTGAGAGGCATTTCTGAAAACCTAGGGTTTGAAATTGGGGGATTTTCTTGATTTCGAGTCTCTCGAGTTTCTTATATAGGCTAGGCACTGGCTCTGAAAGTGGAAACCCAGAAAAACGAACACGCATATGGAGGGAAGTGTTTCAGCTCCTTCGCTAAACGACTGCGTTTTAGGCTACTTTTTTCATTTTCATTTTTTCATTAAAATTTTACATACTCTTGGTTTGTTGTAGTTGTTTGCTTGGGTCAATCTCCTCCATTTCGACCGGAGTTCGAGTCTTGATTTTACCTTTTTCTGTTTATTTTTATTTCGTCTGAAATTAGTTTATTTTTATTTCATCCGGAGTTCGAGTACTCTCACTAGCAGCTTCAATTTTTACATTTTTTAGTTTATTTTCCAGAATTCGAGTCTCATTGTTTCCTTTGTTTATTTTTATTTCGTCCGGAGTTCGAGTCTCACACTCTCACTAGTAGCTTCAATTTTTCCATTTTCATTTTATTTTCAGAGTTTATTTTCAGAAATAACATGTATTTTTAGGGAACTCAAAACATGAATTTACACCTCCAATTCCCTTAAATTTATTTTTCCGGGAAAATGGAACATCAATGCTAAATTCACAGGCAATGTCTCATATTCCTAATGTGAGATTAATATTTCAACACACCCCCACACGTATAACGAATTTTCAAGCCTAACACTTGTTCAAAATTTAAGGTAACGTGGAGTTCGTGTGACCGTTGTATTAACTCATGGACGTAGGTAACCGGCTCTAGATATCAACCTAAATATCAAGATCGATAAGAGTTGTGTGCTTTGTAATTGTGATAATGAAACATCTGACAACTTATTCATTGATTACACCTTGACAACAAAAGTACAAAACCAAGGTTCCATTGAAACACCAAAAAATTGAAAAGACATCAAAACATTAGCTTTAGAGTTCCGATCTATCTCCTTCAAGAACATTTCTAGAGAAGCGAATTTCGTAGCGGATGCATCAGCCAATCTTGTACATCAAAGTAGTGGAGAAAAAGTCTGAAATTTCAATTTCGCGAGAAGTATCAGCAGAGGAATTCACTTTGATGTGATATGTGCTGGATGCCTTAGAGACACATCTTTATAGGGATTGTCTACGGTACTGGGATACATACCATACACTCATTTTTAATGTTGGGCGTTCGAGCGTAAAAACTCGAAAAAACCAACCCAAAAGCTCGATCGGGCCAATCAGGCCGGTCCAAAATGGGAGGAGTTTGGTCCGAGCCACAAACCGGCCCGAATGCTTTCATTTCGGTACTAAACATGATAAAATGAGTCATTTTATCATGTTTAGTACCCCAAAAAAAAAAAAAATCTGTCCAGCACGTATGATAGAGAAGGGGAGGATGCTATTTACAAATTCAAACTGCCAAATTTCAGCACGTATGATAAGCTTGAAGCTAAATTGATACCAAAAAAAACACACAAAAGACTCGGAAGCTGTGACCATTTGATCACGTAGCAAAATCAGGTTTTACAAGGGCAGTACAAAATCAAATCCCTCCAATAACCTTTGGAGGTCGATCTCATCATTCCTGCTTTTTCTTAAAACTAATACAACACCTGAAGCGGTAGAAACAGTGGTTCCCGATGAGTAGAGACAGTGGTGCATGATGGTGGTGACTCCCAGCCGTTGATGCATGCAGGCTCCATCGCAGGACCTACGTGCTTTTACGGTTGGAAATCATTCACGCACACTCTAAAGAAGTAATAATCAAAACCATATAGTCTTTTACTCTCTTTTCCAGTTCCAGGCGATGGAAGGGTCATTCAACCAGGGATTATGTCCCAAGTTCTCTTGGTCTATATCCTCAAGAAACTTTTCTAATGAGTCTTGCGTGGAGCGGTCACCGAATGTCTTGACTTCTTCCCATTCATATAAAGTAGGCATCTGAATATCCATCTGATGATCATGACTACTAAAGCCTTGGTTGGTACTTGATACTCCTACTTGCGGCAGTAGTATTGGTGGTTCTGGTTGGTTCTGAAACTTTTGTCTGTCAACAGCAATGTCATATTGTTGTGCTGGAAATACTTGTAACCCGCTGAATGTGTTGGAGTTACTATTTCCTTCAGAACTTCCACAAGCACTTGAATTTGCAGATACCAAGCTAACCATTTGGTTCTGTAGAAGAGTTTCGATCTCCTCCTGTAAGTACGCAACCTGCGCAATGCCGAAAATATATGCTGTCATAAGTTAAACGAGTGTATATGCTAATATGCATATGAAGCTATAAGAAAGTTACCTGCTGTTGGAGTGCAAAGATTTGTGAAACACATCCATATATCGGATCACGCATCCGAGCTAGTGCTTCATAAGACATGGTGAGAGCAGCATCGCTTCGATGTTGTACTGGCAAGTGCAGCAGAAGCTTGGAGACATTACTTGCACCAAACACTTTGTGCACAGCTGCAAAATGGGTTGCAGCTTGGTCATAGCAGAAGTAAGGAGCAAACACACATTCACTTGTGCATTTTCTCCTCAGAAACTTGCATGCTCCACATGAAGAACCAAGTCCTGTCATAGTCTGCAGCTTTTAGTGGTACTAATCTGTAGTATCAGAGATTGAGATTGAGAATGATTTTTCAGGTGGTGGCTAGTACTATATTTTGACTGGTTTACATCCAAAGTGCTTAGATTCGAGTCTTTATAGCCATCACATAATGGACATTCTTTACTTTAATGAAAGGTATTGTTCTTTTAGGTCTCCTTTATGGCCTGCACTATTAATCTCAATTTGGGTAAGCATTTCTTCATTAGTTAATACTCTCTAAAGGTAGAATCTTCAAGAATGAGACTAATTCATGGAAGACCTAATCATCATCATCATTTTTTTTTTTTTTTTGATAGGGACCTAATCATCATCATCATAAGCTGGGGCTCCAAAAGATGAGAAATCATGGCCTAGTACAGTAAGTCTTATTATGTAGTGGGTCAAGTACATATGTACAGTGGCGATATCTAACTTATTTTTCATATATGGAAGGCCTTATCCCACTTTAACTTCTCACATATGGAAAGTTCATCATGCTCAAAACAACATTTATGAGGAAAAGTAGGAGAAGTGGCCTTTCACTTTTTAAGCAATTAGGAAGCCATCTATTAGCTATCAATTTTTGCAGTTGATGATATCTTGTGTATTTTGCGAACTATGGCTTTCAGGGTAGCAATTCATCCATGATGGTATATATGTACAACATGCAGTGAATCCAAACTCATCAACTGAAAACAACAAAGGCGGCCTTATTATAGATTACTGCATATAGGCAGAATATGAAAACTCACTAAACGTTACTAGGACGGATCGTTGGTTTGGACGCCTAGGTGGTTGGGGTCTTGTTTTAGAACAATGATATGAAAGAATAGCACTAGTTACGTACTTTCACACGCATCAATGGTAACCAACCATGTCAATTACTTTACTAAAAGTTCATTGAGGTACTGCTCATCTCCACTTACTTGAGCAGCTACACGAGGAATCCATAAGCCAGTAATTTCATGAGGGTTTGGTAAAACTATTGTATCAAACATTACTATAAACATTACTATAAAAATCCCTTTTTATATACACATTGTTTCAACATTGCTAGTTAGTTTCCTAGCTTAGGGATTGGGTATAGAGTATCTGACTCATGGCTTCTATAATTGTCTCTATGTAACCAATTCTCCATTATTATGCTAATTTTAAACTGATCATGCATGTACTTAATACCCCATTCACATATTTAAACCTACATTATCAGGTTGGCTGTTGGCCACTTAGTACTTGTGGGTTGGTGCTAATACAACTGTTCTTGTCTTTCAGAACACCACAAAAAGTTTCAAACACAACAAGCTTCCAAATTATCCCAAATCTCTGAAGCCAAACAAAGAGTTGCATTGTAAGTGCTTAAACCTCAATCTATATCTACTATCTCTCTACCGATATATGTGTGTGCTTCATTGGCTCTAGATGCAAAAGCATTATTGGGGACACAGAATGCCATTTGCAGTAAAATGAGTAGCTACTTTCTGTCATTTCAGGATGGTGAAGTTTTTGGCTTCAAGTGAAATGAGATGCATGGGACTGGAATGTTATGGAGATGGTGGGGGAGGAGGTTCCGAGCTTTCGAGTTTAACGATGAAAGTGTATTTCCTTATCATGCTTCAATTATCATTTTCTAGTACCCACCTGCAAATGATAGCTAGGGTTTCTTATTTGCTATTATAGACTTATAGCTAGCTTGATCTCCCAGAGTCCCAGTGTGTATTTTGTTTGAAACTTTGAAGCTCAGTGTGCTTGTGAGTTTGAATAAACCTAATTACCATATATTGGTAAGGCGTGGCTGCTTCTGAGTCCTAGCTTATTTCTGATATTTTCTTTGAAAATTTGAGCTGTCATCAACTCCGGATCAAGTAATAATCGATCCAATTTATTCTTTTTGAAGAAGAAAAGCTATGACTGATTCTGAGAAAGTTGGAGGGTTCAATCACAAAGTTCAATCACAAAAAACTAAAGGAAGCATGCATGCACTGTGGTGGTCATTTGGAATATTAGGCTTGATGCATGTGCTAATTTCCTAGCTTTCTGCATTTTGTTTTCTTGTTCGATCTGTTCATGCATCCTGCAGCTTGAAGAATTCAACTTCTCAGACATAAACCTACATATTGAGGGAAAAGCTTATTAGCCAATACATAATTTTACTTCAGTGTCGACTGTCGACAAATGTTTTGTTACCAATGCCATTATGATATTTTCCCAGTTTTATGTCTGTCGTCTAAAGAGAAGATTAGTGGTGAATCAAACGACAGAATCTAAGGTCGATGGAGGACTAATGTGGATGAATTTGGGTGTGTGTTTGTTTCCCAGTTTTATTCACTAGAACAGATCGACAATCTTTTATCAAAAATGCATATTATTATTTTCCAACCAAAATTTCCAACGGTAGAATAATGATCTTAAATCTATTATTTAGAGAACTAAAAAATTGAGGTTCTCTACGGTACTGAGATGTATATCATACACTCATTTTATCACTAATTGAACAAAAATAACAAATTAATTAAATGAGTAAAATTTACAACATTGATAACAAAATTACTACATTTGTTGTACACATTTACATATAATTGAACCAAGTTACTACAACAACAACAAGTTTTTCATAAACTTGTAAATTGTCTTAAGTTGAGTAATTACCTCTAATAGAACAAAAATTACCCAAGTCATTACTATCTTTACCAAAACGATAACAAATTTGTTGTCATATCGGTAAATGTAAGTATCACAAATATGTAGGTACCCTAGAAAATTACAAAAAATCACCACGCAAAATTTTCTTTTCTAATTCTTTTCAAGATAGAGAGAACAATAAAATTTGTAAAGAGAATATTTGTTTATTGATATTCCATCAAATTTGTAAGAGAGGTTATTTTTACTTTTATTTGACATTATCAACTCATAAAAAGGCATATAAGGACCAAGTTTTATTCTTACATATTGTAGACATGAGAATCAGCATAATTTCCCTCCACATAAACCAAGAACCAAAACACCAAGTGCTCTAATATGTTTTGTTTACTCAAATATAATTCTTCCAAGGAAATCTTAGATAAAATGCATGGGCAATTAGAATATGCCAAGTAAAATCCCACCTGGACGGTGATGCATACTTGCATGTTGAGGTGTACACTGTTTCTTGTTCATCTGATCACCTCTATAAATCTGGAATATATACCACTCAATTGACTCAATCATGGTCTCACAACGACTAACTAATACAAAGAGAGAGTTGAATTGAATGAATCAATATATGAACATTTGGAAAAGGTTGAGTGCTCAAGTGACTTCATGCCCAGAACTACTTTCATCCTGATGCTCAAATCTCTCGGAGTCTTCTTCCTGCCACCTTCCTCAACTCACTGCCATCTTCATTGTTCTGGTTTCCATTTCCAAGTAAGAAGTACTCATCTCCCCAAGAGTGACCAAAGGAGTTTTTTATTCGCTAAGCCAATTTCCACAGCTGTAGACTACAGCCTGTAGTGGTATGGAAACTATTTATGAACCGGCCTGACCACGGCCTTGTTTGTTTCCATCGGTGCAGGAAAGTTCCTCAGCGTCATGCTCTCAACCGGCCTAACCCATATCTTGTGTATTCAACTTCCACGACCACTAGGTTGTGCTGTGTCGTTCAAGTGCCTACTTAGGTTTTTAAGCATGCATGTAAAAAAAAAAAGATGGAGGTGTACTAAGTAAGGGAGGTATAAGATTTTGGACGCGACTCGCTTTGCACCTATCTCTCTAAACCCTAAGAACTCCGTTGCGTTCCCAAAACCCTAACCCTACTCCACCAAATCTCGCTACCTCTCCATCAACAATCTCACTGCATCCCATGGCTTTCAAACTCCCTGAACTCATCCTCCCCTCCTCATCTCCATCACCAACACCAAATCACTCGTCCTCTGCAACATCCTCTTTGCAGAATTCGAGCAAGTCCTTTGCTTCCTTGTCATCGATCCAATCTGCATCAATCGAGGATGTCACTAAGTCCTTTGCTGCGTCATTGGCACTTGCAAATTCAAAGTTCGTGGATCTCTCTCACTGCATCTCTACTCCTAAAAGAGGTGTTGCGCAGTCCTTCTTAATAGCGAAGCTGCTGAACTCAACCCCTCCTAGCCTGACGGAACTCAAGCAGTTCTGTGGAAGGGTGTGGCTCCTGGAGCGGAAATTTCAGATCCAGAAATGTCCGAACAATATCTTTATCATCAGCTTCGATCTCATCAATGACAGGAGCAAAGTTCTCCGAGGAGGACCCTGGTGGTATCAACATGTGTCGATTGTGATCCAGCCATATGATGGCGTCAAATCAATCAAGAGCTTTGTCATGGACTCGTTATTCTTTTGGGTACGTATTCAAAACATATCACCTAAGTATGAGATCCCTGAAAATTTTCCTGGTATCGCTTCTGTTGCTGGTTATTATATCGAGTATGATGACAAACTATTAATTAGATCAAAGAAGGTTAGGGTTAGGGTTGAGAAGAAACTCTCTGATCCTATTCTTAACTCCAAAACCATCAAGCTAGCAACAGATGTTGAGGAAGAGATTGAATTTTACTTTGAAAAATTGCTTGAGTATTTGTGATGCGCGTAACTTGGTGTTCCATGAAAATGGAAAATGCCGAGCGAGCTCTGGTTACAGTACTGCAGGTCATTCTAATGCAGACATCATGTCAACCCTGCCTTTGTGATCAGCTTTGCATCCAAAGCTCTGGTGCATGGAGCCTTCTAGCTTACACCAATTGCTACCTCGGTCTTTGATCAAAAGAAATAGAAGATGCACAGACACCCTACCATTCTTAAGAAGTCGGTGCGTGAACCTGAAGATTATGCTCTAGCTCTTATACCTGTGAATGATCCAGATCAATCTGCTGACCAGACTACGTCAGAGAATGAACCTGAGGGTGCCTTGATCGTTGGAGAGGGACGCAAACGAGGCAGACCTTTATCACTTAAGACCTCTTCTAAGAAGTTGAAGGTATTGGTAGACTTGCTGCAATCATATGAAGCTGTTGTGCATACCAAGAGAATGAAACAACCTGACTTCCTTGCTGCTCTCTCGGCTAAGGCACTCGGCCTTATCCCAGAACCAACCGAGATGGCATTAGTGGCAACTGAAGTTCAGAAGAAGAAGAGGGGACGTCCTATCGGCTCCAAAAAATCGAAAAGAAGTGTTAATCAGGAGGACCTGACTCCTTTTCTGACTCCACCTGTAGCGCCCCCAAGCCCTAGCGTGAAGGGCAATGAGGTTCTTTGAAGTTCTGCTATTTCTTTTCTACTATTTCAATTTTTTTTATTTTTTTTATTGCGGAACAATTGCTCTTGGTCCATGTTTTTCACATGAGAGAGCTTTATTTTCTTGTTTTAGTTTTGTTAGAAACAATTGTCTATGATCTATTTACTATTAGATTGTAGGCTCCTTGTGAGCCGAAATTTGTAATGAGGATACAACCCTCAAATGATCTTGTTTATCCTCTGTAAGCATGGCAACGGATCGATTCGTATTGCACCTACTTGAATACTAATGACAAAATTATCTTTGAGTTAAAAAAAAAAAAAAAAAGGTATACCGTATACATTGCAAATTTCAAGGTGCAACAAGAACCTCCTAATTTTTAAGGATGAGGTGCAGGAAAGAAAAATTCGAGAAAAAAAAAAACATAATAGTATTGACAAAATTGAACATGTTTTGGCATGCTTTTGTCTTCCACTTTCCCAAGTTTCAATCGCCCTTTTTCATCAAACTGTCATGATACTACAGTAATCTCAGTATGGAATACAATTTGGGCCTGATTTTTTATTTGAGGCTACAAGTGAAGAGGGATCTTGGGCTTCAATGAGCTAGGAAAAATGGATATATGCAGACCCGGATCTTTGACCCGGATTATACTGATTATGAACCAGCACAATTAGTCTATTCCAGCACACACACATGTCTGTAAATTATTGTATTTTTGTATAAATCCAAGAAAAAACAAAGAAATGAATATTGTTTCCAAAAATATTGTATTTTTGTTCAAATCCAAGAACAAACAGATACTGAATATCGTTGCCAATCACAAACATTTTATTCACCTCATCTCCAACTTTATATTTTCCTTCTCCCTTAATTCTACAGAAAAAAAACAAAAAAGACCCACAAATAATAGAGATGGTTTTCTTCCGAAGTCTTCTATTCTCAAATCTGTGGTACTAACTGACCCTAACATCTGGTGGAGAAGATAATCCCTCGAAAACAAACCTCAAAACAAACCAATTAATGGAGACTGATCAGTTGCATGCACTCTCCCTTCGACACGTGGACGCAAGCCAATCTTGATTCTATGGTGGTGAGCAACTGAGTAAGCTAATCCTCAGGATGTGAATTTGTGTTCACTAGCTCAAACACAACGACTATAAGTTCAAACCCAGTTCCTCATCACAGACCACTCTCTGCTTTTTGCTTGCAGGCAACAGTTGAGCCCCTCTCTGGTCCTCAGTTTTAATATTACATCACATCCCTTCCGATCCTCCTCCGACAATGGCCACCGCCGTCTCCACCGTCGGAGCTGTCAACAGAGCCCTGGTACTATTCTTTCCCGCCCTTTTTTCATATATATAATATTGCCTTCACTTCTTTACATGTAGTAAGAAGCTAATTGAAATGTTTAAAATGGAAAGTACGTAGTAATTCACACTTAGTCCAACAATATATGATAATCATATACTATTGTGCATGTATATATATGGTAGTCTTGTATAATGTTGTGGATGTTATGTTGTCGCTAGTGAATATAAATACAAAGTTATCAACCAGTGATTATAGCACCTTTTTGTTTGAGTTTAAGGTTTAAATTCACGAAGGTAATTATTTTATTTCGTTGATTGAATCAGCTGAGCTTGAATGGCTCTAGCGGCAGTGCTTCAGTTCCAAACTCAAGCTTTATGGGAAGCAGCTTGAAGAAAGTGAACCCAAGGTTCCCCAGCTCCAAGGTCTCATCCGGGAGCTTCAAGATTGTAGCAGCAGAGTCTGAGATCGAGGAAGACACTCAGACCAACAAGGACAAATGGAAAGGCCTTGCCTTTGACACCTCCGATGACCAACAAGACATCACCAGAGGAAAGGGTATGGTCGATACCCTCTTCCAAGCTCCAATGGGCGACGGAACTCACATGGCCATCATGAGTTCTTACGACTACGTCAGTACTGGACTTCGCACGTAAGTAACTAAATTTGTTAATTTTTATGCCCGTAACCACTAGAGCTACAAATCTTCGGACACGTTATTTGAGTCGGTTTGAGCCAAGCAGCTGATCAGTGTTTATATGTGTATGATGCTTCGTTTAGGTACAACATGGACAACATGAAGGATGGTTTCTACATTGCTCCTGCTTTCATGGACAAGCTTGTTGTTCACATCACTAAGAACTTCATGAACTTGCCTAACATCAAGGTCTATATCATACTCGACAGTACTCATAATTGTTCTATAAGGATCGCAAGAAATTAACTTGAACTATCACTTCAATTTGTTTACAGGTTCCCCTTATCCTTGGTATTTGGGGAGGCAAAGGTCAGGGTAAATCTTTCCAGTGTGAGCTTGTGTTTGCTAAGATGGGAATCACGTAAGTTTAAGTTCTTGCTTTTCATTAATTGTTGCTATGTGTTGCATGCTTTATTAGAAACACAACTTATATACTTGAGACAACGTATGAAATATGTGTTATGTTACTAGACTATCACTCAAGATTAATTATTAGTAAAGCAAGACCTTATCAATGCATGTCAATTAGATTGTGAATCTATTTTGCTAGTTCATAAATGAAGGGTATTGTTCTGTTTCTTAACTACTAAATCTAGCTCTTGATGGAATTTTTTCAGCCCTATCATGATGAGTGCCGGAGAATTGGAAAGTGGAAACGCCGGAGAACCGGCTAAGTTGATCAGGCAAAGGTACCGCGAGGCAGCCGATATCATCAGGAAGGGGAAGATGTGCGCCCTCTTCATCAACGATCTTGATGCAGGAGCTGGTCGTATGGGTGGAACCACCCAATACACTGTCAACAACCAGATGGTTAACGCTACCCTTATGAACATTGCTGATAACCCAACCAATGTCCAGCTCCCTGGTATGTACAACAAGGAGGAGAACGCCCGTGTCCCCATCATCGTCACCGGTAACGATTTCTCAACATTGTATGCTCCTCTCATCCGTGACGGGCGTATGGAGAAGTTCTACTGGGCTCCTACTAGGGAAGACCGTATTGGTGTCTGCATTGGTATCTTCAAAGCTGACAGTGTTCCCGATGCCGATATTGTCAAGCTAGTTGACACCTTCCCTGGTCAATCCATCGGTAAGTATCTAGACCAAGTTGTCGAACTTGTTATGTTGTCAAACTGTGTATAATTTGTCGCGTCACAATGTGATAGCACATATTGTGTCACATGATAATTGATCATGTGCCGTGGTTTTGCAGATTTCTTTGGTGCCCTTAGGGCCAGAGTTTACGATGATGAAGTGAGGAAGTGGATCTCCGGTGTCGGTGTGGACAGCATTGGAAAGAAGCTTGTGAACTCAAAGGAAGGACCCCCGACTTTCGAGCAGCCCAAGATGACAATTGAGAAGCTCCTTGAGTACGGAAACATGCTTGTGCAAGAACAAGAGAATGTGAAGAGAGTCCAACTGGCCGACCAGTACTTGAGCGAGGCTGCTCTTGGTGATGCCAACGCTGATGCCATTGACAGAGGAACTTTCTACGGTTAGGTCCTTTCATCTCAGAGGTTTGCAAATGCCTTTGATCTAAAGAACTAGAGTTTCAAATTGATGAATGTGTTTGATTTCGAAAATGTTTTACCGAGATTCTGTGGTTGTTTTGGTGCAGGCAAAGCAGCGCAACAAGTGCAAGTTCCGGTACCTGAAGGTTGTACTGATCCAACAGCAAACAACTTTGATCCAACTGCTAGGAGTGATGATGGAACCTGCTTGTACACATTTTAATTTCAAGTCATTTTTCTCGGTATTTTGATGGAAGGAGAGAATTGAAAGTGCCTTTTGTTTTCTAAGGATGTTTAGATAAACAATATTTATGTTGTTGTATCTTCCTTTTCTTGGATTGGTATCTTCTAAACTCTTAAGTTGTGTTGTAATGCACACACTGTTCAATATAAGAAGGTGCTTCTCTCCTCTGCTTCTTCTTCTTCTTCTACCCACCAATTCCAGTTATTTCACACTAGCCTTCCAACATGCGTGACGTGCAGAAAGGCCGCCACTCGCGCATGCGAAATGTCGAATAATTTTGACATAGTTCGGTCAAATGCGAACCAAGTATGGGTGGCAATTTCTGAAACGTACCGCAAAGGCGCAAACACAACTTGAACACACGGAATTCAAAGAAATGAGATTTGCGTTTTTTTTTTTTTTTGGTAATGATAGAATTCATTAAGCAAAGCAGAATCCCAAAGACCCAACTACACCTTCCTTTCCAAATCGCCCAAGAAATGCAACCCACCAAGGTAAATATCCATTTTCTGTCTTTTACATGATGAGTCTTGTATAACCACTGAATCCAATTATCTAAAGATGTGATTTGTTGAGTATTGAATTTGATACCCAAGGGAGAACCAAACCACACAGCCACTGCCCATGGACATAGAATAAGTAGATGTACACTTGTCTCCTCATAGTCACCACATATAGGACACATTGGAGATCTAATTAGCTTTCTATGGAACAAGTTTCTGAAAGTAGCATAGAAAAGATCTAATCTTTGGAGGAGCATGGATTTTCCAGACTTGTTTCCACACATTAGAATCCACAGAGTGAGACGAGCTACATTCGGGAGAATTGGCCGTCCTACAAATCGTGGGCATACCTAAATAGATACCAGGATCATCAACCTCAACAAATTTCATTAGGGAACACATAAGCCTCCTCATATGTTCAGGGGTGTTAGGAGAGAAGTAAATGTTGGACTTCTCATCATTAACACTTTAACCCGAAGCATGGCAATAGACAGTGAAAATGTTCATCAAATTCCAGCAGTTTAGAAGGGTAGCTTTTAGGAAAAATAGTGAGTCATCAGCGTTTGCGTTTAGGATCTTCATGGTTTGGAAACTTTGGATCATCATTGACAATTTGCAACTGCAGCATAAGTAGATGGCCCGATAAGACAATTAGTATCGGACAAGTGAGGAGGGCGCGGTTTCTAAATTTAGAAATATATACATGCATAGTTTGGACTTTGGATAGTTAATTTTGTGTATGGCGTGGAACATGTTATATATTAATTTCCAATAACGCGCACATCATATTCAAAATAGTTGTACTTGATTCTCAAGACAAATGTATTTTTGCGAGTTCATAAAAATGTATGCATGATACATGAGTCATCAATTAGTAGAAAACATAGATAATGTATTACGTAGTTCATTTTGTCAAAAAATGCTATATATAGATTAGTTCGGTGTACACAGTTGTTGACCCTTTGCAAACAATCCAGATCTCCGGCGGATTAGTTCTAGATCAAAGTTTTTAAGATACCGCGACCAATCTGAAAAGAGGGTGTCGAACAAAAGAAAACTTTTTATTGAGCGAAAAGTCTTATATGCATCAAGGTGCAAGTGAACCGAGCAACTAATATGCAGTATTTTGATCCGGTCATCTACGCCGCATTACATACATATATACTAATACCGTTAACAAAATTGAAGCTGAAAAAAAAATAGTACTAAGTGTTTCTAACTAAGGAGGTGAGAACACTAGGTTGAAGAAGAATGAAATTGAAATGAATGAATTTAGGGTTTATAATCTTCATTTGATCTTCTCATACAGCGATTTTAGCACTTATATATTAATGGTGCAAATGTACTTTGATGCGTAGAATCCGTTCCTTTTATTGAGTCAATGACTCTTTAGGTAAATTAGTCGAATCTCATCCAAACTCGTTTAACAAACATGCCCATATAGTAAGAGTGCTTACACGCATTTTTGAAGGGGAAAATGGGTAACAGCCTCAAATATTTCATTGATAAACTCATGTCAGAATGACATCAAAGCATCATTACATTAGACAATTAGCTCACATATTCAAGCGAGCTTAACAGAGGATTAAACTAGATACAAAACAAGATACCAAATAAACATAAAAACTGGAGTCAAGACGCTCAATTGCGGTACTCCAAGCCTCATAAATTCATCTAGTTGCAGCTAGCTTGCTCAGTCTGCCAAGTTATCCAAACATGCGATTTAAGCCACAATCAGTTTGAAATTAGGCCTAATAACCTAATTCCAAATTTGACTTTTGATGGGCTTAAGGCCAGACCCAGGTCCAAACACCCGAGTCCATTCCTAAACCCTAGCAGATTTGCGTCGTCGCTTGCCGACAATCTCCGATCGCACTAATGGCAACCAAGATGGCTTCGTCACCGGCGTTCCTGCTCCCGCCGACATCATCATCAGATCTTCTAGTTGAAGAAGCGCAGCTCTCTTGGATTCAAGTTCAGACTCAGTCTCACTAAGGAGTCCAAACCCAGAACCAAATTGGGAGATTCTGATCCTTGCTCGCAGCCATGTCCAGCGGCTGCCAAATCTCTTCCGTCGGTACAGTGATCGCCGACATTAGCAGATAACCATCCACCTCACATCCATGCTCCGCGGCATTTCGTCTTCCACCTCCATGGTTGTTTGACTACAAAATGTTAATAAGGTTTGCCTCCATAAGAGGGCTTGATGCCGAGAAGGAACGGCTTAGAGTCGGCGTCAAGCGCCGTTGGAGACCCAGGCCAAGGCGGCGAGGGTTTAGAAATAATCGGATGCGGTGGCTTGGTACCGGCGTCGATCACTGTGATTGAGAAACCAAGTCATGACGGCTAGGTTTTGAGAAGAGGAACCGTGCTGATGAGTACTTACAGGCATTGATTCGTATTAACACCGAGTTAATCAGTAGTCCAGTTGCATTGAATATCAGGGGAGATAATGCTCCCCATAAACCACTTGAGATTTATTCTTTATGTGATATAAACGTGTGTTTGGTTTATTGAATTCAGAGTGGACCGGAGCAAAGCAGCATTTCTCTGTCTTATAGTTCGACAACGACAAATCCTACCAGCAATTCACTACGTCGTGAATGGCCACAAACAAGAAGAGAGACAAACAGTGCAGAATGCCAGAATCATGTGCTTGAATTACAAACCCACTTATTGTAGGGTAAGATGGATTGTATATAGACATATAGTGTTTCGGGAATTCGGGGTAATGAAATTTCAAAGTTCATAATGTTCGGTAAAAAATTTACACAGACTAATGTAGTAGTGTTCTTGAGCAATAATCATGTACCATGAAAAATAACATGCTCTGTTTCACGTAAGCAATGATTTATATGACGAATCTGGTATGCTCTGTTTCACGTAAGCAATTATTCATATGACAAATCTGGTAAACCAAACCCAGGTCCCAAATAATTAATACCACCAGATAAGGATATAGACTATTGTAGAAATGCATCATTTCTATTTCTACAACAGTCTATATCATTATCTGATAGAAAAATGAAACGTCTAAACTCAAATCTTCTACTTTTCATCTTCAGCAAACCTTTTTCTCCTTTTTTATGGACAAACATAGACTGTTGTAGAAATAATGCATTTCTATAACAGTCTATATATCCTTATTTGGTAAAAAAATGAACGCTGAACTCAAATATTCTACTTTTCATCTTTAGCAAACTTTTTTCTCCTTTTTTCATGGACAAGGAGGTTTGTCTGAATCACAATTCATTATTGTTGCTAGCTTTTTTCTTGTACAAGAGGTTTAGTCCTTCACCACACCAAACATTGCACAAAATTAGTACATCTTAAGCCTACTCTCGTGAGTACATGACACTACTAGGCAATAAGGAGGTACACAATACTCCCGTGTACCAAACATGCACTTTATGACTAAATAATCCGATGACATCAAATCACCAATTTTTCTTTTTTGGATGAAAACAAATTATTACAAAAAATAGTCTCTTAAACGTTAAACACAACTAAAATCAAGAAGAAGAATCATTTAAGCTCGAAGAAGAATCTCATCGAACCAAATCCACGTGCCGAAGTTAGAGGTAACATTTGTTATTCTGGTCAATAAATCAACTTTAGGTAACATATTTTTCTTTTATTCAAGAAACTTTATAGGCAATTCTAACTTGAGAGGATGAGTCAGTTGACAATGAATCTGGATTAACCATGGACTATATATTTTTTGAACATGGGGAATATGGTTTTCAAATTACCACATATAAAACATGTTTGAAAAGCTTGGTACCTGAAAACGAAATCATATTGTGGCTTCAGAGAAGGAACCAAAAAGTACTAGTGGTTGGAGGCTAGCTCATACTGCATCTCACTATTTCTACACAGAGCAGTAAAGTAGCCTTCAATCATAATCCTCAATCAAATACCAGTATATTCCCTCTTCACAACTCACCATCCTCAAACTCTTTCCTCTCCTCTCTTCTCCTTCTCCTTCTCTCTCGCTTCTTCCACAACTAACCAAACCAAAGCACTAACCAAAAAAGGTGGAAGAATAAAGACCAACAATTTCAATCAAAACCCACCACCACCATTCTCATTGTCTTCACAAACCAACACTCAATATGGCTCAAAGACTCATCCTTTTCTGGCTTCTGCTCCTCTTCCTCTCCACCCCATCAACCTCATCCGACCTCGAGCTCCTCTATAACGGCTTTCACGGCGGCAACACCAACATGACCCTCAACGGCGTCGCAGAGATTGAACCCAACGGAATGTTGAAGCTCACAAATCACACTCTCCGAGTACTCGGCCACGCCTTCTACTCCTCCCCAGTTCAATTCCGCAACTCCACAACTAACAAAGCCTTCTCCTTCTCCACCGCTTTCGCCTTCTCTATTCACCCCGAGTACCCCAAGCTCGGCGGCCACGGCCTCGCCTTCGTAATCTCACCGTCCAAAGAGCTCCCTGGATCTCTGCCTAGCCAGTACCTCGGGATTCTCAACTCCACAGTCGTCGGAAACTTCTCCAACCACATCTTCGCAGTTGAGTTCGACACAGTTCAAGACTTTGAGTTCGGGGATATTAATGATAATCATGTTGGGATTGATATAAACAGCTTGGCTTCTAATGCTTCCACTGCAGCTGGTTACTACGATGGTCGGAACACGACCAAGAAAGAGCTCAATCTTAAAAGTGGGAATGTGATCCAAGCTTGGTTGAGTTATGATGCAGAGAAGAAACAAGTGACTGTGAAGCTTTCACCTACTTCTGTACAACCTAGTACTTCGATCTTGACATTCGATGTAGATCTCTCTCCGATTTTTCAGGATTATATGTATGTGGGGTTCTCATCTTCAACTGGGTTGTTGGCTAGTTCTCATTACATATTGGGTTGGAGTTTCAAGATGAATGGAGATGCAAAGTCTCTGTATCTGGAGACTCTGCCTAAGTTTCCAAAGGCTAAGAAGACACATACAGGTGTGGTAGTTGGTGTTTCAGTTGGTGCTGCTTTGATGTTTGTGTTTATTTGTGTTGTTTTGGGGTTCTATGTTGTTAGGAAGTACAAGAACCGTGAAGTGATTGAAGCTTGGGAGCTTGACATTGGTCCTCATAGGTTTCCATATAGGGAGCTGAAGAAGGCCACAAGGCATTTTAGAGAGAAAGAGGTGATCGGATTTGGTGGATTTGGGAAAGTCTACAAAGGGACTTTACCGAATTCGGATACCCAAGTTGCGGTGAAGCGTATATCTCATGAATCCAGGCAGGGATTGCAAGAGTTTGTGTCGGAGATTGCGAGTATAGGCAGGCTGCGGCATAGGAATTTGGTGCAGTTGTTGGGGTGGTGTAGAAGAAGAGGAGATTTGTTGCTTGTGTATGACTTCATGCCTAATGGGAGTTTGGACAAGTACTTGTTTGAGAATCCGAGAGCGATTTTGAGCTGGGAGGAGAGGTTTAAGATTGTGAAGGGTGTGGCTTCAGGGCTGTTGTATTTGCATGAGGGTTGGGAGCAGACTGTGATTCATAGAGATATCAAGGCTGGGAATGTGTTGCTTGATGCTGAGATGAATGGGAGGCTTGGTGACTTTGGTCTTGCTAAGCTATATGAGCATGGTTCAAACCCAACAACTACTAGAGTGGTTGGCACATTGGGGTACCTTGCACCTGAGCTCACCAGGACTGGGAAACCAACTCCAAGTTCTGATGTGTTTGCTCTTGGTGCTCTTTTGCTTGAGGTGGTGTGTGGGAGGAGGCCTATTGAGCCGAAAGCGCTGCCCGAGGAGCTCATTTTGGTTGATTGGGTTTGGGATAAGTGGAGAGCTGGTTCCATTCTTGATGTTGTGGATCCGAAGTTGGAGGGTGAGTTTGATGAGTTTGAGGTTGTTGTGGTGCTCAAGTTAGGCCTAATGTGTTCCAACAATGTGCCAAAGGCAAGGCCAATAATGAGGCAGGTAGTGAGGTACTTGGAAGGTGAGGTGCCCCTGCCTGAGGCAGTGGCATCTCCAGGCGCTTATGAAAGTTCAAAAGGCGGTGATGGTAGTACTGGTGGTGAGTTTGAGGATTATGTGCATTCCTATTCGTATCCTCCATCATCATATTTTGATAAGACAAGCACTTGGTCATGTGATGAAGGGGATGTTGATTTTGAAGCAGGTTCACCTCCCTCGGAACCTGGTAAAGCTGCTGGTAGCCACACAAGATAGTGTCAGTTTTCTGTGTTTTTTTTTTTTTTTTTTTGTTCTTTGAATCTATAGTTTCTTGTTGAATCAATATAGAGCAATCCTAGTTTGATGTAAATTTGATCATTGTCCTACCCATTTGGGGGTGTAAATTACCTGTTACCTGATATTCCTCTAATATAGAGTTATAGAAAGCTGTTTCTTCTTCATCTTTGAATTTCATTTATGTGTAGCTGCTGGAATCCACATTTGATGTAAAGTTAGTGCTTGCTTTATAGATGGTTTTAATCCAGAATCCATGGACTTCCAAGTTGGGTTGATGGTGGCAAATTCAAATCAAGTTTGAAACTTCTAGGTTCAATCACATTTAGTCATAGTTCCCCACACACTCACTGGTGGAGGTATCTCTGTCTTGTTAAAGTAATGGAGAGGTGTTAACAAGAAGCTTTACTTTATTCTAAAGTGAATAATGAAAGAGTTGGCTGCAAAATTCCAACCACCAAAGTAGACTTTCAGATTAAACAATCTTGCAAATGACGGTCTAATTTCTAAAGAGGAAGAAAAAGAGAGGAAGATTTAATTTACTATCAGTGTTTTTCTTTTATAAGATCATACTCGTAGGTTAGTTTATAAAGCATAATCAGTTGTGTTAAATTATCACATCAACTGGTAACAGATCCCCTTCACCTGTCTTCATCAATCATCATGGCTTAGGAGTTTTGTTAGATCACTTAGATGTGAAGTGTGAAGAGCTCTAGAGGTAATATCCATAATAGAAAAGCTTTAGTGGGATTTATTTTTAGCTGTATATAGAATCCTATTATCATGAAAAGCATATTCATGCAACTCAGTGACCCAACAGTTTGAAGGTTCTCCTGTGTGAAACTAGAAGAAAAAACCAGTCTTGTTTGTTGATTCTTTCGAGTTGAAACGTCGAGCTTGCGCTCTTAAGAGAAAACAGACGATTTGCCTGGCAAACATGAAGAAGTAACTTGGATTGGTTCTTGTACTCGACCTTTATATGAAAAACGCATATAGAAAGCTCAATGTCATACTAACAAGTAACAATGGATCCAAATCGGACACCAACAATGAATAGAGTCAAACAAACTTAGACATGTTTGGTATGGGAAGTGGAAAGTCATCGAGTCCTATAATGATTCCCAATGCGAAAGATAGAGCATGGACTGAGACTGAAAACTGAGGATTGCGTATCTTCCCTGATAACTAAAAGAGACATCTTCACATGCAATACTGAAACTAAAGCAACTATTCACATGTAGCTGAGAACCTTCCTAACTTCCAACTGAAGCAAATATGGATAGAGAAAGAAGATGATCAAACATTCTAATTTCGTCACTGCATATACAACATTACACTGATGATACTAATGGTTTCGAGCGAGTATGAAACTACTCAATACTTAAAGCTACTAAAACGGATGAGGTGTATAAATACTAACTAACATTAATGGCTACAAACTATCTGCTTCTAATTATCAGCTGCGATGCACCTTTCTCTAAAACTAATACTACCTGTCTTTAAGGCTTCAAAATTTGCCACACCCTTATGCACATTTACTTTACAATATCGTCACTTGCTTGATTGCAGAGAACAAGGTGGTGATTCATAACCACGGTTTATGTCATGGATGCAGTGCTAATGATTTTCCACATTGTCTTCAACAATTTCAATTTCCCCGTCTTTCCCCCTACTGAAAATCTCACCATCATAAAACCCTGCATGTCGACCAAGATAAACAATGTAATTAAAAGAACCAAGCTCATTCAGTAATTACTAACACTGTCATTTCCAGGTAATAGATTACCAGAGATCAAATCATCGGCATCATCATTTGAGGGCCCTAAAAGCATCGTGCTAGCAGAGGGTGAGTCAAGTGACATCCAACTTGAACCTTCAAGGTCTTCCGAGCACATGTCCTTCCCTGTAACCCAGTCTTCAACTATGCTAATGCTGTCAAATGATATAGGATCCATACAATCTTCTCCATTGTTTTTATCAACCCTGTTAGAATAATAAATTATTATTAGCAACAAGAAACGAACTTTTTCCGCGTCCCATTTTTGGCCCCAATTGGAAAATTCATACAAGCTCAATTGCTTTCTGCTTACATTTGTCTCAGTCGTAGGTTGTACTGAACAAAGACAAGATCCCTGAGACGTTGGCGCTCTAGGCAGTTCCTTACGCCGTGTGCTTTCTCAAAAGGAATCTGACTTTGCCTATACCCAATTGAACCACAAGTTTGACTCAGAATGCGAATTGCCAAGCGAGCCAGATTTGGGCAACCTCCACCATATGTTGACCACCATTCAGCTGAGACAAGTATGTTAAAGGAATAATTAATAACAGTTGAACAGTGGCAGATCAAATATTACTTGCATGACAAATACAGTTCCCTTGGCATCAAGGGTTAGACCAAATACAACCAAAAGCTCATTGAGCTACCAATCAAGTAAAAAATAAAGTGCTTATAGATGGCCACATATACTATTTTGGATTGAGAAAGTACCCTTTATCTGAGTTAAAATGTATTTAAAAGCATATCAAGAAGCTTTTTTCTTTCAATGGTAAAGGTTCTCTTTAAAAGTGCCAATAACTAAAGCAGTAAGATATGTCATAAAACATGGTTGGGAATATAAATCAAATCTTATATAATGAGCTCTCACCAGGAAGCAGAGTGTCTCTAGCCCGAATGGCCATCTTCCTCCGAAAATCCCCAGCAGCATTCTTGTACGAAATTATCTCTTTCATGATTTTATCTTGGACTTTTATATCAGGAACCATTCTCTCTATGCAATCATACATACCCGATTGGATACTATTATGAATATCTCCTTCAATACTATAAAAGATTTTGGGGTTAAGGTAGAACCCTGCAGCATGAAGAGGAAAATTCCAATGCTGTTCCCATCTTTGATCTATAATATTCCAGTACACCATGTATTCCTCTCTTTTAACAAGTTCCTTCTTAATTGTTTCTTTTGCTCGATACATCCCAGCATAAATAAAACCCATTGCAGGTCTCTTCTCATAACCAACCATTCTCAAAACTCGTAGCAGAGGACTTGTCAGACGAACAATCAGGGTGCATGAGGACCAAAATGATTGATCCCTGTCGCTAATAAGATCTGATATCTCCAATCCCCCTGGTTCCTTTGAATAGGGGCAATCCATCCACTCTTGTGAAGTCACCATGACCTGTAAACAGTGTTTCAGATCAACCAGTCGTTTCAATGTTGTAAAGCTCGTACCAAAGCGAGTGACTCCTGGTTCCACTATATCATTGCCAAAGGTGGACCTTCTAACCATATTCAAGACTACATTGTGATTGTATACAAACTTTGTGATGGATCTAGCTTGTTCAATTACTGCATGTATCCAATCAAGGCTACCAAAATCCTCAAGGATCAAGTCCAGACAACGAGCCGCACATGGAATCCAGAACAGATTAGGGAAAGTATCAGTCAACCTTCTGCCTGCAACTATAAATTGCTCTTCACCGCTAGTAATCACTTGCACTACATCTCCTACTCCAACATCTTCTACCACTCTCCTGAGCAAATCATAAAGAGCATCTGAGGAATTTATAATCACTGATGCATCCACAGATTCCAAAAACACAGTTCCTTCAGGACAGTAAACCAGAAAACTAAGCATAACATTATCTAACTCCATGTTCCACTGATCAACCAAAATAGAGCAACCGGTCCTTCCCCACGTCGCCCTGTGTTTATCAATATTATTCCTCGCCTCCTCCACTGAATTCTTCAATATCCAACTCCGAAGATCATGACACGTGGGAGGCTCAACCCCTGGACCTCCTGAAGCAATTGCATCAATCATCTGTTGAAAATAAGCCGAGTTCACTGCCTCCATCGGTGCCCCAATATCAAACAAAAACCTCCCAATGGCCTCATGAACATAACCATTCACTTTCCTAGAAACCAATGCACCACTATTACAAACACCATGAGCACCATGGGACGACGAAGATGTTTTCCCTCTCCCCCTCTTCCTCCTATCCATACTCCTAACACTCGTCACCCCCTCTCGATTCACCAACAACCTCGACACAGGCTCAACCGAAACTCCAACCAACTGAACCGCATTATTCACATCACTATGAGTCCCACCAAGTGAGTCCACCTCCCCATCCGGCCGGGGAGTAATGTTTGTAATCTCCTCATCAAGCTTCTGCCTAGTCCTCTTCTTCACAACTACCCCATCCAAACTCTGCTGCATTAGACCCCGAACATCCGGTGGGACCCTCAAACAAGTTGAAGCATTGCCTTTTTGGCCTGCAAGGTGTTCCTTAATCCTATGAATCCCTCCACCCCTAAACAACTTGCTACAATATATACACTTTAGCTGAATCCTATCCCCACTCTTAAACATTTGGCAATGCTTCCAAGCCGGGTCATGTTTCTGTGACGTAATGGGCACAGGCTCCATTACCAGACCTGAACCCATTTCAGAAAATGTTCGACCTCAGCAAATTAACCACTGTAAAAAAAAAAATATTGGCCTAATTCATTTTCTTCTTCAATTTGTGATTCAAAGTTTCAAACTTTACCAAGCAATTCAACACAAGACAGTAACTTTATCACTGATTGAATTAAGGAAACGAAAAACTGAGAGGGAAATGAGAGACAAAGAGAGCTTACTTGTGTTTTGGTCGTGTTGGGATGCTTCTGAGACAGAACCGAGGTTTGGGAAACAGAACCGAGTTAAGGTGGTTAAGGAGGTTCTTTATAAACCGTGGGGGCGGGTGACTGGACGGGCCGGTTAGGGTTTGGTTCAGCCGGTTGTGGAGGGACAGATTTAGCCGGTGATCCGGTCAGAGATTAGTTAGAGGTTTGGACGGGTTTGGGGAACGAGATACCTAACGTTCCGGTTGCATCGGTAACGAGCCGTGTGACTAGAGTTGAAACTCGGACCGGCGAATTGAATGAACCGGCGATCCGTGGTAGTTATTTATCCAAGCAAAGGGCTGATTTTCTTTGGATGCGGTTGCTGTCGCATGTTGTAAGTTGTAGCATCAGGGTGAGTAAAAACTTATCATGTTACTAGCACTCTACTTAGAAATGATGTTGATCATCTCATACAAAAATATGTTATCAAAATATCATGTTCATTGCATTTAGTTGTCATTGTCTCTAAAATGATCCTCTCTTATTTATTTGTAAGTGACTAGAAATCAACATGGGGCGTTTTGATTCAGGATGTAATATGGGATAGTGGAGTAAATTAAAAAGATAGTCCAAACCGGGAACCATTATAGCGAGGACTCTTAAGTTGAGGATTTTTCGGTTTATGGTTTAAAAGACCTATTTTTCGATCACATCTTGGCATCTCATCCGTTCAGGTTTTAGGCCTATATGTGTAGATCAACCCTACAAATTTTCAGTCAAATCGGTGATCGTTAAGGTAACAAACTAGATCAAATTAATGGACGAACCAAATCTGTCAAACATGAACCGTTCAAGTTCATAATTAGTAAATCACACTTATGAATGTCTTAACGATTTTCAATATGGCTGAAAATTTGCATAAATGGTCTACTTATAAATACCTATAAACTGAACGGTCAAGATGTGAATATAAGATCGAAAAGTGGGATAAGCCGAAAAGTCTTCAACTAGTCCTCAACTTAAAAATCTTCATTATAAGGGCTAATAGAATAGTACAGGGAAGCATAGTAACTAGAAATGGGTTAGTGGATTAAATTAAAAAGATCATTCAAACCCAATAGAATAGTTAAATGAGTGAGGTTTGGGTTATGGTTTGCGACGATAGGATAACTCGTCCCTCCATCGTTACAAAAGCTTAGGTAGAGACGTAGAGTACTACTTTAAGAGATGAAGCTTTTATTGAGGTTTGGGTTCTGGTTTGCGACGATAAGATAACTCCCAAGTAAACTGAGAATTGGTCTATGGTCGATTCAGCCCTTCCTCCAATGTTACAAAAGCTTAGGTAAAGTACTACTTTAGGTCGATGGAGCTTTTATGGAGCTGTTGAAAAGGTGTACTTCACCTTTAAAAGTGTCAGGCATGTGCCACAAAATCATATTGATAAATTAGGTCTAGACTCGTAAATACAATTTTCTTGTCTGAAATTCAAAAACAAAGGTCATAGAAGATCCAATACAATAATAATATTTGAAATTTTGAAATACATGAGATATACGTGAACTTCAAACTTTTTTATTTCAGTCTCAACCTGTAACAGTTTGTGGCTTTGAGTTCGTGCGCTTGTTGAATAATGCATGTGTGAGTATGTTACGACTTGCTACCCTCATTCCCGATTAAAAATAAATAAAAACTTACTTTCTTTGAGAATTAAAGAAGTTTGAAAGATTCTAAGCATTTTCTCATTTACCTTTTTGTCCGAAGTCTTCATCAAGGATAAAATGGTTAGCTTGTGAACTTTTACCAAAGAAAATTTGATGTCATAAGAGATTTTACCAACAAAGTCTCGTTGGCATTAATCTCTCACTCTGCTCCATATCGAGGCAATGTCACTCATGGCTGAATTGGCACAGGCAATGATTTCAATTAGGGTTCTTTCCATGGTCGATTCCCCTCCATTTTGTGTCTTCTTCATATGCAACCCACTGGCTCTCAAAGGTACCTGAACAACTCTCCGGCATGGAACAAAGGAGAGTTGCTCTTTTGTTCACTTCTTTTTTCCCAGACAAGGCTCATGTTCCATAAGACTAGCAGATCCAACCCACAATAAATTTGGTATTCTATAGTGAGACTCTGAGCAAAAGAGCATGGAACCTCATGCTAAAGACGAACTAAAGTTGGAGACTTTACTAAGTTGCCATGCTGATTTCCGTCCAACAAACGAAACCTTTTTTACATGCAAGGTTCACTTTTAGCAAACTTCTACAAAGTAAAAATTGCAACTCTTGCAATTGGTAACCGTGAGAACATGTGCAGTTGGTTCTTTAAAGTTACCACTCCTTTCATGCTAGCGTGAAAGAACGAATCGCCTATATAAAACACCCTGATCCATCTGCATTGTTCATATCATATCATCAGATGCCAATCTCACAAGTCCTCTGTTTCCTCTGCTTCCTCATCTCCCTCTCCTTCACTGGTATAATCTCATAAACTTATTTTCTATAGAAGTTTCTGAATTTACAAGGCTTGCATTGTAACATTATCATTGTTGTATCAATGTGTTGCAGATGGGACTCAACTCATCATAGTGAACAACTGCAAGGACAGCATATGGCCCGGGATCCTCGGCACTGCAGGCCACCCTACTCCTCTAGACGGCGGCTTCCATCTCCCTAGCGGCGAGCAACTCCTTCTTGAAGTTCCTCAAAACTGGTCTGGAAGAATCTGGGGGAGGCAAGGCTGCTGCTTTGATCCAAGCACCGGCAAGGGCTCGTGCCTAACCGGTGATTGTGCCGGCCTCTTACAATGTAGGGGACTCGGTGGAGTCCCCCCTGCCACTCTTGTCGAAATGACACTTGGAACTCCTAAATCGGCCCTGCATTTCTACGATGTGAGCTTGGTTGATGGGTTCAATGTGCCTATTTCTATGGTGCCTATCGGCGGGGGTGTAGGATGTGGTGTTGCTGCTTGTGAGGCTGACTTGAATGTATGCTGCCCACTTGCCTTGGTCATCAAGAAACGAGGTAGGGTTGTGGGTTGTAAGAGTGCTTGTTTGGCTGCAAAGACAGATAGGTATTGCTGTACTGGGGAGTTTGCAAATCCAAAGAGTTGTAAGCCTAGTGTCTTTGGCCATCTTTTTAAGGCTATTTGCCCCAGGGCTTATAGTTATGCCTTTGATGATTCTACAGGGCTCAAGACATGTGTGGCTCCTAGGTATGTCATCACATTTTGTCCCCCGAACTTGGGATGATTTTGTAGCAGAATAGCCCCAATGTATTGTTGTCGCTAACTGTCGATGATATGAACCTTTTGGATCTCTGTTTTCTTTTGTTTCTTTTCATAGTTAAAGGATATTGTAAGAAACAGCACAAGGAACACAGCATGGTAGCTACAACAGCTTAGCAATACAGTTAAAACTTAAAACAACAATGGTGAAAATTATACAGCGCACCCGGCCAATCTCACCGTCCACTCTCCGTGCCCGGCCCCACCCGGTGATCTCACCGTTAAATTTCCGGATGCGCGGCGCACCCGGGTGCGCTGAATAGGCTCTCCAACAATGGTTTTGCTTTGAACGTATCAGTAATTTTCATGATGAGGGGCAGTTAAAAAGAAAATGTAGGCATCAAAGAGTGATCACTCAATGAGCATCAATCAGATCATCTAATATGTCAACAGAACTATGATTGAATAAACAAAGCATTTCATTTCATAAAACAGCAATACTGAATACCGCATAGCATTATCAAAATAACTGAAACTACTAAAAAAGGATTCAAAGCCTTCAACGCGAAGGTTCCTTAATAAAAATAGAAAATCATCAATAGCATACATCAAGGGAAAAAACTTATGGAGGACTCCACCTGGTAACATACTTTTTGTACAGTCACGACCACAAAACTACTACCGCCTTGCTTTTTACACCCTTAAAACTTGTACACTAAATTATCTCCTCTGCAGGGGCCTCAGGTGTGTTCACCGTCTGAGCCGCGACTACTCTAAGGTATATCCTCAAACTAACAATGTACAGTTTTTTAAGTACAACCAACAATCTTTATTTTCATTGCTCCTATCCATTTCAATAGACAGAGCCTTTACTAGACATGAAACAAAGAGAGAGGGGCTCATATTATCCTCAGTTAGCTGTACAACTTCATTCCCGCGCGCCCCATCTAAGCAGTAGCAGTAGCAGTAGCAGGTGGACATTGTGGAGTCAGGATGCTAATCCTCTTCTCTGCAAAACAATCAGAAATTTGTTAGTTATCTAGATAGCATAATGGCTACCATATGGCATATATAGAAAATCATCATTTAATCTTCAGCATGTCAATCAGAAGCCAGAAATGACATAGATTATTCTTATAGTGGGGAAAACCCAAAAGACGCAGAAGTATGTTTCTGAGTCATATGTAACCATCACTCCTGGTATAATTGATACATCTAAATTTTGTACCACAACTGGTATTTCAGGAAAGACAAGATATGCGGCGGTGCATGCTAATAGAGATTCAGCACATGAATAGGAAAGATACATGTGTGTGTTTTATATAATTCATATACATATATACATGTGTGTAGGCATATGCATGTTCTGGAGTATGGTAGTTGATCACTAGTTTCTATAATGTCTGAAAGTGTAGTAGAGCACTCATACTGAAAGCACCATTAACGTGTGATGCAATACAATCAGATAGACGTAGAGCATATGAAGTTTGCATCTCAGGTACAAACACAGGCAAAGAACAGAATTGGAAACAAAGACAAAAGAGAAAAGAAACAGTACCTCCAGCAGCAACAAGTTTCTCTACACGTGCAACTATATGCTTCCCGTAAGTATACTTCTTCAGAGCATTCAGATGAACCTTAATACGGTTAAGGATTAGCTCAAGTTGCTGATCATCACAAGTTTCCAAAACTTTTTGTACAACATAATTTGCGAACTGGTCCTTCATCATTGCCTAAACACATAGAAAGAAGTTGAAGATGGGATATTAGCAGTTGACATAATCGTGAAATTACATATCCTTAACTCCTAGAAAAATCATTATCAGAGCTACACAATATCAGCTAGTGGAATATCTAACAACAAGAAACAAAAATAATAATAATACGAAACCTTCGACATGTACAAGATGTATGTAAATCTGGCAAAACACTGCAATCGTTTGGGGAAGAAGAGAAAGAAAATAAAGAGAAGAAATAGATTGGCCTTGTTAACCTAAAGTAAAAAGATCACCCTTAATCAGTAACAGTTCAGTATCGAACAGTCACATTATACGGAAGGATGTAATTCATTGTTTAGCAAGATGGATAGATACACCAACCCATGACATAAATCTAATTGTCATATTAAGCATAGGAACAACACACAACACAAACAGTATGACCAACTATCTAAATGATATCAGGAAGTAAGCCAGTGAGTTCACTTGGTTTCCGACCAGTTAGTTTCACCCATTGTTAGCCTAAAGCACAACCAATTTAGGTAATTGCATAATCAAAAGATCTGGGAAGTGCATGGAACAGCCACACAAGATGAAAACTTAGCTACAGCGTCAAATATTTGAAAATTGATCAATGAGAAGACAGGAATTATAACTACAATTAGGATAAGTGAATATCTTCAGAAAATGTTCATGCTTTAAACTTATAGAGCCAAATAAGGGACCAACCTGAAGGGGTTCGTTTTCATCAGTGGTACCAAGCATCTCAGTGACAAGGGCCTGGCGCTCAGCAAGAGTTCCAAAAGTTAAACACTTTTCTATAACATTGGAGGCAAATTTCTGCTGGCTCATTTGAACAATCTGCCCAGTTAGCTTCCTAATTATATCTGAGCGCTCATCTGGCTTTCCATGCTCCAGCACATGCTGTAAAATTACAAACCCACAATTAATAACCAAGTTCAATGTAAAAGATAGACAGGTAAATGTAGCAGCAGAAGGGGGTAATATAATATTTTTCATTTTCAAAATTATTCACAAATTACAATATATAGTAATTTGTGAAGGTGGGTAGTTAGCCACCAGGTGCACTTCAAGTAAACATTAAACAATCAGCCTATAGCACTTTGATTTAACTGTAGTCACAGCATATTTGTTGCTTCATGGTTTATGAGCAGCAAAGCTGCTTTGACATGTAAAACTAATTCATAAGGTGAAGAAACAGATGCGTTTAAAATGTATTCAAAGGTATTCAAAGCTGCTCAGCCATCAAGTTCAAGCACTACCAAAGTGGTATTATCTTATTTTTACTAAGTTCCATTCAATTTTTAAAGTAAATCAGATGATTATATAGAACACCAGGAAGTCTGACCCGTACATATCAAGTAGCACAGATGTTGGACTAATCAATGAGAGAAAAATGTAATATCATTAACCAACAATATAATTTATAATTAAGCTTCAACCTTAAAAGCATGGCCGCTAAATCAGGAGTTCTTTATGGTACAATATCAAGAACGTAACTGAATCATGAATTATTATTTAACCCTCCCACTATTGATAGGTCACAAGTACTTACCGAACCAACCAAAGTTGGGCTTAAGATGAGAAGTAAAATGTGGAAGATATTAAGCAGGTACGGGTACCATGTAATCAGTATCCAACCCCAGAAGCTTAATGTATCTAAAGAGGTCCATTGATGCTGTGGAATCTATCTAGGCAAAGTGGGATTATTCTTGAAGATGATATGAAAAGATTTAAGTTTCCTAGAAATGCAACAAACCTGTACAACATAATTTCCATACTGATCTTGTGCCAAAGTGCAAACAGCATGCAGAATCTCATCCATCATTATCTGCTGTGTTTTGGGATCATGGCAGTGCTCCAAAATTCTCTGTTAGATTAAAAATTATATTATTAAGGATCACAAGTTACACGGTAAAAGATTGCCAGGCATGCACATCCAAACATGATTGGGAAATGGATATTACCTGTATGACACGACAACCATATGGATGAGTTGACAGTGTCACAACCTGATCATAAAAGGTTGAAACAACAAAATGGATAGCATCTTCAGGTATACATTCAATACACTTCTGGATGACATGGTTCCCATTCTGATCACGAACACAACGCATAATGTGTCCATCCAGTTCTGTGACCATTTGAGTCTGCTGGTCCAGATCAACAACTTCTATAGCCTAAAAAATAAAAACGACAGTGTATCGAAGTCATGTTCTATGGCATGCATCTCATGTAATAGTGTACATCTTTTTACAGACTTTCACTGAACACTAAACAAAATTTTGTACTGCAATGTAAGTCAAGTTTAGATGATCTATACCTAAGGTCATATCCCACTTCCGTGGAAATAACTGGAGAAAATCCCAAAAAGTAGCGTTCTAGCATAAAAACATCCCCCCCCCCCCCAACCAACACAAAAAAAAAACCTCCCAGAAGTTCATAACCCATAACATCATTACTTTGCTGCCCCATTGACATCTTGTGTGTACCAACTTGTAAAAGGTACGATACCGGTTTTATACACAAGAAACCGAAATAGTAATATGACATGTAGCTGCCAGAACTAACTGAACGTACCTTCTGGATCACTCGACAGCCATACATTTGAAGGCTTAGGGTCAGCACATGCCCAGTGAGCTGATCAGCGAGTTCTCTAATTTGTGTTGCAGAACCATGCTCGAAAAACTGAGCACAAAATGCAAAAGTTAGCCAGATAAAGAACTATTAAATATCTCTTTTCAAACCCTGCACATCATGAACACTAGTACACATAACATATGCAACTGGCACAGAAGGGTATATCAATCTAAGGAGGAGGGCGAAATCACCTTCTGAATCACATAATTACCGAACACGTCGGTCATCAAAGAGAGGGCTTGGGGCATAATTTCATCAAAAACCATGTTCTTTTCTTCGGTTGTGGCAGTTTCAAGTTTCTGTTGAATGAACCGACTCCCATACTGGTCCGCACTGTTCACAAAACTGTATGAGTAAATTACATAGAAGAGATACTGGAAAGTATTAAAGGGAAGATATATACCTGAACTCAACAACATGGCCAGAAATTTCTGAAAGTTCAAAACATTTAGTCTTATTGCTCTTGAACTCATCCAGCAAAGAGGATGCAAAACTATCATCGAAGTTTCCACCAGTTTCTGAGTGCCAAGCTCCCATGAGACCTCCACTCATGTTCCTCATCCCCGAAGAAAAACGCAAGTTCCTGTCACTATGCCTGACAGGACTACCTGGTCCCACAGGAGAGTTTGGGAGAAGGGGGTTTCCAGAATAAGACATGCCGAGCCCAAATGCTGGATTTCCATAATAACCATGATTCAAGCTACCAGATTTACCCATGTAGGGAGCACCAAACTGTGACTTTTGAGGCGAAAGCAATTGTCCCAGATAAGCTTTCTGCAGCCCCAGCAAGTCCATATACATGCCTTCTCTGTCTGCTGTGGGGTCATGAAGGGATGCAAGCTGTGCAGCAGCAGCATACTCATTTGATCTTAGATACTGCAGATACAAAGGATCCATCAGGGGCATCTGAAGAGCGCCCCCGGCAGTGTGATTTCCACCCCTGCCCATACTCTGCAACTCAGCAGCTGCAGCCAACAAATTTGGTCCCAGAGACATACCTCCTCCAAAAGCTCCAGAGTCCAAGCCACTCATTGCAGAGGCAGCAGCAGCATTTTCAAACAAGGGTGGTAAATTACCATTACCCAGTGGGCTCCCCATCATAGAGGGTGACGATGGACTAACAGGATACCCAGCCAACCCATAGTTCGCATATGAGGAATTCATATTGTCTACATTCTGATAATGAGAGACTGAGCTTCCTCGGCCATTAAGAGCTGGTAAAGAGGGTCCTCTCAAGTAGTTAGCAGATGATACAGCAGGATTATTAATTTCAGCTAGCCCATCAGACATCAATGAAGGGTTGTTCTGATCCCTCCCAAATCCACTACCTTTGGCCATATTCTGATAAGAGTTTTTGGTAGACTGGGAAACAGAATGCAGATGGGACTTGTTCATATATGAATTTTGTTTGATATGGTTCCGATCCCCTTGCATATCAAAGTGGTTATCACCTTGAATCTGTGAATGTGCAAGATTCTCTTCATGCATCCTGCCGTTCTTTGACAGGTTCATACCAGATAATGCAGCTACCAGATCTGCAGACTCATTCACATTGGATGTGATGCCATTATATGTATTTTGACCACTGACATTATTTTTATCAGTGGAAGAAGCTCTTCCTCCTCCAACTGTAGGAATCCGAGGACTAGGAGCCCTAGATACAAGCTGAGGATCTGGTGTGGTGCTTCTTGACAGTGAACCACCTAGAGCAGAAGCATAAGTATGAGAACCCGAGGAACCAAAGTTCTGGGCAGCAGACAAACCCTGCTTATTTCCACCAGAGCGCAAAGCATCTAAAGCTGCCAAATCACGCTGCATCTGAGCATACTGGGTGTCTGAAGTTTCAACACCATCATCAAACGCATTCCGGCTAGCTGGACGAGAAGGGTGCCTTGAGCCACTTGTATTCTGTATATCATCCTGCATCCAACATCCAAATACCAAAGTTAAAGACCACAGCTTTGATGAAAATACTCAAATAAACTTAGCCAAAAACAGTAGACAATCAAAGTTAACCAGGGGAAACTTCACAAAACGAAAGTACCACATGAACAAATCCCAAAGCAACCCCAACTCGTGGAATTAGTCTCATCAACTAACAATTCAGAAGCAACTACATAGTTTCAAAAACTTGGTCCGCTTTATAAGAACGAATAACATGTACGCTAAGGTTGAAACATAATATCTCAATAGCAGTTCTCATCATAAACACAAACAAACAACTTCATCAACATACAAAGATTCTGATAACAAAGAACACCATTAAAGATAGCAACTTTACTCGATTAGTACTACACACATTGAACCACCATACAAAGATTCAGATAACAAAAAACACAACCATTCAAGATAAACAACTTTCCCCAACTAGTTCAACAACACATAAGAACACTCAGATAACAACACATCAAAACCATTAAAGATCAAAACTTTACTAAACACTTCACCTGAAGAATCTCCGCAATACTCTTCTGCCTACTCCCAAGCCCCAACCCGGGCAACCCAATCAGCCCATCTCCTCCCCACTCTCCATTCCTCGCCGCCGCCCCATTCTCCGGCTGCACCGAAAAAAGCGACCCTTCACCAACACCCCTCCCGCCTTTCCTCCTATCCCCAATGCCTCCAACCCCAGACCCTCCGCCGCCGCCCCGCTGCGCAAACCGCCACTCCTCCTTGGACCTCATCGGCGGCGGCAGCCGCGGATTGAGATTGACATTTGCATAGTAAAACTTATGATAAGCCGGATCAGACCGGAGCTCCTCCTCGGTAGAAAAGCCGTTAACATCGTCTACAAGGCCGCCGACGGCGTTCAGGGACCCTTCAACGGTTGGTGGTGCCGACCCACTTCGATATGGATTGAGCTCCTTCTCTCTGTCACTCACTTCTTGCCTCTGCTGACGAATCAACAGACTCAAATCTTCACTGTAATCGCCGCCGTTGTTCTTGAGCATGGATCGCATTGACATCTCGGACATCATCTTCGAATACGTATCAGTAACCATGTCAGACACAACTGTAACAACTCATCAAACCCAGAAAGAAACAGATAAAAAGATTGAAGCTTTGAGTTGGGTTTCAGCTGAAACAGAACAACCCAACTGGGATTATGGCTCAGAGTTTTCTGGGTCAATAAAAAGATGGGTTTTTTTTTGTCAAAGAAGTGATTTTTATGAGGATCGGAAGAGCTTGGATGATCAAAAATGGAGGTGAGACATTTTTGGTTTTTGCTGAGGAGCGGAAGAGAAAAGAGGGAGGGAGACAGTGAAGTGAGGAAGAGGGCAATGATAAGCACGAGCAGTGGGGGGGTCTGAGCCGTTGGATGTGGGGATTGACGGCTAGGATTTGTTTACTACGGAGAGGTGTTTTAGGGTTCTATATTTCATGGACTAACTGCTGCCTGTTTTCTTTTTGGGCTGAAGTTCTTTGGATTATCATGTTAAGCATGTTTTTGGTCTTAATAGATATATGCACGTTTTAGATTTTTTCTTTAGGGTTTCCTGTATTTGGGTGGAAGCAATATCAATACGTATATTCTTGTAGTCAATACCAGATTTGGGAATATACATATCATGTGATCACATGAGGTAATAATCTCAAAGCCTAGTCCAATGATACTCTTGCTCATTCTCTAATGTCAAACACGAAATGTGTAATTCAAACATAGTAAATCTCGTTCGGACCGTTATTATTCTTTTCGTACGTTTATTCTTATCAAGAAATATATACCGAGTGTTTGCATTCCGTCAAGTTCGGCGCTAATAAGCTTTGTATTGTTAGATTTTTTCTTGTATACACTGAACCTGAGATTTTGATTATATGATGGACTTATTTCTGCTTCTTCATCTTGCGTTTAAAACGAGGAAGGTAATATGATGGGATCCAAAAAGATAGCCAATATCAGATTTCATTCTTGATTACCTTGGTTGGGGTTGATTAATTCTTTATCTCTGAAATCATGAATTGGGTATTTCATACAAAATTCTCAAATCTTTGATTCAATGTCCATATAGTATTTTGTATATACATTTAATGTTGAATGCGTTCTAAAATCTTTTATACAAAACTTACCGACTAAGAAATGCGAGCTATAATTTGATTCAATGTCTTGTAAATATTTAGTTCTATACTTTGTTAAACTGTTAAATTATATTGTAACGTAAAACTAGCAGTATGCAGTAACTTCGCCACATTCATCTTCTAAGCTTATCCGGTCAAAAGCACATTACACCATCATCATATCTTGTAGGGTTTACAACATCACTCTTATTTTGGGGGGAGGGGGGATTTATCATTACAAAGATCTCAAGTTCTCAACTTGAAGCTCAAGAGGGTTGTCTGTGTTGCAGAAAAAGATCAGGTTTGTTGTTGCACTCGTGCTGTTCCGCCACGTCATGATGAACATATAAAAAAATATTTATTTTTGGATTTGTCATTTTTGGTCGCTTGCTTTGTTTTTCTCTGCAACCTGCAAACCCTTGTTGCACTTATGTCATGTTTGCAAGTGCCATTTCCGAATTGGGGTGATGATGCTTATCTTCTTCTTCATAATATGAAACAGTAAATTCTTCCAACGAATGGAATATTTAAGACGCATCGATCGAAAACTTATGTTACCAATTGCAGTAATGAGATCATTTAGTTTGTTCATAACTTGTACGTTACGTAACATTTTGTTGACAATGCTCGATAGTGTTCAAGACATGAGTCATTATCGTAGACGGGAGTCATTAGGTTTGAAATTATGCATGTAGTGGATAGTACAATTAAATACATGCATATAATTTGTCTGTAGTTTTGTTTTAAAGGTGAATAAACATAATTTAGATACAATTTCATGTCATTTTTAAGTTAAGAGAATGCTTAATATTACAATATGATTTGTTAATGAGATGCAACAAAAAGAAAAACATAAACCGGAGTTTTTGTATATACATATCCTCCAAAGTCCAAAATTTGCATACTTTTCAACCCAGAGACTCGTACTGATCAAATTTGCTGCAACACTATAGCAAACTTGAGCAAACATCTCAATAAGTTCTCAACCTAACTATAATATACTTTTTTCCATTTCACATTGTGAATAAGTGAATTTGTAATTAAAATTACACAAGCTAGCTGCAGGAGTGCAGCTAGCCACCCACTATAATTAAAAAGCCTGTGGAATATATACTTTCAGTGAATGCAGGGAAACCAGCCAACAAAAAAAACCCAGACCACGGGCTAAAGATTAAAGAAGAAGATGCCCTTTTCTTGTTTGAATACACTATACACATTCACTCTCCCACAGAGAGAGAGAGAGAGAGAGAGAGAGAGAGAGAGAGAGAGAGAGAGAGAGAGAGAGAGATGACAACGTTAGTATTATGTCAGTCTTAGTTAATTGGTTTAGATTTACTAACAAGCTAGCTAGGGTTTAGAAAGCTCGATCGATGAAGAAGAACAAATTAATTAAGAAGACATGTGAAGCTCGATGATGTGAGTCTTTGTTTTTCTGGATAGAAAGCTCGATCGATGATGCGAGTCGAGGTCGTTGATCTGTCTCACTCCCTCACTCACTTCATGGATTAGGGTTTAGGAAGCTCACGTGAGTTGTCTGTGCTTCCTTCTACACGAATCATTATGATGATGGACTCCACGTACGTTACTTCGTGCACAGCAATAATCAAATCAAAATATCATACCCTGCAGATTAAGGCTAGGTTAACCCGAGAATCTCGAACCCTAGATTAGTTTTGCATAAACATTTTGATTAGGGGAATATGTGGGTTTTTCTAATACAGCAGTTCAGGGTCTGAGGCTGTTAGTATTACTATATCTGCAGGCAAGTTTACTAGCAGGAAAGAAAAATGAGAGGTATTTGTTTATGTTATCCTTCATTCCAGTATTTCAGTGTGGTACTCGATTGGTAGTGTATATAAAATTGAAAATGAGAGGGTGAGGCAGAGCCTCGAAATTTGGCAGACCGCAATTCATGCCTGATGTGCGTGTTACCTAGACCTTAGCCGATATGCTGAATTCACACAAAGATATTTTGTATGAGAATCATTAGATTAGGGTTTACAACAGAACGTACCCTCGAAAGTCCAGCCCATTTGGTTAACAAGGGTTTGGGATATAGATGTAAGGCATGGTCTGGGGTCGACTACTTTGGGCTTCCAACTTTTAAACCTGACGTCACTATATATGGCAATGAAAAGTTGCAACACTTGCAAAGACACCATGTTTGGAACAATTTAGGGTTTATTGAATCGATTAATTACAATGAGTTATATATGGAATCAAACACTTGCAGAGACACCAAGGCACCCTTACAAATGAACGATCACGCTGAGTTGAGAATGTAAATACATACTGAGACGCTCATCGAGCAGTTTCGGCCTAAATTTTAAACAAAATAAACATTGATTAAAACATATATAACGTACTTTGTAAGTTGGCGAGGGCATGCAATTAGATATGAGATCTATTAATCATGGACCTGACATGTATCAATGCTTTTGCAAGTGGCGCCTATCTTTCAATTGGTAACGCTATGTAGCTATGAGATTTATGTTCATGACCGATTGTCCGATTGACGAGTTGAACAAGCGTGTTATGGACCATTGCGTGAACTCTAGGAGATTTGATTGGTACCAAACCGTACTCTTTTGTGGTCTATCTCGATTGTGCTAGAGACAATTAGGACGAACCCGGCCAATTTGAAATGGGGTTTAATTAATCTAAATCAATTCTCTTAGCTAATGAATGCTAGCTAAAAAATGCCACTTGTATCTCCTCAGAAGGATGTGAATACTCTTTCGTCACCCTTCTTGAGTTAAGGGTGGTTTTCATCGTCTTCAAACCAAACCTTCACCCATAACATATTGCGTGTCAACTTCATAATCACCAGATTCGTACGCAAAAATTTAGCGACACAAGGTTCACAGTTTTCTTGTTTAATTCTTCTTGATTACGAGCTCTGTATATATAATGCATGCAGCTCTGAGATCAATGACACTTGGCCAAAACGATCATTTCTTTGGCAATGTGCTTGATTAATTTGTGTAACTAATTAAGTAATTAACCAGCCATGCATCCACACAAGAGCATTTCGCGGACAAAAATAAGACACTTTTGAAGTCCCAGTGTTCGGTCTGGTTGCTTGGTCAGGCCAAGAACACTTTCAGAAAATATTTGCAATTTTTTTCGATGAGTAGAAACAAAATTATAACGAAAAACCTTGATCATTTTTTAACTGGGTCTAATTAAAAAGAACAGTATGAGAAACAGAATTAGGAGAAGTAAAACTCCGGCTAGCACATTAATTGTAGATTATTTTGCGATTTGCAAACAGGTGTTTAGAGAATAATTTTACATCAGAGTTTTGTTTGTAATTTTAAACCGTAACAAGATGAAGCATTATATATCATTGGCAAAACAAAAGGATTAAACCAATAATCAGTGGCTAAATGCACCATTTGGTATCGAGACGTGTATGTGTGTGTGTGTCAATGTACTCGATCGTACACGTACAGAAACAACTAGCTTGTCAATCTGCTTCTGCATATCATACATGCAAGTTTTGTTATTCTGTACAAGTTGACAATGGAGCTTTTTATTTTGGTCTGAATTGACAAAAGAATGATGCATCCTTATAGAAAACCCCAAAAGAGATCGACATTCGAAATTTCTTAGAAATTTCGATAACGCAATAGCATCATATTTGGGTGGTAAGTTTTGTCACACCTAAAAACTTTACCCAAAGCTTATATAACAAGAATGAACCAACATGTTCATGTCGCGTCACCATTATTGAAATGTAAAGAAACTAAGTAAGCGACCTAACTAAGTAGAAATAACCAATTAGGTGTAAACGAGTGGACTTTGTCATCACTACAGGAAGTTGTTGTTGGGGTTAAGTAATCGATCATTTGTGTACATATAACATTGCGTATAATCCTCTTTTCCTTGCAGATACATCTACTCAGAACCCAAAGAGTGATTAATACAGATTTGGTTTAACCAAGTTTGGTAAACTGTTTAAACTGCTTTAGAGTGCCTTATAAACTGGGAAACATAGAAAACCCATGCAAGAAAAGTTGCACATGCAGATGGAGATGGATCAGTCTTCGGTTGTTTCAGAGCTAGAAGGGACACTCCTCAAGGACCCCGATCCCTTCTCCTACTTCATGTTGGTCGCATTCGAGGCGTCGGGGTTGTTTCGGTTTGCCTTGCTGCTAGTTATGTGGCCGGTGATTAAGTTTCTCGAGATGATAGGTAGGGAGGAGGCGGGGCTGAAGCTAATGATATTTGTTGCGGTTGCTGGAGTTCGCGAATCGGAGATCAAATCAGTGGCGCGAGCTGTGCTGCCGAAGTTTTACGTGGAGGATGTCGATATGGAGGCGTGGAAGGTGTTCAGTTCTTGTGATCAGCGGGTTGTGGTGACGAAGATGCCGAGGATAATGGTGGAGAGGTTTGTGAAGGAGCACTTGCGTGCTGATGAAGTTGTTGGCTGCGAGCTGGTTGTGAACCGGTTTGGGTTAGCCACAGGTTTCGTTAAGGGTGAAATTGGATCCAGTCATTTCTGTGACAGGGTAGGCAAGCTGGTTGCAGAGAAATTAACACAACCTACATTAGGGTTGGGAAGACCTACCTCATCAAGTTCGTCGTTTTTATCACTATGCAAGGTTAGGTCATTAATATTTTCTAATATACGGCCAACATTTCATAATTTAAGTAGAAAACAGTTTCCTTGTAACTTATCTCATGTACAGAAAAATTATCTAACAAATTTCCTCATTGAAAACTGGCTTGGCTACAGGAACAAATGCACCCGCCATTCATGATGACCAACCAAAAGGACGAACAACAGCTCCTCCGCCCTCTCCCGGTGATCTTCCACGACGGCCGACTAGTGAAGCGGCCGACGCCATCCACCGCTCTCTTAATCCTCCTCTGGATGCCCCTAGGCATCTTACTAGCCTTCATCCGCATAACAGTGGGCTTGATGTTGCCAATGTGGGCTAAACCCGCGATGTCCCGGTTACTTGGCGGCAAAGTCATCGTTAAAGGCAAACCCCCACCCCCACCAGCAGTCCCCGGAAACAACAACTCTGGCGTACTATTTGTCTGCACTCACCGAACCCTAATGGACCCCGTCGTCTTGTCCACCGTACTCGGCCGTAAAATCCCAGCCGTCACATACTCCGTGTCTCGATTCTCCGAGATCCTATCCCCGATCCCCACAATCCGATTAACCCGAATCCGACACGTCGACGCCGAGAAAATCAAGCGTGAACTGACTAAAGGAGACCTAGTGGTCTGCCCCGAAGGAACGACGTGTCGTGAGCCTTTCCTCTTGAGGTTCAGCGCACTCTTTGCCGAACTCACAGACCGAATAGTCCCCGTGGCCATGAACTATAGGGTAGGGTTCTTCCATGCAACCACCGCCAAGGGTTGCAAAGCTTTGGATCCCATTTTCTTCTTCATGAACCCTAGACCGGTATATGAGGTCACTTTCTTGAACCAGTTGCCGATGGAAGCTACGTGTTCGTCGGGGAAGAGTCCTCATGATGTTGCTAATTACGTGCAGAGGATCTTGGCTGCAACGTTAGGGTTCGAGTGCACGAACTTCACCAGAAAGGACAAGTACACAGTGCTCGCCGGGAACGATGGAACAGTCAAATATACTTCTTTGGTCGACGGAGTTAAGAAAGTGGTGAAGACCTTTATGCCGTTTAACACAAAGACGAGGAAGGAATAATGATTCGTCGTTTGGTTTAGTGTTGGGTTTGTGAAATGTTTTTTTTTTGAGGGATATTTTATTCTTTTCTGCTGTGTAGAAATAAAGTACCAGTGTAATTGATGATGATTGATATGGTTTTATTTGTAAATTGCTTTGGGTCTTGCAATTAACAGAAGACATTTGATTTGGTAGATTAACTCTGGTCATCCTAATTTGGGTTTGGCGCCTTGATGAGGATGGTGATCGAATGCCAACATGAACTCCAAGTTTCCAACAATAACAACACCCAGAAATTTCGACAATAAAAACACCCAGAAATATACATATATACATATTTTGGTGGAAATGGTTAGGCTGGTTTTAGCTGATGATTAACCCCAGACCTATTTGATTTGGTGAGATTGGTTTGGATCAGTTCCCTTTGGTAAATGGTAATTGGCGTCTTTTTGAAGTGCTGGGCAATTCACGTACATGCTGTTAGCTTCTCTTGCAGCTTTGAAGATATATATGCATGCTAACCCTAAAGTTCAAATAAGCTGAACAACGATAAACATAGTTGTCTCTTGAGAAGGAAGAATGAAAAAAGAAGAATGCGATGGGCAGCCTCGTTGCTCATGAGTATTGAGTCAGCTAGTATGACGTGGCACGTTGAACGCCTAGCCAAGCCATTCGCTAGCCTAGCCCCCAAGCTCGCTACCGCAATTTGATTCTGTCTACTTTTTATTCTTGTCTACGTCAAAAAAATCATTTTGTAAAATCCATTAGTCCAATCAAAATGCATTTTTTTTTTATAAATATTTTCGATGTTAGGGAAATATCTTGTGTTTTTTTCTCACTTAAACCATAATTTCAATCATACAATATGTATTTGAATATTGCATACTGCTTGAAGACTCAAATTTTGATTCAACTGATATAATTAACTTTAGTAGCTATCTAATGTAAATGTGTAAATAATACAAAATTGCTTTTTTTTTTTATATAATTTTTTATATGTTAGAGAAGAGACTGTATTTTTCTTACATAAATACTTTGTTTATATTGAAACAAAATTAATATGAAAAATTGAAATAAAGAAAAACTAACCGACCTACATCTAGTCAAATGATCCGGATCCTCTCCTAACCTCATTCTCTTGCTGAGCTACCTGAGCTTTCTAGTACTTACCAGATTATGACACGTGTATCCAAATTTATCTAAAGACCTGCAATTTTTGTTTGAGAAATTCGTCCGAATGATATACGAACTTTTGCTCCTTATAAACTTTAGTCATCTTAATGACTATATATACCAATCTGAGGTTGGAATAGAAACATGAGATACCGTTCTGATATTTTCAAAACTTGATATACTAAAGTTTATAAGGAGCAAAAGTTCGTATACCATTCAGACGAATTTCTCTTTCTGCTTTCATATCCCTTCTCTTCTCTTCCCATTCTCTCACTTATGTTCTTGTTGTTTTTTATTTTCTCATGTTTCTTGTAGAATTGGAATCGGAAAGAAAACAAACAGAGGATAGAAATTCATGTCTATCAATCCCCTGACTTATTGCTTGATGTTAACCTAACATGAATGTTTCTCTGATATGTAAAACCCATATTTAGTCTCCAACTATTCGTCCTCTTGGTCTCTCCATCCTCTCTATAATACAATCAAAACAATGAATCCACAAGCTCCAAAACTAGTCTCCCAATTATTCCTCCTCCTCCTTCAATTAGTACGAGCTCTTGGTCTTGGTACAAGAGAGGAGGATCTGATGAATGATTGTGATCTGTTGAATTGGGAATCAGAGATATAGAGAGATATAAATTGGTAATGAAACCCGAACCGGAGAGGGATTCGATCAGTGGGGATTTTATGTAAGCCTCAATAAGATGTAAATTATCATTGTTGGGAGAGACTTTGGTTGACTAGGTCGAAAATGCAGAGTCCCTTTCCAGGCTGAGAGAGCTACAAAATCGTAGGGGAGTGTGGATATGTTGAGAGGAAAGGAGGAAAAAGAAACAGAATGAAAAACGGCCAAATAGAATCTAGCTCACCTGAGCCGAACACCTCGCGCCGGCTCAGGTGTCCCAACCAACTCCAGAAAAACGGCGCTCTTTTGGCCTTATCCTATACCCAGCAACCAACTCCGTTCCGTTCCCACCTCACAGTCCCACATCTCTAACGCTACTTTAACGTCGTAACCACTCCCCCCACTCACGTCCCGCCACGTGCCCCTCCCCATGAGCGTTACCGCCACGCCAAGTCCCTAACAAAGTTTACGCGCTTTTGCCGTTTATACCTCCATAAAATCAAAATTTCCCCCACAACACGCTAACACTCGTCTCATCTCTCCGTGTCAAAATTACCAAACAGTCCTCATAGTTCTTGATCATCTTTTCGATTTCAAATTCAAAATTTGTTTAGCTCGATTCAGTGTTGATTGATTGAGAGGGAGGATCTGATCACGTTCCATGTCCGCAACGACGTCGTGTTACTGGTGCTACAGATGTATCAGGTTCGTTAGGGTTTTGAGCGCCGCCGCCGACTCACCGGTGGTGTGTCCTGACTGCGGCAGCGGCTTCGTCGAGGAGATCAGCAACGCCGCCCGCTCCGCCGTCCACTTGGATTCTCACAGTAGAGCCACTCCCGCTTCGGCTTCGATGTACATGATCGGCGCCAACCACCGATCCGGCTCCAATCCTCGCAGAAACAACGGCGGTGACCGATCGGCAGCGCCTACTCCGGTGATCGTGATGCGCGGCGGAGCTGAGGCGGCGGCGAACGAGGAGGGGAGAGGATTCGAGCTCTTCTACGACGACGGATCCGGGTCGGGTCTGCGGCCTTTACCGAATAACATGTCGGAGTTTCTCCTCGGGGCCGGGTTCGACCGCCTCTTGAATCAGCTTTCGCAGATGGATTTGAACGGAATCGGGAGGTTTGACCAGCGACCGGCGGCGAAGTCGGCGGTGGAGTCGTTGCCGACGATCGAGCTCAAGGACTCGCACGTCGCCGACGAGTCTCACTGCGCCGTGTGCAAAGAGGCCTTCGAATTGGGGAACGAAGCTCGGGAGATGCCTTGCAAGCACATATACCACTCCGATTGCATCCTGCCGTGGCTTGCGCAGCGGAACTCGTGTCCGGTGTGCCGGTTCGAGCTTCCGACGGACTCTCCGGCGGCGGCGAACCCGGCTGTGGTGGCGAGCGAGGAAGAGAACGCCGCGCTGACGATATGGAGGCTGCCGGGAGGAGGATTCGCGGTGGGGAGGGTCGCCGGCGGGAGGAGAGGCGGCGGCGATAGGGAGTTGCCGGTTGTGTACACGGAGGTGGACGGCGGGTTTAACAGCGGTGCACCGAGGAGGGTTACGTGGTCAAGGAACGGTGGGAGAAGAAGACAGAGAGGTGGAGTCGGCCGGTTTGTGAGAAGCATATTCACTTGTTTTAACGGTGGCAGGGCAGTTGTGCCTAGGTCGTCTTCTGCTCCGGTGGCGCCGAGTTCAGTGCCGGAAACGAGGCCTGCGCCGGTGAACGATAGGAGGGCGAGGTCCTCGAATTCAGAGAGGCCAAGTTCCACGCCGCAGACGCCCAGAACTTGGTCTATGGAGGTTAACAATGGGGTTGTCACATGGTAAAAACTTATGGCATACAAAAGAATCGGTGTTTGGTTCTGAATTCATTCACTGTAAAGAAGATTGATGGAAAGAATGGATTCAAGTTGCTCTCGTCTCGAGCACATGAATTTGTCACACTGGAAATTCTGCTTGAACTTGAGACTCCCATTTGAGCTCGGAATGATCAGGAAGAAGAAGAAGAAGAAGCAGAGAGCTCAGCTGCAGCATAATTAAGAGCAGCTCCAGCAAGGTACCTTTACGTTGCTTATCCTAGAGCCCTCGTCAAGTTTGATGAACAGAATTTGAGTTAGATTACCAGCTTTCATATATTTTTTCGTTTTCTCTTTTAGCTAGATTTTATAGCAATCCATGAAATTGTAATTGGAATTAGAAGTCAGATTCAGTTCACTGTCCATCTTACTCTTCCTGTCATTGTTTCTCAAAAGATGGCAATAATTCATCTCGATTCTATAGTACATAGTTTACAATGCCTCTTGCTCAATGCTGTTCTACTGATTGGGAGATTAGAATGATTGTGAAATATATTGAACCCAATTCTCAGTCGCATTGGTTTTTTCTCTTCTTTTAGGTTGTTTGGTGTGTCTTTATCTCTTTAGGAAACCTAAACTCCATTGAACTCCATATAGACTGTGTGACAAAGTGATCGATATCGACAAATTTAAACTACAAAATGCACTTGGACATCAAACCCTAGCTTGTTTCATCCATGGCTGCAGGTCTGGGTTTTGGTGAGTCAGCTAGTCTTCCATGAGTCTTGAGTAGATGTTTCTTCTTCAGCTCAACAACCACTTGAATTCTAATTTAGGTTCTTATTGTTTGGTTCCAACCAATATGACGTAAACATAGCCGAAAATATCCAACAGATTAGGAAGAACCAAAATGGCACACTCTGGGTGTGTACCTACTTTTGTGCCATTAGACCTGTAAATGGTAAATATAGTGAGGTGTCTGGTATTCGATCCTTGGCTTGAAGGAGAAGTGTTTTAGATATTCTCTAGTGCTTATGAGTTCTGTTACAATACGCATGCCCTTGAATGGTGCTTACAGTTAGCTGTAAGAATGAAGGCCTCTTATGTCAGATGTCTTGATTTAGACAGAAGAATATAGATATTTGGGTGAATAGGCCTTCTGGTTCAGAATGTGACAGATGATGCCACACACCATTGCCTTGAAAGTTTATGCGTAGCATATGCCAAAATGGTGTCACACTATTGAAAACCCTCGGGAGGAATCGGATTTGGGGGTTTTAGGGTCTTTATGTCGGCATTGTGTGGATAAATGTTACTAAATTAATAACTATAACTAGTTTGGTGTTTCATAAGTTATTTACTGTAGTCGGTAGCAAGTAAATACCTCATCGGCCTACGATACTACCGGAAGCCCAGCGTGTGGCAGACCCTGGAGGTCATGGTAGTCTGGGCCGGGCAGAAAGCAGGCAACCAAGGGCCAAACATGCAAACCACAACATCATATTTGTCCCACATCGTATAACAGACAAGAAAGAAGTCCACACATGGCTATAAATACAATGCTGAAGTCAACCAAAATGGTAAGAAAAATCTCCTAGCATTAAATACTATACCAACCTCGCAACTGACTTAATCACCGGAGAGAGAAATACCGGAAAGTCCCGGTCAATCTCCTCTTACAGGTAATTAGTCAACGACAACCAAGAGCAGAGATCACGCCAAAAGCTTCTACGAGGTCTACGAGATCTTGCAGAAACAATTAGCGCTACCAATTGCCCGCTCCGGCAGGTTTTGTAGAAACCGGAAGCGAGCGGGAGGCTGGCCAAATGGGCAATCGAGTTGGGTGAGTTGTCAATACACTACATGCCGAGAGTAGCCATCAAAGGGCAAGTAGATGCAAACTTCATCTCGGAGCTAACGCTAATGAAGAACGATGAGGGGCTTCCCGAGAGTGATCAGTTTGAGGTAAAGAAGGCCCCTTTGGAGGTGGAGCCAAGTTGGAAGCTATATGTGGATGGCTCTGTAACCAAAGCCAAGAGTGGAGTGGGAATAATATTAGTTCACCCGGACGGGTTCAAGTACAAGTACGCCATGGAATTCAAGTTTGCCACATCCAACAATGCAACTGAATACGAAGCACTGATCGGGGGACAACAGTTGGCACAAGAAATATGAGTAAAGAGGGTACAAGTATTCAGTGACTCGCAACTGGTGGTGAACCATGTCAGTGGGACCTTTGAGGCCAAGGAGCCACATCTAAATTCCTACTAGGCACTGGCAAAGGCTCTCTTGCACAGGTTCGAATCAGCAACGGTCACCCAAGTGCCCAGGAAGGAAAACAGTAACGCCGATGCTTTAGCGAGACTAGCCATTGGTACCCCTCAGAAAGGGCGCAAGAAGGTCGAGATCGAGATCCTAGATCGACCTAGCATTAGCAAGACGATCTCGGAGATATTCGCCATCAACCTTGGCCCCAGGGAGCCCACGTGGATGGACTCGATTATTGAGTTCCTAAAGGAAGGTGTCCGCCCGGAGAATAGGCGACATGTGAGGAAGTTGTAGTCGCGGTGTGCCAGATACACCCTGATGAATGATAAGTTGTACCGCATGGGTTATTGCTTCCCCAACCTTAAATGTGTGTCCATAAAGGAAGGTGAGACCATTCTCCGGGATATTCATGAAGGCAACCATTCTGGATCAAGGTCATTGTCTCACAAGGCACTAAGAACGAGATACTTCTGGCCTAACATGGGAAAATGGCGGATAGAATGTCAGCGGGATGTCATAAATGCCACCAACATGCTAACAAAGTACATTCCCCATCCATCACCCTCTCAATCCTGATGTCCCCATGGATGTTAGGACAGTGGGGGTTAGACCTAGTCGTTAAGCTTCCCACGGCTCCCAGGCAGTTCAAGTATGCCATCATGGTGGTGGATTATTATACGAAGTGGGTTGAGGTAGAGTCGCTGGGTCGAATAAACACCGACAGCGTAAAAAATTTCCTCATGAAGAATATCTACTGTAGGTTTGGGGTCCCGGAGACAATCGTTACTGACAACGACACCCAGTCTAACAACCCAAATCTCATACAGTTCATTGAGGACATGGGGACCCAGATGGTGTTTGCATCGGTAGTTCACCCAAAGACCAAAGGGCAAGTAATGGCAATCAACAAGATCATCAAAAAACTACTGAAGAAGAAGATGGACAATGCCAAAGGGTTGTGGGCCATCCGGACCACTGCGACAGAGTCAACAGGAGAAACGCCTTTCAACATGGCGTTTGGCACAAAGGATGTCATCCCGATTGAACTGACAGTGCCATCGGGAAGAGTTGAAAACTATAATGAGGAGACTAATGCAGAGGGGCTCCGGCTGGACATGGATCTCATTGAGAAGAAAAGGGAAAGGGCCGATCTACACAACCAAGTGTACAAACAAAGGGTTTCCCGACACTACAACAGTAAGGTCAGGCCCCAACCCTTGGGCTTGGGAGACTGGGTTATGAAGCGGGTAATGACAAAACCGATGGCCCTTGATCCAACATGGGAGGGACCCTATGAAATAGTAGAGGAAGTTAGCCCAGCAACGTTCTACCTAAGGGACCGTGATGACATAGTCACCGGGCACCCGTGGAACAACGAGCACCTTAGATTTTACCCTATTTAGTCAAAGTTGGGTTTGGAAATTGTAAATCATGCCCACCGGGTTAGCTAGTCAACCCGAGATGATGCCTTCATTTGTTTTGACCAACTAATACAAAAATGAGGAAGTTAAATTCATAAAACCCGGAGCAAAACTATAAATTTGTGTACCAACAGGACCTACTGGGTTCAAGAAGCAATAGAAAAAAAAACACCAAGAGGGAAAGTAAATGAGATCCATCCAGAGGCAATCAAACAAAAAACCATCGTGAACCGATAAATAAAAGGGTAGATATAGCAACCGGACTACCGGGCAAAATTTACATCATCAGGAATCGGCTCCAGGCCATTGTTTAAAATGAGGGACCCAAAAAATTACAGTCCGGTAGAATACAAAAGAAACAAAAACCAAAAATCCTAAGCTTGGTCCTTCCCGGTCGAGTCGCCCAGTCCCTCTTCATCCTCGCTCTCAAATTCATTCTCGTCATCTTAGGCAGACTCAGGATGAATCTCGGGGGGTCCCTCTGTGAGGACAGGCTGGGTGTCCTGAGCTTTGGCCTTTGCGGCGAGCAGGTCAACCACCATCCGGGAGCAGTCGAGGTATCCATGCCAGCTCCATTCATTAAACTTCTCTGTGATGGCCCTATCCCGGGCAGCCTGCAGAAGGTCCTTGAACTCCTAGGATTCTTTGTACTCGGCCACCGCACGATCACAGCGCACGGGGACTAGGGGCTCAAGCTCCGTGATCTCGGACTCCCTCTCTCGCAGCATACAATCCAACGGGCGCAGCTTCTCGAGTGACAAGCGTAGAGACTCCACCTTAGCCTCAAGCTCCGGGACACGGCTGATATTGTTCTCCAGGTTCTGGACATGCAGCTGCAGCATGGCTAGCTTCTTGGCCAGCACGTTCTTCTCCCTATCCAGAACCCCCTTCTCAGTTTGGAGGAAGCTCACGTGACCATTCAGCTTGGCCACCTGCTGCTTCATCTCTGAAGTGTCCTCACTGGCGTCAATCGAGTACACCGCGAAGAGAGCCTGCAAAAAAAAAAAGAGTTAAACCAAGGACACAACGTGAGCAACATAAACAAAGGCAAATATATCCCGAGCACTAACCTTCATCAAATGCTCCTGAGCAATCTGTCGGGTCTCAGCGGGAGAGCCTTCCTTAAACCTCACCCGGTCGAGGTCGATGTCTTTCAGGTCCCGGATCATAGCACGCACGAATTTTTCATCCGCACAGCCGTCTTCATCAAGGACCTGCGTGATTGGGGTCTTCAATATGGTAGGAACGGGAGGGGCAAGCAGAGAAAACGAGGGAGTTGAACCTCCGGGCGGCAGTCTAGGTCTCTTTGGGTTTGGGGCGAGGTCCCCGGAGACATCCTTCCCGGTGTAGGTCACCTGGGAGTCCAGAGCAGCATGGCCTTTCTTCTTTGAGTGGTGGTGGCGTTTCTTCTTCTCGCCAAGCTCCACCGTCACCCTGGAGCTTCCGGGAGGAGGTGGCGGTGGAGGGGGAGCCACGGTCCGGTAGGCTTCGTTCGGAACCTCCAACACTTTTTGGGACTCCAAGACACGCACTGGTTGTGTGTCCAAGTCCACCTCCGTGCGGGAGGCAACTTCTCCCACATTCAACAGCTTCATTAGGAGATCTTGATCCTTCTTCATGTCGAGCGGGTGGTTAGGACGAGGGGCACGCCGAGGGATTTTGCCTGCAAGAAAAATCCATAATTACATTATTCTAACCGGGTATTTAAAACAAAACAAAATAGCGCAGAAGCAACACGAGCAAGATATGGAACCCACCGGGTAGTCTACCCATCTCGCAATGTACCAGCACAGCCCACCGAGTCAGGTGGTACGAGCTGCGATCCTTCTCGTTAGGCCACGCAACGTAAATCCGAGCGATGCGCTCCCGCTCGATCGACGTCAACGAGTAGTCCTGATCCCCGATGGCCCGGAAGTAATTAGGAACGGTGTGTCGTCTCGTCTTTCACTGCCACATGCCGCCCACCAGAACTACCTTAGCGCGCCATTCTTTGTTTATGGAGGACGGGAGATCTATGACGATAGACTCGTAATCTCGGGCGGTAAAGCTTACGCACCCGGAGCTCCCCGCCTTCTTTGAGTACGATAACCGATACAAGGCGCGGAACTCGTTGATCGTAGGCCACCCCATGTTGTACAAAGAGTAGAGGCACCCTAGCCCTAGAAGTTAACGCCATTGGTTCGGTGGGACCTGGCCGAGAGCCAGTTGAAGCATACTCAGCATGTACTGCACATATTGAGAAAGCGGCACCGAGAACTTGTTCTTAAACATATTGTCGTGCACGGCGATGAAGTTATCTTGAGGAGTACATGCTAACTCGCCAGGACGTAGTCCGTGCAGCGGGATGTCCGAGGGAATGTCTCACTCCTTCCTGAATTGCTCGATCTCCTCAGGCGTGAGACTACACACCAATTCGTCGCAGACCCTACCATCCTCCAAGCGGTGTAAGGCCCGAGTGATGGGGATAGCCTCGAAGACTTCCCCTACTCTTCCGCTGAACCCGGAAACGGACGGGTGATCGGGACTCGAGCATGAGGACTCAGAGGGAGAAGCAGCCCGAGCGGGAGCCCTACGAGTTGGGCACTGTAAGTATCCTTCCATCCTTTTGTCGTCATCAGCAAGAGAACGCTGAGATGAGCCGGAGCCATTAGTGTCAGTTGCCCTAGGATCCATTAGCCCTAAAAGAGAGAGAGAGAGAGAGAGAGAGAGAGAGAGAGAGAGAGAACCCTAAGACCTATCAGATTACAAAACCACGCCGCCACCAACGAGAGGATGTAAAGCTTAAGCGCAACCTCAACACACAACCATGAAACCCAGAAAAACCCAGGTTTTAACCAAAGATCACACCTATCCCCTCAACCCACAACCCAAACCGAAAAAAAAATCGCTTTAAAGTATAGAAAGCAAGGCAGAAAGATACTCACCGATAATGAAGGCCGGAGACACGCCAAAGCAGGGACTAGAGAGCACCTCGCAATTGCAAAACATGCGACAGAGCAAACAAAACCCCTCCCCTTCTTCTTTCTGCAGCTCTTGAAAATGACACGCTTGAAAACAGAGGAGAACAGAGAGGAAGAACACAAGCAGAGAGCAGAGAGGGTTAAGGCGAACAAAGAGCAGAGCAAAAGAAGAAAAACGAGAGAATAAGAAAAAAAGAGAGAAGAGGAAGCATATATAGAAGAGGAGGGAAAAGACGCCTCGGTTCCCTCCCCATTCTGCATTAAAAAACCCATTAACTACGAACGAGGAAATCAGGCAGGATCATGACACGTGTCCCACTAACAGGTAACTTCTCGAAGAAGAGAATGATGAAACGACGTGCATTAATTGCACGTCCTTTCATCCCCCCTTACAGTGTCATCTAGCGAACATGCAATTAATGTTCTGACACAACAAAAAAAAAACACCACCAACCCACCGGCAAAGCTCGGGATCCCGTATTAAACTCTCCGGGACCAGTAGCACCTTGGTAGAAGCAAGGAAGGTCGTTGCAGACATGCCAAAACTCCCGGGGAATAATTACTGAAAGGGCATGCCAACGTCTTCCCAGGCAGACCCACCAGTAAAAACCAACGGGAAGCATCACGTTGAAAGTATATTTGATGCCACTGGGAAGCCGCATATTCCAATCGCCAAGCAAGCGCGTAAGTAATAAGTTCCGAAGAAACATGAGAAAAATGTGTATAACTAATGCATGAAAATTGTGAATCACGGATAAGAACTAACGGGAAGAAACATAAAAGAACAGTTTCGTGAGATTCTTATGCCCGAGCAAGAATCAACGGGAAGCATGCGCACGAACTAGAAGGCATGCATACCACCCAGGAAACGTACCACCGGGAAGCGTGGGCGAAACAACTAAGAGCCATGAGAACCGTAAGTCCCTTGTACAGCTCCCGAAAAGTGGGAGTTGGGCAGTTCATATCATTTCCTTCACACGGAGAATAGTGGCCTGATAACCCACGCGGGGATAATACCCCCCGCTCGAGCAAGAACACATGATGTGCAAAGGCTCGCTACCTTTGTCCATTGCAAAAAAAAAAAAAAAAAACGGTTCAAACATGTCCTGAGTACGAACTTGGGGGGACTAGGACCGGGTACCCGATGGTAATTCGTCAAATCGTGGGCCATTATTTCAAGTCCCCACTCAAGACGTGTCTTGAACGAAAACTTGGGGGGACTTGTAGTCGGTAGCAAGTAAATACCTCTTTGGCCCACGATACTACCAGAAGCCCAACGTGTGGCAGACCGAGCAGGCCTCGTCCTGGAGGTCATGGTAGTCTGGGCCGGGCAGGAAGCAGGCAACAAAGGGCCAAACATGCAAACCACAACAGCATATTTGTCCCGCATCGTATAACAGGCAAGAAAGAAGTCCACGCATGGCTATAAATACAATGTTGAAGTCAACCAAAACGGTAAGAAAAATCTCCTAGCATTAAATACTATATCAACCTCGCAACTGACTTAATCATCGGAGAGAGAAAGACCGGAAAGTCCCGGTCAATCTCCTCTTGCATGTAACTAGTCAACGACAACCAAGAGCAAAGATCATACCAAAAGCTTCTACGAGGTCTACGGGATCTTACAGAAATATTTACTTTGCGGTAACAAGTGAAAATACTAGTAAAAGCTCGCTAAGGTCCCAATTGATATGTTTGTGATGTCGGAATCTTAGAGATTCACTTAGTTGGAGACTTGGATACTTGGAGTCCGAAATGATATGTTGTAATTATTTGTTTTTCATACTTTCAGGCGATATTTCTTCCAATTCTTGTTAATATTTTGGATTAATGCTAAGTAAACCCACATTTTGAAAAATACTTTGCATCCAGACTAATATGTATGTGTGTGTCCGGATTTTCTGTTATTTACATACTTTCGGTAAGTAAATTATAATCTTAACCGTTCAAAAGTTGGATTAACCAATAAAGATCATCTCTGTAAAAAATAATGTAAACAAAATTCGTTTGTTGACCCGATTGCATTAAACAAATGGACAATTCAGGTGAAAGTTAACAGCCTCATGATTAGCCGTCAATTTGTTTGATTCATTCGGCTTAACGAACGATTTTTGTTTACTTTGATTTTTTGCAAAGGTGATATTTATTGGTTAATCCAAATTTTAAACGGTTATGATTATGATTCATATTGCCAAAAGTGTGTAAATAACAGAGTCCTGACGCATATGTACATACTATTCCTGACGCAAGTATTTTTTCCACCTTTTTGTATCTGATATAGATTTCACCTTACGTGTCAACTTAAAGAATAATCGATCTTAACCTTCTTAAACATAGAATGATATGAAAACATACTCGGTCACTTTGTATAGGGTCCAGGTGACTTGGGCCTGCATGTCCATGTTCACTAGGTTAATCACCTGGAATTTAAGAGATTTGGGTCTGAATCTCATGTTGATCCCAAATGGAGGAGTCCCTGCCGACGCATCGCTCTATTTTGCATAATTTGCTTGTAATGTGGAACATCATTTACCTTATTTCAAGCAAGTTAGGATCTTCATATCAAATCAAAGTCTTAATCAAATGTAGTCACTGAACTAATCCACCTTGATGATTGGTGCCTTATAGTTACTAGGTAAAACTCATAATTTTCTACAATAGAAGTTTCTTTTTGAATGGTTCTTTCATCGAGGATGAGATGAGGGTCGGAGACCAGTAAGACTTAGAAGAAAATAACAAAATAAGTGGGTGAATGGAAGGAACTAATCGCTTTACAACTGCGTGCAACTGACTGCGGCCTTGGTCATTGGGATGATCGACTGATTGAGAGGGAAAGCATACCCAACTCGTTTGTTTTTTTCATATTGACTCGTCTTTGTTGAAGCTAGCTAATCATCATCATCCATTCGTCTAATCAAATCCTAACCAAGTCAATTTAGTGTCACTTTCTCTAGGTGGTAAACTCAATGAAAATAGACTATACGTCTATCCGAGATGTGGGTGGGTGTTGTGGTTCGTAATCATAAAGATGATAGATCCATGCTTAAGAATACAGTTTAATATACATGTTTTAGCTGAAGTAATTCTTAAGTATCATACGCATCTCAGCGGCATAAATGAATACCCGAATCGAATCAGAGTTCACGTCGCCCGCCCTGAACAAGTAGGAGACATGGCTATATCATGTTAGCTATCACATAATATGGATCGCAAGTCGTATAAGAAAACGGTATATCTAGTATTACTCTTCTAATTATTGGATTGGGACACTTAAGTAGACTTAAGATTTGCAATTGAAATTCTTGCAATATATTAAGAAACTTCTAATATTTCACCGAAATTCAAGATATTTTCCCTGTAATTGGACCCAAATTCTCCCAACTTTGGCGCAAATTCGAAATTTTTTAATTGAACCTTGGTCACCCAAAGGATACTACATCTTCTCAGCCATCCCTGCAGGGATAGATTTATGGTTACCTCTTTACATTATTAATTGTTATACCTAAATAAATTTCACATTAATTCTATGATATCTTTCGAAATTTTACTAACATCGATACATTTTCGATATTTTCATCGAAATATTCATTTTTTAAAGGCTCAAACCTTCTTTGATACCCAATATTTTAGTCCTTGGTATGTCTTGCCAATAGAGACAAAGTACGCACGGTCCGAATCAAGTTTGGTTGAGAAAATTACGATTTGTACTATCATCTAGTCATCTGCCACTGTGGGAGGGCCTAGGCTTCTACAACCGTCCATTTAGCATTCCAAAATCTTTGTCACATGGAAAGGAGGAGTCAATCTGGTCCATGCATGCTGTTATTTCTGTTCTTTGTCAAATGCGCAAAAGTTTCTAAGACCCTAACAACAGAGGGGCTCCCTTATTGCGTTGATATGGACAATATTCGTAGATATGGTCCCAAATAGGTTGCTAATGGACAATTGAGGATGACATTTGATAGATGCAAAGGGACATATGTGGTTGGACAAGAAAGCTCGATTGCTTCACTTGAATGAGAACACTTTCATCTATTTAGTCTAAGATCCAAGCAAAGTTACATAGTCATCGTTGCCATCAAAACCCGCACGATTTCAATTAGTTTCAGTCCCGGTCGGTTTGGTATTAGTCATTAGGTACAGCTATTGCATTCATCTTAAGATTATGACCCAATTTAATCTGTTGTAAGACTTGTAAAATATAGGATTAAATTTAGTTTACCTCCTTGAATTTTAGGTCTAAAATCAGTTTAGTCATTAATTTTTTTTTAATCAAGTCACTCCTTTAACTTTCATTTTCCATCAACTCAATCCAAATATTGGAATTTGATTCAATTATGACGTCATATACGGCTTATTTTTAAACAAAATGTCCAAACTACCCTTGGGTAAGACAAAAGGGTAGCTATTGATCGATTAATTCCAAAAATCTTTACTCCTTTTTGCAATTGCTGGGAATCGAACATTTCCCAGCTCAAAAAAAAAAATCAAGCCATGCATCAACAACACCACTAGGCCACAAGCTGTCTATTGATATGCTTATCCAAATATAAGTATATATAAATTATTTGAAAATTATCTTCATAAAAAAAAAAAAACCAGAATCCAAACTCTAGTTCTCGTACTTCAAATGGTGCATGCTCCCTCAATGTTATGCAGATTCTTCACCACCTCTCTCTCTATAGATCTCACTCTTCTATTGATTACTCTAGGTCAATGATCTTCAAGATTATATGAATGAAATACAATTTTTAAATTTTACAAACCAGTTATCATATCAACCTCCATGGTTGCTCCACTGCGCCGATCCAATTAAACGAACGCAAACGACTAATGATTTCATGAGGGGACAATTGGAGTTATTTTCATAAACAGATCAATAGCTAGCTTGTGGCCCAGTGGTGCGTGGCTTTGTTTTGTTTTGAGATGGGAAAAGTTCGATTCCCAGCAATTGCAAAACGGAATCAGGAGTTTTGGAATTAATTTATCACCTTTGTGCTAGCCAGGGTAGTTTGGACATTTTTCTTAACAGTAAACCACATATGATGTCATAATTGAATGAGTTAATGGAAAATGAAAGTTTAGGAAGTAACGTGATTAAAAATAAAGTTTAAGGACCAAAGTGATTTTAGACCTAAAATTTAGAGGGTAAACTGAATTTTTTCTTAAAATATAACTCTTCTTTGATTTGATGACTAATTGAACAGGCCAATGATTAGTCAGCAAAAATCATAGATGACAATGTAAAGTATCATATCATGAATATAGTTACACCGCCAAGTTACTTAATAGTAATAGTTAGCTGACTTAGATTCGAGTGGAATTCACATCCTGGTCAAATTAAAATCCGTGAGACGAGGTTAAAAGGAGACTACTACAATAAGTCAAGATTTATCGTATATACTAGATAATCTTTAATAAATCCGAGTTAAGAATAAGACGCGTGCTCTGATCATATTTAGAGATGTCATATTGCTAGGAAGCAGATAGTAAAAAAACTGACCAGAAAACGTATTGGACTAGAATAGAAAACTAGAACTTATTTCTGACTATACATACATTCGTATGCCGTAACTTTTAATTACATGTAAACCGAAATGAACAGTGAGTCCTAACGGCGTTTGGGACGTCAAACAAGAATTTTCCGGCAAAAGTTCCAAAAGGGGTTTTTAATTTGACTTCACTAGAATATGAGAGCACCCAGTTGTTCTACAGACCAAAGTCTAGAATATCGGTGTTTGCCGAAAGTTCAAACGTATGTTCATATTTTTATAACTCTTATGTGTTTCGAGTTGAGAATATAATTAAAACAAAGTGATGAGTCATTGAGTTGTTAATCAAATTAACAACATTATCATAAATTGTCTTAATCAATTACACTATTCAAGCTAGGGTCAAGGCTTAAACTAATAAGAAATTTTTCAGCGTTACGTGGTCCTACATTCTAATCAAATATTGACACTTGGATTTTACTAAGGAAAAATTACATAAGCTATTTTGTCAAAAACAATTTTGGATTTGTTGTTGCTTTTTCAACTCTAAACTCTAAACTATAAACTATAAACTCTAAACCTAGACCCAAAACCCTAACCCCTAAACCCTAAACCCTAATCCAAATCAACAAAGACCATGATGGTCTTTTCATAAAAAATAGAAAACCTTAGTTTATATTTTAGTTGTAATAAATTCACGTGTCAATATTTGATTGGAATGTAGAACCACGTCATACTACCACGTGCTTCTCCTGTAGCATCTAAATTTTTTTCCTAATGAAAGTTTTCACATCTCCATGCAAAAAGATTTTGGTGGGTGTTGGGTTTCTTTCCGATTTAATTGATTAATTTTTAATTTTGCTAATTATGTACTAATTTTTGTCTCCCCTTGCCATTTGTATCTTCCAGATAAACACCTTTTCAAAGAGCATGTCGGGCATTAAGGAATCACACTGTTGATTAAGATCCTTAATAGTTTGGGGATCGCTAATCACAAGCTCATCATCATGATTCCTGGATTAGAGAGATTAATCAAGTAATTAGCAAAAGGAGGGTAAGCTAGCTTAAGAAATGCAAGGAATTCGAAGAAGACGTAGAATCGAAAACGTGACGTAAAACTTAATCGACACAAAATCGGAATGAAATCTATGCTTACGGTGTTGATTAGGGCGATAGATGGAGTCGAGTTGAGCTTAATTATTGAGGAAAGGATTCGAAGGAGGATAATGAAGCAGTTAAGCACAGTTTAATCGACTTAAATATGGATGTAGTTGCAAGAGAATGACAAAATAACAAAGGATATGAGCTAAAAATGCTTATGTCGGTTCCAAGCAGTCGGTGCATGAAGACACATCTGCACAAAGTTATGCCACAGTCCCAGAATTATTCGTTAAATTTTGCACTTTATATGATGAAATAGAATGATAGACAATGAAAACGAATTTTGTAAACAGATCGAGTTCATGGTGGAATATATGAACAGTGACAGCACGAGAGATGAAGGAGAAGCTTTTGTTGTTGGTTAAAGACTTGGAGTGATAACGATGATAAAGAATTGTGTGTTTGCTTCACTACGAATAATTGATATGTAATTCTTTTATTCACGTTGTTAAATTAATATTATTTACGTAATAATTAACTTATCTTGATTGAGTTGGGAACTAGGCTAGAACAATAACGAAAATGTCAATACTGTAGATAAATTGTTGTTGTTGAGAGTTTGGTGTATTGTATGGAGTTGTGTTGATAGAATATATACAATTATAAAAAAAAAAATAACTAAGGAAATAATACAATTGAATAACTGAATTTCGGTCTTAATGACCGAAATACGATATGCTTCATATCACTTCATTTCTTAATCGCATCATATTTACCTTCTTCTTAAGGCACCGTTAGAATTGATTATCTTTTTGATCATGCAATTTTGTCATCAATGACTTCAAACTCGATTAATCTTGGTAATAATTATTACGACAAAAAATTATCGCCGTTTCCTTTCTCAATTATATATCGGTAATTATAAGAAATCATCGTTATTTTCTTCATTAATTATATATCGGTAATTATGAGAAATCGTCATTAATTCATTGAGATATCGCTAATAAAGACTCTAAAGTTTTCTTATTTATCAGCTAAAATTTCAAAGACCGATTCTACCAAAATCAGGTACAAACACACAGGTGAGTGATCGAGGTGAGTATCATGGCCAAAAAAATTGGTAAAAACATATACGCAAGCAAAGGATCGACCTCAAAGACAGAATCAAGTAATTAAAACAAACAGAGACTCAAACTTTAAGATTCAATTACCTTGATTTGCACCTAAACCATTTCTCAAACCAAACCCTGTCATCTTTCGCCTCCAGCTAGCCATCTCGTACTATATAAGAAACCATACAAAATATAAACGTACCTTTCACCAATCGCCACAACTCTCAACCCACCACCAACAACACAGTCCAAAAACAACCAGACCTACCTCTCTCTCTCTCAACTCTCAACAATTCAAATCCAAACTTAAACCAAACCAAACCCCGTTATATATTTGAATTTGAATCCCCAACTCTTTGTATCATAAACCATAACCATGCCACCTCTTCTTCTTCATATTCTTCTCCTCCATTTCTTCACTTACAACAGCCGACTCTGCTTCTCCTCTCCACAACCTAAAACCCTCGTTCTACCTCTCAAAACCCAAACACTCCCAAAACCCTCAAACAAGCTCTCATTCCACCACAACGTCACCCTAACCATCTCCCTCACAGTCGGGTCGCCCCCACAGAACGTTACCATGGTCCTCGACACAGGCAGTGAACTCTCCTGGCTCCACTGCAAGAAAACCCCAACTCTCACCAACGTCTTCAACCCACTCGCCTCCAAATCCTACATCCCAGTCTCTTGCTCCACACCCACATGCCGAACCCGGACCCGGGACCTATCCATACCCGTTTCCTGCGACCCGAAAAAGCTCTGCCACGCCACTCTCTCCTACGCCGACGCCTCCTCCCTAGAAGGCAACCTCGCCTCCGACACATTCTCCCTCGGGTCTTCGGGTCAACCCGGGACCGTATTCGGGTGCATGGACTCCGGGTTCAGCTCCAACTCCGAAGAAGACGCCAAAACAACCGGGTTAATGGGCATGAACCGGGGCTCCTTATCGTTCATAACCCAAATGGGCTACCCGAGATTCTCGTACTGCATATCGAGCCGCGACGCCTCTGGAGTCTTGCTCTTCGGTGACGCCAGCTTCCCGTGGCTGGGGCCGTTAAACTACACGCCGTTAGTTCAAATGTCGAACCCTTTGCCGTATTTCGACCGCGTGGCGTACACGGTCCAGCTCGAGGGGATCCGGGTCGGCGGGAAAGTACTATCTTTGCCGAAGTCAGTGTTCGTACCCGACCACACCGGGGCGGGTCAGACAATGGTGGACTCGGGCACCCAGTTCACGTTTCTTCTCGGGCCGGTTTACACCGCCTTGAGAAACGAGTTCGTTTTACAAACCAGACCGGGTCTGAAGCTCCTGGACGACCCGAACTTCGTCTTCCAAGGCGCGATGGACTTGTGTTTCCAAGTCCCGATGGACCGGCCGGTTCTGCCGGCTTTGCCAGCTGTCACGCTGATGTTTAGGGGAGCAGAGATGAGCGTAATGGGGGAGAGGCTGCTGTATCGGGTAGCGGGAATGGTGAGGGGGAGTAATCAGGTGTATTGCTTCACGTTTGGGAACTCTGACTTGCTGGGTATAGAGGCGTTTGTGATTGGTCACTATCATCAGCAGAACGTGTGGATGGAGTTTGATCTGGAGAGGTCGAGGGTGGGCGTGGCTCAGGTTAGGTGTGATCTCGCCAGTCAGAGACTTGGTTTGGGTCCCTAGCTAGTACAGGACTCCAGCGGCGTCGTTAATACTCACTTTAGTTTATTATGCGTAATACTCTGAAGCATTGTAGGATTTTCGGAAGAGTATCGATATGCACATGCATGTGAAAGGAGGTGGGTCATTGTTTATGTCTATGTGTGATCATGGATGGGAGGTTGGGGTAAACATCAGAGTTGGAGAGGAGCTTTCCAGTTGTTCTTTGTTACTATATTGGTAAGTTTTTGAAGCTTTATGTTTGGTACCGGAAGATTCTTCTGAATCTCTGTGGGTTGGTGGGGGTGAAGAGACTGAAATTATTTTTATTGTGGAGCAGGTGGGGTTTGGGGTACAATGATGAAGAAGCAGCATTGATCTGGGGCCATTGGTATGGATTTCTAGAGCTCGATGAAGGGTGCAGAAGGCTGGGGGTGTATGGAGAGTGACGCAAATGCAGTTCACTGGGTTTTTGGTGGCTCTGTCGGATCAGTGGTTCTGGTTCAGATAGAATATAAGTTTTGAGAGCCGCAATGGCACAATCATTATGTAGTATGTAGTAGAAAGCATATGCCTCGTGCTTATTCAAATGAACTAGCTTGTGGCTTTGTGAAGGATATTTTATTCTTATACATCAATGTAAATTTCTAGTCCTCCAACAGTGCGCGAAATTTTCTTCAAAGATAAATATATTCCATATAAGCCACAAGAAAATATTTGTTATATTAGTTAACAACCAAATAGTCATACAGTTACAATCATAAACAAACAAACGTGTATGATAATTGATGAGTCGTACTCACAACCTTCCACTTACTAAGAAGAGAGGGAAAACTATGTCGCTAAACCAAATGGCATTGTACCATAAAAGCGAGATTTGATAGACTAAAATGATTGAATTTTATTTGTTTTGCAATTGTCAAATCAGATACTTGAGCATAACTCAATTATTCAAAATGAGACTTGCATTTGAGTTTGATTGTAGTGGTGTTTTGGCCACGATCCTCAACGCGCGGAGCAGAGGTAACTAGCGAACAAAGAGAGGGGAGAGTTGCGGGCGTGCCACCTCGCGGAGGAGGAAAGAGGTTGTAGGTGTGCGAGATCTTGACTTCTGATCAGGCGACGGGGGTTTCAGGTGCCACCTCAGACGAGGATTTACGAGCACAAGCGATCGATACTCACGGCGGCACGAGCAGAGCAACTATATGGAGTTCAGAGAGAAGTCGGGGGGTAGAGTCCGGAGGGCTATGGAGAAGAAACCTAGGCGGCGGCGCTTAGGGTTAGGGTTTCGAGGAGCTCGAAGGGTAACTGGTTTGCAGTTTGTGTTTTTGTATTTGTTTGAGTTTTGAGAGTTGTCTCTTTCTGTTAGGGTTCGAGCCCCCTTATATAGCAGTTCGACTTGTGGCGGAAGAAAAGTAATTAGAATCCAAGTCGGACTCTGAAACCCTATAGCACAAGGGCACTGTTCTGTCCATGCGAACCAACCATCTTGTGACACATGTCCAGTTCGCACACTTCATTCCGCATAAGACATTGCTTCTGCGCTGCCAACTGTAAACTCCTATGCGAACTAGAATTAGGAGTATCCTCATCTCGCAGGCTGTCACAGGATGCTATCCCGCATGCTCCTGTAGATGCTTCCATTTCGCGGGCTATTGCAGCTCGCGAGCCTTAAAAGGGCTTTTTATATTAAATGGGCCACAAGGATTGGCCCGAAGCATATTAAAGACTTGTAAAAGTCTTCGACATTTGTCGTGGTGCGCGCGGACTCCGCATGTTGCTGCCTCGCAAAGTATCCTACACGAGCCAGTTCGCCAGCTCGCCTCGCCTCGCCTACGCGGAGAATCAATCTCGCCTACGCGAAGTACATTCGCGTCTCGCCTATGCTTACTTGTATCGCCTCGCCTACGCGGACTGGCAAATAGTAATTCCGCGCCCGAGCTAAGTGTTTCACGCGAACTGCGCAGTCCGCTTATGTCCATTCCGCACGCGAGCTAAGTGAAGTCCAGTTCGCATGTGAACTCTGTTCTCAGCTCGCGTGGTCTTACTGGCGGGCCATCACTTGTAAACTTAAAGAAACTTGGGCTCGCCGGTAAGACATGGACCAAAAAATAATTAATATTTACATAGACATTTACTGTCCAGTAAAATATTAATTCAGGCGTAAACAAGTGCAATATATTCATACGGGATGAAAATTATTTACCAAGTTATATTATACATTATAATTGAGGTGATCAAATATATGACCTATCGGTATCAAAAGGAAGGTATGACCTATCCCTATGTATCATACCCCTTCCAAGAAAAATGATGTATCAAAGTTATATGACTCGTGTCAATAGATGTATATAGATAATGTGTTATTCATCATTAAACATCAGTTTTATCTTTTGTTCAACAACAATGAAATAAACAATATTAGAGGATTTGCAATGCCAAATAAAACAATTTGAGTATCATGAAAGATATATGAAAGAAACGTTTCTCAAAGCTCTAACATTGTCCATCATATGTCATCCATCAATTGAGAATCCGCCATTTCATAAACTCTATGATTTTAGGTTAGATTTTCTATCTTTGTGGAAGAAATGCATTAAGTTTTGAGAACAAGTTTTCAGTACTGGGTCTGAAAGTTGCAAATCATTTGCTGTAAGATTAGCTCAAGTGGTGAAGAATAACGACCCGGTTTGAAGCGTGAACATGAGAAATCAGGATAAGAAAACATAACACGGCGACCAATGAAACGGCGTCGTCACGCTTCTACTAATATTACGTGTCATACACAACACACAGCCCTTGAAGCTCAAACGCGACCGAGTCGAATCACATCTCGCTCAATTTTCATGCATATCAATTAGAAACGGCGTCGTTTCTCTTCGCTTCAGGTAACCACCCACCCCCTCCCCATTTCTCTGATCGCTCTAATTTTCTGTATCGACTCTTCCGCTGTTAATTTCGAATTAGGGTTTTTACTTGGTCCGATTCTGTATCCCAAATTGGGGGTTTTGTTCGTGGATGAAATTGGATCATGGTTAAGTAATGCCTGCTAATTGCTACACCTAACGAGGTTGGAATTTACTTTTAAGATGATTTCTTTGAGAAAAATTTCGTTTATTTCTCATCATTATTTGCAATTTAACTGCTCACGGGTGTTTTTAGCTGGAAATTTCATTACCATTTGGGCATTTGCAGCTAAATGTCTGTTACTCTTGAGTTTTCTTATTGCATATCCTCTAGGATTCTTTGTTCTAAGTTCCGCGTTAGCTTCTTTTAGTTTAATCATAGTTTGGATACTGAAAATGTACCATGTTTGGCTTTTACAGTGAACCTGAAAGTCAGTAGCTTAATAGTTAGTACTTTCGGCAAAAGTTTTTTGAACTCAGACAGTCATGAGTTTTGTTTTCCGGGGGACAAGAGGCGATATTGAGAGTGGATTTCCGGAATTCATACCAGAGCGGCGTGCAATGGTAAGTTTCATGTGTTTTATATGTGGTTTTCTAGCTAAGGTTACTGTGATTCGTTTCTGTTATTGATCGTGGTTGTGTTTTATGTCAGCGTGTTCATACAGCGCGCTCTGTCAATTCCAACTCGCTTGCTTTTCTCGTCACAGGTACTAATTTACTGTTTTTTTGTCTTGCGATTTTGGTTCTTTTGTTATTTGCTAATTTCTGTTTGTATCTTTGTCTTATTGTCAGTTCTTTTGCTATTTATGATACTGAACTCGCATCAAATGTCTCCTAATTTCCTGGTATCGTCTTTCTCTGAGTGTGTAAATAGTTACGTTAGCTTTATTGGTTAAGGTCGCAATTGTTTCGGTCTAATGTGTAAGGAATCTAATAATCCTTCTCTTGGATTTTGTACGTAGCTGTGGCTAGTCCTTGGGGTCTTTTTGATGGCTACGACATTAAGGATGTATGCCACCTGTCAGCAGCTTCAAGCGCAAGCACAGGCTCATGCCGCAGCAGCCAGTGGCCTTCTTGGTCATACTGAATTGCGGTTGCATATGCCACCATCCATAGCACTAGCAACAAGAGGGCGCCTTCAAGGTCTCAGGCTTCAGCTTGCACTTCTTGACCGCGAATTTGATGATCTAGGTATGTCACTTATATCCCTTTGAAAAATCTTCCATATACTAAAATCAAATATATAGCTGTTTTATATCATTCACCAACCGATCATATCTCTATCTATATGTGTCTTGTAAATTTTGGACTGCACCCTTTGCTTTACACTGAAACTTTCTCATGTTGAATACCAGATTATGAGGCTTTGAGAGCTCTGGATTCTGACAATGTTCCATCAGCTTCTTCTATGAGTGAGGAAGAGATAAATGCTCTTCCTGTCCACAAATACAAAGTTGTGGGTTCTCAAAAGTAAGTTCTTCAATTTTGATCTTAGCTTGGCTGTTGCAACAGCGTTTTTGCTTAAACATGTTATGGTTCAAATGCACTTATTGTGTATATAATGAAATTCACATCACTTTTACATGTGTAAAAGGCCAGCTTTCTTATAATAAGACTAAAGGAGAAGAAATATTACTGCATTATTCACATACAAATGGACATTATGGACCACTATTTTGGGGCAAATGGAAACTTACTCGAATCATGGTTTTTTAGCCTTTAGGTTCGAATACACTGATTTTTATGGTTTTCTTTCATGTACAGTGGTGCCTCATCGACACAACAGGCTTCAGCCTCAGTACCTGCTGAGGTATTATCCCTTTGTCCCTTATTTCCCCTTATTAGAAATAATTTCTATATTTCAGTCAGGCTTCACAATGAATGATGTTAACGGACTATGTCTCTCATTACAAAAGAAAAGCATATTCACTAAGAAGTTCCAAATAGTAGTATCTGTAAAACTCTGTGATGTTTGAACATATAGTGTTTCGAGCAACTAAATTGAAACTGATTATTGTTTGATTTTCCCACTCTTTGGCAGAAGAAGCAAGAATCAGCTGATGGTGGGAGCACCAAAGCCATTGAAGATGAACTGACCTGTAGTGTCTGCTTGGAGCAAGTTAACACGGGGGAACTCATCCGCAGCCTTCCCTGCTTGCATCAGGTTCGGGTTTTTTTTTTTCTTTTCTTTTCATTGACTCATTTTTAAGCCTTTTTACATACAAGTTTAGTCATATGATATGCAAGGAGTTCTTAACTGACTTTATGTTAGCGTAAAAGGAACTTCTCTGGAATTATAGTGTTCTGAATACTTCTGATTTATGTCTGATTAGCAAAGATATTGTACACTAACTATTCTTCTTTTCATTTTTTCTTTGTTTCAGTTTCATGCTAGTTGCATTGACCCTTGGCTGAGGCAACAGGGAACTTGCCCAGTGTGTAAATATAGAGCAGGATCTGGGTGGCAGGAAAACGGACAAGGTGCAGCAATGGATGCTTCTTACATGGTTTGATCGTGACAATGTAACTAGTAGATTACCATACTGCTTAATCAGGCGTAAGAACGAAGTCGAAAGATTGTTGCCCAGATTGGTGTAATTACATTGATATAGGTATATTGCGGTTGCACAGTATTATGTCATCAACATAACAAGCTTGTATATTTGAATTCTTGAAATTCACATTTTAGAGCATAATCTGATCGATCTTAAAGCTTACACAGAAGCTTGTTGACTCCACATGTGCATTGACGCATCATTAAAAGAGAGCACATATAGTTGCTTACAATCAGGAATTATTAGCACTAGTTTAGTGAAGAAATCCTTTGTTTTTCTATTATCTGTTGAAAATTCAACTTCATGTAGCAAATTCATTCTTATCTATGCACTATGTAGTGTAGGTCCATTTTTTACCCAAAAGTCCAGAATGACGGCTATCTTCAGCTTTGAAAACCCCCTCCATTGTTTGCAACTTCAAGTTTCAATCCATAGTTAATTGCAGACTTGCAGAGTAACCAAATAGAGATTTTCATGGAGAGTAAGAACCACCACTTCCTTGTCATCTCCTGCGCCGGACAAGGCCATCTGAACCCTAGTCTCCAACTAGCTAAGCGGCTTATAGACATTGGAAGCTCACATGTCACCTTTGTCACCAACATCCATGGCCTCACTCAAATCAAATCCTTACCTTCTCTAGATGGCTTATCATTTGCTTCCTTCTCCGATGGCTTTGACGACGGAGTCCACCCTGCCAATGAGCCGGAGCACATCATGTCAGAGCTGAAGCGGGCAGGATCAGAATCACTCGCTGCTTTGATTGAGAAGATCTCCACATCCGATGAGCATGGCCCTATCACCTTTCTAATCTACACCATCCTCCTCCCTTGGGCTGCTGTAGTTGCCAGTAGTTTTGGTATAGCTTCTGCCTTCCTTTGCATAACATCTGCCACTTCCTTTGCAATTTGCGGTCATTACTTCAAAGATTACTATAAGAGTCAGAGTAGCCTTCCATTTCCAAGTTGCATAACAATAGATGGTTTGCCACCTTTTGCTTCTGATGAGCTACCTTCCTATCTCCTACCCACCAGTCCACATGTTTCGATCCTCCCTACCTTTCAAGAACACTACCAAATCTTGGAAAAGAACCCCAACTCTTGTGTGCTGCTTAACACCTTTGATGGGTTAGAAGCGGCAGCAATTAGAGATATGAGAGTTCATATGAATCTGATTACAGTTGGTCCCTTGATTCGATCTGCCGAAGTTTGTTGCGACTTGTTTGACAAGTCTGGGGACGATTACCTTCAGTGGCTGGACTCAAGAGCAGATGGTACTGTGGTTTATGTATCGTTTGGGAGCATGGTGGTGTTGAGGAGTGGTCAGATGGAAGAGATACTACATGGTTTGGTTGACAGTGGCCTCCCAGTCCTATGGGTCATTCGCAAGTCAGGAAATGAAGGAGATCAAGAAACTGAAAATCTGATAAACAATACACTAAAGAAGGAACAAGGGTTAATAGTGCCATGGTGTTCACAAGTAGAGGTGCTGAGCCACAAGTCAATTGGGTGTTGTGTGTTGCATTGTGGGTGGAACTCTACTATAGAAAGCTTGGCCGCTGGTGTTCCAGTTGTCGGGTGCCCTCATTTTGCAGACCAGACTACAAATGCCAAGCTGGTTGAGGAGCTGTGGGGGACTGGAGTTAGAGCCAGAGCGAATGAAGAGGGAGTGATCGAGCGTGAAGAGATTAAGAGGTGTTTGGAATTGGTGATGGGGGATGAAGTGAGAGGGGAGGAGATGAGAAGGAATGCTCAGAAATGGAAAAGTTTGGCTATGAAGGCTGTGAATGAAAGTGGTTCTTCGGATGATAATCTCAGGAACTTCGTCAGAAGTTTGGCCTGAAATGAATTGTTGATACATCCAACCATAGACGATTGATTTCACCAAAGGTCTAATCCTGTGAAAGTACTTCCAGTGTTGTCTGTACTACGTTTAATTTATCACTTCTTGACCACTTAAATAAACCTGACTCTGATCCAGCATTGCAGCCATCACAAATTTACATGTTAATCAAGTAATTGCATACAAAATTAAGGCAATTGAGAATCACAAAAGCCTCAAAAGTAGCTTGAAACAGAGATTTCAGAAGAAAAGCGTCACTTGATTTAAATAGACGACCAAAGCCATCCGAATCTGAAATTTGCTTAAAATGAGTTATCATGACATTCAAAATCATAGAGCACTCATACTATGTTATCACATAAACGCCACCATACTGTCTAACTAATGAATACACTAACTCATTTATTCCATCTATTCAATTATTAAGGTTCATACTAATCATATGCTCAAGACCCTATTTTCCTTTGCCTTTTCCCTTTCCTCCCTTCTTAGCATCTAACTTAGCTTGAATACGGGCAGCAGCAGCAGCTTTGGCATCTTCTCTCTTCTTCTTCTCTTCTTCTTTGGTTGCAGCAGCAAGCTCTCTCTGCTTCTTCAGTTCTCTGTGAGTTCCAATAAGTAACATAAGCCATCATACTTCTTATAAATTGGGTAAATCACAATGGACCAGTTAAAGTAGTAAATAAACAAAAAATCTTACTCTAGCCTAGTCCTTTCCTCTGAAGCACTACCCAGACTCAAACCCTTCCGTGGGTTGCAGGCAACTAACTCCACCTCAAATATAAGGGTTGCACTGCAGGATATATAATATGTATTAGTTTGAAGGAAATTATAGAGACACCATTTGTAACAAGCAACGAATATTATTGACAGTGGTATGAGCATTTCGATACTTTCATAAATCAACGGGCTTATACATAAATTGGCATGGTTTCAGCAAGAAGGCCAATCCTACAGGAAGCCTTACCACTTCAACATGCTTCTGGATATTCTAATCTATCTACCAAATATATTTACTTATAGTGGGGTGACGACCACCACCAATGACATGCAATCGTATTTCATATTTCCACTAATTGAACAATAAGCATACACAGTCCCTGTTCAGTAATCAGTAGTCTCATATAGAGCTATTGTTGCAAGCAACTTATTTTCAAATCAGCATAATATGTCTTAAGTTCACAAGGAAACCAACACTTCAACTTAAAAGTGCAATATCAATAAAGAAATCGAAAAAAAAGACATTACTCTGGTGGAATATCTGGTGGAGACCCTGCACTGCCATAAGCATATTCGGGCTTGCAAGTGATCTTACCAATCTCGCCAACCTAATGCAACCACCAGAAGAAGAAGAAAAATATTAAACACGAAGCTCTTAAAATTACAAAATTTCCTAAAAACAAAAGTGCAGGTCTTGACCTTCATGGTTCTCAGTGCAACATCCCACGCCTTGATTACACTGCCCTTCCCAATCTCAAACGAGAAAATCGTATTGTCCTCATGTGTCGTATCAAACACCTCCCCAGTCTCCTCAAGAACACCCTCATAATGAACTGCCAAACACAAAGTATACAATCACAGTTCACAAAGTGAACACAAGCTCCCCGACTATTTTCCAATTAACTACAAAATGTTGCCACTAGAACACTAAAATTTCGAACACCAGAATCAACACTACACTCTACCTACCATCAACTAGAGGAAGATCCTGCGTGGGACCAGTTGCGTCCGGTTTAGCATGCCTCACGATCTTCTTGAGCACACCTCCATCTCCAGTCAAATCAATTGCATCACTCATACTTGCAATCTTCAATTGTCTGTTCATAACACCAAAAAGAACCAAACTTTAAGCCTTAAACACAGTAACAGGAACTAAATAAGCCCCAATATGAAGAAAAGAACCAACCTTTAAGCCTCAACACACTAACATAAACAATAAATAAAGCCAAAAATTAATCAAAGGCCACCACACCAGTTACCTAGCAGTAGTAAATCATCAAAACTAACTACCCTAAAATTTAACACTCAAATTCAGTGAGTAAATTTACATAACCATCAATAAAGGAGCAATCTTTGTGATTCTGAAGCAACTCAAAATTAGGGTTTTAAGTAGAGTAGACCAATTTGATGCCAAATAGAGAAAAAGAGAAACAAGTAGAGAGTGGTTGAAGAGTGAAAAGAGAGTTGGAGTTGGACTGACCTGGTTCGAGGAGATGGATGAGAATCCGAAACTTCGGGGCGGGGCAAGCGGGTTGTCGGGTCGAAATAGGGACGATGATAAATCGGGTGGTGTTGCTGTGAGCTGTGGTGGCCATGGGCGTCTGATGAAGAAGACACAAGAAACGTAAGCGTTTTATATTCCGATGCTTTGAGGATTTCCCACTCGCACGTTGAGCGCGTGATTTGATACTACAATACTCGATGATGATTATTATTATTATTATTATTATTATTATTATTTTTAACGGGTAATATTTTTCATACTCGATATTTTAGACCTTATCACTTAGCGTGACATATGATATGGGTAAGTGAAGAAGTTCATATTTACATCTCACAAGTATATTTAGCTAGACAATGTGTTATTTTGTTGAATATTTTAGGTGTATGCTGACAAGATCAAATTTGTCATATCATTGAAAAAAAAGTTAATTTCTTATGAAATAAATTGACAACTGTTTATGATAAATAAATGATTGCACACCCATTATATTTTCTCGTCAAGTAATCTAAAATTTTACAACTACTTATTAGTATTGTTGATGAGATTGTCCGGTATGATCGTATGATGAGATTGTCATTCGATATATAGAATTCAACCACTGTATGAGCAAAGTTTTTTTTATCATTCACTTCTTTTATATAACTTTAGGTTTGCTACTCTCAAATGAAACCTTAATATCCTCCAATATCTAATTTCGTGTTTTGTAAAGACATTTTGAAAGCATTAGTTGACAAAGTTCTAGTTTGTCTCTCAAATCATCCAACTCTTTACATTAGGCTATAAAGCGGTCAAAGACATGCAAATACGATGAAAATGTTCATTTGCACCTAGGATTTTGTTCACGGTGATGTCTCTGCAATTGTAGTAGGCAATTCTCAAGTGTCTGCAGTTGTTAGAATCAAAAGTTGTGACTTGGGAAGGGGAACCAAAGGCACACAAATGGGATGAGAAGACCCCAAGTTCTTCACACTTCATAAGTTTCGTAGCAGCTAGTTAGCTCGCGGTCGATAAATCCGATGCGGCGACTCATGCCAGAATATCCAAGGTCCGGCGAAATAGTGCAATCCAGGTCCTCTCTGAAATGTAGCACTTTCCGAAAATCAGTGTGCCATAATTCTGACGTTTTCATTTGTGGCATAATTCTCATGTTTTGGCCTTCATACAACGTTCGAATAGCAACATTATATACCTGTGGCCTTGCCTTGATTACTCTCAATTAGCAGACTGGGATAGCCAACCAGAAAAGTACGTGAAAGCTAATTGTGGATTAGTTTTGGATTTTGATGCATGCGATTTCATAACAATCAAGTTATATTAGAACATGAACATTAAGTTCTCTAGCCGGTTGCATGTTGCGGCTGATTACCACACAAGATGGATCGATTGATTCGCAAATTCAATGAAATACTATTTGATTGACCCAAAAAATGTAATACTATTTGACATTACTCTAATATTGTGTTCTAAGATAATTTCTTTTACGTAGTTGTGGTTGAAGCCATTCAAAAGTGGGAAACCCGATTGTTGTTCTGATGATTCACTTATAATTTCTTTATATATAGTATTTGACATTACTCTAATATGTGTAGAACCATTGGTAATGACTCTATTGTATAGCAATCATATAATGTTATCCACTGCTTGAAGAACGAAACTTAACATTGTGTCATGAGGGGAAGATAGTTGGATGGTCTTCGAAACGTTGGAAAAACATCGTGAACATCATGGTTGGAGATCTCGATTATGTATATGAACAGTGTTAAGCTTACGTCTAGAACAACAGAGTTATTAAAATGCTATAGGGGTGATGTTACCGGTGAAGGTAGAAGAAAATATGTGTATAGGGCCTATGTGATCATTATGATGATTGATTATGTATGATTTATTTTACATTAAAATGTCAATCAGATTTAACAAGTTCAATCTCCTTCAAGATTAAATAAATAAAGTTAATATCTTCCAATATCTCATTTTATTTTGGTTCTACCAACATCCAATCTATTATCTATGCATGTTGATGTCTTTTTTCTCTTGTTCTATTTTGTCTCCAACAAGGTTTGGTATCTGGATATATAGCTACTAAAGACACACAAATGGTATGGTCAAGGTCATTTAATTAGCAGTTTAGTACACCCTAAGTCCTTCAAACTTTGTACGTTGTAACTTGGTAGTGGGTTGCTTAATCAACTATCAGTAGATTAGTGTAATTATTAGTTATTTTCTATTTGGATAATATATAATGGGTAAAATATTGTATAGTCCTTGTGATCTGAAGTCGACATATGTTTAGTCCTTATAGTTTTATTTTAATCTGAACAGTCTTGAATGTCACGATTTTTCATCTAAATAGTCCTTATGGTTTTATTTTAATCTGAATAATCCTTAAAGTCATGATTTTTCATCTAAATAGTCGTTATGGCCTTTAACTGAGAAAATTGTCGGAATGACTATTTAGATGAAAAATCATGACTTTAAGGACTATTCAGATTAAAATAAAACCATAAAGACTATTTGGATGGAAAATTATGACTTTAAAAACTATTCAGATTAAAATAAAACCACAAAGACTAAACATATATCGACTTCAAACCAAAAGGACTAAACAAATTTCAATTCATATATAATCTTTCAATAGTTGTATAATGTTAGTAAGTTGAACTAATAAAATGATTGTAAGGTAGCAATAACGCACACTAAATACAAACTATAAGATTTTATTGCAGTATATAATAGGAGGAAGTGGCTAGCGACTTGAAAATTAAAACATATGTTGTGCTTTAGTCTAGACAGAGACATATAGCAGTAGAATTGTTCTTGACATTCAAGAACAAACAGCCATCTAGTCAACATTTTCATAAAGTTTAGGATGTAAGCGTGGGGTGAGAAGGACCTCCAGTGGGGTGGTCTTCATGTTTGCTATTCCCGAACTCTCACCCATATCAATTGGTTCATCAGACGGAGTTGTAATTTCAAACGCATGTAGCAGATGAGCAAGTGTAAGTTGAGTAACTTGTAGCGCGAGAGAAATTCCTGGACAAATTCGTCTACCGCTTCCAAATGGTGTCAATTCAAAACTCTGTCCCCTAACATCAACATGCTTGTGAGTTGTAAGAAACCTTTCTGGTTGGAATAGACAAGGGTCGTCCCAGACATCTGGATCGCGTTGCATCTTTGAAAGATTGATGAGAAGACGTGTGCCTGAGCTTACATGATAGTCACCTATTGTGCAGTCTTCTCTGGATTCATGTGGCACTGAGAGAGGTCCAGCCGGGTATAGCCGCAAGGTTTCCTTGACAATGGCTTGGAGATAGACTAGGTTCTTCACATCCGATTCATTCACTTGTCTTTCCCTGCCAACATGGCTGTCTAACTCAAGCTGAGCCTTCTTCAGGACCTCAGGATTGTTGAGTAACAAAGAAAGAGCCCAGGTTAATGTCACTGTTGTGGTATCTGTCCCCCCTAGAAGAACCGCCTACAAAATACATACAGTACTTGATTTTCAAACATTCAAGGAACAGTAATTGCATGCAAATAGAATAAATCTCTGAAGTGTATTATATCGCAGAAAGCTCTTTTAGTTTTTACTAAGAAATATGAGAATGAGCTTCTAGTACTGTTTGTAATATATATAAGAGAGAATCTAAAGAAAGTTGAAGTTTATCATATCGTTAAATCGGAAGGGAAATGTCAGTGATCAGAGTACATACCAGGCATGTAGCTTTGAAAATTGTATCAGCAGTAATTGAACCAGCGATCTCTTCTATACAATCATCATCAAGGGCAGAAAGCATCATATCCATGAAATCATTCTCACCATTTACATGCTGCATAGAATTAGTTCTTCTCTTGTGCTTATGCTCATCTAACCATTTTTGAAGCGCACCATCGAGTTCTTTAGCAGTCTTCTTCATGGCTTTCTCATAACTTCCCAAGTCCAACCACCTAAGACATGGAACTGCATCTGAGATTACAAATTCACCACCCAATCTAGAAAATTCCCTCAACGCCTTTCGAAACCTCTCGTTCTCTTCATTCTCCTGTGCCGAGTTATCCACGAAAAATCGCTTTCCAACAACCATCCTGAACATGACATTTAAAGTCAAGTCCCCAAACCACCTCTTCATTTCGACCTGCACTTTATTTGGTACACCTTTGTTCTTCTCCCACATATCAAATATATGTTTCGTAGACACATTCATCTCCGATTCTCGGACGTGCTTGAGCAACTCCAGCTTGTGGTTAGAGAGGATGTGCAGCGTGGCCATCTTTCGCACCTGGCGCCAGTAAGGTCCGTAAGGGCTAAAACCAAACATGGCATAGTCGTACCCTAAAAGCTCAGCACATAAAGATTTTGGGCGGTTGGCAAAAGCTTTATCGTTCGTGGTGAGACACTCTTTAGCCACATCCCAATTGCTTACGACAATAGTTCGATGCACACCAAGCTTGATAGTGAACAGAGGTCCGTACTTGTCAGCCATGTTTGCTAGAATTATGTGGGGAGGTTGAGGCCCTCCTAAGAGGTGAAGGTGACCGAGTATTGGCCATGCACCGGGGGCTTCCGGGGGTCCTCTATTCCCAGCTATGTTTGTCTGCATGTATTTATATATCCATACGAAAGAGAAAAGAAAAAGGATAGATGCGATGATGGTAGTTAGATCACAAATGGAAGATGGAATCAGAATCTCCATTGAATAGAAACCTAAAAGTATACCAAGATTAAAGATCAGGCAAGGACTTATATGCGTTGAGGTGACTCGCCATCTAATTTGATTTGTAGAGATGAGAGTGAAATATGAATTAAAAAGATATGCCTATTCACGCATGCACATAGGTACATGATTGAAAAATCTGCTGTATATTAATCAGTCATGTTCACCTGGTCAGTTACTGACTAAAGGATTCATGGTTAACTACCGTTAGATGTAAATCCAAGGGTTGAAAACAAAACAACTTAACTTTAAAATAATACTTCATATTATTGGATTTACATTCAAAGTAGATTGACCATGATTTCCTTAGTCCTGACCAAGTGAACTTGACTGGTTAATATACAATAGTTTTTTCAATCATGGACGTACGTGCATGGGTGAATCAAGCATATAAACAGAAGATTTTGTCCTCCAAACCAAACTATAAACCGAAAATTTCAATTTTGGTTTTCTTATACCTAGATCATGACAATTAAGTGTAATTTTTCTGAAAGGTGGGCTAATTCAATTTGATTATTAACTTTCCCTAAACCAACACCCACGTCTCCGTCGTCCATACCATTGACACCATCAATCCGGCTGAATCACAAATCGTAGGACAACCACAAGTAGACGAACACAAAACAAGTTCAAACATGCTACTACAGCAATATTCTGACGCGTATAAATTACCAAAGCTGACTACACCATAACAACATTAATCATGAAGATGTAAGATATTGGACATATCATGTAATATAATCTTAAGGAAACCAATTAGTCAATGATCAAATAATTGAGAATATAATAATGATTATCACAAATCGTAGGACAACCACAAGTAGACGAACACAAAACAAGTTCAAACATGCTACTACAGTAATATTCTGACGCGTATAAATTACCAAAGCTGACTACACCATAGCAACATTAATCATGAAGATGTAAGATATTGGACATATCATGTAATATAATCTTAAGGAAACCAATTAGTCAATGATCAAATAGTTGAGAATATAATAATGATTATCTGGTAAATATATTATCTATGTGAAATAATATATTAATAGGAAACCTGACAAATAAAGGATTAATGTAATCCTAGAGATATACTGTCAAAATTACTAGATCATAAAGATGTGTCATTTTGTATCCTCAATGGGTTAGGACTTTAAACATCCAACCATATAAATACAGGGTCCCTAAGCTCACGGTCAATACGCTAAACATTCTGTCCCACTAAGATATAGCATAAGGAGATTAGAGAGACTAGAAGATCTTGTATTCCATCGACAACGTCAACCGATCGAAGCAATGACATCCGGACAAGGTTAGTATGTTATTTAGTTGATCATAACTTAAGGAATATGTGTTTCTATGTATGCATATGAATACGGACAATAAAGACTATAGTATGGTATCAGAGCAAACTTGGCGTCGGGGCATATCCCTAAGGCGCACAATGACGACGACCAAGTACTCCTCAGTATACGCACAGGGGCACCGGGCACGACGCCAAACAATTTCAAAAATCATCGAGCGCAACACTATCTTCCCAGCTAACTTCGAGCACTAGAGAAACCCCCATCCGGCAGCAAGCCCATCAATTCTAGGAGGCCTAAGGTCGACCTAGACGTTGGGCGCTGCCGTCGGACGTGAGCAATTTTGCATAAAAGATTATCCTGCTGCCGGCGTCTAGGGTTTTTGTTTCTTGTGAATATTATAGCATGCATGGAGCAAGATTTGAGCTAGCTGATTGAATATATCAATTGAATATATTCTAGTCTTAGGCTGCTAGGATTTTATACGATTGATTGTACGTACTAAATTGTCCAATTATCGTCATCAGATATACAGTATGTCTCACATAGGGAATTCATTATTCATATACATGTGAATGTTGTCTCGTTTTTCTTTCTGGAAGATGCTCTGAAACATCGACGTACTAGCTAGATATAAAAATTCCTTGGCTTCCTTTCTATTGGTTTTGGTTTTGTCGAAACCCTAATAAGTTCTTGTAGTATAAAGTAAGAACTGGTGTTGCGCATAAATTAATCATCCAATACACTTTTACGTAGCTAGAGGAAGCACTGAAAGAAGATCCAAGATGTTGAGTGATCAAATCCTGCAAATGCTTAAGTTCAACAACCAAACCTTGCTGCAACCTTTTAGTTCCTTAACCCTAATGCCTGTGCTTCTACTTCTCATTTTCCTTATTCTCCTATACAAATCGTTCATCACTAGTCGTCTAGTCCTAGCTAGTATGAAAAACTCACCACCTTCTCCACCAACGCTTCCTATCATCGAAAGCCCTAGCTAATTAAGGGCTTCGGCCCTGATCTCATGCGCGCTCCTCCACTTCGGAAGCGTGCCCGTTCTTGTGGTCTCGTCCCCTGAGACTGCCCGCGAGTCCTGCACACCAATGGCCTCGTCTTCTCCAGCCGGCCCTAGTTGATTGTGTTCAAGAAGCTCCTCTACGATCACAGAGACGTCTCCTACCATTACGGCGACTACCGGTGGTGGAGGATGATCTAGTTGGCATGAACTTACTTGAGAGCGGTGATCAAGGAGACCTTTCGCTTATATCCTACCATTCCAGTGCTACCTCCTAGGATATTAACACGAGATGTGAAAATAAACGGTTACGACATTAAAGTCGACACACAAGCTATAGTAAATATCTGGAAAATCAATAGAGATCCAAAATCATTCAACAATCCAGAGAAGTTTGAGCCAGAAAGGTTTTTAAACAGCTCTATCGACTTCAAGGGAAGTGACTTTCAATTGATTCCATTTGTATCTAGTAGGAGAATGTGTCCGACAATTCAATATGCCACAACTATTATTGAGATTGCTTTAGCAAACATTGTTCACAAGTTCGATTGGGCATTGCCTGAAGGAGCAAGAGGTGACAATTTAGACATGATTGAAACAACTGGTTTAAACTTGCGCAGGAAAAATCCGCTTACAGCTATTGCCATTCCATATATATACTCAGATGAGTAGCTGAAAGATTATGGTAGCTAGATGATTCAATATGTATGGCCTTTTCATTGAATCATTGCATTTTTCACTTCGTTTCCTTGTGGTTTTCAGTGTGACCAGCATTTTCCATGTTCGAATAAATATTCATATTAGTTCTTCCATATTTGGAGTCGCAGGCTTGTACATCAAGGCACATATGCAAGTCTTCACCTTTCATGGCCATGATGTCAAAAATGAACTACGATTTATCAATGGGCCGCTGCCAAACAGCGCATGTCTTAGTGTTTGGGCTAGACTGGTAAGGTTGCTCAACCCATTCAATTTGTTTCATCTTGCATTATATTTAGAGGAATGAAATTTGCATTCTCTATTTTACAATCTACACTCCTATTTTTTTTTTTTTAGTTAAATATTTCACAAAAAGATAAAATACGTGTGAGTAAAAATAAAAGAATAAAATTATTGCACATGTTTCGATTGAAGACAAATTAGATATACAGTGTTTCTCCTAATGATTGAGCTTCAAAATAATAAATTGCTGTGCTAATTAAAAAAACCTGAATCGCGACAAGTTCTAGTAAAACTGTAATATGTTGTAATAACTACTTGTGATAACAATCACCTTCTCACCTTCTGTTTTCTTTCATTGAACTTGCTTTCGATTTATCAATATTAAAACAAGAGCTACGATGTTCAACTATGTAAACAGTTGCTGAGTATTCGGAAGTTGGTTACCCACCCAAATCTTAAACTAGTTTCATTCAAAGTGTCAATGATACATCCTGCATTTCAAATGAACGAAAGCTAAGGCTAGCTAATTGTTTAATATTCTCCAATATCTCATTTCACTTGTCGTCAGGAATCAAACTATAAATGTTTTAGTTCAACAAAATAATCTTTTTCTCGTCCACTGGAAGTAGTGTGGCTCGGATATATTCAAGGTTTTATCTTAGGTACCAAAATCACAAAATTGGGATGAGAAGGGTCATTTCATTTGCATCCGACTTCTTCACACATTCTAAGCTTCGTAGCAGTTTGCTAGCTAAATTTGGCTTCTCTACTTTGATTTATGTTACTTGAATTTGCTTGAATGATTTCTAACAATTAGATTGAGTACAATTTAAGACTACCATGTCATCTTTATGTCTTATTTACTCTATCTAATGGTTATAAGACATCCAAACAAATCCAAACAACTTAAATAGCTAGCATGGTCGACAATGAAATCAGATTACCTCTGATCTCTAAACTCCCACTTGGCATGCAAAGAAAGCCCACTGACATTTGTAATCATCAAAACAAATCTGTATTAAGATTTTGGGGAAGATATAATGTCACCACTTATCTAGTGAAACCTATTTAATATTTCAATTCAATACAAATTGGATAATCACTATATACAAAGCTCGAGCTGCTCTTATATCGGCTTTGCTGCAAAGGACTGTTGACATAGATCTAACAGTGCTGGCTCCTCTTCGATGGTCGAATTCTTCTTGTTCTATTAACCAAGTCATGAACACAATAGAAGATCTTCTAGATGTATATGTTCGTCGACAATCGGTCTTGTTCCGATGTGGAGTATGCACTTCAAATGACTCAGACTGAGGACGCCGGTGCCCAAGTGGTTGCCAAACTGCTAGGACTATCGATCACTGCACTGATTATAATTTCATTGTTAGCGCGCGAGCAGTTACAGTGAGCTTCAGGCATTCAGTGACATGTACAGTCAACTATATAATGAATGTATAGGAGGAATGATGTCCACAAAGATTGAGAATACGAGGAATTCTTAGGTGCGACAGTCGCACCACGTTGCTTGTGCGACCCTCCAACCACAGACCGACACGTATTGGTTTTTTCCACGCCAATGAGATGAGAAAAAGGCTCTGAGTTTCACAGAAAATTCCGAGTTCCTTTCTCTCCGACCAGCTCTGAGTTCCTATCTCCCTGATCAACTACATGGACTACACGGCTACACCTGCCCAAGCGCCGATTGATTTCTGTCTACAACTCGTCGACCCAGGTTGACCCCAAAAACGGAATCAAACTCAACACGAAAAAAAGAGTAACACGTGTCGGTCTGTGGTTGGAGAGTCGCACAAGCCACGTGGTGCGACTGTCGCACCTAAGAATTCCTCTGAGAATATATATGCTGAAGATGGCCTAGATTCTTTGTAGTTAAACAACTGACGTATAGTTGTTGTTTTATGAAATTGTAGTGTTAATGTTGATGGCTTGTTGCACTCAAAATATTCTAAGCAACTTCCTGGGTCCAAACTTACTATTTCCAATCATCAAAAGGGGAAGCACTTCAGATCGGGAGAAGATTGTGATCTCACTTTTCGTTGATGAATCTACATATCAACTTGGTGAATTTAGATCTTCAAGTCCAATGCGTATATATTTTTGTTTTGCTCTCCTTTTTCTTTTAAGTCAAGCTCGTTAGGCACGCCATGCTAAATTCCAATAATTAGCTTCCAAAATCTCCTTAATCATGTAGACAGTTTTTGGAAATGATCGATGTTTGATCCGGTTGCCCTATGATTAAAGAGCGAAAGACCATGGTAAGAAACTAAGAAAGCAAACTTCTGTTGAGAGACTAATGTTGTAACTGATCGAAATCAGTGAAAATCAATGATCTAACATTCAAATCAATGACCTCAAAGGTCCTCAAAGTTCCTATATACACAGGGATTCATAACCGAATGTGGCTCCGCATCTATTAGGTAACTGAATCACTATCAGCGAAAACAAACCATAACTAATACAAATTTCTTAATATCATCCAATATCTCATTGTTAAAAAGAAAAAAAAGAAAAAAAAAACCTTTCCAAATACTCTAGCTAGCTAACATGAAAAGTTTTATCTTATGAACCAAAGGCACACAATTGTAATGAGACGGGTCATTTCATTTGTGCGTAAGTGTCCAAGTTCATCACGCTTTGAAACTCAAGTAGTGATCAGGTAGCATGCATGGTTACTGAAGTCGTTAATTTGTTGAAGGGTAGTGCTAGAGGGCCTTAATAAGGCCTAAGATTTATGACTTTAATTCTATGTGGCATGTCATGTCACATAGACACATCATCAATTTAATAAATTATGTCATTTCATTCTTAGGTAAAAATACAATCTTAACCTTAATAATTAATAGATGCTACATACTAATATGAAATATTTTCTTACCTTTTTAATATGAGAAAATGACAAAACACTACCATAGACAGTTGCAAAACACAGAAAAACCAACTTTTAACAGATTTAAACAAATAAGGACATAAGACCAAGCCCACAATGCATAGTCTCACGCCCTGTCAGTAATTTTTAGGCAAAATACCCAAAAAACCAATCTTTTCTAAAGTAACTACAAAACTGCCAATGCCTCAACCAAAAATATCTTAATATCTTCTCTGATCTCTCTCTCTCTCTCTCTCTCTCTCTCTCTCTCTCTGCACCACATGACGCCGATCGACTCCGTTGTAATTGCTAGATCGACCTCGCCGATCGTCTTCGCCGCCTGCTAGATTGACCTCGCCGATCGACTCCACCACCTACTAGATCGATGCCGCTGTTAGATCGACTCTGCTCGCCAATCGACTCCGCCTGCTAGATTTACCTCGCCGATCGACTCCGTCTGCTAGATCGACTCCGCCACCTACTAGATCGATGCCGTTGTTAGATTGACTCCACTCGCCGATCGACTCCGCCTGCTAGATCGACTTCGCCGCCTACTAGATTGACCTCGCTGATCGACTCTGCCACCTGCTAGATCGACTCCGCTCACCGATCGACTCCGCCGCTCGATCGACGCCGATGTCTACACCCTTGAAATCATAAAGTTTTGATCATTCCACTTGATCGGTTTTAGCATCTGGTTTCGTCCTTGGGAGGGGATGTTGCTAGCTCGGCTTCATTGTTGACTGTCCAAGTTTTGCTGGCTTGGTTTGTATTAATCTGTGGAAAGTTGAGGTGAAAGGAGTTGTGCTACTTTGATTTTCATAATGTTGCTTTCTTTCTGATCTAAAATTTGAGAGACGAGTTTCTGTAAATTGAGTGTGATTAGTGTTGTATACCTCATTATGCATAAAGATTTGACGACCAGTGTAGTAGCAGGAAGATTTGACGACCAGTGTAGTAGCAGGAAGATTTGACGACCAGTGTAGTAGCAGGAAGATTTGATGACCAGACAGTGTAGTAGCAGGAAGATTTGACGACCAGTGTAGTAGCAGGAAGATTTGATGACTAGTGTAGTAGCAGGAAGATTGGACGACCAGACATTGTAGTAGCCGGAAGATTGGACGAACACACAATGTAGTAGCATGAAGATTGGACGACCATGTATTAGCAAAACATGCTACTACATTAGCTGAGCCACTGAAAACCTGCTACTGCACTTACTGAAGCTGCTACTACACTAGCTAAACCACTAAAACTCTGCTACTACATCAGTTGGAAGTGTAGTTTTCCAACAAAACATGCTACTACATTAGCTGAGCCACTGAAAACCTGCTACTACTTCTACTGGGATGTTAACCTCTGCTACTACTTTTCTACTGGAATGTTAACCTCTGCTACTACTTCTACTGGGATGTTAACCCTTGCTATTACTTCTACTGGAATGTTAACCCCTGCTACTACTTCTACTGAAATTAACTGCTACTACACTAAATTATTGAAAATCTGCTATTGTATTCCATTTACTGAAAAATCTCAAAATGAGAGACTTTTCTCTTCTAAAAGTATATTTAATTAGTGTAGGGTTAGTTTAATAAATTAAATTAAATTATGACACAGTCAATGAATGACCTCACTGAAAGATAGTGAGTGGGCCACGGGTGTGGCACATGAACCTAGAAAAGAGGAAAAGTTACTAAGACAAGAGCTAGGTAAGCAAGCAAGAAGGCAAGGCAAGGGGCTCTCCATCTCTAGGAAGATTGTGTCCAGGATGCTGATTCAGGAGCTTGTTCTTTAGTCTAGGATTGATTTCCATCATACATGATTGAGTTGCGAAAACTTCTGGATAGGTATCCTCCATCTGAACTGAATTCTTTCTGGTTAAAGAATCTCTTTCTAGTTGCTGTGGAACAATTAGGAGATTCTCTAGAAGAAATACGGGGTTCCGCTTCTGGCGGCAACATGCTATGGGGGGGGGTCAAATGGCATGTAGAAAAAAGATTGTCCTTAATTGTTAAAAACTGTCCTTATTTGTTTAACAACAACACAAGTGGATTTATTTGTGTTTCAAATCCTTTTAGATGTGATTTGCTATTTTAATATAGATGCATATATACCAAATTTAATTAATTTATTAATAATAATGACCAAGTTAATAATCATACCAAATTAGGCTTTTATACCATAAATCAATTTCGTAAATTTATTAAAATTTCCTTCTCTCTTTATGAATCGAAATTTAGTTCTATTTTAATATTTTATTTTTGCATTTTAAAATTATGTTATATATATATACTGTCACGCCCCAACTCTTAAATTTTACCTTAATTACTAGCATTGTGGTAATAAGAATTTTACCGTCTTCGTCATTGAATTTTTAGTCCTAAAGTCCCTAGAGGTGTATTGAGGGACGAATATTTCGAAAGAATGATTCGAAGGAAGAAAATGTAACGACGGTAAAAATGGTAAATTTTAGCTAGTAAAAGGTCATTTTTATTGGGGTATTATTTTGGGGTGTTGAATTTTGGATTGGGTATAGGTGTTGTTGGACCGGGTGGGCTTTGGCCCAAATCAGTTTCCCCCTCTCCTTTCTCTCTCCTCCCTCCCGATTCTCTCTCCCTCTCCCTCCGCCCGGAAAACTTCTGACCGCCGTCCGCCGCCGTCCGGCCGCCCCAGACCGCCGCACCGGTCCCAAACGATCGGTCTCCAACCCAGCTACAGTTCTAGACCGGTGGCAGCCTCCCTAGCGCCGCCGTGAAGGAGGAATCGACGCCGAAAGCCCCGACTGCCGAATCGGTTTTCTCGCCGGAACTCCTTCCTCCGGCCGCCATAGCCGGCGAGCCTTGGCTCAAAAGGAAGCCCTCCTCCCGTGCTTCAATCCCTCCAAAGGGCTCCCTCCATCTTGAGATAGGTAAGGAGAAATCGGTATTTGAAATTCTAAGGCTTTATTGTGTGTTTGTGTTCAATTGACATAGTTAGGCTTAGAATTGGAGTTTGTGGTAGTTAGGAATGTTGTAGAGGAGGTTGAGAGGAAGATGCTGTCAAATTTTGGTGAGCATCGGAGGTCGCGGGATTTGGTCGCCGGCCGCCGCTGCCGGCGGAGCCGCTGCCGAAAAAAAATGTTTTTGGTGGAGAAAATTATGAGGAGTTTAATGGAATGAGTTTTAGAATTTTTGGAGGAGTTTTGGATAGGTTTTGGAATTTGTCAAGTTTGGTATTTTTTGGCGGATTAATAAGTTAAAATCCGGCCATTGGATTATTTTTGATGATTAGGACGTTGGAAGGTGATTTTGAGGATGTCAGTATTTACGGAGTTTTGTGGTTGGCAGTGAAGTTAAGAATTAGGACGATAGGCATGGTTGAGCGCGGGAAGCTCATATTTAATTATGCCTATTTTCTTTAAAAACGTTGGGATTTTTATTTGAGGAATTATTTATGCTTTGGAACAGGACGCGAGGAGGCTCGAGCAGAGGAGACCTCCGACCGACGTCAGACTTAGGCCTAAGTTGTGAGTGGACTTTGTTTTTAAATAATGCTTTATTGTTGAATAATTTCCTTTGTTGGAATTTATCCTGAATTGAGAATTTCAGTGTTTTTACTCATTTATTAACGTTTATGAGTATAGTATGTATATGAGAGAACGTTAGCTAGCAATACGTGATTTCCCCTCATAATGAGGAAAAATGCCATTATGAGGTGACGTGAGCGTTAGACGCAAGCGTCGTAGCCCTGTACGACTTTCTACTTTTCGGGTTCATTCTATGTTTTTAGATTCATTCATAGAATTCGTACAAGGAGTAAGCACGTATTTATACCACCCGGTCGTTTCCCCCATACTGAGGAAAAATGCCATTATGGGGTGACGTGCGCGTTAGACGCGAGCGTAGTAGCCTGGTATGACTATCTACTTTCAAGCTTATTCATAGATAGCATACATGGAGTAGACGGGTGTGAATACATACTGATATAATTATATAATTTTAGCCTGAGAGGCTGTATTGTTTAAGATTTGGAGACTAGCCAGAACTAGTCGTGTCCTTGAAAGTTTTTCTTGGGGAAATATTATTGTTGTCGAGATTATTTTGTCCACTCACCCTGAAGTAATTAAATATTTTCCCCTAGGTTTTTCCTTCGCTTTTAATTGCCCAGTCTGCCGAGTTCGGGTGGGGTCTAGAAGGAGGCGCCGAGGCATACTCACTCACATTTCCACTACTGTTCACCAGTAGGTCATTTGTCTAAACCCACTAGGATTTCTATCAGCTTCCGTTGTCTTTCTTGTAGTAGCTCTGAATATTTTCGGAAAAATAATTGTGTATTTATTTTTATTTCAGTTATTTGGATTAAAGTGAAGATTAATATTTTAGTTAAGAGGGTGTTCTATATATTATTTTTCCAGGTTAGGGTTGTCCATTTTCAAGGGAGGTTTGCCGAGTTCTTCGGTAAATTTTCCTTGGAGGTGGTCCCCGCAGGACTTACCTTGGGTTTCAGGGTGAAATTTGGGGTGGGTCTTGACATATACAGTCCTTCTCAGCTGCAGACGTCCTTACCAATGGTTTTGGTGCGGATTTTCATTTTTGCACCACTTTTCGATCGAATTTTCTCATCTCCACCGTCTACTATCTAGATAATATTGTGTAGATCATCTTTGCAAAATTTCAGCCAATTTGGTATTCGTTAAGGCCCTCAAAATGACGTCTTTCTGTTACAAACATGAACGGTTCATGTTTGACAGAATTCAGTCCGTCTATTGGTTTTTCGAGTTTGAGGGCTTTAACGATTACTAAATTGGCTGAAATTTTGCAGAGATGATCTACACAATATTATCTAGATACTAGACGGTGGAGATGAGGAAATTCGATCGAAAAGTGGTGCAAAAATGAAAATCTGCACCAAAACCATTGGTGCGGACGTTCGCATCTGAGAAAAATCATATATATATATATATATATATATATATAAGCCATATTCTGTATCTGAATTTTTAAAATAAAATAAAAAGAAAAATCTCTATCGAATTTCTTTTGGATGATTACATATATACACACACACACACACACACACTTTATTTTGGACGAATTATATATATATATATATATATATATATATATATAATTCTCAGAAAAATATGTATTTTCACATTATATGTTACATTCAATCTAAGCATAGTGATGAAAAAGAAAAGAGAAAGAAAATACTAGAAATATATATTTTTTAATTATAAAATAAAGACAAAAATATTTTCTCTTAATAAAAAAAGTAATTTATAGCCATTGGATTTGGAACGATAAGATTGTATTTTTGCTTAAGAACGACATGACATAGTCTTTTTAATTTGTGATGTTTCTATGTGACATACATAGCATGCCACCTAAGATTAAGACCATAAATCTTATGCCTTATTAAGACCAATAATCATTTTCCTTTGTTGAATATGATCATGATTTATACTTTTTGATCGAATCTGCTCAAGCTGCCACTACTTCGGCAGTCCCCAATCTTCTCATTCTCTTATTCTAAATTCACGACTCTACATCATGTCCTATAGTTCATATTTTCTCTATGGAATTGAATTATTGTAAATATTAATTTAGTTGCACTCGAATGATTTTAAGGAACTTTTCTGCGTCCAACTTACTATTTCAAATCATCAAAGTTAAAGCAGTTCAAGATTCGGACCAAAATTTCTTTGTTAAATCTGTCAATTTACCTCTCCAAAGTCCAATGTGGATATTTCTGTTTGCTTTCTATTTTCGGCTCATTAGGCACGCCAATGCTAATTTCTAATGATTACCATCCAAAATCCTAATCAATTATATGGTATCTTTTGAAATTATTATTAGATCGATGCCTCTAATTAAAGTGCTCGAGAAAGATCATGCTAGGAAAGCAAAATTTTGCGTTTGACTATCTTGACCAATAACAGAAAAAATGAGAATAAAGGAAGGAGATGATAAGAGAGAAAGAGCTAGCTAGACAAAGCCTAAAGAACAAAACAAAGCAAAGGGAAAAGAAAATGTTGTAAACAATGTAGGCTTTTGATTTGGCACTAGACAAGTCAAAAAGCATGAGATACTGCATGACTTCATTCTTATGATTAGTATTGAGAAAACATATCATACACTCGAGCTATGAGTAAGAATTAAAAGCATATATACTCTTTTGATACTCTCCAATTCTAACTTTTAGTATCCTTATTTTGACACTATGTGGCATTGCTTCTGATCAAAGTTGTAGTATGGGGATTGCAATTTATTAAAATTTGGATCTTGAGAGCTTGAGATTGTTAGAGACGCATGTAGCTAGCTAGTAATTAAGGTTATATGTTCCAAACAAGATCAGTGTTTGCAATGCTAAAATGTGTCAATAGAGTTCACTGTGTATTTTTGCAATTCGTATGATGGAAAAACTAAGAGACGTGTTACAGTATTGATATTTTAAACACCAAATGTTTATGTAAGTTCTATGCATGTGTGATTTATAACTTAATTTGTAAATATGAAATGTGCACGATGCGAGGACTTAGAAACAATATAACATTATATAAGCGTTACACATTTATTTTAAACGAAACGACTGGATTTCTTCGACTAAGTAGCTATTGGGTCATACCTTTTACCTTGCAAAACTGCAAGTTTGATTTGCATACCATAGTGATTGGTATGAGGGCTGGAAGTTCCATGTGTAGCTCTTGTGCTGCATTGTCAGCCACCTTCTCAACTCTCCAATCCCAGAGTAATCCATGTGTTAAACCACTAAACTAAGCTGTTCCAAAAATGGAATTCCATGCCAGACTTGATCAAACACCTCAGATACTTAACTCCAAGCTTTCCTTATTCCGCTCCATCATCTTCATCTTATAAAATTCCAAAACCTCACCTTCTTCCTCTTCCTCCACCTTTATTTTAACGAATGGTCAGAGATCCATGACGCCGCCACCACCGCTGCGAAGAAACCCACAGTATAAACTAGGGAAGCAAAAACCAGCTGTAGATTTTTATCTCCAGTAAGGACGAAAATGACCCCACCACATGCATGGCTATCAGACTCCCTCACATGTCCCAGAGCAGCAGTTTAGGAATCCGACGGAGAATTATACGAAAACGATGAAGCAAAGCCAGCAAGGGGGAAAAGGTTCAAGATTGCCCCTGCGCCAAGATAAGAGGTCAAAGTGGTCCTCCACTGGTCAAGGGAAGGGCAGATTGGTCAATTCACAACAGCAGGATTTGGCCAGGAAGAAGAAGTTGGAAGCAGAGCCCCTTCCAATTTACTTCTTCTCAATAATGCATCAACAAGGGAGGGCATCTTTTTTAAGCTCTGCATGCCTCTAAATTCTGAAAACCCCAGTTTTTTTATGTCAAAAATCTCTAACATCCATGAGGGGGACTATAAATTATTCACCTTAAAGAATTGGGGAGGAGCTAATAATTCTGAATTTTATACTATGCGTGTGTCAGACAAGCTCACCCAGATCCACAATTCCATCATCTTCAATAGGAATCTCCTCAATTTCCATGCCAAAAGAGACTAGCTTTGAAATTTTGAACCTTTACCAAGTTACCAAAAGCAAGAACGGCAAGAAAAAACAGTGCCCATTTAGCTAATTTGATTGTGTTTCATTAACAGAGCATGTAACACAAGAAGTACTGATCTCATTTCTCATTAGACTCAGAGCTACAAAAAAGCCCCAAAAAGAAAAACGGAAAATTATGTACAAGTATAAATCTTCCTCAAGAAAAAGCTAAGAGCTGAACTGGGTTTTCTGAGCCAAACCCAGACACCAAAAACTCTCTAATATAACTAAAGCAAGGATCTTTAGAGAGAGAGAGAGAGAGAGAGAGAAGAAAAAAAGGCCATTGCTTGCTATATATCTCTCTCTCTCTCTCTTTATGAATCCTCTGTTTTCATGAATCAGAGTAATCATGCCAGCAGATGAGCATAGTGACACAGCGTCTCATGATGTAGAACCTTGCTCTCTGTTCCTTGACCAATCTAGCACACTTTCTTGAAAACGAACACCTTCTGTTTGAAGACTTGTGGCAATTAGATGAAGCAGAGCGGCTTGACCTTGAAGAAGACAAGGACAGAGACGACCCTTCTTTCTTTGACAGCTTCCATTTCTCATCAAAGTAGAAACTGGGTGGTGGATGATGATGGTGAGCAGCTGAACCAGTAGTGGTAGCAGAGGTGGTACTAGCAGAAATAGAAGAAGCCATGGTGATGCAAGAACAGTTCTTGAATGGATACAAAGTGCTTTTGTTTTAGCTTTTGGGAGAGAAGCAGAAAGAGGAAAAATGGAATAACAAGAAGTGGGTTTTTGCAAGTAATGAGAGACTGAGTCACTGGAGGGTTTGGTATTTATAAGGAGCTGGGTTTTGCAGATGGGTGTGGCAGTGGGTGTCACCTGGGCCTTCTCTGCCTCGAGAGGTCCACCATGAGTTTTAATTTTTTACTTCAAAATTTACACAGACGAAAATGCTTGTGTTAAAGTTAAAATTGCTTGTTGCTTATAATAATAGAGCTTGGTTGTTTATTCAGAAATGGAGTATTATTAATCTGGTGGGTTCCCAAAGCAAAACGTCATGGTCTACTTAGATCAGTAACTGCACCAAATCTCACACTAGCAGTCTAGCTTTGTGATGACGCTGTGACTGTGTTTTTCTAGGGTTCATGGAGCTTCAAAGCTATGTACAGTGATGACCCTTTAGATAAAGAGCAAGATTTGCAGAGCAGAAGAAGATCAGGTTAGGGATACCCCTTTCAGAAAGTTTCAAGCTTTATCTGGCAGAGACAGTAAAAAGAGAAACTTGTAGCAACAGAGAGGCATGGTTTTTTTTTTGTTTTTCCTTACTTTTTCAGTTTTTTACCTCAGGAATAGGCAATGAGCGTTTTACAAATGGTGAATTGATTCTGTGGATGTGACTTTACATGAGACTAGCAATGCCCTTCTTGTTGGGATTGATCAATCAAAAGGGCTAAGCTTAGAATCATGATTTATATAGTGACATGTCAGTATTGATTCACAAGGTGTGATCAAATCAGTAGAGACTAGAGAGTCTCTTGAGCATTCTAGACGGGGAGACACGTCATTCAATGCGGTTTGATCATGGTTGTGGCAAATTGGTTTGATGGGAAATTTCATAGGGGGTGTTTGGTACCTTATTTGCTTCAATGTTAACAGGTCTGATAAGTCATGTGGTGACCAGATTTAGTGTCTGCATAACTCAATGTTGTCAAGTGTGATTGGAGTAGAAATGGAAAAAGGAAATTCTAGACTGCTCTAGAGAGATTCTGAAATGGAATTTTGGACTTTAGGTCTTGGAGCAGTTGTCACCTGTACTGGTTTGGGCAGATGTAAATGCAAAAGGGTAACTATAGTACAAAATGTGTTGTACCAAGAATCGGAATTATTCATCATCTAGCATTCCAGGATTTCCAGCTCTCAATTATTTGTGATTTGTTTCTAACTTCTAAGAGTAGTTGTCATTAATCTGGTAATTATGAAAATGAAAACCCTATAAATTTTACCTTTTTTTTTTTGACAAGAAAAATAAATTGTAACGAGGAGCCTTTTTAGCGCCCAACACATACAAATCCGTTAGAAGAGTTATCTGAGTCTGAGGGGAAACCCCATCAAACCAACGCTTTCGCTAAAAATTTCCCGGTTATATACGGATTACTATTCTAACTCTTTTTATTTTTGTTTTGTTTGAAGCTAGCATTAGCGCTACAACAATAACTCTTGTTTCTCTTCCATTGACAGCTTGTGACCCTTATTTTTTATTTTTTTTCCTTTTTATTGTTCTTGACCTCAATGTATCAATTTAAGAGATCTTGAACAAACATGGTCATCGATTTTCAGGAAGCGTACAATTTGTGTTCCTATTACCATTGCCACCGCTACTTTGATGTTAAATGCATTAGGAAATTTGGGTAGCCGGCTAGCCGCATTTGATGCTTCGACTTCACCAAGGAACAAGTGAAGTGAGAATTGGAAAGGTTGGTGTCCTAAAGTAATCGATATTGGGTAAGTTCTACTCTACTCTTTCAGTTATATTAAAAGCATGAAATAATGTTAATGTAATTTATCACCCTTCTTCACCACGGTTAATAAATTACATCAAGTTTAGGTATAAGTTTTATACACATCCCATACAATATGCCCATACTCTGGCTAAAATAGAAAAATGCACAAAAGCAAAACGGAGGATTATGGACTAATTTTGGGAGTAAGGATAGGGTGAGATCACATGCTGCACATGGTAACAGCATTGTTAAGTGGGCCCATTCCTTTGACGGTTGATTATGCGTTAGAGTTTGATTTTGCTTGTGTCCCTTTGCACACGTGTCGGTTGCCACAACGGGAGGCTTTTTGTTCCCAGTCGCTCAGACCAAAAGTCCTTCCCGTGCTCTACTTTCCATTGGTTCAACGGTCAATGTATTACCAAGAGAGAATCTGCACCGTACACGACTATAAATCAAAAGGTAATTTTTTTTTTTTGATTGGAATCAAAAGGTAATATGGATTGGGGACTTTGACCCTTTTTCTATTTATTCTTGCTAGGATGGAAAGTGAGATTTGCATATGCAACTTCGGATTCGAATCTACCCAATGGGTTGGTACTGCCAAAGCATGTTAAACCACAAGTAAGGTGGACACAGTATATTTGTACAAGTTTTTTCGGTAATAGAATGTCATTGGTTCGAACCCAGCTTGAGAGAATCAGAAGGGGTTATACCTAGAATGCTCTCCGCTGCGGCTCAACCATTATTTTGAAAACTTTGGATTGAATTGAAATCAATCACGATGAAATGATTTCACTCTTAAACTACTTTAATGCTCTACTTAAATACATACAAAGCTCATTTTGTTACACTTTGTTCTTGAATAGATGAAACTCCACAATATCAGTTTACAATTGCTTAAGTATTTTGTCTTAGATGTCCATGAATCAATGTACTAGTTAATCACTACAAAAGCATGTTCATATTGTCTTGTCACATTGGTTTTGTTCAATACATGCATTTAGATGTCCAGTATTTCCATTTATATAAAAGCTAGATAACTCCATTAATAATTCTCTAAAGCCCCCACTAATAATTGAATTTGCACTCTTGTCTGGAAATTTCATACAGCATCCTTCTCATAGATAAACATGATCTCCTTCTTGCTCATTACATGTCATAGACAACCAACCATGGGGACACCAAAGCTTCATGCTGCTTACAATTTACTAATGCAGTGAACAGTTCTCCAACTTAATCACTTCATTTCCACTCAAAAATGTGTGTTTTCTCCCAAACAACATAATATCCCAGAGCATGCTAGAAATCGAACTCCATTGAAATGGGAAGTTAACTAGAACACTAGCTAATGTAAATCAAGTCTTCTCCATTTCGTAAAGGGAAAGTTTACTTTGCTCGAAGACTAGTTACGAGTATGTCACTATGATCTTCACCTCCTTTTAGCTCGATCTGCACAGAACCTATACGCAAGAAAAATGATCGAGGTGCATAAATATATACATGTAGAGCCCTCTTTTTAACATGCAGTGTTCAAGGAACAGGGAACACGTACCAGTAATTTTATATTTCTGGGTTTCTTTTTCTTTTTTCTTCCATTGGATTCAATGGGTATCTATCTTTGTGTTGCTTTCCCATTAGCTTGGCTGGTAAGAGATATATATATATATAACTAAACTTGATAGTTTTGTTAAATGAAAAATTCATTCAGCCGCTTAAAAAGCTAGCTACATATCCAGAGTTTAATATTATTGCAGTCATATGAGTCGTCTCTAATTCTCTACCTCATAAGTAACAGTGTCTAGAAGCTAAAATGCATGAGGCATCTAGGATCATGGGCAGTTAGTCAATTTCAGAATCAATTAAGCTTAATTAATCAAGCTTTGGTTTTTAATTGCTTAGTTAGAGATTCTTGCCCTATGCTGTTGTTCTTTTTCAAACTTGAGGTCTAGGACCACTAAGAATAATGATTCTACTAACAGAGACACTGTATAAATATATATACATGTAGCAGCTTTATCAGTTATAGCTATTTTGGCTATCAGAATTATTAGCAAGGTGTTTGATTCTTGCATTGCTATAGAGAGGGTGTACTGGGAAAATGAAGGGTTGGAATTGGAAGGAGCCCAGAAATCAAGAATGAAATTTATCACAGAGCTTCAGCTAGCTGCTGCAAATTCAATTAATATCATGCAGGAGCTGGAAAATAATTGAAGGAGTATGCTGATGGGATGGGTGACATTAACTCTAAAAATCAAAGTGGTCCTTATGGTTACTATTTATGCATGGCTCATTATTTGGGGGTGAAATTTGATGAGTTCTTTATGACCAGTCTAGGAAAATTGAAGTCCAGCTGCACACTGAAGAAACAGTTCAATTTTGCTAATCAGACGCCACATGTAGAACCCCAAAAAGACATTTTAATTTAGAAATATGGAGGAGGAATCTGTGATTTGATTTGATTGAGGGAGTGGTGAACTACTGCCTCAAAACTAATGCTGCAGAATCAATAAGCTATCCAACAATATCCCCAGTGCTATGTGTAGCCATGCAGATACTATATACCTATAGTTCATGAACCTTAAGCTTTGACCATATCTAATGGGGGGTTGCAACCACATTATTAGTTTATATTATAAATTTAGTGAAATTTACTAATAGAATGAATCAGTTCCACGGTTATATCATAACCCTTGTTCATATTACCAGTGGGATCAGATTATGAGTCCTGGAATCCTGGTATGCTGATCAGAAACCCTTTTATGCCAGAGAAAGTGTGAGACAGGATCTTTTATCAAACTGGTCTTACATCTCTTTCAGCTATCCAAGTTTTTATGCATGTGGATCGGCAAAAGAATCTTGCGAAGGTTTTTCTTGATTGATTTTGTGGTGACGATGAGTACGAAGACGATATGTATTGAGATTTTCTATACCTCGCCAAGATCGAGCATCTTCTCGAAATGGAAAATCAGACTTGATACAGATGTTCACTAAGATTTGCCTCATGACCTTCAACATGTCACTAATTTTTGTTGTAAATGAGACAGGACAAAGAAATTGAGGTACTAATAAAGAAACTCCTTTTGTTTCATTGCAGGACATGGAGAAACATATACTGAACAGGAAGGCTGATTAGCTTCTATGAATTGACCAGATCAATTGTCTTAATTTCAGTGAAGCAGCAATTTCTCCACGCATTACTTCAAGTGGGTGAGCTTAGTAACATGCACCTAATATAATCCCAGACAGAGATTTCCTCTACGTACTCACTGAAATTAGAAATGTGAAACAATTTGATATATGATTAATTACAAAACATCACTCGAACTATGATACTATTTTCATTTTTATACCTAATTATAAAAAATTTCCATTTTCATACCCGAAGTTTCATTCCGTTAGTATTTTGATACCCTGACTACTAACACCGTTAAATTTTGAGGGCATTTTCATCATTTCAATAAATATATTATTTTTTACATTTACTTTAACAAAATAATTTTTTTTTTTGAGGTTATCAAATACAAATAGAACAATTTACTTTAGCAAAAATATTCAAAAAAAAAAACTCCAAAATTAAATATTTATTTTTGTAACATTAATAGTGATAAAAGTTAGTAGAACTCTTGTATGTATATATATATATTTTTGGAGTTACATGTTAAGCAAAACAAAATAAAATAAATTAAAATAATTGAGAAACTTTTAATTTATTTTATTTTGTTTTGCTTAACATATAACTCTAAAAATATATATACATACAAGAGTTCTACTAACTTTTATTACTATTGTTGCAAAAATAAATATTTAATTTCGGAGTTTTTATTTTTTATTTTTGCTAAAGTAAATTGTTTTATTTGTATTTGATAAACTCTATGTTGCACGGACACGGACACGACACAGAACGACACGCCGACACGGCAAAACTAAAAAACTGAGTTTCCGACACGGCAAACAGAATTATATATTTATGTATTTTTAATAAATAAAAAATATACTAAAATATGAAATAAGTTCATTACATTACTAAATAAAGTTATAAATTCAATCTATTTCTAAATTCAACCTTTGGATTTATTAGACCGCAAGATCTAGGTCATATATTTTGGAGTATATACGAATGTGGATCAGTTTGGACTTTGGACTCAATCAGTTTGAGCCCAGACCGACTCGGTCTTGAGCTACTCTGCAGCGGAGGAGCTCGGAGGAGTTCTCCGTCGTTCGGCCGTCTCCCGGCGTCCAACCGGTGGCTACGGCTTCGTCATGTAGTCCCCAACATGGCTGTGATGTTGGATTACGAAGAAGAGCTCCGGCGAGAGAGAAAAGAAGCAAAGGAAGAAAATCTGGGTTCGCCGGCGATCTTCGGATTTCGGCCACGACGACGAGCACGACTGGTATGGATAACTTCTTCTCGTTCTCCTCGATGTCGCTTTAGTATTGGATTTCCATGAGAATTTGAGGAGAGAGAGATTCGAAGAAGAAGAAGAAGAAGAAGCTTTTTTGGGTTCGTTGGCGATTTTTCGAATCCGGCCACGGCGGAGGGCATGGATGGTGCTGGTAGCTTCACCTCGACTTGGAGAACCTATCTATGTCTTTGGTTGTCCACGACGAGCTCTGAAGAGGGAGAATCGAAGAGTAGAAGTTTTGAGATTTTCCGGCGACCTCCGAGTCTAAAACGAAGATATTTTTTTTCAACGTGTCCGAGACGTGTCTGAAAAGTTAACTTTTTCATACACGCCACGTGGCGTGTCGAACACGTATTTTGTCGTGTCGGCGTGTCGTACACTCCGACACTCCACCCTAGTAGAGTGTCCTTGCAACATAGGATAAACTCAAAAAATAAATTATTTTGTTTAAGTAAATGTAAAAAATGATATATTTATTGAAATGAAGAAAATGCCCTCAAAATTTAACGGTGTTAGTGGTCAGGGTATCAAAATGCTAACGGAATGAAACTTCAGGTATGAAAATGCAAGTTTTTGATAGTTAGGTATGAAAATAAAAATAAAATCATAGTTCGGGTGGTGTTTTGTAATTAATCCTTTGATATAAACAAACAACATCTTCTTCTGCGGCAAGCAATGCTTCCTGAAACGTGTATTACAAACCTGCATAAAACTACCTTTCATGAACCAAAAGTCAGAATCTTAAACAATTCTGAATTTGGCTCCTTTCTCTTGTGCACCAGAATCAATCATTAGCTCTAAATTAAAAACGAGGATCAGCAGTATTGTTAAGTGATACCCTTTCAGTTGGATGAAGGAACATATATCAAAGCTTCCTCATTCTAGAAGTTAAGTGCATTGGCTGATCAAAGTTCTTTATGCACAGCACATCAACTTGAACAACTCAAACAGGTAAATGAAGATTTGCATAATGAAGTGGGATCTTATTCCATATATGATCACTATAACTATCTGTTCTTGGGTTCTTCCACAAAAACTGTCGCACGTCTGTTTCAAAGATGCTTTCACATGCTTCCATGTGATTCACCTAGATGGATGATCGATCTGACTTGATCTTTCAAACCACTAGTTAACAGTATATATATGTAAATGGTAAATAACATGGTGAAACTCGGTGTTAGAACACATAGAAATAAAGAAAGTAATGATGCATGAACTAAGATACCGCTCCATTTGTATAAAGTTCTAGGATTATTTTAGCTAAATCTGGAGATTGATTGAAACATGAATGTCGTCCTCTTCGGTCCTCTGCGCTATTTAGAATGATAAAACTCATTATAATGAAGAGAAAAGTCATGATTATGCTTCTGGTACAGAGATATACATTGTACTATTACATGAAAATGTTGCAACCTCATACTCATTTTCAGTTAAATAATGTATAATCACATAGAAACTACAGGATTAGTCTTTATGCTATATAGTCACTCAAGTTTTCGACTCCTGAAATCTGAGTAGGCCATTGCTAGACTGCTAGTACTACAAATTAGGTCCCTGCAAATTTATATAGCTGCATAATGGAGTTCAGGAGTTGGATAACTATCTCACATGCTTCCATGTGAGGAATGCATGCATGTTCAAAACCCTCGGGGAATAACTACCACTGAAAAAGAGAAAACAAGTTCATGAGTCAACTTTCTAACACCAGTTTTCAGGGGACATGAAACGTCATTCCCAATATATTTGTTCAGATATCATAACTTACATTTCTTATTGATCAGCAGTTTTAAGCAAACTTATATCAAATTAGAGAGACAAGAAATCATCCCTGCTGATTGAAAATTAAGGTGTTCTGATATTTTAGTTCTGGTTTTTTTCTTGGCTGAGAGTCTTGATCTATTGCTTGATTATGATCATGATTACAGATTTAGAGAGAAGATCCTGTTCCCATGGGTAGCTAGTCAATTCAAAGTTAGTAGTTAAGCCCAACTACACAAGTTTTGGAATTGATTAACGTACTAAACCACTTTTGTCCTGTTCAGTTCTTGTCCTACACAAGGATATATTTATACCCTTTCTCTTCTAATTCTATGATGTGCTTACCAAGCTACCAGCCATTTAAATGGTAAAGAGGCGTCTACTTCTTCCATTGCACTAGCATATTTACATAACCAAATTTAACACAAAGCTAACAAGCAAGCTGCCAAGCTGCAAGTTTAATACTATGCAGCAGTTACAATATAAACTGCAGCCAAGCCACCCACCTTTTAGAATCGCATGTCAATGGGACAGGGAACATGAACTCCAAAAATGTTTATCAACTAGTTTTTATTTTATTTTTTATTTTTTATGGAAGCTTATATAATTATATGTATATGTATACCTCAGGCCCTTACCTCACTATGACCAGTCAAATCTTCTAAACTTCAGCTGCACACAGAAATGATTTAACAAATTAATTAAGAAAATAAGGAGATGGAATCATCTTTGTTTTAGTTGTGGATTTGCAAGCTGTTGTCTCTTAGTTAAAGCTGAAAAATCAATATCGGGTCAATAAGCTTTCAACATGATCCCTTCTGATGTGTTTAACCATGCCGATAATACAACAAAATCAGATAAAATCTGCATTTTGAAGCAGCTGCAATTAGACAATCCTTTTAGGTGATTGAACAATTATTTTTCATCTCCAACCTTTTTATCTCTTGATCTTTTTGCAGAGAACAATGATGATCTGCAATTCTGTTCTATAGCTCCTATTTAGGGTCAGTATCTTCTCGATTATGCAAATGAGTAAATCATATGCTTAATGCAGATCAACTTTACTAGATATGTGCCTAATTAATGACTTTCAGTATCAGTTCTAATAACTGTTTTGTTCTCTGAATAAGATAGAACGAAGGAAACAAACTAATAGCGACTTGGTAACAAGGAACTCCAATGGTTTCATTGCAGTTTATCACTATATATACTAAGAGAAAGAATGAGAGCAAAAAATGCGGGGAAGTGAAGTAAGCACCAAGCACTTTCTTTTGGGGGAATGCAACTTAAAAGGTCTCGATCTGAATCTCTGAAGTAGTGTCAAATTCTTCATCCTAATTCGATGTACTGGATCAAAGAAGAACACTTTGTCTCTCTTAATCCTAGGACAGAGATTTCCTCCACTCATAGAATACAGAAGCTCACAGAAATTGATGCCTCTCTTCATATATATATATATATATATATATATATATATATATATTTTATAAGCATACATTTATCTTCTTTAACGGCATTGCTTCCTTCTTATTTCAAACCTGCATATGTATATGCATAGACTACTTTCGATGAACCAAAATTACTTGGATTCATGTAAGTCATAAACAATCAAACCTTTTGTGCTCCAGAATCAATCATTAGCTCTGATTGACAAAGGGAGGAGCAGCTCCCTTAAGTCATGCCATGTTACTTGGATGAGGGAACATCCACCCTTAATTTAAACTTTTCTCATTCTATAAATTAAGCTCTTATATATATATGATTTTCTTCATGCTTGCAATCTCTATAAGAAGGGTATCTTTCTTTCACTCTCATTATTGACAGGTCAAATTTGTTATCCTACTTCAGTACAAATGTTCAATATCAACATGAGAAAACTGAAACAGCCTGTTAAATCAAAGATTTGCATATATATTGCAGAAGGATCTTATTCCCAGGTTGCATGTGATTTCATCATCTAGATAGATGATCTGAATATGATATCTTACACCAGTAAATAACAGTAGATGTCGTCATGTACTTGTACATGTTAACATGGTGAAAATCATAATTCTCATAACACCAAAGGGATAGCCGCTAAGAGAACATGATCATCAGATACTGCATTCCCAATCTATAATGAAAATATTCTCTGGTTGGTTTAATCGGCTGGATTCCTAGCAAATTAGTATCAGAATGGTAATCTGATTTCCACTTCCACAAAGAATCTGTGTAACTAAATCATGTGCTTGATTGAAACATGAATGTTGTCCTATTCTGTCGTGTGTCCTATTAAGTTAAAATCTACAACACTATAAGGAAGAAGTCCGTGAATACTTCTGGTATAGGGCTAATATCTAATTATGAGTATACAGAAAACATTAGAAAAATGAAAATTGTGGTATCTAAAATAGTAGTTTATGTTCATTCAACTTCTGCAGAGGCAAATGAGACCAATTACATAGCAGAAGAAGATTTTATTCCTAATGATCAGGTCAATTTAATTAGTTCCATGATTAATTAATTGGCTGTTTCATCAAGTTGAATGACTAATCAACACATGCCTCCATGTGAGGTATATACAAGTTTCAAACTCCCAGGGAATAAACATTGCTCATATGGCCACTACCCACATATATAACAATGAAACTGAGAAACAAGGGAAAATAAAACAAGAAGAAGAACAACTACCAACCAAAAACTCAGTCAACTCTCTACCTAGCACCAATTTTAAGGGGACATGAGACATCATTCCCTATAATTTTGTTCAATTCAAATCGAAGCGAGAATGAATTAGTGAGACAAGAAATCGTAAGATGATATCGATTGGATGTGTGCTCTAAGCCTATAAGATTTCTTAGGTAATGTATAAGAGAAGATCTAGCTAGCTTGTTCCCCTTCCCCAGTTTAATTATCTTCTCTTTAGATATATATCATGCACATTATAGGGGTGTATATATGAAAGTTTCAATATTCCTTGCAATATAAGGAAATCAGATCGATCTTTCAGTCTTTCAGTTTGTGAAAAGATTAGCAAAGGGAGTGTACTGCTAGGAGTATATTGTTCATTACTAGCTTGGGTCATCATCAGAGTCCAGGAGAAGGTCCATCCTTTTCATCAAAAGTTCAAAACCAGGAAGCAGACAAGTATTGACTGTATTGTTGCTTAGGATTACAAGAATTATTTCATGAATAGGATTTTACCTGACATTTATGAAATTAACACACCTGTGCTATTTAGAATTTTGATCCAAGTTCTTTTCTTTTTAAGAGGTGGAATAGAATACTGCAACTTCAGTTTAGCTCAAATACTGAACTTTTGGGTGGTCCAATTGATGTGTATAACAGTACTTGTATATGGAACAAGTTAGTGATATCATGATTATCATCTACAACGAAAGCATACATCTCCTTTTTAGTATATAAATAAAGTACCTTTCTTTGAAGGGCATGTTCTTGTACGTATCCATCAGACTAGGATGTGATGTTAAATGATCCGACTACCAAACCCACCTAGTTTGGAAAATGTAATGAATTTCTTCTACTAAATTTCACTTATTTCATAAAACTCAAAGCTAAAATGAGAAAATGACATAAACATATTCTAATTGTGAGTTATGTATGAGGTCCCAAAAGAACGTGGTTTAAACTCTGAAGCTGATATATGGGTTGCTAGACACTGACAAACTCATTCAACAATAGGATTATATAATAGTATCCCCCAAACTGAATAAACCAAAAGAAAATATTTTCAGTTATTAAATGTTGAAGAATTCATACCAAAACCTTCATATATATGCAAAAGATGTATCAAGGTACAAACTTGAAATTGAGACACAACAAGAGAGATTGTATAAAGCATTACGACATGACAACCAAGGAAACTCTGATATATTCAAGCTTATATATAATGTACTTCTCAAAAAGCCTATAGATAATGTATCTAGAAACCAATCACGTCCTCAAAGGGATGAAAGTGCAAGTAATATTCCAAAAGAGTAGTGTGAGATATGTGAGATATCCTTTTACAGTTTTACAGTTATTAGAGTATTATGCACATGGATTTGTAGGTCAAAATTTTGCTTCTGATGCACAAGGTTTCCCTCGACATGTAGTTCATTTTAGAAGATATTTGCAAATTGATGCACATAAATATACAACCACTTCGATCAAAATCATCAATGTTTTCCATTCAGATTTAAGAGCAATAAGCTGATGTGGAATGGCACAGCTACTGAAACATCATCGAAAGGTAATTCATAATTTTGGACAGAAGTAGTTGTCAATCAGCTGCAAGACAAATCACTCGCTATATATATTACTACGAGTGATTGATTAAAGCAAAACTTGGATGAAATGAAATCTCAAGTGTTTCCTTCAGATCGATCATACCCTCGTAGTGTTAACCAAGTAAAATCATCACATATATGGAACTGCTACAATGATGTATGGAGCTCAAAACCCTAAAATCAGTGAAATGGTACTACTCTGCATCATCAATAAAAGCCGTATAAATCACCCCAATTTCATAGCTGCTAATCTTACATAAAAGCATTCTTTTGTGAAAACAGACCCAGTAAAAAGTACACAGCAGATTTCAGTTTAGCCATGGAAAGATAAATTATTGTCGGTATGACCCTTGTTCCATATTTCCAAAACAAATCATGTCTCAAAAGAAAAAGATAGTGACCAATCAGGCGAAAGCTAGCTAGCTGCAGGAATATAAGTCATGAACTATCTTCAGGGTTCAAAATGAGCGGTGAAATCTATATGGAGTACAGATTTTCGACCAGAAGTACAGACATACCTGAAATCCCCAGTTCTGCAACTCAGAAAAACTATTACCAAACATCCCCAGAAGATATTATTCCAATAACCTAACAGATCTCTTGGCTAGAATAGCTTACGCCATAACCACTTACATCAAGATCTTCTGGCCAGTCCCCACAAGTACTGGAGCTATTTCTCAGTGAGGACAGCTAAATGGCAAGAACCGTTGTGATTGTAAAAATCGAAATGGAGCAAGTGGAATCGGAAGAAAAGCTAACCGACACAAACCCCAAACCATGTTTAGTACTTAAACAAAGCGACCAGCAAGAATCACGAGCATCACTGTCGAGATTGAGTTTAAGTACATGATAAAGACTAAAAAAATAACAATATTTGTCCTTGTTCTTGTTCCCGCATGGTTTATAAATCCCTAAGCATCACTATCTATCTCAAAAATTATAAAATTAAGAAATATTTACCATGATTTTGAAGTTCATCATCATCATCCAGGTAATGGATCCATGTAGAGCTAGGTACGTTGCAGTGTAAAATAGTCGTTTATTTGCCGCTGCAGCATCATCAAGATTCCCAAATCTAACTTAAGGGCCTGGCTTTATCAACAAAGTTGAGCTTAAGCCGCCCCTAAAGATTGTGAATCTTGAAGATGCTCCACCCGCAAACACTGACTGGATTTTCTTTCAGATCAGATCAGATCAGATCAGATCATCTTCTTCGTTCATAGATTCATTCAGAACGGATTAGGGGGCTGCGCAGGACTGGAGGAAACCCTAATTCTCTAACCCTAGATCTGATGATGTATACCAACAATATAAAAACCAAAGAGGGGGGCTAGTAAGGGTTTAGGGCGACCTTTTATACTGAAGGAACGAGTCGACCTACACATAAATAAAAGACCAACTATGATGGTAAAATTAAAAGACACTCTTCCGCTGGGTAGAAGAGAAGACTCACTGTGCTTAAATAAACCATGAGGGAAGAAAATGGTGGAAGAGGATTGAGGAACTGAAGAGGGTTTGGGGGGTATAAATATAGGGAGCTAACCGGATCAATAGGTGAACGAGGAGAGAGTTGGAATTGTCATGACTGAGAGAGAAAGAATAGGTAATTAGTTGGTGATGAGAGAGAGAGAGAGAGAGAGAGAGTAGCTAGGCACAATGAGTGAACAGTTATCAATCGTAATCGTTGGTACCAAAAAATGACCAAGAGCTTTAAAAACCGCTCTGACCCAGCCTGTGTACCAACAGATTTCAACAGAATAATATTATGCCTTAAGACACCTCACTCTCACTCTGCTCTCACTCACCGACTCTGCAAAGTTGAGTAACTAAAGAAAAGGCTAACCCCAAGATGAGCAGGATGGCCAAAATCGAAATCTTAACCATAAAAAGAAACCACGAACGTTCAATTGGGGGAGATGGCGTTTAGGTTTGGAGAAACTGTTGCGTCCTCCACAAGCATTTCTTCAAGATCAAAACGGGTTTTGGGGGCGGATTTGACACCATGACCCTGACCCGTTCATAAATTTAGGGGGTCCTAAAATTAGGGTTTAAGGTTCCTTGTGTTCATCCCTCACTTCCCATTGTTGGTTTCGTTTAAGAGTAGCTCACACAAGTTAATACCCTTTATTCCTTTGCGGATCTATGTTGGGATTTCGATTATCATATCTGTTTTACCGCACGCTAAGAAGCACGGAAGCGTGTATGCACCTGCGTTTTGCGCTTCCGAAACGGAAACAAAGCGGAAGCGCCGTGCTTATTTGCCCGGCTCTTATTTGCCCTTTCTTTCTCAATTCACCTATCACATTCATATATACCTTGCTTAGATCTAGTAAATTAATTGGTTTTTATATTGCCATCATTTTACTGGTAGAATGAAGTTAAATTTTGGTTAGAATTTTCAATTTTGCTACAATAACATTCCAATTGACATGTGGAGCATTTATAACTAGTCAATTTGTGGCATTTGGACATAGTAATGACCTTCTTTCTGTTTTCTTCTTCTTCTTCTCCTTCTCTTCCTTCTTACCCCATTCCACTTCTGTAATGTTACTGTTGAATTTTCTTTACCATAGTTCTCAATGTCTGGCTTGACATTAACCCCACAAGTAGTCATGCTAACTATTATTGTGACCTGCAGCACTTAATTATTTTGAATTGCCATTTCCACCACTCTCAGAAGCTCATAATAATCTGCCGGTCATTTTCGATCTCAACTGAAGGATCCATATATTAATTCCCACCATATATATGCATTTCCCTATCTACTCTTTACTTTTCCTCTTAAAACCGGATCGTTTCTCAATTTATACGCGTCACTTCTTCGGTATGAGGCTAGGTATATATTTCATATCATCGTTATTATATAGGGTAATACTATTAACACACTCTATTTTGCTATTCACACACCTCATGCATTTTCATAACACTATAAATTTAATTATGTTTACGAAATTGTCTTTTAAAGTTGTTTTATGATTGGTCCACATCATGAAGGGGGTGTGTGAATAGAAAAATATGGTGTGTTAATAACACGTACAACTCATTATATATTACATGTTATTGTTCTGTTGTTTCACATCACAACATATTGTTTCAAAGTCTAAATTAAATTATCTTTGAAAAATAAGATAAATGAAATCCACCCACTCCAAATTGTAATCCACACACCCACTTTCTTCTTTTAATAACTTAAATTTTGTCATCATATGATAATGATTACTAAAAATGAAAAATGGGTGCGTAGATTACAATTTTGGGTGTGTGGATTTCACATCCTAAAAATAAAGATAACAACATAATTTTCACATAAAAACATAAGATTATTCATCAATTATCTAAAAAAGTTGAGATGATGCCGATATCTTAAGATAAGATTACACTGATCTTATCTGCATCTACCCTAATAAATGATTACTTGCACATATACAGGACATGCGCAATACCAACAAAAAAGTATGATTCCTTGGAGATCGTTTCCCACCGAGAAAACTAGTTCATCAGAAGCTGAGCTAGTTGATCGTAAATAAATATGGCCTCCAAGAAAAGCTTCCTACCGTAACAAGAAAAGAAAAATGGAGATTGTGAGAGTCTGAGAGAGACAGAGTGAGTCTGCAGTGACAACATTAAAGTCCCGGCGTGGAGAATGCAGACTGTACGGACGGTGGAAAAATATAGAGTTAGGTGGAGATCGAGGAATATAACAATTAGATCGAACAACGTTAGTCAAGCTTTTGTAGCTCTTTTACTTGGCCTCCACCTCGTACGAGCACACCGTGGCAAAAATAGTCTAATATGCACCCTCCATACCTCATACTTGATTAATTAATACAGCAGTTAGTACTAAATGAGTGGAGGCCAACTTAGTTTTTTTTTCTTAGAAAGTAAACACTTTATAAATAGAATCTAAAATCCTCGCTCGCCTCCCTACCTAAACATCAATGTTATAGTGGACAATATTCGACAGGTTCAACTATAACCTAAACTTATTTCATAAGCTTCGATACATTCTTGCAAACAACCTCATGAAAAAATAACTTCCTCAAACACTATATACTAAAACTGTTAGCATATATGCGGGGTTAATCAAATTCATGTGTTTAAGAAATTAGATCAAATGATTACGGGTAAAAGCATTCATGCGTTAACTAGCACATGATGAAATTAGAATTGGCCCTATGTACCACATTCTTATTAGGAATCGATTTTTGAATATTCAAGAGTTTGATGAGTATTCTAAAACCAACCATCTAGAATCGATACCGATTCATTTCTTTTCTCATTTCACGTGTTTTAATTTTATGATTATTTTATATTCTCAACAAGTAAACGTTTCATGGAAACAAAATTTGATTCCTTGTAGATACAAATATCATCTTCCATGTATTTCATGATTTTCATCATTAATATCTGAAAAATGCAGATGATGAGTGACTTGGTCAATAGCTACGCAAGCAATTAATTATTATATGCCTATATGGCTTCAATACTCAATCACAGATCTCCTATCTGTCGTCTATCTATCATATGAAAGTATGAAACATTTGTTGCTTTTTGAATATTTCATAAATTACAAGTAAACGAAAATTGTATAATTTAAAAGGATCATTGGTACGTGACTAGGGTCCTCGTCACATTCATGCCATTGTTGAGTGAACATCTCTCTCTCTCTCTCGCGCCAAGCTCAAAGCCTCATATTAAACCAGTGGGGACGTACTCTGTTAAAGAAAAAAAAAAAAAAAAAAAACCAGTGGGGACGTACGTACTATGATCTTTTCTTTTCCTTGTGCCCTCCAATCTCATTGTCTTGTTTTTTTTTTGACGAAATGAAACTGCCATTTATACCTAGAAAAACTAATTAAGCGCGCACAAGAACTACGTACCTCCAAGGCTCCAACCAAAGCAAGAAATATCTTTTGCCTTCCATTCCATTTTCCCTTACAATTTGTAAATTGTAAGGGAAAATTGTAAAGATGTTTCACGAAACGTACGCATGTTACGGTGTAGATTATGCATGTGTTCGATCAACTTATATTAGATATATTTATACATAGACTAATACAGCCTTCAAAATAGTTTACTGACAGTAAAGCTTGACAGATTTGACAAGCAACGAAGGAACATTTACATCTTTTTCGTTCTAGGAACCAATAAACCCTGATATATATCATATCATATCGTAGCTAGCTAGATATACTATGCATCATTGTACTTAATTGATTGTGCGATGCACCAAAACTAGCTTGTGATCGACATGATATATCAGGGAACGAAGGAAAGCCCTGAAATCTCGGTTAGAAGTACTGGGATGGAGTTTGCATGCTGCATTTGCATATGTACAACCCTATAGAAATTGAGTACCATAGCTTATTAGATCACCCCCAACTGGAAACTATAACGTTCTCTCCCTACACATCGCACACAAAGCCTGATCCCAGCGGCCATTCTTCTTCAATTCGATATTAGATATATCCAACTTCACACGCTAGCTATCTATCTCGTTTTCAACTTCGGTGTATATATATATATATATATATATATATATATATATATATATATATAGAAAATCAAGAAGCTTGGGTACGTACATGTCATTTCCCGAGATTTTAGCTGCAGCAATATCAGATGTTTGTTTGTTTGTTCGTATCAAAAAAAATATCAGATGTTTTTTCGTATCAAAAAAAATATCAGATGTTTTTTCGTATCAAAAAAAAAAAAAAAAAAAAAAAAAAGTTTGTTCTTGAAGCATCCAATAACCCTATGTACCTATCCCTTCTACCTGCATTGTGAATCATTTCTTTAAATTACCGAAGAATTTTTAGGTAGTCGTGTATAGAGATCGACAAAGATTTATGTCATATCACACTGATCAGTTGAGGAGAAAATAAAGCTAAGAGAGGAATCTGAGTCATGATCGAGTACTACTGGACTCTCACACACGGAAGCTTTACTGTGCTATGCGGGTCTCTTGCTCGCGATCGTTAGGTTACGACGTTCTAATTCCCATTTGGGTAGGCCCTTTCTTTAACACAGTTCTTGAGGAGGCCCTTCTCGATCAGGCTCTCTTTCTTTCATGTTTTTACTTGGTGGAAAATAGTGTCGAGCAGCGCAATGAATAGATTGATTTGAGCTCTGAGATATCAGAGGGGTAAAAGCAAACACATATATACGAACGTATGTAGGGAGAGTAAAATTTCATAATGATCATGACATGCAATAGGTAAGCTAGCTGCGGTTTGAGAGGACTTCATTTCTCTGGCGATTTTGATCTCATGGATGAGAGAGAGAGAGAGAGAGAGAGAGAGAGAGAGAGAGAGAGAGAGAGAGAGAGATGTGATGACGGTATGATGCCATAGTTGATATCATGGATCGCAGGCAGTAGTTTCACATATATATCCAAGAAAATCTCTACTCTTTAAGGCTTGTCATGGTCACCTAGCCTGGTTGAGAGAGTTTCTCTTTCTTGCATTGGCTGCAGCTGCTACAACTTGCCTAAGCTAGTTGGTAAGGAAGTGATGATGATCGTGTTCCTTGGGATTTCACTCACCGGCTGGTTCAAAAGAGCTAGAGCAAAGTAACACTTATTCTTGTTGATCTCCAGAAGGAAAAATTATCTCAAAGCCTCTTCTTTGTGTCTAGAATTCAAATACCTGATTCAGAAGTTGTCCTTATTATAAACATGAGCGGTTCAAGTTCGACAGAATTATGTTCATTCATTGTTTTAATCGAGTTTGAGTGTTTTAATGATAACCAAATTGACTGAAATTTTGCAGAGATGATCTATACATTAGTATCTAAAGACTAGATAGTGGAGATGTGAAAATTCGATTGAAAAGTGAGTGTAAAGTGGAAATCCGCACCATAAGAATAAATGCGGACATCCGCACCTGAGAAAATCTGTATATATATATATATACTGGAAATATATATAACTACAAGAACAAAAAAAATCTAAATCCACACGAAGATGATCGAAGTGGCATCCAATGCTGCAAGGCACATCGATCCCAACCACAATGATTCAATACCCAGCAAGGAGACACTTACAGATAGCATTTGTACTCTAAAAACGCTCCATCTCTTTAATCAGTGAGATGAATATGCTTCTGGGCTTTCTGGCAAATCACAATTTGTTTCAATAGTACAATAATTCAATCCAGATTCACCAAAAGGGACGACCCCCACCCCTCTCACCTGCACCACTCCACAGTTTTCAAACCTTTTATCACTGCTTTTCAATTGTCCTCCCTTTCCATTCCATCACCATGATGTGAACTGCTCAACTGCATTATTATTCTTATTTTCCCCGTAATTATCAAAGAAAAAGAAACTCTATTATTTCCTAGCTAGTATACGCACACAAACATACTTACCAAAGTTCTCCTCTACTAGAACCAAAAAAAAAAAAAAAACACACACACACAAAATTAAGTACTCTAGTCTTCACACACAGACCAGGCAGTCAAGCAATTCCAACGAGTACAGAATAGAATAATCACATCCGGTTTGTTGGGCCTTAAATGAAGCCCAATCCATTGATCCTAAGAATATAGCAAAAGGTTTAACAAAACAGTGAGCATGAAAAGAGAAGTGAAAAGAGAAGGAAGAACAGAAATATATATGCGATATAGTAACAAGAATTGATCCAAGTGATACAAGTCTAGAAAACAAATTGTTGACTTAAATTAAAAAGTTGAATACCGATTCCATGTAACTAAGAGCATACTCATAGAAAAAGTTACTCTTTTTAAACTCAGGGTTAGACGTTAAATTTGAAAATTTTGTGATAGAATTGCTAAACATAAATTCAAACTCAATGGGCGAGAATTTGACTTTCTTCTTCTCTTGAGGACTATTCTTTTGTTTCATCGCAAGAGATTGTTGAGGTCTTTTTGTGGGTGGCGGAGGCGGGGACGTCGGTTGTGGAATCCGACTACTAGCATGGTTTGGTGTCTTGTATCATCTTCCTCTTCTTCTTCAGTCGCCTCACTAACATTGTCTTCTTCTGTACGACCAGCTTGGTTTTCCATGATACGGATATATCTATGAACTAAGATTTAGTGCAATGCAGCTATGTCAGATGCGTGCATATGTGTAAACATATAGGTGTTCTCGTCCACAAATGTCTGAACTGTTATCAACTCAAATTGCACTTATGTTCTACTTATTAATAGGGGAATCCGTTTATGACAAGTACTTTGAAAGAAACCTAATTTGACATTGAAAATTATTTTAATACATTTTAAAAAAATTTATCATTATCCAATATTTACATGTTAAATTGATCACACCGATGGAGAAATTATTATTTGTACCCGGAACACCACATGTCTTATGTTTTATCTTTATCTCTGATTAGTGTATTTAATTACTTTTTTTTTTCACGCATTGCTGGTCCTCACATGAATCTGAGTTATATGATTGGCTAGGAAGATCACAGGTGAATTAAGTGACCGTTTCCGAATAATAGCGCCAAATTCCATGAAAAGAAAGAAGAAACATTTAGCGGCAACCCGGTTCGGGTTGAAGACTAGTGGGCTTTGCCCCGGCCCACTTTCTGCTAGTCATCTTCTTCTTCTTCTTCTTCTCTGCCATCGCTGAACCTCTCACAGAAGCTTCGGCGAGCAAAAACCTAGTCTTGGCTTCGTTAGCCATACACACAATTTCAATGCCTTTCATATCCAAAATTCAGCGGCAGACTGATTACCGGCGCTTCCCTTCCTCCACTCCCATCGTCATCGACAATGGCGCCTCCTATTTCCGTATCGGGTATAACCCCAATTCTCTCAAAACCCTAATGCGCATTTGTGTTTGGTAATTTCTGTTACTAAATTTCATGTCTTTTTGTGAAAATTTCAGATGGGCTGGTGAGCCTGAGCCTCGTGTTATCTTCCGCAACATTGTTCAGAGACCCCGCCACAAAGTCACTGGTACATTCAATTCCGAGCCCCCTTTTCATATTCAGCTTTGAATTCAATCTGGGTTTTTGTTTTTTATGAAAAAGATTTTATCTTTCTGAAGTTTCCCATTATGTTATAGAATTTGCATCTGTGTTGCATGGTGTTTGGAGATTGGTTAAGTAGTGTTGAGAAGCTTTGTTGATTTGTGATTTGTGTTAGTGTTGAGTACATTGTGTTTGATTTTAAGAGAATTGTGTGTGTGCCCAGGTGAAACTGTGACCATAGTTGGTGATCATAATGTTGCTTTGTTGAAGTACTTTGATTGCACGCGCTCGGGGCCTCGGTCAGCTTTTGATAACAATGTGGTTTACCAGTTTGAGATTATGGAATATGTAAGCTTGGCCTGGTCTTATTTTTCTTTACTATGGATTTGTTTCGCTGGCTGTTATGATGAGTTTGCATGATCGAAGTGTACTGTGTACGATTCATTTATGCAGTAATGCAATTGTAGCCTCACTGGTATTTCTTGCGTCTGTAGATTCTTGACTTTGCGTTTGATCGACTGGGGGCTGATGGATCAAAGGTATGATTAAAAATGTACATCTCGTCACTTTGTTTTCATTAGACTTGTTGATGTTCTTGACTTCCAATCTAGAGGTTCATTTTGAAATGTGGTCAGCTTATTTGTAAGACCTTTTCCTTAACTTTTTTGCTCATTTGATGACAGAACAGATTGATCATCCTATCCTGATTACAGAATGCGTATGCAACCCATCTCAGTCTCGTAGTAAGATGGCGGAACTACTATTTGACACATATGGAGTCCCATCGATAGGTAGAGATCTAATCCAAACAATTAAAAGTTCACACATGTATCCAGATGATCAGCCCAGTGTTTTAAGGGTTATTATTACAGGATCGTGATTCACTACCTCTCTCCTTTTCATCATACTATCCTTAGTTGTTCCACTACTTCAGACATGCTTCCACACTGGTCTTTGGTCACGAGTAATTTTGGCTTGCTTATTTTGTTCATTAATCCTCCTGCTTAATTACTTTTCCATTTCCTTGCCTACAGCATATGGTGTTGATGCTGTATTCAGCTACAAGTATAATCAACATCATGGGGTTTGTAATAAAGACGGTCTTGCTATCTGTCCTGGATTTATGACGACTCATGTTATTCCGGTATGCCTTCATGGTGTTGGTTTTCTTCTACTTGAGTAATGATATAGAGTAAATATATCTCCAGGATTGAAGTCTACATGGTAAATTGTATGTGTTTTAGCATGTTTTACATCTCTGCAAGATTCGAGTATCGCATATCTCTATGTTTCCTATGATAGATAAGAACTTTGATTGAATGATAACTGCATCCGAGTCCCACTGTCTTAATTGTTATAGGTGACCATGATTTTGTGCTTGTTTTCCAGTTTATTGACGGTGAGCCTGAGTATAAAGGATGCTGTCGGACTAACATTGGTGGGTACCACATCACTGACTATCTGAAGCAACTTATTTCACTTAAATACCCGCTTCACATGTGAGTAGAATGTGGTTGTTATTCTCATTCAATCAAGTAGGGACCAATCAGGTAAGATTTCTGATTTTAGATGTTAATGACACAGGGCTAGGTTTACTTGGGAGAAAGTCGAAGACTTGAAGATGGAGCACTGTTATATTGCTCCAGATTATATGTCAGAAGCTCGAATGTTTCAGGTATAGTGAGTTTTGGTTTCCAATCCATTGTTCTTTCCTAGCTTGTGACTTAGCAGTTGCAATATTTGCATCTTTGTTTATTTGCAGAATGGAACCAAGGAAGCTGAAGATAAAACAAGGTCATGGCAGCTCCCATGGGTTCCACCACCAACTGAGGAGCCTCCTTCTGAAGAAGTGATTGCAGAAAAGGCAGCCAGGAAAGAGAAAGCAGGTCAACGGTTGCGAGATATGGCTGAGGCGAAAAGATCTATTAGGATAAATGAACTAGAAAATGAATCGCATGGTTTGGGATTTCTGTTAAAGCAGCTTGAACAGGTGGAAGATCATGATATACAATCTTTCTTGGCCGCGACTGGATATATCTCCAGGAAGGAAGTAGAATCTGCCCTTGTGAAGGTAAAACAATCTTTACTAAAAGCAAAGGGTGAACAAGCTGAGTTTGAGGAGAAACCAGATACAGAGAGGTTTAATCTTTTAGATAAACCTGACCACGAGTGCACTCCTGAGGAGGTATGCTTTTTATGTCAAGTATCTTTCACATTCGCCATCATTTTGGAGTTGCTGTTTATTGACTTGGAAGATGTCTGTATAATCTATACTCTATTCATTGTCCTGACCTCCCTATTTATATAACCTTCATACTTCCTCTTGGGTCTTGGAATCGGCTATATGAATTATTCTGATGTATAATCTTTAGATCTTAGGAGTTAGGATGTTTGATTTGTTTGTTTGGACTTCCCTTGCTATGAAAATGTCATCCAACGATATTATTGCTAATCATATAGCATTTGTTTTCCTAGTGGTATTTTGTTTATACTTAAAATTCTTCCTTTCTCTTGACAGCTCAAGTTGAAAAAGAAACAGTTGTTTCTAAAAACCACAGCTGAAGGTCGGCAGCGAGCTAAACGGAAACGCCATGAAGAAGAACAGGAGCGAGAAAGGAGGAATCAACAAGATGAGCAAAGACGTTTGTATGATCTTGACTTCATTATCTTCTTTTCAATTCAATGTCTTGGGGTGAGGGTTTAAGGGGAGAAGGGTAATTCTTGTAGTTGGAAATCAAGATTTTGTCAATTAGAACTGATTTGGGGTATACACATCTAGCTTTCTGTGTGGCCTTGCATATCTTCAGTATGGTAGTTTCCTCTTAAAGATTAATTTTCTTCTCTCTTTCTGGCTATTGTAGAAAGAACCCAGAGCTTTATAAAGAGCAATTGCTTGCTAAATATAAAGATCTTTCTGAGAAAGTGGAACAGCGAAAACGACTGAAGACAAGTAAGGGTCACACAAATGGGAATAATAATTCTGGAAATGTTGGCCGTGGTGAGAGATTAAATCCTGAACAGAGGGAAAGGATGCGCCTTTTGACCACAGCAGCTTTTGATCGCGGCAAGGGTGAGGATACTTTTGGCGCAAGAGATGAAGATTGGCAACTATACAAGCTAATGAGCAAAGATAATGACGATGATGATGAGGGACCGGATGCAGATCAAGCAGAGTTGGCACGTCTAACTTCTAGACTTCGGGTCTGTTTACTTGGTTCACTTAAATGCTTTATGGGATCCCCTTTTCACTCTGATCCTAGTGTCTAATGTGGATAATTATTGTGCAGGAAGTAGACCCAACATTTGTTCCCAGATCAGATAATGGAAACTCGCAATCAGCCGAAGCACCATGGAGTCGTCCTCTAACTGAGGCAGATTATCGGATAGATTTTGGTGTCGAAAGATTCCGCTGCCCTGAAATTTTGTTTCGTCCCAACTGGATTGGGATCGATCAGGCTGGCTTGGATGAGATGGCTGGGGTCTTGCTAAGGAGGCTGCCATCTAAGGACACCGAGCTGGAGGAGAGGCTAACCAGTTCAATTTTTTTAACTGGTGGGAGTAGTCTATTTCCTGGAATGAGTGAGCGCTTGGAAGCGGGAGTCCGGATGATTAGGCCATGTGGTTCACCTATAAGGGTCGTTAAAGCATTGAATCCAACTCTTGATGCATGGCGTGGTGCCTCTGCTTACGCTGCTTCCCCCGAGTTTGCATCACAAACTTTTAGTAAGCAGGACTATTATGAGAAGGGTGAAGACATAGTCCGCGGATACCAGTTTCGGTACCATGTCTTGTAGTATTAGAGGTTACGGCTTGCTATATGTCTATTAGATGGATCTAAAGTTCACAATTTGTCAACCAACACCATTGGGCCATTATTGATATTGTTTAACACCATTGGGCTGATCTCGTGTCATTGAATTTCCATATCAAAGTTGCAATGCAAGGTGACCGATGTTTTGCTTTTTACCACATAGAACGCACATTATGTCACAACGAATCATAAACTTTCAGTAAATGATGCAACATATTTAATCTTGTTACAAACATGTCCAAACTGTGATTCACCAACTATTGAAATCCGCCCGATCTTACATAAGCGGGTAAAACATTAACTTGTATGCTTTACTGAAGCTGTCTACGTATTCATACAACCGGTGTCCTGACCTCAAACATAGTAGATAAAAGATTCGTGAATCACGATCAAAACCGAAAGATGAGATCAGAAATTCTACAATCCTAGCAAACTAAACCTTCCCAACCCAAAAAGGAAAAGAAAAATGAAAGGGAATATATATAGTAACTAGTGCCAGCCTCGCACACAAGATCGATGAATAGAAATGACCGTTGGAGCGTATTAGCTACGCTCCCAATATATATGACCGTTAGACCCAAACCCTTCTTCTTCCTCCTTCTCCGATCTGGGTCTTCTTCTTCCATCTCAACTCTCCAGACCCACCAAAACCCACAAAAATGGATTCACCCCAAACCCGCAAAACCGTCCTCAACCTCCCCACCGGGATGTCCGAGTCGACTCTGCGACTCGACTCGCTCTCCAGCTCCTTCCGTGGAATCTCCACCCTCTCCTCGCCGTCCAAGACCTCCACTTGCAGCGACAGGTTCATCCCCTGCCGCTCGTCGTCGAGGCTGCACCAGTTTGGCCTGAACGACAAGTCGTCGCCGGTGAAGGACGGCGGGAATGAGGCGTATCAGAGGCTGTTGAGATCGGAGCTTTTTGGGTCTGATTTTGATTCTTTTGGGTCTCCTGCAGGTGGTGGTGGACAGGTGGCGTCGCCGATTAGTCCGAGCAAGAATATGTTGAGGTTCAAGACGGAGCATTCCGGGCCTAACTCGCCGTATTCGCCGTCGATTTTGAGGCATGATAGTGGGCTGTCTAATGAGAGCTGTACACCTCCTAAGCCGCCCAGGAAGGTCCCCAAGACACCCCATAAGGTAGTTTATCCCAGATCTTTTACCTTTTTTACTGTTGTGTTGTGAATGCATTAGGATTTACTGGGAAAGTGAATATGTTTGTGTAATTGGTGATCAATATAGCTGAATCTGAGGATCAAGTTTGTTGGTTTTGCACATTTTGATGGTAGTCACTAGGAATGAGAATAGGTTGTTCTGTTTGTTTAGCTGAGTAGCTGAGTTGGCTGAAATTGAGGGTATAATCGTACCCTTTTTAGATGAGGTAGTAGAGCTGCTAGGTTGATTTCATGGAATTGGGTGATCATTGAAGAATTTAAGCCTAGCTAGTTTATAACTTTATATGAGACATGTAGTGGTTGATTTTTAAGGAATGGTTGCAGGTTCTGGATGCTCCATCACTTCAAGATGACTTTTACTTGAATCTGGTGGACTGGTCCTCGCAAAATGTACTTGCGGTTGGATTGGGAACCTCGGTTTATTTATGGAATGCATCAAACAGCAAGGTGAGTTTGATACTACTAGCCTAGGGGCCTAAGCTTTTACATTGGGAAAGTTTTCGGTGCAGAAGTGTACCCTTTATCTACACTACCATAAAGAACAAGTTGATGAATGTGATCTATATTGGTTTTCTTAGGTGACAAGGCTGTGTGACTTGGGGCCTAATGACGGCGTCTGCTCTGTTCAATGGACCAAGGAGGGTTCATATTTATCAATTGGTACAAACGGTGGCCAAGTTCAGGTAGCGTTTTACTTGCTCACCCTTTGATTTTATACACTTAGATTGTTGGACTAGTGTATTTTTTTTCTTTCAATGAAGATAGTTTCAGATGATCATTAATTCATGCCTTGTTTTAGGTCTGGGATGGGACTCAATGCAAGAAGGTCCGAACCATGAGTGGGCATCAAACAAGAACTGGTGTTTTGGCATGGAACTCAAGGATACTAGCTTCAGGAAGCCGAGACCGGAACATCCTTCAACACGATATGCGAGTCTCAAATGATTGCATAAACAAGCTTGTTGGCCACAAGTCTGAGGTGAAGATTTTAATACTTGATCCTTCTTTTGAAACTGAAACCTTACACACCCAACTCTTTCATTATATCAACTGCAATCCAATAGCACTTGGAATTGAAGCAATAATGCAATAGTAACATTTCTTACAAATTCAATTCTCAGGTATGCGGGCTGAAATGGTCCAACGATGACAGGGAACTTGCATCTGGTGGCAATGATAATCAGGTATCCCATAATAACTTTTTAATTCCCTTTTTTTTTTCTTTTTTTTTCTTTTTTTTTCTGTTGTCTTGCTGTCTTCTACATTTGATTGAGCTGTATTTCTAGTCAATTGCTAACAATGTCATAATGATGACCAGCTCTTGGTGTGGAACCAGCACTCTCAGCAACCTGCTTTGAGGCTAACCGAGCATACAGCTGCAGTCAAGGCCATTGCTTGGTCACCCCACCAGAGCGGCCTTCTTGCTTCTGGAGGCGGAACTGCTGACAGATGTATACGCTTCTGGAACACCGCAAACGGCCACCAGTTGAACAGTGTTGACACGGGAAGCCAGGTTATTATGTTACCTTTTATGCAGCAGCAACATACTTTTTGTGAGACTGACCATATCTCACTGCTCGAGTGTTGCTACCTTGACTTTCAGGTTTGCAATCTTGCATGGAGTAAGAATGTGAATGAGATAGTGAGCACTCACGGATATTCCCAGAATCAAATTATGGTCTGGAAGTATCCATCTATGTCAAAGGTTCAGCTTTTTAAACTCTCTAAATCCTCATTTCAGCACTAGAATTGTTGAGTTACTTGTATGTTTCTCTCTAACTCGTGTTGGAATACGCTTATAGGTTGCCACTCTAACTGGCCATAGCATGAGAGTTCTGTACCTTGCAATGTCACCAGATGGTCAGGTATTGCATCTCTTTCTGCATAGCTTCAGCATTCATACTAACTCACATCTCATGTTACATTTAGATTCTGTACTCAATTGAAACTGCTTTTACTGCAGACAATAGTCACTGGTGCTGGGGATGAAACTCTCAGATTCTGGAATGTATTCCCTTCCGTAAAAACTCCGGTAAGTATATCACTGTTTCAATCACTTTACACTTCACAAATTTTAAGCTTCTCATACGTATCTGCAACCTCTTAACCTATAATTTCATTCTTCAAATTTCAGACACCATGCAAAGAAACAGGCCTTTGGTCACTAGGACGAACTCAAATCCGATGAGACTCTCTAGCATCATCTCTCTAGCATCATAAGTAGGATGAACTCAGATTGGAGGAGACTGTTGAACATACGAAGTAGTCTATAATGTAAATGAGGGGATAACAATGATAGTGTGAAACATAAGTAGCGACAGACATGATAGTGTGAAACATCAGTAGCAACAGACATAACTTGAGTTGATTTTTATTTTTATTTTACCTAAGGATATTTTGTAGTGTTTCTTATTCTAGAACACGTAACATCGACCATAAAGAGATTTGAATACATTTTTTTAAACATTTACAGTTGTACTTCCCGACCCTTGATAAGTTTCACAAGTTCATCTGTGTTTCAGAAAGCACGTGTGATATGTGCTGTTGAATATAAATCTCTTGAGAGCGCACAGCTAAAGGAGATAAACTGGTAACCTTCATAGTCAAAACCATAATGCACAACATGCATTCTTGAGTAACATATCTGACTTGAGCAAAAACTTTACAAAAATAGCTGAAGTTGGCCAGCTTAATGAACAAACAAACCATGATTTGAGACTCAAGTTGTCCTTCTGTAAATAAATGACTGCAGATAACCGGAATTCTGGTTCAATCTGTTGGACTTGCAATTTGGGTACATTCTAGCTTCTATGTTCTAGCTTGTGACTGCAGACCTTGACATATCAAATAAATCTCTCTTGATGTCGATCGTGTAGCTTTAGGCCTCAGCAATGATGCCTTTCTAAACAGTGGTTTGCAGATGCGGTTAAAATCTACAGAACACACAGCAAGAAAGCAGTTAACAACATATCCAAACAGAGATGCAATGACAATAGGAACCCTGTTTTTTAGAAAAGGGTTTAGGTTACAAGCTATACCTTGCACATCTTCACTCTCTAAAAGCTTTATGACAAGATGACCGCCCCTTCTCAATACACCATTAACATCTGAACTTGTATTAGATTCACCGACATTTTCTTCTTCAGTTTCATTGTTCGAATTAGCTAATGCTGCTCCACCAACAGCCAAATCCAGTGCTTGCATGCCTAACTCGAGGGATAAAGCTGCATCTTTACTTGCTATTCCAGAAACGAGGGGACACATATCTGAGAGTATCACAGAAAACCCTTTCTGCACAAACACAATGACAAAAACATAAATCGTTGTATTCCTACACTCGTGAAAATCCTGAAAAAGGTTTGCCTTGAGAAAAACTAACGGAGTTTTTCAACTCGTAAAAATCCTGGAAAAGGTTTGCCTTAATAGAAACTAACGGTGTTTTTCAAGTTGGCATTCATAGTAAGTTGTTTCACTGTTGAAAAAGCAAGCAACGGAAAGACATAACAAGTGGCGGTAGAACAAGGTTGCTGGCAAACTTAATCAGTAGAATAACAAGCATATGGAAAAGGTTTAACATAAATCTTGAAATAACAAATTCCTGCTTAAAACTACAGGAACGCCAAGCAGCATAGCTAACCAAGTTATCAAAAAGGGCTAACACGATTCTTGGAATACCAACTCCCTACTGATATTGAATTGGCCCCAAACTGAGGACATGAATCATGGCAAGCATTTGGAACTGATTGAGCATTACTGT